>CM038677.1:135049865-136342007 GCA_021605205.1 Aegilops longissima | reverse complement strand
GGAAGCCAGATCTGAATTGGGGCCGCCACCCATTTGGGGTCGCGTGGCTCGGTGATGTAGAACCACCCTGATTGCCACCCCTTTATTGTCTCCACAAAGGCGCCCTCGAGCCATAGGACTTTGGCCATCTTGCCAACCATGGCGCCTCCGCACTCCGCTTGGCGGCCGCCCACTACCTTCGGCCTGACATTGAAGATTTTCAGCCATAAGCCGAAGTGGGGCTGGATGCAGAGGAAGGCCTCACACACGACGATGAACGCCGAGATGTTGAGGATGAAATTCGGGGCCAGGTCGTGGAAGTCCAGGTCGTAGAAGAACATGAGCCCCCGGACAAATGGGTGAAGTGGAAAACCTAGTCCGCGGAGGAAGTGGGGAGAAACACCAGCCTCTCATGGGGCACAGGGGTTGGAATGAGCTACCCAGCGTCCAGGCGGGTCTGGCGCGATGTCGCCGGACAAATATCCGCCTTCCGCAGTCTTGTGATGTGCCCCTCCGTGACGGAGGAGGCCGTCCACCTGCCTCCCGCTCGACATGGTTGGAGAAGGTTGAGGTGGGATGTGCGGACTTAGGCGCTGGAGCTCGAGTCTTGTGAAATGGATGAGCAAAGGAGGAAGAAGGCGTGGGTGAAAAGGTGGATCCTTATCCCTTATATGGACGGACGAAGTTATCGTCCCCACCAACCTGGTAAAACTCGCTTATCTCCCAAGCGCCGTAATCAATGGCGCGGATGGGTTACCCACATCCGTATTGATGAGAATCCGGAATAAGGGGGGCACGATCTATGCTTTGATAAGGCGTGCCAAGGAAACCGCCGCTAAACGCGCTAAGGTGGAGCGGTAAAAATGATTCATATAAAGGCTGGCGGTGGTGTGATGTCACGCCGCGGAATACGTCGGCAGATCTGCATAAAAGTTATTCTCTCTATGGTGGTATGTGGAACTTGTTTTGCAGAGCGGACACTATCTGGTGTTCAAAACCTTCTATGAAGTATTGGAGGAGGAACCCGCCTTGCAATGCGAAGACAATATGCGCGCCGGACTCGTCGTCATTGAAGCCACGGTTCAGAGACTCTTGAGGAGTCTGGACTAGGGGTGTCCGTATAGCCGAACTATCATCGCGGCGGACTCCAAGAATATGAAGATACAAGATTGAAGACTTCGTCCCGTGTCAGGATGGGACTTTCCTTGGCGTGGAAGGCAAGCTTAGCGACACGGATATGTAGATCTCCTACCATTGTAACCGACTCGTGTAACCCTAACCTATCCGGTGTCTATATAAACCGGAGGGTTTTAGTCCGAGGGACGAACAACAATGATACCATAGGCTAGCTTCTAGGGTTTAGCCTCCTTGATCTCGTGGTAGATCTACTCTTGTACTACCCATATCATCAATATTAATCAAGCGGGGAGTAGGGTATTACCTCCATCGAGAGGGCCCGAACACAGGTAAAAACATCGTGTCCCTTGTCTCCTGTTACCATCCTCCTAGAGGCACAGTTCGGGACCCCCTACCCGAGATCCGCCGGTTTTGACACCGACAAGGAGGCTCGAGGGCACTGGTGGGCTCCAGAGGCGAGGTCGGCATGAGCAAGCGCGGGACGCAAGACATACCCAGGTTCGGGGCTCTCTGGAGAGATAACCCCCTAGTCCTGCCGAGTGTAGTTGGTGTGTATCAGTACAGAGTTGCTCCTTGAGCTGTATGGAGGAAGGAGGAAGACAGGCCAAGGCTCAGGCTACTTCTCCTTGTGGTGTGTGTGTGCTACTACTGATCTGATCGCTGGTGTTCGCCTGCATGCATGGGGGCTCCTCGGGGGTTCTATAGGTCAACCCCCCAGGGGTACAATGGTAATTTTACAAGGCCGTGGGCCGGATTGTCATTGTCCGGGAAGCCGGCGCTGGGACCCCTAGGGAAGCTTCTCGACTCTATTTTCCTATGGTATACTTGTTTCTCAAGATAAAAAATCTTTTTATATACCCTCGGAAGATTTGACCACCATATCATGGAGAAATCTTCTGTTCTTGTTTCATGCTATTTTTCTGTCAGATCTGGAAGTATTTCGTCTCAAGATTCAGATGAGAGAGCTAGGTTTCCCACTAGGTTGCATATCCCAAGATATTTGGGGGAATTAATCCCTACCTATGGTCCACCGAGGAGGAGGAAGATACCGACGTGGAAGAAATGAGGGATGCTAGCTCAGACGAGGATGAAGTTCCACTACCTCAACCTGGAGATATGCATGTGGAATTCAAGAAGTCAAGTCTTCCAAACGGAGTAAACAAATCTAAGACCCAATTTATCCCATTCCATTTTCTGCAGGAAAGCAAGCAGGCATTATGCAAAAGGATATTGAAGCTTGAGCAGGAGAACAATGATTTAAGGGAGGAAAATTTTATCCTCAAACGTAGGTTGAAGAAGAAGAAGGCCACTTCTTCATCACCGCCATCACCAAAGAAGGAGACTTTAGTACATGGGTATGGGCACACCCCTTGGCTTGTGCCAACCTAGGAGAGATGCTTGGTATCGTATCCTGACACTTTTATTATCTTCACAGTTCTTAGTTCGATCCTTAGTTATTTCGTGATTTAGTTGAATAAAAGTTTAATATGATCTATTTTCGAGTGCTAGTTTCATGATCTATCTATCTATGTGTCGAGTTGAGAGTTATATAATAAAGTTTAGTTTGAGCTTTTGCTTCTTTACCTTTATGTTTCAATCAAAATAAAGAAAATAATGAAAAAGATCATATGCTAATCTTATGGGAAGTAATGACATAACATAAGGAAAGGTATAAGTGGTAAAATTTATTGAAAGTTGACAAACATAGCATTGGTCAATGATGCAATTCATGAAAGAAGTAATAATGGAAGAGAATATTCACATGCAAATACACTATCTTGGACATCTTTTATGAATGTGAGCCCCCATTCAATATTTTATGCCAAATTGTTGACGTTGGACAAGGAAGACCAGAGGCATATAGAAGTTATATTGTCATAGATCCTCCAGCATGTGGTGCTTCCCCAATATCCTTGCTAGCCAATAATCTGCACTAAGTAGAGATACTACTTGTGCATCCAAAAAACTTGAACCCACTTTCATGTCATGAGAGTCCACTATGGATTGAATAAGAACCTTCAAGTAAGTTGTCATCGATGCACAAGGCAATAAAAATTGCTTCTAAATGTATGATATTTTAGTGTAAGGGAAAATAAGCATTTTACGAACTTGTGGAGGCAAAGTAATAAAAGTGACGGACTGGGTTGCTATCATAAGGGGCAATATAACGTGCCATTCTTTTGCACTAAGAGTTGTGCATCCAAAAATAAAAAACGCATGACAAGTCTGGTGAACCTCTTAAAAATGTTAGTGGGAACCTTAATCGCATGAATAATCTTCTCAGTATTTGCAATAAGCGTCTAGATACCTTGGACAATAGAATTGCTTTATTTTCCAAAAATAGTGGGAAGTGTAAAGAGCCTCCCAACTTTGAAAAAAGTCCCACTACGGTGGTGAAAAGTAAAAATGACAACACTTGAAACTATGCATTATGCCTAGCTAGGTGTCGTGGTGGGCGCACGGCAGATGCCAAGGTATGGCTAAAGATAGGAGCAGGCTCGAGGGCACTGGTGGGCTACAAAGGCGAGGTCGGCATGAGCGAGCGCAGGACGCAAGACATACCCAGGTTCGGGGCTCTCCGGAGAGATAACACCCCTAGTCCTGCCGAGTGTAGTTGATGTGTATCAGTACAAAGTTGCTCCTTGAGCTGTATGGAGGAAGGAGGAAGACAAACCAAGGCTCACGATGCTTCTACTTGTGGTGTGTGTGCTACTACTGATCTGATCGCTGGTGTTTGCCCGCATGGATGAGGGCTCCTGAGGGGTTTTATAGGTCAACCCCCAGGGGTACAATGGTAATGTTACAAGGCCGTGGGGCCGGATTGTCCTTGTCCGGGAAGCCGGCGCTGGGACCCGCCGGGGGTGAGGGCTCGCCGGGTTCTCCGGGCACGGGGCCCGCCGGGTACGGGGGCACTGTTGGTCGTCTTGTCGATCGTCAGGGAGTGGCCGAGTTGAGTTGGCTACAATGGCTCTCCGTCAGGCTGCCGCTAGCTGGCGTTATCGGTGACCATGGTTGCACTGTTGCCATGCCAGCCCTGGTCAGCGGGTAGGTGGGGCACTGGTGCCACGCCCCGGCTGACCAGAGGCATGGGCGGGGCACTAATGCCTCGGTCATCGGTAGGTGGAGACTCGTGGCAACGACTGGGATGGGACTGGAGCTGACCCGTGGCCGGGTTGAAGAACACGCCAAGGGTGGAGATGGCTTGTTGGAGAAGTCCTTATTTGCCGGGTTCGGCTATCTTGAGCTGGTTGTTGGGGCCGGGTTGAGGAGTCCGGCCGGGTTGGAGAGTTTGGCCGGGTCGAGGCGCTTGGCCGGGTTGGGCAACCCGGCCAGGCGCGAGCCGGCCTGAGGGGCGATGTTGGCCCCGTTGTTTTTGAAAAGGGTCCGAGTTCCGTTGCCTGCCTGGGGTTCATCCCCCCGACAGTAGTCCCTGAAGCTATGAAGATCCGCTGTCTTCGGATGGGAGGGTCTTCGCAGTTTCCCCCTTTTTTAGGAGGCGAATTTTGTGACCACCGGGTCTGGCAACACCCACTTTGTGCCGGCTTTCGGAAGCCGGAACGCGGCATCCTGGCAGCGTGGGAAACCAAGGAGTCCGCCAAATCTTGGGGTAATCTTTTGGACTTCATGCGGGCGCCACATGGCGCCTGGAAGCCGGAGGGGCCTGACCGGCCACGTGCGCGACAGGACAGGGCAACGCGCTGGGGCCCGCGGCCACGCGCCCTCCGCCCATGCACGTGGATTTATTGCGGCGTCCGCAAGTCGGTTGCCATTCTCGAGGCAGTTATTGCGCACGTACGTGCATAGTTACTGTGGGGAAATGGGAAAGGAAAGCACAAACGATCCCACTCCCCCACGTTTCAAACCATGGCTTATAAATTGGGGCGAGGAGGGGGCGGCGGAAATCATTCCCGCTTGCGCCCCCTACCTTCTTCTTCCTTCCTCTGCTTCTTGTGACCGACGCGCACTGCAACGCTCATTGTTTCGAGCAGAGCTTCATCGCCATCTTCTTCCTTCTTTCTTCCGCACCTTTGTCGATGGTGCTGCCGTCGGGCTCGTGGTTGGGCTCTACCGTCACTCTTGTGACATCGCCTATCTTCGCACCACAAGGCGCCTGCCGGGGGAGACGGAGGTTGCCGCACGCCTTCCGCAGGGCGAGCAGGAGCCGCGGCCCGAGGGCACGGAGCGGGTGGTCTTCTTCCCGCACTTAAGGCACGGGTTTGGGCTTCCCGCGAGCACCTTCTTCCATGACTTCCTGGAGTTCTTCGGGCTCCAACCCCATCATCTTGGCACCGGCGCCATCATGCAGCTTTTGGGCTTCGTCACCCTCTGCAAGGGGTACTTGAGGGTCGAGCCTTAGATCAACCTCTGGGTGCGCTTCTTCTCCTTGAAGCAGCAAGGGCCGAGGGCCAAGGAGATGTCCGAGTGCGGGGCCGCCGTCATCTCGAAATAGTCGGGCGTTGACTGCCCCAAGATGTAGCTGGAGGATTCTGCCAAGAAATGGCAGAATTCCTTCTTCTACGCCCGCAATCTCGATGCGGAACATATCAATTTGCCGTTGTTCGTCAACTCGCCGTCGTGGGCGAAGCAGAACTGGGGGTACTACCCCAAGCGTCCATCACAGGAGGTGCTCAAGCTGTGCGAGCGGGTGTTGGTGATGAAGGAGCGGGAAGGGCACACCGGCACCGACCTCATCGCCGCCTTCATCGCCCGCCGAGTGTTGTCGCTGCAACGACGCACCCATCACATCTGTCAGATGACCGGCCTTCAGGACCCCAACTGCATGGCGAACTTGCGGCTGGGGGCGGACCAGGTCGCGCGCCGAGTCAACAACATCTCCAAGGCCAACCTGCGGGACGACTTGGAGCTCGAGAAGCCCCCGTATAGCCACGTGAACCCGGCACCGATGGTGAGTCCTTGGTCTTCATACTTTGCTGCCGCTCATCTTCTCATTCGCCCCGACGCAACGCGGGAGGTGCTTCTGAACGCCATCCGGCATCCTTACGACCGGGCGCGGACGCAGGTGGTGCGTGTTGCCTGGAAGGATCCTGAGGCCCATGGCGGAGGGGAGGGGATGACCGCCGACGCGGGTGCAGAGCACCGAGTGGGTAAGTTTGTCTTCACTTCTTGAGTCGCCGGTCGCGAGGCGACGTTGGGGGTGCTGATGTGAGTCGTTGATGTAGTGGTGCCAGGTGGAGGAGGCGGTGGTGCGGCCGGAGCCGGGTCGTCCTGGGGGACGCCGGTGGCGAGCCGGCCGCACGGGAAGGACAACGTCGCGCCGTGGGCCCAGGCTGTGAAGTGCACGGCGAACCCGGCCGGGGGCGCGAAGCCGCCTGCCAAAAGGAGGCGTGCGCTCCACAGGAGAGGGCGGCGAGGCTCGCCGTTCTGGTGGTGCCGGGGTGAGTTCCCTTCTTGCTTGAACCCAGTGGCCGAGCGGCTCTGCTTGGCTCTTGCGTATTCACTCTATCTTGGGTATCAGGTCGCCGACCTCGTTGGCGCTGGCGGTAGCGGATGCCGCATCCAATGAGGGCACCGCATTCCGGAGGAGCTGGTCCAGCACCGTCGACCGGGACGAGGAGGAGGAGGAGCGGGCAGATCCGGATCTTGTCCTACATCGAAAGCCTGGCCTAGCGGGACCGAAACTGGGCCGAGGCAGAGTTGGAGGTGGCGTCGACCCAAGCCTGGGTTAACACCGCGGTGATGTGGGGGCAAGTCGGCGAGCAGCCGGCGTGGCCGGAGATGCCGGTAGGGACGGTGGCGGCGGCGAAGGTCTTCATGCCGTCGCTAGAGGGGGAGCGTGTCCAAGGCAGCCGTGCGGATGTGATGGACCTCGACCGGGAGGTCGTGGTCGTCAGGGACGACACCCCACCGCGGACCGACGTGGTCAAGCGAGCGGGGCCAGACGGAGGCGGTCGTGACGGTGTCTTGGTGGAGGCGCCGCGGACGGCGCCGGAGGGGGCACCTCAGACGCCGACAAGCGAGGCGCCGCTGGTGGTGGAGCCGCAGGCCACTCTGGCCACCGAACCGACGATGGTGCCGGAGAAGGCGCCGGCCGCAGGGGAGGTGGCCATCGGAGACACGCCCTAGTGCTCAGGTCTGGGGGTCGTCGGGTCGAAGCCGACGCGGAGCGAGACCAGCGAGGTCTTCTTTGGGCCTCTGACCCAGGAGGAGGCGGTGATGGCCACCGTGACCTGGCGCCTGCGAGGGCAGACGGACCGGATCCATGCCTTCGCCCAGGCCGAGGTGGAGCAGACACGGGAGCTGGAGCGTGCCATGTTCGTAAGTTTCCCTTGCTTTCTGCCTTTCTTTTTTTGTTGCTTCTTCTTCATGGGGGCGCTAAGCACCCTGCTGAGTCTTAAGATTCGCCCAACTGCATAGCAGTTGGGTCGAATCTTAAATTGATGTCTTGTGTTGATCATTGCCTTCTGCAGCAACTGGACTCCTATCGGGTCAGCGTCTTCAACCGGCTCCTGGAGACGCACCAGCAGCTCAAGGAGCAGCTCGCCGCCAAGGAGGAGGAGCTCCACGCTGCAGCGGGTATTCTTTTTGCGTGCTCTTCTTTTTTAGTGGGGGCGCGCTAGCACACCCACTGGGTGTAGCACCCAAGATTCGGGCCAACTGTGTAGCAGTTTTGTCGAATCATAAAATAGTGTTTTGTTTCTGAATCTTTCTTCTGCAGCCGAGGTGCTATCCTGGAGGACCCGGCTGGTGCGGGCCGGCTTCCACTACGACCGGCTCATTGCTGATACCGGCCGGCTTGGGGCCGAGGTGGCGAGGGTGAGGGCGGCGGCGGCGGGAGCCCGGCGGGTGCTCGACGAAGCCAGCCGGCTGCGGGAGCAGCTTGAGGGCGACAAGGGTCATCTTGAGGCCGAGGTGGAATGCCTCAAGGCGGAAGTTGCCAGGGTTGTGGAGGCGCAACAGGCCCTTGCCGAGGCGGATCAGCAACACGGCAGGCTGCCCAACGACAAGGGTCAGCTCCAGGCCGAGGTGGAGCGCTTGAAGGCGCTGGTGGCCGCGGCTGAGGAGACCCATCAGGGGGAAACCCGTCGCCACGAGGAGGCCGAGAAGGCGGCCGAGGACAAGGACGCCAAGCTGAAGACAGCCCTTGCCAAGGTCTTCGATTTGGAGAAGACGCTCCAGGAGCGTGGCCGCACCATCGCCCGGGAGCGGCGCGGTACGTTGCTCGAAGCGCTGCACCTGGAAGAGTCCTTCTCCAGTAAGTGCTTTCCTTGGGTTTTTGCCGGGCTGGGACCTTGGCTTCTTGTCCTTAGTGACTTTCTTTTGACTTGCTTTTCTTCCTGACAGGGGCCTTCCCGGAGACGCATTAGCTGGCGGTGGAGGCGGTCCGCTTTCAACACGACCCGTAGGGGATCCGCAGGTGGCCTGGACCCGCAGGTGGCCTGGACCTTCCCGAATATTGTGACCGCCGCCAAGGCCCGTCTACGAGTTTTGAGCGAGCAGATGGGGCGGCTCTCTGAGGCCGGCACGGCGATGACGGCGGCCCTCTGGCCGGGTTCCATCGCGCATCTGGCGCGGTGGTTGGAGGCGGGGCCGGATCGGCTCCATGACTGGCATTTTTCCACCGCTCGTGCCGGCGTCGAGATGGCGCTCAGGTTTGCGATGTCTTGGCATCCGGACCTGTCGCTGGACGCGTTGATGGGCCAGCGAGCCGGCTCGAAGAGCCAGCTGCAAGTGGAGGCCTGCCGGATTGCTGCTCGGGCCAGCTACATCACCGGGTTAGCCTTCCACGACAAGTTCCGTCCAAGCGAGCGGAAGATGGTGGAGTCGTGCCTGCTGACGACTACGGCCTGCTTCTGGACGACACGGAGGGCAGCTCCTAGGAGACGGACGTCTACCATGATGCAGATGCCGAGAAGGGGACACGGGCACCTCGGCGAACCCGGAGGCCACCGAGGGAGATGCTTGAGGCTGCCTGTTTTTAACTTAGTAAAAATTTCTGTTAGGTAGCAGGTCCTCCCACCCACTGGGGGTATCCGGGTGTAACGAATTCTGGCCTTGGGCCTGTTTGAATTTGAACTGGTGATGTATAAATTTCGTGAATGTTTGCACTCTTGCTTTTTGTCTTTTGAGCCTTTTTCTTGTGCTTTTCCCCTCTCGGGCTTCCCCCCCGCGAGTCTGACGGCCAAGGCTCCGGTCCGTGACAAGGAGTTCGTCCTTTGAGAGGCGTCTGATACTTATCTTTGTCGAAGCGTTGGTATGAGCGAAACACCCTTGGGCAGCTGGCAGCAATATAAGCGGCCGGTTTTGCAGTAGTAGTCGGTCGTGCGGCAGTGTTACAAGTGACGGGGCTGGGTCGATCAACCCGGCGGTACGTATGAATTTCGTTGATGCCTGCGCTTTTGCTTTTCGTCTGTTGAGCCGTTTTCTTGCGACTTTCCCCCCTTGGGCTCCCCCCCTCCCCCGCGTGAGTCTGACGACCGAGGCTCCGGTCCGTGACAAGGGGTTTGGCCTTCGAGAGGAGCGTGTAGTACTTAGCCGTTTGAAACGTTGAGCGCAAGCGAAACACCCACTGGGCCGGCTGGCGGCAATCCGGCGAAGCTGGTTGGCGAGCAGCTGGTCGTGCGGCATCTTAAAGTGGCGTGGCCGGGTTGGGTAACCCAGTGGTCCTTGACTTAGTGTTCGTGGCGTGCTAGTGCTCTGGCCTTACTACAAAAATACACTTCCGTGATGATACGTGTTTGTCACGATAGGTCGCGTTTTTGTCATGCATGTACATCCATGACAAATTTATGAGCAGAATCAAGATAGTCATACATGTCTTTGTCGTAGAAGTGTTCCATGACATTACCAAAATTATCATCACGGAAGTGTCCACTTCCATGACGATAAATCGCGTCCGCGAAGTGCTTTCGTCAAGGGTGACCGACCGTGGCATCCACCGTAGCGGAACGCCGTTAAGCTATCGGGTCGGGTTTTGGATCCGATAACCCGTTAACAGCCCGACCAATGGGGATTTTCCGTGTAAAATCATCATTGGTGGAGAAACACGTGTCGGCTCATTGTTGGGACAGATGTCATCCACTCATTGGACGAAGAAGGCGCCTATGATACGTCGACCGTGTACGACTAACGAGGCCCATTCTGTGAAAAGGCGGCCCGTTTGACTTGGTCAAAAGGTGGCGGGCGGCCCATGGAAAGCTTTGTTAACGGCCTGTTCGCATATAGCCCATTTACAGCCCGCTAACCCAAGGCCCGTTCGCCCTATCCGAATTAGGCCCGATGGCGTCATCTGGGCCATCAATATGATTCGGCCCGTTTTCGCCGGCCCATGTATGGCCCATGGCGTCTTCGGCCCATATGAGGCCCTATGTAACTCTTGGCCTATTAACGGCCCGTGGTGGCGGCCCGCAATGAGCGATGTATCACTTTAGACCCATTAACGGCCCGTGGTGGCGGCCCGTAATGAACGATGTATCACTTTATACCCATTAAGGGCCCGTTATTCCGTTGGGCGTTTCCAGCCCATGTTATCTTCGGCCTTCTCGAGCCCATTTATTCTTGGGCTCATTTCGAGCATTCGTTTACTTACGGCCCGTTCTTGTCATTTTACGCTTGTGGGCCAAATTCAGCCCGTGGTTCTGATCGGCCCGTTTGTGGTCCGTTAATACATTGGGCGTTTTCATAGCGTCATCAAATACAGCCTATTAACGATGGCCCGTTATGGTCGGCCCATGAGCAGACGATTCAACTCTAGCCGTTTACGGCCATAATGCGACTGTTATTGGCCCATGTTTGTCAATCGATCATCTGGCCCGTATAAGGCCCATTGATGATCTGACCCGTAGAAGGCCCATTGTTTCTCTGGCCCGTAGAAGGCCCAATGTTTCTCTGACCCGTAGAAGGCCTCTATTTTCTGACCCGTAGAAGGCCCACTGTTTCTCTGACCCGTGGGAGGCCAGTGTCACTACGATAAATATTAGCCCATGGTTATTGTGGCCTAGTTTTAAAAATAGGTTATTGCAGCCACTAGCAAACCGCGGAAAAAGAACTGCGCGACTACAAGCAAACAAATAAACAAGACAACAAGGAAATAAATAAGCAAGCAACTTATGCTAGGCTATCACGGCTATTACACATATTACATCCTTTGGGCATCAAAGTTCACCACCGGTGCAAATATAGGGAACACAATGACATATAAGCGCGCATGACAAAACAAGTCGAACTGAAACCACTTGAGAAGAGTTCAAGAAACAATATCACAGGTACCCATAATCTTGGCAAGATGCTTAGCAAGCTTATTAACTTTCTCTTGTTTGGCGCTTAAATCCTCCAGTAGCTTCTTTGTTGCACAAGAAAATCGCATCTGAATTCTGCGGGGACTTCCTCGGTCCTTGACTTCTTGCCGCATGCACACGGTGTTGATGCCTTCGACTTGTAGCTGAGGCTGAAGAAGCGAAGTGATTCGAGGCAGCGAGTTCGAAGAGCTTGTGCGGTGATGCTTGGCGATAACTCGAACACTACATCAACGCGGGACTGTGGGGTTTTCTCACTGTCTACAAGATCGTTTTTATCACCTTTCTTGGAGACCAACAGGGTTGTCTCACTATCTTGAACCTTATCTGCATTACTTTCTCTACCATTGCATAGTGGGGTGCTCTTCTCCAATATTCTGTTTGCATACTACAAGAGAAACAAGCAGACACATCACAGGTTTAGCTTGTAGTATACCAAACTCATTTTGGTAAACCGGTTCAGTAGTAAGGTGGACAGGATAACAACATGAAACAAACATATATCTATGTACTATGGTCCTTTGTATTGTCCATATCATTCTAGTTTATGTTCCCTAATCAAGATAGAGACACAGTTCAACTCATATATTTTTAAGACACAACAGCATAGACAGAATATAAGTGTGAGAAACTACACAACATTGGCAGCACTTGTAATGTGCATCACATGAGAACATAACTGTTTATACAACTTAGGCTGAAATCAACATAGAGCAAGAAGTTAGAACAACAATCCAGTTAAAGAAATAGGTTTAAAACATACATGTTGCGCCATTGGAGTTTCAATTGGATCCTTCAAATTGAAAGTAGTTGGTATGAGTAAATCTGGTGATGCAACAACAAGGAGTATGGACCATAGCTACGGAATCGACACGAGAACAGTTGCTCTTACGCTTTAAGCGTGGAGTTTGGGTTAGCTGTGGTGGTCTTAGTGCTTTGGGCACTGCGGTAGCTTACAAACTGCTCGTGTGGGGGTACTCTGTGGTGGACATGGTGCTTTGTCAACTATAAGTGGGTTACTATCCATTTGGGGTTGCGGTTAGATGGGTTGTAGCTGGTTCTCGCCCAGCGGTGTAAGTGTGCAATCTGGAAGAGTCTCGATTATGTGTGGTGGGGCTAGTTTGTGGGCAGTACAACCATGGTTCTATCTGCATCGACGGGTATACTTGTCTTTTGTGAAGAACGGGTTTTGCTCCCTTAGATACTGCCATCACCCCCTCCAATTCAAATGGCTGATAAACAAGAAAAGAAATTGAGCGTACAGACATTGTATGATAAGCAGATGTGGTAATTCACATATATGTTGTCTAACCAAACAGGACAGCATGACACAATTTCACATATATGATGCCTAACTAAACAGGATAGCATGACACAGTTTCAGATATATGATGGATAACTTAACAGGATATAATGGCATAATTCAACATATGATGAGTACCTAAACAGGATGACATGACAAAACTATATGATGTCTTTCTAAAATAGGTTGGGATGAAATAATTCACATACATGTTGTCTAAGTATACAGGATGGCATGATATAATTGACATAATTGATTCATATACTAAGCGGTGGCACTTTCGCATGTATGATCTCTAAACTAAGCGAGATAGAATTCAATATTGTGCATATGATGTCTAAACTAAGCAATGCAAGACACCATATGCATCATATGAAAATATAAACATTGCAACTTAGAGCATACACCTCGGGTGGGATATAGGACTGGTCATCATCTACGAATCCTCCTCTGAGGAGCTCCTGTAACCATCGAGATATATGCTTCAACAGGTACCATTGCACTGCTCTGAAGACCTTGTTTTCCTCCAGATTTTTCCATAACCGGCTCAAATGGCTGATACACATGAAGAGTAGTTCAATATACAGATTGTCGACAAATGGAATACGTAATGAAAAAAAGATGGCATGAGATAATTCACATATATGATGCACGGCTCCATGGCGGTGCATAATTCACATATATGATAAGCTGGCTGAAAAACATGGCATTGCATAATTCACATATCGATATAGAAAGCAAGCAGGAGGCATTCACACAAAGCATGTCTAATCTAAGCGGATGGCATGGCAATGCAAGACACCATATGCATGATATGAGCAATATAACCCAGCCAAGTTAGAGCATGCACCTCGGGGGGATCTGTTGGTCATCTCTCTGAATCCTCCTCTCGAGGAGCTATCGTAACCAACAAGAAATCTGCATCGACGGTATGCTGACTGCTCTCGAAGACCTTGTTTTCCTCCAGATTTTCCATGACCGACTCAAATGGCTGATGCAGGAAGAGTAGATGAATGTATAAACATTGTTGACAAATGGAATACATTATGGAAAAAATATGCACGATACAATTCACATATCGATGGTGGCTAAACAGGATGGCATTGCATGATTCACGTATATGATGCTGGCTAAAGAAGATGGCATTGCATAATTCCCATATACTCCCTCCGTTCCTAAATATTTGTCTTTTAGAGATTTCAAATGGACTACCACATACGGATGTATATAGACATATTTTAGAGTGTAGATTCACTCATTTTGTTCCGTATGTAGTCACTTGTTGAAATCTCTAAAAGACAAATATTAGGAATAATGATGAATATGATATAAAACCAAACAGGTGGCATTCACACAAAGCAAATCTAAACTAAGCTGATGACATATAAGATGTATAATGTAAGCAATGCAAGGCGCCATATGCATGATATGACCAACATCGGCATGCGAGTTAAACAAACACCTCGGTGGTAAGCAGGCATGGTCGGCTCATACGAATCTCCATCGAGCAGTTATCTTCCTCTGGAATACAATCTGGAAATGCAGGAGAGGGGGCACTTAGCCCACCATGGAGCAGCGTCTGCATGACATTATATTCGCATAGCGGTCTTCTCTTTTCTCTACATGTTGATGCGATTGTGTACAATATCGACATGCATAATAAAAAATAGTTAGATTTTGTAAGGCCTAAGGGGTGCATGCAAAAATCAAGACTGATGGTAGCAAGCAGTGGATGGATCCAAAACTAATGATAGCGGTAGATTATAGCTTGGTTTAAAAGATAGACAATGGATCATCTATTGTTTGTTGCCCACCAACATGAACCACATAGAAGACCCGGATGAACGGATAGTAGAGCAGATACTATTCGTTCTTTGGCTCGATATGAGACCCATGGGCAATTCAAAACTCAAGATTGAGCGATAAAGTAGCGGTAATAATAACCGATGTATAACGTAAGCAAACACGAAAAACTGCGACCTCTCTTAGGAGCTGTCTAGTCCTCGGGTTCATCTGCTCGATCGATGATGGTAATGCAGTTGGCGTGGCTGCGACAGCAGGGAAGATGATGAGGCGGCGAAAGAAAGTCTGCGGGGGATCTCTGCTGCGGTGAGCAGCTTCATCGATGGTGCACCTCGGTGGGGTGGATGATGACACGGCAGGAGCAGGACATAACACACAGAGTTTTCTTTGGCGCCAATCTGAAAATGAAGTAAATCTGTAAGGGCTCCTTAGAATTGGAGGATTCTATAAGCGAGGGACAGGAAAAACACAGGAATAGGATAGGAATGCACGTGCAAAAGCAGAGCATTTGGAAACATAGGATTTCAGTCAACACAGGTGTTTGGCTCACATGAATTGGAAGAACAGAGGAATGGAGAAACAAAGTGATGCGACAGTGTACAACCTCTTTGGCATAGCCTTGTGGACCTCGGCATCATTGGGTTGGGCGTGGAGGATGGTGATGATCTTTGGTGTATTTGTCGGGGGCGGGGAAGAAGATCCGAGGCCTCTGGAAGCGGCGCCGAGTCTGCTCATTGTGATGGGCGGTTCCGTCGTTGGAGCAGCTCCGCTAAGGTGTCTGCGATGGCGAGGCTGAAGCATGACAAGACAGACAACTTTAATCTGAAGTGGGACCCTAATATCATCGCAATAGATGATGTAAAATACATCACCAAAAGTGCTAGATGTAAAGCGCATCAGCAGCGCCACGGCCGCTCCGACGAGATGTTGTAAGTACTGTTCACTCTGAACTTAAGCGAAGAAAATGAACTTCACGAGTCGAAACTGAATTTTCTTGTCGAAACTGATTGAACTAGTGTGAGCATTGCAATAGATGTTTAGGGCGTTCGAGCACTAGTAGCGAGAAGCGATGATCTAAATCAGCGAGCGCTCGGCGAGGAAGCACTAGCGAGAGAGCAAGTCGTGCGGTAGCACCATGACGAGTGCTAAAGCAGCAACTCCTGTAGCTGCGGAGGTCGTGCAGCAGCGGCAGCAGCATAGCGAGAGCAAGAAGCGAGCAGCAGCACAAGCGAAAGCAGGAAGCGGTGCGCAGCGCGACCAAGCGGCAAACGAGCCGCGCAGCGGCGAAGCGAACAGCTGCAGCTAGTGCCGTTGTGGAAGTCGCCGCCGAGGAAGCAACGACATGGGGAGGCGCCGTGGATGATGTGGCGGCGGCGGCGCCGTCGATGGAGACGCCATGTCTGCTCGGTATCGAGCACCGGCAGCCCGTGAGATCGAATAAAAGATAAAATGCAGCGGTGAGTGCAGAACCTCCTTGGTGGCGCCGAGTTGGCCTCGGCTTCATCGGAGGAATTGGTGAGGTGCTGCGGTTCGGTGGGGCAGGTCAAGGCGGCGTTGTGGGGATTGAGGTGGCGCGATAGGCGAAGCGAACGTCGGGGCAGCTCCTTGGAGGTGGAGGGCAGGCGGCTGATCCGGCGGGACGGCGAGATCGACAACGGATCCTCATCGGTGCGGTGGATGAGGGACGGCGAGCTGTTGCGGTGGGCGGCGTAGTCGGGAAGAGTCTCCGGTGGCGGCGGTCGGGAGGCCGGCGGAGGGCGTGGGGTTTCGCGGGTTTTGGCGGCCTCGGTGTATGAATGGGGGCGAAGGGGAGGGAGCCAAGCTTAGGGGGCGCTTGTCCGAAATGTAGGGTAAGTTACCAGCGTACCCCACGGTTTTGACACATGACGTGGAGCTTCATTTCGGTGAGGGTAGAAGGGGATTTGGCGTGTGCGGGCTGCGGGGCGATTTGGATGAGGAGGGAGTTCTCGCGCGTCAAATTCGGGATAACAAAGGCGGCGGCGGGTTGAAGAAGCGGGAGTTTCAAAGCAGGTGAGACAAAAGATACTCGAGCTTGAAAATTTCGGGATAACAAGGTGCGGATTCCTTGTTGGAGAACAAACTTAACGTGTAAAAAAAAATCATACAAGACACAAGAGAGTCATGTCCCTTTTACTATATTGCTATAGATGCCATTGAAAAACTACAAGAAAAATGTAAAAAAATCGGAGAACAAGATTACCTGCACAGTACCAAATCGATTCGCACTTCCCTCAACAACAACAAAAACAAATCAATTCCCACCAAAGAAAGAGTAATGTCCCTTTTATATGATTAGAGATGCCATGATCTCGAATTTCAATTTTGAATCCACGTTATGTTGAATTGAATATATCATTAGGTGACCTTGCGGTTTATAATTGATGTAGTCGTACATTTTGATCTTCCATCATATATGAACATTTTACTCCACCATGTGAACATATATATTGTCGTCTACCATATGGACTAAATTTGAATCAATTTTCCTTATTTGAATACGATTGTTGTCAAGTTATACAATAATTTAAATATTATCTTGATAACAAAAGACATGCATATAGCAGTAATCATATTTCACTATGAACTACATGTACCATCGCTCTCAATTCAAATATTTGTATCCATTTTATGTTGAATTCAAATCATAGTACATTATTGGTCTAGGTAGCGAGATGTTTGGGATAATCTAAACCCTGTTTTCATACGTATAATTTTTGGCTGAATTGGGACAAGTTTTGGTATAAGCCTCTTGCAAAACGGAGATTCTCTCAACAAGCCTCGTGGTTCGAGGAGGAGCGTGTCACCTTTGTGTGCTTGAAAGCGATATCGCTGCCTCCCCTGATTTTATTCTGAGGCAACATAGAACTATATGAGTGCCTGTTAAATTTTGGAATTATTTCGGGTTCATTTGGCCTTTTATACATTAATTGAGTTTCGGACTTTTAATGTGCATAATCTAAATATGAATTGCATGCACATGCTCCGGTGCACCAAAGTGGGTTGAAAAATCACATGTGTGTCCTTGGTTGAATTTCTAGGTCCCATGGAAGAAATGAGAATGAAATTCAAACATCTGGCGTCATGACTCTGCCGAGAACATCGAGAAACTTAGATTTTAAATTCATGTAAATCCAAAACTCATTGGAAATCATGAAACTTGGCATGGTGTCATGTCATGGCACTAACATGTTGTGGTAAAAATTGGGCGATTTGGAAGCTCGTGGTTCTAAGAGGGCGTGCCACCTTTGAGTGTGAAGCGATATCGCTGCCCCCCCTTGAGTTTCTTAACAAAGGCAACATAGAACTACATTAGTGCCATGTTAAATTTTGGAATTATTCGGGTTCGTTTGTCGTTTTTATACATTAATTGAGTTTACGGTCATTTAATGTGCATAAGTCAAATTTGAACTACAAGCACATGCTCTCGTGCACCAAAGTTGGTTGAAAAATCACATTTGTGTCCTCGGGTGAATTTCTAGGTCCCATGCAAGAAATGAGAATAAAATTAAAACATCTGGGCATCGTGGCTCGGCCGAGAACATTGAGAAACTTGGTTTTAAAATTCTTGTAAATCAAAACACGTCTGAAAATCATGAAACTTGGCATGGATGTCATGTCATGGTACTACCATGTTGTGGTAAAAAATGGCGAATAGGAACAGATTTTGGTATAAGCTTCTTGCAAACCGAAGCTTCTCTCAAGAAGGCTCGTGGTTACGAGAGGAGCGTGTCACCTTTGAGTCTTGAAAGCGATATCGTTGTCCCCTTGAGTTTATTTACAAAGGCAACATAGAACTACATGAGTGCCTGTTAAATTTTGGAATTATTCCGACCGTTTGGCCTTATTTACACATTAATTGAGTTTTGGTCATTTAATGTGCATAATTCAAATTTGAACTACAAGCACGTGCTCCCCACCAAAGTTGGTTGAAAAATCACATTTGTGTCCTCGGGTGAATTTCTACTCCCATGCAAAAATGAGAATAAGATTCAAACATCTGGGCATCGTGGCTCGGTCGAGAACATTGAGAAACTTGGTTTTAAAATCATGAAACTTGGCATGGTGTCATGTCATGGTAGTACCATGCCGTGGTAAAAAATTGGCGAATAGGAACAAATTTTGGTATAAGCTTCTTGCAAATCAGACTTCTCTCAAGAAGGCTCGTGGTTCTCGGAGGAGCGTGTCACCTTTGTGTGCATAATTCAAATTTGAAATACAAGCACATGTTCGGTGCACCAAAGTTGGTTGAAAAATCACATGTGTGTCCTCGGGTAAATTTCTAGGTTCCATGCAAGAAATGGGAATGAAATTCAAAATTCAGGCGTCGTGGCTGGGTTGGAAACATTGAGAAACTTAGTTTTTAATTCCTGTAAATCCAAAACACGCATGAAAATAATGAAACTTGGCTTGGTGCCATGACATGGCACCAACATCTGTAATAGTAAATTTGCAGTCCGATTTGCGAAGGCGCACACATTAACAATCAACAAAGTCATTTTGGAACAAGTGTTGTCACGTTACAATCGGAAACACAAGTATTATTGAAACCGTGGGCGTTCTACTTACTAGTACCATTTACGTGCATACGCGTCCCATTTTTATTAGCTAGGAGGCGCCGTGCAGGGTAGCTATTTGAGTACGAGGCGTGCGATCAGACCCTGCTGGCGTGCTTATCGGGAGGAGAGCCCTTTGACCTCCATCTGCCGTCCACCTCTCTCCCAAGGTCTCCATTAATGGCGCCCGAGCCTCTGTTTAATGGCGTGGCTATGTCTCACTCGACTGAGATTTAAGAGAAAAAGAAAATCTGAAAGCACGGATCTTGATGTAAGATCCGGCGGACCTATATAGCATCTCTGCGACTTATAGCAAGGCTGATGAATATATAAGGGCGATTTTTTTTTTTTTTGATCAAAGAAGGGCTTGCCCTTCGATTTTCATTCTGAAAACCACCACAATTCACAAGAAGTTCAGCACAACTCCAGCCTAACACGAAGGACTAAAAGCTACAGTTGAAATCGCAACATCCCAAGAGGCCAACAAAGGCCAAACATCCGCGCTAGAACCCAACATTTCACAACCGACGACACAATCCACATCCTAAACCGATTATTACATCAAAAGAAACCAGGAAGCTGAAGGAAGCCCAGCAGCAACTAGAAGAACAACAACGCCCGAGTCGCATACGGCAAGAGTTTTCTTCATTCCAGCCTCGCAACATTGATCTTCCACAGAAAGATAAGGGCGATTAATTGTCTTACATAATTAGAAAGATAATTAAAAAAGCCACATGCGGCTCGCCCGAAATACACAAGGGCAAAAGAAGAAGGAAGACAAGGATCGGCTCGCTGATCTCTACTTTCTTGATGCGTTCTTTGCAGGCCGCGGGAACTAGTCTCCGCGGCGGCGGCGATGAGCTCTTCGTGTCCTCAAGGCGCTGCTTGAGAACATCCACGGATTCCTCCACCAGCCTTTGGCGCTCGTTGCGGAGCATGTCATTCTCGTCCATAAGTTTCTTGGCGATGGCGCGGTCCTCTTCAACAAGGCCTTTGGTCTCCTCCTGCTGATACGCACTTGGACGATCTTCTCCCTCGGCAGGTCGCGCTCGGCCGGAGCCTCTCATTGCCCTCCCTTAGTTGCGGATGGCGCGGTAGCCTGTTCAAGCGAGGCTTTCACGTCGTCCTGCAACCTCGCCAAGCGGAGATCTGATCCATCGGCTATGGGCGATCGCATGCATGCGCTATAATGATCGTCGCCTGCCGCGAAATTTTCCCGAGCCGCCCGCGCGTGGCGGGACATCTCTGCTGCATTCAGTGGCGCGGCGGGACATCTCTGCTGCTTCGCGGCGCGGCGGACCGATCTGCTGCATCGGCGGCGCGGCGGGACCTCCGTGCTTTGCTTCAGTGGCGGCGGCGGGACCTCTGTGCTGCTACTTCCGTGGCGGCGGGACATGTCGGCTGCTCTCATGGCGGCGGGACATCTCTCGTGCTTCGCTTCCATGCTCGCCTCTCCCTGGTGGCAATCTCTCGACCCAGAACTCACGCTGGCCATGGCGGACGCAAGGGAAGGATGCTGAATGACTTGTTTGTTGTGTGGATGAGGAGTTGAGGAGGAATGTGCAGTCATCTTGGCATACTAGTATTTATAACCGAGTACTAATCGCTCCTAAGTGGGAAACCGTTTAGGTTGTGATCGGTGTGAACAGGTTTGGAATTCAATATAGCGTGGTACTAATCGCTCCTAAGTGGGAAACCGTTTAGGTTGTGATCGGTGTGAACAGGTTTGCAATTCAATATAGCGTGGAGTAATTTGGAATGTGACGAGGCATAAGCTCAAAATTTATTAGCGGTTCTAGTTTGAAGTGCGGCACTATTCCCGGATGGAGTACTTCTTTTCTACTCCCTCCTTTCGGTTTTATAGGGCTTATCTCAAAATTTTAGTTTTCCATTTTATAAGGCTCAATTTGGTTGTTCCCCAACACATGTTCAGATTCAAGGTGCATTAAATCATTGCATGCAAGTATTAAGAGAAAATTGACCAATGCATGTACTTTATGCATGCATGCATTACAATTAATGCATTGATAAACATAATTTTTGAGAAAAACAAGAGCATTAATTAGGTGCTTTTGCAAACTACAAAAATATTCCACCACTCACCATAAACCGGAAAGGAGAATATTGCTGTGTATGCGTGCAATAAGCGGCACCGTCGTATACATATCTTACGGTTAATGGGGCGTTCGACGAGGAATAGCGCGTGGCGAGCTCTAGGCTAGTCCTTTTTCAGGCGCATTAAACCTATCTCTCGGGACTTCTCGCGCGCACCATCGTGCCACCCACAAAAACTTGTAGTACTCTGAGTTTAGTAGTCGTTATCTGAGGAAGAGAAGAGGTGCATGCCTTTTCGTCCTCTCACACGCGTCTGTTTTTTCTCGAAAAGGAGGATGATGACCCCGGCCTCTGCATCATCAGGAGTCACACACGCATCTGTAGCTACAATTGTAGTGTTCTCAACCATCCGATTGGCTCTATCATGGATGTACCTATATACTAAAACATGTCTAGATACATCTATATTTTGACAAATGGAAGGCATGTATTGTGGAGCGGAGGAGTGCTTGTCATCAAAATGGATAAAAGGGCGTATCTAGAACTAAAATACGTCTACATACATCTCCTTTTATCCATTTTGATGACAAGTAGTACTTCTTACCCAAAGGAACTTTATATTCAACAGACACAAAATATCCGTTCATTGTTGGAAATTCTGATCGATGTCGAAGTAATTGCTGCATCGCCACCAAAACCCACCATTTCTTAAGCTAAAGTAGACCAAGGTAATCCCTATATTAGCATATTACTAAGATAAGCAGAAGGCCTTTGTCGAAACATTTAGGGCGTGAGCTTGTCAATCTGAATGTGGAGGGACACAAGCTTAGCCCGGCCAGCAGCTTAGGCGGAGCTGTCAAGAAGGTCAGCTCCTGCGTCGGCGTCGCGGGATCCTTGCTGCTTGTCACCTCCATTTCCACCTTGGCGGCGTCGGTCGTGCCTTTGGGCTCCCCGGTGGGCCGTTCGCCCACAGCTTGGCCAAGTAGTGCGGCGGTGGGGGCGCCCGCTCGATCACGAGACGACCGACACGGCGATAAGCGCGCGATGTCGAGCACGCCGCCGACCAAGAAAAAGCAGCGGTGGTCCTCCTCCGTGAACAGCAAGAGCCGTGGCTCCGGCGGTGGCACTTGCAGCTGGAGCACCTTGCCGTCTTGGATCTGTGCACGGGCATGGGATGCGCGGTGCTGATGTGGTGGTAGGCGCCCGGCGGCGGGCCGCCGTAGCCTTGAGCAGACGCAGGGCATTTGCGAGGCGCGGCGGACACACGCGCTCGGTGATCGGCGAGCTTGTGGTAAGTGGCGTAGAGCCCACAGCCTTCGTGCGGGCACTCCACCCTCACCGGCGAAAGGGCGGAGTCCACCGCCGTGTTTCGCGCGTCGAAGCCACCACCGCGCTTCGCACTACAGCACTTGCCGCTGGTTCCCGGGGCGCTCGGCGCGGCAGTCGCGCAGGCAGGTGCCCTCCCTTGCACTGCAGAAATCAATCAACAACACATCAATCAAGAAACCTGCACCTTGCTCAATCAGCGAGCAGACGAGGTGTATTGAACCTCATACCTTTGGGCGTCAAAGGCGGAGGCACAGGGGCAGTGGAGCACGGTGAGGTCCATCGAGACCTTAGAAGCTCCATCGTCGGGTCTGTTCTGTTTGGTCTGCATGATCTCGCCCTCCTCGTGCACAACCATCTCTCGACTTGGGCCGGGGTATTACAAAGCTTAACGTCACATATTTTATACTCCCTCCGTTCCTAAATGTACTCCCTCCGTTCGGAATTACTTGTCTCGGAAATGGATGTATCTAGAACTAAAATTACGTGTTGTAATTAATGCATCGATAAGCATAAATTATTGAAATATATCGAGTGCGGTGCTTTGATGTGTCGCGTCCTTTCGTACATCAACGAGAAGTTTGATTATCCTCTCCCTCGCGGACTTAACTGCACCTGCCTTTGGCTGTATGACAGGTTGGCCACACACTGTCGGGCCCCTGTCATACATGCAAAGGCAGGGCGTCCCTCCCTCGCCCATGGCGTGGTGGCTGGCAAGAATAGGAGAAGCTTTGCTACGCGCTCTCCTCCCCTTGCGGTGGACATGCAGCAGTTCAATCGGTGTCGAGATGGCGAAGCGTCTTGTAGTACTCCTCCGGTGCAGTAGTACACCATCATTGTTCGACTTCGAAGAGGCGAAGAGCCAAGCGCAGCCGGACGCTCGTGTGGCAGTTTCATGTGTAGAGTAGTCTAGATAGCGTGTACCGTGCTGTAAGCTTAAAATCGTTGGGGTCGGCTCCATGCTATGTGGCCGTCTCGAAGTTTTTTAAAATTAAAATAGTCTTACGGCCCTACTGTCACCACGGTGATTGTAGTTTGCACGCTCATCTGGTCAAGACAGGAATATATATTTTAATTTGTTTTTTTTTGAAAAGACGGGACTCCCCGGCCTCTGCATCAGAACGATGCATACGGCCACATATATTTTAATTTGTGGTGGGTAAATGTTAGAGGTTGCAGCAAATATATTGTACCACTGCGGGTCTTTCAGCCAAGTTTAGAGGCAAGCATGTGGGGCCGGTGCTATGATGTGTCGCGTCAACTCGTAGAACGAGGAGAAGCTTGATTTTACTACGCCTTCTCCCTCGCCCATGTGTTGTTGCTGATAAGCGAGGACAGGCTTTTGCTTAGTAGTACTTCTACAACAAGCTATCCGTCCCGCTTCGCGGTGGACGGACATGCAGCGATGGATTCGACCTTTGTAGAAGCGATAGTAGTAACATCATTGTTCGTCTTCTCGAAGAAGCGAAGAGCCAAGCGCAAACCGAGCGTTGCGATTTGCGAACATTGGAGCACGCATATAGCGAGCTCTTGCATGAGACAAAATTGCTATGTGAGCCCACTATTGTACTAATACGTACAACTACTTGCTAGTATAGCCCTGTAAACCGAGAAAGGAGTATTTGCCCTTCTAGAGATTTCAACAAGTGACTAGACTACACGAGGCGGAGTACATATGGAGCAAAATGAGTGAATCTGCACCGTAAATAAATACATACTAGTTCTATCGTTTTCCTCTCCGAGGTGCACAATATTGAGTATCTTGACTAGTCTCTTTTGACACGCATTTACGTTGTTTTTTGACATAGTCTGAGATGCAAGCGCTCATATACGCGCATACACTCACCCTATGAGCGCACACACGCACGGCACTATCATCTTGAAATTTCTGAAGTCACCATAGGCACCTCGTCGTCGGCGGGTCCATAGGTGCTTGAATGCCAAGGAGGAAGAGGGTAGCGGTTCCCGAGGCGTTGAGCGGTCAATGATGCATCCTCAATTACATGCGAGAGGAATTAATTGGAGAAGCGAGACTAGAGCCGACCACGATGTGAATGCAACGAGTTTGGACTCTCATATAATAAAGCGCCCCACCACTCCAATCCATCTACTCCCAAGTCTCTGCGCAACTTTGCTCACTCCAATCCAAGACCAAGTGACGAAGCCACAAGCACCTATGGAGGCGATGGGCCAGCGGCGGCGATCGGCTGTGCCAAATCATCAAAGCGCCGGCCTGCGGCCCCGCACCTGCAGCGTTTCGAGCGGTCTTGGCGACCGCGAGCATCGTAGCCCTCGCCGGCGCCGGCCGCCTCTCGCATGGGCGACATGATGGTCAACTCCATCCGCAAGTTCACCGCCGTCAAGAAGCGCAGACGACCTTGCCGTCTGCTCCAGCCAGCGCGCCAGGCTCCTCATTGCCTGCCACCCTCATCGGCCTACATGGTGGCGAACTCTTTCAAGCCCTGGTGGCCCTGCAGGTGCCGGAGGTCGCGACGAAGAATGTGCACCTCGAGGCCGCGCTTCGCGCGCAGCGCCTCGCCATGCAAGAAACCGTCGACCTGCACATCCCGTCTCTGAGAAATCGTCTACATAGGCCACTACAAAGGCAGCGAGGACAGAAAAGCGTTGGCCTTCTTCCGGTGGCTGGAATCTTTGGGCGCCATTGTTTGAAGCACGTCGACCAGGCCACGAAAGCCGCTGCTACTTAGGCGCCGTTCGGTGGGCGGCATACTGAGTCGAGGAGGTGGACGTCGTCGATGGATGCATCTCTTCTTCTTGCCTCCTGTAACCAGCACTGCATCGCCTCGTGGCCTTAATGTTTTATTAGTATAGTACTCCCTCCGTTCCCAAATATAAGTCTTTCTAAAGATTCCAGCAAGTGACTACTACATACGGAGCAAAATGGTGAATCTACACTCTAAACTATGTCTTCATACATCTGTATGTTGTATTCCATTTGAACTAGTATCTAAAAGGCTTATATTTATGAGCGGAGGAGTATATGGCATTTTATTCGAGTCGTAACGTTTTCCTTTGTGAGGTGGGGGCATGATTGAGCAAACCCACCCACCCACCAGGCGTCGGCCGAGTTTAGAATTAGAAAGAGAAAGCGAGGGAGGAGAGCTAGCTATGTAGCAGGACTTTGTTGTCGAGATGGGACTCGTGTTTATAGAATAGAATCTTGAGCACTCGTGCCTCTTTTTTGAGGAAAAATTAGTCGTATGTCTAGTACCACTAGTTGGGTGCGTCGACCTATAGCTGTCATCACTTTAGGTCTCCTTTTGAACCATGGCTCGCTTCACAGTACATATTTTTCACGCATTTATCCTCCTATATGTACTCCTAGGCTATTTCCACGTGCTCCCATTCGCGACATGTGGGACATAGAGCATCTGGGTCGTAGTGCATGCGACTCGGAGCATATGCGGGGTACTTTACATTTCAGACCTCACGAATTACATACAAACCCCATGAGAAGAATAAATAAATCAATGAATTACTACATGAAACGGATTATTTTCATGGAAAGCGAACACGTTCATTAAATTTTGGACATAACACGTTTATAAAAATGGCCGGACCTAAACCAGTCTAAGGGCCTCTTTGATTTTCCCGAAAAAAGGGCCTCTTTGATTCGAGGATCTGAAAACACAGGAATGGGGAAAGTATGATGGCGATGAACCGAGGCGAGGAGAACTCTAACTCAGTTAGAGGTTAGAGTTAGATTCTAACCTGAACTAACTCTAAACCAAAGAGGTGTATGGATGGCAGGGTTAGATTGACAATAAATGCTCTATCTCAATCATTTGACTACTTTGGACCCTATTTTTAGTCGGACTAAAATAAGTCCCTTGGATCCAAGCACCCTCTTGGTGTGGCGGCTCTTCTGTGGCCTCCTCCGCTCACAATTGACATAAGCGAACCATCTATACAAATCAAGCATGCAAAACATGATAATTTTTACTTTGTCCATACAAATGAGATATCCCACTTAAACATACAAGTCGTCAATCAAGCTTCACAAAATAAAAAAACACTTCATGAAACAAAGAATGAGCTAACTCATCACGGAAGTCGTTCACGATAGGGAGGGAGCCGGAGCCCCTCACGCACCGAGGGAGGAGCTCGCCATCGTCGCTCTGGAGGAAGGCTCTGTAGAGCCCAAGCCCCGGGAACCCCTCCGGCTTGGCCCTTGCGAGTTGAGGTCGACACCGGCATGGGTAGCAGGGCCGCTTGCCGCCGACTGGGAACTTAATCTTTGGGCCTCTAGAAATAATGAAAGCATGTAACTAAAATACCTAGAAAGGTGAACTGAATCTTTGGGCCTCTAGAAATAATGCAAGCCTGAAACTGAAATACCTAGAAAGGTGAACTGAATCTTTGGGCCTCTAGAAATAATGCAAGCTGAAACTTAAATACCTAGAAAGGTGAACTGAATCTTTGGGCCTCTAGAAATAATGCAAGCTGAAACTGAAATACCTAGAAAGGTGAACTGAATCTTTGGGCCTCTAGAAATAATGCAAGCATGAAACTGAAATACCTAGAAAGGTGAACTGAATCTTTGGGCCTCTAGAAATAATGCAAGCCTGAAACTGAAATACCTAGAAAGGTGAACTGAATCTTTGGGCCTCTAGAAATAATGCAAGCCTGAAACTGAAATACCTAGAAAGGTGAACTGAATCTTTGGGCCTCTAGAAACAATGCAAGCCTGAAATTGAAATACCTAGAAAGGTGAACTGAATCTTTGGGCCTCTACAAATAATGCAAGCCTGAAATTGAAATACCTAGAAAGGTGACCTGAATCTTTGGGCCTCTAGAAAGATTTATTACCTCCTCAAGCAGCATCAAACAATTCCATCGTGCACCACAAATCTATAGCAAGTTTGATCGGGATCTACTTTTCCAAATCAGAATTAGCGCTAGAGCAAGCAAGATCAATGATATGGCCGTGAGACAGGAGAAGGAACGAACAAACTCACCCTCTCGCGACCTCCACAGTAGATCTTGCCGCCGCACACCTGACAGAGGGAGAAAAGCTTGTAGTGAAGGGGGGCGGGCGACCTTGAAGGTCGGAGGAGAGGAGGCGGCGGAGTAGAGGAAGGAGGAGGCGGAGGAGGGCGGAGGAGAGAGAGAGGCGGCAGGCGCTTGGGCGGCCCTATGGGGAACAGAGAGGAGTCGTGCGAGAGGGGAGGCGATCAGTGCGGGCGGGTGAGATTTTTAGTTCTCTTTTAGTGGGCCGAGGATAACTAACCCAATTAGAACCTCTCCACGGGCTAGTTTTTTAGCTGGGTTAGAGCAAACTAGCTCAAACTAACCCCTCTTGTTTCGATAATTTGAGGCTATTTCAACCCAAACTAGCTCTAACTCAGGGATCCAAACAAAGAGGAGTGTTCTTGTACATGCTACAGTGTGGACCGTAGCACATTGTTTTTATGGCCATATCACCACATTGTTTTCTCTGCTGGTTCCTTTGGGCTACCGTGGTTCATACGGCTGGTTCCTTTGGGCTGCCGTGGTTCGCACTCCTCCGACTGAGTAGTACTCCTCCGTTCCTAAATATAAGTCTTCGTAGATATTTCACTTTGTGGACCACATACGGATGTATATAGATGCATTTTATGTGTAGATTCACTCATTTTCTCCGTATGTGGTCCATAGTGAAATCTCTCCAAAGACTTATATTTAGGAACGGAGAAATAGTACTATATATACCGCATCATTCTTTGCTCCTTCTTACTACTCCGACATGTGGGAGAGTCGACATCCGGTCGACGTGTCATGCACCAGATTAGGCGCGGAGCGGAAGGGGCATCACCCGGTCGGGCGCCGATAATTCATGACTATAGTGAGTGGTCATATCACAAGTCTTTCCAGCGATGTAGCGCCGTCAAATCGCACAGCCCACTCGCTCACCCTCCTCGCCTCTCTGTCAAACCGCCTACCGAAAACTGCGCAGCGTCTTGCCGGGAAAAGCCCGCCCTCAACTTTTAACTACTGAAAATAGTTCGAGCTTGTTAGTTCTATATAAATACAGATACTTACTGTATGTTTATTCACCGTGGGGTTGTTCAATGAATGGAGGCGGGGAGCACAAATTTAGTAGTAAGTAGGAGTCGTAGAGTAGTCACCTTAAATAGAGAGTTTCTTTTCTTTAATGCCACGTACACAAATTGAAAGCGCTTGTTGTGGAGAGAAAAAGATAATCACTCCACTATATATGGGCCTTGAGGGCCTGGCGCTTGCTTTACTAGGGTTGCTCTCTTCATTCTCTCATCCTCTCAGATATAAACAAGACAGCGGTAGCGACATTTTCTCTCTGCTCACCGCTGGTCACAGATCCGGCGGATCCCTTGGCGGTGTGTGTAGAGGACTAAAGGTGCATCGTTCACGCGGTCATCGCCGCCGAGGGGAGAAACCCACAGCTGCGGAGGGGCCCGATCCTCTGCCCGTGCCGTTCTCTCCGACCTGGCCCGGCTCGGGAGGTCCTCGACCCTTCTTCCTCCCTGCCGTATTGTCCATGCAGATCCGACCTGCCACCGCCGACATCCGGCGACCCTCGGTATAAGTTCTTGAAAGCGGCCTTGCTCTCTGCCCCAGCTCCCCCGTGTCTGCATGTGCATCTTTTCTACTCCCATCAGCTCTTCCAAAGCCACCTAAATTTTTAGTATTATTAGAGGTAAAGCTACTTCATGCATTGAATCTAGGGCTTTGTTCAAACAACGAAGAAAGGGGAAAGTTGTAGCATGAATCTAGGACTTGATTCAAGAGGAAATAATATGGTGAAAGTAGTAGAGACCGGATACCCAACGGTCTCTTGGTTGAAAAGGAAATAATGGGAAAAGCAGTACAAAGCTGGATAAGGAACAGATCTATTATTGGTTGAAAAAAGGATAGAAAGTGGCGGCTGGTGGACAAGTCAGCGAGTATGTCGAGGATTAGATTTGCTGCCATCACATAGTAAAAGGTCTCGAGGATTAGATTTGCTGCCCTCACATAGTAAAGGTCTCGAGGATTAGATTTGCTGCCCTCACATAGTAAAGGTCTCAGGATTAGATTTGCTGCCCTCACATAGTAAAAGGTCTCAGGATTAGATTTGCTGCCCTCACATAGTAAAGGTCTCGAGATTAGATTTGCTGCCCTCACATAGTAAAAGGTCTCGAGGATTAGGTTTGCTGCCCTCACATAGCGTGAACAAGCTCGGCATCACCACTTTATGCCTCCTTGTAGGTACATTGTCTTGATCGTCCTTTATCGCATGTCCTTATACCAACCTTTTGCCCTTGTTAATGTAAGGCGCATGTAAAATGAAGCGATCACTGCTGTTACCTTAGGGACATGTCTAACCAGTGTTATTGTTAATCTAATGCCTCCGGTGATAAGATGCAATTAAAGCTGTGTTACAAATGGCACTCTGCTGTTTTCCCAGATATGATAAGTAAGTTGCTCCTTTCTGCTCTTTGAGTGTCTGGTGTCCCCACGGTCCCATGCCCTTAAACCAACTCTTTAGCTGCTTTGTTGATTTCTTGTATGCGGTAAACAAGCAATGCCACCATTAAAGTAATCCCATATTTGAGGAATCTCATTGTTGATCGTAATGCTTACGGTAACATGAAGCATTCTTGACGTTTAAAATTTCTCTTGTCCTTGCGTGATTGCCATGAACATAATTAAGATGCTTCTTTTCATTTTGTATATGTTTAGTATATTCTTATTGACCAACAAATGTTTACTTTCTATCATTTTGTGCAGATAGGGATATCCATTTCACCTTGTTGCTATTGTGACCTTTTGGTGAACTGCACAAAACACTTTTTTGGAATGAGTGTCTTGTGCAGTTCAACTAAAATGTCACGTGGGCAACATCTCTCAATTTTGGTGGAACTGCACAAAATGGTGATTGGAGTTTCAAAATCTCCGTCAAGTTCTTTGGTAATCTCGTGCAACATTTTATTAGCCTTTGCAAGATGGAGCCGTCCTTTGTCACCACAATGGCACTTTATTTTAGTGGAACTGCACAAAAGGATAAGAAAATTATAGTTGCACCTTACATGAGCGGACAGCCAACCTTAATGTTCCTCAATTTTAGTGCAACTACTAAAGAAGAACCTGCCAGCTCACAAGAGCAAGTACTTCTTGCTAGCTGAATGATGCAATCTTTGCTTCATTTCAGGTGAACATGAGAAAAAGGCGCATGAATTGAATCATGGAACTCGAGGCAGACCTCATCCTAGTGGAGCTGGAGGTTGAGTTCAAGGAGGCCGCTATTAAAGCGAAATCATGCTCTCTGTCTCCTTGTTTGTCTTTGTGCAAACATGTTGTGCAAGCAGGAATACTCAACTCTGAGATGTTGTGACGGTCAAGAGCATTAGCCAAGTTCTTGATTGTATGACATGGCTAGCCAAGATGGATTTAATCCCGATATTCACTTTATCAAAAGGCTCTAATGGGTTGGTTACGAATCTTGCAAGCTGGGAATCAATGAGATGTGTAGGCATCTTTGTTGTACTTATTATTTGAATCTTATTTGTTGGTTACGAATCTTGCAAGCTGGGAATCAATGAGATGTGTAGGCATCTTTGTTGTACTTATTATTTGGATCTTATTTGTTGGTTACGAATCTTGCAAGCTGGGAATCAATGAGATGTGTAGGCATCTTTGTTGTACTTATTATTTGGATCTTATTTGTTGGTTACGAATCTTGCAAGCTGGGAAACACGGCATGATGATGCGAGAGGACAACAACCATAACAAACAGTTCAAACTTGGTAGTATTATCTTTGTGAAAGTCGACAAATGTGTTGATCGTAATGCGTCACGAGAATAATAATTCTAATTGTTGTGCATGTTGATCCCGTGGCAGCGATAGAACGAGCCAATGCATTGCTTGTTTTAAGTATAAATTTCTATTAAAGCTAATTAAATTTAAGTAAAGTGACCACTAACTCCTGTTATTACTGGTACCAATCAGACCCGCTCGTGAACCGGCGTGTGGCGGAGTAGGTTTCTTAATGGGCGTTTGAATGCGCCGAGGTGCATCTTCTGCGGGCGTGCAGCGGACGAGGAGGGTAATAACTGTTGTCGCTGTACACACTCAGCTTCTTGTTGAATCCAGTTCCCCAAGAGCTGAAAAGCGAACTGCTGCCGCCGCCTACACACTCGTTCACTCGAAGAGACTCCAATGGCGATCCGAGGGGTGAACCTGCTGGATATGGACTTCAGCAAGGAGTTCCCCTTTGAGTTTGCCGTTTAGTCCTATGGCTGCACCAAGTTGAATGTGATGTACACCAACGATACGGACTCGGTGAAGCTACGCCTCGCCTCGGTCCTATGGCTGCACCAGGTTCTGGAGCATTCGCCCGTTTCATCGGCAGCGCCGAATGCACCTTCGCTACGGTGGAGAGAAGGAAGAACGCGACGATTCGGCCATCTGGTGCAACAAGCTTGTCGACATCCGAAGCAATACAAGATCATCGACAGCGGGCGGAGAAGGACTCCGTGGTTGACCTTCTTGAGACCATCATCGACCCCGATCGCCAACATGAAAGAAGGCGACCTGAACACGTGGGAGGTACCTCTGAATCTAGCCTACATAACCTCGCGGCCAGGGCGCATCGCATACTACGACATGTACAGGCAGATCTTGGACATGAGGCGTGTACGCTTCCCGTAACCGGCGAGTACACGGACAGCCGCAGCGTCATGATCAAGCGTGCGGGAAGGTCTAGATGTTGTACTTTATCTGTTTATAAGCACCTTTATCATCTGAGTGTTTCATGCATTAGCCTATGTGTCGTAATTATCTGTTTTGTCCGAAATATTTCTTTTAAGAACCCATTAACCTGATTGCTTTTTTAGTGGCTATTTGCTTATGTATGTAAACTAGTTCACTTGTCCGTAAAAAACTAGTTCACTTTCGGCTGCCGTGCTTTGAATCTCCTTCCTCCCAACATATTCCTCTCCTCGGTGGACCCAGCAGGTCTCTGAATTTTCTCCACTTTCTTTTTCGATGTAAACTGAGTTTTCTCCGAGTACTTTCCCTAGAACCAACTCAAGCTGTCCCACGTCTAGCCTAAAAATAATAATACCCCCGTACTATTAACTCATCAAATTAAAATGATATTTTATTTCGTAAGTTGAAAGTTCTTACAAAATAATAATAATAATTGTTTATATATAACTTGCCAAGTTAACTCCTAGTGATTGCGTACATAAGCTTGCAAAGATTTTCTTGACGTGCAATCATGTGTTTATGTTTTATAACATTTCTTCGTCTAGCCCAACATGATATTTTCACCCAGCCCAGCAAGTCCATGATTTTGAGAAAAATGCAAATGGGATTTAAGCGGGCTGCATAGATGCTACATCATTGTTTCACCCAGCCCACCAAATGGACTAAAAAACAAATGGGTGGCTGACATGTGGGCGATGGGTGAAACCTAAGAAGGCGTTGGATTTACATCCAACGGCGGCATTCTTCTTCAATCTCTCGTCTTCTTCCCCAGCGCTGCCGAACCTTTGCTCCAGCCTTGGCGTCCAGCGGCGTTGTTTTGCTCCTCGGTAAGCGCTACCCGCCCGACGGCCAGGCCATCCCTCCACTCCGCACCTCCTGTTATTCTCTGCCGAGTGTAGGCCCACCCCGCACCCAAACCAGTCAAGTTTCCCATTCCTCTCCGTCTGCGACTCCACTGCCGCGTCTTCCCCATCTCCGGGTCGTTCCAGTCTGGGGCCTTGCCGTCGTCCACTGCCTCGGTGTCGGTGTACAAAAAGAGGGGTACACCTTTTAACTGTGCACGGGCAGTCTGAGCCGCGGGCACCGCCACGCTAAAGCAAGGCAAGGAAGGTGAGCCAAGGTAAGGCCGAAGCTTGAAAGGAGCAGAATGACGCCAAGACCAAGACCACAAAGAGCAAAGGGGACGAAGCAGACTCCCCCGGCAAGATCCTTGCCGAGGAGCGGTTTTAGCAAACCCGTAGGCCCTTGCCGGGGCGGCTAGCCCCACGCCCACGGGGCGGATCACCTTTGAGTCCACTGCCCCCCATGGGGCAAAGGATTCGGGAGACATCCCCGTGGTGGCATGCAGATCTTTGTGAAGACATTCAAAGATCAGATACATACTATAGAAGATGACAACCCTTGGCAGGATCCCGACTAAGGAGGACCACAAGGCCCTTGGCAAGAGCCTTGTCGGGGATGACAGCAGGCGCCGCGGCAAGACCCTTGCCGGGGCTGCGGCAAGGCCCCTGCCAAGGACACCCGTAGGGGCACCATTAGGCCCGCGCCAATCGAGCCTCCACCATGCAGCTGCCGACCCAACCAGTTGGGCAGGCACCTGCGTGGCGGCAAGCGAACGAACCGTGGAGACCCACCTGCTGCGCCACCTCGGTGCTGCCGCCTACATGGCACCACAGGCACCGCTGGCCGGCAGCGTGTCAACGCTGTGAGGAGGGCGGACGAGACCAGGCTCTCCCGTCCCGATAAAGCAAGGACACCTAAGCAAGGCGCATTTATGGCGCCTTATCATGTAATCACGAGGGATAAACTCGTATGACTGTACCCTTTCCACCTCCGGTGCGCCACTGTGGCAACCCCTTTCCCTATAAAAGGAGGCCCAAGGCGACCAGGAGGGGATTAAACTTTGGAGCTCCTCCGCCCCATAGCTAGCTCAAGAACGCAGATAAACTAACCACCAAAGCAGGAGTAGGGTTTTATGCATCTCGCGGCCCGAACCTGGATAAAGAACCCGTGTGCTATCTGTTTGATCTGCTCTTCTCACGACCCCGCGCCCTGCAATCGTAGTAGGGATACTTGTGATCCCATAGGTGTCGTCCCTGCACCGACATCTTTGGCGCGCCAGGTAGGGGGCGCAGTTGTGAGAATCAGCTCTAGCAGTTAGCCCGACACTCCTTCATCTTCGTGACCTCGGAAGAAGAAAGGAGGCCGAAGATCGGCCTTTCGGCGATCGCCAATGAAGCTAAGTTGCACTGACTTCTTATTTGTGCTACCCTTCTTATTTGAGGTTATCCCCCCCCCCCCGGAGATGTCACGCCTTTGTATGAGAAACCCGCACGCCAGGGGGTCTCCCACGATCGACAACGCCCTTGCCCTGTTTCGAGTCCGCTCAACAGCTCAAGCGGCTGCGTCGAGAATGGAAGAGTAACCTTCCGCGATCGACAACGCCCTCGATTCTGACTCGAGTCAAGCTCGATAGTTCGGGCGGCCGCGTTTGGAATAGAAAGGTGGCTCGTCCGGCAGCACGCGTACCCAGCAGGCCCTGGGGATCCTTCCCCAAAACGCCGCTAGGGGCTTTCACGCCGGCAAGCCTACCCGATCGACGAGGGGCACACATACAAAGAGGAATTGAACGGGGAAATAACATGCAGGAAAATTAAGAGTACTTCAAAGTTATATTACATCACATCATGGCTGCGGCTCTAACTAAAGATAAAATTTGTCTTGGTCGGGAACCTGCAGCGGCGAACAAGAACGGGATGCTCAATCCCGGCCCTGGCTTTCCACCCTCTTGATTTCATCGATGCCATTGGTGATGGGCTTGATGCGCTCCTTGAGCACCGTGAGGTCAACACCATCTGGCAAGCTCTTCATCGAGGCCGCGAAGTCAAGGTTGGGATTCCAAGCGCCACCTTGGTGAGGACCTTGGTCACAACCTCCGCAAAGTCACCGGGCCTCATCGGCCGGCGTGGCCGTCCTGTTGGAGTGGAGATAGGCCAAGGCTCCGAGGACGCCTTCGAAGAACTGGGTCAGCTTGGCGTTGATGGTCCCGCTGCGCTCGGGGGTGTACCTCACATTTGGCAACCCCATGGTGGCCAATTGCGAGGTGACCCTGCCGGCGATGACCTCCAGATGGCTGATCCACTTGTTCTCACCCACCACATATTCCTGGTGGGAGGCGGCTTCGTTTGCCCGCAGCTGCTTCTCCTCCTCGAGGCTCCTAGTCAAGGTCTCCTCCCGAGCCCTGCTCTCCGACAGCATTTCTCGAGACCCTCCAGGTTCAACTTGAGGTCTCTGATGGAGTTTTGGCATCGGAGAGCTCCCCAGTCCTGCTGATGACTGCTCCTTGCGCCTCTGTCAAGGCGCGGTTGAGTGTGTTCTTCTCGCCGGACAGCTTGAAGGCCTGGTCCTTCAGCTCGTCCCGCTCTGCTTCCAGCTCCTTCGCCTTGCCGGCATGGGCCAGAGCCTGGGCATCGAGTGCCTCCTTGTGCCTCTGCTCCAGCTCGCGGGTCCGTCGCGCGACAAGGGCCTCGAGCTCCTCATCCTTGCCGCGGAGCGTTGTGTTAAGCCTCGCTTCACGCGCGGAGAGGTCCTCTTCCTGGGAATCCAAGGCGGCCTGATGCTGGTTCCGGGCGGCTTCGGCCGCGGCGGCCAAGTTCGCCGCCTCTTCCTGAGCCTTCTCGATGTCGGCCATTCTCATGGTGAGCTCCACGTCGCGCTTGGCCAACTCCTCCTGAAAGGCCCTCTGCTCCTCGCGAGTTTGGTGGAACCAGGTCTGCGTCTCAGTGATGCGCGCCTTGAAATCCACCTCCGCGTTGTCCACCACTGCCATCCTGGCCTTGATCTTGTCCAGGCGGGCACGATAGAGCACTTGGAGCTTCCGGAAGTCGCCCCCCATGGCGTGGAAAAGCTGCTCTTCTGGAGAACCGTCGCCACCAACGCCCGGCTCATCAACCACCTCAAGCCCGGTGGCGGCAAGCACCTCGCCGTCCAAGGTTTCCCTTTCGGCAGGCGCTCGGCTTGACGTCCCCGGGAGATGGACGAAAAGATTGTCGCCCACCTTCAGATATCCGCTAGGGCCCGAGGTTGAGGAAGAGGGAGGCTGGTCACCCGCCGCCTCTTCCTCGGCGGAGGCCTTGCCGGCCCCGCCGGCAGGCCCACTGCTGACGCCCTCGGCAGAAGCTTCGCCGGACGCCTTGACGGCCTCCGCAGCGGCGTCCTTGGCAGCACCCTTGGCAGCTTCGTCAGCGGCAGCCTCGTCAGCATCCTTGGCGGCCTCCTCAGCAGCGATCCTGCTGGCCTCCGCCGCAGCCTCCTCAGCAATGTCTCCCACAACCGTGTCCATGTCCTCCATGTCTGTTGAAGGAGGGCCTGGGCAGTAATGGGGGCGATGAAGCCAAGAAAGGAATAAGGGGAAAACAAAGACGGAGGACAGGCGACTCACCAATGCCCGGCTGTGAAGCAGAAGTCCCCTCTCCGCCAGCTTTTGGTGCCGCGGCAGAGTCACCAGCGCCCAAGTTCCCCTCTTCCTCCATGGGTATAGGCTCTGTGCCTGGTGCCCTTGCCGGGGACACCCCCCGCGGCGGCGTAGTCGATGGGGGTGGTGTGTTAGGAGCAGCCCTCTGTGGCTCCTCCTGCTGCCGCTCCCCTCCTGCAAAACCCGGCAAGGTTAGCATCGTGGCATCGAGCGCCTACCACATGTTGAGTAGGAAGAGGGTGATGAACTTACGCTGGGGGCTGCGTCGGGGGCTGATGTCCGGGCTGCTCAGCACCACCAGTGGTGTCTCTGAAGCCCCAGCCGGGGGCTGATCGCTCGCCAAGGTCCTCGCCCTCTTCGCCCTCTGGGCCAACGTCTCCGTCTCCCTGCAAAAGCAAAAATGGAACAAGACAAGTGACCCGATTCGGGGAAGAGGAAATAACAGTGAGGAATGGAGTACTTACTCATCGTCCGTCTCCTCCTCTTCCACCAACTTCCTCTTCCTCTCCGGGCTGAGAGACCTGAGATCAAAAGGGAGCTCCACATCATCATCCGAATCGACGCCTGCCAGAGGAGGCGAAGAGGGCGGCGGGGTTTGTGCGCGCCTGGATGAGGAAGGGGTTGTCGCCTTCTTCTCAGCGGCCCTCGCCAGCCCCTTCGCTGACGTGGCCCTCGTGTGGCACCCGGACCCCTCCAGGGTCAATTGATGCCGCGTGGCCCTGCAGGGCCGGACCGGCTCGCCGGAGCCAACCCGCCACAGGACTCACCCTCTTCCCCTTGTTGGCGTCGAGCTCGCCGCCATGTCCTCCTCCTCCTCCGACGACTCGTCGGCCGCGTCCTCGACAAGCGGAGCTCCAGCATCGGTGCTGCTAACCTCCCCGGTGGCCGTCGCCCACAAGGTGAACTGCTCCTCCTCCGCAGTCGTCGCGGCTTTGTCCTCCACACCCCCGGCGCTGCCGGCCTCCATGGCAAGTTGTGCCTCCCTCGCCCTAGTGGCGATGTAGTCCAGCTCCGCCTGGGTAGTGTCCATGACAAGCCACCGCTCGACGTCAGCATTGACGTACACCTCGACCAAGGAGTCAAAGAACTATTGCACGTCTGCTTCCGTCGGCTCCCGCCAGCTCGAGATAGGGTCGTGCGCGTTGCAGTCCGGCATCATAGCAATGATCTCGGACCGGCGTGAGTTATTGCACAACGGGACCACCCCCGCTGGCAACTTGAAGAACGACCCCTTGAGGGCCTTGCCGACCTTTGCGGCAGCCCTCGCGGACTTGCCGGTCCATTCAATCTTGCCGTCGCGACCCACGTCGAGCTGGAAAAGCCGCTGGCAGAAGTGGGCATGCCCCATCACCGTGAAGTTGTGGTCGAGGCCAGGGCGGAGCCGCATATTGTCAGCCGGGTTCGTGAAAAGCCAGGCTGGCCTCCCCTTGTTATGCAACGGGGCGATCCGGCGGCGAATGAAGTCCGCCCCGATCATCTCCAGGGTGAGCCCCGCCCGGGTCAGCCGGAGCATCCTGGTGGTGGCGATGGTGAGCCTCCCGTCGGCAGCATCGACATCACCCCAGTCGCTGTCGCGGACCGGCGGCGTTCGACGGACCTTGCAGAATTCCAGTGGGTCTTCGTCCTTGATCCAGCACCACCTGCCACGCCATTCATCCCACTTCTCCTTCATGGCACCTTCTGGGTACGTCCCCTTGGATCTTGAGATCCAGGCGATACATCCGGAGACGGCGCCTCCGGGCTGGATTCGAGGGGAGAAATAATGGCGAAAGAGTGTCGTGTTGGGTTGTACTCCGGCAAAGCCTTCGCAAAGATGCGCAAAGAGAGCCAAGCATGCCACCGCATTCGAAGTGAAATCCAAAAGGCGAAAACCGAAGGTGTGCATGATGTCGCAGAAGAAATTGGAAAAAGGGAGGCATAACCCGCAATAAAGGTAATCGATGAAAAAGGGATACCGGTTTGGGGCAGGATCGGCGCAGGCGGCAGGAATAATGCGCGTCGTCGGGTGCCCCGAATTCTCTCCCCCCGTCTTCACTCCCCATAAGGGATTGAAGGAGGCCAGAGATCATGAGCATGTCGGCGAGGGATGAAGAAGGCAAACTTCGTCCGGTCCCCTGACAGCGCGCTCTCCGGCGGCTCCACGGTCCCAGAGCTCTTAGCCACCCCCTTGCCCTTGGCAGATTTGGGCGCCATGGCGGCCAAGAAGTCTAGAGGAGCAAGGAAGGAGGGTGGCGAAGAAGCGATGGCGGGCGACGGCGAAAGCTTAGGAGGGAAGGAAGAGAGGAAACGGCGGCTCTGGGATTGGAAAAGGTACGAGAGAAGAGGTGAAAGTGAGCGGCGCGCCCGCAGTTATTCCTTCTTATGGGGGAAAACACGGGCCGCCTCCTTTCACATTAACTGCGACGGGATGCATGCGTGCAGAGCTCAGCCCCACGCATGCCACCCACGTCACGCATGCCTCCCCACGCCAAGCCACGCGCGGGAGGCGTGGGAAGTGCAGCGCGTGAAAAGACTTACCGCGGTAAAAACCACCCTGCCTGCCTCGCACCATTTTGGGCCTAGCCTAGCAGCGATGCGCTTCACGTATGGCCCAGGCCGGGGCTCTGTCGGTGTACAAAAGAGGGGTACACCTTTTAGCGTGCAGGCGGTCCGAGCCATGGCGCCGCCACGCTAAAAGCAAGGCAAGGAAGGTGAGCCAAGGTAAGGCTGAAGCTCGAAAGGAGCAGAACGACGCCAAGACCAAGACCACAAAGAGCAAAGGGGACCAAGCAGACTCCCCCGGCAAGATCCTTGCCGGGGCGGTTTTAGCAAACCCGGAAAGGCCCTTGCCGGGGCGGCTCACGCCCACAGGCGGATCACCTTGAGTCCACTGCCCCCATGGGGCAAAGGATTCGGGAGACATCCCCGTGGTGGCATGCAGATCTTTGTGAAGACATTCAAAGATCAGATACATACTATAGAAGATGACGACCCTTGGCGGGATCCCGACCAAGGAGGACCACAAGGCCCCCGGCAAGAGCCTTGCCGGGGATGACAACAGCGCGTGGCAAGACCCTTGCGGGGCTGCGGCAAACCCCTGCCAAGGACACCAGAGGGCCACCATCGCCCACATAATCGAGCCTCCACCATGCAGCTGCCGACCCAACCAGTTGGGCGGGCACTGCGTGGCGGCAGCGAACCTTCATGGAGACCCACCGCTGCGCCACCTCAGCTGCCTGCCGCCTACATGGCACCACAGCACCGCTGGCGAGCGTGTCAACGCGAAGGAGGCGGCGGCGGGACGAGGCTGGGCTATCCCCGTCCCGATAAAGCAAGGACACCTAAGCAAGACGCATTTATGGCACCTTGTCATGTAATTCGAGGATAAACTTCGTATGGTGTACCCTTTCCACCTCCGGCGCCGCCCTTGTGGCAACCCCTTTCCCTATAAAAGGAGGCCCAAAGGCGACCAGGAGGGGATTCGACTTTGGAGCTCCTCCGCCCATAGCTAGCTCAAGAACGCAGATAAACTAACCACCAAAGCAGGAGTAGGGTTTTACGCATCTCGCGGCCTGAACCTGGATAAAGAACCCGTGTGCTATCTGTTTGATCTGCTCTTCTCACGACCCCGCGCCCCACAACCATAGTAGGGATTCTTGTGATCCCATAGGTGTCGTCCCCGCACCGACACTCGGTGCGCTCACGCGGCGTGGTCAACATACGAGAGTCATCGGAAGAGGACTGTACGTGTAGAGCCTGACGGCTGGGACCCATGAGTTCCATGGTCACACGCAAGGAAAGTTCCTCCTTATTACGCCTTTATGCGTGGGAAGGGCTTCGATTTATTTAAAAACGCCCACGGAAAGTTGGACCCACCAGCTATATCTTCGCACGCAAGGAAGTACCTCCTTATTACGCACCAAAAAATGAATACCCCTACTAGTTGGGACCCACCATAGTGGGTGTCTGACTTGTGGGCCTACTAAGTTGACGAGGACAGAGGGCTTTGTCAACTTAGTCAATATGAACGATTCTAGCTCCAGTGACCGTACGATGTCCATCCAACGGCCATAGTGCTTCTTCAACCTCGGGTCTTCTTGCTCCAGCCGCCCAAAGCAGCGCCGGTCATGTCGCGTGCTCCTGCCTCTTGTGGCCGGCTGTGATGCCGCGGAGGCCTCACCGCCGCCTACTACTCCCACCGCTGGCCCAGGTTATCCCTCTACTCACCCACACCCCCTGTTATTCTCATGGCGATGACCTCATGTCGCAGCCGAACGGTGAACCCTCATACTCCTCTCTGCATGGGCATCCACTGCGCGTCTTCCCGGCTCGCGCCGTCCCTTCCTAGGCCTCGCCTCGTCCACCGCCTTGGTGCTCTCGGCCTTGGCGTGGTCAATGTGGTCAACGACCGACTTCCATCGGAAGAGTACTGTATGTGGAGAGGCTGACAGTTGGGTCCAAGGCCACAGCCCAGTTTTTTGTGATTTGCCAAGTAAGTCGCTTTGTCAGGCCTGTTGGGCTGCAAATCTTTCAAGACGAGGAGAGCTTCATTCGGCTGGCCGAGAAAATGGCCTATCAGTAATGAGAAATGGGTTGTACATTTTTAAAACACATCAAACCGGCAATTAGTTTCAAATATCTTTTTTTCATTTCGAGATTTTAAATTACATTAATTTTTATGCGTGGAGAATTTGTTGGATTTTATATTGATATACATTTATTTTAAAATCAGTTTTGAATGTGAGTCGAAATTTCGGGATTAAAAATAGTTCGGACCACACCGAAATATGCAAAATTTCATATAATTTTTTAACCGTGGCCACAATATGGGCTGTAATCTATACCTACTATTAAAAGGAGGTGATATTCTTGGTTTCGTCCCGCTTTGTTTGGTCCCGCTTCAATTAATTTCACGTACGCTATTTGGTTTTGTTACTTGCCACCCGTTTTGGCCCAACGAAGAAAGCCCACCTGGCGGAAAACTGAGGCCCATGGCCGAAGAGCTGGCAAAAAATCAAATTACCGATGGGAGGGATCGATCTCATAACCTGCCAACTGGCCATGCACAGTTTGTCCAACTGACCCAACTAGAGATATGAGATATTTTTCTCCCGTTGCAACGCACGGGCCTTTTTGCTAGTGCTAACAAAAAGAATATGGGCTCCAAAAAAAACCTTAAGAATTAGCAAATGGGCTGTAAATTATTAGAAATAATGGCAGCTGGGATGTATGCTGTTTTCCACAGATTTGAGGCTTTCCTAAAAAAAGGTTGACGCACAAGAAGTGACTATTGGATGTCCATCCAACGGCCGTCATGCTTCATCAATCTCTGGTCTTCCTGCTCCAGCCGCTCAAACAAGCGCCGGCGGGACGGCCTGCTCCCTCCTCCCCGCGGCCGATTGTGCTGCCGCGCAGGCCTCACCGCCCCAACGTACTCCCATCGCTGGCCTAGCCATCCCTCTACTCACCCACACCTGCTGTTATTATTCGGCGACGGCAGACGAACCAGTAAACCCTCGTACAGTCGTACTCCCCTCCGCGTGCGAAACAACTGTTGAGTCTTCCCTGCCTCTGTGTCGTTCCCTTCCTAGGCCTCGTTGTCGTCCACCGCCCTGGTGCTCTCGACGCGGCCTGGTCAACGTGGTCAACGACCAACATGCATATGAAGTGGACTGTACGTGGAGAGGCCGACAGCTGGGTCCACGGCCGCACGCTAGGAAATGCCTCCTTATTAAACGCAAAATAATGATTCCTCCACCTAACATTAGGGACCCACCGAAAGGGCCTCTGTATTTTGCGAAAAAACTTTACCGCCGCTGACAGCTCGGAGCCACCAGCTATATCTTCGCACGCAAGGAAGTGCCTCCTTATTACGCACAAAAAAACAATACTCCCCTTGTTAGCTGGGACCCAGTATAGTGGCAGGCTGACTTGTGGGCCTACTAAGTTGACGGGGACGGAGGGCTTTGTCAACTTAGTCAATATGCACGATTCTAGCTCCAGTGACCGTACGATGTCCATCCAACGGTCGTAGTGCTTCTTCAACCTCTGGTCTTCTTGCTCCAGCCGCCCAAACCAGCGCCGGTCGTGCCTCGTGCTCCTGCCTCCCGTGGCCGGCTGCGATGCGGCAGAGGCCTCACCGCCCCCTACTACTCCCACCGCTGGCCAGGCCATCCCTCTACTCACCCTGGACCTTCGTTATTCTGCGGCAACGGCGGCCTCACACCACAATGAACCGGTGAACCTCGTACTCCTCACGCGTGGGCATCCACCGCCGCGTCTTCCCCGGCTCGCGTCGTCCCCTTCCTAGGCCTCACCGTCGTCCACCGCCTGGTGCTCTCGGGTGGCGTCGTTAACGTGGTCAAGGAATGGCTTCCATCGGGCGTGGACTGTATGTGGAGAGGTCGACAGCTGGGTCCACGGCCGCAGCAAGGAAGTGCCTCCTTATTACGTGCAAAATAATTATTCCTCCACCTGACAGCCGGGACCCACCAGACGGGCCACCATATTTCACAAAAAACGTTTCCCCGACTGCTGGGACCCACCAGCTACATCTTATACGCAAGGAAGTGCGTCCCGCAAAAACGATTCGCCCCTCGATTGCTGGGACCCACCAGCAACATCTTCGCAGTAAGGAAGTGCGGCGGTCGGGACCCACCTGGTGAAGCATACGAGGGTTGTCATTCTGGTCGCGAACGTGTACGTACATACTGGTCGTTGTAGAGGCGTGCACGTGTCGTAGTAGAGGCGCGCACGTAGCATGTACATGTAGGTACAGCGGCGAGGGTGCAAGAAAGAAAATACGGCCACGTACGTACATACGGGCAGGGTCTCGAATGCCTACTCGCGCATATGTATTGTTGGAAATATGCCCTAGAGGCAATAATAAATTAGTTATTATTATTATATTTCCTTGTTCATGATAACCGTTTATTATCCATGCTATAATTGTATTGATAGGAAACTCAGATACATGTGTGGGTACATAGACAACACCATATCCCTAGTAAGCCTCTAATTGACTAGCTCGTTGATCAATAGATGGTTACGGTTTCCTGACCATGGACATTGGATGTCGTTGATAACGGATCACATCATTAGGAGAATGATGTGATGGACAAGAACAATCCTAAGCCTAGCACAAAGATCGTGTAGTTCAGTATGCTAAAGCTTTTCTAATGTCAAGTATCATTTCCTTAGACCATGAGATTGTGCAACTCCGGATACCGTAGGAATGCTTTGGGTGTACCAAACGTCACAACATAACTGGGTGGCTATAAAGGTGCACTACGGGTATCTCCGAAAGTGTACATTGGGTTGGCACAAATCGAGACTGGATTTGTCACTCCGTGTGACGGAGAGGTATCTCTGGCCCACTCGGTAGGACATCATCATAATGTGCACAATGTGACCAAGAGGTTGATCACGGGATGATGTGTTACGGAGCGAGTAAAGAGACTTGCGTAGCGAGATTGAACAAGGTATCGGGATACCGACGATCGAATCTCGGGCAAGTAAAATACCGCTAGACAAAGGGAATTGCATACGGGATTGCTTGAATCCTTGACATCGTGGTTCATCCGATGAGATCATCATCGAACATGTGGGAGCCAACATGGGTATCCAGATCCCGCTGTTGGTTATGGACCGAGAACGTCTCGGTCATGTTCGCATGGTTCCCGAACCCGTAGGGTCTACACATAAGGTTCGGTGACGCTAGAGTTGTTATGGGAAATAGTATGTGGTTACGAAGGTTGTTGAGTCCGGATGAGATCCCGGACATGACGAGGAGCTCGGAATGGTCCGGAGGTGAAGATCGGTATATTGGACGAAGGGTATTGGAGTCCGGAATTGTTCCGGGGGTACCAGGTGATGACCAGCGTGTCCGAAAGGGGTTTCTGAGGCCCCGGCAAGCTTTGGGGGGCCTTATGGGCCAAGGGGATAGGGCACATTAGCCCACTAAGGGGCTGAGCGCCCCTCCCACCCCATCTCACGTAACCTGGAGAGGTGGGGGCGCCACCCCAAGGGAAGCCACCCCTCCCGGCTCGGTAATGTTGAATGGTTTAGAATTGAGGCACCGAAGACTTTTTTGAAACGTCGCGGAACACATAAGATGTTTCGAGGGCTGAAATTGGGATTTCAGGCTCGTGCCCACGTCAAGAGGTATGAGACCTCCGACGATTTTCTTAGCCTGCAAACTAAGGGAGAAAAGCTCAATCATTGAGCTTGCGCTCAGATTGTCTGAGTACAACAATCACTTGAATCGAGTGGGAGTTGATCTTCCAGATGAGATAGTGATGTTTCTCCAAAGTCATTGCCACCAAGCTGTTAGAGCTTCGTGATGAACTATAACATATCAGGGATAGATGATCCTTGAGATATTCGCGATGTTTGACACCGCGAAAGTAGAAATCAAGAAGGAGCATCAATTGTTGATGGTTGGTGAAACCACTAGTTTCAAGAAGGGCAAGGGCAAGAAGGGATACTTCATGAAATGGCAAATGTAACATCCCAAATTTTCAATTTGGCATGTTATACACAGGTCATCCATGCATATCATATTTTATTGCATTCGCATCTGCTATCCTCGAAATCCTAAGCAACTCAAGGACCCTCGGAGAGAGTTGGGGATTTTCCGATTTTCCTATTTTGGATTTTATTATTTTTCTCTCCGGAAAAATATTTCAAGTTTAAAATAAACGAGAGGAGATAATATGACTTCTCCAAAAAAAATTGAAATACCGGAGGAAAAATATTAAAATCATTATTTGGTATTTTATTTTATTTATTTGGAATTTTATTTGCCTAGAGAAAATTTGCATATATTTAAAATTGCATTTTAGGGGCCAAGAAAAGTTCATCTTGTTCTAAATATTTTATTTAGGCAAAGAAAACTTGTTTTGGAATTTTTAGATTTTATTTATTTTTCTAGGATTTTTATAATTTTAGTGAATATTTAAAAAAGGATCATACCGATCGGGCTAGCGGCCCAAATGAGCAGGCCGCCCCAAATCGCCGCCGCCTCAGCAGGCCGCCGCCGCCAGCGCGGGACGGAGTCCGAGCCGGACTCCTCCTCCCGCCGCCTTGCCCCTCCTCCAAGCCACCGCCCCCCCCTCTTTATATACCTCCCCCTCTCCCTTAGCCACCACCACCATCGCCCCCCGCCGGACCCGGGCCGAGCCCGAGCTCGAGAGCGCTGCCGCCGCCTTGGCCGCCGCCGCCGCCTCCGCGCCGCCCGCCCCTCGCCCGAGTCGCCGAGCCGCCGCCGCCCCTCTCGCCGCCCCTCGCCGGACCCCGCCAGAGCCACCCGCCCTCGCCGGACGACCTCGCCGGAGGTAGCCCTCGTGGCCGGTCTTTTTTTTAAAAAATAACCCTTCGGGTTTTTTTTTGAAAAACCCTAGCCCGTTTTTTTTATATTAAATCGGTTTTATTTCCCGGTTTATTTATTTGAGAACGTTCACCCGTTCGTTCATTTTTACGAACCGTTCGTCGTTTAGTTTCCGCTAACGAACGTTCGTTCGTTTAGCCGTTCGTCGTTTTCTTTTATCGGTATTATTCCGCGATTATTCCGATTTCGATTTCTGAACCAATGTTCAAATTAGTATAACTTTTCGCTCATTTATCGGAATCAGGCGATTCAAGCGCCTGGAGTTTCATCTCGAAACCCTCTTTCCGAATAGCCAACTTAAACCAGTTTTTGTCATTGTAAAACTTGACTCTAGTTCAGATTAGTAAACGGATCTTGTTTCTCTCGCCATTTGAGTTTCGTTTTTTCGTTTGGTTTGATTCTTTTTGCAAACCGGAGTTCTTAAGTTGAACTCTCCGGTCAACCTCTTTCAGTTGAAGTTTCGTTTGTGCATCCTTATTTGTTGCTTATGTATGTATTGTTTTCTTGCGATAGAATTCCCGGAGTGCGAAGCGTGTTACTACGAGTCTCTAGGATTCACGGATCGTCAGCAAGGAAAGTAACACTTGATCATACCTTTTCATACCCAGTTTTATGCATTAGCTCAATCCTCAAACATTGCATGATTAGGATGTCATTAATTTGTGGGTTGGGAAGTAGATGATGAGGTAGGAACCTTTTGCCCTGTTACTATCAAACCCTTGGGAGTTACTTCTATGTGTTGCTTATATTGCTATGCTATGCTCGTAGACGTGGTTTGGGTTTGAGAGATATTCACGACAGATGTGAGATTGTTAATTAATGGTTTACTTTAAGGTGGCAACTTAAATACACATCTGGGTGGATTGAGGCACCTGGGGAACCCAGTGTTGTCTGTTTTATTTTGGAAATCCCGGGGTACCCGTGTGATCTTCCTATGGACCGGCACCCAGGCTCAAAGGGAACTGAGATTATTCATGCTAGAAACTTCCGTGTGCAGCCACAAGCTATTATGGGCTCTAGCATAGTTGAGTAAGTTACGTGAAGCTCTCGAAGAGGTAGATCAGCAGGTAGTGGGTTTTATAGGTTTGGTATGATCTATCCGGAGTAGAGAGTTAATGTTTCTGAAAGACTGTGTCTCGGTCATCCGCTTCTCAAACACCATGTAGTGCGAGAAACCAACGGAGGCGATCGAGTCTTGTGGGGAAAAGTGCGCAAACCTCTACAGAGTGTACAATCTAATCATGGTTAGCCGTGTCCCCGGTTATGGACAATTCTGAGTATCTAGTACTTGAGTATTCACATGTATCTCATCACTCTAAATTAATATTGCTGGGTTGTTAATCACTTTAATTGGGATTGAGTTGGGGTTATACCTTCTCAATGATGTTTCAACCACCATGATAGTTAAATAAAATTTATTCCTTTGATATAGGGAAAAATTGGCTTTATGCAAAACTGTAACCATAGAGCTATTCCACCAGCCATATATGCATGTAGTATAGCTTATACTTTCATTACTCTCTATGTGTTACATTGCCAGATATTCCATGTGCTGACCCGTTCTCGGGCTGCAACATATTATGTTGCAGACTTTTGAACGAGGAGTAAGGATTGGTAGGTCGTTGCCGTGCAGCTCAGTTATGCCGTTGGAGTTGATGGACTCACTTTATCTTCCAAGCCTTCCGCTGTTATCGCATTAGATGGCCTTAAGCCATATTATTGTAATAAGTTCTCTTTTGAGACATTCGATGTAATAAGCGTGTGATTGCTACTCTGTTATAAATCCTTCGAGTACTGTGTGTGTCAGCATTACCGATCCAGGGATGACACAGAAGCACAGAGACTTGACCATCTGAGGTCGGGTCGCTACAAGATGGTATCAGAGCACACGCTGAGTGTAGGACACGACCACTAAGATAAAACCATAGGTCACTCCTCTCTACTCATTTCTGACCCCTCTCCATTTTTCCACTCTTAGGATGACGGAGATGAAGTACAAGTTTGCACAACCGGATGAAGACACGCCTTTTGGACGCCACTTGAAGGAAGTCACTAGGTACCTAAATATTGGAATACCAAGCTTCACCGGGACGTACAACGCCACCTTACCAGAAGAAGAATGCTGGAAGATTCAAGCTCTAGTTCCCGGAAGGACGTTTGCGCCAAGCACGGAGCCCATAGTATGTGTTTTCAATGCACTAACATGGAGTTTGGGAAAGAGTATGGCAGCTCACATTACCATGGGACGCATTGGAGAAGTCTACAATAAGGAGCTTAAAGACACCATATACCAAATATGTGGGCGCCGAGACGAGCAATGGGAAGTAATCAGCACCAAGAAGGATAGATCCATTGCAGCCTACATCCAGGAGCTAAACCAGCACATTCGACGTCATGAGAACCAGATGTGCGCAGAAATGATGGATTTGAAGAAGGCGAAAACTAAGATCATCGAGCTAGAGGAAGAACTCAAGTCTACACGCGATGGATATGAGGAAGAAATCAAAATACTACTGGAGAAGAACGACAACCTAGTCAAGAAGATCGGAGTCTTCATGGGAGGACCAGCACCCAAGGAAGAGGAGCAAGAAGAGGAAGAAGATCCCGCTTGTCCAGACAACTACATCATCATCGACGACACCGACTCAGATCCAAGTGATGATGACTATGAAGACGAAGCTGGAGCAGACATCATGGAGTCTTCCACCGATCAAAATTTCTAGATGACCACCATATAATAGTAGTATTACCCCATGTAACTAGTAGTAGTTGAGCACTTATGCGATAGTCCTAGATCGTTTTGTATGCCCTTGCTTGCTTGATTGAATGAATGTGTGTTTGCCTCATGTGCATATGGGTAGTGTTTTCTCACTAGACCTCTTTCTATTCTAATCTCTCCCATCTAAACCTTCAGATGCCTCCGAGACGTGACCCCGGTTTTGTTTTCCATCGGGGCTCACTCAGTTGATCCAACAACAGAATGCCTTGATGCAATTGCTAGTTCAGAACCAGGGCAATACCAACAACAACAACAACAACAACCTGCCGCCAGTGGACAATTTAGCCCGTTTTCTAAGGTTACAATCGCCGATGTTTTCCAGTAGCACCGAGCCAATAGTTGCAGATGACTGGTTACGCCGTATTGGAAGGGAGTTAACCACCGCAGGATGCACGGATGCTGAAAGAGTGCGTTTTGCCGCACATCAATTGGATGGACCAGCAGCCGCATGGTGGGAGAATTACACGGCTACTTTTCCTATAGCCAATGTCACTTGGGACCAGTTCCTACAAGCTTTTCATGACGGCCCATGTTTCAACCGGAGCCATGCAGATAAAAAGCGAGAGTTCATAACTTACGCCATGGGAACCGTACTGTGGCCCAGTACGTGGATGAGTTTAGCAAGTTATCACGCTATGCCCCTGATGATGTGGCCACAGATGCCGCGAAGCAAGAGAAGTTTATGGAAGGGCTGAATGATGAGATGAGTATGCAGTTGATGGTGGCAACTTTCAACAACTACCAGGAGTTAGTAGATAAGGCCCTAATGATTGAAGGAAAGCAGCAGCAAATTGAGAACTGTAAGAGGAAGTATGCACAAGGGAAGTATAACTCAGGAGCTCACCAGAAGCCTCGTTTAACCCCGAAATCGGGAGGACTTGTTCATAACCATGGAGGACATAACCATACTGGAGGAGGATCGCATAATGGTGTGAAGAATGGGAATGGAAATGCAGCCAACAATAATCAGAATCGCTCTAACCCAGTTACACCCGCCAAGAGGGACTTAAGCCAAGTTATTTGCTTTAAGTGCGGGAAGACAGGGCACTATGCCAACGATCGCCTGAAGGAAAGAATGGAAACGAAATGGAAGCGCCGGAAGAAGCCCAATCCATTCAACAAAGGACAAGTGAACCACGTTAACATGGAGGAAGTTGAAGAGCAGCCGGACGCGGTAATAGGTAAGTTTTTGGTTCAGTCATTTACCGCTATTGTTCTTTTCGATACAGGTGCATCGCATTCATACATATCAAGGGGATTTGTGTAACACCCCGGATGTAACTTTCCATATTTGTAACTCCAACTCTTGCCATTTTCGGCATTGTGATATGATATTCCCTCCGTGGTTGGGTTTTTTTCTTTCGTTTTTGCATTTTGTCCATGTCATGCATTTTATATCATGTCATCATGTGCATCGCATTTGCATACGTGTTCGTCTCATGATTCCGAGCATTTTTCCCGTTGTCCGTTTTGCAATCCGGCACTCCTATGTCCCCCGGCGTCCCCTTTTACGTTTTTCCGTGAGCGGATACTAAACTTTCTCGGAATGGACCGAGGTTTGTCAAGTGGCCTTGGTATACCACCGGTAGACCACCTGTCAAGTTTCGGGTCATTTGGAGCTCGTTTGGTACTCCAACGGTTAACCGCACCCTCGCAAAGGCCTCTTTTAAGTTGCAGCCCAACACCCTTTCAAAACAGCCCAATAACCCATCTAAGTCACTTCCATGCTCTCCGTCGTTCGATCACGATCGTGTGGGCGAAAACCGCACCTCATTTGGAGCTTCCTAGCTCCTTCTACCTATATATATGCCTTCCCCCATCCAAATCCGGGTCCAAACCCTAGCCATCTTCATCCCCGCGCCACCGGACTAAATCCCCGACGTACGGACACGTCCGCCCCGCTTCCCCCGTCCAACCGCAGGGCGCCACGTGGCCTCCCGGCCACCGCGCGCCGCCACCCCGTCGCGGCCCTGAGCCCACGGAGGGCCAGCTTGAGCCAGCGTCGCTCAGCAAAGCTCCCGGCCGAGTCGCCCGCCCGCCGCCGCCGCCTGGCCAGGCGCCCGGGCCCGTCTTGCCGCCGCCCGCTGGTGCCCGCGCCCGCTGCCTCTGCCCGCCTGGGCGCGCCGCTGCCCGCCCCGCTCCGCCGCCGCCGCCGCCGCCTCCGGCCTCGTCGCCCAGCGCCTGCCAGACGCGCCTCGCCGCCATCCGCCACCGGCGGATTGGCGAGGGTCGGCCGATCCGCCGTCCCGCCTGCCCCGAGCTCCGCGAGCCGCGCCACCGCCTCGCCCGATCCAATCGGGCGGATCTGAGATCCACTTCGGGTTGACTTTCTCCCCCCAAATTCGTCCAAGTTTTTATTTGGTGATTAATTTGTGGCAATTTCAACGCATCATAACTTTGCACCTGTAGCTCCGTTTCGTGCGTGTAATATGTCAAAATGTTCGCCTCGAGGAGTAGATCATTTCATCTCATTGCATCATTTTCATTTGAGCTCATCTTGATGCCCGAAATGCTGTTAGAAGAGGGCTATGTGATGTTAGTTTCATTTCTTAATGAACATGCACTTTGTCATTTTTTCTATGATTGATGCGTGCATCCTATGATTTTGAGTCCTACATGTGTTTTGTAGTATGCCATGCCATCTTTCCAGGGGTGTATGCCATGTATTTTTGTGATCAATGTGGTGACTAGCACAAGCATGCAAACTAGGTGTCTTGATGTTGCTGATTTCAGCCCCTGTTTTGCTGATATTTTTATGCCATGTTAACTTGATGCTACCGAGAGATCCATGCATATTTTGAGATACTTCAGTAAGGATGTTTTGAACATATGGTTATGCTCTATACATCCATGCCTTTGTTTGCAATTATGGAGTGCCATAGCTTGAGTCAATCGAGCTCTACTTTTGCAATAAAATGTTTCCTGGCAGATTGTTTACATGTTATTCAATTTTGCCAAGGTTGTTGTAGTTGATCCGTGTAGGCTATGAAGTTGTTCTTGCCATGTATGTCTTCTATGCCATGTCTTCTTGATGTAGGTATGCTAAGTTTATCATGTAAGGCTCTGTAGTGAGTGCTTTGAGCTCTTAAACATGCCTACTTGTTATCTGTTTTTGCCATGCCCATTCTTGAATCATAACTGAAACTTGCTATATTGACATGGGTGTTACTATATTTTCTGATCCTTTTTGGCTTATGGACAGTAAGGGACTTTTGTTCTATGCTTTGAGTAGATTCATTCCATGCCTTGTTTTGCTATTATAAGTTCCTGTAGCATGTTGTTTTCTTGCTCTGAACATTGCATCCTGATGCTGATTTTGCCATGTTCAGTAATTTCACTAAGTCTGTGAAGCTGATATGTTTTGCACTTTTGCCATGCTTGTTTGGACCTCTTATGATGTGTTTTAGCCGTAGCTCAGTGTTCATCTTTTGTCAAGCATCTTGAGTAGATCACTGCCATATACTTTGTTGGTACGTTTGGGTGCAGTAGCTTAATTTCTTGTTGCTTGCTATGTGGCATCATGCTGTTAATGGCAGATTTGTGTCATTCTTGTTTTGCTTGTTATTTGCAAACCGTGCATCTGATTCCGGTGATCTTTATATCGATTTCAACCGAAATCATCTCATCTTTCCAGCGGCATAATTGGTTTGCCAAGTTGATGCCTGGTTCATCATTTTCCTTCCGGAGCGCGCATACGCATTGCATATCACATCTCGCATATCATGTCATATTTTGCATCATGTTGTTTGTGCATTGCACCGTGATTTATTGTGGTTCCTTTGTTTGTGTTCTTGCTTTGGGTAGAGCCGGGAGACGAGTACGTGGACGAGGAACCTGTTGAGAACGCTTACGAGGATCAAGCTTTCGACAACTCTGAGAACTTTGCAGGCAAGATGACCATACCCTCGAAATCACTTCTATCTTTGCTATGCTAGATGCTCGCTCTTTTGCTATGCCTATGCTATGATGCCTATCACTTGCTTATCATGCCACCCATATTGCCATGTCAGCCCCTAACCATCCTTTCCTAGCAAACCGTTGATTGGCTATGTTACCGCTTTGCTCAGCCCCTCTTATAGCGTTGCTAGTTGCAGGTGAAGTTAAAGATTGTTCCTTGTTGGAACATGGAGATGTTGTTCCTTATTGGAGCATGTTTACTTGTTGGGGATATCACAATATATATCTGCTATAATTAATGCATCTATATACTTGGTAAAGGGTGGAAGACTCGGCCTTATGCCTGGTGTTTTGTTCCACTCTTGCCGCCCTAGTTTCCGTCATACCGGTGTTATGTTCCTTGATTTCGCGTTCCTTACACGGTTGGGTGATTTATGGGACCCCCTTGACAGTTCGCTTTGAATAAGACTCCTCTAGCAAGGCCCAACTTTGGTTTTACCATTTGCCACCTAAGCCTTTTCCCCGGGTTTCGCGAGCCGAGGGTCATCTTTATTTTAACCCCGGACCAGTGCTCCTTGACGTTGGTCCAAACGAGCTACTGCTGGAGGCCACCACGGGAAACTCGAGGCTTGGTTTTACTCGTAGCTAGTCTCATCCGGATGTGCCACGAGAACGAGATATGTGCAGCTCCTATCGGGATTTGTCGGCACAATCGGGCGGCTTTGCTGGTCTTGTTTTATTGCTGTCGAAATGTCTTGTAGTCCGGGATTCCGAGATTGGTCGGGTTTTCCCGGTAGAAGGAATATCCTTCGTTGACCGTGAGAGCTTATAATGGGCTAAGTTGGGACACCCCTGCAGGGTATTATCTTTCGAAAGCCGTGCCCGCGGTTATGAGGTAGATGGGAATTTGTTAATGTCCGGTTGTAGAAAACCCGAAGTTGACCTCATTTAAAATACACATCAACCGCGTGTGTAACCGTGATGGTCTCTTCTCGGTGGAGTCCGGGAAGTGAACACGGTGTTGGAGTTATGCTTGACGTAAGTAGTTCAGGATCACTTCTTGATCGCTACTAGCTTCACGACCGTGCCTTGCTTCTCTTCTCGCTCTCTTTTGCGAATGTAGCCACCATATATGCTAGTCGCTTGCTGCAGCTCCACCTCACAACTATGTCCTTCCTATAAGCTTAAATAGTCTTGATCTCGCGAGTGTGAGATTGCTGAGTCCCCGTGACTCGCAGATTCTACTAAAACAGTTGCAGGTGCCGGCGATGCGGTGCAGGTGACGAACCGAGCTCAAGTGGGAGTTCGACGAGGGCGTGGTCGTTACTATGTGTCTTTTCCACGATGATCGATAGTGGAGCCCAGTTGGGACGATCGGGGATCTGTGTAGCTTTGGGGTATCTTCTTTTATTTTGGTTCCGTAGTCGGACCTTGAGTGTAATCTGAATGATGGATGTTTATTTATGTATTGTGTGAAGTGGCTAATTGTAAGCCAACTATGTATCTATTTCCTTATGTATTACATGGATTGTGTGAAGATTACCTCACTTGCGACATTGCTTTCAATGCGGTTATGCCTCTAAGTCGTGCTTCGACACGTGGGAGATATAGCCGCATCGAGGTGTTACAAGTTGGTAATCGAGCCATCCCGACTTAGGAGCCCCCGCTTGATTGTTTCTTTGGCGTTGTTGAGTCTAGAACGGAAAATGTTTTGAGTCTTAGGATTATATATATCGAGAGTAGGATTCTTTTTACTCCCGGTCCTTAAATCGCTCTGGTGAGGTCTCTGACGAGAAGTTTTGACTCTCCTCTCCTCAAATTTCACTAAAAAATTTTAGGATCACGCGGGTATCTTGGAATCGTTCCGATGGTTTTGTGACGAGAACATTGTTCTTGGTGCCTCCTGACATTTAGGGGTTGTGGCAGTGTCCCGGGGAGTTGAGCTCCGAGGTGTTGTCGTCACAATTTTATCGTTGCAGTTCTAGAATACCTGAGTTTTGCCGACATCGAAATCTCTTTTGTACAGTTGTTGGTGAGATAACCCGATAACCCAGTACTGGGGCGAGCTCGGGAGTATTGCCATGACTCGTATAACGGATGCTTTTCGAAGGTCGAGGTACACGATTTCCGAAGGTTTCTTGGTTATGTGTTGACGGATGGATACAGCTGGATCTAGGTATTGTTAGTTTGGGTGATATATTTTGTGTCCCCTGTATCCCCAACACCAGATTGCATAACCAGAAAGTTTCGGGAGTTTATAGGTGGGATTCAAGTAGCTCCTAGCATTTCTTCCTGCAGATATTTGGTTTGTGATTGGGTAATCCTTACCACTTATTTGTTCCAGTCGTACCTTGTTTATTTTTTTTTCATCAACCTTTAATCAAGTGGCTTCTCACCTTAATGGACGTGTGATGTTCGCTTTTGGAATTCATTCGTTCATCCTTGTTCGAAGGTTTATTGTGAAGACTATATGTTGCAATTTCTATCCGTTGATTCAACTTGTCTATCTGTCTATCAAGTGCTAACGGATGTCACCCTCTTCAGGATGGCTCCGCCAACGTGTCAGAATACGGAACGTAATGAAGGGAGTCAGTCGAACCCTCCACCTCCACCTCCGCCTCCGGAGGCCTGGCAAGCTATCATGGCAGCCACCAATGCCAATGCTCAGATGATTTTGCAACTCTTGCAAGAGCGTACTCAAGGGCAAGGCAATCAAGGAAATCAAGGTCAAGGCAACAACCAGCCGCACTTTGCTACTCTCAGTCAGTTCCTCGCTAATCAGCCGAAGTCTTTCAGTTTCTGTGTCGAGGCCACAGACGCTGACGATTGGCTTGTGGACATCTGCAAACATTTTGAATGTAGCAATGTCAGACCTGAGGACTTTGTCAAGTTTGCATCGTTTCAACTCAAGGACCAAGCTGCTGAGTGGTACCAGCAATACAAAGATTCCAGAGGAGGTCGTGTCATTACCTGGGATGAGTTCGCCGAGATTTTGAGCTCACCACATTCAAAAGTGTTGTTGAGAGCAAGCGTGAGGAGTTCCGCAATCTCAAGCAAGGCAACATGTCGTGTATCAATACAATATCCAGTTCGTAAACTTCGCTCGCTTTGCTAAGCAAGGCGTCCACGATGAAAAGAGTATGATATATCAATTCAGAGGTGGACTCAGAGAAGATCTGCAATTAGCTCTCGTGCTTTTGAGCGAGAAAAGTATGATGAATTCTATAACATGGCTTTGAAGCAAGAAGCTGCCCAGCTCAAATGTGAGGCTTCTAAGAAGAGAATCGGGGATGCAGTTCAGTCTTCTTCTTCCTCTCAAGTGGCAGCTAAGCAGCAGAAGTTCTACCTTCCTCCTCCTCCGTTCCGTCGGCCTTATCGCAGAAGAACTCAGGTGGTCGTGGATCTTCCCACCCACCCAACCCAAAGCTATCGAACAAGTCTAATTCTCAAGCTCCAAGGTCAAGTGCTCCTTACCACCGTCCGCTCTCGAGGTGACTTGCAACAAGTGTCGCAGAAAGGTCACTATGCGAACAAGTGCTTCAACCAAAGCGCCTTCCGCCTCCTCCTCTGTGAAATCTTCCAGCAATGCGGTGGTCAAGCATAATCCCAAGTCTGCAAAGGTGAACATGATGAATGCAGCTCAAGCGGAGGAATCTTGATGTGATTATGGGTAATCTTGCGATTAATGATATTCTGCAAAAGTCTTATTTGATCTTGGTGCATCGCATTCTTTCATGTCATATCCTTTTGCATGAAGCACAATTTTGACAGGAGGAATTACCTAAAGCATTGCAAGTTATTTCTCCGGCTAAGCGCTTGAGCTCTAGCATGATGGTTCGAATGTCGGTATCAAGATGGGCGATTATAGATTTACTGGCTAAACCAATTGTCCTTGGTGACTCGGATATTGATCTTATTCTTGGGATGGGTGGCTTTCTCAGCACAAAGCTCAGCTTGATTGTGCTGCTGTGGAAATTCAATTGACTCACTCTTCTAATGATGTGATCATCTATGCGCTTCGTGATGAAACCATTGGTTGTTTTCTCTCAATGAGAAGGGCGAATTGGATGCTATCTCTCAGATTCCAGTCGTTTGTGAGTACCAAGATGTCTTTCCAGAAGAGCTTCCAGGAATGCCTCCTCACCGGCCAGTTTAATTCGTTATCGATCTTGAGCCTGGCACTGAACCGTTTGCAAGCGTCCATACAAGCTTGGACCTGATGAGCTGAAGGAATTGAAGAAGCAGCTCGATGAACAAGAGCGTCTGAGTTTGATCAGACCGAGTTCATCTCCTTGGGGTTGTGGTGTTCTATTTGTCCAGAAGAAGGATGGCACGGACCGACTTTGCGTCGATTACCGTCCATTGAATAAGAAGACAATCAAGAACAAGTATCCACTTCCCAACATCAATGAACTTTTCGAGCAACTCAAAGGTGCTAAAGTGTTCTCCAAGCTTGACTTTCGTATGGGTTATCATCAGATTCGCATTCGTGAACAAGATATTCCCAAGACAGCATTCAGAACAAGCTTTGGTTCTTATGAATATACTGTCATGTCTTTCGGCCTTGTCAATGCTCCTCCAACATTCTCTCGGATGATGAACTTCATCTTCAACCCCTACACCAATGAATTCGTCTTGGTCTATCTCGATGATATTTTGGTCTTCTCCAAGAATAAGAAGGATCATGCCAAACATTTGCGATTGGTGCTAGACAAGCTCAGAGAGTATCAATTCTATGTGAAGTTTTCCAAATGTGAATTTTGGCTTGATGAAGTGCTTTACCTTGGTCACATCATCTCCGCCAAGGGCAACGCTGTTAATCCCGAGAAGGAGTCCGCAGTTGTGAATTGGGAACCTCCTCAGAATGTCAAGCAGCTCCGCAGTTTTCTTGGTCTTGCAAGCTATTGCCGAAGATTCGTTGAGAACTTCTCCAAGATCGCAAAGCCTCTTTCCAACCTCCTCCAGAAGCATGTGAAGTATGTCTTGTCTCCCGAGTGTGATGTTGCTTTCAATACTCTCAAAGAGAAACTCATCACAGCTCTTGTCTTGACTCCTCCTGATGAATCCAAGCCATTCGAAGTTTTCTGTGATGCTTCTCTTCAAGGTCTCGGTGCTGTGTTAATGCAAGAGAAGATGGTTGTGGCTTATACCTCTCATCAGCTGAAGCCCAACGAAAAGAACTACCCCACTCACAATCTTGAGTTGGCGGCAGTTGTCCATGCGTTGATAACATGGAGACATCTCTTGTTGGGAAGGAAAGTGGACATATTCACCGATCACAAGAGTCTCAAGTATATCTTCACTCAACCCAACCTCAACCTCAGGCAAACTCGATGGGTCGAAATGATTCAAGAGTACAACCCAAGTATTGAATATACTCCGGGAAAGGCCAATGTCATTGCAGATGCTTTGAGCAGGAAAGCTTACTGCAAAATTTTAATCCTCAAGCCCTTCCAACCGGATCTCTATGAAGCTTTCCGCAAGCTGAATCTTCAAGTTGTTCCTCAAGGCTTTCTTGCCAACCTCATAGTCTCTCCTACTTTGGAAGATCAAATTCGTGAGGCTCAACTCCTGGATACCATGGTGGAAAAGGTGAAGCGTGGTATCGACAAGGGCATTTCAAGTACAAGTGCTTCCACATTGATGACAAAGATACTCTTTTCTTGAGGACGGATTGTGGTTCCTAAGGGTGATCTGAGAAAAGTCATTATGAGCGAGGCACACAATTCGCTTCTATCCATTCATCCGGAAGTACGAAGATGTACCATGACCTCAAGCAGTCATATTGGTGGACTCGAATGAAGCGAGAAATTGCTCAATTCGTGAATGAGTGTGATGTCTGCGAGAAGAGTGAAAGCAGAACACCAACGACCAGCTGGTCTCCTCCAACCTCTTGCTATTCCAGAATGGAAGTTTGATCATATTGAAATGGACTTTGTGACTGGATTTCCTAAGTCCAAGCGTGGAAATGATGCTATCTTCGTTTTCATTGACAAGCTTACTAAAGTGGCTCATTTTCTTCCTATCAAAGAATCTATCACAGCAGCTCAGTTGGCAGAGCTATACACATCCAGGATTGTCTCCTTGCACGGCAAACCACAAGTGATCTCTTCAGACCGTGGCAGCATCTTTACCTCCAAGTTTTGGGATTCTTTTCATAAGGCCATGGGCACCAACATTCGTTTCAGCACATCTTTCCATCCTCAAACAAGTGGCCAAGACGAGCGAGTCAATCAAATCCTTGAAGATATGCTCAGGGCTTGTGTCATTTCTTTCGGTATGAAATGGGAAGATTGTCTTCCATATGCTGAGTTCTCCTACAACAACAGCTTCCAAGCGAGTTCGGGCAAGGCCCCATTCGAAATTCTCTATGGCAGAAAGTGCCGTACTCCTCTCAATTGGTCCGAGATAGGTGAACGCCAACTTCTTGGCAATGACTTGATCACGAAGCGAAGAAATGTGCAAAGTCATTCGTGAGAATCTCAAAGCCGCGCAATCGCGCGGAAAAACTATTATGATGACAAGCACCGTGATGTGGCTTTTGAAATCGGAGACCATGTCTACCTCGCGTCTCTCCAATGAAAGGCACTCGTAAACCCGGTATCAAAGGAAGCTTGCCCCTAGATCGTGGGTCCTTTCAAGATCATTGGCAAAAGAGGTGATCTCGCCTATCAACTTGAGCTTCCGTCCAACCGCGAACGTGCGATGTGTTTCACGTGTCACAACCGCAAGTGCTTCAAGACTCTGAACGCACTATCAACCGAAGAAATTGACCTTCAAGAAGATTTGTCTTATCATGAGCACCCGTTGCTATTCTTGAGAAACCGAGCGCAAGACTCGCAACAAGTCAATCAAATTCCTGAAAGTGAAGTGGTCACACCATCCGACCGAGAAGCCACACAGGGGCGCGAGAATCACCTCCGTTCGAATATCGGAGTTCTTTCAGTCCTAGATCTGGGACGAGATCCTCTTGTAGTGGTGGAGTGTTGTAACACCCGGATGTAACTTTCCATATTTGTAACTCCAACTCTTGCCATTTTCGGCATTGTGATATGATATTCCCTCCGTGGTTGGGTTTTGTCTTCGTTTTGCATTTTGTCCATGTCATGCATTTTATATCATGTCATCATGTGCATCGCATTTGCATACGTGTTAGTCTCATGATTCCGAGCATTTTTCCGTTGTCCGTTTTGCAATCCGGCACTCCTATGTCCCCGGCGCCCCTTTTACGTTTTTCCGTGGCGGGTACTAAACTTTCTCGGAATGGACCGAGGTTTGTCAAGTGGCCTTGGTATACCACCGTAGACCACTGTCAAGTTTCGGGTCATTTGGAGCTCGTTTAGTACTCAGCAGTTAACCGCACCCTCGCAAAGGCCTCTTTTAAGTTGCAGCCCAACACCCTTTCAAAACAGCCCAAGAACCCATCTAAGTCACTTCCATGCTCTCCGTCGTTCGATCACGATCGTGTGGGCGAAAACCGCACCTCATTTGGAGCTTCCTAGCTCCTTCTACCTATATATATGCCTTCCCCCGTCCAAATCCGGGTCCAAACCCTAGCCATCTTCATCCCCGCGCCACCGGACTAAATCCCCGGCGTACGGACACGTCGCCCGCTTCCCCGTCCAACCGCGGGCGCCACGTGGCCTCCGGCCACGCGCGCCGCCCACCCCCGCCGCCGCGGAGCCCACGGAGGGCCAGCGCGAGCCCGATCGCTCCAGCCGAGCTCCCGGCCGGTCGCCGCCGCCGCCGCCGCCGCCCAGGCGCCGGCCCGTCTTGCCGCGCCGCCGTGCTGGTGCCCCACGCCCGCCGCCTCGCCCGCGGCGACGCCGCCGCCCGCCCGCTCCGCCGCCGCCGCCGCCTCCGGCCTCGTCGCCCGCGCCTGCCGCCGCCAGACTCGCCGCCATCCGCCGCCCGGCGGATCCGCCGTCCCGCCCGGCCCGAGCTCCAGCGAGCAGCGCGCCGCCTCGCCCGATCCGATCGGGCGGATCTGAGATCCACTGGGTTGACTTTCTCCCCCCCCCCAAAATTCGTCTAAGTTTTTATTTCGGTGATTAATTTTTGTCATTTTCAACGCATCATAACTTTGCACCTGTAGCTCCGTTTCGTGCGTGTAATATGTCAAAATGCTCGCCTCGAGGATTAGATCATTTCATCATTGCATCATTTTCATTTGAGCTCATCTTGATGCCCGAAATGCTGTTAGAAGAGGGCTATGTGATGTTAGTTTCTGTTTCTTAACAGAACATGCACTTTTGTCATTTTTGCTATGATTGATGCGTGCATCCTATGATCTTGAGTCCTACATGTGTTTTGTAATATGCCATGCCATCTTTCCAGGGGTGTATGACATGTATTTTTGTGATCTATGTGGTGACTAGCACAAACATGCAAACTAGGTGTCTTGATGTTGCTGATTTCAGCCCCTGTTTTGCTGATATTTTTATGCCATGTTAACTTGATGCTACCGAGAGATCCATGCATATTTTGAGATACTTCAGTAAGGATGTTTTAAACATATGGTTATGCTCTATCCATCCATGCCTTTGTTTGCAATTATGGAGTGCCATAGCTTGAGTCAATCGAGCTCTACTTTTGCTATAAAATGTTTCCTGGCAGATTGTTTACATGTTATTCAATTTTGCCAAGGTTGTTGTAGTTGATCCGTGTAGGCTATGAAGTTGTTATTGCCATGTGTGTCTTCTATGCCATGTCTTCTTGATGTAGGTATGCTAAGTTTATCATGTAAGGCTCTGTAGTGAGTGCATTGAGCTCTTAAACATGCATACTTGTTATCTGTTTTTGCCATGCCCTGTTGCTGAATCTGTTAACGAAACTTGCTATATTGACATGGGTGTTACTATATTTTCTGATCCTTTTTGGATTATGGTCAGTAAGGGACTTTTGTTCTATGCTTTGAGTAGATTCATGCCATGCCTTGTTTTGCTATTATAAGTTCCTGTAGCATATTGTTTTCTTGCTCTGAACATTGCATCCTGGTGCTGATTTTGCCATGTTCAGTAATTTCACTAAGTCTATGAAGCTGATACGTTTTGCACTTTTGCCATGCTTGTTTGGACCTGTTATGATGTGTTTTAGCCGTAGCTCAGTGTTCATCTTTTGTCAAGCATCTTGAGTAGATCACTGCCATATACTTTGTTGGTACGTTTGGGTGCAGTAGCTTAATTTCTTGTTGCTTGCTATGTGGCATCATGCTGTTAATGGCAGATTTGTGTCATTCTTGTTTTGCTTGTCATTTGCAAACCGTGCATCCGATTCCGGTGATCTTTATATCGGTTTCAACCGAAATCATCTCATCTTTCCAGCGGCATACTTGGTTTGCCAAGTTGATGCCTGGTTCATCATTTTCCTTCCGGAGCGCGCATACTCATTGCATATCACATCTCGCATATCATGTCATATTTTGCATCATGTTGTTTGTGCATTGCACCGTGATTTATTGTGGTTCCTTTGTTTGTGTTCTTGCTTTGGGTAGAGCCGGGAGACGAGTACGTGGACGAGGAACCTGTTGAGAACGCTTACGAGGATCAAGCTTTCGACAACTCTGAGAACTTTGCAGGCAAGATGACCATACCCTCGAAATCACTTCTATCTTTGCTATGCTAGATGCTCGCTCTTTTGCTATGCCTATGCTACGATGCCTATCACTTGCTTATCATGCCACCCATATTGCCATGTCAGCCCCTAACCATCCTTTCCTAGCAAACCGTTGATTGGCTATGTTACCGCTTTGCTCAGCCCCTCTTATAGCGTTGCTAGTTGCAGGTGAAGTTAAAGATTGTTCCTTGTTGGAACATGGAGATGTTGTTCCTTATTGGAGCATGTTTACTTGTTGGGGATATCAAAATATATATCTGCTATAATTAATGCATCTATATACTTGGTAAAGGGTGGAAGACTCGGCCTTATGCTGGTGTTTTGTTCCACTCTTGCCACCCTAGTTTCCGTCATACGGTGTTATGTTCCTTGATTTAGCGTTCCTTACGGTTGGGTGATTTATGGGACCCCCTTGACAGTTCGCTTTGAATAAGACTCCTCTAGCAAGGCCCAACTTTGGTTTTACCATTTGCCACCTAAGCCTTTTCCCCGGGTTTTCGCGAGCCGAGGGTCATCTTTATTTTAACCCCGGACGGTGCTCCTTGACGTTGGTCCGAACTGAGCTACTCATGGGCCACCACGGGAAACTTCGAGGCTTGGTTTTACTCGTAGCTAGTCTCATCCGGATGTGCCACGAGAACGAGATATGTGCAGCTCCTATCGGGATTTGTCGGCACAATCGGGCGGCTTTGCTGGTCTTGTTTTATTCTTTGTCGAAATGTCTTGTAGTCCGGGATTCGAGATTGATCGGGTCTTCCCGGTAGAAGGAATATCCTTCGTTGACCGTGAGAGCTTATAATGGGCTAAGTTGGGACACCCCTGCAGGGTATTATCTTTCGAAAGCCGTGCCCGCGGTTATGAGGCAGATGGGAATTTGTTAATGTCCGGTTGTAGAAAACCCGAAGTTGACCTCATTTAAAATACACATCAACCGCGTGGGTAACCATGATGGTCTCTTCTCGGCGGAGTCCGGGAAGTGAACACGGTGTTGGAGTTATGCTTGACGTAAGTAGTTCAGGATCACTTCTTGATCGCTACTAGATTCACGACCGTGCCTTGCTTCTCTTCTCGCTCTCTTTTGCGAATGTAGCCACCATATATGCTAGTCGCTTGCTGCAGCTCCACCTCACAACTCTGTCCTTCCTATAAGCTTAAATAGTCTTGATCTCGCTGGTGTGAGATTGCTGAGTCCCGTGACTCACAGATTCTACCAAAACAGTTGCAGTGCCGGCGATGCGGTCAGCAGGTGGCGCAACCGAGCTCAAGTGGGAGTTCGACGAGGCGTGGTCGTTACTATGTGTCTTTTCACGATGATCAGTAGTGGAGCCAGTTGGGACGATCGGGGATCTGTGTAGCTTTTGGGGTATCTTCTTTTATTTTGGTTCCGTAGTCGGACCTTGAGTGTAATCTGAATGATGGATGTTTACTTATGTACTGTGTGAAGTGGCGACTGTAAGCCAACTATGTATCTATTTCCCTTATGTATTACATGGATTGTGTGAAGATTACCTCACTTGCGACATTGCTTTCAATGCGGTTATGCCTCTAAGTCGTGCTTTGACACGTGGGAGATATAGCCGCATCGAGGGCGTTACAATTTGTGGATAAGTTTAAGTTACCAGCCCAGACCCTTAGGACCCCTCTTTTAGTGAGCTCGCCTGGAGCAGAGTACATGGCTAGCAAGTGGTGCACCCAGATACCCCTAATCATTGGCACGCATGTTTTTCCATCTGACCTAATTATCTTGGAGTCGCAAGGATTGGATGTGATATTAGGTATGGATTGGATGTCAAAGTTTGGAGGAAGTATTGACTGTGCTAGCAAGTCAATTTATCTTACCACCCCGGAGGGAAAAAGGATTAAGTATGTATCTAGGCATGTGTCTAGGAGGAGCCAATTGAATACCCTCACGGGAGTTGTACAAGAGGAAGTACCTGTAGTGAAGGATCATGCAGATGTTTTTCCAGAAGAGTTACCAGGCATGCCACCGGATCGAGACATCGAGTTTCTAATAGAACTAATGCCAGGTACAGGACCAATATCAAAGAGACCCTATCGGATGCCCGCAAATGATCTGGAGGAAATTAAGAAGCAGATCAAGGAGCTATTGGAGAAAGGTTACATTCGTAAAAGTTCTTCACCTTGGGGAGCCCCAGTACTTCTGGTGGAGAAGAAGGATAAATCCCTAAGGATGGTTGTTGATTACCGAGCTCTGAATGAAGTAACGATAAAGAACAAGTATACCTTACCGATGATTAATGATCTGTTTGATCAGTTGCAAGGAGCTAAGGTGTTTTCTAAGATTGATCTACGATCAGGATACCATCAGTTGAAGATCCGAGAGAAGGATATACCCAAGACAGCATTCACCACACGATATGGATTATATGAGTATACTGTCATGTCATTTGGACTGACTAATGCCCCTGCCTATTTCATGAGTATGATCAACAAAGTGTTCATGGAGTATTTGGACAAGTTTGTTGTGGTGTTTATCGATGATATTATGGTTTACTCGAAGAACGAAGAGGAGCACGCAGAACACCTACGTTTGGTTCTTGAGAAACTCAGGGAACACCAGTTATACGCCAAATTCAGCAAGTGCGAGTTTTGGTTGAAGGAAGTTGGATTTCTTGGGCATGTTATATCAGGAGAGGGTATAGCAGTAGATCCCAGTAAAATTCAGTCAGTCACTGAATGGTTGGCACCCACTTCAGTCAGCGAGATTCGCAGTTTCCTTGGACTGGCAGGATATTATCGGAGATTCATTGAGAATTTTTCCAAGATTGCTAAACCAATGACAGAATTGCTAAAGAAGGATACCAAGTTCAAATGGACAGATGATTGTGAGACAAGCTTCCAAGAGTTGAAGAAACGGTTGACTACAGCCCAGTCTTGACATTGCGGATATACATAAGGAGTTTCAAGTGTATTACGATGCCTCTCGCTTGGGACTTGGATGTGTTCTTATGTAGGACGGAAAAGTTGTTTCATATGCCTCACGACAACTGAAGCCACATGAGTTGAACTATGCCACGCATGATTTGGAGTTAGCAGCTGTAGTACATGCGTTGAAGACCTGGAGACATTATCTCATGGGAAGCCGTTGTGATGTGTACACGGATCATAAGAGTTTGAAGTACATTTTCACACAGAAGGAGTTAAACCTCAGACAGAGGAGATGGCTGGAGCTTATAAAGGATTACGATATGAAGCTACACTACCATCCAGGAAAGGCCAACGTCGTAGCAGACGCTTTGAGTCGAAAGAGTTATGCCAATATCCTTGAAAGTAGAGGACTGCCAAAGGAGTTAGCAGAGGATATTATGGAACTTCGGTTGGAGATTGTTCCAAGAGGTTTTCTTGCAACAATGGAGGTTCAGTCGACCTTGTTAGACAAGATTCGAGACGCTCAAAAGGAGGATAACGAGATTGCTGAGATAAAAGAAAAGATGGGCAAAGGAAAAGCCAAAGGTTTTCGCGAGGATGAGCACGATACCTTGTGGTTTGAGGACCGGATTTATGTGCCCAACAACTCGGAGATCGGAAGATAATACTTCAAGAGGCCCATGACTCACCATACTCGATTCACCCGGAAACACCAAGATGTATTTGGACTTGAAGGAGCGTTTACGGTGGACTGGTATGAAGAAGGATATTGCGAGTATGTAGCCGTTTGCGATGTATGTCGAGAGTGAAGGCAGAGCATCAAAAGCCAGCAGGACTGTTACAGCCTATGCCAATACCGAATGGAAGTGGGACAAACTTGGCATGGATTTTATCCTTTGGATTACCCGGAACCAAAGCAGGATATGATTCAATATGGGTAGTTGTGGATCGTTTGACCAAAGTAGCTCACTTCATCCCAGTGAAAACAACTTATACAAGTGCCAAGTTGGCCAAGATATATATGACCAGGATCGTATGTTTGCACGGAGTTCGAGGAGCATCGTATCAGATAGAGGAACACAGTTTACCTCAAAGTTTTGGCATCAACTACACCAGACTTTGGGTACCAGATTGGAATTCAGTACAGCGTTCCACCCACAGACGGATGGACAGACAAAGAGAGTTAACCAGATCCTGGAGGATATGTTAAGAGCCTGTGCGCTAGATTATGGATCTAGTTGGGATAACAATTTGCCGTACGCAGAATTTGCATATAACAACAGCTACCAGGCCAGTTTGAAGATGGCACCGTTCGAAGCTCTGTATGGACGCAGATGTGGAACACCCTTAATGTGGGATGAGGTCGGAGGCCGTCAGTTGTTTGGACCAGATTTGATCAAAGACTCAGAGGAGAAGGTTAAGCTGATCAGAGACAGACTAAAGATTGCTCGGTCTAGATGGAAGAGTTCATGATTCAAAACGCAAGGAAGTAACCTATGAAATTGGAGCGAGCCTATCTGCGAGTATCACCCCTGAGGGGAGTGAAACGTTTTGGAGTAAAGGGAAAGTTAGCCCCAAGATTTGTAGGACCGTACCGTGTTTTGGAACGAATGGGAGAATTTTCCAACAAGCTGGAGTTACCCGAAGGACTGTCAGGAGTTCAGATGTGTTTCACGTATCACAACTGAAGAAGTGCCACGCTGAGATGGCCGACATACCATTAAAGGATCTGATGCCCTAGAGGCGTCTACAGTTGGATAGTAATTTGACTTATGAGGAGAAGCCGGTGAAGATTTTGGATTTCGACAGCCGAGTCACTCGCAGACAAAGTTATCAAGTTTTGTAAAGTTCGATTGGAGCCACCATACCGAGGAGGAAGCCACACGGGGGCGAGAAGATGATATTCGCAAGGACCATCCGCACCTATTTTCTAGCCAACCCGAATCTCGAGGGCGAGATTCATCTTAAGGGGGGTAGGTTTGTAACATCCCAAATTTTCAATTTGGCATGTTATACACACGTCATCCATGCATATCATATTTTATTGCATTCGCATCTGCTATCCTCGAAATCCTAAGCAACTCAAGGACCCTCGGAGAGAGTTGGGGATTTTCCGATTTTCCTATTTTGGATTTTATTATTTTTCTCTCCGGAAAAATATTTCAAGTTTAAAATAAGCGAGAGGAGATAATATGACTTCTCCAAAAAAAATTGAAATACCGGAGGAAAAATATTAAAATCATTATTTGGTATTTTATTTTATTTATTTGGAATTTTATTTGCCTAGAGAAAATTTGCATATATTTAAAATTGCATTTTAGGGGCCAAGAAAAGTTCATCTTGTTCTAAATATTTTATTTAGGCAAAGAAAACTTCTTTTGGCATTTTAGATTTTATTTATTTTTCTAGGATTTTATAATTTTAGTGAATGTTTTTTTAAGGGACCCATGCCTGACGGGCTAACGGCCCAGCAAAGCAGGCCGCCCAAGTCGCCCCCGCCTCCGCTCTGCGCCGCCGCCGCCATGCATGCGGACCGGAGTCGAGCAGACTCCTCCTCCCGCCGCTTGCCCCCTCCTCCAAGCCACCGCCCCCCTCTTTATACCCCCCCTCTCCCTTAGCCACCACCACCACCGCCGCCCTGCCGGGACCCGGGCCGAGCCGAGCCCGAGCCGCCGCCGCCCGCCTTGCCGCCGCCGCCGCCCCCGCCGCCCCCACCTCGCCCGAGTCGCCGAGCCGCCGCCCCTCTCGCCGGACCCGCGGAGCCGCCCGCCCTCGCCGGACGACCTCACGGAGGTAGCCCTCGTCGCCGGTCTTTTTAAAAAATAACCCTTGTTTTTTTTGAAAAACCCTAGCCCGCTTTTTTTATATTAAATTGGTTTTATTTCCGGTTTATTTATTTGAGAACGTTCACCCGTTCGTTCGTTTTCTGAACCGTTAAATCGTTTAGTTTCCGCTATGACGTTCGTTCGTTTAGCCGTTCGTCGTTTTCTTTTATCGGTATTATTCGCGATTATTCCGATTTCGATTTACGAACCAATGTTCAAATTAGTATAACTTTTAAGCTCGTTTATCGGAATCAGGCGATTCAAGCGCCTGGAGTTTCATCTCGAAACCCTCTTTCCGAATATCCAACTTAAACCAGTTTTTGTCTTTGTAAAACTTGAATCTAGTTCAGATTAGTAAACGGATCTTGTTTCTCTCGCCATTTGAGTTTCGTTGTTTCGTTTGGTTTGATTCTTTTTGAAAACCGGAGTTCTTAAGTTGAACTCTCTTGTCAACCTCTTTCAGTTGAAGTTTCGTTTGTGCATCTTTGTTTGTTTCTTATGTATGTATTGTTTGCTTGCGATAGAATTCCCGGAGTGCGAAGCGTGTTACTACGAGTCTCTAGGATTCACGGATCGTCAGCAAGGCAAGTAACACTTGATCATACCTTTTCATACCCAGTTTTATGCATTAGCTCAATCCTCAAACATTGCATGATTAGGATGTCATTAATTTGTGGGTTGGGAAGTAGATGATGAGGTAGGAACCTATTGCCCTGTTACTATCAAACCCTTGGGAGTTACTTCTACGTGTTGCTTATATTGCTATGCTATGCTCGTAGACGTGGTTTGGGTTTGAGAGATATTCACGACAGATGTGAGATTGTTAATTAATGGTTACCTTAAGGTGGCAACTTAAATACACATCTGGGTGGATTGAGGCACCTGGGGAACCCAGTGTTGTCTATTTTATTTTTGGAAATCCCGGGGTACCCGTGTGATCTTCCTATGGACCGCCACCCAGGCTCAAAGGGAGCTGAGATTATTCATGCTAGAAACTTCCGTGTGCAGCCACAAGCTATTATGGGCTCTAGCATAGTTGAGTAAGTTACGTGAAGCTCTCGAAGAGGTAGATCAGCAGGTAGTGGGTTTTATAGGTTTGGTATGATCTATCCGGAGTAGAGAGTTAATGTTTCTGAAAGACTGTGTCTCGGTCTCCGTTTCTCAAACACCATGTAGTGTGAGAAACCAACGGAGGTGATCGAGTCTTGTGGGGAAAAGTGTGCAAACCACTGCAGAGTGTACAATCTAATCATGGTTAGCCGTGTCCCCGGTTATGGACAATTCTGAATATCTAGTACTTTAGTATTCACATGTATCTCATCACTCTAAATTAATATTGCTGGGTTGTTAATCACTTTAATTGGGATTGAGTTGGGGTTATACCTTCTCAATGATGTTTCAACCACCATGATAGTTAAATAAAATTTATTCCTTTGATATAGGGAAAAATTGGCTTTATGCAAAACTGTAACCATAGAGCTATTCCACCAGCCATATATGCATGTAGTATAGCTTATACTTTCATTACTCTCTATGTGTTACATTGCCAGCATATTCCATGTGCTGACCCATTCTCGGGCTGCAACATATTATGTTGCAGACTTTTCAGACGAGGAGTAAGGATTGGTAGGTCGTTGCCGTGCAGCTCAGTTATGCCGTTGGAGTTGATGGACTCACTTTATCTTCCAAGCCTTCCACTGTTATCGCATTAGATGGCCTTAAGCCATATTATTGTAATAAGTTCTCTTTTGAGACATTCGATGTAATAAGTGTGTGATTGCTACTCTGTTATAAATCCTTGAGTCTGTGTGTGTCAGCATTACCGATCCAGGGATGACATAGAAGCACAGAGACTTGACCATCTGAGGTCGGGTCGCTACAGCATATCAGTTGTTTCTCTAGTGGAGAAACCCAAGGTTGAACCCAAACCCGAGACTAAGTGCTTCTGTAATAAGGGGAACAGCCACTAAGAGCAGAATTACCCTAGATACTTGGTAGATGAGAAGGCTGGCAAGGTCGATACAAGTATATTGGATATGCATTATGTTAATGTGTACTTTACTAGTACTCCTAGTAGCACCAGGGTATTAGATATCGGTTCGGTTGCTAAGTTTTAGTAACTCGAAATAAAAGCTACGGAATAAACGGAGACTAGCTAAAGGTGAGCTGACGATATGTGTTGGAAGTGTTTCCAAGGTTGATGTGATCAAGCATCGCACGCTCCCTCTACCATCGAGATTGGTGTTAAACCTAAGTAATTGTTATTTGGTGTTTGCGTTGAGCATAGACATGATTGGATTATGTCTATCGCAATATGGTTATTCATTTAAGGAGAATAATGGTTACTCTGTTTATTTGAATAATACCTTCAATGGTCTTGCACCTAAAAGAATGGTTTATTGAATCTCGATTGTAGTGATACACATTTTCATGCTAAAAGATATAAGATAGTAATGATAGTACCACTTACTTGTGGCACTGCCATGTAAGTCATATTGGTATAAAACGCATGAAGAAGCTCCATGTTGATGGATCTTTGGACTCACTCATTTTGAAAAGTTTGAGACATGCGAACCATGTCTATTGGTGTATACGCATGAAGAAACTCCATGCAGATGGACCGTTTGGACTCACTTGATTTTGAATCACTTGAGACATGCAAATCATACCACATGGGCAAGATGACTGAAAGCCTTGTTTTTAGTAAATGGAACAAGAAAGCAACTTGTTGGAAGTAATACATTTTGATGTGTGCAGTCCAATGAGTGCTAAGGCACGTGATGGATATCGTTATGTTCTTACTTCACAGATGATTTGAGTAGATACTGAGTATATTTACTTGATGAAACACAAGTCTGAATTATTGAATGGTTCAAGTAATTTCAAAGTAAAGTTGACGATCATCGTGACAAGAGGATAAAATGTCTATGATATGATCATAGAGATGAGTATCTGAGTTACGAGCTTTGGCACGCTATTAAGACATTGTGGAAATTGTTTCTCAATTAATACCGCCTGGAACACCATAGTGTGATGATGTGTCCGAACATCATAACTGCACCCTATTGGATATGGTGCATACCATGATGTCTCTTATCGAATTACCACTATCGTTCATGGGTTAGGCATTAGAGACAACCGCACTCACTTTAATAGGGCACCACGCAATTCCGTTGAGACGACACCGTATGAACTATGGTTTGGAGAAACCTAAGTTGTCGTTTCTTAAAAAGTTTGGGGCTGCGACACTTATGTGAAAAAGTTTCAGGTTGATAAGCTCGAACCCAAAGGGATAAAATGCATCTTCATAGGACACCCAAAGTAGTTGGGTATACCTCCTATCTCAGATCCGGAAGCAAAAGTAATTGTTTCTAGAAACGGGTCCTTTCTCGAGGAAAAGTTTCTCTCGAAAGAATTGAGTGGGAGGATGGTGGAGAATTGATGAGGTTGTTGAACTATCACTTCAACTAGTGTGTAGCAGGGCACAGGAAGTTGTTCCTGTGGCACCTACACCAATTGAAGTAGAAGCTTATGATAGTGATCATAAAACTTCGGATCAAGTCACTACCAAACCTCGTAGGTCGACAAGGATGCGTACTACTTCAGAGTGGTACGATAATCTTGTCTTGGAGGACATGTTGCTAGACAACAATGAACCTATGAGCTATGGAGAAGCGATGGAGGGCCCAGATTCCGATGAATGGCTCGAGGCCATACAATCCGAGAGAGGATCCATGTATGAGAACAAAGTGTGGACTTTGGAAGAACTGCTTGATGGTCGTAAGGCTGTTGGGTACAGATGGATTTTAGAAGGAAGACAGACAATGATGGTAAGTATTACCATTAAGAAAGCTCGACTTGTCGTTAAGATGTTTTCTGACAAGTTCAAGGAGTTGACTACGGTGAGGCTTTCTCACTCGTAGCGATGCTAAGAGTCCGTTGGAATTATATTAGCAATTACTGCATGATTTATGAAATCTTGCAGATAGGATGTCAAAACATTGTTTCCTCGACGATATTCTTGAGGAAAGGTTGTATGTGATACAACCAGAAGGTTTTGTCAATCCTGAAAGATGCTAACAAGTATGCAAAGCTCCAGCAATCCTTCTAAGGACTGGAGTAAGCATCTTGGAGTTGGAATATACACTTTGATAAGATGATCAAAGATTTGGGTTTCTACAAAGTTTATGAGAAACTTGTATTTCCAAAGAAGTGAGTGGGAGCACTATATAATTTTTGATGAGTATATGTTGTTGACATATTGTTGATCAGAAATAATGTAGAATTTCTGGAAAGCATATAGGGTTATTTGAAAAGTGTTTTTCAATAGAAAACCTGGATTAAGCTGCTTGAACATTGAGCATCAAGATCTATGAGGATAGATCAAAAACCGCTAAATGGTACTTTCAAATGAGCACATACCTTGACATGATCTTGAAGGTGTTCAAGATGGATCAGTCAAAGAAGGAGTTCTTGCCTGAGTTGTAAGGTATGAAGTTAAGAGTTAAAGCTCGACCATGGTAGAAGAGAGAGAAAGGACGAAGGTCGTCCCCTATGCTTCAGATGTAGGCTCCATAGTATGCTATGCTGTGTACCGCACCGGAAGTGTGCCTTGCCATGAGTCAGTCAAGGGGTACAAGAAAGATCCAGGAACGGATCATTGGACAGCGGTCAAAATTATCCTTAGAGGAATAAGGAAATGTTTCTCGATTATGGAGGTGATAAAGAGTTCGGCGTAAAGGGTTACGTCAATGCAAGCTTTAACACCTATCCGAATGACTCTGAGTAGCAAACCGGATACGTATAATGGAGCGACCATTTGGAATAGCTCCAAATGGAGCGTGGAAGCAGCATTTACAATATGACCTAGAGATTTGCAAAATACATACGGATCTGAATGTTGCAGACCCGTTGACTAAAACCTCTCTCACAAGCAAAACATGATCAAATCCCAGAACTCATTGAGTCTTAATCACATGGTGATGTGAACTAGTTTAGTGACACTAGTAAACTCTTTGGATGTTGGTCACATGGCGATGTGACCTATCAGTGTTAATCACATGGCGATGTGAACTAGATTATTGACTCTAGTGCAAGTGGGAGACTGTTGGAAATATGCCCTAGAGGCAATAATAAATTAGTTATTATTATTATATTTCCTTGTTCATGATAATCGTTTATTATCCATGCTATAATTGTATTGATAGGAAACTCAAATACATGTGTGGGTACATAGACAACACCATGTCCCTAGTAAGCCTCTAATTGACTAGCTCGTTGATCAATAGATGGTTACGGTTTCCTGACCATGGACATTGGATGTCGTTGATAACGGGATCACATCATTAGGAGAATGATGTGATGGACAAGACCCAATCCTAAGCCTAGCACAAAGATCGTGTAGTTCGTATGCTAAAGCTTTTCTAATGTCAAGTATCATTTCCTTAGACCATGAGATTGTGCAACTCCCGGATACCGTAGGAATGCTTTGGGTGTACCAAATGTCACAACGTAACTGGTGGCTATAAAGGTGCACTACGGGTATCTCCGAAAGTGTCTGTTGGATTGGCACGAATCGAGACTGGGATTTGTCACTCCGTGTGACGGAGAGGTATCTCTGGGCCGACTCGATAGGACATCATCATAATGTGCACAATGTGACCAAGGGGTTGATCACGGGATAATGTGTTACGGAACGAGTATAGAGACTTGCCGGTAACGAGATTGAACAAGGTATCGGGATACCGACGATCGAATCTCGGGCAAGTACAATACCGCTAGACAAAGGGAATTGCATATGGGATTGCTTGAATCCTTGACATCGTGGTTCATCCGATGAGATCATCATGGAACATGTGGGAGCCAACATGGGTATCCAGATCCCGCTGTTGGTTATTGACGGAGAAACGTCTCGGTCATGTTCGCATGGTTCCCGAACCCATAGGGTCTACACACTTAAGGTTCGGTGGCGCTAGAGTTGTTATGGGAAATAGTATGTGGTTACGAAGGTTGTTCAGAGTCCGGATGAGATCCCGGACATGACGAGGAGCTCGGAATGGTCCGGAGGTGAAGATTGGTATATTGGACGAAGGGTATTGGAGTCCAAAATTGTTCCGGCGTTGTGTGATGACCAGCGTGTCCGAAAGGGGTTTGGAGGCCCGGCAAGCTTTGGGGGGCTTATGGGCCAAGGGAGAGGGCAGATCAGCCCACTAAGGGGCTGGCGCCCTCCTACCCCATCTCACGTAACCTGGGAGGTGGGGGCGCCACCCCTAGGGCAGCCACCCTCCCGGCTTGGGGCAAGTTTCCTAGGGGTGGGGGGCAAAACCCATCTAGGGTTTCCCCTATGGCCGCCGCCCTCCCTAGGGAACCCTAGGGCACCTCCTCCTCCCTTCCCCTATATATAGTGTGAGAGAGAGGGCAGCCGCACCCTTCCCTGGCGCAGCCCTCTCCCTCCTCCAACACCTCCTCCTCCTCCGTAGTGCTTGGCGAAGCCTGTGGGAGAACCACGAGCTCCATCACCACCATGTCGTCGTGGTTGTCGGAGTTCTCCTCAACTTCTCCTCTCCCTTGCTGGATCAAGAAGGAGGAGACATCCCGGGCTGTACGTGTGTTGAGCGCGGAGGCACCGTTGTTGATGCTTAGATCGGAATCAACCGCGATCTGAATCGCCTGCAGTCGACTCCTTCATCCAGCGTTCTTGTAACGCTTCCGCTTAGCGATATTCAAGGGTATGAAGATGCTCATCCTCTCCCTCTCTTGTAGCTAGAATCTCCGTAGATTGATCTTGGTGATGCGTAGAAAATTTTGAATTTCTGCTACGTTCCCCAACATGTACATGGCTGGGTCGGAACGGAGAAACAGCGTCGTCGTCGTGTTCATGGGGAGCCAACCGGCTGGGTCAGAATGGAATGCATGGTCGTGTTCATCGGGAGGGCTTGGACGGAACAGGCGATGGAAACGAGGCCTGGCGTACCACACAACGGAGGAAACGGCCTTGTGTTCGACCGGCCACGTTCGAAACGGGATCCTGTTGATCGGGAGGGGCCTGGCGTACCGCACAACGAGGAAACGGACCTCCTACGGTCGAAACAGGGGTCCTGTTGATCGAGAGGGGTGTGGCGTACCGCAAAATGGACGAAACGGACTTGTGTTGGTGCGCAACGGTCGAAACGGGGGTCCTGTTGATCGGGAGGGGTGTGGCGTACCGCAAAACGGAGGAAACGGACTTGTGTTGGAGCGCTACGGTCGAAATGGGGGTCCTGTTCGCCGGGGACGGTGTGGCGTACCGCAAAGCAGGACTCCACGGATCTGTTTATCTCCACCGTCGACCTCCTCCAGCCTCCACGGGCTACCGTCGACCTCCTCCGGCCTCCACAGGCTCCTGTTCATCCAGCCTCCACCACGCGCTACTCCACCGGCTCCTGTTCAACCACCCTCCACGGGCACCCCTCCACCGTCTACTGTTCATCCAGCCCTCCACACCACAGAGTCCTGTTCAACCACCCCTCCACGGCCACCCATCCACCGCTCTCTGTTCATCCACCCTCCACACCACGGGTCTGTTCATCCGGAGGCAACGCCACCGCTCCTTGTTCATCAACCCCCCGCAGCGCTCCACCGTTCATCAATCGATCGCCTTGATTAGCGGCAGCAGCAAAGAATCACTCCATCGGGTTGATTAACAGCCATCAATCGATCGCTCGGGTTGATGAACGCGTAACTGCGCAGGCAAACGCCGATTGATTAGAGCCCAACGCCTCGCTCGGGTTCAGTTAGAGCCAACGCCTCGCACACATGCGCGTACGTTTATGAGAGAAATGCACATCGCACGGCCCCCGACCTCCCACCGTAACCGGCAACTCCCCGAAATTTTCCTCCCCCTCGCTTCTACCACAGTTTTTTCCGTCATGGACGGCCCAAAGAATGTCATGCAGCTGCGTCTCCGGCCCGCCCAGGACGAAAAGCCCATTTTCTATAATGATTTTTTGTCATAGAAGTAGGAGCCCACCACATCTATGATGATACCGGTTTTTGTCACAATTATCGTCATAGAAGTGTCATATGTATGACAGAAAAAAAAATTCGTTCGGCCCAAAATGTCACGGATGTGTCTTTTTTTTAGTGACGGCTAACTATAAAACGGGCGGAGGAGTTCTGCGTTCCACGGCCGGGTTGTTTCTTCGCCGGCGGTGTCTCTCTTGCTCTTGTTTGACTTGCGGGCGTCGATGAGGTAGTAGGCGTTGCGATTGCACAAGGCCTTGCTGACGATGAAGGGGCCCTCCCATGGGGAGGACAGCTTGTGTTGGTCGGTCTGCTCTTGGACGAGTCGGAGGACGAGGTCTCCCTCCCGAAAAGCGAGGGGCTTGATCTTCTTGCTGTGGTAGTGCCTCAGACCTTGCTAGTAGATGGCTGAGCGGCTATGCGCTAGGAGACGTGCTTCTTCGAGAAGGTCGACACTGTCGTCGCGGGCTTCTTTGGCTTTAGCTTCAGTGTACATCGTGACGCGCGGCGAGTCGAACTCGACATCGGTCGGGATGTCGGCTTCTGCTCTGTAGACGAGGAAGAACGGGGTGAATTCGGTCGACCGGTTCGGCATCGTTCGGAGACTCCAGAGGACAGCTGGAAGCTCGTCGAGCCAGCTGTCGGGTGAATGGATGAGTGGCTCGACGAGCCGCGGCTTGATGCCGGATAGGATGAGGCCGTTGGCCCGCTCGACCTGGCCGTTGGACTGCGGGTGTGAGACGGAAGCTAGGTCGAGACGGATGCCGGAGACGGAGCAGTGGACGACTTGGATCTTGCCCTTCTCTGGTTGCTCGACCACCATCACCGTGCTGACCGACCGCGAGGTCGCGGCTATGTAGAGCAACAGTGGCTCCTTCTCGGCTGGTGCTGCCAGGATGGGTGCGGTGGAGAGCATGCACTTGAGGTCCCGGAAAGCCTCGTCGGCTTGGTCGTTCCATTCGAACGGTGTTGTCTTCTTCATCAGCTGATACAGGGGCAAGACCCTCTCGCCCAGCCGACTGAGAAACCGACTGACCGAGGCCAAGCAGCCGGTGAACTTCTGGACATCACGCAGCCGAGCCGGCTTGCGCATGTGCTCGATGGCCTTGATCTTCTGTGGGTTTGCCACAACGCCGCGCTCCGAGACGAGGAAGTCGAGTATCTTTCCAACCGGGACGCCGAAAATGCACTTCTCCGGGTTGAGCTTGACCTTGTACTCGTGCAGGTTGGCGAAGGTTTCCTTCAGGTCATCGAGGAGCGTGAGGTGTTGCTTGGTCTTCACCATGATGTCGTCCACATAGACGTGGATGTTGCGGCCGAGTTGCGGCAGCAGGCATTTCTGCATGCAGCGCTAGAAGGTGGCGCTGGCGTTCTTCAGGTCGAACGACATGGTGATGTAGCAATACGCCCCAAAGGGCGTGATGAAGGACGTCTTCAGGGCGTCGGCTGGGTCCAGCTTGATCTGATGATAGCCGGAGTAAGCATCTAGGAAGGACAGGAGCTCACACCCGGCAGTGGAGTCGATGACTTGGTCGATCCGCGGGAGGGTGAACGGATTCTTGGGGCAAGCCTTGCTCAGGCTGGTGTAGTCGATACACATATGCTAGGTCTTGTTCTTCTCCAGGATGAGGACTGGGTTGGCCAGCCACTCGGGGTGAAACACTTCCATGATGAAGCCGGCCGCCAAAAGCTTGGCGACCTCTTCACCGATGGTTCTTCTCTTCGAAGAAACGTCGTAGGGGTTGGCGGACAGGCTTGGCATCCTTGCGGACGTGGAGTTTCTCCTCGGCGTACTTCCTCGGGATACCCGGCATGTCCTTTGGGGTCCATGCAAAAATATCCCGATTCTCACGGAGGAAGTCGACGAGCTCGCCTTCCTATTTGCTGTCGAGGCGGATCCCACGACAACGTACTTGCTGCAGCTCGGGTCTTTCGGGTTCAGCTTCACTTTCTTGATCCCTTGGAGGGCTTGAAAGAGGCCTCGTCGGCCGGCTCCTCGGCCAGGATCGGCACGGCCGACGTCTCGTTGGCCAGGGCGACAATTCGGTCAAGCTGGCGCCGCTCCTCGGCTATGACCAGTGACTCGGCCAGTTTGGTGTGTCTCAGGCGCACTCCAGGGACTTGCGGTAGTCGCAGGTGATGGTGATGAGGCCCTTCGGACCCGGCAGCTTCATCTTCAGGTAGGCGTAGTGGGGGACCGCCATAAACTTGGCGAGCGCGGGCCGGCCCAGCAGTGCGTGGTATGCACTGGACAGGTCCACCACCTCGAACCAGATCGGCTCGTGTCGGAAGTGGTTTATGTCGCCGAATAGAGCGTCGTGCCGGATCCGCCCGATCGGAGAGCAAGAGAGACCAGGAACGATGTAATGGAAGATTGTTCGGGTCAGCTCCAGGTCTATGGCCTCAAGGCTGAGCTTGGTCATGGTGTCGCGGTAGAGGATGTTGATGCTGTTGCCGCCGTCGATGAAAACCCGGGAGAACTTGCACGTGCGCCGAGGTGCGACGATGGTGGGGTTGAGGACGAGGGCGTAACCACCTGGGTTCAGCATGACGGCCGGATGATCCTCCCGAGTCCAGATGGCCGGGCGCTCCGACCAGTGCATGTATTCCGGCTTGGCTGGGATGACGGTGTTCACCTCCTGCCGAAGGAGGCGCTCGCTGCATTTGTCATCGCCGAGACTGGTGAAGACAACGTAGGTCATGTTCTGGGCCAGGTAGACGTCTTCGTGTATCGCGCCGCCAGCCGGAGGCGGCTGCCCCGCTCCCGGAGCCGGGGTTGGAGGAGGCGGGATGTCGCCCGTCATGAGGCGCTTGGTGATGGCGCACTGCGAAGCGTGTGCGTGGACGGCCTTGCGCCGCTGTGGTGCTTGCAGGGGCGTCAAGCATCTCCTCGAAGCTCATGGCGGGTTGCCACGTCATCTTGCCAGTCTGCCGGCGTTTGGCGGCTGGGTTGGTCGCGGGCGCCTGCTTGGCAGCCGCGAGGAGCCGGTTGTCGTAGCGCTGGGCCGGCTGATCGGCCTTGCGCTTGTTGTTCTACTGGTTGTGCTGCTGCCGGCTTCCTTCACTGGCCGGCTTCGGAGCGGAACCGGCTTCGCTTTGTTGGCTTCATCCAGTGCCACCTGAATCTTCATGGCGGAGTCGGCGTTGGCGTACTTGTCCGGCGTAACCATGAGCGCGGCCATGGTGGCCGGCTCGGAGCGTAAGAGCTTGTGCTTGAGGAGGGTGCCATCCCGAAACCCGTTGACGAAGTACTGGATTGCTTGGACTTTGTGGACGCCCTCTCAGCTGTTCCGGAGCTCCGTCCAGCATGCGAGGTACTCTCGGTCGGTTTCCGTCGGCCCCTGCACGCACATGGCAAGCTAGCTGGGACGGCTGGGTCGCCGGTAGGTCCCGGTGAAGTTGCGCACAAAGGCTTGCTCGAAATCGACCCATGCGCTGATGCTGCCCACCGGCAGACTGTTCAACCACGTGCAGGCCGATCCGTGGAACATGAGTGACGCGTAGTGCACGGAGAGACGGTAGTTGCCGCTGGCGATGGTGATGGCGATGGTGTAGTCGGTGAGCCAGTTCTCTGGCTTCACAGTGCCGTTGTACTTGGGGGTGTCGCGGGGGAGCATGAACCCTTTAGTAAAGGGCTCCTCCCGGATGCTTGGTCCGAAGCACGCTGGCCCGACAGGGCCGCTCTCCTCCAGCTCCTGGGAGAGGGCGAGTCGGTCGAGGCGGTGGCGGGCGTTGGTGTCGTTGATGGCACGCGGGCCCAGCAGGTCGGCGACCGCGCCACGTGGGGCCGGGTCGACCGTAGTCAGACATCGGACGGTTTGGAGCAGAGAGTCGAGTCAGCGTCGGACCTCCGAGGCCGGCTCGTCGCCCAAGCCGCCGGTAGTCATCGGGGCGGGGTTGCACCGGGTCCGAGTGCAGCCAGAGTGCGCCGCGCCGGGTGGTGAAGACGTCGTGTTCTGGTGGTCGCCGGGTCCGCCGATGCGGGCGGAGAAGGATCCCGCCAGCTTGGCGAGTTGGTTGAGGCGGTCCTGCTGCGCGCTGGCCGCAGCGAGGAGGTCTTCACCCTCTTGAGGCGGTCCTGCAGCTCTTCGCCTGTGAGCTGATCCGGACCAACTGCGGCCGCCTGAGCGGCACACATGTTCTTCACGGGAGTCTCGTAGACGGGAGGGATGGCACCGAAGGCGCGTCCGATCGCGCTGCCCCGGGCCCGCACGTCGGCGACCCGGCTTGGCTTGGGCGCGGTAGGCATGAATCCGTAGGCGGCATTGCGCTCCAGCTGAGCAGAGTCGAGGCGATGCTACGTGGCGGTGAGCGTCTCAGTGAGGTCCAGCAGGCGCTGGCGGTCCTCATCGAGCAGAGTCCGGGCCTCGGCGATGTTGGAGGCGTTGATGTCGGTGCCAATGGGAATGCGGAGTCTCTGCATCATGGCACGCAGCGGGTTGGGCGAGCCGGCCCGATCCGCTGCAGCCTTGGCTTCGCCGTCCTTCCTCGTCGAGTAAGAGGTGCCGGTGTCGATGACGAAGACTTTCCACGCAGAGGTCCATTGCCCCGGCGGGAGCGCTGCCGCCGAGGAGGAGGGGGGAGTCGGAAAAGTCAAGTACCTCGCTGGGGTACTCATCGGCCACAGGCGCATCAAAGATGCGCACCACAGCGAAGGAGGCGGCGAGTGCGTCGATGACATCGTCTGCCATCGTGATGGGCTCGTCGGAGTTGAAGAGGAGCCCCGTTGTCAGGACCCCGATTCCAAGTCACATCGATCTAGCCGGTAACACCTCATATTACTTTGCGGCCTCACTCACGGTATTCCCACGGGTGTCGCCTTACCATGGCCCGGGACCGTTTGCGCCTTTTGGCTCACGTATATGATAGTGTCACTAGCATCCATATGACAGAGAACCCGGGCCGACATGACTAGTCATGAACCCAAAGTGGCACTAACATACGGGGACAGGCATACATGAATCAACATTGAGCATGTCGGTCAGCAGCGTGTGAATCCGGGCTGTAGCAACTGGGCTAACAGGACTCCGGGAACCCGGGCTGTAGCAGGCTAGGCGCGACTCCAGATATCACCGCGTGACATTTCCTCGAAGAGACAGACATAGGAACGAAGGTAATCACATGCCGGCCAGTCTAAGTGTTCCGGAGCAGTAGTGCTGGGCTAGCAGGACTCCGGTAAACCGGGCTGTAGCGAACTACTATGGCTTATGGAAGCACAATACTACATTTCCCCATAAGAGAGACTACCAAGGATAAACAACTAGGTTGTCGGATCCCACACATACCAAGCATTTAAATCATACACACAATATGCTCGATATGTGTAAATACAACATGGCATCACAACATAACTCTACGACTCAAGTATTTATTCATTAGGCTCCGAGGAGCGAGATATTACAAACATGGGTCTCATGACCCAACATTCCGAGCATACAAATCAAAGCACATGCGGAAGCTTAACATGTCTGAGTACAGACATCTACAAATGAAAAAGGCTTAGAAGCCTGACTATCTACCAGATCCTGCCGAGGGCACAAGATCGTAGTTGAGGTATCAAGCTAATATTCGAAGTACACACGGAACTACTAGCGAGACTGACATCTCTCTGCAAAACATAAAATAGGCAAACGTGAGTACAAATGTACCCAGCAAGACTTACATCAGAACTGGCTACATATGCATCGGTATCAATAAAGGGGTGGTGGAGTTTAACTGCAGCAAGCCAGCTTTGACTCGGTGGATATCCTAAACTACGACTGCAAGTAACTCTTTTGAGGTGGCGCACACGAGTCCACATGTTCACCCTATCAATACACCACTATGGATATGCTCCCGTCTCCCTACGAGAACGCCATCCATAGCACTCATGCTTATCTTGCGAGTTTTAGAGTATCCACATTCACTTGTCTATGAACTGTACAGGAAACCCAGAAGTCCTTTACCGTGGACACGGCTATTCGAATAGATAATGTTAACCCTGCAGGGGTGTACTTCTTCACACACGCTCTCACCACTTATCACCGTTTACACGACATGTACTCGGCAACCTTCAAGCGGAAGCCCAGCGAGGGTGTTGGCCACGACCTGACTAACCACACAAGACTCTAGCCCAGGTTTATCGCCTATTCGGGTTCCATCCGCAAGGAGATCCGGCCGGGGTGTCGCTCACGGGCCCGAACGATGTGTGCAGGGTTCCCGAGCCCACCATCCGGGTGCCACTCGGTACACCAGGCCACATGTGCCTAGTCTGTCCCAAGCCCACCCTGTCGGGTGCCACTTGGTAGAAAAATAGCACTACCTACAAACACCAGAAACTGGTAGCAACTCCTGGACAGAGACCAAGTTGGTTAATAAGTCGAGAGCGGCCGAGCTACCGAAACCCAATGTGTGGTAGTAACTGTTCATGGATCACAAACACAGAACTTAGTTCATGAGGACGGTTTCAATGAGACAACTCACCATGTAGTCCTACATGGCCTCTCACCGCTACCTTTACCAAATCGTGTTCACACACTTAGCTCACACACAGTAGGACATGTTCACACACCTCCGATTCATCCCTGATGAATCAGACCTGACTCAACTCTAAGCAGTAGCAGGCATGACAAACAAGCATGAATGAGTAGGCACATCAGGGCTCAAACAACTCCTACTCATGCTAGTGGCTTTCATCTATTTACTGTGGCAATGACAGGTCATGCAAAGGAAAGGGATTCAACTACCGCAGCATGTAACAGTCGAAACGTTGTTGTCCTAATGCAGTAAAAGAGAGCAGGAGCGAGAGAGTGGGATTGTATTGGAATGAACAAGGGGGGTTTGCTTGCCTGGCACTTCTGAAGATGGCATTAAGTCTTCATCAGTGTCAACGATCACGACGTCGGAACAACGTCTACCGAGGGGGAACAACACCGACAACAGGGAAGAAACACGATCAATGCAATGCACAATATGATGCATGTTCATGACATGGCAATATGCTGTGATTTGTACTAATGCATCTAGCAACAATTTAAATGAGGTCCATATGAACCAAGGGTTCATATGCAAACTCCATAAGGGGTATTTAAAATGACATTATCATGTTTTCACTTATACAGGGGGTATAAGATGGTTGAACATGCATGAAAGTAGCATAAATAGATAGATTGGATTTTTCTAATAATTTTTCATATATAAAACTTTTCATTTGGAGTTACGGTTGAATTGCTATGATTTTCAGAAGTTTATACTATTTTTTGGAGTTTCTGAATTATTTTAAATCCAGAAAATGATTATCTGCATCATCATTGCGTCATGCTGACCTCAGCAGGTCAACAGACCCGCTCCAGGTCAAACCTGACCAGTGGAGCCCATTGGTCAGTGACTCAGTGCTGGTTTGGGTCACTGGCTAGTGAGGCCGGTCAAGGGCCACGTCAGCAAGGTCAATGCTGACGCGTGGGACCACTGTGCTTAACTAAAACTAAACATGGACTAAACTTTCGTTAATTAAGCGCGCGGGGCCCATACGTCAGTGACGGAGGGGAGGTCAAACCCCTGGTCAACCGGGGCTAAACCACCGGCGGTCAAAGCGGTCAACCCGCCGGCGTTTAGCCGCCGGCGAGGCCGTACGCGGCGGAGGGCTCGGGATTTCTCCTCCGGCGCCCAATTGAGCAGCGGAGGGCACGCGCGGGGAGCTGGGGCTCGCCTGCATCCAGGGTGGCATGCGGCAGCAGTGGGGACAGCCGGAGCTCGCCGGAAACGAGCTCGAGGCGGCGCCGGCGTTCGGGTGTTTGTGGCTACGGGGCTGCAGTGGCCGTGGCAGCGCGTTCGTGGCACCTACAGCAGCTACGTGAGGCAGCGAGCATGGACATGACGCCCGGGCCATTTGGTTGCCGGGGCCGCGTAGGCGGCGGGCGCAAGCAGCGGCGGGTGCGGTCAAGCTTGGTTCGGTCGCTACGGCATGCGACGAAGAGAACGGAGAGGGAGAGAAGGTTCAGTGGCTCACTGCAAGTGCAGGGGAGCGAACGACGAGCTTGGGGAGGGGCTGGTGAGGTCGTGCGGCCCCCGGCGATCTCGGGGCAGAGGCGGCGAAGATGGCGGGGCAGAGGGTGATTCAGGGCGTCCGGTGTCGAGCAGCTCGGTGAGGATGAGGAGAGGGACTAGGCGGAGCTCCTGGGCATGTAGGAGAGGCGAGGGGGAGGCGGTGGCCGCGGTGGTGGCGAACGGCGGCGACGAAGCCGTTCGGGTGGTGAGAGAGAGAGGTCCAGGGGAGGGGATGAGCACGGAGAAGAGCGGGAGGGGGTCGAGGGGAGCGTGTGGCGTCACCCGAAGAGGCCAGGGCTAAGCGGCAAGTAGGAGGTGGCGGGGCGCGTGCTCGCGTGCGGCGGCCACGCGCGTGCTGTCCTCCTGGCGGGAGGTAGGTGATGCCTGCACTTGTGGGCGGGGCCGCCTGATCTTTGGGCAGTTGGGGCCAGATGGGCTGGGCTGAGTAAGTTAGGTAGGTTTTCTGTCCTTTTCTTTTTTATTTCAGTTTTCCATTTTTTCTGTTTTGTTTTGATTTAGTAAAAATACTAAACCATTTGATAAAATGTTGAAAATAATTGTGGGCACTTATGAAATTATTTCCAACAGCCCTCAACCATTATCAGTATTATTTGGGCAATTAAAATATTTATAGGAACTAAATGCCCAAATGCAAATACTTAATGGATTAATTCAAAAATCCAGAGTGGCCTAGAAAATGTGCACCATTTTTGGCAGAGGTTCTAAACCAATTCAAAAATGATGAACTTTTCTAAAAAGCATTCTGGGTTCATTGAAAATATTTATGGTTGACCCTATTTGATTTAATCTTGGTGCTAGGGTTTATCATCCCCATTTCATATTTCTTTCAAACTTTAAACATGATGCACACAAGAAGGGCTAGCCTAGTGCATACGAGAACTAGGGATGTGACAACTCACCCCTACTAAACAAGAATCTCGTCCCGAGATTCAAGTCGTGAGGTAAGAAGACAGAGGGGTCACAAGCTAACACAACCTTCACGATCCAACTGTCCTTCTCAGAGATGTTGATTCATTGCTTCATATTGATCTTGACGTCTTTGCTTTCGAGATCTTCATCCAACTCAATGAAGTCAGAAGGAAACTCCATCGGAAAGGACCATTGAAACTCTCCATACCAGGCTAAGGCAATTCTCAAACGATCGTTTGGCGGAGTGCCAAGGAATGGCATACCCAGACTAGAATGGATGATGTGGACTACCTTGTTGAAGACAATGCAAGGGATGATTTTACTTGCGCGTACTCTCAAGAACTTGAGCATTTCCATATTCATCAAGGTTTTACCAACATCCGTGTCAAAGATCCTGGCAACACAACATACTACCATGATGAATAGTGATGGACGAGCAGATGCAAAGGAAGATAACACCTTCTAAGATTTCACTTAGCAATGCCAAGGTCACAAAATCTGGATAATCGACCGAGAGACATTTAGCACTCCGCTTCTAATGTTCTCCTTGATGTACCAGCTTAACCCAATACCAGTCGGTATCTGGAACATCAAGTAAAGGTCTGACTTCAGGAGAACAAAGCATCCATAAGGAACAACTTCTAAAATAAGTCGCACGACATCCTTATGGAGAGGATGGTCAACTTGCTCAGTTAAGATGCTACCATAATAGATCTTCGGCTAGGTGTGTCGACCAACATCAACCTTGTCGGGACCTAAATCATAGATCTTGGAATAGTTCCAACCATCATATCTGCCTGAGTTTCAGATCTGGTCGGTAACAGGACATTTCAGACATCATGTCTGGAAAAGAAATTTTGCAACAAAAATCGACAAGACGATGTTGCGAGATTCTCAAGAAATGAACTACAATAGCAAGCTCCAAAACATGAGTTGGTTCTGCTACATACATGTGAACATGATGTCCAAGACAGGCATGACCACATAGTAGTCTTATAATAAAACACTACCGAGTTTAGGTGGGGAACCATGATCGAGGATATCGAAGTCCTTGCATAAGTCTTGCTCTTAAGAAGGAAATTCTTCTCCTTGAGCAAATCAATCAGTGGCTTGGTGTGCTAGGGATGCATATGGAATGAAGATGATCAGTCTATCAACCCATTAGAATACTTCGCACATGCATGACTGACTTGGATGATTCCAGAGGAAGAAAAACATGCTTTCTCGAATTCACGGTGGCAACTTGCATCAAATGCACATGAATTAGAGGAGTCACCTCTTTCATCCAAGCATATGCTTTACGAACGGGTCATGAAGATAATGCTTATAAAAGTTTCCAATACTAGCTGGATGTTCAACACGGATCATGGAGAAGATAGCAATGTTGCTGATGGGATCAACAACAATTCATCTAGGTTTCCATATAAGTGGAGTTCCAAAATAACGTGAACAAGGTGATAGCATTGGCCAGACCAAAAGGTATAATGGAGTATGCTCGAGGAAACAACCGCGAGTAAGACAACAGTATGAATATCGTTGGTTCTGATTTGATTTGATGATAGCCCATACTCAAATCAAGGATTGGATAAGATGATAGGTCCATTAACTGATCACAAGGGTTAATCGATGAAAATACCACCTTTCTTCAACACACATACAAGATATCCCTTAAAATGAACTAAGTCAGGTAAGCTTTTATCTTCCAACTCTCCAAGTTGTTGTTTAGCTTAACCAACTAGCTCGGGGTATCCGACACAGATACTTGGAGAAAGGGTGGTTTATAGGGATAAACCAACTTGATCGCGAGCTCAACATAGAGGTCAGGTGACGACCTGGTGATACTTCCGAGAAGATATTCGGAAAATCACGAACCGCCAATATGTTACTAAGCTCGAGAACAATCTTGCTTTTCACGGCAAGACGATATGATCAGAAGAGCGAGGAATCGATACGATCCCAACTCATTGATCGAAGAGTGAACCCGGAAGTAAGGACTAGGTGGCACGATCAATCTTAGAATGGTGATTCGACCAACATGCTAGGAATGAGATTATTGTCCTTTAAGTACCAACCAACGGAGTTGCTAGGAGTATTGATTTCACACATCAAAATTCACTTGTCGGCATTCCGGTTACAACAACATGAGGACCGAGGAATGAATGATGATGGTGAGAAGTATCACTGCATCAAGAATTCATAAAAGATGGTGCAATTCCTATGATATTCTTTGACATAAATAGGGTAATACTCCAAGGTAGAACAGGATCAAAAGCTGGATTGGCATTTGATTTGCGGATTAAAACTACTTTGACCCAATCCTGGATATGGATGAGGTACTGGAGTTTGTTTCTCCTAGTCATTCCAGAATAGAATGGCTTGACAGACCACAAGAATAATAGGCATCGATGAACGAATGCACGCATACTCTTGATTATCAATTGATAGATGGAGGTCAGAAAACAACTAAGAGGGACAACTCAAAGGAACATATTTTTTTTCTGAGTTGTGGATGCATAGATTAGTATGTCGAGCGAAGCTCAACATTTCTTCCGGATAACCCATGCGGAAAGGGTAGAACTGGCAGATTCACAATTATGAATGCAGAACTCCTCAACAGTACTCTGATTGTGATCCTTCGGTTCAGCGAGGAACTTCTGCTATAAGCGGTTCATAGTATTTGGAAGAAGGAAATACCACGGACCTCGAGGACTATCGCAGAGTTACTAATATCCTAAAGGAACTAGCAAACAATATCAACAGGAGGTAAGTAGGGTGGATCTCGGGTTCAAGAACCCAGGAATAGAATACCTACTACTAAATGGCATCACAGGATGCTTTCGAGAATAATGGCCAGAATCATCATACCGGGAACACAAAACGTGGCTAGTTTACTAGGTGACTCCCTAAAACACCTAGGTTCATAATAATAGCTCCAACATATATGCCGAGGCAATGGAGTACCTCAGCTCAGCAATTTAGTGTGATTGAACTGGCCAAAGAAACATCAGGAACGAAAAGAAGGGATCTGCAAATGCATCAGACTATTTAGAAACCTGGGATGACTCGGACAGCATAACGGTTGTAAATGCTCAAAATAATTTGAGACATCCTGCAAAATGGTGGCATAACCACTCGACATCACAATATCAATGTTCTGAGATCAACTAAGAACACATGGAAGTAATAGAACTGAACAGAGGCTTGAGTACATCAATCCTATAAGTCTCTATCATAGTAACTCGTCATCCTGATAGATAGATGAGAATGCCTAGTTCTTAATCCCCGTAGACAAGAAGAGGCTGACTCAGATCAGAAGGCATAAGGTAAAGGAGTAAAAAGAGCCTTACGTTCCCTTCCACAATCAATTCCCTTAAATAACTAGAGCATTTCTAGACTCAACTTCGACCAGTTTGGCTTGGTAATCCTACAGGCAGTCAGGCTCTGATACCAAAGTTGTCAGGACCCCGATTCCAAGTCACATCGATCTAGCCGGTAACACCTCATATTACTTTTCGGCCTCACGCACGGTATTCCCACGGGTGTCGCCTTACCATGGCCCGGGACCGTTTGCGCCTATTGGCTCACATATATGATAGTGTCGCTAGCATCCATATGACAGAGAACCTGGGCCGACATGACTAGTCGTGAACCCAAAGTGGCACTAACTTACGGGGACAGGCATACATGAATGAACATCGAGCATGTCGGTCAGCAGCGTGTGAATCCGGGCTGTAGCAACTGGGCTAATAGGACTCCGGGAACCCGGGCTGTAGCAGGCTAGGCAGGACTCCATATATCATCGCGTGACATTTTCCTGAAGGGACAGACATAGGAACGAAGTGAATCATATGCCGGCCAGTCTAAGTGTTCCGGAGCAGTAGTGCTAGGCTAGCAGGACTCCGGTAAACCGGGCTGTAGCGGACTACTATGGCTCATGGAAGCACAAGACTACATTTCCCCATAAGAGAGACTACCAAGGATAAACAACTAGGTTGTCGGATCCCACACATACCAAGCATTTCAATCATACACACAATATGCTCGATATGTGTAAATACAACATGGCATCACAACATAACTCTACGACTCAAGTATTTATTCATTAGGCTCCGGGGAGCGAGATATTACAAACATGGGTCTTGAGGGAGTCCCGGATTAGGGGGTGTCCGGATAGCCGAACTATAACCTTTGGCCGGACTCCTGGACTATGAAGATACAAGATTGAAGACTTCGTCCCATGTCCGGATGGGACTTTCCTTGGTGTGGAAGGCAAGCTTGGCGATACGGATATGTAGATCTCCTCCCATTGTAACTGACTTGGTGTAACTCTAGCCCTCTCCGGTGTCTATATAAACCGGAGGGTTTTAGTCCGTAGGACGAACAACAATCATACCATAGGCTAGCTTCTAGGGTTTAGCCTCTCTGATCTCGTGGTAGATCTACTCTTGTACTACCCATAGCATCTATATTAATCAAGCAGGAGTAGGGTTTTACCTCCATCTAGAGGGCCCGAACCTGGGTAAAAACATCGTGTCCCTTGTCTCCTGTTACCATCCGCCTAGATGCATAGTTCGGGACCCCCTACCGAGATCCGCGGTTTTGACACCGACATTGGTGCTTTCATTGAGAGTTCCTCTGTGCCGTCGCCATCAGGAAGGATGCCTCATCCCGTCTTTAAAGACGACGCTGTTTCTAAAGGAGCTTTGGATATCGGCCAAACTCTCCGGCTAGGCGGTTTTCTTATGACCGCCTGTTCGGCCGCCGCGCCGACGATGACTTCTCAGGTCATCGGAAGCAATCTTCATGTCAACTCGGAACTCGCCGAGCAGTTAGATCCGACGGATCTCTCTTCCTTAAATGAGCTCCTAGATCGCATCGCCGCCCTGGGAGTCGCTACACACTACGATCAGATTGGGCCTAAATCCGATCTGAGAGAGATTAACTCTCCCCAGGTCACCCATCACGTTGCTGTGGTGGAGGAACAATGCGGCGACCCTTCATCTATCTTAAGGACTAGCTATGTCCGGATTCCCGATCCCTCCAAGCCGGATACCCGCGGAGGGGAGGACGACACTCAAGACCTGAACTTAGAGTCAAGCAACGGCTAGATTCATTGGACAACATCCAAGAATCCAAGCTTCCGAGTTCGGAAACTCCTTGGCCCTTGAGCTTCAGATTGGGTGAGGTTTCGGATCTAATTCCACCCACCCACCGAACATAGGCAATATATCCAAAATTAGGCAAGAGCCCGAGGAAACAGTACATCATTACTGGGCCAGATTCCTCCTGGTTATGAACAGGATAAAGGACTGCCGCGAGGAAGACGCAATTTCATTCTTCTGCAATAATTGCATGGACAAGGGAGTCCTCAACGCCATAGGTCGCCGTGAAATTACACGCTCTGCTAACTTGGCGTCCATAGTACGAAAGTAATGTGTGATGGAAAGCGCCTGGAAAACCGAAGTAAGATTCTGGGACAATCCGGCCATGAATACAAACCCAGTCCGAAATAAAAGGGTGCATTATCGCCAATCACCCGGGTTAAACACCAAAAAATAAAAAACCCCTACGGGGCATGGAACCGTACTGGAGGGGTGGCTCAACAAACCCTGTAAAATTCATAGTACAGAGGGCGCGACACCAACTCATAGCCTTAGAGCATGTTGGATACTCCGGCAGGTGGCCAAAAGTGGCGAAGAGCTTCTAACCCCAGCATCCACATAGCACCAGCCCAGGGATACCAGTATGGTATTAACAGTCTCCGAGACTTTCGCATCAAACAATATGCGAAAACAAACACTCCGCAGCCTTGCCGAAGTCTACCAAGTAGCAACAATAAATCCATGGAGTGACACGGCTATTACCTTTAATGCCAGTGATGAACCTAAATTCCGAACAGCCCGAGCACCAGCAGCATTGGTCCTCAGTCCAATAGTGGATGGCTTTCGCCTTACCAAGGTACTCATGGATGGTGGCAGCGGATTGAACCTCATTTATGAGGAAACCCTTCAAAAAATGGAAATAGACTGGAGCCGCATTGAGCGGAGCAGCACAACCTTTAGAGGAATAATACCCAGTCGAGAAGCATGCTGCACAGGAAAAATCACACTGGATGTGGTGTTCGGCACGCCGGATAATTACAGGTCTGAGGAGGTCACGTTCCAAGTGGCCCCGTTCAGCAGCGGATACCACGCTCTAATAGGGCGAGAGGCATTCACAATTTTTCAAGCTATACCCCATTACGGGTACATGAAGCTAAAAATGCCCGGGCCCAATGGAATCATCACTCTTGCTAGTGACCGGACATAGCACTCCGCGCTGAAAATAAGACAGCCACACTAGCCCTTGAGGCACTATCCGAAGCCCTAGCGGCCGAGGAACTGACTGCGCTGCGCTCCACGGTGAACAGGGACGATGTGATACTCGATAAAAGATCCAAGTCCACCTCCTTTAAACCAGCGGATGAAATAGTCAAATTCCAAGTCCACCCAACGGACCCTACAAAAACGGCCTCCATCGGGGCACAATTAAACCCTGATGTAGACGCCGCACTACGAGAATTCCTACGCGAAAATTGGGACATTTTTGCCTGGCACCCTTCAGACATGCCAGGAATCCCACGCCGGTTGGCCGAGCACAGCCTAAACATCCTAAAAGGATTCAAGCCATTCAAACAGGCTCTTCGGCGTTTCTCCGAACCTAAGAGACAAGCCATGGGAGAGGAGCTAGCCAAACTATTGGAGGCCGGATTCATCAGAGATATAAAACATCCGGACTGGCTAGCAAACCTGGTGATGCTACCAAAGAAGGACAAATCCTGGCGCCTATGCGTCGATTTCAAGGACCTCAACAAGGCTTGCCCAAAGGATCCCTTCCCCCTCCCCCGCATCGATCAAATTATCGACGCTACCGCAGGACACGATTCATTGTGTTTCCTTGACGCATACTCCGGCTACCATCAAATCAAGATGGCAGAACCTGACCAAGCCGCAACGGCATTTATCAACCCATACGGCCCATTCTACTTCAACACAATGCCCTTCGGGCTCAAAAATGCCGGCGCAACATATCAGCGCATGATTCAGACATGTCTGGCAAACTAGATCGGCAAAACAGTGGAGGCATGCGTAGACTATGTGGTCGTCAAAACCAAGCATGTCAAAACTCTAGTAGACGACTTGAGGCTCACATTCGATAATCTTCGAACATATGACATCAAGCTTAACCCGGAAAAATGCGTTTTCGACGTACCAGCCGGAAAGCTCTTGGGCTTCATTGTATCCGGTAGAGGAATTGAAGCAAACCCAGCCAAGATCCGAGCTCTGACACAATTGGATATCCCAAAGGACCTCAAACAAATACAAAAATTGACTGGATGCGTGGCGGCTCTAAGCCACTTTATCTCCCGTTTGGGAGAAAAGGCATTACCCCTCTATCGCCTCCTCCGGCGCACCGAACACTTCGAATGGACGGATGTCGCCACGGCCGGACTCGAAGAAATAAAAGCCATATTGGCAACAAACCCGGTCCTGGCCGCGCCCAACATGGGTGAACGAATGCTATTATACATCGCCGCAACTCATCAAGTTGTAAGTGCGCTGCTCGTTGTCGAACGAGAAATGGACGGACACAAGTTTCCCCTTCAAAAACCAGTTTACTACGTGTCCACTGTCCTCACTCCATGCAAATCACGGTATCCGCATCATCAAAAGATAGCGTACGCAGTGTTTATGGCATCCCGGAAGCTATGACACTACTTTCAAGAGTGTTCGATAACAGTAGCCTCCGAAGTACCTCTTAATGACATTATAAACAACCGCGATGCGACAGGCCAGATTGCCAAATGGGCCATTGAGCTCCTCCCGTTCGACATAACCTATAAGCCACGGCGAGCCATTAAGTCGCAAGTTTTGGCCGACTTCGTCGCCGAATGGACTGAAGCCGAACTCCCTAAAGAGTACGGCACATATTCCAACTGGATCATGCACTTCGACGGCTCCAAAATGTTGGCTGGTGCGGGGTCTGGCGCCGTTTAACATCCCCAACAGGAGATACAGATTCAATACGTACTCAGATAATGTATACGGACTCCAACAACGCAGCGAATACGAGGCCCTTCTACATGGTCTCCGGATGGCAGTATCCATGGGCATTCAACGCCTAGAGGTGCGCGGGGATTCGAACCTTGCGATATCCCAAATAAATGGAGACTTTGATGCCAACGATCCGAAAATGGAAGCTTATTGCAACGCCGTCCTAAAAATGTCAGCTCGGTTCGAAGGGCTCGAATTTCACCATATAGCTCGGGAAAACAATCAGGCAGCAAACATCTTGGCACGCATTAGCGCAAAGCGCGATGCCGTCCCCCCCAATATCTTCTTAGAGAGTCTGTTCAAGCCATCCGTATTATGGGAAGGGGAGTCCAGAAATAACAGCCCGGACCCAACAGCACTGCCCGACACCGAACATTCTGACACAATTGGAGGCTCTGCCAACGAAGTAACATCTTCAGCCCACGTAATAATGGCAGTCATTGCCCCGTGGATGGAACCATTCCTAGCCTACCTAACCAGGCAGGAACTTCCCGAGGACCAAAACGAGTCACGCTGCATAGTGCGGCGATCTAAAGCCTATAAAGTCCATGAGGGAGAGCTTTATATAAAAAGCATCACCGGAGCCCTTCAAAGGTGTATCTCCGAAGAGGAAGGGCGGAATCTTCTGGCTGAAATTCATGCCGGATTCGGCGGGCACCACGCCGCAGCCCGGGCCCTTGTAAGCAAGGCCTTCCGTACAGGATTTTATTGGCCGACGGCCCGGGCAGATGCTCAGGACTTAGTCCAACGATGCGCGTCGGTTGCCAGCTCTTTGCTAATCAAAGCCACATGCCACCCATCGCCCTCCAAACTATACCCATCACCTGGCCCTTTGCGGTCTGGGGGCTTGACATGGTTGGACCCCTTAAAGGAGGAATCCACAAGCAAAAATACCTACTGGTCATGGTGGATAAATTCACCAAATGGATAGAGGCCAAGCCTGTTAAGACGGCCGAATCCAGACCGGTGATAGACTTCATATCAGGGGTCGACACCGTTACGGCGTCCCCACAAAGATCATCACCGATAACGGCACGAACTTCACGGCCGACGAGGTCAAACTCTGGTGCAAAAACATGGGCATCAAGCTCGACTATGCTTCAGCCTATCACCCTCAAACTAACGGTCAAGTCGAGCGAGCAAATGGTCTAATCATGAGCGGCATCAAACCCAGATTAGTGCATTCCCTCAAGGAATCTAACACGCACTGGGTAGAGGAGCTCGACCCGACTCGGGGCTGCGGACCACGGCGGATCGCACCACCGGATTCACACCATTCTTTATGGTATACGGCGCAGAGGCAGTTCTGCCCTGCGACATAATTCATGACTCACCTCGCGTGCGCATGTATGAAGAAAGAGAAGCCGAGCTCGATCGGCAGGACAGTTGGACATACGGAGGAGGAGCGTGACGTGGCAAAAGCCCGTTCCGCATTCTATCAACAAAGAGGCTCAAGATATCAAAGCAGAGAAGTATGGGCCAAAACTTACAGTGTTGGCGAGTTAGTTCTACGCCTGCCGGACAAGAAAAAGGACAAACTCAAGCCCAAACGGGAAGGTCCCATTATTATCGACCAAGTCCTGACCGGTGGAGCGTACCGTCTGCGAGATGCATCGGATAACCGACTCGAGCCGAACCCATGGAACGCAGCCCGCCTCCAAGATTCTACGCAGAAGCGCCGGATTCTGAGTTCGTCTCCTTCCTCTGTCTATTTTTACACATTAGCTGTCTTATATTTCTCTCCTTCTCCTCGTTTTCTCTTACAGCCTTTAAAGGCTCGTTCGCGCATTGTTCGTGACACACTTGACGCGCTATCCGCTCATTATACTGGGGCTTCTTTAATGAAGCTTATTTGTACGGGCTTCATGCCTAACACATGTGTCACACTTCCGCATGTACCTTTTATTCACCATTATATGCATCGATATGACTTAAGTTTTGGCCAAGATGGGTTGTTCGGCTCTGTGCTTACCCCCACGCTCCCGATTGTTCGGCTAGGTGGTAAAGGAGCACCTCTGTGATTGTTACTACCGGTCAGCCGGATGTGTACCTCAGACTGGGTGAAGCCGAAAGCTAGCGTTCTTAAGGGAATATTCGATCGGTGAACTAAAGATGATTTCTCACTTATTTATTTATCTGCCCCCAGATGCTTTTCTGCTTTTTTCACAGTCCGGACATGCACTTTAAGGCATGCCTCCCAGGGAAAGGAACCCCTAACGGAACTATTCTCCCTGGAAGATGTTTCTTACTAACCATGTAATATAACATAACTAGTTGGGTGTGAGAACCCGGAATTAACTTCCAGACCCTCATGTGTATATTTGTCAACCCCAGGATCATTGTTGACAACACAGCAAAATGATATCATCGCACAATGCGTAGAAGTATTACAAGTAGTATATTTGTCACAATACATACCTAGTGAAATGTCTCGTAACATTTATTACAATCAGAAAACAGCGGAAAGTACAATGCGTAGCGACTCCATCTCAGCCACAGGCAGTCGATGTAGTCAACGTGTCCTCACTCCTCAGGATCATCATAATAGTCGTAGTCGACGCCCTCGTCTTCATAGATCTCTGTTGTTCAACAAAAGTATTGCCATGAGTACATTACGTACTCAACATGCCTCCCATGGGGAAGGACCTAATAGCTACATGTGGCTTCAAAGGAAGGCTGTAAGGCTCATTTGCGTAAAGCAAATTTTGTTTAACAAATAAAGTAGTTGGATAAAGCAGTTTTAGATGAAAACATGTTTTATCTCCAGAATAACTTTCATCAAGTGAGGATCCTCGATCAACTCACGTCCTTCATAGGTTCCAAGAATAGGGGCAAAGAGGGAATAAGCAAGACAGGTCCTGTATGTCAAGAAAGATTCATGTGCTGTCCTTGACCGTGGACACGGCTATTCGAATAGTTTTACACTCTGCAGAGGTTGTACACTTTACCCACACGACACAATCCCGACTTGTTGCCACCAGTGGCCGCTGGTATAGTACTCCATTTGGTGTACCGGCAGGGGGATTGTGACGAGGTCTTTGGACTAGATCCCCCAAAGATGTGACATGCCCACCGGGTCCGGCGCGACGGAACCGAGAGTACGCCCTCAAACCGGTTCCCCATCTCGGCCGAGGATACTCCTCGCAAGGCAGCTATCCCATCTGCGATGCGGCGACATCGACACCTAAGGCTGACTAGCTTACTTGACCAAGCCAGTGCCCATATAGCATGTGGCTGTACTGTTATCACAGTCTTCAAATCCAAGACTTATTAGGCCTTATGCGGCACGGACGACTGATTACCCCCTTCAACTTGTGAAGGGCAGCCAATCGCTCCTTCAATCCTTGATTCAGCTGTCGCCCGCACCAGTATTCAGATGGTAAGTTTCACCCAGAGTAGAAGAGGATAGAGAGGGTCAACAAGGGACAACAGGCCTAGCTCAGCATTAAGTTTCATCTGTCAATGACTCAGAGGTCATTCAACAAGGCACCTATAGGGTGATAAGCATGGCTAAGCATTTCTATTCTACGGGAACCCTATACTTCTACTCAGGTGTCAAGTAAATAGGCGACAAGCGGATCAAGGTAAATGTGTCAATCGACACGCTAGCTACGAGAATTAAATTAGCATGCACCTAGCAACAATAAAACTCAATGCAATTTTGTAAACCATAGGATAAGTATGATCAAAGAAGGAGGCATGCCTTCGTTGTTGAGTCCTTCTTCAGTAACCTGTTCTGTCCTTGTCCAACATCGTCACTCCCTACTCGTCGTAACGATAGCAAATGGAAAACAAATAAATACCCAAACAATAAAAAATCCAAATAACATCCAAAACAATTTAAGAGTGGGTGGATAGCAAGATATTGATCAAGATGGAGACTCTGAAATGAGGTAGCACGATTGGATGTAAGAGAGAGGATTCATTGAAGTGACATGGTTGAGGTTGACACAACTAAGAGATACTTGGCGATCAAGACTAACGTTCCAATACGAATATGAAATTAAACACTAGTAGTGCCCAGTACACATCTCGACAAACTATATAGGAAACTACTATCTAACAAACACAATGGCATCAACACACATGAAAAGGAACCGTCCTATGCATTTAACCACACAGTTTACAACATGACATGATGAAGGTAATAGTTAACCACAAATAGATATTTAGATAGAATCTAAATATTTATAATGGTCAATAGTATTCAAACATATACATCAACTATACCTAGGTCTAACCCTATAACATTATTAATATAAAATAGGATTCAACTCTATTATGACAAACCAAGTCATTTGTCAAACAATTAACAAGAAACTGTACAAGACATGGAACAAAAGAGTGAACTACTATCCAGGCATGATATGATTAAGATTAATAATCAACCACAAGTAAATATTTGGATGTATCCAAATATTTATAATGGTTAACAATAGGCAAAGACTAAACACCAATCATAACAACTATTAGCAAGCATTTCTATGACAAAATACAAACCAATGCTATCACAAAACTAATTGGAAAATTAAATAACCAGACACATCATACAAGGCATGTGAGTATAGAATCGTGAAGAGGTCTTATCTAATAACACAAGCATTAAACATATGAGTGACCATGAGAAGACACTTAAACTAGGACACTCTTTATAATAAAGGAAACAACTAATATCCAAATGACCTCTAGCAAAAAGATTACCACAACATGATTAACAACAAAGCAACAATGTGCACTAAGCATACGAGAAAGACACAACTCAACTATTGAAAGGTAAACTATCCTAATCATGTGATGAGCTAATGCAACATGTCCCAAACACTCATAACACTAACATCAGACAAGTCAAGCATATATGAGCAACACAAGTACAACTATAACACATGGAATATAATAACACATGAAAGATAACTAGCATGACTTGATGTCTAGACTTAGGCATACCACAAATGCAACAGTAAGCTAAACCAGATATGATGCTAAGCATAGATGATCATGACATGAGATACCAAAATATGCTACTAATAAAATGCAACGTGTAACTATGAGATAACCTAGTTGATAACAAGTGACCTAAAGATCAAGCACGACGTTAGCATACAACACTACCATGCTAGTTATGATAAATGAGAACATGGAAGCATACTAAGCACGTACAAAAGTATACAACTATCATCTCATCAACCAAATCAACATGTGTTATAGAAGCATGAATAACAAGATGACATGCATTTCCTATCTAGTACGCCATACACTTGCAAGTACATAGATAGCTAGACAACTTTGGCATGATCTAGTACCTGAATTGCTGCGCACATGCTATACAACCTAATTATGCAATCACAATAACATGACATAGTATTGATAAAGCACAATTTACTCAATAGAAGAATGTATGAGACCAACAAACTAATATCATGTATATCTAACAATTGAAGGCTAACCAATGCATGAACATAATATACAAACTAGCAATGATATACCACATGTAGCCATATAACCAAAATATGCATTATACTTTGAGTAAGTAGTAACATGGCATGTTTAGCAACTAAGCATGTGCGACTACCATACTAGGTAAACAAAACATCTAGGATAATTAACAAGAAGTATAAATTAAATTCTATGATACAAGCAATAACAATACAATTCTGAATCATGACATGAAGCAACCAACCACATAAAATAATGAATAACAAACATCTACAAAACAAGAGGATCATCTAGGCAATAGTATATTATGCGACAAGAAACACAATGGGTTTGTTCTCAAATAAGAAAGCATATCATTTGGCTTCTAGCATAAAAGAACTATGCAACAACCGTATGAAAAAAATGTGAACATCGATCATAGACATGACAATGATTTCGAACCAATAGAACAAACATGCGACATGGATGGAAATGAATATTTAAACCATATCTAAGATATCAGCATGCTAATCAAAATTAAATAATCAATACATCAAGTATTTCATAATTAAAGAAATCAAGCAAAAACAATAATTCTACAAGGTTCTACGCACGGAGAATATCACTAGAAATCTATACACATTTTTAATATGGAACAACAAACAGTACCAAATATTTCTAAAATAATAAATAATAGATTTCATCAATAATAATCTAAATCTAATTAAAATAATAACACCCGCCAAGCACGTACGAACAATTATAATCAAATACACCAATCAACTTCTACACGTGGTAAACATTCACAAACACTTGTACACTCGCATTACACAAGGCTACAAAATTATATGATATTTAGTAACTCAAAATCAATCTATATTAAAAACACAAAGTAGTACACATGACTATAATTCATAAATATTAGTACGCATGCATAAAAGTGAAATACGTGTTAACACAGATTATCGAGCCGAAACACTGTACAAGTATTTTTGCAATTTAAACAAGAGTAAACTAAATCTAGTAAATCATAGGACACACACAAATTATGAGATAGCTAGCACACACTCCTACGCGTATCAAGAACACAAGGAAATTACATATTAATAAATAGTCCGATAAACAACCAAAAATCTATAATAAAACTCGATTAACCAAACAAGTAATCTAACTCCACTATGGGATTGCTACATCCACGTTTCGTCTATTGGGGTCAAGATCAAACGATGAACAAAAACGATGGAAATATGACCATGACCTACGGTTTATGTGACGGATAGCATCGACGTGCCCAACAACATAACTAGGAGGAACTTTGATGTCTAGGAGATAATATGAGTGATGTTGAGAAGGTGTGCATGAGGAATTTGGATAGAGGCTCACCGAGTTGGACGGAACGGTGTGGTGAACTTGACGAACAGTGTACACGCACATGCAAAATTCTTCACGTGTGGTCGACAGAATGCGTTCCTTCTTTTCTGAATGGATTCACCACATCAAAGGGAACCTTCTGGTGCAAGGGCATGGATGGAGATGCTTCAAGTCGCCGGGAACAAGCACCGGCGTTCATGGAGCAGCAGCACTTCGTGGATGTATTTTGGAAGAACGGAGAAGGGAGAGGACAGGAGTTTCTGCAGGGTGGAAGAGGAGATCCTGGAGCATGTCTAGATATCTTCAAAACTGAAAATGATGGAGATTTAAGGGAGTTAGTGGAGGGGCTCTTTCTCTCCTGTAGGTTTTCTTCTCTGTAATGGTGTGCGTGCACGTGAGTGGTGGAGGAGACGAAGCAGTTGAGACTGGCGCTTGGAAGATGGCAAGTGGAGAGAGATAAGGCAGGGAGGAGTCAAAGAGAGGCAATTAAGGAGGAGGCAACCATGAGTCCATGACTGTTGCCGTTTCATGCGCGTGCGTTTCCTTTTTTTTTTTTTAAGACAACCTCGCGAAGTTCTTTATTACGCCGTCACCACATTTTCAGGGACGAACGAGAGATTCCCGGGATGTCCTAACCAAGCATGGCGGCCACCACCGAGATTAAGAGCATGCTTCGCTAAGTTGTGAGCTTCGACATTCGAGCTCCTAAACTCATGACTAAAATTACAGAAATCAAAAGAGATAGAATGATCTATTATTTCATGAATAATTGCTCCATAGCTCGCTGCATTTTCCTTCTTGATGTCGTCAACCACCCATTTGCAATCCGATGCAACATGTATGTAGGTGAGGAAGAGGTTCAGCCACCACATGAAGAAAATGGGCTAAGGGTCCATGTGGAAAAGGAAATAGAGAAGGAAGAGAAAGAAAAAAAAACAGTTGGCCTAAGCCCATTCGGTTTGGAAGGAAAATATAAAGGAGGTGGGCTTCACACAGGAATAAGAAGAAAAGATATGCTAGGGAATTTGTCCAGAGTTTTGAGGGAAGAAAAGAAACTGATTTTCCTTTAAGAAAATCTAGAGAAGGAAAATAAGCTCAAACAAATATAAAACGAACTGAGAAATCAAAGAAAGTGCAGACACACATATTTAAATATGCTGAAGATGAGAAATAAAACCCAGCTAAAAGAAAAGAACAAAACTCAATTTAATTTAAGTTGGCATTAGCTCAAATTAAATCCTCCAAATTATAAAAGTCCAATTTAAGCTTGGTTACCAAATAAAACAAACGAAAATTTTCTCGCCCTGATTTTTGGAAAACTTTTTCTTAAACATCCCGAGAATCGGGATGTTACATTGGGCACTTGTCTGTTCAAGCACTAATGACTCCTACGCCTGGTCTCCACGCATGCCCCGGTTCTTACATAACCGTGAGGGTATTCGGACACACTCCGGACTACAGGGTCCCAAGGTTGAAGCGAAAAGGTCCGCCATGACAAACGATCTACAATCCGGCTAGAAGGCATTTTTACATGTCATCTTAAATTACATAGTCAATTTGACTGGGTGCATTCCTCCTCAATACCATTTAATAGGCTATCTAGTTTACAGTCCTGTTGGGAATACTTTGCGGCCAATTCTACTTGGTCGTACACTAAGCTCACAGGGATCTCCTTCCCATCGGGCCCCACAGGTCCGACCTCGGCCATGTGGTTTGGGTCAGCCTTCGTGTATGTGACGCCCTCGATTCAATGTGTACGATCAAGATCAAGGACTCACGGGAAGATATCACAACACAACTCTACAAATAAAATAAGTCATACAAGCATCATAATACAAGCCAGGGGCCTCGAGGGCTCGAATACAAGTGCTCGATCAAAGACGAGTCAGCGGAAGCAACAATATCTGAGTACGACATAAGTTAAACAAGGTGCCATAAGATGGCTAGCACAAACCGGGATACTGATCGAAGAGGAGCAGGCCTCCTGCCAGGATCCTCCTAGGTCACTCTGGTCGCCGCCGGGCTGCACGTAGTAGTAGGCGCCCCGAGTAGTAGTCGCCGTGGCGGTGGCCTGGATCCCGGCTCCATCGTCTGGTTGCAGCAATCGAGTATAGGTAGGGGGAAAGGGGAAACAATGCAACCGTGAGTACTCATCCAAAGTACTGCAAGCAAGGAGCTACACTACATATGCATGGATATATGTGTAAAGGGCCATATCGGTGGACTGAATCTGCGAAAGCCGAATAAGAGGGGATAGCTAGTCTTAACGAAGACTACGCTCGGACACCCGCCTTGCATGCATGTAAGAGGACAACGGAAGTCCTCCAAGTAACATCATATAGCAATAATCCTACCCGCAATCCCGCTCATCTCCCCGAGCGAGAGCGACCACCGGTTCTATCGGCACTTGGAAGGGTGTGTTTTATCAAGTATCCGGTTCTAGTTGTCATAAGCTCAAGGTACAACTCCAAATCGCCCTGTTATCAAGATCACGGCTATCCGAATAGATTAACTTCCCTGCAGGGTGCACCATCTTACCCAAGACGCTTGATCCCATTTGGCGGACACACTTTCTGGGTCATGCCCGCCGCGGAAGATCAACACGTCGCAGCCCCACCTAGGCACTGTGAGAGGCCAACACGCCGGTCTAAACCTAAGCGCCGCAGGGTCCGGGCCCATCGCCTCGAGCACACACCTCAAGACGCGTTGCGACTGTGGCCGAAGCGCACCTAGCCCATCAGCGTTCGGTCCAATCCGGCGCAGCGCCGCTCGTCGTCCGACGTCTGAAGTGCCGGTTGATACCACGACGGGATACCCATAACTACTCCCGCGTAGATGGTTAGTGCGTATAAGCTCGTAGCCAACCCAGATCAAATACCAAGACCTCGTTAAGCGTGTTAAGTAACCATGACGCCGAACAGGCCAGGCCCACCTCTCTCCTAGGCGGTCTCAACCTGCCTGCCGCTCCGCCACAAAGATCCACTCATGGGTGCTCCATCACCGACCCGACTTTAGTCTCACATGTATCATGTATAAGTATATAGTATATACCGTGATCAACTCCCGAGTGATCACGGCCCGATAGTATAGCAGGAGGCAGCGGACAAGTATGAAGGGCCACAGATGAAAGTACTAGCATCCTATACTAAGCATATAGGATTGCGGTAAGGTAACAATGGTTACAAGGACAAGCTATGCAGCAAAAAGATAGGAGTATCCAAAGCAAGAATATGCTATACTACTCTAATGCAAGCAAGATATAGAAGAGTAGGCGATATCCGTGATCAAGGGGGGGGCTTGCCTGGTTGCTCGGCAAGAGAGAGGGTCACAACACCGTAGTCGAAGCGGCCACCGCAGCGTCGGTCTCGTAGTCTACCGAAGAGAAGAGGGGGAAGAAACAATGAATACACGGTAACAGATGCATAACGATGCATGACATGCCAAGAAGCGATGCTAGGCGTGCCCTAACGTGGTAAGAAGGGTACTGGTTTAGAGGGAAAACATCAGGAAGTTATCCGGTGCTCGGACGTCTGTCCGATGATGAACCGGAGAGGAAAGTTTGCAGGTTCGATAGGTTAGGGATGTGTGGTGGACGAACGGATCGCGTATCCGGATTCGCCTCGCCGCTCGAGCAACTTTCATGTTGAAATTATTTTAATCCGGATTACGGATTAAAAGATATGATTTATAAAAGATTTTATTAATTTCTGGAATTTTAATTAATTATTTAATTAATTTCGAAATTGCATTTATGACATCAGCATGATGTCATGCCGACAATCATCGATCAACAGGTTGATCGAGTCAACCCTGACGTGTGGGTCCCGCATGTCATTCACTAATGACTAATTAACCTAATCAGATTTAATTAACAATACTTAATTAAGTTAATTAATGATTAGGGGTAATTAATTCAGAAATAATTAGATTAATTAATTGCTTAATTAATTTAATTAATGATCAGGGTTAATTAATCCAGAATTAATTAGGTTAATTAATTAATTAATTAATTAATTAATTAATTATTTAGTTAATTAATTTAATTCTTTTTTATTTCCATTTTAATTCTGTTTTAATTTAAAACGTTCTCTTTTGTTTTTTTGGGGGGGTGGGGCCCCATGTCAGTGGCCTATGGCCCAACGGGCATGCGGGTGCGGGCGTTGCGGGCGATGCCCGAATCGGCCTGTTCGAGGCGGATCGGGCGCGACCAGGCGCCGAGCCTGAGGATGGGCCTTGGCGGCGAGGCGAGGCGACGAGCGGGGTGGTGGTGGGTTGGTCGGGGCGAGCGCCTTGGGGAGAACGAGGGGCTCGGTCGGGGGCGGGCGAGGCAGAACGGGGGGACGAGGGGTCGGGGCGCGCTAGGGCGCCGGAGGGTCGCCACGGAGGGGGAAGGAAGGGGAGAGGCCATGCGGTGGCGGGCGGTCGGGCCACGCGGCCGGATCCGGCAGGGAAGGAGAGGAAGGGGGGCGGGCTGTCACATGGCGACCGAACCGCGACGGGCGGTCGGGGCCACGGCGACGAGGGGAGAGGGGGCGGGGTTCAAGGGCGGCGGAGCCGCGCCGACGGGGGGGGGGAAGAGAGGGAGCCTCACTGGGGGGGGGGTCTCGGCCGGCGGGCTCGATGGGGGCTGGGGAGACCGTCGGGGAGGAGGTCGGGGAAGCCCATGACACGGGCGGGCGAGGCCGAGCTGGCGGCGGAGGCCCGCTACTGGGGCGATTTGAGGGAGGAGGGGGAGGTCTCCCGGCGGTCGGCGAGGGGGAGGAGGGAGGTCCGGGCGGCGGGGGCGCCGGAGAGGTCGGTGGGCGGCGAGGGGATCGCTCGGTCGGGGCCTCCTCTGCCCCGATCCAGATCGGGCGCGGGAGGAGAGGAGCGAGGGGAGGGGGGCGCGTGGGGGGAGGAGTGGGGTGGCGGCTAGGGTTAGCCATGAGTGGGGGGTTATCTGCGGCGGTGTGGGCGGGCTAGGGGGAATGGGCCAGTGGGGGTAGGGGCTAAGTGGGGAGGGGAATGGGCCAGGGGTGTTATCCCCCCACTGATTTATTTTTGTTTTCTCTTTTTGTTATTTTTCTTTTTCTGTTTTCAGTTTATTTAAAATACTCTGGCATTTTATAAAAATTAATGCACCCCACCAATATTAGGTTAGTTATTTTAGAAATCCCCCGAACATTTTAGAATTTGATTTCGAAACTTTTTATCGTTTGTTTTAGTTTTAATTTTTGTTTTAGGCCGTTTTCGAATCAACGAGAGGTTAATTAACATAACCGGGTGATTCTTGTCGATAACCACCGGGCGCATAAAGTGTACCGCGTCTTCACCAAGGCCAGCCTCCTCGACGCCTTGACGGCAGCCGATATCTTCCATAATCGGAGCGCGCCGCGCTCCCTAAGCCTCTCTGCAAGCTCTCCAAGGCCTTCGGGCAGGGAGACAGATGGCCACAAGGCACAGGCGACGCCTTTCATCACTGCCGAACTCGTTAAATGCGGTTGTAAGAGCTCGGGAAGAAGGTCACCCGTAGAACCGAGCATTTCCTCTGCAGGACGACCTGTGAGCATGCCTACAGACATAAATCTGTTAGTCGACTTCCTGCCAAACTCTTTTTTAAAGTTCGTTCAAGCACTTACTAAAAATGCCGCGTCGAAGCCGTCAATTCTCCTTCACGGAGTCCGCCAGCTGGGCACGAACATCCTTCAGTTCCTCGCCCAGCTTGGTGTTGGCACCTTGGAGATTATTCTTCTCCTGCCTCACCCTCGTAAGCACGCTCTCGCCGGCTTTTAACCGGCGCAAGAGTTGTTGCTTGTCCGGATCTACTCCGGCGCCATCTGCAATGATATTGTCAGATTTGCACAAACGCCGCACTTCACAACATACTTATCTTTCGAAGCGTATATTACATGAGGGGGTCTCCTTGGCCTCCCCTGCAGCGGCTAGTGCGGCCTCAAGTTGGGTTGTGCACTCTTCCAGCTCCCGGGACAGTTGGGTATTCTTTTTTGAAAGGTCCTGCATAACAAATAATCCTTCAATTAGTTATTTTAACTGCTTCAAGTCTCGGGGGCTACTGGCATATATAACCATCAAATTTTCTCACCCGTATGTCTTTCACATACTGCTCCATGGCTCTGGCTAGACCATTTTGAGCGGCACGGAGATGCGCATCTCCTGAATTGAAGGCATCTAATGCCTCTTGGGAGAAACATGCGTCACGAAGAACTGTCCGGCGACGCCTGTGATTCATGGCACTCTCCACCTCGGAATTGGTGGCAGACAGTCTGTCGGCATCCTCTGTCGGAGGAGCGTCCGACGCACGCCTCGTGTTTGCCTCCGCTTCTGGACCTGGCTTTGGAGCCTGGCTGGTGGAGGCTCGATTGGCAACCTCTCCGGATATAGTCCGGCGAGCGCTCTTTTTCCTGAAGAGAGCACGGGCGTTAGTATGCCTTCCGGAATAAAACCTGGAATAAAATGGCACGCCATACCGCTATTCGCGGCGTCTCAATCCGGACCGCACTTCTTTTCAGCTCTGCTGGCCTTGTTGCCCTTGTTGGCTAGCCACCGCAGCTCGGCCTTCCGCCTCAAGGGCTCCCCCTGCAAAACACCATTGGTATACGGTGATCAAAAATAAGCACGGATGGATCATTTTCAAAGTATTGGGACTTCGGTCTCAGTTACCTGTGAGGCTGAAAGTATTCCGGGGTAATCGGCCGTAATGGAGACCAAGGCATTATCGATGCTCAGTTGGTAAAATACCCCATCGATCAGCTCCACGGATATGTCTGGATCCTCTTGGGAGGCCGGATCGAGGGACCGTTCCGGATCCTCGGGTTGTGGAGGGTTGTTTATATCCTTTACGGCCCGGCGCAATTCCTGCGTCGAAATCACAAAATAAGGTACTTAACTATGGGAATATGGAACGGATGGGCAAAAAGAAGTGTCCGCTTACCCAGCTTGGAGGATTGTACATAGAAAATCCGCCCTGTGGATTGACGCGGAGGAACTCCTCCTCTTCTCCCTTGTACAACGCGGACAAGGCCTTCGTCAGAGCGGCAACCGATCCTGGCCCCTTATGGCCGCAGCGGGTGGCATCATCCTCCCCGTTGAAATCCCACATGGGGTGGCCTCTATACTGAAGTGGCTGCACCCCCCGCATAATGCATGTGGCCATGACCCCGATCATGGTTAGTCCGGAATGAGCTAACAACCTTATCCGGCTCATCGTAAAGGACGTCCTTGTCATTTTCCCTCCGAGGGCTCCGTGGGCGCCAGACTTAGGCGCTTCTTCGGGGAGCATTATTGAACTCCGGAGGCCGATCCAACAGGGTCCGCCAGGGACATCTTCTATATAAACCATTCGAAGGCCAGTCTTTGGACGCCTTCCTTGGGGTTCGGATAGATATCCGGTCCCGGCGATCGCCATAGTTCGCCCGCCCACTTGATATATCGACCCCTCCCGAGAATGGGGCACAAGGCGAACAACTTCTTCCACAGCGAAATGAGCCTCGGCGCCCAAGAACAGCTCGCAAAGGGCTCTGAAGCCCGCAATATGCAATATGGAGGCAGGCGTAAGGTTGTGCAGCTGGAGGCCGTAGAACTCCAGGAGCCCCCGGAGAAACGGATGAATTGGAAATCCGAGCCCTCTTATCAGATAAGGGACAAGGCATACCCGCTCTCCTTTGGAGGGACTGGGGACGCTCTCCGCTTGCTCTCCGCCATTATAGGTGGCAAGTCCGGCTCGAACCGGGACCATGAAGGCTGGGGGAAGGAATCCCTTGGTTTGGAGCGTCACTAGCTCGCTGTGCGGGACGGAACATCTCTCCCAACCTCCAGGCTGAGGACTGAGAGGGCGAGAGGAGGAGCTGCATCGACTGGCCATGATGGAATGGATCTCTGTCGGATGCGCTCCAATGAATGCTCGCGAAGGGAAGATGGTGTGATTCGGATCTAAATCCTAGTATCTTTTATAAGGCAGCTTATTTGCGCAGCTAGGGGGTAAAAGTAAAAACACCCTGGCTTTTCGCATTCGTTTGACACGTGGAAGACGGCCATTATTGGGCGTGGAAGCCAAGGAGCACAATATTCACGAGAAGCCGGACACTATTCAACAGGTACACAGAATTTGGAGAAGAACCCGCCTTGCAATGCCGAAGAAAAATCTGCACGCCGGACTCATCGTCATTGAAGCCTGGTTCGGGGGCTACTGAGGGAGTCACGGATTAGGGGGTGTCCGGATAGCCGAACTATAAACTTTGGCCGTACTCCTGGACTATGAAGATACAAGATTGAAGACTTCATCCCGTGTCCGGATTGGACTTTCCTTGGCGTGGAAGGCAAGCTTGGCGATACGGATATGTAGATCTCCTCCAATTGTAACTGACTCTGTGTAACCCTAGCCCTCTCCGGTGTCTATATAAACCGGAGGGTTTTAGTTCGTAGGACGAACAACAATCATACCATAGGCTAGCTTCTAGGGTTTAGCCTCTCTGATCTCGTGGTAGATCTACTCTTGTACTACCCATATCATCAATATTAATCAAGCAGGAGTAGGGTTTTACCTCCATCGAGAGGGCCCGAACCTGGGTAAAAACATCGTGCCCCTTGTCTCCTGTTACCATCCGCCTAGACGCACAGTTCGGGACCCCCTACCCGAGATCCGCCGGTTTTGACACCGACAGGTCTCATGACCCAACATTCAGAGCATAGAAATCAAAGCACATGCGGAAGCTTAATATGTCTGAGTAGAGACATCTACAAATGAAAAAGGCTTAGAAGCCTGACTATCTACCAGATCCTGCCGAGGGCACAAGATCGTAGCTGAGGTATCAAGCTAAACGTCAAAGTCCACACGGAACTACTAGCAAGACTGACATCTCTCTGCAAAACATAAAATAGGCAAACGTGAGTACAAATGTACCCAGCATGACTTACATCAGAACTGGCTACATATGCATCGGTATCAATAAAGGGGTGGCGGAGTTTAACTGCAACAAGCCAGCTTTGACTCGGTGGCTATCCTAAACTATGACTACAAGTAACTCTTTTGAGGTGGTGCACACGAGTCCACATATTCACCATATCAATACACCACTATGGATCCGCTCCCGTCTCCCTACGAGAACGCCATCCATAGCACTCACGCTTATCTTGCGAGTTTTAGAGTATCCACTTTCACTTGTCTATGAACTGTACAGGCAACCCAGAAGTCCTTTACCGCGTACACGGCTATTCGAATAGGTAATGTTAACCCTGCAGGGGTGTACTTCTTCACACACGCTCTCACCACTTATCGCCGTTTACACGACATGTACTCGGCAACCTTCAAGCGGAAGCCCAGCGAGGGTGTCGGCCACGACCTGACTAACCACACAAGACTCTAGCCCAGGTTTATCGCCTATTCGGGTTCCATCCGCAAGGAGATCCGTCAGGGTGTCGCCACGGCCCCAAACGATGTGTGCAGGGTTCCGAGCCCACCATCCGGGTGCCACTCGGTACACCAGGCCACATGTGCCTAGTCTGTCCCAAGCCCACCCTGCCAGGTGCCACTTGGTAGAAAAATAGCACTACCTACAAACACCAGAAACTAGTTGCAACTCCTGGACAGAGACCAAGTTGGTTAATAAGTCGAGAGGGGCCGAGTTACCGGAACCCAATGTGTGGTAGTAACTGTTCATGGATCACAAACACAGAACTCAGTTCCTGAGGACGGTTTCAATGAGACAACCCACCATGTACTCCTACATGGCCTCTCACCGCTACCTTTACCAAATCGTGTTCACACACTTAGCTCACACACATTAGGACATGTTCACACACCTCCGATTCATCCCTGATGAATCAGACCTGACTCAACTCTAAGCAGTAGCAGGCATGACAAACAAGCATGAATGAGTAGGCACATCAGGGCTCAAACAACTCCTACTCATGCTAGTGGGTTTCATCTATTTACTGTGGCAATGACAGGTCATGCAAAGGAAAGGGGATCAACTACCGCAGCATGTAACAGTTGAAACGTTGTTGTCCTAATGCAGTAAAAGAGAGCAGGAGCGAGAGAGTGGGATTGTATCGGAATGAACAAGGGGGTTTTGCTTGCCTGGCACTTCTGAAGATGGCATTAAGTCTTCATCAGTGTCAACGATCACGACGTCGGAACAACGTCTACCGAGAGGGAACAACACCGGCAACAGGGAAGAAACACGATCAATGCAATGCACAATATGATGCATGATCATGACATGGCAATATGTTGTGATTTGTACTAATGCATCTAGCAACAATTTAAATGAGGTCCATATGAACCAAGGGTTCGTATGCAAACTCCATAAGGGGTATTTAAAATGCCATTATCATGTTTTCACTTATACAGGGGGTATAAGATGGTTGAACATGCATGAAAGTAGCATAAATGGATAGATTGGATTTTTCTGATAATTTTTCATATATAAAACTTTTCATTTGGAGTTACATTGAATTGCTATGATTTTTAGAAGTTTATACTATTTTTTGGAATTTCTGAATTATTTTAAATACAGAAAATGATTATATGCGTCATCATTTCGTCATGCTGACCTCAGCAGGTCAACAGACCCGCTCCAGGTCAAACCTGACCAGTGGAGCCCACTGGTCAGTGACTCAGTGCTGGTTTGGGTCACTGGCTGGTGGGGCCAGTCAAGGGCCACGTCAGCAAGGTCAATGCTGACGCGTGGGACCACTGTGCTTAACTAAAACTAAACATGGACTAAACTTTGGTTAATTAAGGGCGCGGGGCCCATAAGTCAGCGACGGAGGGGAGGTCAAACCCCTGGTCAACAGGGGCTAAACCACCGGCGGTCAAAGCGGTCAAACCGCCGGCGTTTAGCCGCCGGCGAGGCCGAACGCGGCGGAGGGCTCGGGATTTCTCCTCCGGCGCCCAATCGAGCAGCGGAGGGCACACGTGGGGAGCTGGGGCTCGCCCGCATCCAGGGCGGCATGCGGCAGCAGCAGGGACGGCCGGAGCTCACCGGAAACGAGCTCGAGGCGGCGCCGGAGTTCGGATGTTTGTGGCTACGGGGCTGCAGTGGCCGTGGCAGCGCGTTCATGGCACCTACAGCAGCTACGCGAGGCGGCGAGCATGTTGGACACGACGCCCGGGCCATTTGTTTGCCGGGGCCGCGTCGGCGGCGGGTGCGGTCAAGCTTGGTTCAGTCGCTACGGCATGCGAGGAAGAGAACGGAGATGGAGAGAAGGGTCAGTGGCTCACTGCGGGTGCAGGGGAGCGAACGACGAGCTCGGGGAGGGGCTGGTGAGGTCGTGCGGCCGCCGGTGATCTCGGGGCAGAGACGGCGAAGATGGCGGGGCAGAGGGTGATGCAGGGCGTCCGGCGTCGGGCAGCTCGGTGAGGGTGAGGAGAGGGACTAGGCGGAGCTCTTGGGCATGTAGGAGAGGCGAGGGGGAGGCGGTGGCCGCGGTGGTGGCGAACGGCGGCGACGTAGCCGTTCGGGTGGTGAGAAAGAGAGGTCCAGGGGAGGGGATGAGCACAGGGAAGAGCGGGAGGGGGTCGAGGGGAGCGTGTGGCGTCACCCGAAGAGGCCAGGGCTAAGCGGCAAGCAAGAGGTGGTGGGGCGCGTGCTCGCGTGCGGCGGCCACGCGCGTGCTATCCTCCTGGCGGGAGGTAGGTGATGGCCCGCCTTGTGGGCGATGGGCACCTGATCTTGGGCCAGCTGCGGCGCCAGATGGGCTGCAGGTAAGTTTTCTATTTTTTTCTGTTTTCTATTTCAGTTTTCTTTTTTATTTCAGTTTTCTATTTTTTTCTGTTTTGTTTTGATTTAGTAAAAATACTAAACCATTTGATAAAATGCTGAAAATAATTGTGGGCACTTATGAAATTATTTCCAACACCCTCAACCATTATCAGTATTATTTGGGCAATTAAAATATTTATAGGAATTAAATGCCCAAATGCAAATACTTAATGGATTAATTCAAAAATCCAGAGTGGCCTAGAAAATGTGCACCATTTTTTGCAGAGGTTCTAAACCAATTCAAAAATGATGAACTTTTCTGAAAAGCATTCTGGGTTCATTGAAAATATTTATGGTTGACCCTATTTTATTTAATCTTGGTGCTAGGGTTTATCATCCCCATTTCATATTTCTTTCAAACTTTAAACATGATGCACACAAGAAGGGCTAGCCTAGTGCATACTAGAACTAGGGATGTGACACCCGTCTGAAGCATGCTCCCAGTTAGGACCTCGAGTTGCCCCACTGTGGCCGCCAACTGTCGTGGTGGGCGCACGGCAGATGCCAAGGGATGGCTAAAGATAGGAGGAGGCTCGAGGGCACTGGTGGGCTCCAGAGGTGAGGTCGACATGAGCGAGCGCGGGACGCAAGACATACCCAGGTTCGGGGCTCTCCGGAGAGATAACCCCCCTAGTCCTGCCGAGCGTAGTTGATGTGTATCATTACAGAGCTGCTCCTTGAGCTTTATGGAGGAAGGAGGAAGACAGACCAAGGCTTAGGCTGCTTCTCCTTGTGGTGTGTGTGTGCTACTACTAATCTGATCGCTGGTGTTCGCCCGCATGCATGGGGGCTCCTCGGGGGTTTTATAGGTCAACCCCCCAGGGGTACAATGGTAATGTTACAAGGCCGTGGGGCCAGATTGTCATTGTCCGGGAAGCCGACACTTGGACCCGCCGGGGGTCAGGGCTCGCCGGGTTCTCCAGGCGCGGGGCCCGCCGGGTACGCTTGTTGGCGTCATCTGTGACGATGGTTGCACTGTTGCCACGCCGGCCCTGGTCACCGGGTAGGTGGGGCACTGTTGCCACGCCCCGGCTGACCAGAGGCATGGGCGGGGCATTGTCGCCTCGGTCATCGGTAGGTGGAGACTCGTCCCATCGTACGGCTGGGATGGGACTGGAGCTGACCCGTGGCCGGGTTGAGGAACGCGCCAAGGGTGGAGCTGGCTTGCTGGAGAAGTCTTGATGTGCCGGGTTCGACTGTCTTGAGCTGGTTGTTGGGGCCGAGTTGAGCAGTCCTGCCGGGTTGGAGAGTTTGGCCGGGTCGAGGGGCTTGGCCGGGTTGGGTAACCCGGCCAGGCGCGAGCCGGCCTGAGGGGTGATGTTGGCCCCGTTGTTTTTGAAAAGGATCCGGGTTCCGTTGCCTGCCTGGGGTTCATCCCCCTGACACCAGGGCAGTAAAACAGTAGCGCTTGTTGGGAGGCAACCCAATAGCTATCTTTATTTTTCTTGTTTCTTTTCTATTTTTTGGTGTGCACACAATTATGCTACTGTTATGGTCGTGTTTTTGTGTTTAAATTAGTGTTTGTGCCAAATAAAGCCTTTGGGATGATTTGGTTGATAGTTGATTTGTAGCGACCCGACCTCAGACGGTCAAGCCTCTGTGTTGCTGTGCCATCCCTGGATCAGTATGCTGGCACACACAGTACATCAATGTATATATCAAAGTGCAATCACATGTATAATTAACGTAAAACTGATATATACCTCATAAGTCACAGTGAAACAAATAGTCGGTGTGGAGTCCCATCAACGCCATCGGCAGGTTGAGTGTAGACCGTAACCCTGTATCGTAACTCTTACTCGTCGAGGAAATATCTGCAACATGATACGTTGCAGCCGTGTAGGTCAGTACATTGAATGTATCGGCAAGATCACAATAAGAGAAAACATATGATAAACTATACTATATGCAGTATGGCTTTGTGGCTCTGTATCTGAGTTTTGTTTGCGTAAAAGCTGGTTTTATTTTCCCTACATCAAAGGAATAAATGAAGTCGTTACTATAGAGTTTTCTATCATGACATGGTTCCGCCAACCGATGTCTCATAGCCCAAATTCATCATAAGTTGCCCACAATTAAGTTATCAGTCCGGTGTTGAGAGTTCCGAGATAGATCCAGTCCAGATGCTCAAATTGTCCGTGAATCGGGACACGGCTAATCGATTAGGTTTTAACCTCTGCAGAGGTTTGTACACTTTACCCGCAAGATTCGATCCTCTTTTACGTTCTCGCACTTGAGGTGTTTGAGAACAAGATGACGAAACATGGTCTTCGAAGAGTTCCCCGACCACCGTCCGGTGCTCATTCAATCCTACCGTAGTTCTACATCTGCTAGCACCGTCCTAGCGAGTCACAACTAAGGTCAACCAAGCCGAGCCCATAGTGACTTGCGGTTGCAGGGTAAGCTTCCGGCATGAAGTATTCTTCCGTCTCTTTGAGTCTGGGTGAAGCTTTCCGCAAGATGTCATGGCGCTTCTCCATGCATCCCGCCAACCACTGGATTCTCCAGGTGCCCGTCAACCGTCCTTCACCCGATGAGTGTGTATTGAATTCTTGTCTCGAGTCTTGAAGTCTTGAGGCCTTGAAGATGCAGTCCTTGCAGATTCCATCATGGAGTTGTCGTCATTGACGTAGATCCTCCATTCTCACACCACTCGTGCACTCATACCAAACCCGTCTACTATAGCGTAGCATTAAAATAAATAACGTCCGGGCTTGGTAACAGGGTGATGGGTTCCTACCTCATGCATACTACTCAACTACAAGGATTCAATGTCACTCTTTGGAGGGATTGTTGCGAAGATGACACTAGATGCAATAAAACACATAGGTATGAAAAACATGGTCAAAGTGAACTTGCCTGGTAATACTTGATGAAGATAACAACGCTGTCAGAAAATGACTTGGTAGAACTAATCGTCACTCCGTTGAAAATCTATATAGTCAAACATAGCATTCACATAAGCAAACATCCTAGCAAACAAATTCTAACACTCATAACAATACTCAATCAAAATAAAAGCGACAAAGAAAACCAAGTCGAAAACCAAAGGATAAACTTCGAAAGAAAAATTCAAGGAAAAACTAGTGGTGACCAACTCACACAAATCTTAACATAACATCACTAAATTACTCTAATAATTTTTTCTACAGCAAAGAAAATATAAATCTAATAAAATAACAGAAAATAAATTACTAATTTAATAACTAACAAAAAGAACTAATATAAAACTACTATAACCATCTAGTTAATACTAGAACAAATATAGCAACTAGCAAAACACTAAGACAACTATAACAACAAATCATTTATTAAAACATTAATAAACTATACTAAATAAATATAACAACTAATGTGTTCACAAATAATAAAAACAATATAACTTGAAGTGGAAAAGAATTACTTTTAAAACTAATAAAACTATTTTTATCCACTATCACTATGAACTAAACAAGCAATTACAAAACAATAGCTAAACACTAATAAATAACTACAAAAATTTGTCTACTGTAGCTAAACATAAACATATAACAACAAGTGAAAATCTACAAAAGGAATGAACTAAAAATAATTAAAAACAATAATTACATAACTAAAACAACTATATAAGCAAAACAGTACTGTTTTTACTAAAAATCTAATTTAAAATACTCCAAAATTACCAAACTAAATCCTACAGCTAAAAAATATCATAAGTGACCAGGAGCAAAAGAATTAATTAAAACCTATTTTTAAACTCAAGTTATGGCCAAAATACTAATCTGAACAAAATTTATCAAATTCAAATTTAAACTACTCAAATTTGAAATCCAGAGACATTAACAGAAACTTAAGCAAATTTGTGACACAATGCAAAAGAATCAACTCAAGCGGAGTTACTGGAACTTAAGTTATGAACTAAACAAGTTTGAATATGAATCTGAACAAATTTCGAAATTTTAAACTTTCAAAAACATGTTTGAGTTGAATTACTGGATAGAGGAGATCGTAACGAAGAAGTGGGCGTTGGTTTCATCTAGTTTGGATGAGCGAGTAAAAGTTATGGCTATTTGAAAAATCAGGGCCAAGCTGTTTTACAAAAGAAAAATAGCTATGGCTAAGGTCTAATGTATAAATCGTGGCGACAATCTAATCTATTGTATTAGTCTAAAAGTAATAAACTACGGAAGTATAAGTAGAAAAAAGAAAAGAAAACAAAGTAAGATACCTTTATAAGGGGAGAAAAGACAACTTGAGAGAGAAGAAAATTTCGAGAGTCGCTACGGAGAGGAGAAAAAATATTTTTCTTAGTCAAACCAAAATATTGATTTAACCCGAATCAGATGATTTTGAAGGCTCTATGGGTCTATATTTATAGGTGGAAAAGAGGCTTAGGGGTCAAAAGCTAGGCAATGTGGGACTAAACGTAGATGAAAATATCTGAAACAGAGAGAAGGTGCGCCATGGGCCAAAAGGCCTTTAGGCGGTTCCTCGTGGCTCCACAGTGCGTCTGGTGGATGGCCTTGGCGGCCGGTCACTGGCTTGGCCTTGGGCCTTGGCCCTTAACTCAAGGGGCATGATGATTTTTTTTATATAAAACATAGACAATAAAACAAGCACAAATAAATAACTAAATAATTTTATATAGGCATATAATATATTAAAATTTTCAGAAAAAGATTTTCTACAGCATGAACATTATTCTAGTATTAAATAAAATACACACAAATTCAAATAAAGCAAAGAGTGCTTCAGCTCTAATAAAATCCAATAAAATCATTTTAAAAATACCAAAATGAATTCAAATTTATTCCTCTCAATTTTCTGTTGTAGGAATCATGTTACCCTATTTTCCATGTATTTTATTTTTGGAGAAAATAATTTCAATAAAACTCAAATAACTCCAAATTGAAAATAAATTCAAAAGAACTTTGAATTTATTCCTTTGAAACTCCTACTCATATTTCATATGTTTTGAAGAAGTCATTTTATCCTCGCTCGTGAAAATCACTGAGTTGCATGAAGTTTATGAATTAGAAAATATTTCCAAATGAAATTCAAATATTTTCAACACCCCTTTTTCATTTAAATGGAAGAAGTCATGTTATCCTCTCTCCAGGGTTTTGTGATGAGAAATATTTGAATTCACGGAGATCAGAAAGCAAAAATGAAAGTTTGGGAAAGCCCTTTTATTCCCTCTCATTTAACTTTCGAAAAGTTTCAAATTTCACTCAATCAATCACACAACAATTCAAACAAACAAACAAATCTATCTATTTATTATAACATTCCAAAATTTAGAATTTTGGGATGTTACATGATTTGATTCTGTGAAAAAACAGAAACTTTTGTGCCCAGTAGCAGAATTCTTTAAATTCACTGGAAAGTGATAAAATTCTGATTTTTTTACACATTATTGATATAAATTTTTCCCACATGTTCCACATTGTTAATTTTTTTTGGAGTTACATAGGTATTGCATTTGTCCAGATCATTACACACTATTATGTTTTTGACAGATTCTTTTTTCGTTGTGTTGTTTGCTTGTTTTAATGAATCTATGGATTGTTTCGGGGGGTATAAGTCATGGTGAAGTTAGAATACAATAGGTAATATGCAATAGTAAAATGTGAATGGGTTTACAAAAGTACCTAAAGTTTATGATTGGCTTGTTATACTAACGGATCTCACGAGTTTCCTATTGAGTTGTGTGTGCTGAAGTTTTCATGTTTTGAGTGAGATCGCGATGGATGAAGGAATTGAGAGTGGCAAGAGCCTAAGCTTAGGGATTCCTAAGGCACCCCAAGGTAATATTCAAGGAGACCCAATCATCTAAGCTTGGGGATTCCCCGAATGGCATCCCCTCTTTTGTCTACCAACCATCGATAAATTACTTGGAGCTATATTTTTATCATCACATGATATGAGTTTCGCTTCAAGCATCATGTATTATATGAGTCTTTGCTTTGTTTGCTTTTTAGTTTGCCACAATCATCTTTGCTGGACACACCTTGTGAGAGGGACATGCACTCATTCGTGATATTTTAGAATTCTCTTTGTGCTTCACTTATATCTTTTGACCTAGGCAGATACTCTAGTGCTTCACTTGTGTTTTTTAGAGCATGGCGGTGGTCATATTTAAAAAAATAGTTGCACTTTCATGCTTCACTTATATCATTTTTAGTGTTTTGATAAATAGTAATGGCAATATGCACGAGTTATGAAATTGGTCCTAATATGATAAGTATTCAAGTGGGATATAATAAAAACTTTCATGTGGATCACTGAATATGATAAGTTTGATTCCTTGCAATAGTTTTGCGATATAAAGATGGTAACATGTGGGAGGTACTGCTGAATGATTGTGGTTTAGTAAGAATATTGGTGTTACGGTTTGTGATTCCCTAAACATGCACATATAGTCTCTCGTTATGCTAAGAAGTTGGAGCATGATTTATTATTGATTGTCTTCCTTATGAGTGGTGGTCGGGGCCGAGCGATGGTCTTTTCCTACCAATATATCCCCCTAGGGGAATGAGTAGTAGTACTTTGTTCGAGGGCTAATAAAATTTTGTAATAAGTATGTGAGTTCTTTATGACTAATGTGAGTCCATGGATTATACGCACTCTCGCCTTTCCGCAACTTGCTAGCCTCTTTGGTACCGTGCATTGCACTTTCTCACCTCGAGATGTAGTGCAAACTTCGCCGGTGCATCCAAACCCCGTGATATGATACGCTCTATCACACATAAGCCTCCTTATATCTTCCTCAAAACAATCACCATACCTACCTATTGTGGCATTTCCATAGCCATTCCAAGATATATTGCCATGCAACTTCCACCCTTCAATTATTATGACACACATCATCATTTTCATATTGCTTTGCATGATCATATTGTTGACATAGTATTTGTGGCTCAGCCACCGTTCATCATTTTTTATACATGTTACACTTTATCATTGCACATCTTGGTACACCACTGGAGGCATTCATATAGAGTCATATTTTGTTCTAGTATCGAGTTGTAAGAAATAGAAGTGTGATGATCATCACTATTCATTATTAGAGCATTGTCCCGGCGAGGAAATTTAAAAAAGGCCAAAAAGAGCCCAACAAAAAATGATAGAAAAAGAGAGAAGGGGCAATGTTTCTATCCTTTTCCACACTTGTGCTTCAAAGTAGCACCATGTTTTTCATATACAGAGTCTCCTGTGTAGTCAATTTCATATAACTAATGGGAATTTTTCATTATAGAACTTGGCTTGTATATTATGATGATGGGCTTCCTCAAATGCCCGAGGTCTTCTAGAGAAAGCAAGTTGGATGCACACCCACTTAGTTTTATTTTTGAGCTTTTATAAACTTATACTCCCTCCGTCCCGAATTACTTGTCGCAGAAATTGATGTATCTAGAACTAAAAAATGTCTAGATACATCCATTTCTATGACAAGTAATTCCGAACGGAGGGAGTAGCTCTTAGTGCATCCGTTGCATGGACATCCATACTCCTTGCATTGACATCAATTGATGGGCATCTCCATAGCCCGTTGATTAACCTCATTGATGTCAGACTTTCTCCTTTATTGTCTTCTCCATATAATCTCTACCACCATACTCTATTCCACCCATAGTGTTGTATCCATGGCTTGTGCTCATGTATTGCGTGTGGGTTGAAAAAGCTAAAGTGTGTTAAAAAGTATGAACCAATTGCTCGACTTGTCATAGGGGTTGTGCATGATAAATACTTTGTGTTAAGAAGATGGAGCATGACAAGGCTATATGATTTTGTAAGGATAGCGTTCTTTAGCATTTTTATTTTGAAAGGCATGATTGTTTGTTGGTATGCCTGAGTAATGATGTCTTTATGTCAAATTATAGACTATTGCTTTGAGTCATTCGGATCTAAATATTCATACCATAAAAGAAAGATTACATGATGAATACGATAGGTAGCATTCCACATCAAAAAATCATTTTTTATCATTTACTACTCAAGGACGAGCAGGAATTAAACTTGGGGATGTTGGTACGTCTCTAGCGTATCTATAATTTTTTATTGTTCCACGCTATTATAGTATCAATCTTGGATGTTTATTACTCCCTCCGTCTAGATGTGTAAGTCATCTTACATTGTGCACCGCGACCAAGGCGGAGAGGAAAGCGAGAAAACTTACTGTCTTTTTGCTAATTAATAGCATTGCATGCAATGAACTAACCACTGCATGTCATGTTTGGTAGTCTCAAATCATTGAAAGCATGCACGGCCCACATCTCTTATTGGTTGATATGTCACAAAACAAGAAACAAGGAGGGAGTTAATGTACGGTGCCTAAGTGTTTTGGGATTATTTGATTTTCGTAAGGTGACTTACACACCTAGACGGAGGGAGTATGCAATTATATATCATTTTTTGGGACTAACCTATTAACCTAGTGCCCAATACTAGTTGTTGTTTTTTGCTTGTCTTTCGTTTTTCAGAAAATCAATACCAAACGGAGTCCAAACGCTACGAAACTTTTTGACGATACCAGAAGGGACTCTAGAAGCTTTGGGAGAAGACATGAAGTCACGAGGGAGCGACAAGCCCACCTGGCGTGCCCCGGGGGGCGCCCCCCAGGCTTGTGGGCCCCTCGTGGCACCTCTTGACCTAATTCCAGCTCTATAAATTCCCAAATATTCCCAATACACATCGGAGAGCCACCCGAAACACTTTTTCTGCAGCAACAAGTTTCTGTTCTTCCGAGATCCCATTTGGGGGCCTCCTCCGGTACTCTATTAGAGGGGAATCGATCACGGAGGGCTTCAACATCAACCTTGCTACCCTTTGGATGATGCGTGAGTATTTTATCACAGACCTATGGGTCCATAGCTAGTAGCTAGATGGCTTCTTCTCTCTCTTTGATCTTCAATAAAATGTTCTCCTCGATGTTCTTGGAGATATATTCGATGTAATCCTTTTTTTCAGTGTGTTTGTTGGGATCTGATGAATTGTGAGTTTATGATCAGATTATCCATGAATATTATTTGAGTGTTCTTTGAACTCTTTTATGCATGATTATTATAGCTTTGTATTTCTCTCCGATCTATTGACTTGGTTTGGCCAACTAGATTGATTTTTCTTGCAATGGGAGATGTGCTTTGTAATGGGTTCGATCTTGTGGTGCTCAATCCTAGTGACAGAAATGGACATGCACGTATTTTTATCATTGCCATTAAGGATAAAAAGATGGGGTTTATTCATATTGCTTGAATTTACTTTGTCTACCTCATGTCAACTTGCTTACGACGTTACTCCGTTCTTTATGAACTTAATACTCTAGATGCATGCTAGATAGCGGTCGATGTGTGGAGTAATAGTAATAGATGCAGGCAGGAGTCGGTTTACTTGTCTCGGACGTTATGCCTATATACATGATCATTGCCTTGAATATCGTCATAACTATGCACTTTTCTATCAATTGCCCAACAGTAAATTGTTTACCCACCGTATGCTATGTTCAAGAGAGAAGCCTCTACTGAAAACTATGCCCCCCCGGGTCTATATTTAGCATATACTAGATCATGATTGGCGCGCGTTGCTGTGCCCGTCTATTTTGGCAATAAAATGATTGGAATTTCTATAAATGCAAGGAGACAAAAGATAAAGATAATTGAATCACAAAATATTGAAAAGGATACAATAGTCTGGCAAAAGTTATTTCATAGAAGTTGTGTATACAATCTACATATCCATTTGTACCTTTGGCTACTTTCAAATGAACAGGTCAAAAAACAAATTGATCGTAATAGCTCTCACTTTAACTTAGACAATAGCACCGGACTACTATGAACATACTTGAAAGCACATCTAAAAGCTAATAGGGTTGATCAAGAAGCAACAGCTAGCCTTCAATCAGTGGACTAATTGTTGTAACCTGAACAATAATAGGAAACCGTAAGAGTTATACTTCAGGATTCAGCTAAACATCCACGTACGGATAAATTGTGCCAAAGCCGCTCGATGGATGCTACACACTACATGCCATGTCAAATAATTGCCGAATCTAAGTTCCAAATGTAAATTCCTTTATAAGAAGAAAAGCATGCATGTGTGCACCTCTAATAAATGATATCATAATAATTTCCACATGGAAAGAAAACCATACATGGATATTCTTATGTTTCAGGAAATCAAATGTATATATAAATGATTCATCTTTGGTTTCTGATGTCTAGATTGATTTATATTTTTCAGATGTGTTTTGAAACAGTCTATGGTGAAGATGTGTGTAGCGTATTAGCGAAAATTATTAGTACAATCCAGAATACAAATAACTCACTTAATAGAGAATAAAACTTGAAAGTAGTTAAACTGCAAGAAGTTACAGAAATAAAATAGACAATATGTGCAAGAATACATGCAGCATTTTGGAGGTAAATCTGACCAGAAATGGGAAGAGAGAAGCATTACATGACCTCTCGGCAGACCAAAACCTCTATTATCTTCCTTGCACTCCGACTTGGTTGGTATTCAGTTGTGTGGCTGCTCAGATAAGTTGCTTCCACGGCTGGGCTTTGTACATAGAACAACCCATGTAGGCCAACTAATCAAAACCCTCCAAAAATGCTACCCGAATAGACGCCCGTAGGATGTTAATCCCAGGTAGCAGAGACAGTTTTGCTTACATATATGCATCCAACGTCCAGCAACAACCAAACCGTTAAATCGGTCGGCTCACGCAATGTCGCGCCTGTCCATTTTTCCCATATAATAGTAGGAAATTATATAACAATATGGAGGAATGAAACATGGAGTTTACTGATCTATATTAGATAGTGAAAGTGAAAACGTCTCAACTATAGTTAAATTTCATGAGACTTGGGCATGTCATATCAATCCATGTTATGGAAAATTGAAGTTATAGGATAAAATAGGTGGAAAACAAGTTAAACTGTCAAAAAATTTAAAATATCTTCAGAGTGGTGAGTAGATGCTTTTTGGAAATTCAGCAGGCCACCAAGTCAATATCTACTGATTGTATATGAAAAACAATTGTTAGCCAACAATATACACCATACTTACATGATAAATTGCAATATTGGAACCATGTACACAGCCACGCACGGGGTAGTCATGGACAAATGATAAGTCATAGGTGAGGGAGTCCTGGACTAAGGGGTCCTCGGGCGTCCGGCCTGCTAGCCATGGGTCGGACTGATGGGATATGAAGATACGAAGGCCGAAGACTGTACCCGTGTCCGGATAGGACTCACCTTGGCATGGAAGGCAAGCTTGGCGACCAAATATGTAGTTTCCTTTCCTTGTAACCGACCTTGTGTGTAACGCCCTGGATGCAACTTTCCATATTCGTAACTCCAACTCTTGCCTTTTCCGGCTATGTGATATGTTATTTCCTCCGTGGTTGCGTTTTGTCTTTTGTTGCATTGTGTTCATGTCATGCATCTCATCTCATAGCATCATGCGCATTGCATCTGCATGTTTTCATAAAACTCATTACCGTTCGTAGTTGCCGCGTCCCCCCTTGCCTTCGTTGGCCGTTCTGAGACCAACCGTGTTTTCGGTGCCCTCTTGTCAAACCACTTAACCTCTATCCGACCCCTTTTTCGTGCGTCCGAAATCTTCCCCGAACCCGACCCGAGCTGTCGTCACCGTTGGATCCAGATCATCCCCTAACGTCTATAAAACATCTCCGTTTCTTATTTAGACTTTCCTAACCTATCTTTTCCCGACCGTCGGATTTTGATCGGATGATCTAACTCCTCTCTTTTCCATATATATATAGTCTACCCCTAGTGCATTTTGGACCAAACCCTAAATTCTAGGAGATTTGTCCCCGCCGCGCGACTCACCAAATCCCCTCGGGATCCATCCTCCCCAACCACCGCCGCCACCTCAGCCTCATCTTGCCCGATCCAATCCAACCACCACCTCCTCCATCCCCGTGGCCACTTTCAGATCGAGCAGGAGCACTCGGCCTCGTCCCGTCGTGCCGTCGAGTCGCCCGAGCCTCCTTCCAGGACAGCCGAGGACCTTCCCGACCCAGTTGTTCCTCGCCGGACCAGCAGACCAACCTCGCCACTCGGATCCGCTCCCAGTCGCGGACCTCCCGCAAGCCTCGTCGCGGCAACCACCACCAGCAGAGACCAGCCCGTCGCCTCCGCCTCGTTCAGGAAGGACCCCTCGCGCCCGCTCCTCCCGTATGCCCGGCGCGCCCGCCTCGCGACCTGCATCCCTCGCCGCCGGCCTCGCTTCTCCCATCCTCGCTTGAGCAGCGGGAGGGCGAGCCAGCAGCCCGCTTCCGCCGTCCCAGACCTCTGCCGCCCGCTTCCTCCACTCTCGGCCTCGCTGGTTCATCTCCGCGGAGTCCGCTGTCGCTGCTTCCCGCCGTCGAGAGCGAACGAGCTTCGCCAGCGGCGTTGATCTGCGCCCGCATGGACCTCACCTGCGGCTCGACCTCGCGCACTTGTCCCTGAGCCCCGTGAGCCAGCCTCGATCTCCTCCTCGCCGGAGTCCGGCACAAGCCACCGCTGCGGGTCGTCCTCAACGCCTTCCCCGCCTCCGGTCGCTCAGTGCCGTCGAGTCCGGTCACCGGTGAAGCCCCGCAGGAGCGCGTCGCGCAGCCGCCGATCCACCAACTGCTGCCCTCCGGACGCCCAGCGCCGCTCGCCTCTGTCCGCCAAGCTTCGCGCACCCTTCTTCCTCGGCTTCTGCATCGAGCAGGAGGAGGACGCCCCTGCCTCTGCTTCGAGCGTTGACGGCGCCCCCTCCCCTCGTTCGGTCCGAGATCAAGCCGGCCCGAGCCAGATCCGACCTCCCCCGCTCCATCTCGTGGACCGCAAGGTGTGCCCTGGCAGCGCGTCTCCAGATCCGGCTCAGCTAGCCTGGCTTCGGCCCAGTGCTCCCCTTCCGGCCTCACCTCTCCTCCGACCGGGCCAAGGCCCATGGTGGGGCCACCTCCAGCGCCCTCCTGTTTTTTTTCGTTGTTGGGCCAGCCTCTGTTTCGGCCCGTTCATGTTTTTCTCCAGATCCGCTAATTTACTAATTATCCCAGGATTCCAGTTTTTCAGTTTGCACCCTCATGATCATGCATTTAATAACTCTTAAACTGTGCATCGGTTTAAAATAATTTAGATATGTAGAATGCTTAGAAAAATTGTGTAGATTAATAATATGCCACTTTCATCTATGTTAAAAATGTTTATAATTGTTGTTTGCAATATTTTGCATAATTGCCATGCTAAAATGATTTATTTCATAACTAAATAACCGTAGCTCGGATTTAAATAAATTATACATGTAAATGGGGTAGAAAAATGCATAGATTAACGTGGTGCACTTTATTTTCCTGTTTAACAACAATAAAATATGGTTTAGGGCAGAACAGTACCAAATTCATTATTTGCATATGGGGATTTTCCGGAATTGTTGTTTGTTGTTTCCGGCCTCATTTAAACTTGCCTAAATAGTTAGTTTACTTATGCTTCCCCTCTTGCCATGCTTAAAAACATTTAATATTGTTGAGTACCTAACCGAGAGAGAACTAAATAAGTGATGTGGTGTTTTGGCAATATGCAACCCGTTGCATATTGAGCTCCACTTAATTTGTAGTATTGTTTGTTGCACTTTGCCATGCCATGCCTCATTAAACCGGACATGCATCATACTTGATTGTGCATCATGCCTTGTTTATGTGATGGTTGTTTACCATGTTGTTTGCTTCTTTCCGGGTTGCTTCTCTCGTTAGCTTCGGTTTCGTTCCGGAGTTGTGAGGATTCGTTCGACTTCATCCGTTTGTCTTCTTCATGGACTCGTTCTTCTTCCTTGCGGGATTTCAGGCAAGATGACCATACCCTCGAAATCACTTCTATCTTTGCTTGCTAGTTGCTCGCTCTTTTGCTATGCCTATGCTACGATGCCTACCACTTGCTATATCATGCCACCCACATTGCCATGTCAAACCTCTAACCATCCTTTCCTAGCAAACCGTTGATTGGCTATGTTACCGCTTTCTTGAGCCCCTCTTATAGCGTTGTTAGTTGCGGTGAAGATGAAGTTTGTTCCTTGTTGGAACATGGAGTTGTTGTTCCTTGTTGGAACATGGTTACTTGTTGGGATATCACAATATATCTTATTTAATTAATGCATCTATATACTTGGTAAAGGGTGGAAGGCTCGGCCTTATGCCTGGTGTTTTGTTCCACTCTTGCCGCCCTAGTTTCCGTCATATCGGTATTATGTTCCCGGATTTTGCGTTCCTTACACGGTTGGGTGATTTATGGGACCCCCTTGACAGTTCGCTTTGAATAAGACTCCTCCAGCAAGGCCCAACATTGGTTTTAACATTTGCCACCTAAGCCTTTTTCCCTTGGGTTCTGCAGACTCAAGGGTCATCTTTATTTTAACCCCCCCCGGACCAGTGCTCCTTCGAGTGCTGGCCCGAAACGGGCAGACTGCGGGGCCACCTCGGGGCAACTCGAGGGCTGGTTTTACTCGTAGGCTGACCTATCCGGTGTGCCCTGAGACCGAGATATGTGCAGCTCCTATCAGGATTTGTCGGCACATCCGGCGGCTTTGCTGGTCTTGTTTTATTTTTGTCGAAATGTCTTGTAGTCCGGGATTCGAGATCGATCGGGTCTTCGGTAGAAGGAATATCCTTCGTTGACCGTGAGAGCTTATAATGGGCTAAGTTGGGACACCCTGCAGGGTATTATCTTTCAAAGCCGTGCCCGCGGTTATGAGGCAGATGGGAATTTGTTAATGTCGGTTGTAGAAAACCGAAGTTGATCTTAATTAAAATACATCAACGCGTGTGTAACCGTGATGGTCTCTTCTCGTGAGTCCGGAAGTGAACACGATGTTGGAGTTATGTCGGCGTAAGTAGTTCAGGATCACTTCTTGATCGCTATTAGTTTCACGTCCGTGCTTTGCTCCTCTTCTCGCTCTCTTTTGCGATGTAGCCACCATATATGCTAGTCGCTAGCTGCAGCTCCACTTTACTACCCTGTCCTTCCTATAAGCTTAAATAGTCTTGATCTCATGGTGTGAGATTGCTGAGTCCCGTGACTCACAGATACTTCAAAACCAGTTTGCGGTGCCGATGAAACCGTGCAGGTGACACATCCGAGCTCAAGGAGGAGCTCGATGAAGATCTTGTTCATTGTGTTGTTTCGTTTCAGCTTGATCAAGAGTGGAGCCAGTTGGGACGATCGGGATCTGTGTAGCATTTGGGGTAGTCTTCTTTTATTTTGTTTCCGTAGTCGGACCTTGATTGTATCTGTATGATGTAATGTTTTACTCATGTATTGTGTGAAGTGGCGATTGTAAGCCAACTATGTATCTCTTTCCTTATGTATTACATGGGTTGTGTGAAGATTACCTCACTTGCGACATTGCTTTCAATGCGGTTATGCCTCTAAGTCGTGCTTCGACACGTGGGAGATATAGCCGCATCGAGGCGCTACAAGTTGGTAATCGAGCCTTCCCGACTTAGGAGCCCCTACTTGATTGTTTCTTTGGCGTTGTTGAGTCTAGAACGGAAAATGTTTTGAGTCTTAGGATTATATATATCGGAGAGTAGGATTCTTTTACTCCCAGTCCCTAAATCGCTCTGGCGAGGTCTCTGACGAGAGTTTTGACTTTCCTCTTCTCAAATTTCACTAAAAAAAATTTAGGATCACGCGGGTATCTTGGAATCGTTCCGATGGTTTTGTGACGAGAACATTGTTCTTGGTGCCTCGACATTTAGGGGTTGTGGCGGTGTCCGGGAGTTGAGCTCCGAGGTGTTGTCGTCACAATTTTATCGTTGCAGATTCTGGAATACCGAGTTTTGCCGACATCGAAATCTCTTTTGTGCAGTTGTTGGTGAGATAACCCGATAACCCGAGATCGAGGTGAGTCGGAGTATTGCCATGACTCGTATAACGGATGCTTTTCAAGGTCGAGGTAAACGATTTCGAGGATTTCTTGGTTATGTGTTGACGGATGGATACAATTGGATCTAGGTATTGTTAGTTTGGGTGATATATTTTGTGTCCCTGTATCCGCAACACCAGATTGCATAACCGAAAGTTTCGGGAGTTTATAGGTGGAATTCAAGTAGCTCCTAGAATATCTTTCCGACAGATGCATGATATGGGATTGGGTAAATCTCTATCATATGTATTTGTTTCCGCTTATTCTACAAGCCAATCCTTTGTTTTTTTGTTCCGTTTTGTGGTATTCGAGTTGCTTCAATGTCAAGTGTTGATTCCATACCTTTCCTAAATGGTGTTCTCATATTGCTATGTGAATACTAATCCTTCTTGATCACTGAGCTTGTCATGTCAATTCTTTTTCTCAACCGGCGTGCTTCTCTTCAAGTGGATCCGATCATTTCAACGTTTGCAAGATCAATTCTAAGTTTTTTTTTTCTCAATGGTGTTTGTTTCATCCGTCCCAAGTTGTCTTTGTTTTCCGCCTCCCACCCTTTTTCTTCAAGGACTCAGATTTCTTAATCAAGTATCCTTTTTATTGACGTGAAGTTTCTTCATTCTTTTCCTTTAATGTTTTATCCGGTGATTTCTCATGAAGACGCTAAGGAAGCTTCAACCTTATCATTGTTCCATTCTAATTTTTCTTCTCCGGTGGACTCAAGTCAAGTTTTCGGTGTTTATCATATTCCCTTCCTCGTTTCAAATGTTTTCTCATACCGGTGCACCTCATAATCTTTTTGTTCTTGTTATTCAATTGTTCCGGAGTGCCGAAGATTATCTCAGAAGATTCGTGTTCTCATTCCTAATCCGTGCAAGATTTCTCGTAGTTGTTACCCCTTTTGAGCCATTTAATTCTACTGGTGCAATATCTATTTCAAACAATTGTTCAACGGTGGTTCTTTTGAGTGGGCCCTAACCCACAGGTCTTTTCCCAGGATCTTACCTGACTCTTCTAATTTTTCCGGAGCTTCTAAAATTCTTTTCAAAAATTTGACGTAAGAATGAATTATCATCAGTCAAATGTCTTTCTCCAAGACCTTCCAAATTCTTTTCATTGTTGGTTCAACCTTTCTAATTTTCATTCCGGAGTGCCTCAACAATTCATGGTGGTGTTTCTCATCGTCATTCTCAACATTTGAAGACCAAAGAAGAGTTTCTCTTTAATCTTGATCCATTCTCTTCAAGATTCATGGTTCTAGCTTGATGCCATCCTCTCATAATTATTTTCGATTGTGAGAATTCTTTTAACCCACCCGGAGCATTTCAGGAGTCTTTTCAGTTTGATTCTTCTGAGCCCATCATCTCAGAATTATTCATTCAAGCGTTCAACTCTTGTTTTCCAAATCTTACCGGTGCATCATTCAAGTATTCTCTAATCAGTTCATGATCTCTTCGATCTCTTATATTCTAAATTCTCTCAAGCATCTTCGTTCTTTTCTAATTCTTCCCGGTGATTCGTTCTCTTTTCTTCATTCATTCTCAATTATTATTACGGTGGTTCGTTCAAGAGTTCTCTTCCTTCGTTATTATATAGATTCATTCGTCCTTCCCAAATCCTACCGGTGAATTGTTGAAGACCTTCTCAAGTTTGCGCTATATCTCTATCTGTAATCATTTCTCTATGAGAATAAGTAGTATGCCAAATCCATTGCTTGCCATCAATTTAATTGGTGAAGGATCAGCATAATGTAATTCTTATTCTTGTTTCATCGAGTAAGTTCAATTCCTTATTTTGGAGGTTCATCAAAATTCTTGATTTCATTTGTTCATCTTTCTTTCCGGAGTTCAAAGTTTTCTCGGTTATATCATTTCAAACCTTCATCTTATCACTTCAAGGTTTCACCTTGTATTTGCAACTTCTCTTTCTTTTATCATCCTTTTCTTACGGAGTTCTTCATGGAGGCTCTACATGATGGTTCGTCAAGGATTCTTTTAATTATTAATTGTTCTTCAAGATTTCTCTCGGAGTTAAGATCCGTCAAGCTATACTCAAAATTAAACATGGTGCTCAACACATGTTTTGTTTTGAGGAGTTCAAGCATTCTTCGTCGTGCATCCCAAGTGCAATTCTTTCTACCTTACCTTTTGAGATGGTGTTATGTCATTGTTGATAATTTTCCTTCGCGTTTCATGATTCACAGTTTTCAAGAGTGACATATTTAAATCCATCATTTTATCTTTGTTCAAGAGATCTTTTCAACCATCAATCTCTTCGTTGGAGTTATCTTGGGTTATATTTCACCTAAAGCTTTCCCTAAGGATTTTTGCTATTTATGGTGCTTATAAATGAACCAAGTTCTTCATTTGTCCTCCCGGTGAAATAAGTTTCTCGTCTCCTTGTTGATAGCAGTCCAATCATTTCTTTCCGTTGGTGGCAGAAACTCACCTCATAATTTTGAGATGTTTGCCATAAGCCCACAACAAGCTTTCGCTTTTCGTTGTTCGTTTGGCAAAAACTCCGTTCAATTCTTCGTTGCAAGGATGCTTTCCAAGCTCTTTTGTGGCGAAGTTGACATTTTCTTCTTCATTCTGTTATTCCAAAGATCTATCTTCTATTCTTTCGTTCAAGGCATTGTGATGTTGCTCTCTTGACCCATCGTCTCGTTTTGTCAAGATCATGTTCTTTTCTTGCATTATCCATTTAACCGAGTGTTGTGTCATCCATTCAAGTTTTCTCATCTTATCAGGTTTTGCCTTTTTCCTCAACCGGAGAGCTGTCTGAAATCTTTCTTACCCTTATGCCATTCTTTCAATACTTAGGAGGCAGTGTCTTTGTTGATGTCATCAAGTATCTTCCCATCTTCTCAAGTTCATGATTCTAATTCCTTCCATTTTCAGTCGGAGTGCTGTCCAAATTATATCATTCTTACTCCTTCTCTATCTTGTTTTAACCGGAGTGGCTTCAAAATCTATCTTGTCCCCTAAGCTCTTGGTTCTCATCACGTTCTTTGTTCTTCTCTTCGCTAACGCAGTGTTTTAATTCGTTCATCTTCGTTGTATTCTTTTCTCGAAATTGTTCATTCTCTCAAGGTTCTTTGCTTTCACCAGTTCGTCAAAGAAGCAACGTAGTTTACCTCTCATCTTTCTCTTCTGCTTCTCTCCGGCGCCATCCTAGATCTCGGGACGAGATCCTCTCGTAGTGGTGGAGTGTTGTAACGCCCCGGATGCAACTTTCCATATTCGTAACTCCAACTCTTGCCTTTTCCGGCTATGTGATATGTTATTTCCTCCGTGGTTGCGTTTTGTCTTTTGTTGCATTGTGTTCATGTCATGCATCTCATCTCATAGCATCATGCGCATTGCATCTGCATGTTTTCATAAAACTCGTTACCGTTCGTAGTTGCCGCGTCCCCCCTTGCCTTCGTTGGCCGTTCTGAGACCAACCGTGTTTTCGGTGCCCTCTTGTCAAACCACTTAACCTCTATCCGACCCCTTTTTCGTGCGTCCGAAATCTTCCCCGAACCCGACCCGAGCTGTCGTCACCGTTGGATCCGGATCATCCCCTAACGTCTATAAAACATCTCCGTTTCTTATTTAGACTTTCCTAACCTATCTTTTCCCGACCGTCGGATTTTGATCGGATGATCTAACTCCTCTCTTTTCCATATATATATAGTCTACCCCTAGTGCATTTTGGACCAAACCCTAAATTCTAGGAGATTTGTCCCTGCCGCCGCCAAGACTCACCAAATCCCCCTCGGGATCCATCCCTCCCCAACCACCGCTCGCCACCTACAGCCTCATCTTGCCCGATCCAATCCAACCACCACCTCCTCCATCCCCGTGGCCACTTTCAGATCGAGCAGGAGCACTCGGCCTCGTCCCGTCGTGCCGTCGAGTCGCCCGAGCCTCCTTCCAGGACAGCCGAGGACCTTCCCGACCCAGTTGTTCCTCGCCGGACCAGCAGACCGACCTCGCCACTCGGATCCGCTCCCCAGGTCGCCGGACCTCCCTGCAAGCCTCGTCGCCGGCAACCACCACCACCAGGACCAGCCCCGTCGCCTCCGCCTCGTTCCAGGGAAGGAACCCCTCGCGCCCGCTCCTCCCGTCTGCTGGCGCCGCCCGCCTGCGACCTGCATCCCTCGCCGCCGGCCTCTGCTTCCTCAGCATCCTCTCGCCCGAGCAGGAGGACGAGCCGCGGCCCCGTTTCCGCCGTCCAGGACCCTGTGCCGCCCCGCTTCCTCCACTCTCGGCCTCGCCTGGTTCATCTCCGCCGGAGTCCCGCTGTCGCCTGCTTCCCTTCGTCAGAGACGAACGAGAGCTCGCCCGCGTGCGTTGACTGCGCCCGCATGGACCTCACCTGCGGCTCGACCTCGCGCACTTGTCCCTGAGCCCCGTGAGCCAGCCTCGATCTCCTCCTCGCCGGAGTCCGGCACAAGCCACCGCTGCGGGTCGTCCTCAACGCCTTCCCCGCCTCCGGTCGCTCAGTGCCGTCGAGTCCGGTCACCGGTGAAGCCCCGCAGGAGCGCGTCGCGCAGCCGCCGATCCACCAACTGCTGCCCTCCGGACGCCCAGCGCCGCTCACCTCTGTCCGCCAAGCTTCTGCGCCGCCGCACCTTCTTCCTCGGCTTCTGCATCGAGCAGGAGGAGGACGCCCCTGCCTCTGCTTCGAGCGTTGACCGCGCCCCCTCCCCTCGTTCGGTCCGAGATCAAGCCGGCCCGAGCCAGATCCGACCTCCCCCGCTCCATCTCGTGGACCGCAAGGTGTGCCCTGGCAGCGCGTCTCCAGATCCGGCTCAGCTAGCCTGGCTTCGGCCCAGTGCTCCCCTTCCGGCCTCACCTCTCCTCCGACCGGGCCAAGGCCCATGGTGGGGCCACCTCCAGCGCCCTCCTGTTTTTTTTCGTTGTTGGGCCAGCCTCTGTTTCGGCCCGTTCATGTTTTTTTCCAGATCCGCTAATTTACTAATTATCCCAGGATTCCAGTTTTTCAGTTTGCGCCCTCATGATCATGCATTTAATAACTCTTAAACTGTGCATCGGTTTAAAATAATTTAGATATGTAGAATGCTTAGAAAAATTGTGTAGATTAATAATATGCCACTTTCATCTATGTTAAAATGTTTATAATTGTTGTTTGCAATATTTTGCATAATTGCCATGCTAAAATGATTTATTTCATAACTAAATAACCGTAGCTCGGATTTAAATAAATTATACATGTAAATGGGGTAGAAAAATGCATAGATTAACGTGGTGCACTTTATTTTCCTGTTTAACAACAATAAAATATGGTTTAGGGCAGAACAGTACCAAATTCATTATTTGCATATGGGGATTTTCCGGAATTGTTGTTTGTTGTTTCCGGCCTCATTTAAACTTGCCTAAATAGTTAGTTTACTTATGCTTCCCTCTTGCCATGCTTTAAAACATTTAATATTGTTGAGTACCTAACCGAGAGAGAACTAAATAAGTGATGTGGTGTTTTGGCAATATGCAACCCGTTGCATATTGAGCTCCACTTAATTTGTAGTATTGTTTGTTGCACTTTGCCATGCCATGCCTCATTAAACCGGACATGCATCATACTTGATTGTGCATCATGCCTTGTTTATGTGATGGTTGTTTACCATGTTGTTTGCTTCTTTCCGGGTTGCTTCTCTCGTTAGCTTCGGTTTCGTTCCGGAGTTGTGAGGATTCGTTCGACTTCATCCGTTTGTCTTCTTCATGGACTCGTTCTTCTTCCTTGCGGGATTTCAGGCAAGATGACCATACCCTCGAAATCACTTCTATCTTTTCTTGCTAGTTGCTCGCTCTTTTGCTATGCCTATGCTACGATGCCTACCACTTGCTATATCATGCCACCCACATTGCCATGTCAAACCTCTAACCATCCTTTCCTAGCAAACCGTTGATTGGCTATGTTACCGCTTTGCTGAGCCCCTCTTATAGCGTTGTTAGTTGCAGGTGAAGATGAAGTTTGTTCCTTGTTGGAACATGGAGTTGTTGTTCCTTGTTGGAACATGGTTACTTGTTGGGATATCACAATATATCTTATTTAATTAATGCATCTATATACTTGGTAAAGGGTGGAAGGCTCGGCCTTATGCCTGGTGTTTTGTTCCACTCTTGCCGCCCTAGTTTCCGTCATATCGGTATTATGTTCCCGGATTTTGCGTTCCTTACACGGTTGGGTGATTTATGGGACCCCCTTGACAGTTCGCTTTGAATAAGACTCCTCCAAAGAAGGCCGGTTTTAACATTTGCCACCTAAGCCTTTTTCCCTTGGGTTCTGCAGACTCAAGGGTCATCTTTATTTTAACCCCCCCCCGGACCAGTGCTCCTTCGAGTGCTGGCCCGAAACGGGCAGACTGCGGGGCCACCTCGGGGCAACTCGAGGGCTGGTTTTACTCAGAGGCTGACCTATCCGTGTGCCCCGAGACCGAGATATGTGCAGCTCCTATCAGGATTTGTCGGCACATCCGGCGGCTTTGCTGGTCTTGTTTTATTCTTTGTCGAAATGTCTTGTAGTCCGGGATTCGAGATGATCGGGTCTTCGGTAGAAGGAATATCCTTCGTTGACCGTGAGAGCTTATAATGGGCTAAGTTGGGACACCCCTGCAGGGTATTATCTTTCGAAAGCCGTGCCCGCGGTTATGAGGCAGATGGGAATTTGTTAATGTCCGGTTGTAGAAAACCCGAAGTTGATCTTAATTAAAATACATCAACCGCGTGTGTAACCGTGATGGTCTCTTCTCGTGAGTCCGGAAGTGAGCACGGTGTTGGAGTTATGTCTGACGTAAGTAGTTCAGGATCACTTCTTGATCGCTATTAGTTTCACGTCCGTGCTTTGCTCCTCTTCTCGCTCTCTTTTGCGATGTAGCCACCATATATGCTAGTCGCTAGCTGCAGCTCCACTTTACTACCCTGTCCTTCCTATAAGCTTAAATAGTCTTGATCTCATGGTGTGAGATTGCTGAGTCCCGTGACTCACAGATACTTCCAAAACCAGTTTGCGGTGCCGATGAAACTGTGCGGTGACACATCCGAGCTCAAGGAGGAGCTCGATGAAGATCTTGTTCATTGTGTTGTTTCGTTTCAGTTGATCGAGAGTGGAGCCAGTTGGGACGATCGGGATCTGTGTAGCATTTGGGGTAGTCTTCTTTTATTTTGGTTCCGTAGTCGGACCTTGATTGTATCTGTATGATGTAATGTTTTACTCATGTATTGTGTGAAGTGGCGATTGTAAGCCAACTATGTATCTCTTTCCTTATGTATTACATGGGTTGTGTGAAGATTACCTCACTTGCGACATTGCTTTCAATGCGGTTATGCCTCTAAGTCGTGCTTCGACACGTGGGAGATATAGCCGCATCGAGGGCGCTAAGTTGGTAATCGAGCCTTCCCGACTTAGGAGCCCCTACTTGATTGTTTGTGGCGTTGTTGAGTCTAGAACGGAAAATGTTTTGAGTCTTAGGATTATATATATCGGAGAGTAGGATTCTTTTACTCCCCAGTCCCTTCGTCGCTCTGGCGAGGTCTCCTGACGTAGAGTTTTGACTTTCCTCTTCTCAAATTTCACTAAAAAAAATTTTTAGGATCACGCGGGTATCTTGGAATCGTTCCGATGGTTTTGTGACGAGAACATTGTTCTTGGTGCCTCCTGACATTTAGGGGTTGTGGCAGTGTCCCGGGGAGTTGAGCTCCGAGGTGTTGTCGTCACAATTTTATCGTTGCAGTTCTGGAATACCTGAGTTTTGCCGACATCGAAATCTCTTTTGTGCAGTTGTTGGTTAGATAACCCCGATAACCCAGTACTGAGGTGAGTGCGGGAGTATTGCCATGACTCGTATAACGGATGCTTTTCGAAGGTCGAGGTAAATGATTTCCGAGGATTTCTTGGTTATGTGTTGACGGATGGATACAGCTGGATCTAGGTATTGTTAGTTTGGGTGATATATTTTGTGTCCCCTGTATCCCCAACACCAGATTGCATAACCAGAAAGTTTCGGGAGTTTATAGGTGGGAATTCAAGTAGCTCCTAGAATATCTTTCCGACAGATGCATGATATGGGATTGGGTAAATCTCTATCATATGTATTTGTTTCCGGCTTATTCTACAAGCCAATCCTTTGTTTTTGTTCCGTTTTGTGGTATTCGAGTTGCTTCAATGTCAAGTGTTGATTCCATACCTTTCCTAAATGGTGTTCTCATATTGCTATGTGAATACTAATCCTTCTTGATCACTGAGCTTGTCATGTCAATTCTTTTTCTCAACCGGCGTGCTTCTCTTCTAGTGGATCCGATCATTTCAACGTTTGCAAGATCAATTCTAAGTTTTTTTTTTCTCAATGGTGTTTGTTTCATCCGTCCCAAGTTGTCTTTGTTTTCCCGCCCTCCCACCCTTTTTCTTCAAGGACTCAGATTTCTTAATCAAGTATCCTTTTTATTGACGTGAGGTTTCTTCATTCTTTTCCTTTAATGTTTTATCCGGTGATTTCTCATGAAGACGCTAAGGAAGCTTCAACCTTATCATTGTTCCATTCTAATTTTTCTTCTCCGGTGGACTCAAGTCAAGTTTTCGTGTTGATCATATTCCTTCCTCGTTTCAAATGTTTTCTCATACGGTGCACCTCATAATCTTTTAGTTCTTGTTATTCAATTGTTCCGGAGTGCCGAAGATTATCTCAGAAGATTCGTGTTCTCATTCCTAATCCGTGCAAGATTTCTCGTAGTTGTTACCCTTTTGAGCCATTTAATTCTCTGGTGCAATATCTATTTCAAACAATTGTTCAACGGTGGTTCTTTTGAGTGGGCCCTAACCCACAGGTCTTTTCCCAGGATCTTACCTGACTCTTCTAATTTTTCCGGAGCTTCTAAAATTCTTTTCAAAAATTTGACGTAAGAATGAATTATCATCAGTCAAATGTCTTTCTCCAAGACCTTCCAAATTCTTTTCATTGTTGGTTCAACCTTTCTAATTTTCATTCGGAGTGCCTCAACAATTCATGGTGGTGTTTCTCATCGTCATTCTCAACATTTGAAGACCAAAGAAGAGTTTCTCTTTAATCTTGATCCATTCTCTTCAAGATTCATGGTTCTAGCTTGATGCCATCCTCTCATAATTATTTTCGATTGTGAGAATTCTTTTAACCCACCCGGAGCATTTCAGGAGTCTTTTCAGTTTGATTCTTCTGAGCCCATCATCTCAGAATTATTCATTCAAGCGTTCAACTCTTGTTTTCCAAATCTTACCGGTGCATCATTCAAGTATTCTCTAATCAGTTCATGATCTCTTCGATCACTTATATTCTAAATTCTCTCAAGCATCTTCGTTCTTTTCTAATTCTTCCCGGTGATTCGTTCTCTTTTCTTCATTCATTCTCAATTATTATTACGGTGGTTCGTTCAAGAGTTCTCTTCCTTCGTTATTATATAGATTCATTCGTCCTTCCCAAATCCTACCGGTGAATTGTTGAAGACCTTCTCAAGTTTGCGCTATATCTCTATCTGTAATCATTTCTCTATGAGAATAAGTAGTATGCCAAATCCATTGCTTGCCATCAATTTAATTGGTGAAGGATCAGCATAATGTAATTCTTATTCTTGTTTCATCGAGTAAGTTCAATTCCTTATTTTGGAGGTTCATCAAAATTCTTGATTTCATTTGTTCATCTTTCTTTCCGGAGTTCAAAGTTTTCTCGGTTATATCATTTCAAACCTTCATCTTATCACTTCAAGGTTTCACCTTGTATTTGCAACTTCTCTTTCTTTTATCATCCTTTTCTTACCGGAGTTCTTCATGGAGGCTCTACATGATGGTTCGTCAAGGATTATTTTAATTATTAATTGTTCTTCAAGATTTCTCTCGGAGTTAAGATCCGTCAAGCTATACTCAAAAATTAAACATGGTGCTCAACACATGTTTTGTTTTGAGGAGTTCAAGCATTCTTCATCGTGCATCCCGAAGTGCAATTCTTTCTACCTTACCTTTTGAGATGGTGTTATGTCATTGTTGATAATTTTCCTTCGCGTTTCATGATTCACAGTTTTTCAAGAGTGACATATTTAAATCCATCATTTTATCTTTGTTCAAGAGATCTTTTCAACCATCAATCTCTTCGTTGGAGTTATCTTGGGTTATATTTCACCTAAAGCTTTCCCTAAGGATTTTTGCTATTTATGGTGCTTATAAATGAACCAAGTTCTTCATTTGTCCTCCCGGTGAAATAAGTTTCTCGTCTCCTTGTTGATAGCAGTCCAATCATTTCTTTCCGTTGGTGGCAGAAACTCACCTCATAATTTTGAGATGTTTGCCATAAGCCCACAACAAGCTTTCGCTTTTCGTTGTTCGTTTGGCAAAAACTCCGTTCAATTCTTCGTTGCAAGGATGCTTTCCAAGCTCTTTTGTGGCAGAAGTTGACATTTTTCTTCTTCATTCTGTTATTCCAAAGATCTATCTTCTATTCTTTCGTTCCGAAGGCATTGTGATGTTGCTCTCTTCGACCCATCGTCTCGTTTTGTCAAGATCATGTTCTTTTTCTTGCATTATCCATTTAACCGGAGTGTTGTGTCATCCATTCAAGTTTTCTCATCTTATCAGGTTTTGCCTTTTTCCTCAACCGGAGAGCTGTCTGAAATCTTTCTTACCCTTATGCCATTCTTTCAATACTTCCGGAGGCAGTGTGCTGTTGATGTCATCAAGTATCTTCCCATCTTCTCAAGTTCATGATTCTAATTCCTTCCATTTTCAGTCGGAGTGCTGTCCAAATTATATCATTCTTACTCCTTCTCTATCTTGTTTTAACCGGAGTGGCTTCAAAATCTATCTTGTCCCCTAAGCTCTTGGTTCTCATCACGTTCTTTGTTCTTCTCTGCTAACGCAGTGTTTACAATTTCGTTCATCTTCGTTGTATTCTTTTCTCGAAATTGTTCATTCTCTCAAGGTTCTTTGGTTTCACTCGTTCGTCAAAGAAGCAACGTAGTTTACCTCTCATCTTTCTCTTCCGCTTCTCTCCGGCGCCATCCTAGATCTCGGGACGAGATCCTCTCGTAGTGGTGGAGTGTTGTAACGCCCCGGATGCAACTTTCCATATTCGTAACTCCAACTCTTGCCTTTTCCGGCTATGTGATATGTTATTTCCTCCGTGGTTGCGTTTTGTCTTTTGTTGCATTGTGTTCATGTCATGCATCTCATCTCATAGCATCATGCGCATTGCATCTGCATGTTTTCATAAAACTCGTTACCGTTCGTAATTGCCGCGTCCCCCCTTGCCTTCGTTGGCCGTTCTGAGACCAACCGTGTTTTCGGTGCCCTCTTGTCAAACCACTTAACCTCTATCCGACCCCTTTTTCGTGCGTCCGAAATCTTCCCCGAACCCGACCCGAGCTGTCGTCACCGTTGGATCCGGATCATCCCCTAACGTCTATAAAACATCTCCGTTTCTTATTTAGACTTTCCTAACCTATCTTTTCCCGACCGTCGGATTTTGATCGGATGATCTAACTCCTCTCTTTTCCATATATATATAGTCTACCCCTAGTGCATTTTGGACCAAACCCTAAATTCTAGGAGATTTGTCCCTGCCCGCCAAGACTCACCAAATCCCCTCGGGATCCATCCTCCCCAACCACCGCCGCCACCTACAGCCTCATCTTGCCCGATCCAATCCAACCACCACCTCCTCCATCCCCGTGGCCACTTTCAGATCGAGCAGGAGCACTCGGCCTCGTCCCGTCGTGCCGTCGAGTCGCCCGAGCCTCCTTCCAGGACAGCCGAGGACCTTCCCGACCCAGTTGTTCCTCGCCGGACCAGCAGACCGACCTCGCCACTCGGATCCGCTCCCCAGGTCGCCGGACCTCCCTGCAAGCCTCGTCGCCGGCAACCACCACCAGCAGGACCAGCCCCGTCGCCTCCGCCTCGTTCCAGGGAAGGAACCCCTCGCGCCCGCTCCTCCCGTCTGCCCGAGCGCCGCCGCCTCGCGACCCTGCATCCCTCGCCGCCGGCCTCTGCTTCCCCTGCATCCTCTGCTTCGAGCAGGAGGACGAGCCGCGGCCCCGTTTCCGCCGTCCAGGACCCTGTGCCGCCCCGCTTCCTCCACTCTCGGCCTCGCCTGGTTCATCTCCGCCGGAGTCCCGCTGTCGCCTGCTTCCCTTCGTCAGAGAGGCGAACGAGCTTCGCCAGCGCGGCGTTGACTGCGCCGCATGGACCTCACCTGCGGCTCGACCTCGCGCACTTGTCCCTGAGCCCCGTGAGCCAGCCTCGATCTCCTCCTCGCCGGAGTCCGGCACAAGCCACCGCTGCGGGTCGTCCTCAACGCCTTCCCCGCCTCCGGTCGCTCAGTGCCGTCGAGTCCGGTCACCGGTGAAGCCCCGCAGGAGCGCGTCGCGCAGCCGCCGATCCACTAACTGCTGCCCTCCGGACGCCCGGCCCGCTCACCTCTGTCGCCAAGCTTCGCGCGCAGACCTTCTTCTTCTCGGCTTCAGATCGAGCAGGAGGAGGACGCCTGCCTCGCTTCGGCGTTGACGCGCGCCTCCCTCGCTCGGTCCGAGATCAAGCGGCCCGAGCCAGATCCGACCTCCCCGCTCCATCTCGTGGACTGCAAGGTGTGCCACAGCAGGCGTCTCAGATCCGGCTCAGCTAGCCTGCTTCGCCCGTGCTCCCTTCCGGCCTCACCTCTCCTCCGACCGGGCCAAGGCCCATGGTGGGGCCACCTCCAGCGCCCTCCTGTTTTTTTTCGTTGTTGGGCCAGCCTCTGTTTTGGCCCGTTCATGTTTTTTTCCAGATCCGCTAATTTACTAATTATCCCAGGATTCCAGTTTTTCAGTTTGCACCCTCATGATCATGCATTTAATAACTCTTAAACTATGCATCGGTTTAAAATAATTTAGATATGTAGAATGCTTAGAAAAATTGTGTAGATTAATAATATGCCACTTTCATCTATGTTAAAAATGTTTATAATTGTTGTTTGCAATATTTTGCATAATTGCCATGCTAAAATGATTTATTTCATAACTAAATAACCGTAGCTCGGATTTAAATAAATTATACATGTAAATGGGGTAGAAAATGCATAGATTAACGTGGTGCACTTTATTTTCCTGTTTAACAACAATAAAATATGGTTTAGGGCAGAACAGTACCAAATTCATTATTTGCATATGGGGATTTTCCGAATTGTTGTTTGTTGTTTCCGCCTCATTTAAACTTGCCTAAATAGTTAGTTTACTTATGCTTCCCTCTTGCCATGCTTAAAACATTTAATATTGTTGAGTACCTAACCGAGAGAACTAAATAAGTGATGTGGTGTTTTGGCAATATGCAACCCGTTGCATATTGAGCTCCACTTAATTTGTAGTATTGTTTGTTGCACTTTGCCATGCCATGCCTCATTAAACCGGACATGCATCATACTTGATTGTGCATCATGCCTTGTTTATGTGATGGTTGTTTACCATGTTGTTTGCTTCTTTCCGGGTTGCTTCTCTCGTTAGCTTCGGTTTCGTTCCGGAGTTGTGAGGATTCGTTCGACTTCATCCGTTTGTCTTCTTCATGGACTCGTTCTTCTTCCTTGCGGGATTTCAGGCAAGATGACCATACCCTCGAAATCACTTCTATCTTTGCTTGCTAGTTGCTCGCTCTTTTGCTATGCCTATGCTACGATGCCTACCACTTGCTATATCATGCCACCCACATTGCCATGTCAAACCTCTAACCATCCTTTCCTAGCAAACCGTTGATTGGCTATGTTACCGCTTTGCTCAGCCCTCTTATAGTGTTGTTAGTTGCGGTGAAGATGAAGTTTGTTCCTTGTTGGAACATGGAGTTGTTGTTCCTTGTTGGAACATGGTTACTTGTTGGGATATCACAATATATCTTATTTAATTAATGCATCTATATACTTGGTAAAGGGTGGAAGGCTCGGCCTTATGCCCAGTGTTTTGTTCCACTCTTGCCGCCCTAGTTTCCGTCATATCGGTATTATGTTCCCGGATTTTATGTTCCTACACGGTTGGGTGATTTATGGGACCCCTTGACAGTTCGCTTTGAATAAGACTCCTCCAGCAAGGCCCAACATTGGTTTTAACATTTGCCACCTAAGCCTTTTTCCTTGGGTTCTGCAGACTCAAGGGTCATCTTTATTTTAACCCCCCGGACAGTGCTCCTCGAGTGCTGGCCAAACGGGCAGATCATGGGGCCACCTCGGGCAACTCGAGGGCTGGTTTTACTCGAGGCTGACCTATCCGGTGTGCCCCGAGACCGAGATATGTGCAGCTCCTATCAGATTTGTCGGCACATCCGGCGGCTTTGCTGGTCTTGTTTTATTGCTGTCGAAATGTCTTGTAGTCCGGATTCCGAGATCGATCGGGTCTTCCGGTAGAAGGAATATCCTTCGTTGACCGTGAGAGCTTATAATGGGCTAAGTTGGGACACCCTGCAGGTATTATCTTTCAAAGCCGTGCCGCGGTTATGAGGCAGATGGGAATTTGTTAATGTCGGTTGTAGAAAACCCGGTTGATCTTAATTAAAATACATCAACGCGTGTGTAACGTGATGGTCTCTTCTCGGCAGAGTCCGGAAGTGAACACGGTGTTGGAGTTATGTCGGCGTAAGTAGTTCAGGATCACTTCTTGATCGCTATTAGTTTCACGTCCGTGCTTTGCTCCTCTTCTCGCTCTCTTTTGCGATGTAGCCACCATATATGCTAGTCGCTAGCTGCAGCTCCACTTTACTACCCTGTCCTTCCTATAAGCTTAAATAGTCTTGATCTCATGGTGTGAGATTGCTGAGTCCCGTGACTCATGGATACTTCAAAACCAGTTTGCGGTGCCGATGAAACCGTGCAGGTGATACATCCGAGCTCAAGGAGGAGCTCGATGAAGATCTTGTTCATTGTGTTGTTTCGTTTCAGTTGATCAAGAGTGGAGCCAGTTGGGACGATCGGGATCTGTGTAGCATTTGGGGTAGTCTTCTTTTATTTTGGTTCCGTAGTCGGACCTTGATTGTATCTGTATGATGTAATGTTTTACTCATGTATTGTGTGAAGTGGCGATTGTAAGCCAACTATGTATCTCTTTCCCTTATGTATTACATGGGTTGTGTGAAGATTACCTCACTTGCGACATTGCTTTCAATGCGGTTATGCCTCTAAGTCGTGCTTCGACACGTGGGAGATATAGCCGCAACGAGGGCGTTACATTGTGTAACCCTAGATCCTCCCGGTGTCTATATAAACCGAAGGACTTAGTCCGGAGAGATATATTCATTATCGTAGTCATACAGGCTAGACTTCTAGGGTTTAGCCATACGATCTCGTGGTAGATCAACTCTTGTAATACTCATATTCATCAAGATCAATCAAGCAGGAAGTAGGGTATTACCTCCATAGAGAGGGCCCGAACCTGGGTAAAGATCATGTCCCATGTCTCCTGTGACCATCAACCTTAGACGCATAGTTCGGGACCCCCTACCCGAGATCCGCCGGTTTTGACACCGACATTGGTGCTTTCATTGAGAGTTCCACTGTGTCGTCCCCAAAAGGTTTGATGGCCCCTTCAATCGTCGACAATGTCACTGTCCAAGGAGAAACCTTCCTCCCCGGACAGATCTTCGTGTTCAGCGGCTTCGCGCTGCGGGCCAACTCGTTTGGCCACCTGGAGCAGATCAATAGCTATGCCCCTGGCCATCAGTCAGATTCGGGAGCTTGAATTACGTCACGGACGTCCGTGGAGACTTGATCTTCGCTGGATTCAAGACCGCGGCGATCGCTCCTGGTCACCCCGATGAACATGACCTAAATCTGTCATCGGACCGCATCCAGGAGATTGCTCCTGTAACTGCTCTGGCCTTAGATCCGGAGCATATTGCCCCATCCAAAGACGCGAGGCTCAACCCCACCACGAAGGCCACAGATTCCATGACATTGGAGCTGAACATAGACCTAAAGTCACACGTCGCCTTTGTCACCGGAAATTTGGACTCGTCTCTGGTCATAAATTCCGAACCATGTGAGTCCACAGATGCCGAACTTGATTGTTAATCGATCTTCGAGTTCAGCACCGCAGACGTCTTCCAGCACTCGCCCTTGGGCGATGTGCTAAACTCATTAAAGAGACTGTCCTTGGCAGGGGACTCTCAGTCGAACTATGTCCGGCTCGAACTAGAGGCTGGTGATGGGGGAGAATTTCGCTTCCCACCCACCACCCACTTCATAGCCACTGTCGAAGACTTAACCGACATGCTTGACTATGACTCCGAAGACATCGACGGTATGGACGACGAAGCCGGAGGCGAGGAGGCCCAAAACCCGCCGTTCACTGGAAGATGGACGACCACTTCCTCATATGACGTATACATGGTAGATACAACGAAAAATAATAGCGGCGACGACAAGGAAAACCCAGCAAAGGAGGACCCTCCTAAAACACAACCAAAGCGCCGGCATCAGTGGCGCCGCTCTAAATCCTGCCGTAGCAGTGACAGAAACACCGACACAGGAAACGACAACACTCCGGATGGTGCCGAAGACACAGAAGAACCCAATGAACAAACTGCCGAACAAGACAATCATCAGGGCATGTCAGTTACTGTCCGCCCTCCGAGGAGGAGGTGAGCCTCGGCAACGAAGACTTCATCGTGCATGAGGAGCCTCTGGAGCAGGAGCGCTTTAAGCTTCAGCTAATAGCCACTGCGAGGAGCCTGAAAAAGAAGCAGCAGCAGCTTCAAACTAATCAAGATCTGCTCAATGATAGATGGACCAATGTCCTGGCAGCCGAGGAATAAGGCCTTAAACGCCCAGCCAAAATTTACCCAAAGCGCAGATTACTACCTCAGTTCGACGATGAGGCGCCAGACCCTGCACCAGCATCACGCAATGCGGTTGATCGGCCAGCACGCGGTCGGTATAAAACGGCAACACGAGCCGAAAACCAGACTGCCCCGCCCCGCCGTAAAGGCAGGGATAAGACAACTCGGGGCTATACATACGACCCCCGTCAAGACCTAGACAGTAGAGCAGAACACACATTATCGATCTACGGATAGAGAGGACGTGCTTTGACGCGTGAGGACAGCTATCTATTCGGGCGTGACAAACCTAGTCATGCCCGGGCCGAAAACCGCAGACGGACTCCATCAGAGCTACGTCGCGATGCGGCCCGATATAGAGGCGCCGCACACCCTCTTTGCTTCACTGACGAAGTAATGGACCATGAATTCCCAGAAGGGTTTAAACCTGTAAACATTGAATCATACGATGGAACAACCGATACCGCGGTATGGATCAAGGATTTTATTCTCCACATCCACATGGCCCGCGGGGATGATCTTCACGCCATCAAATACCTCCCACTAAAACTTAAAGGACCAGCCCGACACTGGCTAAACAGTCTGCCCGAGAAGCTTTCCTCGACAACTTCCAAGGTACATATGTTCGTCCACGGCACTCATGACCCGCTTTTGCGCGGGTGAGGATAGTTGGTTGGCTCGTAGCAAAAACACAGCCAACGAGGCAGGCCCCTCTGAGGTCAAGAACAACAACGGCAAGCTCCGATGAAGCAGACACAAACGTCGAAGCAATGGCGACAACATCGATGACACTGATGTCAACGCCGGATTAAGCGGCTCCAAGTCCAGTCAGCGGAAAAAGCCGTATATAAGGAACAACCAAGGACCATCCAGCTTGGACCTCATACTCGACCGTCCGTGCCCAATCCATGGCACCCCAGACAAACCAGCCAACCATACCAACAGAGATTGCTGGGTTTTTAAGCAAGCCGGCAAGTTAAATGCCGAGACCAAGGAAAAGGGATCACAAAGCAAGGACGATGATGAGGAACCCCGGCAGACAAACACAGGGGGACAGAAGAAGTTTCCCCCTCAGGTCAAAACAGTGGACATGATATATGCTACACACATCCCCAAAAGGGAGCGCAAGCGTGCACTAAGGGACGTTTATGCGATAGAGCCAGTCGCCCCAAAATTCAACCCATGTTCATCATGCCCGATCACTTTTGATTGTCGGGATCATCCGACCAGTATCCGGCATGGCGGATCAGCCGCACTAGTCCTGGACCCAATAATTGATGGATTCCACCTGACGCGAGTCCTGATGGACGGTGGCAGCAGCCTCAATCTGCTCTATCAGGATACAGTGCGCAAAATGGGCATTAACCCATTACGGATCAAGCCCACAAGGACTACCTTTAAAGGAGTCATACCAGGTGTAGAGCCCGCTGTACGAGCTCAATCACACTAGAGGAAGTCGTCGGATCTCCGGACAACTTCCGAAGCAAGGAATTAATCTTCGATATCGTCCCCTTTCGCAACGGCTATCACGCATTGCTCAGACGAACCGCATTTGCTCGATTAAATGCGGTACCTCACTATGCTTATCTTAAGCTCAAGATGCCCGGTCCACGCGGCATTACAACGGTCAACGGAAACAAGGAACGCTCCCTCCGTACAGATGGAGCACACCGCCGCCCTAGCAGCAGAAGTACAGAGCGTGTTTTCAAGAAGAACCGTAATCTAGCTGTCGAGCCCCTGGACACCGGTTAAAGAGTCCGGACTATGCTGCAGCAGGACATCTCGGCTCGTCAAGAAATTGATTAGCAATTCGGCCTCCGTCCCAGCCCCGATCAAGTAGTGGCATTCGTACCACGTATACATAATTATGCACTCGAAATTCCATGGGCATCGACAGAGGCATAGCTAGCTTGTGATCCATAGTTCGGCTCGACTGATCCCGGACACACGTATACTTCCACCATTTCCCTTTTCCTTTTGCAGATTTTCTTTTACATACGCCTTCTTCAACGGCGGGATTACTGGCCCTGTCAAAGGATGAAATACACCAAGGAAGCAAGGAGCTTTGACGTACAAAGGAAGCCCCAGGTGGTCTCTGCTAACGATTGTTATACCTGTTTTACATACCCGCACGCAGCTCGCTCTTGGTCATGGCATGTTAAATAGCCTTACTTGCTTATCGCATTACTTACACAAGTACGCCTCGACGTATTAATCAACTTACAATGGAAAACAATTGACAGCGTCAGCTTATTACTTGATTTTCTCCTTCCCTTGTATTTATTACTCATCGCACCCGTACACTCTAGTATGTATTACTTCGCCAGGGGCTTCATCACGCCCCGCAGCACGGCAATAAAGTCTGAACACTTTTTATAGTACAGTTCGGCACCCCGAACTTATAGCATTATATGCATCGACTCTGAATCATGTCTTTGGTCAATAGTTGGGTTGCCCGGCTCCTGTGCTTACTACCTTACGTTCCGCTATATCGGCTAGGGTAGTAAAGGGAGACCTACTGCGATTATGTCCCGTTCTTCCGGACGAGCATCTCAGTAGAGAAAGCCGAAAACTGACTGTCATGATGCAGCGAGAGCTGGTCAGCTGTTCGAGAGGTTTCAAATCCTCAGAGATTTTTTTCCGCTTTATGCGAGGAATCAGTTTTTATCCGATCAGGCGTGTATAGCGCCCCTAGCTCGGTCTTCCGAATACCAGGGGCTTTGCCAAAATTCTTATTGTCAAACTCCTATGGCTAAGTGAGGGTGATAAAAGCCGTATAGTCCGATTTCCTTGTTCGTTGCGCTAGACACCTCCTTTAAGGACCAGAATGTGGAGTAAAGAGTGTTTAGATTTATCCCGAACACCCCCGTAGTATCTACGTGGGGGCAGAAGCCGACGACTGGTTAACCCTCAGATTTCATAAACGGCCACACAGGAGGTAAAGTTTTAAGAGTCACAAGCATTATATTACATAATGATCTTGTTTCATATTACAAGACAGGATAACATGAATGTTTTCATGGGAATATAACATCCTTCGCACATTGCTCCACCACAAGGCGGGATCCCTCCAGGACACCATCAAAATATAGCTCGGGTCGGCGGTGCTCCTTGCCCTCAGGCGGCCCCTCGGTCATCAGCTTCTTGGCATCCATCTTCGCCCAGTGCATCTTGACGCGGGCAAAAGCCATCCGTGCACCTTCAATGCAGACCGACCACTTTATGACCTCAAGCCGCGGGCAGGCACTAACAAGCTGCTTCACAAGTCCGAAGTAGCTGCTGGGCATAGGCTCAGCATGGCCATAGCCGGACTATTATGTCCTTCATAGCTAGCTTGGCCGCCTTGTGCAGCTCGACGAGCTGTTTCAGCTGGTCGCCGAAGGGCACCGGATGTTCTGGTCCGAGGTATTGAGACCAGAACAGTTTCTCCGAAGAACTCCCTTCTTTGGCTCGATAGAACTCGGCAGCATCCGATATGCTGCGCGGCAAATCCGTAAACGCCCCTGAAGAGCTCCAAATTCAGGTAATTAAAAGGAACGTTTCCTTCACAGACTTGCTTTACATAATGAAAGCCTTACCCGCCGCGATCTTCTTGGCCGCCTCGATTTCCTGGAGGGCTGTTACGCCCCCGATGCGGCTATATCTCCCACGTGTCGAGGCACGACTTAGAGGCATAACCGCATTGAAAGCAATGTCGCAAGTGAGGTAATCTTCACACAACCCATGTAATAATTAAGGGAAAGAGATACATAGTTGGCTTACAGTCGCCACTTTACATAAATAAACATCCATCATTCAGAGAACACTCAAGGTCCGACTACGGAACCAAAATAAAAGAAGATACCCCAAATGCTACACAGATCCCCGAATCGTCCCAACTGGGCACCACTACTGATCATCAGGAAAAGACACATAGTAACGACCACGTTCCTCGTCGAACTCCCACTTGAGCTCGGTTGAGTCACCTGACCGGCCTCGTCGGAACTGCAACTGTTTTGAAGTATCTGTGAGTCACGGGACTCAGCAATCTCACACCAGCGAGATCAAGACTATTTAAGCTTATAGGAAGGACAGGATAGTAAAGAGGAGCTGCAGCAAGCGACTAGCATATATGGTGGCTACATCGCAAGAGAGAGCGAGAAGAGGAGCAAAGCACGGTCGTGAAACTAGTAGCGATCAAGAAGTGATCCTGAACTACTTACGCCGACATAACTCCAACACCGTGTTCACTTCCGGACTCACGAGAAGAGATCATCACGGTTACACACGCGTTGATGTGTATTTTATTTGAGGTCAACTTCGGGTTTTCTACACGGACATTAACAAATTCCCATCTGCCTCATAAATCGCGGGCACGGCTTTGAAAGATATTACCTGCAGGGTGTCCCAACTTAGCCCATTATAAGCTCTCACGGTCAACGAAGGATATTCTTCTACGGAAGACCCGATCAATCTCGAATCCCGGACTACAAGACATTTCGACAGCAATAAAACAAGACCAGCAAAGCCACCCGAATGTGCCGACAAATCCCGATAGGAGCTGCACATATCTCGTTCTCGTGGCACACCGGATGGGCAAGACGTCGGGTTGGCATAGACCTGGATTGCCAGGGGGCGCGGACATCGCCAGAGTTGGGCCAGCACTCAAGGAGCACGGTCCGGGTTAAATAAAGATGACCCTCGGGCTCGCGAAAACCCGGGGAAAAGGCTTAGGTGGCAAATGGTAAAACCAAAGTTGGGCCTTGCTGGAGGAGTCTTATTCAAAGCGAACTGTCAAGGGGTCCCATAAATCACCCAACCGTAAGGAACGCAAAATCAAGGAACATAACACCGGTATGACGGTAACTAGGGTGGCAAGAGTGGAACAAAACACCAGGCATAAGGCCGAGCCTTCCACCCTTTACCAAGTATATAGATGCATTAATTATAGCAGATATATATATTGTGATATCCCCAAAAAGTAAACATGTTCCAAAAGGAACAACATCTCCATGTTCCAACAAGGAACAAACTTCAACTTCACCTGCAACTAGCAACGCTATAAGAGGGCTGAGCAAAGCGGTAACATAGACAATCAACGGTTTGCTAGGAAAGGATGGTTAGGGGCTGACATGGCAATATGGGTGGCATGATATAGCAAGTGGTAGGCATCGCAGCATAGGCATAGCAAAAGAGCGAGCAACTAGCATAGCAAAGATAGAAGTGATTTCGAGGGTATGGTCATCTTGCTCGCAATGTTCTCGAGTTGTCGAAAGCTTGATCCTCGTAAGCGTTCTCAACAGGTTCCTCGCTCACGCACTCGCCTCCGGCTCTACCCAAAGCAACAACACAAACAAAGGAACCACAATAAATCACGGTGCAATGCACAATCAACATGATGCAAAACATGACATGATATGCGGGATGTGATATGCAATGCGTATGTGCGCTCCGGAAGGTAAATGATGAACCAGGCATCAACTTGGCAAACCAAGCATGCCACTGGAAAGATGAGATGATTTGGGTTGAAATCGATATAAAGATCACCGGAATCGGATGCACGGTTTGCAAATGACAAGCAAAACAAGAATGGCGCAAATCTGCCATTAACAGCATGATGCCACTTAGCAAGCAACAAATAATTAAGCTACTGCACCCAAACGTATTAACAAGGCACATGGCAGTGACCTACACATGATGCTCGACAAAAGATGAGCACTGAGCTACAGCTAGTTCACATCATAACAGGTTCAAACAAGCATGGCATAAGTGCACAAAATATCAGGCTGGACATGGCAAAAACAGCATCAGGTTGCAATGTTCAGAGCAACAAAACTACATGCTACAGGAACTTAAAATAGCAAAACATGGCATGGCATGAATCTACTCAAAGCATAGATCAAAAGTCCCTTACTGACCATAAGCCAAAAAGGATTAGAAAATATAGTAACACCCATGTCAATATTGAAAGTTTCGTTAACAGATTCAGCAACATGGCATGTCAAAAACGGATAACGAGTAGGCATGTTTACAAGCTCAATGCACTCACTACAGAGTCTTATATGATAAACTAAGCATACATACATCAAGAAGACATGACATAGAAGACATACATGGCAAGAACAATAACATAGCATACATGGGTCAACCACAACAACCTAGGCAAAATTGAATAACATGTAAACAATCTGCCAGGAAACATTTGATAGCAAAAGTAGAGCTCGATTGACTCAAGCTATGGCACTCCATAATTGCAAACAAAGGTATGGATGGATAGATCAAGACATTCTTTACAAAACACTCTTACTGAAGTATCTCAAAATATGCATAGATCTCTCGGTAGCATCAAGTTAACATGGCATCAAAATCAGCTAAACAGGGCTGAAAATCAGCAACAGCAGGACACCTACTTTGCATGATTGTGCTAGTCACCACATAGATCACAAAAATACATGGCATACACCCCTGGAAAGATGGCATGGCATATTTCAAAACACATGTAGGACTCAAATTCATAGGGTGCACACATTAATCATGGCAAAAATAACAAAAGTGCAAGTTCTGTTAAGAAACAGAAACTAACATCACATAGCACTCTTTCAACAGCATTTCGGGCATCAAGATGAGCTCAAATGAAAATGATGCAATGGAATGAAATGATGTACTCTTCGAGACGAACATTTTGACATATTAAACGCGCAAAATGGATCTACAGATGCAAAGATACACTACTTTGAAAATGACACAAAATATCATGAGATGAAAAGACTTAGAAGAAAAGAGGGGAAAAAGAGGTCAACGGGTGCGCTTCCCGAGGCCGGATCGGGCGCGGATTCGGCGGCGCGCTGGGCTCCGGAGCCGGGCGAGGAGGAAGGCGGTCGCCGGCGGGTCGGGCTCGGCCGGGCGGCGGTGGAGGAGCTCGCCGAGGGAGGCGGCGACCACCATGGCGGATCCGGCGAAGGGGGCCGGACGGGCGGGGCGGCAAGCGGGCGGAGGAAGAGCTGTGGCGGGCGGAGGAAGAGGGCGCTGGCGGGCGACCGCTGGAGGCGCGGGCGGGCGGCGGCGCTGGCTGGCGGGGTTCCCTGGGCCCGGCCCGGGCGGCGTGGGCGGCGGGCGGACAGGTGGTGACTTTTGATTGGCGCGGACGGGCGGGCGATTTCGTCGGCGGCGGCGGACACGTCCGTGGCGCGGGACGGATTTTAGGGTTTCGGGGAAGGGATGATCCGGATTTGGAGGGGGGTTTGCTTAAATAGGCATAGAGGGAGCTAGGAGAGTCCAAATGAGGTGTAGTTTTCGCCCACACGATCGTGATCGAACGACGGAGAGCATGGAAGTGACTTAGATGGGTTATTGGGCTGTTTTGAAGGGGTGTTGGGCTGCAACTTAAAATAGGCCTTTGCGAGAGTGCGGTTAACCGTTGGAGTACCAAACGAGCTCCAATTGACCCGAAACTTGACCGGTGGTCTACGGGTGGTATACCAAGGCCACTAGACAAACCTCGGTCCATTTAGAGAAGGTTTAATACCCGCACACGGAAAAACGTAAAAGGGACCGCCGGGGGAGATAGGAGTGCCGGATTGCAAAACGGACAACGGGAAAAATGCTCGGAATCATGAGACGAACACGTATGCAAATGCGATGCACATGATGACATAATATAAAATGCATGACATGGACAAAAACGCAAAAAGAGGAAAACCCAACCACGGAGGGAATATCATATATCAATGCCGAAAATGGCAAGAGTTGGAGTTACAAATATGGAAAGTTACTTCGGGTGTTACAACACTCCACCACTACAAGAGGATCTCGCCCCGAGATCTAGGACTGAAAGAACTCCGGATATTCGAACGGAGGTGATCCTCGCGCCTCGTGTAGCTTTTCGGTCGGAATGGTGTGACCACTTCACTTTCAGGAATTTGATTGACTTGTTGCGAGTCTTGCGCTCGGTTTCTTCAAGAATAGCAACGGGTGCTCATGATAAGAGATCTTCTTGAAGGTCAATCTCTTGAAGTTGATAGTGCGTTCAGAGTCTTGAAGCACTTGCGAAGCTGTGACACGTGAAACACATCGCACGCTTGCAAAGTTGGATGGAAGCTCAAGTTGATAGGCGAGATCGCCTCTTTTCCCAATGATCTTGAAAGGACCCACGTATCTAGGGGCAAGCTTCCTTTGATACCGGGCGACGAGTACCTTTCATTGAGAGAGGCGGAGGTAGACATGGTCTCCGATTTCAAAAGCCACATCACGGTGCTTATCATCATAATAGCTCTTCCGCGCGATTATGCGGCTTTGAGATTCTCACGAATGACTTGGCACATTTCTTCCGCTTCGTGATCAAGTCATTGCCAAGAAGTTGGCGTTCACTGTCTCGCACCAATTGAGAGGAGTACGACACTTTCTCGCCATAGAGAATTTCGAATGGGGCCTTGCCCGAACTCGCTTGGAAGCTGTTGTTGTAGGAGAACTCGGCATATGGAAGACAATCTTCCCACTTCATACCGAAAGAAATGACACAAGCCCCGAGCATTTCTTCAAGGATTTGATTTACTCGCTCAACTTGGCCACTTGTTTGAGGATGGAAAGCTGTCTTTGAAACGAATGTTGGTGCCCATGGCCTTCGAAAAGAATCCCAAAACTTGGAGGTAAAGATGCTGCCACGATCTCAAGAGATCACTTGAGGAATGCCGTGCAAGGAGACAATCCTCGGAGGTGTATAGCTCGCCAACCGAGTTCTTTGTGATCGATTCTTTGATAGGAAGAAAATGAGCCACTTTAGTAAGCTTGTCAATGACAACGAAGATAGCATCATTTCCACGCTTGGACTTTGGAAAACCAGTCACGAAGTCCATTTCAATATGGTCAAACTTCCATTCGGAATAGCAAGAGGTTGGAGGAGACCAGCTGGTCTTTGGTGTTCTCGCTTTCACTCTTCTCGCAGACATCACACTCATTCACGAATTGAGCAATTTCTCGCTTCATTCGAGTCCACCAATATGACTGCTTGAGGTCATGGTACATCTTAGTACTTCCGGGATGAATGGATAGAAGCGAATTGTGAGCCTCGCTCATAATGACTTTTCTCAGATCACCCTTAGGAACCACAATCCGTCCTCAAAGAACAGAGTGTCTTTGTCATCAACGTGGAAGCACTTGTACTTGAAATGCCCTTGTCGATACCACGTTTCACCTTTTTCACCATGGTATCCGAAGTTGAGCCTCACAAATCTGATCTTCCAAAGTAGGAGAGACTATGAGGTTGGCAAGAAAGCCTTGAGGAACAACTTGAAGATTCAGCTTGCGGAAAGCTTCACAGAGATCCGGCTGAAAAGGCTTGAGGATTAGACTGTTGCAGTAAGCTTTCCTGCTCAAAGCATCTGCAATGACATTGGCCTTGCCCGGAGTATATTCAATACTTGGGTTGTACTCTTGAATCATTTCGACCCATCGAGTCTGCCTGAGGTTGAGGTCGGGCTGAGTGAAGATGTACTTGAGACTCTTGTGATCGGTGAAAATGTCCACTTTCCTTCCCAACAAGAGATGTCTCCACGTTATTAATGCATGGACAACGCCGCCAACTCAAGATCGTGAGTGGGGTAGTTCTTCTCGTTGGGCTTCAATCTGGCGAGAGGTATAAGCCACAACTCTCTTCTCTTGCATCAACACAGCACCGAGACCTTGAAGAGAAGCATCACGAAAACTTCAAATGGCTTGGATTCATCAGGAGGAGTCAGAACAGGAGCTGTGACGAGTTTCTCTTTGAGGGTATTGAAAGCAACGCCACACTCGGGAGACCAGACATACTTCACATGCTTCTGGAGAAGGTTGGAAAGAGGCTTTGCAATCTTGGAGAAGTTCTCAACGAATCTTCGGCAATAGCTTGCAAGACCAAGAAAATCATGGAGCTGCTTGACATTACGAGGAGGTTCCCAATTCACGATTGCGGACACCTTCTCGGGATTAACAATGATGCCCTTGGCAGAGATGATATGACCAAGATAAAGCACTTCATCAAGCCAAAATTCACATTTGGAGAACTTAGCATAGAATTGGTACTCTCGAGCTTGTCTAGCACCAATCGCAAATGTTTGGCATGATCCTTCTTATTCTTGGAGAAGACCAAAATATCATCAAGATATACCAAGACGAATTCATTGGTGTAGGGGTTGAATATGAAGTTCATCATCCGAGAGAAAGTTGGAGGAGCATTGACGAGGCCGAAAGACATGACAAGATATTCATAAGAACCAAAGCTTGTTCGAATCTGTCTTGGGAATATCTTGTTCACGAATGCGAATCTGATGATACCCCATACGAAGGTCAAGCTTGGAGAACACTGTAGCACCTTTGAGTTGCTCGAAAAGCTCATTGATGTTGGGAAGTGGATACTTGTTCTTGATTGTCTTCTTATTCAATGGACGGTAATCGACGCAAAGTCGGTCCGTGCCATCCTTCTTCCGGACAAAAGAACACCACAACCCCAAGGAGATGAACTCGTCCGATCAAACCAGACGCTCTTGTTCATCGAGCTGCTTCTTCAATTCCTTCAGCTCATCAGTCCAAGCTTGTATGGACGCTTGCAACGGGTTCGATGCGGGCTCAAGATCGATAACGAACTCAATCGGCCGATGAGGAGGCATACCCGAAGCTCTTCCGAAAGACATCTTGGTACTCACAAACGATGGAATCGAGAGATAGCATTCAGTTCGCCCTTCTCATTGAGAGAAAACAACCGAATGGTTTCATCACGAGCGGCATAGATGATCACATCATTAGAAGAGTGAGTCAATTGAATTTCCACAGCAGCACAATCAAGTCGAGCTTTGTCCGATAAAGCCATCCATTCCGAGAATAAGATCAATATCCGAGTCACCAAGAACCATTGGTTTAGCGAGAAATCTGTAATCTCCCATCTTGATAGAAACATCCGGGCCATCATTTTGTATTCATGAACAAACCGGAGAGGAAACCGCTATCGGCTTAGGCAGATCAACAGTATGCAAATTGTTCATGGATGCAAAAGGTCTTGATATGAAAGAAATAGATGCACCAGTATCAAATAAGACTTTTGCCGGAATATCATTAACTGGAAGATTACCCATTATCACATCAGAAGATTCCTCCGCTTGAGCTGCATTCATCATATTGACCTTTGCAGACTTGGGATTATGCTTGACCACTGCATTGCTGGAAGATTTCACAGGAGGAGGAGGCGGAAGACGCCTCTGGTTGAAGCACTTGTTCGCATAGTGACCATTCTGCTGACATTTGTTGCAAGTCACTTCAGAGAGCGGACGGTGGTAAGGAGCACTTGACCTTGGAGCTTGAGAATTAGACTTGTTACGATAGCTTGGGTTGGGTGGGTGGGAAGATCCACGGCCACCTGAGTTCTTCTGGCGATAAGGCTGACGGAACGGAGGAGGAGGAAGGTAGAACTTGCTGCTTAGCTGCCACTTGAGAGGAAGAAGAAGACTGAACTGCATCCTCGATTCTCTTCTTGAAGCCTCACATTTGAGCTGGGCAGCTTCTTGCTTCAGAGCCATGTTGTAGAAATCATCATACTTATCGGCTCAAAAGCACAAGAGCTAATTGCAGATCTTCTCTCGGACCACCTCTGAATTGATAGATCATACTCTTTTCATCGTGCACGCCTTGCTTAGCAAAACGAAGCGAGCTTCGAACTGGATATTGTATTGATAGACAGACATGTTGCCCTGCTTGAGATTGCGGAACTCCTCACGCTTGCTCTCAACAACACTTTTCGAATGTGATGAGCTCTGAAATCACGGCGAACTCATCCTGTAATGACACGACCTCCTCTCGAATCTTTGTATTCTTTGGTACCACTCAGCAGCTTGATCCTTGAGTTGAAACGATGCAAACTTGACAAAGTCCTCGGTCCGACATTGCTACAATCAAAATGCTTGCAGATGTCCACTAACCAATCGTCGCGTCGTGGCCTCGGCTACGTAAACCGAAAGACTTCGCTGATTAGCGAGGAACCGATCGAGAGTAGCAAAGTGTGGCTGATTGTTGCCTTGACCTTGATTTCCTTGATTGCCTTGCCCCTGAGTACGTTCTTGCAAGAGCTGCAAAATCATCTGAGCATTGGCATTGGTGGCTGCCATGATAGCTTGCCAGGCATCTGGAGGCGGAGGTGGAGGTGGAGGTGGAGGGTTCGACTGATCCCCATCATTGCGATCCGGATTCAGACGCATTGGCGGAGCCATCCTGAAGAGGGTGACATCCGTTAGTCCTTTAATAGACAAAAGATAAGTTGAATCAACGGATAGAAATTGCAACATACAGTCTTCACAATAAACATTCGAACAAGAATGAACGAATGAATTCCAAAAGTTAAACATCACACGTCCATTAAGGTGAGAAGCCACTTAGATAAAGATATGGAAACAACATCTGTCTTAGAAACAAATCGAATATCACTGGCGAAAGCAAAAGATTGATCGCTAAAATGAGCGGAACAAACACATGATAGAGATTTCGCCCAAAGTGTTAGTGGTGGGGCCCACACGGACACGACGTATAGCGGACGTCACGAATGACAAACAAGACGCCCCGAATCAGCATAGCCAAGGATTCTTTAAGACGTCTCGCGACCATCGTAGAATCGACCGTGAATGGGCGGACCACTAGACGTTGAACCCCAATCTCAAATCATACATCCGTCGGAAAGAATATCCCGTAAGCTACTAGAATTCCCACCTATAAACTCCCGAAACTTTCGGTTATGCAATCTGGTGTTGGGGATACAGGGACACAAAATATATCACCCAAACTAACAATACCTAGATCCATTTGTATCCATCCGTCAACACATAACCAAGAAATCCTCGAAATCGTGTACCTCAACCTTGAAAAACATCCGTTATACAAGTCATGGCAATACTCCCAAGACTCGCCTCGAAGATCGGGCTATCGGGGTTATCTCACCAACAACTGCACAAAAGAGATTTCGATGTCGGCAAAAATCAGGTATTCGAATCGCAACGATAAAATTGTGACGACAACACCCGGAGCTCAACTCCCGGGACACCGCCACAACCCCTAAATGTCGAGGCACCAAGAAGAATGTTCTCGTCACAAAACCATCGAACGATTCCAAGATACCCACGTGATCCTAAAAAAAATTAGTGAAATTTGAGGAGAGAAGAGTCAAAACTCTACGTCGGGATACCTCACCGAGCGACGAAGGACTGGGAAGTAAAAGAATCCTACTCTCCGATATATATAATCCTAAGACTCAAAACATTTTCCATTCTAGACTCAACAACGCCAGCAAACAATCAAGTAGGGGGCTCCTAAGTCGGGGAAGGCTCTGATTACCAACTTGTTACGCCCCCGATGCGGCTATATCTCCCACGTGTCGAGGCACGACTTAGAGGCATAACCGCATTGAAAGCAATTTCGCAAGTGAGGTAATCTTCACACAACCCATGTAATAATTAAGGGAAAGAGATACATAGTTGGCTTACAATGCCACTTCACACAAGACATAAATAAACATCCATCATTCAGAGAACACTCAAGGTCCGACTACGGAACCAAAATAAAAGAAGATACCCCAAATGCTACACGGATCCCGAATCGTCCCAACTGGGCACCACTACTGATCATCAGGAAAAGACACATAGTAACGACCACGTTCCTCGTCGAACTCCCACTTGAGCTCGGTTGAGTCACCTGCACCGCCTCGTCGGAACTCGCAACTGTTTTGAAGTATCTGTGAGTCACGGGACTCAGCAATCTCACACCCGCGAGATCAAGACTATTTAAGCTTATAGGAAGGACAGGATAGTAAAGAGGAGCTGCAGCAAGCGACTAGCATATATGGTGGCTACATCGCAAGAGAGAGCGAGAAGAGGAGCAAAGCACGGTCGTGAAACTAGTAGCGATCAAGAAGTGATCCTGAACTACTTACGTCAGACATAACTCCAACACCGTGTTCACTTCCCGGACCACGAGAAGAGACCATCACGGTTACACACGCGTTGATGTGTATTTTATTTGAGGTCAACTTCGGGTTTTCTACACCGGACATTAACAAATTCCCATCTGCCTCATAACGCGGGCACGGCTTTGAAAGATATTACCTGCAGGGTGTCCCAACTTAGCCCATTATAAGCTCTCACGGTCAACGAAGGATATTCCTTCTACCGGGAAGACCCGATCAATCTCGGAATCCCGGACTACAAGACATTTCGACAGCAATAAAACAAGACCAGCAAAGCCACCCGAATGTGCCGACAAATCCCGATAGGAGCTGCACATATCTCGTTCTCATGGCACACCGGATGGGCAAGACGTCGGGTTGGCATAGACCCTGGATTGCCCAGGGGGCGCCGGACATCGCCCAGGTTGGGCCAGCACTCGAAGGAGCACTTGTCCGGGGGTTAAATAAAGATGACCCTCGGGCTCGCGAAAACCCGGGGGAAAAGGCTTAGGTGGCAAATGGTAAAACCAAAGTTGGGCCTTGCTGGAGGAGTCTTATTCAAAGCGAACTGTCAAGGGGTCCCATAAATCACCCAACCGTGTAAGGAACGCAAAATCAAGGAACATAACACCGGTATGACGGTAACTAGGGTGTCAAGAGTGGAACAAAACACCAGGCATAAGGCCGAGCCTTCCACCCTTTACCAAGTATATAGATGCATTAATTATAGCAGATATATATATATTGTGATATCCCCAAAAAGTAAACATGTTCCAAAAGGAACAACATCTCCATGTTCCAACAAGGAACAAACTTCAACTTCACCTGCAACTAGCAACGCTATAAGAGGGCTGAGCAAAGCGGTAACATAGCCAATCAACGGTTTGCTAGGAAAGGATGGTTAGGGCTGACATGGCAATATGGGTGGCATGATATAGCAAGTGGTAGGCATCGCAGCATAGGCATAGCAAAAGAGCGAGCAACTAGCATAGCAAAGATAGAAGTGATTTCGAGGGTATGGTCATCTTGCTCGCAATGTTCTCGAGTTGTCGAAAGCTTGATCCTCGTAAGCGTTCTCAACAGGTTCCTCGCTCACGCACTCGTCTCCGGCTCTACCCAAAGCAACAACACAAACAAAGGAACCACAATAAATCACGGTGCAATGCACAATCAACATGATGCAAAACATGACATGATATGCGGGATGTGATATGCAATGCGTATATGCGCCCGAAGGTAATGATGAACCAGGCATCAACTTGGCAAACCAAGCATGCCACTGGAAAGATGAGATGATTTGGGTTGAAATCGATATAAAGATCACCGGAATCGGATGCACGGTTTGCAAATGACAAGCAAAACAAGAATGGCGCAAATCTGCCATTAACAGCATGATGCCACTTAGCAAGCAACAAATAATTAAGCTACTGCACCCAAACGTATTAACAAGGCACATGGCAGTGACCTACACATGATGCTCGACAAAAGATGAGCACTGAGCTACGGCTAGTTCACATCATAACAGGTTCAAACAAGCATGGCAAAAGTGCACAAAATATCAGGCTGGACATGGCAAAAACAGCATCAGATTGCAATGTTCAGAGCAACAAAACTACATGCTACAGGAACTTAAAATAGCAAAACATGGCATGGCATGAATCTACTCAAAGCATAGATCAAAAGTCCCTTACTGACCATAAGCCAAAAAGGATTAGAAAATATAGTAACACCCATGTCAATATTGAAAGTTTCGTTAACAGATTCAGCAACATGGCATGTCAAAAACTGATAACGAGTAGGCATGTTTACAAGCTCAATGCACTCACTACAGAGTCTTATATGATAAACTAAGCATACATACATCAAGAAGACATGACATAGAAGACATACATGGCAAGAACAATAACATAGCATACATGGGTCAACCACAACAACCTAGGCAAAATTGAATAACATGTAAACAATCTGCCAGGAAACATTTGATAGCAAAAGTAGAGCTCGATTGACTCAAGCTATGGCACTCCATAATTGCAAACAAAGGCATGTATGGATAGATCAAGACATGCTTTACAAAACACTCTTACTGAAGTATCTCAAAATATGCATAGATCTCTCGGTAGCATCAAGTTAACATGGCATCAAAATCAGCTAAACAGGGCTGAAAATCAGCAACAGCAGGACACCTACTTTGCATGATTGTGCTAGTCACCACATAGATCACAAAATACATGGCATACACCCCTGGAAAGATGGCATGGCATATTTCAAAACACATGTAGGACTCAAATTCATAGGGTGCACACATTAATCATGGCAAAAATAACAAAAGTGCAAGTTCTGTTAAGAAACAGAAACTAACATCACATAGCACTCTTTCAACAGCATTTCGGGCATCAAGATGAGCTCAAATGAAAATGATGCAATGGAATGAAATGATGTACTCTTCGAGTCGAACATTCTGACATATTAAACACGCAAAATGGATCTACAGATGCAAAGATACACTACTTTGAAAATGACACAAAATATCATGAGATGAAAAGACTTAGAAGAAAAGAGGGGAAAAAGAGGTCAACGGGTGCGCTTCCCGAGGCCGGATCGGGCGCGGGATCTCGGCGGCGCGCGGGCTCCCGGAGCCCGGCGAGGAGGAAGGCGGTCGCCGGGCGGGTCGGGCTCGGCCGGGCGCGTGGAGGAGCTCGCCGGGGGGCGGGCGACCATGGCGGGATCCGGAGGAAGGCGCCGGCCCGGACGGGCGGCGGCAAGCGGGCCGGAGGAAGAGAAGCGCGGCGGGCGCCGGAGGAAGAGGGCGCGGCGGGCGCACCGGCTGGAGGCGCGGGCGGCGGGGCGGGCGCTGGTGGCAGGGCCGCGCTTTCGCCTGGGTTCGGGCGGGCGGCGCGGGGCGGCGGCGGACAGGTGGCGGTTTGATTGGCGCGACGCAGTGGCGATTTCGTCCAGCGGCGGCGGACACGTCCGCGGGGCGGGACGGATTTTAGGGTTTCGGGAAGGATGATCCGGATTTGGAGGGGGTTTGCTTAAATAGGCATAGAGGAGCTAGGAGAGTCCAAATGAGGTGTAGTTTTCGCCACACGATCGTGATCGAACGACGGAGAGCATGGAAGTGACTTAGATGGGTTATTGGGCTGTTTTGAAGGGTGTTGGGCTGCAACTTAAAATAGGCCTTTGCGAGAGTGCGGTTAACCGTTGGAGTACCAAACGAGCTCCAATTGACCAAACTTGACCGGTGGTCTACGGTGGTATACCAAGGCCACTAGACAAACCTCGGTCCATTTCGAGAAGGTTTAATACCCGCACACGGAAAAACGTAAAAGGGACCGCCGGGGAGATAGGAGTGCCGGATTGCAAAACGGACAACGGAAAAATGCTCGGAATCATGAGATTAACACGTATGCAAATGCGATGCACATGATGACATAATATAAAATGCATGACATGGACAAAAATGCAAAAAGAGGAAACCCCAACCACGGAGGGAATATCATATATCAATGCCGAAAATGGCAAGAGTTGGAGTTACAAATATGGAAAGTTACTTCCGGGGTGTTACAAGGGCGCTCTGGGCTTCGGCTCGGGCATCTCGTGCGCTCTGCCGGGCCTTCGCAAGTTCGGACCCTTGCGTTTTAGAATCATGCTCCAAGGACTCGTACTTCTTGACGGCGTCCTGGAGCTCTTGCTGGACCTCGCTGACCTGGGCCTCGTGCTTCTCACGCGCGGCGTGTTCCTTGGCCGCTTTGTCCTCGGCCTCGGCCAACGCCTTCTTGAGGGCCGCCACCTCGGTAGTTGCCCCTATTAAAGTTCATGACACTCTAGTCAGCACGAACCATTCATCCTTCCTAAGTATACACACAGGTTATTGTATACCTTGGTTGTCCTCCAGCTGCTTCTTCACGAGGCCGAGCTCTTCCTCGGCCCGCTCCAGGTCCTGCTTTAGTCCGGAGACCTCCGCAGTATGAGCCGCAGCAGCCAGCAGCGACGCCTGCTTATTCACATAGACATCTTATGTTAGACTCCTGCGAAAATTATTTTGATCCTCTATTCGGCTTTTTCTTTCCGAACACCAAACAGAGCATCAGGGGCTACTTTCTACACTGTGATATTCTATCTACAATTACATTACTTACCTCAAAGCCCGTTAAAAGGCTAGCGCAGGCTTCGGGCAGTCCACTTTTGGCGGACCGAAACTTCTCGATCACCGTACCCATAAGACACGGTGTTCATCCACAATGGAAGCGCCTTGCAGCGCTTCCAGCAGATTATCCGGTGCCTCTGGCTGGACAGGGGTCACCGGTGGAACAGGCACACCTCCTCCTTTTGGGGAAGGCTGCTTGCTTGACTCCGGAGCCGTGTAGGTCTCCAGAATGGTATCCGGCTGGGGGGCGAATTGAACTTGACCCCCATCACCAGTCCCCATGGGGGTTTTTCCCCCATACGTCCGGCGGCCGAGGAGTCATCCTTTGGCGCCACCCCGACGACCTCCGGAGCCTCTCCCTGACCTGGTAAGGTCCTTTGGGACACCACCTCATCATCACCCTTGGTCGAGGGAGAGTGAGCGGGCGGCGACGACATACTGGCCATCTCCTTTGGATCTAGCGAACCTCCTGTTGAGGATCGCGGGGAGCTGTCGCGGGCCGGACTGCAATGGCATAATTTAAGCATATTAATATTACAAAGTGGAAAGGCCAGACACTTGGAATTGCATAAGGTTTTTAGTACTTACGAGGCAGCTCGAGGCTTGGTCCGGGGCGGTCGCTCTGGACTACTATCGACGTCCCACGCAAAGTTATCCGCAAGGGAGCCTTTCCCCCTCTTGGGCGCCTTCGCCTCCAGATTTGTGGAGGCCCCCCTTTTCTTCCTTCCCCCCTCAGGGGGGAGTCGCTTTCTTCCTCCTCCTCGTCGTCATCTTCGGCGGTCGAAGAGTGAGTCTCATCTTCGGACGTCACGTCCGAAGCGCCTTTTCGGCGAAGGCCACTCCTAGCCCCCTTGGCCGTTTTCTTGGCCTTCTTCTCCGACACATCATAAGGTGCCGGAAACAACATCTTCGTCAGAAGTGGGAATTCTTTGTCTTCGGGCAGCGGAGCCGGACAGTTAATCCGTCCTGCTACCTCGATCCAGGCCTAACGAAATTGATAGGAAGGCTTAGACTCCTTCCTCAAAATATGCCAGTAAAGGGTATACCTTGAAAACATGGAAGAACTTGCCGAATTCGCCTGGCGCTTTAAGCTAAGCCCGCGATCCTCGGTCGTGGGCGGTGGTGTCTCGCTGGCATTGAAGAGCACTTTCCAAATGTCTTCGTGCATTGTGCCAAAGAGCTCTAGTAGCATCTGGTGCTTGGCCGGGTCGAACTCCCACAAATAGCAAGTCCGGCGTTGGCACAGAAGGATCCGGCGAACGAGCATAACCTGGGTCACGTTAACAAGCTTAATTTTCTTGGTTATCATGTTTTGGATGCACGTATGGAGCCCAGTCAGCTCGTTCGAGGAACCCCAGGTTAGGCCCCTCTCTTGCCAGGAGGTGAGCCGCATCGGAACTCTGGATCGGAATTCAAGGGCCGCCGCCCAGTTGGTGTCACACGGCTCGGTGATGTAGAACCACCCCGACTGCCACCCCTTCACCGTCTCCGCAAAGGTGCCCTCAGGCCAGGTGACATTGGGCATCTTGCCCACCATGGCACCTCCGCACTCTGCTTGTTGGCCGCTCACCACCTTTGGCTTCACATTGAAGGTCTTTAGCCATAGGCCGAAGTGAGGTGGGATGCGGAGAAAGGCCTCGCAAACGACAATAAATGCCAAGATGTTGAGGATAAAGTTGGGGGCTAGATCATGGAAGTCTAGCCCGTAGTAAAACATCAGTCTGTGGACGAACGGGTGGAGAGGGAATCCCAGCCCGCGGATGAAATGTGTGAGAAACACCACCCTCTCATTGGGCTCTGGGGTAGGGACGATCTGTCCCTTGGCCGGGAGTCGGTGAATGATCTCCTTGGCCAGGTATTCGGCCTCCCGGAGCTCCTTGATGTCCTTCTTCTTAACGGAGGAGGCCATCCACTTGCCTCCAGCTCCGGATCCGGACGTGATTGGAGTGCTTTCTCGGACGAGGGAAGCTAGAACTTGGGCGCTGGAGCTCAAGGATGGAAGGGTAGAGAAAGAGAGAGGGCGTGGGTGAAGAAAGGGAATACTTATCCCCTTATAAAGGCCATAAATATCAAGTGCCTCCCCACTCGCCATAAACTCGCCTATTCCCAAGGGCTGTGTAAACGGCACAGTTGGGTTACCCATGCCCGTATTTATGAGAATCCCGCAATAAGGGGACACGATCTCTACTTTGACAAGACGTGCCAATGGCAACCGCGTTTGGAAACATGGAGCGACAGACGAAAAGCGGTTCAAAATTATGACCGGGCAGACGTGATGTCATGAAGTAAAAAGTTGTCAACGGACAGGACTCATGGAGTATTGTATTCTCTCTCTGCGATTGTGTGTGGTGTGTGTTACATGTCCGGATACAATCTTTACGTCTGGAGACTATTTTGGAGTTCGGAGAGGGGAACCCGCCTTGCAATGCCGAAGACAATCTGCGCGCCGAACACCTTGTCATTGAAGCCAAGTTCAGGGGCTACGGAGGGAGTCCTAGACTAAGGGGTCCTCGGGCGTCCGGCCTGTTAGCCATGGGCCGGACTGATGGGCTATGAAGATACGAAGACCGAAGACTGTACCCATGTCCGGATAGGACTCACCTTGGCGTGGAAGGCAAGCTTGGCGACCAAATATGTAGATTCCTTTCCTTGTAACTGACCTTGTGTAATCCTAGATCCTCCCGGTGTCTATATAAACCGAAGGACTTAGTCCGGAGAGATATATTCATTACCGTAGTCATACAGGCTAGACTTCTAGGGTTTAGCCATACGATCTCGTGGTAGATCAACTCTTGTAATACTCATATTCATCAAGATCAATCAAGCAGGAAGTAGGGTATTACCTCCATAGAGAAGGCCCGAACCTGGGTAAACATCGTGTCCCCTGTCTCCTGTTACCATCGACCTTAGACGCACAGTTCGAGACCCCCTACCCGAGATCCGCCGGTTTTGACACCGACAATCCCATTGTTAGAGTGTGGAGCAAAATGAAGCCTCCTCAGGGCGTCTGAATCTGGGCCGTCGGATAGCGTTTCCAAACTGATCTTGTCCGTCGGATCTCAGACGAAACGATCCTGGCCGTCCGATCAAGGTAAACACTGCTACTCTTACTTCATGGTTTATCCCTTATCTGGCTGACATGTGGGGTATGTAATTCGTGGGCCCCTTCTGTCATTGCCTCTCAACGGGTGTGAGGCCGGTGCTGCTGTGGACAGGCGGCAGAGTCATGCCACCGCGCCGTAATTTTGGAGGGCCGCCTAGGGCAGTTCCGGGATTTCGCATCTTGCCCTGTGCGTGTCGGTCAGTTGTTGGCTCGTGAATGGATGAGGTCAAGAGGCTGATGCTCACTTCGCCCGATTGGGTGGTAACCCTAGCTCCTTGCAGCCGCCGCCGCCACGCTTCGTCCTCCTCTCCTCCCCGTTCTCTCCCGCCGCCGAGCTCGCAGCCGCCGTTCCTCCCCTTGTGGATTTAGTTTTTTTTTTTTTTTTTTGAACCGGGCTTTTCGACCCCTTTCCATTGCATAGAACGGAAATACATCAGTCCCAGAAACATGTTCAGAAAGAAGGGAAAGGGGAAAGGCAAGTTCAAGCACTACCAGGAAACCCACCACACTCGCCCGACATCGTGACGAGTGCTATGGGGCGAAAACCTGAGCAGCACAAATATTCATAAAGTCTGACTAGCTATTACAAAACCGATCTGCTGGGGACCAAATTGACACTACCAGACCAAAATAACATGCTAAACGAAGCAACGAGGAGCAGCAGGCTTCAGACTTCGGCGTGGATCGCCCAGAAGGTCACTCTCCGGTGATCGGCTGCCTGGCCGCCTCGCACAGCTTCATCATCTGCATGGCCCCCGCCCTGATCTGCTCCGCGCCTGTGCGTAGTCTCTTAGCATCATCTCCTTGCTGCAGACCTGTCCAATAGAGCAAGAAAGAGCACATGGAAAAGACTATCTCAAAAGAAGTTTTGATCATTTTCTTCTCAAAGGTGGCTCGATTTCGGGCCAGCCAGATAGCTCGATTTTGTGGATTTAGTATCACAAGGAAAAGAAGGACGAGATGGGCGGCGTGGCAGATGCGAGCTTCAAGCCGTGTGGCGACGTGAAGGGCATCCGCTTCGGCGGGCAGTTCATCGTCAAGTCGTTCACGGTGCGTCGCGCGTCGCCGTCGGAGCTCTTCCAGCTGCTTGACATCCGGCCGTCGTTCCTGAGCAAGCTGCAGAAAGCCCGGAGGGAGCGGGACGCGGCCGGTCCTCTGCGCCTCCCTGCTTCTCTCCACGGGATCACCACCGGCCCTACTGTCTGCTGAAGGCGTGGAGGGGCGTCAATGATGGGCGCACCGGGGAGGAGCTCTCCTCGTCTCCTTCGCGCAGCCGACTGTTGCCTCCTACATCGAGCCCCGCCGTCCGCGTCTCCGGCGTCGTCGCCATAATCCTCACGTGAACTCAGCAGGAGGACCACGGCCCTCCTCTCTCGCCGCCGGCTGCGCGTCAGGCGTATCCAGGCATTGTTGGTGCGAGGGAAGTGCAGGTTCGTACAGACGCATAATTTATTTTTGCTGGCGAACTGGTAGCAGTGGAAGTAAATGGTGAATGATTCATTCTCAGACGAGAGTGGGGTTATCGGTGATTCTGAAGAAATAGCTGATACCACTGGTGATAACATAACAACCTGCTGTACAGAAAGGTACTAACACTTTCTAATCGTTGTCCGGGTGCTGGTTACGATTCAAAGCATGTGCAAAAAACTGATGTAGTTGGTTCGTGTTGCTAATGGTTGGTAGATGCACACCAGGGAATTCTGTAAGAATACTACTGTTTTACAAAGTAGAAATTTGGAAAATTGCTGCATATTTTGAAGTGTTTCATGAACGATCCGTGGTAATCGGATGTTATTAGTAAAATTGCCGATCAAACAAATACGCTCGTGCTGTTGCTCCTATCTTGCCGTGTTCGCGGTGTTGTGGCTTGCGGTTGTCTGACATATCTTGCCAGAGCTTGCAGGTGGATGTCTTTGGCTGGAGAAAAGCATGGACGCCGGCGACCTCACCGCCTCTGCAGCCCCAGGTATACCATATACCAGATCCTCATCCCTTTTTCTAATTTATTTCCATAGAATAGGATGAACACCCATCATAGTAATGTTATATACTTTCTATTTTTCCTGCTAGGTAACATCTGATGCTTATAATGCATTATTTTCGATGGTCCAGAAAAATTCTTTGTACATACTTCTGTATTTATATGCAGACGAGATACACGTTTATGCCTCATACCTGATCTATATGAACTAAGAAACTATCATATCTTTTTTGTATACTATTCACATAGAGCACCTCATTTCTTTTGGTTGCCTGCTTATATATTTAATTTCTATTTTTTGGCATTCACACATTGCCTACTAAGTAATTTATGCTCTTTCTTTTTGCCACGTACAGATGTAACTGGAAGCATGGATGATCGTTGATGTGACCATTGTCAGATTGCACCCATTCTTCAGTAGGTTTCTTTACTTGCATACTGAACCTTCTATTTGATTATATATATCGTGACCATAAATCAACATATCATCTTATGGGGGGTCACAAAAATCTCTCCAGTTCTTAGAATTATATCAAACACATAAATTATTTTGTTCATTGCCTGCAAGCAAGCCATCTCTATTCAAAACTGAACCTTTTATTAGTTGCTTGGTACCAATTTGTCCGCTCACGCCTTATGCGGTATGATCAAAATTAATATTTCGAGGATGATGGTCTTGATATATTGTTTATGGCCAATGATGGCGACCATTTCTGTGTAACCCCTTACTTTAAATTATGTACTTTTGTCATTTATTTTGGATATGTTATCCTTTCTTACACATCACTCTTAATTTGTATGGTTGTGGTGCAGGGCCGCAGGCTACATTTGAGATTGAGAGGCCGATACTAGGGAGGCTGAGGAGACCAGAGAGTGGCAACGTCGAGGTGGAAGTAGCCATGGTTGTTGGTATCGACAGCATGGTCATTTCATCTGATTGGTTGGCCTGGTCAGCCTCTCGCTTCGCCTCCAGTTATGCCTCCTAACGGCACGGGCGTCGACATGAACGGCGAGGTTTCATATGGAGGAGGGCAGTGATTTGGAAGTGTCGTAGACGGTGTTGGTGGTGCATGGGTTCGGCGAACAAGTTATATGTATATGGCCGCAAGTACGAAAGACGACACATCCGATTTTTATTGCGCAGCTATTGATGTTGCAGTTGATGGCATATTACCTAGGAGAGGGCTGGGCAGTGACCTTTCTCACAGCTACAGTTCTGCTCTTGCTACTGTGAATATCGTGCACGGTTGGAGTTTCACCCAGAACCAAGGGCGTGTGGAGGACTGGAGGTATATTTCTGTTTGCCATAACTTCAATGAAATGTTAGAAAGCATATTTGTGCACCGCATTTGATTGTGGAGGTAGATAATGAATGATTGCTCCTACTAATCAATTAGAACAAGTTGAGCCAATATGTAGGCGTTATCTTTTCTTGCTTGCTTTTTCTTTTGTTGATATTCATGGCTAACCTCACCAAACTTTTCTACACCTTTACTTGTAACGTGGATAAATAAACCATAGGTTTCATGCTTCAGTTTCCTAATTTTCTATTTCCCCATATGCCTCAACTCATAACAGAAGGATGTCCAGAGCCATTGTTATCCTGTACCTACCAACTAAATTGGTCCAGATGCCTCCTTTGTTATAATGAATTGTCTTCCGACTTGCCAAGCCTCAAAGCCAAGTTTTTGTTCTTCGATTTACCTACAAAAGATTAAGAGTTATAATAGATTCTCTGATCTAAATGAGTTAATGCAATGTTGCTGGCAGGCGCTAGAGGCCACATTTTGGGCAGGAGCTTTCGTATGGTGTGCAAGTGCTAGAGGCTACATATTGCTGGAAGGTGCTCAATTCACATTAGGACAGCCCACCTCCAAGAAGAAATTAAGACAGAGGTGAGACCTCAACATCATGCCGATAAAGTTAATCGCTTCACATATACACGGTCCTTCACTCTCACTGATAATGCACCTTCACTTCCTTTTACCTGCCTATGTAATCACAAATATGAGAAACCTATTGCCTTACTGAACTTTGAAGATCCATGTTCCGAGGTACATAATTGACTATATTGGCAAGTTACATCCTTTTTGTGGGCAGGCAAGTTACATCTTAATTCTACTGTTTTATCCAACCTTGCATTTTTTAAATCAATGGAGAAGACCAGTTCTCTCCAAGTGCACATAGTCCTCTTTCCTGTAACCATATGAACTACTAAAGCCAATCTGTTGTTGGACTGGGTCACATACATTTTGTGCACCGCGCTTCCATACCCATGTCATATTTTGGCAAGGGCTATCTCACTGACATATTCTATCGTACCAACTGTCATCTTATGTAAACATGCTGTCAACCTATGAAATCTACTCTCTCCGTCCCATAATATAAGATGTTATACCAACCAATATATGAGTACATTGGTTGTAATAACATTGGACATTGCTTTGTTGAACATCTTTCTGAGTTTCACTTATGCAAAACAATGACATATTCTTTCTTGTGTCATATGGTGATCTTTTTGTACTTCAGTCGAACTGGACTGTAATATTAAAGATCATCTCACTGTTATGTTTTAGAGCAAGTTGTTACTAATGTTGGATTATCAACATACCATTTTAAACTGGAGTTCACAAAAAAAAGTCAAACATGTAACGATGTAGCACATGATTTTACAGGTTAATTATCAGCACATATACATTCATTGTTCTTCACGAATTTTTTTGATGCTAAAACCGCCTGATACATGGAAGTATACACCTCTGCTTACTAATAGGATCTATCTGAGTATGTACTCTAGCCTGGTTAGATATATCTTGTGCATGTTCTTACCTTTGTTTCCTTAGTGTACAACCTTATACTTGGTGTCTTTCGAACTTGAAATGTATTACATAACAACGGGTGAAAGAGCTGGTGTACATAATCATCGGAGAGTCAGGATAAAACTGAAAAAATGGAACTCTTGAGCTTTGTCACATTGTAGTAGGAAAAGTTGATATGCAGGTTGTCAAGAGCTTCTTTTTTGTCCATCAGATAGTTTATATAGCTTTATCACCAAAGGTAAGTTTCGGATAGGGGATGCTGCTTGTGAAAATTATATACAACTACGAGTCCCTAGGTAAGTTTCGCATAGGGGATGCTGCTTGTGAAAATTATATACAACTACGAGTCCCTAGGTAAGTTTCGCATAGGGGATGTTGCTTGTGAAAATTATATACAACTATGAGTCCCTTTCCCTTTCCTGATATTTACAATTCCTTTTCAATTGGCCATCACCGACACTGAATGAAATATTTAGTTATGTTGTCGCACACCTAATACTTGCACACTATTTGTTTATCTATTTAGTTGGTCCTCACTGAAAAATATATATTGTCCGCGATGGATGTCGAATTTGGTGTGGAATAGTTAATGAGAATCTGGAGAGTGCCGAATGTTACATCAACCTTTATTCTGTCCCAGATACACTATTTGTGTTGATCAGCTACAAAGAACAGTAAATAATATGTCGGGATTAGAATGGAGGTACATGGAATGCAATCCAGCAGAGGAACTCAACAAATGAATAGACTCATAGAAAGCTACCAGTTCACCTCACACTTGATCTATTAGCTTTTTCTATTTTTCAGTAGTAGCATGTATGTCATGTAGATGAGTTATTCATAAAACTTACTGGTTCTCATAGAGGAAACATCTACTTTATCAATAGACATCAAAGCTAATTTTCTAGGATGATATGATGATACCTTATATAGAATCCAGTTTGCTCGCTCTTCATAAAAGTGATGGTTTTGAAGTGGTAGAAGTGTGCAGAACATTTTTACTCCCTTTTCTCCATTAACTATTCAATGGATGAATAGTTATCTTTCTGCTTTAGGAACACTAGCTTGATTAGTTAGTGTCTCTGTGCGATCGAAAAATTTGTAAGTCCTGAAAGTGAACCCTGACTTATGTACCCCTGCTTACCTTTCTATACACAGATTATTCACTTTGTGAAGATCAATAACAATGAGGAGCAGGTGCCGGCAGCTGAGGCGTGTTTGTCTGGTACACACGAGCCAATCTCCTGTTAGAGTGGACGACAGGTATGACTTTACGTCTTTACCCCGCATGTTGGTCCTTGGTTTGCTTGATTTTTATTGAGCGATGTGAGATTGATAGCGGGTCACATGTTTATCAATGTTATTTTGGCATCATCAAATTACTTTCCTGCCAGTTCTTCTGTCACAACTCTCTATCTTTTTGTTTATACATTTAGAAATCTTGTCTTAGGTTACAACTACTATTAAAGTAGTGTATCTTGGCCTCTTTCAATTTACCCACGTTCACTCTTCTCATGTTTGATTTTTATGCTTCTATTTTTTTTGGCCGACCAGAGCTTTCATGGCTGCTTATGTCGTGTGAGTAAGCACAATGCCAAATGTTAAAAAGTAAATAGGAATTGAGCTAGATATTCTTATAGAGGAAATCAGATGGGTCCATTTGGAACGAAAACTGAAAAGCACAACTTCCAGTTGGCTTTGATAGAATAGCAGCAGATCCAACCATGGCTAGCCAAAATAGGTTCTTCTTTGTCAATTGGGCTAGAGAGACGATCGTGATTGGTCAATATGGTAGCATACAAAATATGTCGCAATGTCAACCGACTGTAGATTTGATCGTCCAGTTTCACAGGCAATTGACATTTGTATCAATTATCCTGTGTATGCATTATGCTATATGACCATGGAAGTTGTGCCTACAAAATACAGAGCAGTTTGGTCTACAAAACATTTTACAAATATATTTGACGGTCCAGATGTATGTTTTCCTTTGACCCTGCAAAAGAATTGTAAAAGGATGAGCAGTTCTGAAAAATACCAAAGGCCCAACTAAGCACAGTAGAAAGCCCGCATCTCACTTTACCACTATATAATTTGTTTTGGTACCATCTGACCTAATGTTTTTCATTTCCTTCTGCTCCAAACCAGGCAAGCAGCCGCGATGCCGGACAGGCCGCTCTCACACCACCAGACTCCCTTCAGGGTAGTTACCCACGGGCACGTACTTCTGCCGTTTATTCTTACTTGTGATTCCGCTCGTTGTGAACGTGGCTCGATCCATGTTGCGGCCCAATTATTATTTTTGTTTAGTTTCGATGGATCGTCTTGGCTTGCTTTTGGCCTGAAGTTGTTGCCTTGCTTTTGGCACACCTGATTCCACTACCTTTTGTTGTTGTTGCTTGGACCAGTTTCTATGTACTGAACATATTTGTATCAATGTTGTGCTTCTGATATAATCTTGCTATATTATACTGGTGATTACTCTGATTTCTACTTGCCCCAGTGAGTATTTACGAGGTCATACTCATGTTGTGATGCAAATACTTTCTTTGGCTAAATTGTATAATTGTGACAGGTTCATACATCATGTCAAGGAGTATTAAGTTATAGCACGCTTACTTAGGTTATCTGGCATGTTATTCATAGGGTTATCAAGTAGGGTCCTAATAGGGTTATTCACAGTATTAAGTTAGGGATTGAACGTGTGGCGGTCCAATATCATGCTATTCTGTATATTTGCAATGCTTCGGTGACTGTATTATCGTTACTGGATTGGATATGACTTTTACCCGGCAGCGGTGCTGTCGGGTGCGGCAAGCCGCACTTCCTACCTAGTAGGTAATATTCGTGCATGTCTATTTGAATTTTGGTATTTTATATAAGTAAATATGGGTAGAAGGAGAAGTCATAAGTACTAATCATGTGTGTGTATTTATTTATATTGTACTTCATTCCACTAAATGTTAAACTTGCACAGCATGGTACAATTTCAGAGCATTACATTAGGACGACAGATTAAACACCAATGAGAAAAGAGAGGATGTAGGGTTCACCTACATGCAGGTAGGTCGCCATGAAGGTGTGAGCCCTTGACCCTGTGCACCTGCATGAACCCCTTATTTCCACATGTATATATAAGAAAGAAAGGGCAGTGCATAACTGTCAACTGTGGCTGATATCCCTAGAATGAAGAAAAATGGTAAAAAGGCAATCTAAGCCTCGACCAAGCAAGTTGGTTTAAACTTTAAACTCTAATACAATAAAGCCACAGCAAGAAATATTGCCACCATCAAAATATCTACTATTGCTCATATATAATACCAAATGTGGAGCTATCTATTCATTGGAATTGGAACCGTCAATTCTTAGAGGAAAAAACGCAACTGAGAGATGTAAGCGATTATTGCTTCTGCTACTTAATCTGTAATGTGACCCTTACAATTCAAATTCTAAAAGCTGTCTAGTCGGCAATAACCAGTACTAATGATAATGATTTGCTGGATACCTGGGTAGCAGGGTGGGGCAACGGTAAAACAAACACCAGCGGAAAGAGGTGAGGCTGGAAGCAGCACTGTCTTCTGCTCCTGAAGCTCCAACCGATAGAAATGAAGGTCTACAGTCCGCTAACTGTCTCCCCGCGTATGCATAGTCAATCTGCTATGGCATTGAGAGCAAGACTGCAAGAAAATAGGCATATTAGTCGATGGGGATAATTGTGGACGGGCACACAACGATAGCTTTATATGCCAAATAAACAAATTATCAAACACCTGACCTACAATAGCCATAAGAGATTTGTCTCCCTTTATTTCACGCTCGATCCGGGTTGGACGCCTCGCCTCAAGTCGATTCCCACCTTGCCGGAATCCCTTGTCAACCTGGCCTAATCTCCACCCACTCCGGAAGATCGCACACGCCTCCTCTGTGCGCCTGCAGCGGTAGTCGATGAAACCGGCGGCTCCTCTGTGCGGCTGGCATCGGCAGCTTTTTTTTGCTCCGATCCCTCGAAGCCCAGGCGATAGAATGGGTTGGCCGATGGCCCAGTGCACCAGAGGCCTTCGTTTCGGCCTATGGAGTAGCAGCCCACAGGACAGCTAGGCCAGATTACCCAGATTACGGGACAGATTATGAAATCTGACGGTCAGGAAAGATCAGATCGTGAAATGGACGGCCCAGAAGGGTAATTCGCTGAGAGAGCTCGGTTTAGACTCAGTTTTACTTTCCTTAATTAAAAATCAAAAATACCTCGCAGCAATTTATTTACCCTTATTTCATTTTGTGTTTTTGTTTATCTATATCTACCATTCAGACTTGATCCTTGCAATTAACCACCGAGGGAATTGACAACTCCCTTGATAGCGTTGGGTCCAAGTATTTGTACTTTTGTGTGTAGGTGCTATTCATGAGGTCTTGCATGGTTCTCTTGGATAGATAACCTTGGTTCTTAACTGAGGAAAATACTTATCTCTATTGTACTGCATCATCCTCTCCTCTTCGAGGAAATCCCAACGCAGCTCACAAGTAGTAGTAGGCACGCCATGTAAACTTGTGGATCACAGGTGCACCCCCCTGGGCTGTGTTCATTGCCAAAAATTCTTAAATATTATCAGGTTCTTTATCATTATATGGTTGAGCATCAACATGAACATCATCATTATCATTATCACTAGGTGGATGTTCATTACTAGATTGCGTCTGGGCATCAGAAATAGAAGCATCATTATAATTCTCGGAAGGTTTTTCTACCACGGTTTCACTCGAAGCATGCAAATTTCTATTATTTTTCTTTTTCTTTTTTCTTCTTAGAAGACCTAGATGCATCAATATTAAATCTCCAAGAATCTTGCCCAGTTCTCTTAGGATGACCTTCTAGATATAGAGGAACCTGAGTCATTTTTCCTCCTCTCACTACTGCAGGATGCTACTAACGCGACACTACGATCAGAGACCCTTTGACGAAACTATGTGCGATGCATTAATCACAAACGGTGATGTAAAAAAACCGTCAAAAAGATGCAAAACATTTGCGATGGCGGATACATCAAACACATTTCAGATTTTAGTTACGTGTGCGATGCTGGGCATACGGTTCAGTTCAATGAACTGTCTGCGATGAGGCAGAAAAATAGAAATGGGCAGCCAGATGAAGGTGTGTGCGATATACGGCATACAGTTCACTCAGATGAACTGTTTGTGATTAGGCAACACAAAATAAATGATCAGCCAGGTGAAGGTGTGTGCGATATACATCATACAGTTCACTTGGATGAACTGTTTGCATTGAGCCAAGAGAATAGACACAGTTCAACTTAACAAGATGCGTGTGATAAGCGACAAACATGTCTGTAATCAGAATGTGTGGGAAGACCGATAACAATACAGACGATTCATGTTAACAAGTCGTGTGTGTTGTGAGCAAATGATTGCTGGTATACAATTGTGATTGATTGATGAAATCATCACCAACGGGTTCCATTGTTTAGTTCGTGTCCGATGTGATATGCTCTGTCTACAGAACATCAACATATATACTTATAAGAACAACATTACATAACTGAATTAAGCATACAATTACATAAGTGACTACACACATAACATTTACACACACCAAAGTAAGCAATTGCATGCATACTAAACTAAGTGTGATGATCATCATTTTCTAGAGCATTGTCCCAAGTGAGGAATAAAAAAAAAGAGAAAGGCCATAAAAAAAGGAAGGCCCAAAAACAAATGAGAGAAAAAGAGAGAAGGGACAATGTTACTATCCTTTTACCACACTTGTGCTTCAAAGTAGCACCATGATCTTCATGATAGAGAGTCTCCTGTTTTGTCACTTGCATATACTAGTGGAAATTTTTCATTATAGAACTTGGCTTGTATATTCCAACAATGGGCTTCCTCAAATGCCCTAGGTTTTCATGAGCAAGCAAGTTGGATGCACACCCACTTAGTTTCTTTTGTTGAGCTTTCATATATTTATAGCTCTAGTGCATCCGTTGTATGGCAATCCCTACTCCTTGCATTAACATCAATCGATGGGCATCTCCATAGCTCATTGATTAGCCTCGTTGATGTGAGACTTTCTCCCTTTTTGTCTTCTCCACATAACCCCCATCATTATATTCTATTCCACCCATACTGCTATATCCATGGCTCACGCTCATGTATTGCGTGAAAGTTGAAAAAGTTTGAGGTTACTAAAGTATGAAACAATTGCTCGGCTTGTCATCGGGGTTGTGCATGATGAGAGCATTCTTGTGTGACAAAAATGGAGCATGACTAAACTATATGATTTTGTAGGGATTAACTTTCTTTGGCCATGTGATTTTGAGAAAACGTAATTGCTTAGTTAGTATGCTTGAAGTATTATTATTTTTATGTCGATATTGAACTTTTATCTTGAATCTTTTGGATCTCAATATTCATGCCACAATTAAGAAGAATTGCATTGAAATTATGCCAAGTCGCATTCCACATCAAAAATCCTATTTTTATCATTTACCTACTCGAGGACGAGCAGGAATTAAGCTTGGGGATGCTTGATACGTCTCCAACGTATCTATAGTTTTTTATTGTTCCATGCTATATTATATTCTGTTTTGGACATTATTGGGCTTTATTATACACTTTTATATTATTTTTGGGACTAACCTATTAACCGGAGGCCCAGCCTGTAATTGTTGTTTTTGCCTATTTCGAGTTTCGCAGAAAAAGAATATCAAACGGAGTCCAAACGGAATGAAACCTTCGGGACGTGATTTTGAACGAACGTGATCCAGAGGACTTGGACCCTACGTTAAGACATCAACCAGAGGGCACGAGGTAGGGGCGCCTACCCCCGGTGCGCCCTCCACCCTCGTGGCCCCCCTGTTGCTCCACCAACGTACTCCTTCCTCCTATATATACTTACGTACCCCCAAACTACCAGATACGGAGCCAAAAATCTAATTGCACCGCCGCAACCTTCTGTACCCGTGAGATCCCATCTTGGGGCCTGTTCCGGAGCTCCGCCGGAGGGGGCATCGATCACGGAGGGCTTCTACATCAACACCATAGCCTCTCCGATGATGTGTGAGTAGTTTGCCTCAGACCTTCGGATCCATAGTTATTAGCTAGATGGCTTCTTCTCTCTTTTTGGATCTCAATACAATGTTCTCCCCCTCTCTCGTGGAGATCTATTCGATGTAATCTTCTTTTGCGGTGTGTTTGTTGAGACCGATGAATTGTGGGTTTATGATCAAGTTTATCTATGAACAATATTTGAATCTTCTCTGAATTCTTTTATGTATGATTGGTTATCTTTGCAAGTCTCTTTGAATTATCAGTTTGGTTTGGCCTACTAGATTGATCTTTCTTGCAATGGGAGAAGTGCTTAGCTTTGGGTTCAATCTTGCGGTGTCCTTTCCCAGTGACAGTAGGGGCAGCAAGGCACAGATAGTATCGTTGCCATCGATGATAACAAGATGGGGTTTATATCATATTGCATGAGTTTATCCCTCTACATCATGTCATCTTGCTTAAAGTGTTACTCTGTTCTTATGAACTTAATACTCTAGATGCATGCTGGATAGCGGTCGATGTGTGGAGTAATAGTAGTAGATGCAGGCAGGAGTCGGTCTACTTGTCTTGGACGTGATGCCTATATACATGATCATACCTAGATATTCTCATAACTATGCTCAATTTTGTCAATTGCTCAACAGTAATTTGTTCACCCACCGCAAATACTTATGCTCTTGAGAGAAGCCACTAGTGAAACCTATGGCCCCCGGGTCTATTTTCCATCATTTAATTGAGGGAGTCCCGGATTAGGGGGTGTCCGGATAGCCGGACTATGACCTTTGGCCGGACTTCTGGACTATGAAGATACAAGATTGAAGACTTCGTCCCGTGTCTGGATGGGACTTTCCTTGGTGTGGAAGGCAAGCTTGGCGATACGGATATGTAGATCTCCTACCATTGTAACCGACTCTGTGTAACCCTAACCCTCTTCGGTGCCTATATAAACCAGAGGGTTTTAGTCCGTAGGACGAACAACAATCATACCATAGGCCAGCTTCTAGGGTTTAGCCTCTCTGATCTCGTGGTAGATCTACTCTTGTACTACCCATATCATCAATATTAATCAAGCAGGAGTAGGGTTTTACCTCCATCAAGAGGGCCCGAACTTGGGTAAAAACATCGTGTCCCTTGTCTCCTGTTACCATCCACCTAGACGCACAGTTCGGGACCCCCTACCCGAGATCCGCCGGTTTTGACACCGACATTGGTGCTTTCATTGAGAGTTCCTCTGTGCCGTCGCCGTCAGGAAGGATGCCTCATCCCGTCTTTAAAGACAGCAATGTTGCTAAAGAAACTTTGGCTGTCAGCCAAACTCTCCGGCTAGGCGGTTTTCTTATGACCGCCTGTTCGGCCGCCGCGCCGACGATGACTTCTCGGGTCATCAAAAGCAATCTTCACGTTAACTCGGAACTCGCCGAGCAGTTAGATCCGATGGAGCTCTCTTCCTTAAACGAGCTCTTGGATCGCATCGCCGCCCTGGGAGTCGCTATAGACTATGATCAGATTTGGCCTAAACCCCATCTGAGAGAGATTAACTCTCCCCAGGTTACCCACCATGTTGCTATGGTAGAGGAAAAATACGGCGACCCTTCTTCTATCTTAAGGACTAGCTACGTCCGGATTTCCGATCCCTCCATGCCGGATTCCCACGGAGGAGAGGACGTCAGTCAAGCCCTGAACCTAAAGTCAGGCAGCGGGCTAGATTCATTGGACAACATCCAAGAATCCAAGCTTCCAAGTTCGGAAGCTCCTTGGCCCTTAAGTCTCAGATCGGGCGAGGTTCCGGATTTAATTCCACCCGCCCACCCAAACATAAGCGACCTATCTCAAATTCGGCAAGAGCCCGCAGAAACAATACACCATTACTGGGCCAGATTCCTCCTGGTTATGGACAGGATAAAGGACTGCCGCGAGGAGGACGCAATCTCATTCTTTTGCAATAATTGCACGGACAACGGATCCTCAATGCTATAAGTCGCTGTGACATTACACGCTTTGCCGACTTGGCGTCCATAGTCTGAAAATACTGTGCGATGGAAAGCGCTGAAAACCGAAGCAAGATTTTGGGACAATCCGCCTTGAATACAACCCCATCCGAAATAAAAGGGTGCATCATCGCCAGCACCGGGTTAAATACCGTAAAGCAAAACCCTCTATAGGGCATGGAACCAGATTGGAGGGATGGCTCAATGGACCCTGTAAAATTCATAGTACAGAGGGTGCCACTCCAACTCATAGCCTTAGAGCATGTTGGATACTACAGCAGGTGGCCAAAAGTGGCGAAGAGGTTCTAGCTCTAGAGCACCAGCCCAGGGATACCAGTACGGTATTAACAGTCTTCGAGACTTTCACATCAAATAATATGCAGAAACGAACACTCCGTAGCCTTGCCGAAGTCTACCAAGTAGCAACAATAAACCCAAGGAGTGGCACGGCTATTACCTTTAATACCAGTGACGAACCTAAATTCCGAACAGCCCGAGCACCAGCCGCATTGGTCCTCAGTCCGATAGTGGACGGCTTTCGCCTTACCAAGGTACTCATGGACGGTGGCAGCGGATTGAACCTCATTTACGAGGAAACCCTCCGAAAAATGGAAATAGACTGGAGCCACATTGAGCGAAGCAGCACAACCTTTAGAGGAATAATCCCCAGTCGGGAAGCATGCTGTACAGGAAAAATCACACTGGATGTGGTGTTCGGCACGCCGGAAATTACAGGTCCGAGGAGGTCATGTTCCAAGTGGCCCCGTTCAGCAGCGGATACCACGCTCTATTAGGGCGAGAGGCATTCACAATTTTTCAAGCTATACCCCATTATGGGTACATGAAGCTCAAAATGCCTGGGCCCAACGGAATCATAACTCTTGCTAATGACCCGGACATAGCACTCCGCGCCGAAAATAAGACAGGCGCACTGGTCCTTGAAGCACTATCCGAAGCCCTAGCGGCCGAGGAACTCCCTGCGCTGCGCTCCATGGTGAATAGGGACGATGTGATACTCGATAAGAGATCCAAGTCCACCTCCTTTAAACCGGCGGACGAAATAGTCAAATTCCAAGTCCATCCAACGGACCCTACAAAAATGGCCTCCATCGGGGCACAATTAAATCCTGATGTAGACGCTGCACTAAGAGAATTCCTACGCGAAAATTGGGACATTTTTGCCTAGCACCCTTCAGACATGCCAGGAATCCCACGCCGGCTGGCCGAGCACAGCCTAAACATCCTAAAAGGATTCAAGCTAGTCAAACAGGCTCTTCAGCATTTCTCCGAACCCAAGAGACAGGCCATGGGAGAGGAGCTAGCCAAACTATTGGAGGCCGGATTCATCAGAGATATAAAACATCCGGACTGGCTAGCAAACCTGGTGATGGTACCAAAGAAGGACAAATCCTGGCGCCTATGCGTTGATTTCAAGGACCTCAACAAGGCTTGCCCAAAGGATCCCTTCCCCCTCCCCCGCATCGATCAAATTATCGATGCTACCGCAGAACACGATTCATTGTGCTTCCTCGATGCATACTCCGGCTACCACCAAATTAAGATGGCAGAGCCTGACCAAGCCGCAACAGCATTCATCACTCCATACAGCCCATTCTGCTTCAACACAATGCCCTTCGGGCTCAAAAACGCCGGCGCAACATATCAGCGCATGATTCGTATATGTCCGCAAACCAGATCGGCAAAACGGTGGAGGCATCGTGAGGCGATGTGGTCGTCAAAAGCAAGCATGTCGAAACTCTAGTAGACGACTTGAGGCTCACATTTGATAATCTCCGAACATACGACATCAAGCTCAACCCGGAAAATCGCGCCGGGCGTATCAGCCGAAAGCTCTTGGGCTTCATTGTATCCGTAGAGGAATTGAAGCAAACCCAGCCAAGATCCGAGCTCTGTCACAATTGGATATCCCAAAATACCTCAAACAAATACAAAATTGATGGATGCATGGCGGCTCTAAGCCGCTTTATCTCCGCTTGGGAGAAAAGGCATTACCCCTTTATCGCCTCCTCTGACGCGCCGAACACTTCGAGTGGACGGATGCCGCCACGGCTGGACTCGAAGAAATAAAAGCCATATTGGCAACAAACCCGATCCTGGCCGCGCCCAACATGGGCGAACCAATGCTATTATATATCACGGCAACTCATCAAGTTGTAAGTGCGGTGCTCGTTGTCGAACGAGAAACGGACGGACACAAGTTCCCCCTTCAAAAACCAGTTTACTACGTGTCCACTGTCCTAACTCCATGCAAGTCACGGTACCCGCATTATCAAAAGATAGCGTACGTGGTGTTTATGGCATCCCGGAAGCTGCAACACTACTTTCAAGAGTGTTCGATAACAGTAGCCTCCGAAGTACCTCTTAACGACATTATAAACAACCGCGACGCGACGGGCCGGATTGCCAAATGGGCCATTGAGCTCCTCCCGTTTGACATAACCTATAAGCCACGGCGAGCTATTAAGTCACAAGTTTTGGCCGACTTCGTCGCCGAATGGACCGAAGCCGAGCACCCTAAAGAGTACGGCGCATATTCCAACTGGATAATGCACTTCGACGGCTCCAAAATGTTTGCTGGCCTGGGAGCTGGCGTCGTTCTGACGTCCCCAACCGGAGATACAGTTCAATACGTACTCCAGATAATGTATACGGACTCCAACAACGCAGCCAAATACGAGGCCCTTCTACATGGTCTCCGGATGGCAGTCTCCATGGGCATTCAACGCCTAGAGGTACGCGGGGATTCGAACCTTGCGATATCCCAAATAAATGGAGACTTTGATGCCAAGGAAACGAAAATGGCAGCTTATCGCAACGTCGTCCTAAAAATGTCAGCTCGGTTTGAAGGGCTCGAATTTCACCATATAGCTCGGGAAAACAATCAGGCAGCAGACGTTTTGGCACGCATTGGCGCAAAGCGCGATGCCGTCCCCCCCCCCCCAATATCTTCTTAGAGAGGCTGTTCAAGCCATCCATATTATGGGAAGGGGAGTCCGGAAATAACAGCCCGGACCCAACAGCACTGCCCGACTCCGAACATTCTGACACAATTGGAGGCTCTGCCAACGAAGTAACATCTTCAGCCCACGTAATAATGGCAGTCATTGCCCCGTGGACGAAACGATTCCTAGCCTACCTAACCAGGCAGGAACTTCCCGAGGACCAAAACGAGGCCCGCTGCATAGTGCGGCGATCTAAAGCCTATAAGCTCCATGAAGGAGAGCTTTATAAGAAAAGCACAACCGGAGTCCTTCAAAGGTGTATCTCCGAAGAGGAAGGGCGGAATCTTCTGGCTGAAATTCATGCCGGACTCGGCGGGCACCACGCCGCAGCCCGGCCCTTGTAGGCAAGGCCTTCCGACAGATTTTATTGGCCGACGGCCCGGCAGATGCTCATGACTTAGTCCAACAATGCGTCGGATGCCAGCTCTTTGCTAATCAAAGCCACATGCCACCCACCGCCCTCAAAACTATACCCATCACCTGGCCCTTCGCGGTCTGGGGGCTTGACATGGTTGGACCCCTTAAAGGGGGAACCCACAAGCAAAAATACCTACTGGTCATGGTGGATAAATTCACCAAATGGATAGAGGCCAAGCCTGTTAAGACGGCCGAATCCGGACCGGTGATAGACTTCATATCAGGTGTCGTACACCGTTACGGTGTCCCTCACAGCATCATCACTGATAACAGCACGAACTTTACGGCCGACGAGGTCAAACTCTGGTGCAAAAACATGGGCATCAAGCTCGACTACGCTTCAGTCTATCACCCTCAAACTAACGGTCAAGTCGAGCAAGCAAATGGTCTAATTATGAGCGGCATCAAACCCAGATTAGTGCGGTCCCTCAAGGAATCTAACACGCACTGGGTAGAGGAGCTCGACTACGTACTCTAGGGGCTGCGGACCACTCCGAATCGCACGACCGAATTCCCACCATTCTTTATGGTATACGGCGCAGAGGCAGTTCTGCCCTGTGACATAATTCATGACTCACCTCGCGTGCGCATGTACGAAGAAAGAGAAGCCGAGCTCGATCGGCAGGATAGTTTGGACGCCTTGGAGGAGGAGCGTGACATAGCAAAAGCCCGTTCCGCATTCTATCAACAGCAGGCTCGAAGATATCAAAGCAGAGAAGTACGGGCCAAAACTTACAATGTTGGCGAGCTAGTTCTCGCTCGCCGGACAAGAAAAAGGACAAACTCAAGCCCAAATGGGAAGGTCCTTTATCATCGACCAAGTCCCTGACCGATGGAGCGCACCGTCTGCGAGATGCATCGGATAACCGACTCGAGCCGAACCCATGGAACGCAGCCCGCCTCCGAAGATTCTACGCCTAGCGCGGATTCGAGTTCGTCTCCTTCCTCTGTCCATATTTTACACTTTAGTTGTCTTCTATTTTCTCCTTCTCCTCCTTTTTCCAGCCTTTGAAGGCTCGTTAGCGCATTGTTCGCACACACTTGACGCGCTATCCGCGCTCATTGTACCTGGGGGCTTCTTTCACAGAAGCTTATTTATAAGGGCTTCATGCCCAATACATGTGTCACACTTCCGCATGTACCTTTTATTCACCATTATATGCATCGATATGACTTAAGTTTTGGCCAAGCTAGGTTGTATGGCTCCTGTGCTTACCCCTACGTTCCCGATTGTTCGGCTAGGTGGTAAAGGGAGCACCTCTGCGATTTTTACTGCCGGGTCAGCCGGATGTGTACCTTAGACTGAGTGAAGCCGAAAGCTAACATTCTTAAGAGAATATTCGGTCGGTGAACTAAAAGAAGATTTCTTACCTATTTATTTATCTGCCCCCAGATGTTTTTCTGCTTTTTTCGCAGTCCGGACATGCACTTTAGGGCATGCCTCCCAGGGAAAGGAACCCCTAACGGAACTATTCTCCCTGGAAGATGTTTCTTACTAACCATGTAATATAACATAACTAGTTGGGAACTTTTCTGATAAAGCACTAATGACCCCTACGCCTGGTCTCCACGCATGCCCCGGTTTTTATATAACCGCGAGGGTATTCGGGCACACTCCAGACTACTGGGTCCCGAGGTTGAAGCGAAAATGTCCGCTATGACAAACGATCTACAATATGGCTAGAAGGCATTTTACATGTCACCTTAAGTTACATAGTCAATTTGGTGATTGTATTCCTCTTCAATGCCATCTAACAGCTGTCTAGTTTACTGATCCTGCTGGGAATACTTTATGCCAATTCTACGGCCGTACACTAAGCTCACAGGATCTCCTTCCCATCGGGCCCCACAGTCCGACCTCGCCATGTGGTTTGGGTCAGCGTGTACCGCGTCTTCACCATGGCCCAGGCCTCCCTGGCACCTTGACGGCAGGCCGATATCTTCCATAATCGAAAGCGCCACCGCGCTCCCTGGAGCCTCTCTGCAAGCTCCCCAAGGCCTTTGGGCAGGGAGACAGATGGCCACAAGGCCTGGGCGACGCCTTTCATCACCTGCCGAACTCGTTCGTGCAGTTGTAAGAGCTCGGGAAGAAGCTCACCCAGAACGGGCATTTCTCTGCAGGACGGCTGTGAGCATACCTACAAACATAACTCTGTTAGTCGACTTCCTCGCCGAACTCTTTTTCAAAGTTCGTTTAAGCACTTACTAAAAATGCCGCGTCGAAGCCGCCGATTCTCCTTAATGGAGTCAGACAGCTGGGCACGAACATCTTTTAGTTCCTCACCCAGCTGGGTGTTGGCATCTTGGAGATTATTTTTCTCCTGCCTCACCCTCGTAAGCACGTTCTCGCCGGCCTTTAACCGGCGCAAGAGCTGTTGTTTGTCCGGATCTACCCCGACACCATCTGCAATGTTATTGTCAGATTTATACACACGCCGCACTTCACAACATACTTATCTTTTAAAAGCGTATATTACCATAGGGGGTCTCTTTGGCTTCCCCTGTCGCGGCTTGTGCGGCCTCAAGTTGGGCTTTGCACTCTTCAAGCTCCTGGGACAGTTGGGTATTATTTTCTGTAAGATCCTGCACAATAAATGATCCTTAAATCAGTTATTCTAACTATTTCAAGTCTCGGGGGCTACTGGCATATATAACTATTAAATTTCCTCACTCGCATGTCTTTTACATACTGCTCCGTGGCTCTGGCAAGACCATCTTGAGCGGCACGGAGGTGCGCATCTCCCGAATTGAAGGCGTTCAATGCCTCTTGGGAGAAACATGTATCACGAAGAATTGTCCGGTGGCGCCTGTGATTCATGGCACTCTCCACCTCGGAGTTGGTGGCGGACAATCTGTCGGCATCCTCTGTCGGAGGAGCATCCGACGCACGCCTCATGTTCGCCTCCGCTTCGGGCACGGCTTTGGAGCACGGCTGGCGAAGCTCGATTGGCAACCTCTCCGGATATAGTCCGGCGAGCGCTCTTTTTCCTGAAGAGGGCACGAGCGTTAGTATGCCTTCCGGAATAAAACCTGGGAATAAGGTGACAAGCCATACCGTTGCACCGGTGTTTCAATCCGGACCGCACTTCTTTTTAGCCTGTTGGGCCGTGCTGCCCCTTGTTGGCTAGCCGCCGCAGGCTCGGCCTTCCGCCTCAAGGGCTCCCCCTGCAAAACACCGTTGGTATACGGTGATAAAAAATAAGCACAGATGAATCATTCTCAAAGTATTGGGGCTTCGGTCTTAGTTACCTGTGAGGCTGGAAGTATTCCGGGGTAATCGGCCGTAATGGCAACCAGGGCATTATCAATGCTCAGTTGGTGACATACCCCATCGATCAGATCCACCGATATGTACGGATCCTCTTGGGAGGCCGGATCGAGGAACCGTTCCGGATCTTCGGGTTGTGGAGGCAGGCTGTTTATATCCTTTATGGCCTGGCGCAGTTCGTGCGTCGAAATCACAAAATGAGATACTTGACTATTGGAATATGGATCGGATGGGCAAAAAGAAATGTCCGCTTACCCAGCTTGGAGGATTGTTCATAGAAAATCCGTCATGTGGATTGACGCGAAGAAATTCCTCCTCTTCTCCCTTGTACAATGCGGACAAGGTCTTCATCAGATCGGCGACCGATCCCGGCCCCTTACGGCCATGGCGGGTGGCATCATCCTCCCCGTTGAAATCCCACATGCGGTGGCCTCTATACTTGAGCGGCTGCACCCCCCGCATAATGCATGTGGCCATGACCCCGATCATGGTCAGTCCAGAATGAGCCAACAACCTTATTCGGCTCATCAGGTAAAGGATGTCCCTGTCATTTTCCCTCTGAGGGCTCCGTGGACGCCAGCTTAGGCATTTCTTAAAAGGAGCATTACTGAACTCCGGGAGGCCGATCCGAACAGGGTCCGGCAGGGGGACATCTTCTATATAAAACCGTTCCGAAGGCCAGTCTTCGGACGCCTTCTTCGGGGTTCCGGATAGATATCCGGTCCCGGCGATGCGCCATAGTTCGGCTCCGCCCACTTGATATATCGACCCCTCCGAGAGCGAGTGCGAGGCAGAACAACCTCTTCCACGGTAGCGAAATGAGCCTCGATGCCCAAAAACAGCTCGCAAAGGGCCACGAAGCCCACAATAAGCGGAATGGAGGCAGGCGTAAGGTTGTGCAACTGGAGGCCATAGAACTCCGTGAGCCCTGAGAAACGGATGAATTGGAAATTGAGCCCTCTTATCAAATAAGGGACAATGCATCGCGCTCTCCTTGGGAGGGACCGGGGCGCTCTCCGCTTGTTTTACGCCCTTATAGGTGGCGAGTCCGCTCGAACCGGAACCATGAAGGCTGGGGAAGAAATCCCTTGGTTTGGGCGTCACTAGCTCATTGTCTTGGGACGAGCATCTCTCCCAATCTCAGTGAGGACTGGGAGGCGAGAGGAGGAGCGCGTCGACCGTCCATGATGGAATGGATTTGCCGGATGCGCTCGATGAAAGCTTCGCGAAGGGAAGATGGTGTGATTCAGATCTAGATCTTCGTCTCTTATATAGGCAGCTCATTTGCACAGCTAGGGGGGTAAATGTAAAAAATACCCTGGCTTTTCGCATTCGTTCAACACGTGGAAGATGGCCATTATTGGCGTGGAAGCCAAGGAGCGCGATATTTACGAGAGGCCGGACACTATTCAACAGGTACACAGGATTTGGAGAAGAACCCGCCTTGCAATGCCGAGGACAATCTACGCGCCGGACTCGTCGTCATTGAAGCCTGGTTCGGGGGCTACTGAGGGAGTCCCAGATTAGGGGGTGTCCGGATAGCCGGACTATGACCTTTGGACGGACTCCTGGACTATGAAGATACAAGATTGAAGACTTCGTCCCGTGTCCGGATGGGACTTTCCTTGGCGTGGAAGGCAAGCTTGGCGATACGGATATGTAGATCTCCTACCATTGTAACTGACTCTGTGTAACCCTAACCCTCTTGGTGCCTATATAAACCGGAGGGTTTTAGTCCGTAGGACGAACAACAATCATACCATAGGCTAGCTTCTAGGGTTTAGCCTCTCTGATCTCGTGGTAGATCTACTCTTGTACTACCCATATCATCAATATTAATCAAGAAGGAGTAGGGTTTTACCTCCATCGAGAGGGCCCGAACCTGGGTAAAAACATTGTGTCCCTTGTCTCTTGTTACCATCCGCCTAGACGCACAGTTCGGGACCCCCTACCCGAGATCCGCCGGTTTTGACACCGACATTAATCTTCCAACAACAAGCTATTTCCATTGCCTTTTATTTTGCTTTCTTTACTTTGTATCTTTATCATAAAAATACCAAAAATATTATCTTATCATATCTATCAGATCTCACTCTCGTAAGTGACCGTGTAGGGATTGACAACCCCTTATCGCGTTGGTTGCGAGGATTTATTTGTTTGTGTAGGTGCGAGGGACTCGTGCGTGGCCTCCTACTAGATTGATACCTTGGTTCTCAAAAACTGAGGGAAATACTTACGCTACTTTGCTGCATCACCCTTTCCTCTTCAAGGGAAAACCAACGCAGTGCTTAAGAGGTAGCACGTCGCAACATGACGGAGCGCGTCCAGCGGCTCATTGACGCGGCTGTCGAGCTGCAAGAGGCTGGCTGTCGTACTGAAGCGCCCAACCGGCAGAACGATGACCCGCCTCCTCGCCGAGATCAAGGCGCGACATCACGGACGCCGGCTGGTGGCGTCCGTGATAGAAGAGACAAGGAGCCGGCTGCCAGCCGCAGGCGGACTCGCATCACCATCGAGCGCGACCAAGACGGCCGCCCAAGAGCAGTGGAATGACGAGGCGAGGCGCGCTTCCCCGCCACCTGTTGATCACCTGACACTTGGCGACCGCCTCGGCCGCCGGGAAGGAGTCGGAGAGAACGATGCCCGTGCTACCTCTTGAGCACTGTGTTGGATTTCCTTGAAGAGGAAAGGGTGATGCAACACAGTAGCGTAAGTATTTCCCTCGGTTTTTGAGAACCAAGGTATCAATCCAGTAGGAGGGTACGCACGAGTCCCTCGTACCTACACAAAGCAAATAACTCCTCGCAACCAATGCGATAAGGGGTTGTCAATCCCTTCACGGTCACTTACGAGAGTGAAATCTGATAGAGATGATAAGATAATATTTTTGGTATTTTTGTGATAAAGATGCAAAGTAAAATAAAAGCAAAGTAAAAAACCAAAGGAAATAACTAAGTATTGGAAGATTAATATGATGAAGATAGACCGGGGCCATAGGTTTCACTAGTGGCTTCTCTCAAGAGCATAAGTATTTTACGGTGGGTGAGCGAATTCTGTTGAGCAATTGGCAGAATTGAGCATAGTTATGAGAGTATCTAGGTATGATCATGTATATAGGCATCACGTCCGAGACAAGTAGACCGACTCTGCTGCATCTACTACTATTACTCCACTCATCGACCGCTATCCGGCATGCATCTAGAGTATTAAGCTCATGAAAGCAGAGTAACGCCTTAAGCAAGATGACATGATGTAGAGGATAAATTCATGCAATATGATAAAACCCCATCTTGTTATCCTCGATGGCAACAATACAATACATGCCTGGCTGCCCCTACCGTCACTGGGAAAGGACACCGCAAGATTGAACCCAAAGCTAAGCACTTCTCCCATTGCAAGAAATATCAATCTAGTAGGCCAAACCAAACTGATAATTCGAAGAGACTTGCAAAGATAACCAATCATACATAAAATAATTCAGAGAAGATTCAAATATTGTTCATAGATAATCTTGATCATAAACCCACAATTTGTCGGTCTCAACAAACACACCACAAAAAGAAGATTACATCGAATAGATCTCCACGAGAGAGGGGGAGAACATTGTATTGAGATCCAAAAAGAGAGAAGAAGCCATCTAGCTACTAACTATGGACCCGAAGGTCTGAGGTAAACTACTCACACTTCATCGGAGAGGCTATGGTGTTGATGTAGAAGCCCTCCGTGATGGGTGCCCCCTCTGGCGGAGCTCCGGATTAGGCCCTGTCGGTGTCAAAACCGGCGGATCTCGGGTAGGGGGTCCCGAACTGTGCGTCTAGGCGGATGGTAACAGGAGACAAGGGACACGATGTTTTACCCAGGTTCGGGCCCTCTTGATGGAGGTAAAACCCTACGTCCTGCTGGATTGATATTGATATTGTGGATGTTTACAAGAGTGGATCTACCACGAGATCAAGGAGGCTAAACCCTAGAAGCTAGCCTATGGTATGATTGTAAGGTTTGTTGATGTTGATGATAGTCCTACGGACTAGAGCCATCCGGTTTATATAGACACCGGAGAGGGCTAGGGTTACATAGAGTCGGTTACAATGGTAGGAGATCTACATATCCGTATCGCCAAGCTTGCCTTCCACGCCAAGGAAAGTCCCATCCGGACAAGGGGAGAAGTCTTCAATCTTGTATCTTCATAGTCTTGGAGTCCGGTCGATGATGATAGTCCGGCAAATGATAGTTCGGTGATGATGGTAGTCCGCTATCCGGACACCCCTAATCCAGGACTCCTCGGTAGCCCCTGAACCAGGCTTCAATGACGATAAGTCCGGTAGCGTATATTGCTTGGCATTGCAAGGCGGGTTCCTCCTCGAATGATAGAAGATTGTGAACACCAGGATAGTGTCCGGCTGCAAAATAAATTCCACGTTCCACCGTAGAGAATAATAATATATACACAAGTTCAATCTGCGGCGTTTTTGTGGCATGGCGTCACACCACTACCAAGCCATTACTCGAATCATTTTTACTTTACCACCTCAGCGCATTTAGCGAAGCGGTTTCCTTGGCACGTCTTGTCGAGCGAGATCGTGTTTCCCTTAATCCGGGATTCTCATCAATACGGGCGTGGGTAACCCAACGCGCCATTGATGGTGGCGCAGGAGATAGCGAGTTTTACCGGGCGGTGGGGGCGTAAGACTTCGCCCGCCCATATAAGGGATAAGGATTCACCTTCTCACCTCGCCTTCTTCCTCCTTTGCTTATCCATCTCCGCGACTCGAGCTCCAGCGCCCAAGTTCGCGCATCTCGTCTCAACCTTCTCCGACCATGTCCGGAGAGGGAGGTAAATGGTTGGCCTCCACCGTTAAGGAGGAGCACATCGCCAAACTTCTGCGGCGTCGGATACCTTTCGGCGACGCCAGACACCGGCTGCCCGACGAGGGCAGCTCATCCCCACCCCAGGCCCCATGAGAGGTTGTCTTTCTTTCCCACTTCCTCCATGGACTGGGCTTTCCACTTCACCCCTTTGTCCGGGGCTCATGTTCTACTACGGCCTGGATTTCCATGATCTAGCGCGAACTTCATCCTCAACATCTCGGCGTTTATCGTGGTATGCGAGGCCTTCCTCTGCATCCAGCCCCACTTGACTTGTGGCTCAAGACCTTCAATGTCAAGCGAAGGTAGTGAAGGGCACTCAAGCGGAGTCGGAGGCGCCATGTTGGGCAAGATGCCCAATGTCCTTTAGTTGAAGGGCCTTCGTGGAATCCGTCAAGGGGTGGAAATCGGGGTGGTTCTATATCACTGAGCCACGTGACCCTAAATGGGCGGCGGCCCCGAGTTTAGATCTGGTATCCCCACGCAGCTCACCTCCGGAAAGAGAAGGGCTTGCTGTGGGGTAGTTCAAGGAGCCGGGACTCAAGCTCTGTATCAAGAAGCTGGTGAAGAAGCTCGGGCTGGTTAACGTGGTCCAGTCATGCTCGTCGCGGATTCTCCCATGCCAAGAGCGAGCATTCAATCTATGGGAGTTCGATCCGGAACAGCACTAAGCGCTGAGCGGGCTCTTCGATCTGACGTCTGAAGGCGCTGGAAGGTGCTGTTCATACGCGCAAAAGCCCCGCATCCATGATGAAGATCGCGGATTCGCTCGCAGCGCCAGCCGACGAGGTAAGTGATTCTACCCCTTTACGGGACACTTGTTTTCATAGTTTAACTCTATGCGGTTTTAATTTCCCTTCTCCTTTGACAGACTGGATGAGGAAGGCGGAGCAGATTACTGCCGGCTCCTATGCCGAAAATCCAGTGGGCGCCCGTCTAGCGGGCTGCTGGTTCGGCACCGCTGCGTGGTGCGGAGAAGAAGGCCAAGAAGGAGGCCACGGGTGCTCGAAAAGTGCCCGTTTTCAGGTGTCCGGCGACTCGGGCGGACTCCTCCCGAAAATGAGGAGGAGGAAGAGGACTCTCTCGGAGGAGGGAGAGAGGAAGAGGAAGGCTTCCCCAGGGGAGGCGAAGGGTCAAGAGGGAAGGACTATTCCCGGACAGCTCCGCCAACATCAACGTTGGCGAGGAAGAATGGCCTTCAAGGGCCGGGCCTCGGCGAGATCGTAAGTATCCGGTTCCTGAATGATATATAATTTCTTTTTGCGTCACATAGTGTCATTACGATGCCGCATAACGCCTGTAGTCCGGCCGGTGATGATCTCCCGCTTCATCGAAGCGGGTCGTTGGCTCCGTCGGATGTAGACTCCATCCCGACCGCCTCCACCCCCGCGACATCGAGGACGCCGAGGTGGGAACCCAGAAGGACCCATCGGGGAGGCTCGGGCGCCACAAGGCGTCCTCCGGACTTTGCGCGGACTCCACATCGAACCCGCGGTGGTTCCGAGTCCGGCGGGCGCCCTTGAACGAAGGGCAAGACCGTGACGCCGGGCGGCTTCCGCCCAACCGGGCGCCGAGCAATTTGTTGAGGCGCTGCAGAGCGCTTCCATCGAGGAAGAACACCGCACTATTATGAGTGCGGTGATCGAAAGTGCAGCTTCGCCAAGAGCGGGCTGACGAAGCCTCGATAGCCTTCTATCGGGCTTTGAGGTAAGAAGTTTTAAAATATGCAATGTAATACCGCATAGACAGTAGCCCCGATGCTCGGTTCGGTGTTCGGAAAGAAAAGTCGGATGAGGATCTGAAAAAAAAATATCTGTGAGGTTGCTAAAAATTATGTCAATATGGGTTGCAGGCTGCGCTGCTGACCTCTGCCAGACTTGGCTGGAGGTCGGTGCTTTGAAGCAGGAGCTCGGCGGTCCGAGCAAGAGCTCGTCAGCGCCAGAAGCAGCTCTAGGACAAAGAAGGTGAGTAACACCACTTTGAACTTATACCTTATAGAAAAGGATTTAGGTTGCAACAAAAATAACAAGGATAACATGGGTGCTGCGGGGCCACGAGCGAGGTGGCGACCACGAAGGAGGCCGTCTCATGACGAGCATAATCTGACCACGCAGGCAGGCAGAGCGAGAAAAGCAGGAGGCGCGGGTGGCTGTGGTTCAGCAAGAGCTCCGAGGCTCTCATGGAGAAGCATGAGAGTTTGGGCGTGACTCAAAGACTTCGAGAGTCCGAGCTTGCCTCGGCTCTCGAAAGTGTAAAACTGCCCAGGCCGATGCCCATAAGTCCCTTCAGAGATTGAGTTGATGAGGAAGATAGCGGCGGGTAAGGCATTTTTCATGCAAAGCAAGCATGTGAATGTAAATTACGTGTTACTTACCCGAATTCGGAGCTCTCCAGGGGCGTTTGCAGATCTGCCATGCAGCATGTCTGATGCCGCCGCATTCTACCGAGCCGAGGAGGGGAGCTCAACGGAGAAGGTCTTCGGTCTCGATATCTTTGAGGCCGGCCATCCGGTGCCCCTAGCAACCAGTGAAGCAGCTGGTCGAGCTTCACAAGGTGGCGAGCAGGCCATGAAGGGCCTCATAGTCCGGTTGTGGCACGGAGAGGCCATGCACAGGAGCTACTTCGGCCTCGTCGCGATGGCTGGTGGATGCATGCCCACAGGTGGAGGTTATCAAGCGCTCCGCCTGTATTGAAGGTGCTCGTCGGGCCCTTGCCCGCGCAAAGGTGCATTGGGGCAAGCTGGATGCGGAGAAGCTAATCACTGATGCGCCGCCGGTGGGCAAGGAACATCGTCGCCGAAATGTACTATAAGGCTGTCTGAAGGGTGCCCGCAAGATTGGGGATGAGTGCCCCAAGGATGTAATTTTTGAGTAAATTCGCAATGTGTTATCCTGTGCGCTGAAAACTTTGTTCATATGCACTAAGCAACGCTTGTTAATTTAAAATTTTACCTTCTGTGCGGCCGTTTATTAAATCTGAGAGATGGCAAGTCGTCGGCTTCAGCCCCCATGCCACGAGTGCTGGGGTGTTCGGGATAAACATGAGCACTCTAGTTCCCATTTTTGGGTCCATCGAGGGAGGCGCTCAACACAAGGAACCAGGCAACCGGACTTATAGTGCTTGAACACTCTCACTTAGCCATAGAATTCTATAATTTTAAATTTCAGCGAAGCCCCTAGTATTCGGAGGACTGAATTGGGGCGCTATCCACGCCTTAAATCGGACATAATCCGAACTTCGCTCAAGCGGCGTAGGTCTTTAAGGACCCGAAAGGACCTCTCGAACAGCGACCAGTCTCTCGCCTTATCATGACAGTCAGTTTTAGCTTTCTCCTTCGAGGCGTTAACCCGGCTCAAGCTGGGCGCAATCGCGATGGTTCTCCTAGTGCTACCTTAGCCGATAGAAGCGGGCGTAAGGTGCCAAACATGGGAGCCAGGCAAACCCAACTATTGGCCCAAGACATGATTGGAGCCGATTCATATAATGCTATAAGTTGAGGTGCCGCACTTGTGAAAGTGTCGGACTTTATCACACCATAATCACGGAGAACATAAGCCCTGGTGTATTTGGCCGTACCAGAATGTCTGGATGCAACATGTCATAAATGAACATATATGTATATATATAAGGTAATGCAATTATAGGCAAAAAGTGCTGCATTTTATTCGAGAAGATATGCTATGAGTGCGGAATGATACAAATAGTGCGGAAAGCAAGGGATTGGACGAATTAAAGGCGTCTCCCTCGAGGGTAGGCAGCGGAATGTTTGTATTTAACAAATTTAATGCTCGTGATGGAGACCACACGAGTGTTAAATCATGGCCTTTGTCCTTCCTGGCTGTTGCATCATGAGTTCGGCAGGTCGCCGCGGACATAGTTCTGTATAAAAAAGAAAAATAAAAGAAAAAAGCGACACACTTGGGAGCCCTGGTGTGGTCGAACCGCACTGGAGTCTGTAGTGGTTGTGCCTCTCCCCTATGCCCATGGTATCTCCAAGGCGTAATTATGTATGCGGAGAGCTTGTCTTACAATTTTGCGAGGGCTGGGGTTGAGGCCGCATTACTCTGGCGTGCTCGGAGCGTGCCAGGTGGTCTTGGTTGATGTTGCTCGGGCGCGTTTGGTCGTGTCCGGTCATTTAACGGCGGACTCGAGAATTGCCTTAAAAGGCTGCTCTGATACGCGCGAGAGCATTGTATGTTCCTCCGTTCGGAGGGGCGTTCCGTGTTTCCATTGACCGTGATGACTCCACGAGGGCTGGCATCTTGAGCTTAAGGTATGCATAATGCGGCACGCGTTGAATTTTGCAAGCGCGGTTCGTCGAAAGCGAGCATGATAGCGCTGCTGAGCGGGACTATGTCAAAGATTAACTCCTCGCTTCGAAATTATCCGGGATCCGAAGACCACTTCGATGTAGCGAGCTGTATAATTGGCCTCGACACCTGGTATGGCGCCTTTGAAGGTTGTCTTTGTAGGTTTAATCCTTGAAGGGTCTATGCCCATCTTGCGCCTTGTATCACGATAAAGCAGGTTCAGGCTACTGCCGCCGTCCATCGGGACTCTCGTGAGGTGAAATCCATCGACAATTGGGTCTAAAACCAATGCGGCGAATCCGCCATGGCGGATCTTGGTCGGATGGTCTCTTGATCGAAAGTGATCGGGCAAGAGGACCATGGGTTGAATTTTGGGCGGCTGGCTCCATCGCGTATCGTCCCTTAGTGCGCTTCGCTCCCTCTTGGGAATATCGTTGCGTATATCATGTTTACCATCCGAACTTGAGGGAATCCTTTTGTCCTCTATTGTTCGGCTGCCGGGTCTCTTCCTCGTCATCGCTGTGTAGCTCCTTGTCACTGTTTTCGGCGATTAATTTGCCTGCTTGCTTGAATACCCAACAATCTCTGTTGGTGTGGTTAGCTGGCTTTTCAGGGGTTCCATGTATTTGACAAGAGCGGTCGAGTATCCGGTCCAAATTGGACGGGCCCGGAGTGGTTCTTTTGAATGACTTCTTTCGTTGACCGGGTTTGGAGCCTCGGAATCCGGCGCTGACTGCCGTATCCTCATTGCTGTCACCGTTAATGCGGCGTTTGTTTTTGTTTCGACGCAACCTGCCATTGCGGTCCTTGGTATCCGGACTGCCAGCATTTTTCTTGAGGTTGTTGCTGCGAACTAGCCAGCTATCCTCTCCCTTGCGAAGCGGGTCATGAGTGATGTGAGGGCTGCCATGGATTTCGCTTCTCTGTCCTAGGTGTCGGGCCAGCCACTCGTCGCGGATGTTATGTTTGAAGGCAGCGAGGGCCTCTGCATCCAAACAGTCGACAATTTGATTTTTCTTTGTTAAGAACCGTGTCGAATTGCACGGCGATTAAATGCGGCTGCTGGATTATGTGGCTTAGGTCATCTGCGTCCGGTGGTCGCACATCGTGCCACAGAAGTTGTCGAGGAATGCGGCTTCCGGTCTTCCCAACATCAATTGACTTTGCGGGCAGGCTGTTAAGCCAATGCCGAGCTGGTCCTTTAAGCTTGCGGGAGATATTTGATGGCGTGAAGATCGTCGCGCGGGCCATGTCTATATGGAGAAGATAATCCTCAATCCAAACCGCGGGGTCTGTTGTGCCATCGTAGGATTCGATGTTAACGGGTTTAAACCCTTCAGGGATTTGATGATCCATTACTTCGTCAGTGAAGCATAGTGGGTGTGCGGCGCCTCTGTATTGAGCAATATCGCGACGTAGCTCGAGAGAGCGTTGTCTGCTGTGTTCGGCCCGGCCGGAGTAGTTATATCCGGCGCGACGGTATTTGTCGTGGGTCTTGGGGCGCCCACGTGATCCATAGATAGATCTGGATTGTCTTGCCTTGTCCTCAATATATCCATAAGTCCGGCGTGTTCCCCGTGGCTTCATGCTTTTTGAGCGATGCGAGTGCGGTTTTAGTGGAGGGCTTGCGCCTCCTGTCGCGGCCCGCGGGTGGCGGTCTACCGTATTGACAGCGCTGGTGATGCGTTTGTGCGCCTCCTCCTCTAATCGGGGAGCAACTTGCGTTTTGGGTAACTTTTGGAGGCGTTCGAGTTCATACTCTTGACGCGAGGACCTCGGTCCATCCGTCGGCCGATGAGGTCTTGATCAGCTTGAAGCTGTTGCTGCTTTTCTTTAGGCTGTTTGTCGTGGCCATTAGCTGCGTCTCAAAGCGCTCTTGTTCGACGGGATCCTCGGGCACGCGAATTAAATGCGTCGTCGAGGCTTGCCTCGTCTCCGGAGGAGGTAAGCAATTGTCATCCTCGACCTCTTAAATGCGCCGCCCTATCGTGGGGCTTGCTTACGCCTCCTCCTCCTGCGCTGGATCGTCTTTGGAGGAATTGTCTTCGGCACTTTACGGGGTGTTATTATCTCCTGTGCGGAATCTCCATTCTTGTCATGGCGGGATTTAGAGCGGGCGCTTGCGGCGGCGCTTGGGCTGTTTCTTTAAGGAATCGGCCTCCGCTGCTTCTTTGTCGTCCCCATCTTTTGGGGTGTCCACCATGTATATGTCATATGATGAGGTGGTCTTCCGGTGTCTGTAAGCCTTTGGTTCTTAGTAGTCTCGGCATCGTCGTCCATACCGTCGATGTCTTGGTCGAGTCGAGTAAGTCGGTTAAATCATCGGCGGTGGCTCACGAAGTGGGTGGTGGGTGGGCTCTGAATTTCTTCGTCGTCCGCGTCCCAACCGTCCTGGCCGTAGTTCGGCGGGCTCTCGGATAGCGAGAGACACTTGATGAATTTATGATATCGCCGAAGGCGAAGTCTGAAAGATGTCCGCAGCGGTGAATTCCATGATCGGCGCCAATCGGATTCGGTGGCGGGGCGCAGGAGGTTGAGTCCGCCGGAGAGTCCGGCACCTCGGAGTCATGAGCTTTATGCGGGACAAGGTAAGTGTTCGGCTCCATCGCCGTAGAAGTTGCCGCTCCCGAGGCGGTGTCCAGCCATCCGTCCTCGATCCGAGTGATCGGCTCCGGACCATGGGTCAGAGCGGATTCGTGTGCGGCCTCCAAGGTGATGTCCGGCGGCAGAGCTAGGTCATGCCCATCGTGACAGCGCGGCACGCTCGGCTGTGGCTCAAATCCATCAAAGATCAAGTCCCCGCGGATATCGGCCGTGAAGTTTAGGCTTCCAAACCTGACCTGGCGGCGAGGCGCAGCTTCGATCTGCTCCGGATGGCCAAGTGAGTTGGCCCGCAGTGTGAAACCGCCGAATACGAAGATCTGTCCGGGGAGAAAAGTCTCGCCCAGGACTGCGTCGTTGTTGATTGAAGAGGCCATCAAGCCTATCGGTGGCGACAGAGGAACTCTCAATGAAAGCACCTATGTCGGTGTCAAAACCGGCGGATCTCGGTAGGGGTCCCGAGCTGTGCGTCTAGGCGGATGGTAACAGGAGACAAGGGACACGATGTTTTACCCAGTTGGGCCCTCTTGATGGAGGTAAAACCCTACGTCCTGCTCGATTGATATTGATATTGTGGATGTTTACAAGAGTGGATCTACCACGAGATCAAGGAGGCTAAACCCTAGAAGCTAGCCTATGGTATGATTGTAAGGGTTGTTGATGTTGATGATAGTCCTACGGACTAGAGCCATCCGGTTTATATCGACACCGGAGAGGGCTAGGGTTACATAGAGTCGGTTACAATGGTAGGAGATCTACATATCCGTATCGCCAAGCTTGCCTTCCACGCCAAGGAAAGTCCCATCCGGACACGGGGAGAAGTCTTCAATCTTGTATCTTCATAGTCTTGGAGTCCGGTCGATGATGATAGTCCGGAAAATGATAGTTCGGCTGATGATGGTAGTCCGGCTATCCGGACACCCCCTAATCCAGGACTCCCTCAGGCCCCAAGATGGGATCTCATGGGTACAGAAGGTTGCGGCGGTGGAATTAGGTTTTTGGCTCCGTATCTGATCGTTTGGGGGTACATAGGTATATATAGGAGGAAGGAGTACGTCGGTGGAGCAACAGGGGGCCCACGAGGGTGGAGGGCGCGCCTGGGGGGGAGGGCGCGGCCCCCCTACCTCGTGGCCTCTTGGAAGCTTCCTTGACGTAGGGTCCAAGTCTCGTGGATCATGTTCGGTGAGAAAATCACATTCCCGAAGGTTTCATTCCGTTTGGACTCCTTTTGATATTCCTTTTTTGCGAAACTCTGAAATAGGCAAAAAAACAGCAATTCTGGGCTGGGCCTCCGGTTAATTAGTTAGTCCCAAAAATAATATAAAAGTGAATAAGAAAGCCCATTAATGTCCAAAACAGTAGATAATATAGCATGGAGCAATCAAGAATTATAGATATGTTGGAGACGTATCAGCCTGCCACCGGATCGACCGCCTCAACCGATCCCTGGCGCTAGAAGAAGAAGACGCATTGGGTCCACCTTGTTTTGTCCCCCGCATCCGAGATGAGCCCTTCCCCAAAGGGTTCACGCTCCCAAGAGATACGCCCAAGTACACCAGCTCCGTGAAGCCGGAAGACTGGCTGGTCGACTACTCCACGGCCGTCAGCATAGCATACGGCAACAAGCGAGTTGTTGTGAAGTACGTTCCGCTCATGCTCTAGGGCACAGCCCGGACGTGGCTGAACAGCCTGAAGGCCCACAGCATCAACAGCTGTGTTGATTTCACTGAAGCCTTCATTCGCAACTTCACCAGCACGTACAAGCGACCGCCTAAGCCTCGCCAGCTCTCCTTGTGCGTCCAAGGCCCCAATGAATCAACTCGCGATTACCTCACGCGTTGGGCCGAGCTGTGCAACTCTTGCGAGGGCGTGCACGAGGTGCAGGCCATTGAGTACTTCACTGCCGGGTGCCGAGAAGGCACCCTCCTCAAGCACTGGCTTCTCTGCGACGAGCCGACGACCCTCGACGAACTGCTGATCGTAGCAGACAAGTACGCCATGGCCGACTCCTCCATGAAGGCGGAGATCCAAGTTGACGCATCTGGCAAAGTAGCTCCTCAAGCTCCTCGGACTCCAGCTGGTGACACCAGTCGGTGTCAGCAACAGAATGACAACAAGCGCAAGGCCACGCAGCCGGCTTCCACAAGCGGCAGGTGGCGACAGTTGAAGACCAGCAGCCGGAAGGAAGCCTCCTCCCAAGCGTTAGAAGGGCGGCAAGCCCAACTGGTTGCCCACCTTCTCGTACGAGCAGACTCTCGATGCACCCTGCAAATTTCACAGCGGCGTGAAGCCGTCCAACCGCACCACTCGGAAATGCCATTGGCTCACCAGAATCGCCAAGGGTGATGGACTTCTGCCTCCTCTGCCTGCCGGCCCGCCGCCTCCTCCTCCCAACAGCTGGCGGTTCGGCCAGTCAGCGCAATACAAGATGAGTATCCTGAAGAGCATGGAGCTTATGTCGTGTTCACCAGCGTGGCCGACGAGAAGCACAGCAGACGGCAACGGCAACAAGAAGTACGTGCAGTAGCATCAGAGACCCCTGAGTTCATGCATTGGTCTAAGAAGCCTATCAGTTGGAGCAGAGCTGACCACCTGGAGGTGATGCCCTCTCCTGGTTCTTATGCCTTGGTCTTGGATTCCACCTTCGCAACGGAGAGGCGGGCCGCTCGTTTCTCCCGAGTTCTGATAGATGGCAGCAGCAGCATCAACATCCTATACCGTGACACTATGGAGAAGTTGGGAATCAAGCAGAAGCAGCTTCAGCCTAGTCGGGCTGTATTCCATGGCATAGTCCCTGGCCTTTCCTGCTCACCAATCAGCAAGATCCAGATAGATGTCCTCTTCGGAGACAAAGATCACTTCCGCCGAGAGCCAGTCTGGTTTGAGGTGGTGGACCTTGAGAGCCCCTATCATGCGCTACTTAGCCGGCCTGCTCTGGCCAAGTTCATGGCGGTCCCCCATTATGCTTACCTCAAGATGAAGATGCCAAGCGCCAAGGGAATCCTAACCATAGTCGGAGACTACAAGAAGTCGTCCGCCTATGTGGCAGACAACAGTCGGCTAGCTGAGTCCCTCGTGATCGCAGCAGAGAAGCGGCTCCTTTACCGGGTTGTGGCAATGGCAGGCAAGCAGCCGAAAATGTCGCCAAACCCCAAGGAGTCGGAAACTGAGGGGTCTTTCAAGCCGGCAAAAGAAACAAATAAGATACCCTTGGACCCGAAGCACCCGGAGAGGCATGCTGTCATAGGTGCAAATCTTGACAGCAAATAGGAAAGCCAGCTCGTCGATTTCCTCCGTGAGAATCGGGACATCTTTGCATGGTCTCCTAAGGACATGCCAGGTGTTTCGATGGATTTCGCCGAGCACAAGCTACATGTCCAACCTGATGCCAAGCCAGTTAGGCAGCCCTTGTGCCGCCTGTCAGAAGAGAAGAGAAGAGTCGTTGGAGAAGAGATAGCCCGGCTTCTAGCAGCCGGCTTCATTATGGAAGTGTTCTTCCCAGAGTGGTTAGCCAACCCAGTCCTTGTGCTGAAGAAGAATAAGCAGTGGCGCATGTGTATCGATTAAACCAGCCTCAACAAGCTTGCCCCAAAGATCCCTTTGCTTTGCCAAGAATCGACCAAGTGATAGACTCCACAGCCGGATGCGAGCTGTTGAGTTTTTTGGATGCATACTCAGGGTATCATCAGATCAAGCTGAACCCGGCCGATAGGCTGAATACCGCCTTCATCACACCATTCGGAGCCTTCTGCTACCTGACCATGACGTTCGGCTTGAGGAATGCCGGCGCCACGTTTCAGCGTTGCATGCAGAAGTGTCTCCTCAAGCAACTCAGCAGAAACACCCACATCTATGTGGACGACATTGTGGTGAAGACGGAGAAGCGTGGCACGCTGCTAGAAGACCTCAAGGAAACCTTTGAAAACTTGCACCGCTTTCAAATCAAGCTCAACCCGGAGAAATGCATCTTTGGAGTACCAGCCGACCAGCTTCTTGGCTTCCTAGTCTCAGAGTGCGGCATAGAGTGCAACCCCGTGAAGATCAAGGCCATCGAGAGGATGGAGGTACCCACCCGACTGCTGGACATGCAAAAATTCACTGGCTGCTTGGCATCCATCAGCCGTTTCATCAGTCGGCTGGGCGAGAAGGCTCTTCCCCTGTACCAGCTCATGAAGAAGACCAGCTTTTTCGAGTGGAATGATAAGGCGGATGAAGCTTTTCTCCAGCTCAAGAAGATGTTGACCCTCCGCTTTGTCTGGCGGCTCGACAACTAAGGAGCCCATGCTTATCTACATCGCCGCCACCAGTCGGGTGGTCGGCCTGATCATAGTTGTGGAGCGCAAAGAAGACGGCAAAGCACTACCAGTCCAGAGGCTGGTGTATTACCTGAGTGAAGTGTTGTCCGCGTCCAAACAGAACTACCCCCACTATCAGAAGATGAGCTACGGCATGCATTTCGCTTCCAAGAAGCTAAAGCCATACTTCCAAGAGCACCCAATCACTGTTGTCTGCACTGCTCCACTTGCCGAGATCATTGGAAGCCGAGATGCTTCGGGCCGTGTGTCACACCCCGGAAGTAACTTTCCATAATTGTAACTCCAACTCTTGCCATTTTCGGCATTGTGATATGATATTCCCTCCGTGGTTGGGTTTTCTCCTTTTTGCATTTTGTCCATGTCATGCATTTTACATCATGTCATCATGTGCATCTCATTTGCATACGTGTTCGTCTCATGATTCCGAGCATTTTTCCCGTTGTCCGTTTTGCAATCCGACACTCCTATCTCCCCCGGCGGCCCTTTTACGTTTTTCCGTGGCGGGTAATAAACCTTCTCGGAATGGACCGAGGTTTGTCTAGTGGCCTTGGTATACCACGGTAGACCACCGGTCAAGTTTGGTCATTTGGAGCTCGTTTGGTACTCAGCAGTTAACCGCACTCTCGCAAAGGCCTCTTTTGAGTTGCAGCCCAACACCCCTTCAAAATAGTCCAATAACCCATCTAAGTCACCTCCATGCTCTCCGTTGTTCGATCACGATCGTGTGGGCGAAAACTACACCTCATTTGGACTCTCCTAGCTCCCTCTATGCCTATTTAAACAACCCCCATTCCAATTTTGGGTCTAACCCTAGCCTTCCCCTACCTCGCGCCCGGACGAAACGTCTGCGCCGCCCGGTACACGTCCGCCCCGCCCGCGCCGCCGCCGCCCGGCGAATCTCCACGTGCCACATGGCCTGCCGCCCCCTCCGCGCCGCCTGCCTGCGCCCCGCGACCCGCCCGCCCGCCCGGTCGCCGCGCGCCCATGGTGCCCGAGCTCCCGCTCCTCCGCCTCGCTGCCACGGCCGCCCGGCCAGCCGCACCGCCGCCCGCCCGGCCGGCCCGCCGCCGCCCTCGCCCGGCGGCGCCGGTCGCCGCCTCGCCTCTCACTGCCGCGCCGGCTGCCGCCCGCCGCCGGCCCCCTCCTCCGGCGCCCTGCCCGGCCCGAATCCTCTTCCACCGGAGAGGCGTACCGCCGCCGCCGCTTGGATTGGATCGGCCCGATCCGATCCCGATCGGTTGACTTCTTCCCCTCTCTTTTTCGTCTAAGTTTTTAATCCTGAGGTTATTTCGTGGCATTTTCAACGCATCGTAACTTTGCATCTGTAGCTCCATTTTGTGCGTATAATATATCAAAATGTTCGCCTCGAAGAGTAGATCATTTAATCTCATTGCATCATTTTTATTTGAGCTCATGTTGATGCCCAAAATGCTGTTGGAAGAGGGCTATGTGATGTTAGTTTCTGTTTCTTAACAAAATTTGCACTTTTGTTATTTTTGCTATGATTGATGTGTGCACCCTATGAATTTGAGTCCTACATGTGTTTTGTAATATGCCATGCCATCTTTCCAAGGGTGTATGCCATGTATTTTTTTGATCTATGTGGTGACTAGCACAAGCATGCAAAGTAGGTGTCTGATGTTGCTGTTTTCATTACTGTTTAGCTGATATTTTGATGCCATGTTAACTTGATGCTACCGAGAGATCCATGCATATTTTGAGATACTTCAGTAAGGATGTTTTGTTCTACATGTATTGCTCTATCCATCCATTCCCTTGTTTGCAATTATGGAGTGCCATAGCTTGAGTCAATCGAGCTCTACTTTTGCTATCAAATGTTTCCTGGCAGATTGTTTACATGTTATTCAATTTTGCCAAGGTTGTTGTGGTTGATCCATGTATGCTATGATGTTGTTATTGCCATGTATATCTTCTATGCCATGTCTTCTTGATGTATGTATGCTTAGTTTATCATATAAGGCTCTGTAGTGAGTGCATCGAGCTCTTAAACATGCCTACTTGTTATCAGTTTTGACATGCCATGTGGCTGAATCATTATGAAACTTGCGATATTGACATGGGTGTTACTATATTTTCTGATCCTTTTTGGCTTATGGTCATTAAAGGACTTTTGTTCTATGCTTTGAGTAGATTCATGCCATGCCTTGTTTTGCTATTATAAGTTCCTGTAGCATGTTGTTTTCTTGCTCTGAACATTGCTACGATGCTGTTTTTGCCATGTCGACTGATATTTTGTGCACTTTTGCCATGCTTGTTTGAACCTGTTATGATGTGATTTAGCCGTAGCTCAGTGTTCATCTTTTGTCAAACATCTTGTGTAGATCACTGCCATATACTTTGTTGGTACGTTTGGGTGCAGTAGCTTTATTTCTTGTTGCTTGCTAAGTGGCATCATCTTTGTTAATGGCAGATTTGTGCCATTCTTGTTTTGCTTGTCATTTGCAAACCGTGCATCCGATTCGGTGATCTTTATATCGATTTCAAGCGAAATCATCTCATCTTTCAGTGGCATACTTGGTTTGCCAAGTTGATGCCTGGTTCATCATTTTCCTTCCGGAGCGCGCATCGCATTGCATATCACATCCCGCATATCATGTCATGTTTTGCATCATGTTGCTTGTGCATTGCACCGTGATTTATTGTGGTTCCTTTGTTTGTGTTCTTGCTTTGGGTAGAGCCGGGAGGCGAGTGCGTGAGCGAGGAACCTGTTGAGAACGCTTACGAGGATCAAGCTTTCGACAACTCGAGAACTTTGCGAGCAAGATGACCATACCCTCAAAATCACTTCTATCTTTGCTATGCTAGTTGCTCGCTCTTTTGCTATGCCTATGCTACGATGCCTATCTCTTGCTTATCATGCCACCCATATTGCCATGTCAGCCCTAACCATCCTTTCCTAGCAAACCGTTGATTGGCTATGTTACCGCTTTGCTCAGCCCTCTTATAGCGTTGCTAGTTGCGGTGAAGCTGAAGTTTGTTCCTTGTTGGAACATGGAGATGTTGTTCCTTATTGGAACATGTTTACTTGTTGGGGATATCACAATATATATCTGCTATAATTAATGCATCTATATACTTGGTAAAGGGTGGAAGGCTCGGCCTTATGCAGTGTTTTGTTCCCTCTTGCCACCTAGTTTCCGTCATACGGTGTTATGTTCCTTGATTTCGCGTTCCTTACGGTTGGGTGATTTATGGGACCCCTTGACAGTTCGCTTTGAATAAGACTCGTCCAGCAAGGCCCAACTTTGGTTTTACCATTTGCCACCTAAGCCTTTTCCCCGGGTTTTCGCGAGCCGAGGGTCATCTTTATTTTAACCCGGGCCAGTTCTCCTCTGAGTCTTGGTCCAAACTATCGACCGCCCGGTGCCATCGAGGCAACTCTGAGATGGCCTATCGGAAGTTTGGACAATCCGGTGTGCCACGAGCGAGATATGTGCAGCTCCTATCGGGATTTGTCGGCACATTCGGGTGGTTTTGCTGGTCTTGTTTTATTCTTTGTCGAAATGTCTTGTAGTCCGGGATTCGAGATTGATCGGGTCTTCGGTAGAAGGAATATCCTTCGTTGACCGTGAGAGCTTATAATGGGCTAAGTTGGGACACCCTGCGGGTAATATCTTTGAAAGCCGTGCCTGCGGTTATGAGGCAGATGGGAATTTGTTAATGTCGGTTGTAGAAAACCGAAGTTGACCTTAAATAAAATACACATCAACGCGTGTGTAACCGTGATGGTCTCTTCTCGGTGAGTCCGGGAAGTGAACACGGTGTTGGAGTTATGTCGGCGTAAGTAGTTCAGGATCACTTCTTGATCGCTACTAGCTTCACGACCGTGCTTTGCTTCTCTCCTCGCTCTCTTTTGCGATGTAGCCACCATATATGCTAGTCGCTTGCTGCAGCTCCACCTTACATCTCTGTCCTTCCTATAAGCTTAAATAGTCTTGATCTCATGGTGTGAGATTGCTGAGTCCCGTGACTCACAGATTCTACCAAAACAGTTGCAGGTTCCGGCGATGCGGTGCAGGTGGCGCAACCGAGCTCAAATGGGAGTTCGACGAGGAGCGTGGTCGTTACTATGTGTCTTTTCTCGATGATCGAGTAGTGGTGCCCAGTTGGGACGATCGGGGATCTGTGTAGCATTTGGGGTATCTTCTTTTATTTTGGTTCCGTAGTCGGACCTTGAGTGTACTCTGAATGATGGATGTTTATTTATGTCTTGTGTGAAGTGGCATTGTAAGCCAACTATGTATCTCTTTCCCTTATGTATTACATGGGTTGTGTGAAGATTACCTCACTTGCGACATTGCTTTCAATGCGGTTATGCCTCTAAGTCGTGCCTCGACACGTGGGAGATATAGCCGCATCGAGGCGTTACAAGTTGGTAATCGAGCCTTCCCGACTTAGGAGCCCCTACTTGATTGTTTCTTTGGCGTTGTTGAGTCTAGAATGGAAAATGTTTTGAGTCTTAGGATTATATATATCGGAGAGTAGGATTCTTTTTACTCCCGGTCCTTAAATAAGCTCTGTGAGGTCTCTGACGTAGAGTTTTGACTCTCCTCTCCTCAAATTTCACTAAAAAATTTAGGATCACGCGGGTATCTTGGGATCGTTCCGATGGTTTTGTGGCGAGAACATTGTTCTTGGTGCCTCGACATTTAGGGGTTGTGGCGGTGTCCGGGGAGTTGAGCTCCGAGGTGTTGTCGTCACAATTTTATCGTTGCAGATTCTGGAATACGAGTTTTGCCGACATCGAAATCTCTTTTGTGAAGTTGTTGGTGAGATAACCCGATAAACCGATCTTGGGCGAGCTGGGAGTATTGCCATGACTTGTATAACGGATGCTTTTGAAGGTCGAGGTACACGATTTCGAAGGTTTCTTGGTTATGTGTTGACGGATGGATACAATTTGGATCTAGGTATTGTTAGTTTGGGTGATATATTTTGTGTCCCTGTATCCCCAACACCAGATTGCATAACCAGAAAGTTTGGGAGTTTATAGGTGGGATTCAAGTAGCTCTAGCATTTCTTCCCTTGAGATATTTGGTTCGTGATTGGGTAATCCTTACCACTTATTTGTTCGATCGTACCTTGTTATTTTTTCATCAACCTTTAATCAAGTGGCTTCTCACCTTAATGGGCGTGTGATGTTAACTTTGGAATTCATTCGTTCATTCTTGTTCGAATGTTTATTGTGAAGACTATATGTTGCAATTTCTATCCGTTGATTCAACTTGACTATTTGTCTATCAAAGGACTAACGGATGTCACCCTCTTCAGGATGGCTCCGCCAACGCGTCTGAATCCGGATCGCAATGATGGGGATCGGTCGAACCCTCCACCTCCACCTCCGCCTCCGGAGGCGGCAACTATCATGGCAGCCACCAATGCCAATGCTCGAGATGATTTTGCAACTCTTGCAAGAACGTACTCAAGGGCAAGGCGGTCAAGGAAATCAAGGTCAAGGCAACAACCAGCCGCACTTTGCTACTCTCAGTCAGTTCCTCGCTAATCAGCCGAAGTCTTTCGGTTTACGTGTCGAGGCCACAGACGGCGACGATTGGCTTGTGGACATCTGCAAGCATTTTGAATGTAGCAATGTCGGACACGAGGACTTTGTCAAGTTTGCATCGTTTCAACTCAATGATCAAGCTGCTGAGTGGTACCAGCAATACAAAGATTCAGAGGAGGTCGTGTCATTACAGGATGAGTTCGCCGAGATTTGAGCTCACCACATTCGAAAAGTGTTGTTGAGAGCAAGCGTGAGGAGTTCCGCAATCTCAAGCAAGGCAACATGTCGTCTATCAATACAATATCTAGTTCGAAACTCGCTTCGCTTTGCTAAGCAAGGCGTCCACGATGAAAAGAGTATGATCTATCAATTCAGAGGTGGTCTCGAGAGAAGATCTGCAATTAGCTCTTGTGCTTTTGAGCGAGAAAAGTATGATGAATTCTACAACATGACCACTGAAGCAAGAAGCTGCCCAGCTCAAATGTGAGGCTTCTAAGAAGAGAATCGAGGATGCAGATTCAGTCTTCTTCTTCCTCTCAAGTGGCAGCTAAGCAGCAGAAGTTCTACCTTCCTCCTCCTCCGTTCCGTCGGCCTTATCGTGAGAAGAACTCAGGTGGTCGTGGATCTTCCCACCCGCCCAACCCAAGCTATCGAACAAGTCTAATTCTCAAGCTCCAAGGTCAAGTGCTCCTTACCACCGTCCGCTCTCGAGGTGACTTGCAACAAGTGTCGTGAAAGGTCACTATCTGAACAAATGCTTCAACCAAAGGCGCCTTACGCCTCCTCCTCCTGTGAAATCTTCCAGCAATGCGGTGGTCAAGCATAATCCCAAGTTTGCAAAGGTGAACATGATGAATGCAGCTCAAGCGGAGGATTCTTGAGATGTGATCATGGGTAATCTTCTTGTTAATGATATTCCTGCAAAAGTTCTCTTTGACACTGGTGCATCGCTTAGTTTCATCTCTAAACCATTTGCATCTAAGCATGAATTGTCTTTCCAAGATTTGCCTAGACCATTAGCAGTTGTCTCTCCGGGTAAATGCATGAGCATAAGCTACATGGTTCGGATGTTTCTATCAAGATGGGCGATTATAGATTTCTGCTAAACCAATTGTTCTTGGTGACTCGGATATTGATCTTATTCTTGGGATGGGTGGCTTTATCGGCACAAAGCTCAGCTTGATTGTGCTGCTGGGAAATTCAATTGACTCACTCTTCTAATGATGTGATCATCTATGCGCTTCGTGATGAAACCATTGGTTGTTTTCTCTCAATGAGAAAGGCGAATTGGATGCTATCTCTCGATTCGATCGTTTGTGAGTACCAAGATGTCTTTCTAGAAGAGCTTCGGGTATGCCTCCCCATCGGCCGATTGAGTTCGTTATCGATCTTGAGCACAGCTTGAACCCGTTTGCAAGCGTCCATACAAGCTTGGACTGATGAGCTGAAGGAATTGAAGAAGCAGCTCGATGAACAAGAGCGTCTGGGTTTGATCGGACCGAGTTCATCTCCTTGGGGTTGTGGTGTTCTTTTGTCGGAAGAAGGATGGCGCGGACCGACTTTGCGTCGATTACCGTCCATTGAATAAGAAGACAATCAAGAACAAGTATCCACTTCCCAACATCAATGAGCTTTTCGAGCAACTCAAAGGTGCTAAAGTGTTCTCAAGCTTGACCTTCGTATGGGTTATCATCAGATTAGCATTCGTGAACAAGATATTCCCAAGACAGCATTGAGAACAAGCTTTGGTTCTTATGAATATACTGTCATGTCTTTCGGCCTTGTCAATGCTCCTCCAACATTCTCTCGGATGATGAATTTCATATTCAACCCCTACACCAATGAATTCGTCTTGGTCTATCTTGATGATATTTTGGTCTTCTCCAAGAATAAGAAGGATCATGCCAAACATTTGCGATTGGTGCTAGACAAGCTCGAGAGTATCAATTCTATGCTAAGTTTTCCAAATGTGAATTTTGGCTTGATGAAGTGCTTTATCTTGGTCATATCATCTCCGCCAAGGGCATCGCTGTTAATCCGAGAAGGTGTACGCAATTGTGAATTGGGAACCTCCTCGAATGTCAAGCAGACTCCATGATTTTCTTGGTCTTGCTAGCTATTGCGAAGATTCGTTGAGAATTTCTCCAAGATTGCAAAGCCTCTTTCCAACCTCCTCCGAAGCATGTGAAGTATGTCGGTCTCCACGAGTGTGGCGTTGCTTTCAATACTCTCAAGAGAAACTCGTCACAGCTCTGTCTTGACTCCTCTGATGAATCCAAGCCATTGAAGTTTTACGTGATGCTTCTCTTCAAGGTCTCGGTGCTGTGTTAATGCAAGAGAAGAGAGTTGTGGCTTATACCTCTCGCTTGATTGAAGCCCAACGAAAAGAACTACCCCACTCACGATCTTGAGTTGGCGGCAGTTGTCCATGCATTGATAACATGGAGACATCTCTTGTTGGGAAGGAAAGTGGACATTTTCACCGATCACAAGAGCCTCAAGTATATCTTCACTCAACCCAACCTCAACCTCGAGGCAGACTCGATGGGTGAAATGATTCAAGAGTACAACCCAAGTATTGAATATACTCGGGCAAGGCCAATGTCATTGCAGATGCTTTGAGCGGGAAGGCTTATTGCAGCAGTTTAATCCTCAAGCCCTTCCAACGGATCTTTGTGAAGCTTTCCATAAGCTGAATCTTCAAGTTGTTCCTCAAGGCTTTCTTGCCAACCTCATAGTCTCTCCTACTTTGGAAGATCAGATTCGTGAGGCTCAACTCCTGGATACCATGGTGAAAAAGGTGAAGCGTGGTATCGACAAGGGCATTTCAAGTACAAGTGCTTCCACGTTGATGACAAAGATACTCTTTTCTTTGAGGACGGATTGTGGTTCCTAAGGGTGATCTAAGAAAAGTCATTATGAGCGAGGCTCACAATTCGCTTCTATCCATTCATCACGGAAATGCGAAGATGTACCATGACCTCAAGCAGTCATATTGGTGGACTCGAATGAAGCGAGAAATTGCTCAATTCGTGAATGAATGTGATGTCTGCGAGAAGAGTGAAAGAGAACACCAACGACCAGCTGGTCTCCTCCAACCTCTTGCTATTCCGGAATGGAAGTTTGATCATATTGAAATGGACTTCGTGACTGGATTTCCTAAGTCCAAGCGTGGAAATGATGCTATCTTCGTTGTCATTGACAAGCTTACTAAAGTGGCTCATTTTCTTCCTATCAAAGAATCCATCACAGCAGCTCGGTTGGCGAGCTATACACCTCGAGGATTGTCTCCTTGCGGCATTCCACAAGTGATCTCTTGAGACCGTGGCAGCATCTTTACCTCCAAGTTTTGGGATTCTTTCGAAGGCCATGGGCACCAACATTCGTTTCAGCACAACTTTCCATCCTCAAACAAGTGGCCAAGTCGGCGAGTAAATCAAATCCTTGAAGATATGCTCGGGGCTTGTGTCATTTCCTTCGATATGAAATGGGAAGATTGTCTTCCATATGCCGAGTTCTCCTACAACAACAGCTTCCAAGCGAGTTGGGCAAGGCCCCATTCGAAATTCTCTATGGCGAAAGTGCCGTACTCCTCTCAATTGGTGCAGAGACGGTGAGCGCCAACTTCTTGGCAATGACTTGATCACGAAGTAGAAGAAATGTGCAAAGTCATTCGTGAGAATCTCAAAGCCGCGCAATCGCGCGGAAGAACTATTATGATGATAAGCACCGTGATGTGGCTTTTGAAATCGGAGACCATGTCTACCTCGCGTCTCTCAATGAAAGGCACTCGTCAACCCGGTATCAAGGAAGCTTGCCCCTAGATCGTGGGTCCTTTCAAGATCATTGGAAAAGAAGCGATCTCGCCTATCAACGAGCTTCGTCCAACTTCGCGAACGTGCATGATGTGTTTCACGTGTCACAGCTTCGCAAGTGCTTCAAGACTCTGAGCGCACTATCAACGAAGAAATTGACCTTCAAGAAGATCTCTCTTATCATGAGCACCCGTTGCTATTCTTGAAGAAACCGGCGCAAGACTACGCAACAAGTCAATCAAATTCCGGAAAGTGAAGTGGTCACACCATTCCGACCGAGAAGCCACACAGGGGCGCGAGGATCACCTCCGTTCGGATATCCGGAGTTCTTTCGGTCCTAGATCTGGGGCGAGATCCTCTTGTAGTGGTGGAGTGTTGTAACACCCGGAGTAACTTTCCATAATTGTAACTCCAACTCTTGCCATTTTCGGCATTGTGATATGATATTCCCTCCGTGGTTGGGTTTTCTCCTTTTTCGAGTGGAATGATAAGGCGGATGAAGCTTTTCTCCAGCTCAAGAAGATGTTGACCACTCCGCCTGTCCTGGCGGCTCTGACAGCTAAGGAGCCCATGCTTCTCTACATCGCCGCCACCAGTCGGGTGGTCAGCACAGTCATAGTTGTGGAGCGCAAAGAAGACGGCAAAGCACTACCAGTCCAGAGGCCGGTGTATTACCTGAGTGAAGTGTTGTCCGCGTCCAAACAGAACTACCCCCACTATCAGAAGATGAGCTACGGCATGCATTTCGCTTCCAAGAAGCTAAAGCCATACTTCCAAGAGCACCCAATCACTGTTGTCTGCACTGCTCCACTTGCCGAGATCATTGGAAGCCGAGATGCTTCGGGCCGTGTGTCACACCCCGGAAGTAACTTTCCATAATTGTAACTCCAACTCTTGCCATTTTCGGCATTGTGATATGATATTCCCTCCGTGGTTGGGTTTCTCCTTTTGCATTTGTCCATGTCATGCATTTTACATCATGTCATCATGTGCATCTCATTTGCATCGTGTTCGTCTCATGATTCGAGCATTTTCCCGTTGTCCGTTTTGCAATCAAACACTCCTATCTCCCGGCGGCCCCTTTTATGTTTTTCCGTGGCGGTACTAAACCTTCTCGGAATGGACTGAGGTTTGTCTAGTGGCCTTGGTATACCACGGTAGACCACCGGTCAAATTTTGGTCATTTGGAGCTCGTTTGGTACTCAACAGTTAACCGCACTCTCGCAAAGGCCTCTTTTGAGTTGCAGCCCAACACCCTTCAAAATAGTCCAATAACCCATCTAAGTCACTTCCATGCTCTCCGTCGTTCGATCACGATCGTGTGGCGAAAACTACACCTCATTTGGACTCTCCTAGCTCCTCTATGCCTATTTAAACAACCCCATTCCAATTTTGGGTCTAACCTAGCCTTCCCCTACCTCGCCGGACGAAGCGTCTGCGCGCCCGACATGTCCGCCCGCCGCCGCCGCGCGCCGGCGAATCTCCACGTGCCACGTGGCCGCCGCCCTCCGCCGCCGCGCCTGCGGCCACCGCCCGCCGCCGGCCGGTCGCTGCGCCTGCGGCACCGAGCTCCGCTCCTCCGCCTCGCCGCCCGGCCGCCGACCAGCCCGCGCCCGCCGCCCTCGCCCGCCGGCGCCGTCGCCGCCGCCTCGCCTCCCGGCGCTCGGCCCCGCCGCCCTGTCCCCTCCTCGGCGGCGCCCTGCCCTGCCGCCTCCTCTTCCACGGAGGCGCACCGCCGCCGCCGCCGCCGGATCGGATCGGCCCGATCGATCCGGATCGGTTGACTTCTTCCCCTCTCTTTTTCGTCTAAGTTTTTAATCCGAGGTTATTTTGTGGCATTTTCAGCGATCGTAACTTTGCATGTGTAGCTCCATTTTGCGCGTATAATATATCAAAATGTTCGTCTCGAAGAGTATATCATTTCCTCTCATTGCATAATTTTCATTTGAGCTCATGTTGATGCCCGAAATGCTGTTGGAAGAGGGCTATGTGATGTTAGTTTCATTTCTTAACAGAACTTGCACTTTGTTATTTTTGCTATGATTGATGTGTGCACCCTATGAATTTGAGTCCTACATGTGTTTTGTAATATGCCATGCCATCTTTCCAAGGGTGTATGCCATGTATTTTTTGATCTATGTGGTGACTAGCACAAGCATGCAAAGTAGGTGTCTGATGTTGCTGTTTTCAGCCCTGTTTAGTGATATTTTGATGCCATGTTAACTTGATGCTACCGAGAGATCCATGCATATTTTGAGATACTTCAGTAAGGATGTTTTGTTCTACATATATTGATCTATCTATCCATGCCCTTGTTTGCAATTATGGAGTGCCATAGCTTGAGTCAATCGAGCTCTACTTTTGCTATCAAATGTTTCCTGGCAGATTGTTTACATATTATTCAATTTTGCCAAGGTTGTTGTGGTTGATCCATGTATGCTATGATGTTGTTATTGCCATGTATATCTTCTATGCCATGTCTTCTTGATGTATGTATGCTTAGTTTATCATATAAGGCTCTGTAGTGAGTGCATCGAGCTCTTAAACATGCCTACTTGTTATCAGTTTTTGACATGCCATGTGGCTGAATCTGTTAACGAAACTTGCGATATTGACATGGGTGTTACTATATTTTCTGATCCTTTTTGGCTTATGGTCAGTAAAGGACTTTTGTTCTATGCTTTGAGTAGATTCATTCCATGCCTTGTTTTGCTATTATAAGTTCCTGTAGCATGTTGTTTTCTTGCTCTGAACATTGCTACCTGATGCTGTTTTTGCCATGTCCAGCGTGATATTTTGTGCACTTTTTCCATGCTTGTTTGAACCTGTTATGATGTGATTTAGCCGTAGCTCAGTGTTCATCTTTTGTCAAACATCTTGTGTAGATCACTGCCATATACTTTGTTGGTACGTTTGGGTGCAGTAGCTTAATTTCTTGTTGCTTGCTAAGTGGCATCATCTTTGTTAATGGCAGATTTGTGCCATTCTTGTTTTGCTTGTCATTTGCAAACCGTGCATCCGATTCGGTGATCTTTATATCGATTTCAACCGAAATCATCTCATATTTCAGTGGCATACTTGGTTTGCCAAGTTGATGCCTGGTTCATCATTTTCCTTCCGGAGCGCGCAGATACGCATTGCATATCACATCCACATATCATGTCATGTTTTGCATCATGTTGCTTGTGCATTGCACCGTGATTTATTGTGGTTCCTTTGTTTGTGTTTTTGCTTTGGGTAGAGCCGGAGGCGAGTGCGTGAGCGAGGAATCTGTTGAGAAGCGCTTACGAGGATCAAGCTTTCGACAACTCGAGAACTTTGCGAGCAAGATGACCATACCCTCGAAATCACTTCTATCTTTGCTATGCTAGTTGCTCGCTCTTTTGCTATGCCTATGCTACGATGCCTATCTCTTGATTATCATGCCACCCATATTGCCATGTCAGCCCCTAACCATCCTTTCCTAGCAAACCGTTGATTGGCTATGTTACCGCTTTGCTCAGCCCCTCTTATAGCGTTGCTAGTTGCAGGTGAAGATGAAGTTTGTTCCTTGTTGGAACATGGAGATGTTGTTCCTTATTGGAACATGTTTACTTGTTGGGGATATCACAATATATATCTGCTATAATTAATGCATCTATATACTTGGTAAAGGGTGGAAGGCTCGGCCTTATGCACAGTGTTTTGTTCCTCTTGCCACCCTAGTTTCCGTCATACGGTGTTATGTTCCTTGATTTAGCGTTCCTTACGGTTGGGTGATTTATGGGACCCCTTGATAGTTCGCTTTGAATAAGACTCGTCCAGCAAGGCCCAACTTTGGTTTTACCATTTGCCACCTAAGCCTTTTCCCGGGTTTTCGCGAGCCGAGGGTCATCTTTATTTTAACCCCGGCCAGTTCTCCTTGAGTGCTGGTCCAAACCTGTCGACCGCGGTGGCCATCGAGGGCAACTTCGAGATGGCCTATCGGAAGTTTGGACAATCCGGTGTGCCACGAGAACGAGATATGTGCAGCTCCTATCGGGATTTGTCGGCACATTCGGGTGGTTTTGCTGGTCTTGTTTTATTCTTTGTCGAAATGTCTTGTAGTCCGGGATTCGAGATTGATCGGGTCTTCCGGTAGAAGGAATATCCTTCGTTGACCGTGAGAGCTTATAATGGGCTAAGTTGGGACACCCATGCGGGGTAATATCTTTCAAAGCCGTGCCCGCGGTTATGAGGCAGATGGGAATTTGTTAATGTCGGTTGTAGAAAACCGAAGTTGACCTTAAATAAAATACACATCAACCGCGTGTGTAACCGTGATGGTCTCTTCTCAGCGGAGTCCGGGAAGTGAACACGGTGTTGGAGTTATGTCTGACGTAAGTAGTCCAGGATCACTTCTTGATCGCTACTAGCTTCACGACCGTGCTTTGCTTCTCTCCTCGCTCTCTTTTGCGATGTAGCCACCATATATGCTAGTCGCTTGCTGCAGCTCCACCTTACATCTCTGTCCTTCCTATAAGCTTAAATAGTCTTGATCTCGCGGGTGTGAGATTGCTGAGTCCCCGTGACTCATAGATTCTACCAAAACAGTTGCAGGTTCCGACGATGCCAGTGCAGGTGACGCAACCGAGCTCAAATGGGAGTTCGACGAGGAACGTGGCCGTTACTATGTGTCTTTTCCTAATGATCAGTAGTGGTGCCCAGTTGGGACGATCGGGGATCTGTGTAGCATTTTTGGTATCTTATTTTATTTTGGTTCCGTAGTCGGACCTTGAGTGTACTCTGAATGATGGATGTTTATTTATGTACTGTGTGAAGTGGCGACTGTAAGCCAACAATGTATCTCTTTCCCTTATGTATTACATGGGTTGTGTGAAGATTACCTCACTTGCGACACTGCTTTCAATGCGGTTATGCCTCTAAGTCGTGCCTCGACACGTGGGAGATATAGCCGCATCGAGGGCGTTACACCGTGTGGCCAAATGGGCCCTAGATTTGGCCCCCTACACCATCTACTACCAGCCTCGCACCGCCATCAATTCCCAAGCACTGGCCGACTTCCTCGTCGACTGGGCCGAGACCCAGTACCTGCCGCCAGCGTCGGACTCCACCCATTGGCGGATGCACTTTGATGGTTCCAAGATGCGCACTGGTTTGGGAGCCGGCATCGTCCTCACCTCTCCCAAAGGCGACAAGCTCAGATATGTGTTGCAAATCTACTTTGCTGCCTCCAACATCGTAGCTGAATACGAAGCACTCATACACGGGCTCTGGCTTGCCAAGGAACTCGGCATTCGCCGGATCATGTGCTATGGTGATTCCGACTTGGTGGTCCAGCAGTCGTCATGCGACTGGGATGCCAAGGATGCAAATATGGCAAGCTACCGCTTCCTCGTCCAGCAAATCAGTGGATACTTTGAAGGGTGCGAGTTCCTCCATGTGCCACGAAATGACAACGAGCAAGCTGATGCTTTGGCACGGATCGGCTCCACCCAGCAAGCAATACCAACCAGCGTCGCCCTGCAACGCCTCCTCAAACCGTCCGTCAAGCCGTCACTAGAATCAGACTCCATCTTCATGCCGGCTCCTCCTGAAGCAGTCGGATCCGACTTGAGGACCCCAGCAGCCGGCACGAGGACTTCGGCAGGTGGCTCGGGGGTTGCAGCAGTCGCACCCGGCTCGGGGACTTCTGAAACCAGCCCGGGGACTGCAGTAGTCGGCCCGGGGACTTCATGAACACAGCAAGCGGCAGCCGACTCCAATCCGCCGCCTCCCGGCCCAACCGCCCTCGTACAAGTAGCAGTTCTGGTAGTCGAAGAAATAACAGCACATTCATGGGCGCAGCCCATCCTCAGCTTTCTGGTGAACAAAGAGCTGCCGACTGATGAGATCTCGGCCCGACAAGTGCAACGCCGGGCAGCAGCATACACCATTGTCAACAGAGAACTTGTGAGGCGCAATGTCACTGGTGTGTACCAGCGCTGCGTGGAGCTGGAGAAAGGCCAAGCAATCCTCAAGGATATCCACCAAGGCGAGTGTGGTCACCATGCGATTTCAAGATCACTTGTTGCCAAAGCTTTCCGCCATGGTTTTTTCTGGCCGACTGCTCTAGAAGATGCCAAAGACTTGGTCCAGAAGTGTAAAGGGTGCCAGAAGTTCCGCTCCAAGCCACATCTGCCGGCTTCTGCACTCAAGACCATCCCCATTGCCTGGCCCTTTGTCGTCTAGGGACTGCACATGGTGGGACCATTCAAGACAGCACGCGGCGGCATGACTCATCTGCTCGTCGCCGTGGACAAATTCACCAAGTGGATAGAAGCAAAGCCGATCAAGAAGTTGAATGGTCCGACTACCGTGACTTTCATTGCAGACATCACCACTCGGTATGGCATACCACATAGTATCATCACCGACATCGGCACAAACTTTGCCAAAGGCGCCTTGGCTCGTTTCTGCGCGACGTAGGGCATCCGACTGGATTTAGCGTCCGTTGCCCATCCGCAGTCAAACGGCCAAGTGGAGTGATCAAACGGCTTCATTTTGTCCGGCATCAAGCCCCGACTGGTCGAGCCTCTGGTGCGTTCGGCCGACTGTTGGCTCGATGAGCTGTCGGCCGTCCTCTGGAGCTTGCGCACAACTCCGAACAAGTCAACCGGCTTCACGCCTTTCTTCCTCGTCTATGGTGCCAAAGTCGTCATCCCGATAGACATAGAATTCGACTCCCCTTGAGTCACCATGTACACTGAGGAGGAGGCCAAAGAAGCACGAGAAGACGGTGTCGATCTGCTGGAAGAGGTCCGGCTATTGGCACTCAGCCGGTCCACCATCTACCAGCAGAGTCTACGCCAATACTACAATCGGAAGGTCAAGCCAAGATCCTTCCAAGAGGGAGACCTTGTGCTCCGACTGATCCAACGAACAGCCGGCAAGCACAAGCTCTCGGCACCTTGAGAAGGCCCCTTCATCGTCAGCAAAGTTTTGTGCAACGACTCCTACTACCTGATCGATGCTCAGAAGCCCAGAGCACGCAAACGAGATGACTCCGGCCAGGAGACAGAGAGGCCATGGAATGCAAACCCGCTTCGAAGATTTTACAGTTAAAGCAGTATGTATCACGCTACCTTTTGTATTAAGTACGAAGACTCCGGGTCCCCCGAGAAGAGCTCGGGGGCTACCCTCTTTTATCTATATGATAAGTATTATGCCTATGAATGTGTTATTTCATTATTCCGCCTGGCACCGGGTTCGACCAGTCGGCCCGGGGGCTCGCCGCTGTCGGTGTCAAAACCGGCGGATCTCGGGTAGGAGGTCCCGAACCGTGGTCTAAGGCGGATGGTAACAGGAGGCGGGGGACACAATGTTTATCCAGGTTCGGGCCCTCTCAATGGAAGTAATACCCTACTTCCTGCTTGATTGATCTTGATGATATGAGTATTACAAGAGTTGATGCCACGAGATCGTAGAGGCTAAACCCTAGAAGCTAGCCTATGGTATGATTGTTGTTGTCCTACGGACTAAACCCTCTGGTTTATATAGACACCGGAGGGGGCTAGGGTTACACAGAGTCGGTTACAAGTGAGGAGATCTACATATCCGTATTGCCAAGCTTGCCTTCCACACCAAGGAGAGTCCCATCCGGACACAGGACGAAGTCTTCAATCTTGTATCTTCATAGTCCAACAGTCCGGCCAAAGGATATAGTCCGGCTATCTGAGGACCCCCTAATCTAGGACTCCCTCAGTAGCCCCTGAACCAGGCTTCAATGACGATGAGTCCGGCGTGCAGACTTTCTTCGGCATTGCAAGGCGGTTTCCTCCTCCGAATACTCCATAGAAGATTTTGAACACAAGGATAGTGTCCGGCTCTGCAAAAAAATTCCACATACCATCGTAGAGAGCATAATATTTCCACAAATCCAATCTGCCGGCTTTTCATAATGTGAGGTACTGCCGTGGTCTGGTCATGAGGAACCGTTTTTCCGAGCCTGCCACTGCACGTGTTGCGAGGCAGTTTTTATTGGCATGTCATGTCGAAGCAGAGATTGTGTCCCTTTTTTCACGGGATTCTCATCAATACGGGTATGGGTAACCCAATCATGCCTGTTGGTATGACTCCTCGATTTAGGCAAGTCCCAAGCGGCCACGCGGAGGACGCTTGATATTCATCCCCTTTATAAAGAGGCCTAGGCCTGTCCCCTTCTTCTCGCGCTCAATCGAATCCTTCCCCCACCTCGAGTTCCAACACCCAAGGTTCAGGCTAGGTGCTTCGGACCTACAATCATGTCCGGATCCAACCTTCAAGGTCGGTGGGTGCCCTCCTCCATCACAGAGGAGGACATCAAGAAGCTAAGAGAAGCTAGGTATTTGAACGGCGAAATCTTGCACAGGCTGCCTGCTCGAGGGCAGGTCATTCCCACTCCCGAACCTGGCGAGAGTGTCGTATTCATCTCCCACTTCCTCCAAGGGCTAGGTTTCAGTCTAGATCCCTTTGTCAGAGGGCTCATGTTCTACTACGGGCTCGATTTCCATGATCTGGCTCCGGATTCCATCCTTCACATCTCGTCGTTCATCGTCGTGTGTGAAGCCTTCCTCCGCATTACCCCACACTTCGGCTTATGGCTCAAGACCTTTAATGTGAAGCTGAAGATGATTGAGGGGCGACACGCAGAGTGCGGAGGTGCCGTAATGAGCAAAGGCGCCGATGTTCCATGGCCAAAAGGTTCCTTCCTGAGGTGTCGCTTTATGGCAACGGGTGGTTTTATATCACAGCTCCCCGGGGTACTTAGTGGGTAGCCGCCCCTGCCTTTCGCTCCCCCCCCCCCCGCCACAACTGGCGTCATGGGTCAACGAGGGGCTGGACTAGGGGCCAGTAAATGATGTGCCGACATTGCAGAGTCGCATCCGAGATCTCCACGAGAGAGATGTCAACCTTGTTAAGGTAATGCAAGTTATGCTAGTTCGTCGAGCCCTGCCTTGCAAACATCGACCTCTCCGTATGTGGGAGTTCAACCTGAAAGGACCGCGGACTATTTAGCACTTCTTCGGCGTGACGCTCGAAGAGATGTACAGATCGTTCTTCAGATCACAAATGGAGTGTCCGGACACCTCCGAGGATGCGGGTCTGAACTGCAATCGTCCAGACACTCAAGTAAGTAATTCCGTGGCCGAACACGTTGTCTTTTAATTTATCACAACATCATTCTGAAAAGTTGCCTTTTGACCAGGACTGGATAAAAAGGCGAAGATGATCAGATGTCCGGCCCCCCTTCCCGAGGGCTCACCGGATCCTGTACTAGCCAGGATGCTTGAGCTTGCGCCTTATCAAGCGCCATCAGGGGAAGGTAAAGGGAGGAACAAAGAGGCCGAGAGCGAGCCTCACTCACTATTCATCCAGATCGGGGGAATTAGTGCCTCCGTGAAGGAGGATAACCGGGGGGAAGAATCTAAAATTCCCTCTCCCCAGGGAAGGAAGAGGACCGCCTCTGAAGACTTGGAAGTAATGGTCTCCAAGCGAGGGAAGAATCCTTTGTCCGAGGGTCCTACCCCGGAGGGCATCCTTACCGCACAGTACCCACAAGGGGACCAGCCCTCTATCGAGCTGTAAGTAAACGAAAATACTTTATAGTAAACATATCCTGCTTCATTTCCGAGAACGATAACCGAGGCGTGCGTCTTGTAGTTCGGATCGTAGCCCTTCTCGACAGAGTTCGTCTTTGGGGGATCTTCTTCCGGAGATGATGGAGAGCAAAACACCTCCCCGTGCCTCCCCGCCTCATGAAGCGGGCGACCCTGAGGTGTCGTCGCAGAGGATTTCTCCTGATCCGCCAAGGCCAGAAGGTAAACCTTCGGCCAACCAAAGTCCTGGGTATTTGGCTCCTAAGGAGAGCCACAGAAGGAGTCCGGAACCGTCCATGTGCGATCGCATGCACTGGTGAATCTTCTGGAGCAAGCGGCTGTCTCGAAAACGCATCGTGCGCTAATGGGCACGGTGGTTGAGAGGATTTCATCCGCCGAAAGCGGGTTGCATGAAGCTTTTATGAGTCTGCTGAAAGGCTTTGAGGCACGTGAAGTAATATATATTTTTTGGACGATACCGCACACGCTAGGTGTGGCCTATGCAGATAGTAGCCCACGAGACTCGTTCTTTGTCAAAAGACGGCAAATAGAGGATCATAGTCGAGTAATAACCGTCTTTGCTTTCAGTGCGGTGGCTGCGGGTCCGATGGCTGGCGGATGGTGAGTTTGCCGAATCAAGCGGCAACTTGATGCGGCAGATGCCGACATCGTGCTTGTAAACAAGCGGCTTGACGAGGCACAGGGTATGTATTCTCCTAGGATCAATACATATTAAGAGGAGCATGATGCTAGTATCTGTAATATGCTGTGACTGCAGATGGAGCTGTCGCCGTGGAGACCCTTCGGGCAGAACTTGCCCGAGCCAAGGAACAAGCTAGGAAGAGTGATGTGGCCGCCCTAAAGGCGGTCGAAGAGCTAAGAGCCGAACAGGATGCTCATTGCCAGAGCAAAGATAAAATAGCCAAGATGGCTATTGAGCTGAAAGATGCCACCAGCTGGTATGAGCTTCTTGAAAAGGAAAGCCAAGCGAAGGCGGCGGAACTGAAGCAGGCCATGGAAGCGGCAAAGGAAACCCGCTCGCAAATCAGAGCGGTGAAGGAGGAACTTCGTCAAGCCGGAGATATTGCGGCTGGGAAGCCCTTTTTGTTGCGGACGAGGTTTGGAGACCCGAAGTATGCCCCTCTGGATAAATTATGGAGTTCTGCAGACGCGTACTTGGATTTGGCAGCGAGTGCCGCTGATGCGACCAAGTTTTTCAAAGATCAGAAGGATCATGTAGTGGAAAGGTTGTTCTGGTCACAGTTCCACACTCCAACGCGTCCGCTGATGTTAAATGAACAAATGGCCGGCCGAGCTCCATAGGTTGTCCGGACTTGCTATGAGGTCCGTCGTGAATCACCTTTGGCCAGAGGGACCGAGACCGAATAGTTATTTTGGCCTAGTGCAACAATTCCTTGGTGTTGTGCCACATATCGACGCTGTGAAGAGGTTGGCGTGCATAGAGGGTGCGCGGATGGCTCTTGCCCGTGTCAAGACATACTGGGCAAAGATGGAAGCCACCACTATTGCATCCCAGAGTTCGGCGGCAGGCCGGGTATCAGCCGAGCACTATTTTGAGGAGGTCTTAGAAGGCGCTCGTGTAATAGAGGCTCAGTGCTCGAAGCATATCATGTTCTAGTGACATGTATCTCAATTTTAAGAACAATGCTTATTAAATTATAAAAGTTGTGTTTATACTTTTGCCTGAAAGTATTATGATGCCTCCCGTGCGGCCGTTTATGTATATATGTATATAACCTGAAAGTTTGCAGTCGTCGGCTTCATCCCCCACGCATATAATGCGGGGGTGTTCGCAAAAAACGTGTGTTCACACTTGATCCAACGTCTTGGTCCATTAAGGAGGTGATAGCGCAGCGAACGAGGCAATCGGACTATATTGCTTTAACACTTTCACTTAGCCATAGGAGTTTGACGGTGGGGCTACTATATAGCCCCTGGTACCTCCGCGCTCATCCGAATATGGGGCGCGTACGTATATGACCGGGAAACGGCCCTTCGTTAATGCGGAGGAATCCCGAAGATTCCACTAAGTCATCGAGTGGTTGACCAGTCTCGTGCTTTATCATGAGAATCAGTTTTCGGCTTTCTCTACTGAGGTGCTCGTCCGGATGAACCAAGGCACAATCGCAGTAGTTCTCCCGGCGCCACCTTAGCCGATAGAGCGGAACGTAAGGTAGCAAAACACGGAAGCCGAGCAAACCCAACATTTGACCAAAGACATGATTCGGAGCTGATGCATATAAGGCCAAACTCGCTACGTCGAACACTCCCTAAGGTATTCGGTCTTTACAACATATACCGGGCTGAATAACGCCCTTGATGATGATCCCTGAGTGTCCAGGTACGTGCATTGTTCTGACGTGGCGAAATGCCAATAACGTTAGCAACGCTCTCGGTTATGCTGAGTATCCGGAGGATGTGAAGCAACAAGAGACAGTAAAAAAGGTTTACACAGGGTCTTAATCTAAAAAGAAACCTTTGAGCGGGGCCCTGCTGCACGTCTGCGCCTGTGTCTCCGTTGTGCCGTATCCTGGAAGGGTTTAGCACGATTACCATCTGTAAAAGATAAGAACTTAGGTGAAAGTTGCCGTGCGAAAAAATTGGTTATTCTCAATAAACCATTAGAAATCAAGATAAGCAAGGTCCAGCCGAACTGTAGTCCTTTTACATGCAGGAAGCCCCTGGTACCGCTTATGAGGGTAAATCCATCGAACCAATTTTAGGTATATCTAAGCTGTTACAGCTAATGATGTGCCGAACTCGTCTAACCATGTCCGCGGTCTTGACGGCCGATCCTTTATTCTGGTTGGAGAGGCCATTTAGTGTTCGGCTGCTGAAGCCGCCACACGTTCTTCCATGCATAAGGAATGCTCGATATTTCCGCTAATTGTGATGATGCCACGTGGACCGGGCATCTTGAGCTTAAGAGAAGCGTAATGCAGTACTGCATTAAAACGAGCAAACGCTGCTCTTCCGAGTAGTGCTTGATAGCCACTTCGGAATGGAGCGATGTTGAAGGTTAACTTTTTGCTTTGGAAGTTGTCGGGAGAACCGAATACAACCTCTAGTACTAGAGAGCCCGTGCAGCGGGCCTCTGGGCCTGGTATTAGTCCCTTAAAGGTAGTATTACTGTGGCTGATTTTTGTCGGGTCTATCCCCATTTTGCGGACTGTGTCCTGATATATCAGATTAAGACTACTTCCGCCGTCCATAAGGACTCGTGTGAGATGGTATCCATTTATTATTGGGTCTAACATCAAGGCAGCCAATCCTCCATGCCGGATACTTGTCAGGTGATCCCTGCGATCAAAAGTGATCGGGCAGGCCAACCAGGGGTTGAACTTAGGGGTGACGGACTCTACGATGCGTGTGTCTCCGAGTGCATGTTTGCTTCTCCTCTTCGTCACGTGGATCATGTTCACTGTTTTGACCTCTTGTGGGAATTTTTTCTGTCCCCCAGTGCTTTGCTGGTGAGGCTCGTCCTCGTCTTCACTTGGTGTCTCCCTCCCCTTGTGTTCGGCGTTTAGCTTACCGGCCTTCTTGAAAACCCAGCATTCTCTGTGGGTGTGATTTGCAGGTTTATCGGGGGTGCCATGAATCCGGCATAATTTGTCTAGAATCTTGTTTAGGCTGGACGGTCCATCTCTGCTGCCTTTGAAAGGCTTTTTCCGCTGACCCGGTTGAGAGCCCCTGAATCCGGCGTTTACCACCGTGTTATCTGGGTTGTCTTCTTTATTTCGATGCTTGCTTTTACTGTATCGTGGTTTTCCATTGCCACCCCTGACTTCGGATGTCCCTGGGTCGCTGGTGCTACTACGGGCTAGCCAGCTATCTTCGCCCGTGCAAAAGCGAGTCATGAGGCTTGTCAGGGCTGCCATTGTTCTCGGTTTTTCTTGGCCGAGGTGTCTGGCGAGCCATTTGTCTCGGACGCTGTGTTTGAAAGCTGCTAAGGCTTCGGCGTCCGGGCAGTCGACAATTTGGTTCTTCTTACTGAGAAATCTGTTCCAAAGCTTTCGGGCTGACTCTCCGGGTTGTTGAATTATATGACTTAAATCGTCTGCATCCGGAGGTCGGACATAGGTCCCTTGAAAATTAGCCCTAAAAGCATCCTCAAGCTCCTCCCAACTTCCAATTGAGTTTTCGGGGAGGCTCTTCAGCCAGTGCCGAGCTGGTCCTTTCAGCTTGAGGGGCAAGTACTTGATGGCGTGGAGATCCTTTCCGCGAGCCATATGGATATGGAGGATAAAGTCCTCAATCCAGACCCCAGGGTATGTGGTTCCATCGTACACCTCTATGTTCACTGGTTTGAATCCTTCTGGAAATTCGTGGTCCAGCACCTCATCGGTGAAACATAGGGGGTGTGCGTCACCCCTGTATTTGGATGTGTCATGGTGTTCTGACGGTTGTAGTGTTCGGTTTTGGTTGTGCGCTGGAGCGCGTTTCCTTGATCCGTAGATGGATCTGGTCACGCCGGTCTTCAGATGCAAGTCCTCATGTGAATCATGTGCTGACTTATGTGCGGCCTTGTTAGCCGCTCTATCGCGGCCACGAGGTGGTTTATCCAACCGGTCGGCCGTTTTGTTTTTAGGCTGTGTGGGCTCTAAGGCCTCATCAAATTCAGGCAGCAGCTTGCACTTTGGATAGCTCTTTGTGTGGTAACTACCACCATACTTTTCTTCATTGTCGAGCACTTTGTTCCATCTACTGTTGAGCGTATTCTGCGCAGCCTTAAGCCTTTGCTTCTGCTTCTTCAGACTCCTCGTGGTGGCAATAAGCCTTCTGTGGAGGTTCTCTTGTTCCAAGTGCCTTTCCGGGATGATGTGTGCATCCTCGTCCGGACTGTTTTCCTCTCCGGAGGGAGGTTGATGAGCTTTATCCTCGGCATCGCCGTGTTCGGACAGCAGATCCGTACTATGTTCGCCGTTTGCTGGTTCATCCTGCTCTATCACTGGGTCAATGTGGTCATCGTTTCCTCTGGAGTCGACTGGGGTGTTATTTTCTCTTCCGCTGTTATCGCTGTTTTTGCGGAGGCGGGATTTGGAGCGGCGCCTACGCCGACGCTTTGGTTGCTTCTCGAGGGAGCTATCCTTCGCTGCATCCTTCTGTTCCTCGTCATTGTTTTCTTTGGGTGTATCTACCATGTATATGTCATGTGATGAAGTGGTTGTCCAGCGCCCTGTGGGTGATGGTTCATGTTCCTCTCCTGCATCGTCGTCCATGCCATCGATGTCTTCGGAGTCGAAATCGAGCATGTCGGTTAAATCGTCGATAGTGGCTACTAAGTGGGTGGTGGGTGGGCCGCGAATTTCTTCATCGTCCGCATCCCATTCTAGCCGGACATAGTTCGGCCAAGGGTCTCCTGACAGGGAGAGAGACTTCAATGAGTTTAGTACGTCGCCAAAAGGCGAGTGCTGAAAGATATCCGCAGAGGTAAACTCCATGATCGGTGCCCAATCGGATTTGATGGGCATGGACACAAGCGGCTCGGAGTCCGTGGCCGGGGACGCATCCAACGGTTCGGCAACACGGGTCTCGTAGGAGGTGAAGTCGGTATTCGGCGCTATCGCCACTGAGTGTGCGGCCTCCGTGGCAGGGTCCATCCACCCGTCCACAGATGGCGCAATTTGTTCCGGATTGAGGGCCGGAGTAGTTGTAGGTGTGATCTCCCGAACACAGTCCAACAGCAGAGCTGAATCATGCTCGTCGTGATTGTGCGGCGCACCTGACATGGGCTCAAATCCGTCGAAGATCAAGTCTCTGTGGATGTCGGCAGTATAGTTCAAGTTTCCAAACCTGACCTGATGGCCAGGGGCGTAGCTATCAATCTGCTCCAGATAGCCAAGTGAATTGGCCAGCGGTACGAAGCCGCCGAATACGAAGATCTGTCTGGGAAGGAAAACCTCACCCTGGATCGCATCGTTGCCGATGATTGAATGAGCCATCAAGCCTTACGGTGACGACACAGTGGAACTCTCAATGAAAGCACCAATGTCGGTGTCAAAACCGGCGGATCTCGGGTAGGAGGTCCCGAACTGTGCGTCTAAGGCGGATGGTATGTATAGGCGGGGACACAATGTTTACCTAGGTTCAGGCCCTCTCGATGGAGGTAATACCCTACTTCCTGCTTGATTGATCTTGATGATATGAGTATTACAAGAGTTGATCTACCACGAGATCGTAGAGGCTAAACCCTAGAAGCTAGCCTATGGTATGATTGTTGTTGTCCTACGGACTAAACCCTCCGGTTTATATAGACAACGAAGGGGGCTAGGGTTACACAGAGTCGGTTACAAGGGAGGAGATCTACATATCCGTATTGCCAAGCTTGCCTTCCACACCAAGGAGAGTCCCATCCGGACACGGGACGAAGTCTTCAATCTTGTATCTTCATAGTCCAACAGTCCGGCCAAAGGATATAGTCCGGCTGTCCGAGGACCCCCTAATCCAGGACTCCCTCAGCCGCCTTGCACTATGTGGTGCTTCCTGCAGCTGAACAAGTAGTGTGTTGGCACCTAAACCTTCTCCTGCCAAAGCCGCAGCTCACAGAGCGACTGTCTGATGGGCAGGAGTTAAAGGCAGGAAAGGGTGCCCACATGAAAAATGGCTAAGGACCCAAAGCATGTACATAGTTCAAGTCGGCTTCCCGCCTCATCGACCGGCTGCTGAGCAGCCGGCCGACCAGCTTCTACTTAACTTGCTAGCGCTCTAGTCGGATAAGTACTTGCCCTCCCGAAAGTAGCTAAGTACTTGACCCAACCCCAGTCCACAGAACGGCTGTCTGGCTGGCAAGATGGCAGCTAAGGGAGGGCGGCAAAGGAAAAAAGCCAAGGAGCAGAAAGCAAGGAAAGTCAGAACTCGGCAAAAACACAGCTTGTGTGGAATAATATTTACATGTCAAAAGGCCCTTGGCCAGCATTGAACAGAGTTTGAAATACACCCCGCGGGTGGAATTGCGCAAATTTAACAAAGTTTGTCGAGACTGATAAAGCAGGAAAAATAAAGATAAGTCGGCGGCCTAGGGAGCAGCAATGGGGTCCGGTGGTGGAGTCGGTGATGCCGATTGGTGGAGTGCACGGCTGGTCAGTCTCCGCTTGGTCGCCTCCAGCAGTAGTCGGTGCACTCGAGTGCGGCTCGTTGTTCGAGGAACGGTCAAGCTGAGGCTGGCCGTCCGCTCCGACCTTCGGCGCATCTTCTCCGCCTTCCTCATCCTCCTCGTCTTCTCCCTCGTCGCTGGAGTCGATCATCTCGGGCGAGTCCTCGTCGTCCTCCGGGTTCAGCCCGAACCACTCTGGTGGCGCCTCGGCACCGTTCTCGGCCAGCTCAAGAACGAAGATGCTGGTGTTGGTGTACTCGGCAATCGCTGCCGCCCGTCTGACAAGATCACGGTCCACCACCACCAGCTCCTCCTGGGCCTCCTGCCGGAACGTGGTCAACTGGGCTAGATTTAGCCTAGGATACCATGCATTGATGAACTCCAAGGCCCGGCGCGCTAAAGCCCGGGCCGAGGAACCCTTGCAAGCCTCGAGTCGGCCGGCCGCCGCCTCCAGCCAGTCGGCAGTTCGGTTGGGAGTGCACGGAGCCGGCATGTCTGGCCAGAGGGCAGAGATTGCCTGGGCCCCGACACGCTGAAGACGGCGCAGCATCCGATGAGCCGGCCAAAGACGGGCCTGGATGCTGAAAAGCTGTTCGCTTTGGGTCCGGGGGTGTCGGCAGCGATCTGCGCACCTTCCGCCCTCCGCTCTTCACGATAGGCCTCAATGGCCTGGTTGGCAGCGCCAGAGTGGCCAGGGAAGAAGTCTGCTCAGGCAGAAAGCAAAGAAGCCAGAAGTCAGATGCTAGAAGCCGGCCTGATCAGCAGGCGGCAGCTCAAAGAAAGAAAAAAGAAGAAAGCTTAACGTCAACCATGTCTTCAATCCTGCCGAAGCCGGCAGTCAGCAACGCCTCCTTGTCGGTCCAGGTGGAGCGTTCGGTCTCGAACTCGGCGAGGAGATTGGACTCTTTCACCTCCGCCTCCTTCCGGGCCTTCTGGAGAAGCTCCGCCTGCTCCGCCAGTTGCTTGGCCAGTCGGTCACGCTCCTGGGCCAGCTCGCTGCACTCTGCCTCCTTGGCACGCAACGCGGTGTTGGCTTCATCCAGCTGCAAGACAGCATTGGCCTCTGCAAAAGTAGAGAAAGAAAAAGACGTCAACGATCAACAAAGAAGAAGTACAGTCACCGGGGAGATCCGGCCTGACTGCTCAGCAGTGGGCCCGAATCTTGGGGACTACAGCCCGCGGGTGCACTATCGCGCCCCCGCAGAGAAAGAAGTTGTCAACAATCAGCAAAGAGGAAGTGCAGTCGCCGGGGAGATCCAGCCCGACTGCTCAGCAGTCGGCCCGAATCTCGGGGGCTACACCCAGTGGGTGCGCTGGTGCGCCCCCACAGAGAAATACAAGAATCAAGGACGAAGAAGTAGGAAACATACCCGAATGGCCGCTCCCGAATCCATGAATGCCCTGTTGCACTACTGAAGAGCGGTGGCCTCAGCTCGGAGTTTGGCCTGGACGTCTAGGACCGCTCGATTTAAGGCACCCGTCCCACCTCCATGCACACATTCAGTGGGTGCGGCGCTGGTTGCCTCGGCATCCGGGACTGACGAGCTCGCGGTGCCGGCTTCCAACGGTCGTGGCGCCGATGTCGCTTTCGCGCCTTGGCGGCGTGATGGTGTGTGGGCCTCAAAGCCGGGCCCGTCGCCATCTCGCCTCCGGCTAGCGGCACCAGCGGACCAGCCAGCCGGTTATCCTGCGCTCCTCCAGATGGTGGTGGTGGAGGCACGTTCGTCTCCGGCATGGCGGCATCGCCGCCTTCCCTCTCCATGATCGGCTGCTCGTCGCCGGCTCCCCCGTTCGACGCCGTGAACTCTGGTGGTGGCGGCGCGGAGATTAGGGGAATGACGAATAGCGGCACCTGACTACGCGCGGCTTCTTCAGCCAACTTCTTCGCCGCAGCATCAGCCTCAGCCTCCAACAGCTTCTTCAACGCGGCGGCCTCCGCCTTGTCCGCCTCCGCCTTCTCCCTGCGGACGGCTTCCTGCTCCTCGCGCACCTCCCGCGCGTTTTGTTCCTGCGCCTCCCGGAGGTCGGCTGCAGGGTTGATTCGCCGGGTGGTGGTGGAGGTCTCCGCCGACCCAATGACGGAGGAGGCGGCCGACTTCTCAAAAGAGAGCTGGGCCCTAAGTCAAGAAAAATAAAACAAGGAAGCTCATATAGAATCGACAAAGAAGGAAAGAACAAGAAAAAGATACTTACGCCGACACCATAGGAGGCGCCTTCGGAAGTTTCTGGAACTTGGCCGCCTTCGCAGCGGCCTCTTTCCGCCTGGTCGCAGCGGTCGGGTTCTTGGTCTTCTTCGGTGCGCTGCCGAACAAGACGGTGCCTTGTTTACGCTTGCGCGTGCCGCCTTGAGCAGCTGGCTCGACGGAGGGGCTCGCGTCCGCCTTGCCGGCGCCTCACGCATGGCGTGGCTCGTCCTCTTCATGATCATAATCGGGCTAGGTCTCGAGGCCGCCTCCGTCTTCGGAGCCGCCTGCTCCATCGCCGTCGCCTATGGCGTCGTCCTCCAAGGCGGCCGCCCCCAAGTTGGGGTCGTCCACATCGCTCACCTCCCGGTCTGGCTGGTAGTTTCCACCCGGCCCCACGACGGCAGCCATCGCTAAAGACATATAGATCTGCATCCAAAGGACCGACTACTCAAGACCAAGACCAAGACCAAAACAAGTGTTAAAAGGGGAAGAGTTGAGAAACTTACAGCAGGCGGTGGGTTGGCGCGGGAGTATGGCCACTTGCTGAACCGCCAAGACCCTTCCGACAGCTTGAGGTCGGAGATCTCGTTTACTATGCGGGCAACTTTGGCAGTCGGCATGTCCCTCGTGCACATCTGGCTCGGGTCATGATGCCCGCTCATCCAACAGATCAGATGAGGCCGGCCTTGGAGCAGGAGAACCCGGCGCTCGACAAAGGCGACCAGCAGGTCGGACGCCTTGAGGCCTTCCGCCTCAGTTAGCACCCGGAGCCGATTGACGGCGGCTGTGGAGTCGGCCGACATGGGCTTCGGCTTGTAGCCCCAATTGGCTCGAGGTTCAGCCGGAGGGTCGGCTTCATAGGGCAGCAAGTTGATGAAGTCGATGGCCGGGTCGACGTTCTCCATGTAAAAATATGATTTTTGCCACAGTTTGACCGACTGTGATAGCTTGATGGCGGGGAAGGCATTCTTCGCAGACGGACGGCGCACCGCGACGAAGGCGCCGCACTGGGCCGCCTTCTCCCTAGCAGAGGTGCCCAGTTTGGTGTAGAAGAATGCTCCCCACAACTCGATGGTGGGGAGGATGCCAAGATAGCCCTCGCACATCGTGACGAAGGCGGACAGCAGCATCACGGTGTTGGGCGTCAGATGATGCGGCTGAAGATGGTAGAAGTCGAGGAAGGAGCGGAAGAATCCACTCGCTGGCAGGCCGAAGCCGCGGAGGAAGTGCGAGCGGAAGATAACCCGCTCGCCTCCTTGCGGCACCGGCAAAATCTCCTTCTCCGGCGGCACGTGCACCTTGACGAAGCCCATGCCGGGCAGCCGCCATGTGGCGCGAAGGAAGGCGAGATGGTCGGCGATCACGAGTGAGCCATCCCAATCCCCTCCCCGCTCGCGCGCCATGGAGACTGAGCTTGACGGAGAAGTGGCGCGGTGGCGGGGGCAAGGGCTACGACAGGCGAGAGGCTCCGGGACGAAGAGGGTCGACGGCGACGAGCTGCAGCGGCGCCTCGGCGGAGCGTGGAGGTGCGGCGGCAGCGGGGAAAGGAGGACGAAAATGGCAAGATGGATAGGAGGGCGTGCGTGCTCCGCCGCTCCCCCTACTTATAGCCCCTGGGCTGCGAAGCCGAGGGGCAGGGCGTGGGATCGTGGGATTAACTGCACCCACGACCCCACGGCCCCGCGATTATTGCGCGAGTTACTACCTGCAGTAACTCCGCACGGAATCACAACCGTCTGCCTCGGCCGCAGCGGATCCGCCCGTGCACCGGGGCCCGGTAGTGGTGGGCCCAGCCTGCTGTCGCGTCCCATCGTGCGCGTGGGCTAGTAGGCTCGGCTGGCTGGCTGGCGCCGCGTGGCATGATTAGCGGCGGGCCTAGAGGCTTGACAAGCACACCACCTGGTTCCCGCCTTCGCGTTTCGAAATTATCAAACGAGCCCGCCTGGTCATGGCCGACTCCCGGCTGGCGGCATGCCAGGAGTCGGACAAAGCATTCAGCAAGAGCACTCGGAGAAGAAAACTGCTGAGGCTTCTCGACTTGTCAGGCGTGATGCCTCACCAGCTTCGGGGACTACTGTCGGAGTAATGGGCCACGGGTAGCCTAACCCGAGTCCCTGAGCATTTCAAGACATTGGGCCAGATGCACCCCCAGAGCATCTAGGATGAAGCACCGCCTTCTGGTGGCCGGCTGGCTCATGCGACCGGCTGCCGCGAGGCGGCCAAGCACCAAAAGACGGTCCTAAGGTGGGTCGACTCCTTGCAGGCGGCCTCCAGAGAGGTCGGCCCCCAGCAGGCGGCCCACGACGCCCTCAAAGTCTGCGCCCCCATTAAGAAGATAAGACAAGATATGGCTACAGTGTAGCCCGGCCACAGTGCCCCGTACAGGCGTAGATCTCCGCACGGCGCGACACTGTTGCCACTCCATCCTTGACGTCACCCCTGTCAGGCGGAGTCCTGCTCCCACGACAGCCTGTCGGTACGGCCTGCAGGCGGCGGGCCCTACCGGGCAGCAAGAGACTGGAGGGCGGCAGAGCCTGACCAGTCGGACCCGAGGGAGGCTGGCCTCTAGCAGGCGGCCCACTCCTTCCTCGGGGTCAATGCACCATAAACCAGATGAGACACGGTGTGGCTACAGTGATCTCCCACCAGACGGCGGGACTGTAGCCACGCCCCCCCCCCCCCCCGACCAAGCATGTGTCATTAGCACTACGACTACAGTAACAAGCAGCCTGCCAGACCCGCAAGCAGCGGAGGCGGCCTATCGGCTCTGTACCAGACCAGTCGGCATGGCCCACCAGGCGGCGGGCCCCAGCGGCCGACGGAGAAGCCGGGGACCAGAGACACTGACGGCCGAGTCCTACACCCGGCCAGATTACCATTGTACCCCTAGGGGGTAGGCCTATATAAATCCCCCCAGGGCACCCATGCAAAGGGTTCCCAACCTGTTAGACCTAGACTCATACATAGAGATAGGAGAGAGCTAGCCCGGCTTTCTCCTACCTCTAGGATACAGCTCAAGGAGCACCATTGTACTCACTAGTGCCTTAGTGATCATGCGGAGACCCCAGATGCGTCTCCAACGTATCTATAATTTTTTATTGTTCCATGCTATTATATTATGTGTTTTTGATGTTTACGGGCTTTATTATACACTTTTATATTACTTTTGGGACTAACCTATTAACCGGAGGCCCAGCCCATATTGCCGTTTTATTGCCTGTTTCAGTATTTCGAGGAAAAGGAATATCAAACGGAGTCCAAACGGAATGAAACCTTCGGCAGCGTTATTTTTGGGAAGAATATCATCCACGAGACTTGGAGTTCACGTCGAAGATCCTCGAGGAGGCCAGGAGATGAGGCGCCCCCCTCGGGCCCGTCCCCTGTCTCGTGGGCCCTTGAGCACCTCCCGACCGACTTCTTTCGCCTATATAAGCCACGTACCTAAAAACATCGAATATCAAGATAGATCGGGAGTTCCCCGCCGCAAGCCTCTGTAGCCACTAAAACCTCTCGGGAGCCCGTTCAAGGCACCACCGAGGGGGGAATCCATCACCGTGGCCATCTTCATCATCACGGCGCTATCCATGACGAGGAGGGAGTAGTTCACCCTCGGGGCTGAGGGTATGTACCAGTAGCTATGTGTTTGATCTCTCTCTCTCTCTCTCTCGTGTTCTCTCTATGGCACGATCTTGATGTATAGCGAGCTTTGCTATTATAGTTGGATCTTATGATGTTTCTCCCCCTCTACTCTCTTGTGATGAATTGAGTTTCCCTCTTGAAGTTATCTTATTGGATTGGGTCTTTATGATGAGAACACTTGATGTATGTCTTGTCGTGTTTATCTGTGGTGACAATGGGATATCACGTGCCACTTGATGTATGTTTTGGTGACCAACTTGCGGGTTCCGCCCATGAACCTATGCATAGGGGTTGGCACACGTTTTCTTGACTCTCCGGTAGAAACTTTGGGGCACTCTTTGAAGTACTTTGTGTTGGTTGGATGAATCTGAGATTGTGTGATGCATATCGTATAATCATGCCCATGGATACTTGAGGTGACAATGGAGTATCTAGGTGACATTAGGGTTTTGGTTGATTCGTGTCTTAAGGTGTTATTCTAGTATGAACTCTATGATGGATTGAGCGGAAAGAATAGCTTTATGTTATTTTACTACGAACTCTTGAACAGATCGATCCAAAAGAATAACTTTGAGGTGGTTTCGTACCCTACCATAATCTCTTCGTTTGTTCTCCGCTATTAGTGGCTTTGGAGTGACTCTTTGTTGCATGTTGAGGGATTGTTATATGATCTATCTATGTTATTATTGTTGAGAGAACTTGCACTAGTGAAAGTATGAACCCTATGCCTTGTTTCCTACCATTGCAATACCGTTTACGCTCACTTTTATCCTTAGTTACCTTGCTGTTTTTATTATTTCAGATTACAAATACTCTTAGCTACCGTCCGTATTGCACTTGTATCACCATCTCTTCGCCGAACTAGTGCACCTATACAATTTACCATTGTATTGGGTGTGTTGGGGACACAAGAGACTCTTTGTTATTTGGTTGCAGGGTGGTTTGAGAGAGACCATCTTCATCCTAAGCCTCCCATGGATTGATAAACCTTAGGTCATCCACTTGAGGGAAATTTGCTACTGTCCTACAAACATGTGCACTTGCAGGCCCAACAACGTCTACAAGAAGAAGGTTGTGTAGTAGACATCAAGCTCTTTTCAAGGCGTCGTTTGGGAGGTGAGTGCTTGAAGGTATAACTTTAGATCTTGCAATCGAATCTTTTTGTTTCTTGTTTTATCACTAGTTTAGTTTATAAAAGAAAACTACAAAAAAATGGATTTAAGCTTGTCTCATACGCTTCATCATTTTAATATCTTTCGTGAGTTTGATGGAAAGGAAAATTGTGCTCAAGTGCTAGAAGAAGAGTGCATTAAAATGCTTGGTACTGAATCTTTGAATGATGTGCATGATTGCAATGTTGTTATTATAAACTCCTTGAATATCCATAGTACTAATGATGATTGCACTAGTTATGATGAAAATGTCTCCTATAAGCATGTTGATTTGTGTGGAGTAGATTGGACTTGCATGGACACACCAAATAGAGAAAATAGATATTGAAAGAGGCATAAGTATTTAAAAAGTAAAGGTTTGCAAGAAAGTCTTGATGAGTGTCCTAGAAGATTCAATATTTTTCGTGCTCCTTGTGAACTTTGCAATGAACGTGGTCATTTAAATCTCCAATGCAAATTGTTTCATGATCGAATCGTGTCCAAAAATTGTGATAACTTGATTACCCTTGGGCATCATAAAGAGCTTAGTCTTCTTTTGGGGTATGAAGAAATGAAACGTATAACTGAGGGTATTCAAAAATTTAATCTTCATAGATTTCTTGATTTTGATCTAGAGGATATTTATATGTTTTGTGCGGTGAATTGTATTGAAAATCCTTATATTGCCAATTACCTAAAGAAAAGGAAGCAAATAGAAGATGAAGAGAATACTAATGAAAGGGAAGAGACTTCCCAATCTCCTCCTATTATTTCTTATGATGAATCAGGTAATGAGGAGGAGCTTTCTATTCAACCAATCTCATCAATAAGGAGCTCAAAGAGGAAGGTTGAAACCACACATAATGTGAAGAAGAAAAAGAAAAGAAGGAGCAACATAGGTAAAAAGGTATCCCTCCCAAATGATGTTGCTCCTACTACTCATTGTGATGATTGTAATTGCTTTACTATTGGTGCTATCCATATTTTTAATGATGAGAGTGATTATGCTTATGATATGAAAGGGCCCAAGCTTGGGGAAGCTATGTTTGATGAGGATGAAATATTTGAGAATTTATTTTCTGAAATTAATGTTTGTCCCAAGCTTGGGGATGCTATGTTTATTGAAGATGATATTTTTAGCATCCCAAGTTTTGATATGCAAAGTTGTTATGATGATAGCATGCCTCCTACGTATGATGATTATATTGATGAAAGTGGGTTTGGAAGAGTGTCAACTTTAGGAAGTAGTGATCCCACTATTTTGGAGGATGTTGAATCTTATTGTAATGAACATGAAAGTGGATTTGGAAGAGTGTCAACTTTATTTAGTGATTCCACCATCTTGGGAGAGGTTTCAATCGATTATGATGAGAACGAAGTTGCTACTTATGATGATTATTGTGATGAAACTTATGCTATAAAAAGTAGTGATGATTATATCTACAAATCTTGTCATGATTATGATTACCCTTTTTCTGAACGTTACTCTTTTAATGTGGAAACAACTTTTAGTGTTCAAGTCCCTTATGATACTCCCAATATTCCGAATGAGAAGAATTTTGCTTATGTGGAGAGTAGTAAATTTTCTATGCTAGTAGATCATGAAAAGAATGCTTTAGGTGCTGGTTATATTGTTGAATTCATTCATGATTCTACTGAAAATTATTATGAGGGAGGAACATATGCTTGTAGGAATTGCAATAATGTCAAGTTTCCTCTCTATGTGTTGAAAATCTTGAAGCTATGCTTGTGTTACCCTCCTATGCTAGTTGATTATTGTTCCCATAAGTTGTTTGCTCACAAAATCCCTATGCATAGGAAGTGGGTTAGACTTAAATGTGCTAGTCATATTCTTCATGATGCTCTCTTTATGTTTCAATTCTTATCTTTTATGTGAGCATCATTGAAATCATCATGCCTAGCTAGGGGCGTTAAACGATAGCGCTTGTTGGGAGGTGAAAGTGCGTTATATCGACTAGAGGGGGGGTGAATAGGCGATTTTTATGAATTCTTCAATGAGGAATTTGCCGGTGAGGAAATTCCTAAGTGAAGAACTACTTGCAGCGGAATAAGTACTCAGAAGTAAGCATAAGAGAATGCGGGCATGGTCATCATGATGAAATGAAGACAATCAAAGAGTACAGAAATCGTAAACACAGGATAGCACAAGATGAAGACAAACAGACTGAAGAATTGAACTGAGGAAATTGAGAAAGTCTTCAGTCAAAGTCTTCAAACACAGATATGAATGAGCACTCAACACAGTAATGAGGAAATGAAAGAGTTGAGGAAATAGAACCAGTTAGGTTGGTGAAGACAATGATTTGGTAGACCAGTTCCAACTGTTGTCTCGGTTATGCGTCTGGTTGGAGCGGCTGAGTATTTAAACTCGAGGACACACAGTTCCGGACACCCACCGCTGAGCACGCAGCTCAGACACCAAGTCCTCACCGTATTCTCCTTGAACTAAGGTCACATGACCTCGTCCAATCACTCGTGGTAAGTCTTCAGCGACTTCCAAACCTTCACAGACTTGGTCACTCGGCGATCCACAATTCCTCTTGGATGCTCTGCACCATGACGCCTAACCGTCTGGAAGAAGCACAGTCTTCAAAGGTAACAAGCATCGGATCCACGCAGGATCAATCTCTTGATGATGCTCAATCACTTTGGGTTTGTAGGGTTTGGTTTTGGGTTTTCCTCACTCGATGATTTTCGCCAAAGTCCTCGGAGGATGGGTTGCTCTCAAATGACAAGTGTCAAGTTCTCTTGGAGCAGCCAACCAGCTAGTGGTTGTAGGGGCGGCTATTTATAGCCTAGGAGCAGCCCGACATGATAAGACATAAATGCCCTTCAATGATATGACCGTTAGGTGGATAAGATATTTTGGAACAGTCAAGCGCAAAGACAAGAACGGTCGAAATTTGACTCTCAAATTCCTTAGGGCTATCATGTTCCTCACTGTAGGCAATCCGACCTTTGGCGAATTCCTAACTCCTCGGTTAGAACAAATTCCTCAATGACTGGAAGAACTTCGTCTCTCACATCAAGAAATTGACTGAACTGTATGAGATTTCCAAAGGCTTCACTCAAGGGATTAGTAGGTGTAGGATTTTGAGTTGAGCATCACATGGAAATTTTTCCTTAGTATTTCCTCGACCCCTTTAACAAAGGCGGTGTTCCTATGACTCAAGAAAGAGAAAACGAAACTACGAAAACAAAAGTCTTCACGCTTCATGTTCCTCAAATGAATACCAAGTCTTCAAGGTCACACCAATTTCTTCACTTTCAAAGTCTTCAGAAAGTCTTCAGTCGAAGAACTTCATTTTTAGGGGTCAACTTTCTCTGTAAATATCAAACTCCTCATAGACTTATAGACCTTTGTACACTCATAAACGCATTAGTCCCTTAACCTATAAGTCTTCAATACACCAAAATCACTAAGGGGCACTAGATGCACTTACAGGAGGCAACCTAATTTTACTTTAGTTTCTTGCTTTTTGGTTCTGCTAGGAATAAATAATCCATCTAGCTTCTGTTTAGATGTGGTTTTATGTTTTAATTAGTGTTTGTGCCAAGTAGAACCTTTGGGAAGACTTGGGTGAAGTCTTTATGATCATGCTGTAAAAAACAGAAACTTTAGCGCTCACGAGATTAGCTTCAACTTTTTACTGGAGAGTGCTATTTAGTTGATTCTTTTTGCAGATGATTACTAGACAAATTCCTCAGGTCCAAAAATTTATTTTAGAATTTTTGGATTTCCAGAAGTTTGCGTTAGTTACAGATTACTACAGACTGTTCTGTTTTTAACAGATTTTGTTTTTCGTGTGTTGTTTGCTTATTTTGATGACTCTATGGCTAGTAAAATAGTTTATAAACCATAGAGAAGTTGGAATACAGTAGGTTTAACACCAATATAAATAAATAATGAGTTCATTACAGTACCTTGAAGTGGTGTTTTGTTTTCTTTCGCTAACGGAGCTTACGAGTATTCTGTTGAGTTTTGTGTTGTGAAGTTTTCAAGTTTTGGGTAAAGATTCGATGGAATATGGAATAAGGAGTGGCAAGAGCCTAAGCTTTGGGATGCCCAAGGCACCCCAAGGTAATATTCAAGGATAACCAAGAGCCTAAGCATGGGGATGCCCCAGAAGGCATCCCCTCTTTCGTCTTCGTTCATCGGTAACTTTACTTGGAGCTATATTTTTATTCACCACATAATATGTGTTTTGCTTGGAGCGTCATTTCATTTTATTTAGCTTTCCTTGCTGTTTGAATAAAGTATCAAGATCTGAAATTCTTAAATGTTAGAGAGTCTTCACATAGTTGCATAATTATCCGACTACTCATTGATCTTCACTTATATCTTTTGAAGTAATTTGTTGTTTGCTCTAGTGCTTCACTTATATCTTGGGAAAACTTTGTTTTTGCCACTCTAGTTTTTGCCCACTTTGCTTATGCCACTCTAGAATTTGACATTTCACTTTTGCCACTCTTAGCTTTTGACAATATATCACTTTTGCCCTTCCGTGGCAAAAACAAAATTTTCCAAGTGGCAATTGTGATACATGTCAAATGCTAAGAGTGGCAAAAGTGAAATGAAAAATTATTGTTTTTGCCACGGAATGGCATTTGTGATGTATTATCAAAAGCTAACAGTGGCAAAAGTGAGATGTCAAATTCTAGAGTGGCATAAGCAAAGTTGGCAAAAACTAGAGTGGCAAAAACAAAGTTTTCCCTTATATCTTTTAGAGCACGGTGTTGGATTTGTTTTATAGAAACTATTGATCTCTCATGCTTCAGTTATATTATTTTGAGAGTCTTAAATAGCATGGTAATTTTCTTAAATAATCTTAATATGCTAGGTATTCAAAAATAGTAAAAACTTTCTTATGAGTGTGTTGAATACTAAGAGAAGTTTGATGCTTGATGATTGTTTTGAGATATGGAAGTAGTGATATTAGAGTCATGCTAGTTGAGTAGTTGTGAATTTGAGAGATACTTGTGTTAAAGTTTGTGATTCCCGTAGCATGCACGTATGGTGAACCGTTATTTGATGAAGTCGGAGCATGATTTATTTATTGATTGTCTTCCTTATGAGTGGCGGTCGGGGACGAGCGATGGTCTTTTCCTACCAATCTATCCCCCTAGGAGCATGCGCGTAATACTTTTCTTTGATAACTTGTAGATTTTTGCAATAATTATATGAGTTCTTCATGACTAATGTTGAGTCCATGGATTATACGCACTCTCACCCTTCCACCATTGCTAGCCTCTCTAAAATCGCGCACTTTTCGCTGATATCATACACCCACCATATATCTTCCTCAAAACAGCCACCATACCTACCTATCATGGCATTTCCATAGCCATTCCGAGATATATTGCCATGCAACTTTCCACCGTTCCGTTTATTATGACACGCTCCATCATTGTCATATTGCTTTGCATGATCATGTAGTTGACATTGTATTTGTGGCAAAGCCACCGTTCATAATTCTTTCATACATGTCACTCTTGAGTCATCGCACATCCCGGTACACCGTCGGAGGCATTCACATAGAGTCATATTTTGTTCTAAGAATCGAGTTGTATTTTTTTGAGTTGTAAGAAAATAAAAGTGTGATGATCATCATTTTTTAGAGCATTGTCCCAGTGAGGAAAGGATGATGGAGACTATGATTCCCCCACAAGTCGGGATGAGACTCCGGACGAAAAATAAAAAAAGGGGAGAAAAAAAAGAGGCCATAAAAAAAGAGAAAAGGCCCAAATAAATAAAATAAAATAAAATGAGAGAAAAAGAGAGAAGGGACAATGCTACTATCCTTTTACCACACTTGTGCTTCAAAGTAGCACCATGATCTTCATGATAGAGAGTCTCCTATGTTGTCACTTTCATATACTAGTGGGAATTTTCATTATAGAACTTGGCTTGTATATTCCAATGATGGGCTTCCTCAAAATGCCCTAGGTCTTCGTGAGCAAGCGAGTTGGATGCACACCCACTTAGTTTCTTTTGTTGAGCTTTCAAATGCTTATAGCTCTAGTGCATCCGTTGCATGGCAATCCCTACTCACTCACATTGATATCTATTGATGGGCATCTCCATAGCCCGTTGATACGCCTAGTTGATGTGAGACTATCTTCTCCCTTTTTGTCTTCTCCACAACCACCCTTCTATTCCACCCATAGTGCTATATCCATGGCTGACGCTCATGTATTGCATGAAGATTGAAAAAGTTTGAGAATGTCAAAAGTATGAAACAATTTCTTGGTTTGTCATCGGGGTTGTGCATGATTTAAATACTTTGTGTGGTGAAGATAGAGCATAGCCATACTATATGATTTTGTAGGGATAACTTTCTTTGGCCATGTTATTTTGAGAATATATGATTGCTTTGTTAGTATGCTTGAAGTATTATTATTTTTATGTCAATATTAAACTTTTGTCTTGAATCTTTCGGATCTGAATATTCATACCACAGTTAAGAAGAATTACATTGAAACTATGCCAAGTAGCACTCCACATCAAAAATTATCTTTTTATCATTTACCTACTCGAGGACGAGCAGGAATTAAGCTTGGGGATGCTGATACGTCTCCAACGTATCTATAATTTTTGATTGTTCCATGCTATTATATTATGTGTTTCGGATGTTTACGGGCTTTATTATACACTTTTATATTACTTTTGGGACTAACCTATTAACCGGAGGCCCAGCCCACATTGTTGTTTTATTGCCTGTTTTAGTATTTCGAGGAAAAGGAATATCAAACGGAGTCCAAACGGAATGAAACCTTCGGCAGCGTTATTTCTGGGAAGAATATCATCCTGGAGACTTGGAGTTCACGTTAGAAGATCCGCGAGGAGGCCAGGAGATAGGGGGCGCCCCCCCCCCCCCTACTGGGCGTGCCCCCCTGTCTCGTGGGCCCCTCGAGCACCTCCCGACCGACTTCTTTCGCCTATATAATCCTACGTACCCTAAAAACATCGAATACCAAGATAGATAGGGAGTTCCGCCGCCGCAAGCCTCTGTAGCCACCAAAACCTCTCGGGAGCCTGTTAGGCACCGCCGAGGGGGAATCCATCACGGTGGCCATCTTCATCATCCCGACGCTATCCATGACGAGGAGGAGTAATTCACCCCGGGCTGAGGGTATGTACCAGTAGCTATGTGTTTGATCTCTCTCTCTCTCTCTCTTGTGTTCTCTCTATGGCACGATCTTGATGTATCGCGAGCTTTGCTATTATAGTTGGATCTTATGATGTTTCTCCCCCTCTACTCTCTTGTGATGAATTGAGTTTCCCTCCTGAAGTTATCTTATTGGATTGAGTCTTTATGATGAGAACACTTGATGTATGTCTTGCCGTGTTTATCTGTGGTGACAATGGGATATCACGTGCCACTTGATGTATGTTTTGGTGACCAACTTGCGGGTTCCGCCCATGAACCTATGCATAGGGGTTGGCACACGTTTTCTTGACTCTCCGGTAGAAACTTTGGGGCACTCTTTGAAGTACTTTGTGCTGGTTGGATGAATCTGAGATTGTGTGATGCATATCGTATAATCATGCCCACGGATACTTGAGGTGACAATGGAGTATCTAGGTGATATTAGGGTTTTGGTTGATTTGTGTCTTAAGGTGTTATTCTAGTATGAACTCTATGGTGGATTGAGCGGAAAGAATAGCTTTATGTTATTTTACTACTAACTCTTGAATAGATCGATCCGAAAGAATAACTTTGAGGTGGTTTCGTACCCTACCATAATCTCTTCGTTTGTTCTCCGCTATTAGTGGCTTTGGAGTGACTCTTTGTTGCATGTTGAGGGATAGTTATATGATATATCTATGTTATTATTGTTGAGGGAACTTGCATTAGTGAAAGTATGAACCCTATGCCTTGTTTCCTACCATTGTAATACCATTTACGCTCACTTTTATCCTTAGTTACATTGCTGTTTTTATTATTTCAGATTACAAATACTCTTATCTACCGTCCATATTGCACTTGTATCACCATCTCTTCGCGGAACTAGTGCACCTATACAATTTACCATTGTATTGGGTGTGTTGGGGACATAAGAGACTATTTGTTATTTGGTTGCAGGGTTGTTTGAGAGAGACCATCTTCATCTTACGCCTCCCACGGATTGATAAACCTTAGGTCATCCACTTGAGGGAAATTTGCTACTGTCCTACAAACCTGTGCACTTGCAGGCCCAACAACGTCTACAAGAAGAAGGTTGTGTAGTAGACATCAACCCCGCAGAGCAGGACTAGGGGTGTTATCTCCTAGGAGAGCCCCGAACCTGGGTAAAGTATGTCCGCGTTCGTGTCTATGCCTCATCCTGCTTTCGGGCACCGGCGACGTTCTACTCGCTCCCACCATGATAAGCCATCCCTTGGCATATGTCGCACCCAACCCCCGAAACTCCTCTAGTCGACCAGTTAACAGACCTGTCACAACACATTCATGATTTTCCGCATTATGGATTAGACATGAAATACCTACGGTGGTTCTATAGCAAACATGGGCAAAGCGCTCAATGAAAGGTCTATGGTAGGCATAGGAATCATTCACAACACCAAATAAAATGAAGTGTCGAAACACATGGGTCAAGTGCAAGACAATCCAAGCATAACGTGCATAAGGTGTAATGAAGATAGTATGGCACTCAACACAATAGAAAGAGCAATTGTTCATCATGTGTGAGGCAATCAAGTCAATCATGTGACAAGCAATGGGACATGGCATATGTGAAGTAATGACATTGTTGCAACCAAAGTATGATAGGAGCAAGTAATCCAAGAATTGGATGCAACACACAAGGCATATATATCATGATGCATGGAAATGTGTACATGGTAAATCTAAGCAAGATCTCTAACATGTGCGCAATCAAGTGGTCCAAGATGGCCAATAAGGCTCATGGTGCAAGCAACACAAGTAGTATGATCCACAATATCCATGCTCACGAAAGATGTCACCTTGAAGGCGTGTACTTGTGCATTCTTCACAATGCCGAAGCGCAAGCAAATGTGGTGTAGAAGCGAGTCGTGGTAGAATGGATGAGGCTCGCTCTCAAGAGCTCGAATGGTCAATTCACGTGAGGTGGAAGTCGACACAAAGTCCAAGTATCCTACACATGAACAAAAGAAAGAAAAGAATGTATGCGCATGGTAGATAAACACATCATCCATCATGATGGTTCTCTTCTTCTGCATATAACCATTAGGAGCACAAGTGTATGAATAATAAGATGCAACAATGGTTATATTCATGACACTAGGTATATGGTGCAAAGAGGTAATACAAGCATGCTTCACAAGGAATATGTCAAAATCTCCAAATATATGCGAGAATGCTATGGGGGCAATCTCATTAGCAAGACTAAAAGCATTGTTGCACTCAATACATGGCAAATCATTTAGCATGAGAGAGGCAACACATGGAGATATATGGCAAGAAGCAATAACAATCATGTGCAAAGCATGAAGATGGTTGTCATCAACCACATGGAATGAGCAAGTATGAATCATTGGTGATGCAACAAGGCAAGCAATCATAGTAATCAAGTTGTGCAAGCTAGTAGTGCGAAGATGCAACATACTAGAGGAAATCATGGCAATCATGCCATGTGAGCAAATAATAGGCGTAGACAATGCACATGACATATCGCAAGCACGAACACAAAGCAAGATCATAGTATCATCATAGGCATGGGTCACAAATGGAACATGGCAATAACAAGTAATATCTCCACCAAGCTTGCAAATACACATACAAGTAGTAGAATCAATCATCATGTGTAATGCAAATAATGGGTCACAAATGCATGGTAAAGGCATATGAATAAGCATCTCATGCAAAGTGAACATGGCAAGATGAGCATATAATATGTAATGGACAATAACCCATAGCCAAGTGAGGGCCATGTAGAAGAAATGCGCGAAGTCTTTGCGCCAACAGAGCGGTGGGAAAGACAATCCATGGGATCCCAAGTCATCGTTGCTCTCTAGAGCTCGTTTTGTCAACTCATGGGATTGTGAGTTTGACAAGTATTCATGTGTACCTACACAAAAGAGACACAAACCAAAGAAATTGTGTGCGTGGTAAATGTACACATCATCCATCATGATGTGTATGTGCATGTGTGAGTTAGCACAAGATAAGCATCGCTCAAAGAAATTTGACGCATGGTATAAGAACATGCCATCCATCATGAAAGAATAGTTATTGTGTATGACACGATGGGGACATAAATTGAGAATGCAAGTATATGGCACATCAATAGCATGTTTATTCATGGGGAGCATATGGTGCACACAAGTATTAGGATCATGCAATGAATGGGATGAATCAAAATCTCCTACAATGTATGAGGAAACTATGAGGGTCTCCTCATTAGCAATATCGGAAACATCATAGGGAGAAAATGGACAACATCCAAAACAATGCATATCCGAAGCTAGGTGGTCATGGCATGGCATATGAGATAAATGATGCAAAGGGAGCATATCAATATTATCACAAGAAAAACAAATGCCAATAACCATGGGCTTGTCATCTATGCCATAAGTGCAAATTGGGTTTATTTTAATGGCATATGCATAGTCACTATGATGAGATTGCAAATATGACATATGATTGATCTCATGGATAGCATATGACAAGTCAAGCGGGTTGTCAAACATGATGTGACCGAGAGAATTATCACAAGAAATCCTATGTAACATGGCATCACAACTAATAGACTCCACATGGCAACCATCACACTCATCATAAATGGGTAAATCATCGCATGGGGAAATCGCACTAGCATGAAGCATGGTAATAGGTTGATCAACATCATGCAAGCAATCAATGTCAAGAATTTCCTCTAGTGGGACTAGAGCATCACCTTCACCTATGTTACCTTGTTCATTCCACTCAAGTGGTATAGGTGAGGTGGGAAAGACCAAATGGTGGTCATCTTCATCTTGATGGAACCATGTGGGGGGTGCATCATATTCCACCATGGCCATCGTCTTGTCCAATGGAAGGATGTAGTCGTCGCGAATCGGCGCATCATCATAAATGGGACCTAGCACTAAATGAGAAGACACAATAGAGGTAGAGGTCAAGTTGTTAGAAATGCAAATGGCCTCACGAGACCTATCAACTATCTCCATCTCTCTATGTGGTGGTTCACTCACTCCCTCAAGGTAGGTGCACTCAATCACACGTATGGTGGACTCACTCATCTCACTCGTGTGGTGGGGGTTGGGGCTCTCCTCACATGGGAATTGTGGCAACTCATCATATATGGGGCTAGTGGTGAAGTCACTCTCACTCTCAATATGGTGGAACAAGTCACTCAAGTCATCATACGTCGCCGTGGTCGAAGGGAAAATCCCATGCTCAACCGTCTTATCACCGTCGCCGTGGATGAAGGCCGAAGATGGCACATCATCACTCTCCTCTATGACCGAAGGGAAAATCCCATGCTCGATCATCTCGTCACCATCGCCGTGGATGAAGGACGAAGATGGTACATCATCACTCTCGCCTCCTAAGATGGAAGCATCATCCTTGCTCGTCACCATGTCGCTCGCCTCCAAAGCTTGTTCCTTGAAGATCTACGTAGTCGTACTCGTCGCGCACCATCTTGAAAAAGAGTCGTGGAGGACTCGGCATCGTCAATGCCACAAAGAGGGATGACGGTGAAGTCGAACTTGGGAGCATCGTCTTGGAGCTCATCAGGCTTGGACATATTGGTGGTACTAGCCTCATGCTTGCCGTGTTAGAGCTTGGTCTTCGAGAAGTGTGCTTGGGGTCGAGAAGCCTTGGCCTTCATGAGTTCTTGTTCCGCCTTGAGAGTACCAATGTAGTTGTCGTCGAGGGACTTGTAGTTCTCGAGGAAGATAGTCTTGGAGATGTCATTGTGCAATCCCATCATGAAGTGGAACTTCATTGACATGGGGTCGTCCACGCCGGCTCGTCGCAAGGCATTCTTCATCTCCTTGAAGTACGCGTCGATGGACTTGAATCCTTGGGTGGTCTTCTCCAATTTGCGTAGAAGTTGTTCCGTGTAGGTCACGAACTATCGCCGCAAAGCTCTCTTTGTCTTGGGCCAACTCATGTCGTAGCTCTCCGAAGGTGTGTGAAGCCACCATGTGTACGCATAGTCATGGAAGTTCCTTGTGGCGCACTTCACTTGATCTTCGGGACGAACTTGATGTAGCTTGAGGTAGTCGTCCATCAAGTGCTTCCATTCGAGATACTCCTCGAGTTCTTGAGTCCCATAGAAAGGAATCGCGTGGTCGATGTCGAGGTCGTAGTAGCTCGTGGAAGTCGCGGACTTGAGCTTGGGGAGCTTCTCTTGAGCGTAGTCTCGAGGTTCTTGTAGGCAAAGATGTCGTATGTCCATAGGCGAAGATGCCTTGAAGTCGCTTGGCGAAGATGCCAAGGGAGATGGTGAAGTCGTTGAGCGGTTGTTGGTGTTTAGCTCTTGACCTTCACGTTCGTGTTGGTGATTGTGTCGATGCCGATGTGATCTTGCTGGAGATGGTAGCCCGAAAGCATGTGCTCTTGAGCGTCTTCTCGAAGATGAGGAAGATCGCTTGTAGGATTTGATGAGGGCTTTGATCTCCTCCATTTGAGCATGCATCTTGGCGTCGGTGGAGTTTACCATGGCATCGAACTCATCGTTGTTGTTGTAGACCGAAGGTGAAATACCTTGCCTATCCATCACAAGACTCGAGTAGAGGTGAGTAGGATATGAGATAAACAATACCAAGTTACCTTTTCCCAAAGTTGAGGATGTATCCCGTTTCACTCAATGTGAGATGAAAGAATAGTGGAATTGGTACCGGACTTGTTCACTCACACCTATCAAGTAAAGCTTATGGAGTAGCTCGGTGAGGATAGTGGCACAAAAATTTAATGCAAAATGTTAGCAAGAGTCAATAATGTTGAAAGAGATTCACAAATTCGCAAGTGAAACAAGTAGACCAATAGCAATGAATGGCACACGGAAACGTACACACGGATAGATAAATGGGGTCGTGCAACCAAGGAATGAGCACAAAATGTGGAATCCACGTAAAATGCTCGTGTTTCACAACTCAAGAGAGACGCTAGCATGATTGCTCAATAGGCGGATACCACACTTGTGCACAACCTATAAGATGCAAAATGTATCAACTTGCTACCCAAGTATGATATGTACGTATGGTTCCCGGTGTTTCTCAAGATGATCCAAGATGATCGGATATGACAATCTTATGTGCAATGTGGTATGATGCTATGACACTTGCTTACAAGCTTCTTTGCTCTTTCTCTTTTGCTTAAAAGCTTTTTTTTTTATATGACCACAACGCGAAATGCACAAACCAAGATAGCAATTGTGTACATGCGGGAACAATCTTGTGACACAATGGATGATGATACCAATATGATATGGTATGTATGCAATGGGAGGTGTAGATCGATGATCACTAATGTGCACAAGTAACGTTGCCGGCAATACTCAAATGGCTAGTCTCGATAGGCAAGTAACGCAAAATGGGCTAGAGGTTATCAATGCAATGGCAAGGGAATATACAATGGTGTTGTCGAGGTTACCGTCCTTGGCGATGATGAGTGGCGGTGTTCTTGATGTAGATACCAAGATGATGGAGACTCGTCCCTAAGTAGCCGAAACACCTTAGGAAATGGAAAAACTGTGAACTCAAAATCTCCAAAGGCAAATGTCAAATGGTGGTAGCGGAATGTGGTGGTGGTGTTGCACTAGGCAATGCGGAAGTGGAATGATGGGTTATGCGAGTCGAAGTTGAAGTTGCCGTCCCTAAGTAGCTGAAACACCTTAGGAGACACAAGCCACAACTCAAACAAGCTCAAACAAATTCGGGTTAAGTTGGGGTGGAAGAAAGTGTATGGTGGGCAAGGTTATGCGGAAGTGGTGGTGGTGGTTGATGAAGAAGCAACCGTCCCTAAGTAGGAGACTCGAATCACTACTTAAGCAAACACTAATGCGATGGCAAGCAAAATGGGTTAGGTTGCGGAAGTCGGTGGTGGCTATGCGGATGATGTGGTGGAAGCCCTAGGCAAAGATGTCAAAGTTTTCGAAATTTGATGGAGTCAAATGATTTTTGTGGTATTTTTGTGGGAAGGGGGATGTCAAGAGCTTCAAAACGAGCTAAAGAACATCAAAATCGGAGTTCGGGTGAATTAGTTATGGACAAAACAAAAACCTGCCGAATTCTGAAACTACAGGTTACGGACGTGCGTAAAAGGACGGATGTCCGGTCGTCGGACGTCCGGTCGGGCTCGGAAATCTGTAAATTCTGTTCTGTTGGCTGGTTCCGGTCGTCCGGAAAGTTGCGGGCGTCTGGTGCTTTGAGGGGGATCCGGACGTCCATAAAAGTGTCGGTCGTCCGGTGGGTCGGGGTCAACGCGAGATACGAGATCCGGGGCGCGATTTTGGGCAGAAAATGGGGATTTTGGGGTCAAAATTGACGAGATTTTGTGGATCAAAGATGGGGAAACTTGGGGAGGTGCTAGATCCACTCGAAACCAAGCAAATCCACAGATCAAAATCAACAAAACTTCATCAAAACAACAAACCACAAAAAAAAATTGGGGCTATTTTTGGTGGGGATGGCTATTTTTTGTGGGAATTTTCGAATTTAGGATGAAATCAAACAAAACAAGGCTAGAAAACAAAAAGGGGAGGTTCCAAATCCGTGATAAACCTAAGCTCTGATTCCATATGATACGGGACTAACCCGGTGTAGGCCGATCTTTCACGATTGGAGTGGGATCCCTCGAAGAACACGAAGAACACGGGGAAGAACGAAGAGAAAACACAAGGGGAAACACTCAAGAACAAGTCCAATCACACATCCACTAGACAATCAAACACACAAGATCCACGAGGTACATGGACAACAAAGGGAAAGATACAAGGTAGAGTTCATCTCCGTGAGGAGGTCTTGAAGGGGTCCACCCGTGAGGGAGTCTTGATGATATATCCCGCAGGATCTTCTCCTAGATGGAGGTCCTGGTCTCCAAAGGAGTAGTAGTCTCTCTCTATCTATCTCAAGAGTGAGGGGAAGACATACCAAACATGCAGCCCTTCAACTTTTCATTTTCTTTATGAGCGGTCGATAGCCAAGCCTTCAAGCTCTCTCTCTTGGGACTGTTTGTCCTTTTCCTCCTCAAGTTTTCTCTCCCTAGAAGCACTCTTTGTGGTCTCTTTCAAAGCCGCTAGTTCGGCAGTAACTGCACTCAGTTGCATCTGGTTTGTGTTCAGCTCCTGAGCCAACATAGTGTTCTTTTCTTGCAGAACCTGCTCAAATTATCGATCCTTAAATCGGTTTGCTTCACCGTTTCAAGTCTCGGGGGCTACTGGCATATGACCATGCAAAATTATATCAAATTTTACTTGTATCTTCTTTGAGAACAGCTGAATAACTCCCGCAAGGCCGTCTCGAGTGGCTTGGATATAGGCATCTGTCAAACTCAGTGCGGTGAATTCTTGTTCGGACAAGGCTGGAGCACGTATAGCTTCTTTCAAGCGACAGTGGTTCATCATGCTTTCCACTTTGGAATTCATGACCGACACGTCATCCGAATCCTCTTGAGGAGTCGGAATGGGCGCAGCATTTTTCTGTGTCCTAGCTGACGAGTCCGGCACCGGATTAGTGGACATTTGGCTAATCGCGTGTTTTCCCATCGTTTGCCGCGTACTCCTCCTAAGAATGAAAGATAAAAAGGGGAGACTCTTAAACAATTCGGACTCATGCCTAGGCATGCATTAATTATACATACCTCTTGGAAGACTGTGAGGTCGCCGCGGTACTCCTGGTCCATTTTCGTTTTGAACGACGACCTTGCGTGGGGGGCCGCCCTCGAGGAGACATGGTCCTTGGAGTGCTGATCCTGTTAAAATCCAGATCAGTACGACGGATAAGGGTATAAGGACCTCTTTTTAAGAAACCTATGGATACTCACAATGCAGAATGGGTAAAGGCGAGGGTAGTCGGCGATGATGGCCACTTCCGAACCGTCAAGGCTCGCCTGAAAGAATACCCTATCATCAAATTCTATATAAATAAATATATATATATATATATATATATATATATATATATATATATATATATATATATATATATCAGATTCTCACAAAATCCGGGATCTTTGTCGCGATTATGATCCTCCGGCTGGGGAGCAGGACAGTGGACGTCCTCGATCATCCTCCTCCATGACTAGTTGGTGGTAACAAAGAGTACATTCGATTAGTGTCTGTAATGTAGTGAAATAAGCACAGACGAATCGAAATCTTACCCATTCAATAGGGGTGTACATGGAATAGGCCTCCCGACAGTTTAACCGGAGGAAGTCTTCTTTTTCGCCCTTATATAGATCAGCCAAAATTGAAGCCAGTTGGCTGGGGTATTCGGACCCTGCCTGCGTCTGTAACGGGATGCGTCGTCTTCTCCATTGTAACACCATAAAGGAGTTACTCTGGATTGAAGAGGTTGCACACACCTCTTTATTGTGATCACCATGACTTCTACTATTGAGAGTTCGGAATGGGCCAGCAGCCTGACCTTGCTGACCAACCTTTGTATCTCCGCACTGTCCTCTTCTTTGGGACTTCGGGGACGCCAGTTGAGGCGCTTCTTTAGAGGAGCACTCGAAAATTCAGGGAGATGCTACGTCTTGAGCTTGCGTTGGTTTTCCCCGAAGAGGAGAGGATGATGCAGCACAGTAGCGTAAGTATTTCCCTTAGTTTTTGAGAACCAAGGTATCAATCCAGTAGGAGGACACGTGCAAGTCCCTCGTACCTGCACAAAACGATAGCTACTCGCAACCAACGCGATTAGGGGTTGTCAATCCCTTCACGGTTACTTACGAGAGTGAGATCTGATAGAGATAATATTTTTGGTATTTTTGGTATAAAGATGCAAAGTGAAAAGTAAAAGGCAAAGTAAAACAAAGCAAGTACAAAAGTGATAGAGATTGATGTGACGCCCTCGATTCAATCGTACACTAATCATGCACGCAAACGTGTACGATCAAGATCAAGGACTCACGGGAAGATATCACAACACAACTCTAGACACAAATTAAAATAATACAAGCTTTATATTACAAGCCAGGGGCCTCGAGGGCTCGAATACATAAGCTCGAATACACAAGAGTCGCCGAAGCAACAATATCCGAGTACGACATAAGTTAGACAAGTTTGCCTTAAGAAGGCTAGCACAAAAGCAAAATCGATCGAAAAGGCAAGGCCTCTTGCTCGAGCCTCCTAACTACTCCTCGGTCGCCGACGGTCTCCACGTAGTAGTAGACATTGGCGGTGGCATCGACTTGGCTCCAACATCTGGTTGCATCAACCGGAAAGAAGAAGAAAGGGGAAAAGGGGAGCAAAGCAACCGTGAGTACTCATACAAAGTACTCGCAAGCAAGGATCTACACTACATATGCAACATTATCAAAGGAAGGCTGTATATGTGGACTGGGCTGCAGAAATGCCAGAATAGAGAGAAGGCCTAGTCCTATCGAAGACTAGTATCTTCTGGAATCCACCATCTTGCAGCAAACAGGAGGGAGTAGAGTAGCATAAAGTAAAGTAGTAGTGTTATCAACCTCGGCCAGAGATCCTTTCTCGACTCCCTGCGAGAAAGGCATCCCAGAGCCATACTATCCAGTTATCATCACAATCCAATTCTCATCGCAATCCATTGCTCATATCCATGTCTCATCTCAAGTATCCAGTTCTAGTTGTATCGATCGGGATACAACTCCAAGTGTCCGTTACCGTAGGACAGGCTATCGATAGATGTTTTCTTCCCTGCAGGGTGCACCAACTTACCCACCACGCCGCTTAACTCCGCCGGACACGGTTTCTGTGGTCATGCCCGCCTCGGCCAAACAATACGCCGCAACCCGACCTAGGCTTAATAGAGGCCAGCACGCGGACTAAACCTATGCCCCTCAGGGTCATGGGCCATCTCCCCGGGAACTCCTGCACGTTGCGTACGCGGTCGGTGAGCAGACCTAGCTACCTCCTTCAACAATGCAGGTGCTTACGCAGTCCAACCTGGCGCGTGCCACTCAGTCGCTGACGTCTATTAAGCTTCGGCAGATGTATACGACGCAGAACGCCCATACTATGCCCACGTGATGGTTAGTGATATCAGGCCAGAGGCCCCTTGGATCAAATATCCAAATCGTAGTGGATTAGGAACACGCGGTAACAAGCAGAGACTCACGAAAGATGTGACCCCGTTGCCCCGTCTCGAGGACTTGCGGCAAGGGCTAGGAATGCCCGGCCACGCCTCGTAATTATCTCGCGGGCACCCTCCAGGTCAACCCGACTCCACATCACTCGCAATTAAGCTCGTGCGGGCACCCCTCAGGGTCGACCCGTCTTTCCAAGTAACAGGGGTAAAGTCCAAGTATCCGTGTGTCCAAACATCAAGGGGAAAACCCGAGGAATCACCCCCGATGAATTCCACTAGATGTAATCATCAAGGTGAACGTAAGAGGAATCACCCCCGAGGTTCACACTTGAGGGGTTGCACGACAGAGTCGTATCGGAAGTGGTTAAGGAGGAAATCACCCTCGATGACCACGATCGAATGACTACACTCTGAGGTTAACATCGGAAGTCAAGAGGTTCACCCTCGGTACTCGATAGTAACCCAAAGAGTGTTGAGCAACTAAGGGAAAGTGATGTGCGGTCGGGGCCTGGTCTTGGTCCCGCTGATCGGTCTTCAATGATGAAGCAGGGCAACAAGGACAAGGTGGGGGTGTCACCGATGGGTCTCTAACCAACCTATACTAAGCGCTTTAGGATAAGAAGGTAGGTAACAATAGCAGGTTACAATAAGCAGGCTATGCTGCGAGAATAGGAGCAAACAATAACAGTAGCAAAATCTAGTGCAAGCATGAGAGAATGGAATGGGCGATATCGGGATGCTCAAAGGGGGCTTGCCTGGTTGCTCGGCAAGGAGGGTCGTCGTCGATGTAGTCGATCACAGGGGCATCAAGATCGGTCTCGGGGTCTACCGGAGAGAAGAGGGGAAGAAACAGTAAATATAAAGCAAACATAGCATCGTAAAGCGAACGTGGCAATATGCTATCAGGGAGTGATCTAACGTATGGCTACACGATAAAGGTGAAGGGGGAAATTCAACCGGGAATCTTTTCCTGTTAGGACTATGTCATACAGATGACCGGAGGGGGAATGTCCCATGTTCAGCATGCTAGGGGCATGTGACAGATTAACGGACCGCGTATTCGGATTCGTTGGATTTTTCTGAGCAACTTTCATATAGAAAACATTTTCATCTGAGCTACGGTTTAATTTCTATGAATTTTCAAAGTTTAAACAAAATCCTGGAATTATTTATACTAACAGAAAAGGAATATGATGTCAGCATGACGTAGGAGTGACGTCAGCAGTCAACAGTCCGGTTGATGGTCAAAACCGACACGGGGACCCACTGTCAGCCTCTACATTTAATGAGCTTATTTTAAACTAAACCGAGGTTAATTAGGTGATGGGCCCCACATGTTAGTGGCTAATTAGCTAAGCTAATTACTTTTAATTATAAAACCATTTTATTTATTATTTAAGCGGTGGGGCGGTTCGCTGCTGGCACTGCATCGCCATGTCGGCGTGTTGACTAGGTCAACCCAGTCAACGGGCCCCTAAGGCCCACCGGCGAGGAGAGCGGGTCGGGCCCGCCAGCCAGCCACGCAGCGGCGGCGGCGACGCTAGAACGCAGCGAGCCGCCAGACCTCGTCGGAAGCGCGCTTAGCGGCCGTTTAGCGTCTGGTTGGCACCGTTCAAATGCGCACACGACGTCGTGTCGGGTGGTGGTGGTGGCTTCGCCCGGGACGGCGGAATAGCCATCGGCGGCGCAGCACGGCGGCGAGGCGTCGAGTCACGTCGGGAATGGGCTAGGGGCACGGAGGCGAGAGGAAGGAGCTGGCGGGCTCACGGGAACACCAGGAGCACGATGGAGGGCTCGGACGGGGGCCACGGCAGCGGTGGCCATGACGGTGATGGAGCAGGGCGACGGTGAGCTACGGCGGTTGCGGCGAGCGAGCTAGATAGGGAGGCGGCCTATGTGAGAGAAGGGAGAGGGGGAGGAGCTCACCGGGTGGGCGCACGAAGGCCCGGCGAAGTAAGGGAGCGATGGCGGTGGCCGAGTCGAAGCGGCGGCGACGGCGGTCCAGGAGGAAGACGGATCCGGCTGGGTGGCTCCGCCTTGAGGTTGTTGGCGCAGAGAAGCAAAGCAGACGGCTGCAGGGGCTCGTGGACACATCGGGGCGGCGAGGAGGGCCTGGTGGCCGCGGTGGCGCAGCAACGCGGCGGCGGCGATCAAGGTCGGGCGAGGTGGATCTGGAGAAGGGGGCGAGGCCAGAGGGAGAGAGGGGAGAGGGGCGTCCAGGGGGAGTGAGTGGGTGCGGCGAGCCCGAGGGGTCGAGGGGACGTCGCCCTTATCCCTTCCCCGACGGGGACGGCGACAGGGTTCGGTGGCGACCAGCGAGCACGGTCGCTGGGTCGGGTGAACAGAGAGGATGGAGGCGACCGCGGGGAGGAGTGGGCTGGGCTGTGCACTGTAGCAATGGGCTACAAGTGCACAGTAGTAGCTAGGCCCTTTTCTATTTCCTTTTTTTATTTACAGAGAGAGATAGGGAATTATTTGGCCAACTATTTCACTTAGCAAAAATTTGGGAGGTGTCCCATTAAACCCCTGGTGATCATAGACAGTGCCACAATTATTTTGGAGACCAGAAGAATTCATTTGGAATTTTTTAAAAATAGGATAGCATTTAAAAATGCTGAATTGGTGCTGTTATAATTGCTAATGTTCATCTTTGCACCAAAGTGATGTTGTGTTCCTTAACAAATATTTGTTATGGAATTTTTTACAGATGATGAACATTTTTCCGGCAACTTTTGATCAACTTCAAACTTCACTTGAATTTGAATTGACTGGAATTTCAAATGGGATATTGGACAAAGGTGATTAAGCACTATTTGGGTAAATGATTAGCTTAATCACGAGGGTTCTTGTAGCATGACACTGGGGTTACAAATCTCCTCCACTACAAGAAATCTCGTCCGAGATTTAAGTGGGGAAGTAAAGAGTAACCGGAGAACTGACCCTTATAGGGTTAAATATCCGTGAACAAATCAGGTAATGAGGCGGAAGTATCTCTCGAGTTGAACTTAAATAAAACGTCGAGAGCAAAGTATGAGGGTACCATGAGAAGTTTTAACGGGCAGGCAATCATTCGATGCCTAATCAAAAGGTGAAAAGGGGTCCAGAGCAACAACAACAACAACAAAAATATTGCGTCTGATACTAGAATAGATCACTAGGAAGGTGGCTCATGAATTACTTACGGAGCCAAGAGCGAGGAATATCTTTGGCAACATGGTGTAAGGAGAGTCAAGTTACGATCCTGTGGAATTGTGGGTTATGGGCCCACCATGTGGGTTAAAGGTAGGAAGAGTAGTGACATCTTGCACGGTCATGATAGCAAGGCAGGTCAGAGGATAGCATGTACATTATGTTGGCAACAAAGTTTGGTACCAAGGGCGAGGGACGAAGAGAACCATTTTCCCTTTCGTTAAGGCGAGGCGGACCAATAGGCAAAGTTCTCATCCATCGGTGGCTACCGGAATATCACCAACAATAGTAACATGGTCTCACCGACAAGGTTGTACATCGGTGTTTTATAAGCAGGAAATTATTCACTGCTTATATCATATAGCTCACAAGAAGGTTAAACAAAACAATGGAAAGGAAATAAGTGGTTATTAGGATAATCAGACCAATGGAAAGGAAAGGTGTTTATACCCAAGTATTAGGGTATAACTTTCCCAAGGCAAGGCAGAGCATGATAGGGCTCCAAGTATTAAAGCATTTAGACAAAGGGGCAAGGAATTTATGAGGCTTATCCATACAAGGTGTTTGGATAAATGATCAAGAACAGTTAGCATTGCGCTCCCAAATGTTCTTGTTGACTAACGGAGTACCACACACATGCTTCGGGATAGTGTTGACATGGTCATCAGGGAAATGTCAGACTTCGGATACACAAAGGATCCATCGGAAACAACTTAGAAAATAAGTCATACAATTTCAGCAAGGAAAAGATGAGGTGTGGCCAACGGCTCAAAGAACAATCCATCGGCATGTCAAAAGGATGTATTTCCAAAATTATATGAACTAGTTTGTGTTGGGGAAGGCAAGAAGGTTGTCGATGATAATTCAAATCATCGAGGGGCAAGGATGGTATTTATCACCATGAATTCGATTGATATCCTGGAAGAAGTCAAAATGTTGACGGTGATCACGACAAATTTTGTTGAGAGACTCTATGAAGACGCCATCGAGCAGCGACGACATTAAGCAAAAGGAAGGATGAAGTAAAAGGCTATGAGAACCACGGATTCGACACAAGCTCAAAATCAAGCTAGTTTTTCGAGGTGAATTGATAAAATGAGGAAGATCGACGTAAGCTTCGCTCATCATCGAAAAGTTGTGCTACGGGAATAAGGACTAGGTAGCACAGTTAAATTAGCACGATAATGATATAGCCGAACAGGCTAGGATTGACATGCTCGAGTACAAACTCGTGAGTAGAGGAGATTACTAAGACTTGTTTAATCGTGGTGCGGACCCGATTTAGTTATCGGTGTCCTCGAGTGACTAACAACTCGTAACCAGGAATCATTGGAATCGGTGAGGAATAATACTTGATGAAGGCTCATAATAAGCAACATGGTTCGGTGATATTATCGAGATACCATAGGGTAATACTCGGAGGTAAAGCAAAATAGAGGGTTGACAAGTGTATTGATTTGCAAAACACAAGTACTTTCACTTGTCCGAGAAAAGGAATCAAGGAATATCAATATGGTCGAAACCATAGTTGCAAGGGATCCAATTCAATGACACCAAAGAATTATCCAAGCGATTAAAAGTTTTGCAGAAGCTTCCATGATAAGTTCCACATCGGGTCCATGGGCATGAACACTAAGTTCAAGGTCGACTCCCACTTCTTCAATGCATAAACTTTCATTCACTCCTAGTTTTTCAAGAAATTGTAGTGCAGAGGATTTATATCGGCGAAGTACCGTAAGAGTAAGACTCGTGAGAACTCTCGAGTTCACATGGATTATGGAAGGCATAAGTTCAACCCATCGGGGCATTTTTACAAATCTATACAACCATCAACCAAGCAAAAGATACGAGTTCAAAAGCGGAGTATCGTAGTCAAGCAGATGATACAATTTACCGAAGGTATTATGTATCAGGGAAAAACTCACAATATTTTGGATGTGAAGGACACTGTCGGATAACAACCCGATAATGGATCCGCGATTCCACATAGGATCGATGTGAGTATCGATACCCAACCAGAAGAAGAAAGAATGCAAAGGCTTTGGATTATAGAAACATCTGAATAATTCGATGCTTAAATGCAAACAAAACATGATTTCAAAAATAGAAGACCAGAAGCAGACGCTCTGATCAAAAGATAACTAAGTTGAATAGCACTAGGGATACAATTGACGGCAATTTAATTGGTCGAGAAACAACTCTTAGTCAAATGACGTCCAAGCCGGAAGGATGAACTCTATGATCCGACTGAGGATTGCGAGCATCCACAACATATTGAATCAACGGACTCAAAAGGATAGTGACAAAGGATGCCAATAAAATTACTAGACTTATGGGATTATCCATAATGCAAGCAGGCAAGGAGAATCAAGAGTAATAGGCTGCAGAGGATTTTCGGAAGATCAGATCGTATTTCCAAGTATTTAGGAAAGTATATGAACAACTAGGGATGAAGGTACAAGTGGCAAGGATGTTATTCACGGGATTATCTGTGGTCAAGAACGCAAGGCAATGGGCATGTGGTCTCAAGAAACATCGAGGAGTATCTCGCAGAATCTTATGGTGAAGCAAGCGATCATCGGTAATGTCGGGGCTCTCCGGGAGGAAGTGGGTACGAGAACCTAATGTCAGAGTTAGTAAAATATTTAACCCGAATCGAAAAGAGATCAGAATCCCGAGTAAAGGTCGAGGAGTAAAGATCCTAATACCACCCAATGATGACGTGGCCCGTAAGACACACGACCATGTTAGTAAAAGTTTTGTAGTGACTAGACTCGACTTCGCCAAGGAGTTGGAAAGGGGCTACCTACAGCAATGGCTCGATACCAACTTGTGGACGCCCTCGATTCAATCGTACACTAATCATGCATGCAAGCGTGTACGATCAAGATCAAGGACTCACGGAAGATATCACAACACAACTCTAGACACAAATTAAAATAATACAAGCTTTATATTACAAGCCGAGGGCCTCGAGGGCTCAAATACATAAGCTCGAATACACAAGAGTCGTGAAGCAACAATATCTGAGTACGGACATAAGTTAGACAAGTTTGCCTTAAGAAGGCTAGCACAAAAGCAAAATCGATCGAAAAGGCAAGGCCTCTTGCCGGGAGCCTCCTAACTACTCACCGGTCGCCGACGGTCTCCACGTAGTAGTAGACATCGGCGGTGGCATCCGACTGGCTCCAACATCTGGTTGCATCAACAGGAAAGAAGAAGAAAGGGGAAAAGGGGAGCAAAGCAACCGTGAGTACTCATCCAAAGTACTGCAAGCAAGGATCTACACTACATATGCAATATTATCAAAGGAAGGTCAGTATATGTGGTGGGCTGCAGAAATGCGAATAGAGAGAAGGCCTAGTCCTATCGAAGACTAGTATCTTCCGAATCCACCATCTTGCAGACAAGCAGGAGGGAGTAGAGTAGCATAAAGTAAAGTAGTAGTGTTATCAACCTCGGCCGAGATCCTTTCTCGACTCCGCGAGAAAGGCATCCCGAGCCATACTATCCGATTATCATCACAATCCAATTCTCATCGCAATCCATTGCTCATATCCATGTCTCATCTCAAGTATCCATTCTAGTTGTATCGATGGGATACAACTCCAAGTGTCCGTTATCGTAGGACAGGCTATCGATAGATGTTTTCTTCCCGCAGGGTGCACCAACTTACCCACCACGCCGCTTAACTCCGCGGACACGGTTTCTGTGGTCATGCCCGGCCTCGGCCAAACAATACGCCGCAACCCGACCTAGGCTTAATAGAGAGGCCAAGACGCGGACTAAACCTATGCCCCTCAGGGTCATGGGCCATCTCCCAGGAACTCTTGCACGTTATGCGACTGTGGCGGTGAGCAGACCTAGCTACCTCCTTCAACAATGCAGGTGCTTACGCAGTCCAACCTGGCGCGTGCTGCTCAGTCGCTGACGTCTATTAAGCTTCGGCTGGTGTATACGACGCAGAACGCCCATACTATGCCCATGTGATGGTTAGTGCTATCAGGCCAGAGGCCCCTCGGATCAAATATCCAAATCATAGTGGATTAGGAACGCGCGGTAACAAGCAGAGACTCACGAAAGATGTGACCCTGTTGCCCCATCTCGAGGACTTGCGGCAAGGGCTAGGAATGCCCGGCCACGCCTCGTAATTATCTCGCGGGCACCCTCCAGGTCAACCCGACTCCACATCACTCGCAATTAAGCTCGTGCGGGCACCCCTCAGGGTCGACCCGTCTTTCCAAGTAACAGGGGTAAAGTCCAAGTATCTGTGTGTCCAAACATCAAGGGGAAAACCCGAGGAATCACCCCCGATGAATTCCACTAGATGTAATCATCAAGGTGAACGTAAGAGGAATCACCCCGAGGTTCACACTTGAGGGGTTGCCGACAGTCGTGTCGAAGTGGTTAAGGAGGAAATCACCCTCGATGACCACGATCGAATGACTACACTACAGGTTAACATCGGCGTCAAGAGGTTCACCCTCGGTACTCGATAGTAACCCAGTAGTGTTGAGCAACTAAGGGGAAAGTGATGTGCGGTGCCGGGGCCTGGTCTTCGGTCCCGTTGATCGGGTCTTCAATGATGAAGCAGGGGCAACAAGGACAAGGTGGGGGGTGTCACTGATGGGTCTCTAACCAACCTATACTAAGACTTTTAGGATAAGCAGGTAGGTAAAAATAGCAGGTTACAATAAACAGGCTATGCAGCAGAATAGGAGCAAACAATAACAGTAGCAAAATCTAGTGCAAGCATGAGAGAATGGAATGGGCGATATTGGGATGCTCAAAGGGGGGGCTTGCCTGGTTGCTCTGGCAAGGAGGGGTCGTCGTCGATGTAGTCGATCACAGGGGCATCAGCATCGGTCTCGGGGTCTACCGGAGAGAAGAGGGGGAAGAAACAGTAAATATAAAGCAAACATAGCATCACAATAAAGGTGAAGGGGGAAATTCAACCGGGAATGTTTTCCCGGTTCCGGACCTGTGTCATACAGATGACCGGAGGGGGAATGTCCCATGTTCAGCATGCTAGGGGCATGTACAGATGAACGGACCGCGTATTCGGATTCGTTGGATTTTTCTGAGCAACTTTCATATAGAAAACATTTTCATCTGAGCTACGGTTTAATTTCTATGAATTTTCAAAGTTTAAACAAAATCCTGGAATTATTTATACTAACAGAAAAGGAATATGATGTCAGCATGACGTAGGAGTGATGTCAGCAGTCAACAGTCCGGTTGACTGGTCAAAACTGACACGGGGGACCCACCTGTCAGCCTCTGTTACTTAACAGAGCTTATTTTAAACTAAACTGAGGTTAATTAGCTGATGGGCCCCACATGTTAGTGGCTAATTAGCTAAACTAATTACTTTTAATTATAAAAACCATTTTATTTATTATTTAAGCGGTGGGGCCGGTTCGTCAGTGGCACTGTACCGCCATGTCAGCGTGTTGACTGGGTCAACCCAGTCAACGGGGCCCCTAAGGCCCACTGGCAGTGAGCCAGGGGTCGGGCCCGCCCAGCCACGTCGGCGGCGGCCGGCGTCTCGCCGCCGGCGACGCTAGAACGCGGCGGAGCCGCTCGGGCCTCGTCGGAAACGCGCTAGGGGCGGCCGTTTCGCGTGCGGTTGGCACCGTTCAAACACGCACACGACGCCGCGTGTCGGTGGTGGTGGTGGCTCGCCCGGGGACGGCCGGAATAGCCATCGGCGGCGAGCACGGGCGGCGGAGGCGCTCGAGTCACGCCGGAATGGGCTAGGGGCACGGGAGGCGAGAGGAAGGGCTGGCCGGGCTCCTAGGAACACCAGGAACACGATGGAGGGCTCGGGACGGGGCCACGGCAGCGGTGGCCACGACGGTGATGGAGCAGGGCGACGGTGAGCTACGGCGGTTGCGGCGAGCGAGCTAGAGAGGGAGGCGGCCTATGTGAGAGAAGGAGAGGGGAGGAGCTCACCGGTCGGCGCACGAAGGCCCGGCGAGTAATGTGAGAGCGCAGATGGCGGTGGCCGAGTCGAAAGCGGCGGCGGCGGCGGTCAGGAGGAAGACGGATCCGGCACTGGGTGGCTCCGCTTTGAGGTTGTTGGCGCAGACAAGCAGCAGCAGCTGCGGGGCTCATGGACACATCGGGTGGCGAGGAGGGCCCGGTGGCATGGTGGCGCAGCATGCGGCGGCGACGATCAAGGCCGGGCGAGGTGGATCTGGAGAAGGGGGCGAGGCCAGAGGGAGAGAGGGGAGAGGGGCGTCCAGGGGGAGTGAGTGGGTGCGGCGAGCCCGAGGGGTCGAGGGGACGCCGCCTTATCCCTTCCCGACGGGACGGCGACAGAGGTTGGTGGCGACCAGCGAGCGCGGTCGCTGGGTCGGGTGAACAGAGAGGAGGGAGGCGACCGCGGGGAGGAGTGGGCTAGGCTGTGCACTGTAGCAATGGGCTACAAGTGCACAGTAGTAGCTAGGCCCTTTTCTATTTCCTTTTTTTTATTTACAGAGAGAGATAGGGAATTATTTGGCCAACTATTTCACTTAGCAAAAATTTGGGAGGTGTCCCATTAAACCCTGGTGATCATAGACAGTGCCACAATTATTTTAGAGACCAGAAGAATTCATTTGGAATTTTTCAAAAATAGGATAGCATTTAAAAATGCTGAATTGGTGTCTTATTATAATTGCTAATGTTCATCTTTGCACCAAAGTGATGTTGTGTTCCTTAACAAATATTTGTTATGGAATTTTTGACAGATGATTAACATTTTTCCGGCAACTTTTGATCAACTTCAAACTTCACTTGAATTTGAATTGACTGGAATTTCAAATGGGATATTGGACAAAGGTGATTAAGCACCGTTTGGGTAAATGATTAGCTTAATCACAGAGGGTTACTGTAGCATGACACTGGGGGGGTTACAATTGATATGATGAGAATAGTGTAACGCCCCGGATACAACTTTCCATATTCGTAACTCCAACACTTGTCTTTTCCGGAGATGCGATGGTTTATTTTCTCCGTGGTTGGGTTTTGTCTTTTGTTTTGCATTTTGTTCATGTCAGGCATTTCATCCCATGGCATCATGTGCATTGCATTCGCATGTTTTTTTTCATAAAACTCGTTACCCTTCGTAGTTGCCGATTCTCTCTTTGTCTCTATTGACCAATTGTCGACCGCTTGTCTTCGTTGACCATTCGAGACCAAACACCCACTTGCACGCCGATCGCCTTTGTTCCTCTCAGACAACGCGCAGACCCCTCCAGCGTCTGAAACTTACGAACCCGAACCGGTCTGTCGTTACCGATGGATCCGGATCATCCCCAAACATCTATAAAATATCTCGGTTTTCTTATTTGGACCTCCTAACCTATTTTTCTCGGCCGCTCGATTTTGATCGGAGGGTCCGCTTTTGCCCCTATACTAACCCACCTAGCTATTTAAGCGGTCAAACCCTAGCTCTATCCGTCCCATCCATCCTATCCGTCCCATCCGCCACCTCCTCGTTTTCATCTCCTGCCCAATCCATCCACCGACAAGCCTCCTCCTTCCTCGGGATCGAACCCGAGCCAACACGCCAAGCTCCCGATCCCTCTTCCTCGATTTCAGTCCAGCCAACCAAATCCATCCCTCCCCGATCCACTCCACCCGAGGCCTCCTGCCTCCCGTTCCCCTCGCCGCTAGCCAGGAAAGGAGTTCCTGCCGCCTCCCACTTCATGCCGCCCCCGCCATCCACTTGTAGCAGCAGGCCCGAGGCCCTCCTCCAGCTCGTCTCCGACACCGGCAGTCGCGGTGGTGCTCCCTTCTCCGTCGCGTCGCCAACCTCTCCGGCCAGGCCGCTGCTCCCCTTCCTCGGTAGCACCAGCGCCTGGATCCCCGCCTCCTCGCGCCCGTCCTTCCGACCAGCAGGTCGCGAGAGCGCCCGAAGCCCACCTCCTCTCCCCTCGATCCCGAATGGGTCATGAAGCTTCCGAGGCCCCGAGCAGGAGCTCGGCCTCATCCCTCGCCGCCTCGCCCCCAAAGGTCGCAGAGCTCCGCCCAACGCCATGGCCGGCCTCTTCTTTCGATCCGTCGCCGCACCTTCGTCTCCTTCAAGCAGCAGCAGCCCCGTGCGCCTTCGACCACGCCTGACCCCGAGCCGCTGCCTTCCCCTCGTTCCCCCATGCGGACCACCAAGCGTCAACCTCCCGAGGTTCCCCGTGCCCGGTGCCTTCCCTTTCTTCTCCTTCCTCCTCCTGCAGTTCTTCTTCCCCGGCTCTCAACCTCCCCGTCTCTCTATCCAGGAACCCAGGCGACTCCATGGACAGGAGCACTCTGCAGCGGTGCAGCCGACCCCGCTCCGCCCGGCGACCTACTCGGATCCAATCGACCTCCGCGCCAAGTCCCTCACCTCGCCCGCCCCTTCGCCTCGCTCGCCGGAGCTCTGCTCCAGGCGCCGCCTGCAGCTCTGCATCGAGCGGAGGACGAGCAGCTCGCCCGCTCTCCCGCTGACCGGCGCCTGGCTGCCTCCTCCAAAGACCAAGGCCAGGCGTCCGGCCTGCCTCCTCCTCTCCACAAGACGCCCAAGGCCTGTGGTGAGCAGCCCCATGGCCTCTCCTCTATGGGGCTAGCCAGATTCGCCCGAGTCACTGTTTTTTTTCATGAACTAATTTACTAATTATCAGAGAATATCAGTTTTGTAAAAACCCTAGAATTCATGCATATAATAACTCCACAACCGTGCATCATATGTAAATAATTTATATATGAAAATTGCTTAGTTTTTCATCTAGTTTCTTAATCAGCCACTTTCATCCATGTTTGAAATGTTAAATATGACGTTTGTTTCATTTTGCTTAAATAATATGCTAAAATGATTTATTTCATAACTAAATAACCGTAGCTCGGATTTAATTAAATTATATATGTAAATGGGGTAGAAAAATGCCTAGTTTAACATGGTGTTCTTGCTTTGCATGTTTAACAACTCTAAAATTGTGTTTAGGGCAGAGCAGTACCTAATCCATAAATATGCACATGAGGATTTTTCGGACTTGTTGTTCGTTGTTTCCGGCCTCATTTAAACTTGCCTAGTTAGGTAGTTTTGTTGTGCTTCACCCCTTGCCATGATAATCAACATTTAATATTGTTGGGTACATAACCGAGATCAAACTAAATATTTGCATGTGGTGTTTTGTCAATATGCAACTCGTTGCATATTGAGCTCCACTTAATTGGTAGTTTTGTTTGTTGCACTTTGCCATGCCATGCCTCATTAAACCGGACATGCATCATACTTGGTTGTGCATCATGCCTTGTTTGTGCTGTTGGTTTACTATGTTGTTTGCTTCTTTCCGGGTTGCTTCCCTCGTTAGCTTCGGTTTCATTCCGGAGTGGTGAGGATTCATTCGACTTCGTCTGTTTGCCTTCTTCATGGACTCGTTCTTCCTCCTTGCAGGATTTCAGGCAAGATGACCATACCCTCGAAATCACTTCTATCTTTGCTTGCTAGTTGCTCGCTCTTTTGTTATGCCTATGCTACGATGCCTACCACTTGCTATATCATGCCTCCCATGTTGCCATGTCAAGCCTCTAACCATCCTTTCCTAGCAAACCGTTGTTTGGCTATGTTACCGCTTTGCTCAGCCCTCTTATAGCGTTGTTAGTTGCGGTGAAGATGAAGTTTGTTCCTTGTTGAACATGGAGATGTTGTTCCTTGTGGAACATGTTTACTTGTTGGGATATCACAATATCTATTGTTTAATTAATGCATCTATATACTTGGTAAAGGGTGGAAGGCTCGGCCTTATGCCAGTGTTTCGTTCCACTCTTGCCGCCCTAGTTTCCGTCATATCGGTATTATGTTCCCGGATTTTGCGTCCCTAATGCGGTTGGGTGATTTATGGGACCCCTTGACAGTTCGCTTTGAATAAGACTCCTCCAAAGAAGGCCCAACATTGGTTTTACCATTTGCCACCTAAGTTTTTTTCCCTTGGGTTCTGCAGACTCAAGGGTCATCTTTATTTTAACCCCGGACCAGTGCTCCTTCGAGTGCTGGCCCAAACCGAAGCGATGTCCGGCGCCCTGGCAATCGTGGTCTATGCCAACCCGACGCCTTGCTCATCCGGTGTGCCCCGAGAACGAGATATGTGCAGCTCCTATCGGGATTTGTCGGCACATCCGGCGGCTTTTGCTGGTCTTGTTTTATTGTTGTCGAAATGTCTTGTAGTCCGGGATTCCGAGATCGATCGGGTCTTCCAGAGAAGGAATATCCTTCGTTGACCGTGAGAGCTTATCATGGGCTGTTGGGACACCCTGCAGGTATTATCTTTCAAAGCCGTGCCCATGGTTATGAGGCGATGGGAATTTGTTAATGTCCGGTTGTAGAAAACCGAAGTTGACCTTAATTAAAATACATCAATCGCGTGTGTAACCGTGATGGTCTCTTCTCGGCGGAGTCCGGAAGTGAACACGGTGTTGGAGTTATGCTTGACGAGGTTGTTCTAGGATCACTTCTTGATCATAGTTGTTCGACCGTGCTTTTGCCTTCTCTTCTCGCTCTCATTTGCGTATGTAGCCACCAGATATGCTAGTCGCTTGCTGCAGCTCCACCTCACTACCTTCTCCTACCCCTAAGCTTAAATAGTCCCGATCTCATGGGTGTGAGATTGCTGAGTCCCGTGACTCACAGATACTTCCAAAACCAGTTTGCAGTGCCGATGAAACCGCAGGTGACGATCCGAGCTCAAGGAGGAGCTCGATGAAGATCTTGTTCGTTGTGTTGTTTCATTTCAGTTGATCAAGAGTGGAGCCAGTTGGGACGATCGGGATCTGTATAGCATTTGGGGTAGTCTTCTTTTATTTTGGTTCCGTAGTCGGACCTTGATTGTATCTGTATGATGTAATGCTTTACTCATGTATTGTGTGAAGTGGCGATTGTAAGCCAACTATGTATCTCTTTCCCTTATTTATTACATGGGTTGTGTGAAGATTACCTCACTTGCGACATTGCTTTCAATGCGGTTATGCCTCTAAGTCGTGCTTCGACACGTGGGAGATATAGCCGCATCGAGGGCGTTATAAATAGACCCGAGGGCCATAGGTTTCACTAGTGGCTTCTCTCAAGAGCATAAATATTCTACGGTGGGTGAACAAATTAATGTTGAGCAATTGACAGAATTGAGCATAGTTATGAGGTTATCTAGGTATGATTAGGGCTGCAAACGAGTCGAGCTCGAGCGAGTTGGAGTTGGCTCAGCTCAACTCATATGAAAATTCGGGCAAGCTCAAACTGAGTGAATCTCATGATCGAGCTGTAGAACATGATTCGTGCTCAACTTGTAACGATCTCGAGTCGATCTCGAGCTAGTTTCGAGCTAAATGAGACGGTAAAAATTATAAATCTATGGATGAAATAAGCTAGTTTCGTGCGGGAGTTCTTCACCCTTTGAATGCTCACGCATGACTTTCACATAGATGACGATGTCGAGGACGACATAGTGTGGAAGCATTCCATGGACGGGATCTACTCAGTGTCCACTGCTTACAAGGCGCAGTTCCTAGGTCTGACGCTATCCCATATGGACTTCATGGTGTGGAAAGCCTGCCCCCGAAAGTTAAGTTTTTCACATGGCTTGCCTTGCAAGGGAGGATGTGGACTGCCGACCGCTTGGAGCGTCGTGGCTGGGCAAACTGTGGCCTTTGCCCCTTATGCAAGAGAGAACAAGAGACGGCCGTTCACCTCTTTGTTCGGTGCTGCTACTCTACACGGCTTTGGAACATGGTCATCCAAAAATTTAGGCTTGCGCACATGGACACCACCACTTGGCATCTCCACGCATCCCTCTTGAATGGTGGGACAAGAGGACCGACATGACGAACCCCACAAAGTAGCTATGGCCTCCTCACTATGCTTGTCTCGTGGACAATTTGGAATGAGAGAAACGCTAGGTATTTCGCCACAAAAGTGCGCCACCTACAAGCCTTCTCCAACTTGTAACCGATGAGGCAAAGCTTTGGGTAACCGCCGGCGCTAAGAATTTAGGGAACATTGTAATAAGCGAGTAATTGTCAGGCCGTGATGTGTGTTGGGTCAGGTCTTGTAACACTCCAAGACACTCTATCCTTCTCATTTAATAGATGAGGCAAATCTTTTGCCTCCGTTTCAAAAAAAAATAAGGTGAATATGCTCGGAACCTTTGCCAAAAATATAGGATATTTAACACATAGTCGACCGCGTGCTATAATTAGGCCTAAATCTTCTCTGCACTTAATGGAGTTTCCATGTTCGTTGGTAAATAAAATAGAAAAAAATTATGGAGAACATATATGGTAATATATTACCTTATTTTCATTTCATATATGGCACGATCATTTGACATAATGATATTCTTCGAGCTATTGAGCCAAAATCAAGCGAGCCAACATTGGCTTTAGATCTGCTCGTTTCTCGGTCGAGCTACATAAAGTGTTCAAATTCAGCTCATTTCTTTTCAAGTCGATCTCGAGTCGATTCAAAAAAGGATTCGATCTCAAGCAGCTCACGAGCCTCGAGCTTTTCTTGCAGCCCTAGGTATGATCATGTATATAGGCATCACATCCGAGACAAGTAGATCGAAATGTTTCTGCATCTACTACTATTACTCCACTCATCGACCGCTATCCTGCATGCATCTAGAGTATTAAGTTAAAAACAGAGTAACGCCTTAAGCAAGATGGCATGATGTAGAGGAATAAATTCATGCAATATGATAAATACCCCATCTTGTTATCCTCGATGGCAACAATACAATACGTGCCTTGCAACCCTTTCATCACACGGGTAAGGACACCGCAAGATTGAACCCAAAGCCATGCACTTCTCCCATTGCAACAACTACCAATCTAGTTGGCCAAACCAAACGGATAATTCGAAGAGACTTGCAAAGATAAGTCAATCATACATAAAAGAATTCAGAGAAGATTCAAATATTATTCATAGATAAGCTGGATCATAAACCCACAATTCATCGATCTCAACAAACACACCGCAAAAAGAAGATTACATCGAATAGATCTCCACGAGAGAGGGGAGAACATTGTATTGAGATCCAAAAGAGAGAAGAAGCCATCTAGCTACTAGCTATGGACCCAAGGTCTGAAGTAAACTACTCACACTTCATCGGAGGGGCTATGGTGTTGATGTAGAAGCCCTCCGTGGTGGATGCCCCCTCCGTGAGCTCTAACAGGCCCCAAGATGGGATCTCGTGGACAAAGGAAGGTACGGCGGTGGAATTAGGTTTTGGCCCTGTTCGATCGCTTGGGGCGTGAGGTATATATAGGAGGAAGGAGTACGTCGGTGGAGCTTGAGGCCCACGAGGCGGGCGCGCCCTAGGGCGCGCCCACCTCGTGACCGCCTCGTGGCTTTCTTGATGGAGGGTCCAAGTCTCTGGGTCTTATCTCGATGAGAAAATCATGTTTCAAGATTTCATTCCGTTTGGACTCGCTTGATATTCATTTGTTCAAATCTGAAAAGGCAAAAAACAGCAATTTCAGGCTGGGCCTCCGGTTAATAGGTTAGTCCCAAAAGTAATATAAAAGTGGAAAATAAAGCCCATTATAGTCCAAAACAATAGATAAAGTAGCATGGAGCAACCAAAATTATAGATACGTTGGAGACGATCGCATCCCTAAGCTTAATTCCTGCTCGTCCTCGAGTAGGTAAATGATAAAAGAGAATTTTTATGCGGAGTGATACTTTGGCATAATTTCAATGTAAATCTTCTTAATCATGGTATGAATATTCAGATCTGAAAGATTCAAGGCAAAAGTTCATATTGACATAAAAATAATAATACTTCAAGCATACTAATCAAAGTAATCATGTCTTCTCAAAATAGCATGGCAAAAGAAAGTTCATCCCTACAAAATCATATAGTTAGGCTATGCTTCATTTTCTTCACACAAAGATGTTCCCAACTTCTATACCCCCGATGACAAGCCAAGCAATTGTTTCATATTTAAATAATCTCAAACTTTTTCAACCTTCACGCAATACATGAGCGTGAGCCATGGATATAGCACTATGGGTGGAATAGAATATGATGATGGGGATTGTGTGGAGAAGACAAAAAAGGAGAAAGTCTCATATTGACGAGGATAATCAACGGGCTATGGAGATGCCCATCAATTGATGTCAACATGAGGAGTAGGGATTGCCATGCAACGGATGCAATAGAGCTATGAATGCTCAACAAAAGAAAACTAGTGGGTGTGCATCCAACTTGCTTGCTCATGAAGACCTAGGGCATTTTGAGGAAGCCCATCGTAGGAATATACAAGCCAAGTTCTATAACGAAAAATTCCCACTAGTATAAAAAGACAACTTATGAGACCCACTATATGAAAAACATGGTGCTACTTTGAAGCACAATATATGAGACTCACTACATGAAGAACAAGGTGCTACTTCGAAGCACAAGTGTGGAAAAGAGATAGTAGCATTGCCCTTTTTTTTGGGCCTTTCTTTTTTTTCTTTTTTGGCCTTTCTCTTTTTTGGGGGGCAATGCTCTAATCATGATGATCATCACACTTCTATTGATTACAACATAAGGATTACAACTCGAAACTAGAACAAGGTACGACTCTATATGAATGCCTCCGGTGGTGTACCGGGATGGTGCAATGAATCACGAGTGACATGTATGAAAACTAATGCATGGTGGCTTTGCCACAAATACGATGTCAACTACATGATCATGCAATGGCAATATGACAAAAGTAAAGTATGTCATGATGATGATGAACGGAACGGTGGAAAGTTGCATGGCAATATATCTCGGAATGGCTATGGAAATGCCATAATAGGTAGGTATGGTGGCTGTTTTGAGGAAGATATAAGGAGGTTTATGTGTGAAAGAGCGATCATATCACGGGGTTTGATGCACCGCGAAGTTTGCACCAACTCTCAAGGTGAGAAAGGGCAATGCATGGTATCAAGAGGCTAGCAAAGGCGGAAAGGTAAAAGTGTGTATAATCCATGGACTCAACGTTAGTCAAAAGAACTCATATACTTATTGCAAAAATTTAGAAGTCATCAAAAATCAAGTACTACGCGCATGCTCCTAGGGGGATAGATTGGTAGGAAAAGACCATCGCTCGTCCCCGACCGCCACTCATAAGGATGCATAAGCCAAGTACACTTCATGTTTCAAATTTGTTACACAACTTTAACCATACGTGCATGCTACGGGATTTGCTAACTTCAACACAAGCATTTCTCAAATTCACAACTAATCAACTAGCACGACTTTGATATTATCACCTCCATATCTCAAAACAATTATCAAGCATCAAACTTATCTTAGTATTCAACAGACTCAAAAGAAATTTTCACATATCTTGAATACCAAGTATATTAACATTAAGCAAATTAACATGCTATTAACGACTCTCAAAATAATCTAAGTGAAGCATGAGAGATCAAGTTTCTTTAAAACAAATCCACCACCGTGCTCTAAAAGATCTAAGTGAAGCACTAGAGCAAAAATTATCACGCTCAAAAGATAAAAGTGAAGCACATAGAGCAAAAATTATCAAGCTCAAAAGATATAAGTGAAGCACATAGATTATTCTATCAAATTTCAATTCATGTATGGCTCTCTCAAAAGGTGTGTACAGCAAGGATGATCGTGGTAAACTAGCAAGCAAAGACGCAAATAATACAAGACGCTCCAAGCAAAACACTTATCATGTGGTGAATAAAAATATAGCTCCAAGTAAATTACCGATGGAAGTGGACGAAAGAGGGGATGCCTTCCGGGGCATCCCCAAGCTTTGAATTTTTGGTGTCCTTGAATTATCTTGGGGGTGCCATGGGCATCCCCAAGCTTAGGCTCTTGCCACTCCTTGTTCCATAATCCATCAAAAGAGTTCACCCAAAACTTGAAAACTTCACAACACAAAACTCAATAGAAATCTCGTGAGCTCCGTTAGAGAAAGAAAACAAAAGACTACCAAGGTACTGTAATGAACTCATTCTTTATTTATATTGGTGTTAAACCTACTGTATTCCAACTTCTCTATGGATTATAAACTATTTTACTAGCCATAGATTCATCAAAATAAGCAAACAACACACGCAAAACAGAATCTGTCAAAAACAGAACAGTCTGTAGTAATCTGTAACTAACGCAAACTTATGGAACTCAAAAAATTATACCAAAATTAGAAGACTTGGAAAGCTTGTTTATTGATCAGTAGCAATTGGAATCAGTATTTTATCACGTTCTGGCGATTTTTAAAATTTTGGGCACTGAGCACAAAGTTTCTGGAAATTACAGCAAGATCAAATAACTATCATCCAACAATATCCAATAGGTTTAACTTGGCACAAAAACTAATTAAAAGATAAAACCACATCTAATCAGAGGCTAGATGGATTATTTATTCCTAAACAGAAACAAAAACAAAAAATAAAAATATAAAATTGGGTTGCCTCCCAACAAGCGCTATCGCTTAACGCCCCTAGCTAGGCATAAAAGCAAAGATAGATCTAGGTATTGCCATCTTTGGTAGGCAATCCATAAGTGGCTCTCATGATAGATCCATATGGTAATTTTATTTTCTTTCTAGGAAAGTGTTCCATGCCTTTCTTTAATGGAAATTGGAATCTAATATTCCCTTCCTTCATATCAATAATTGCACCAATCGTTCTAAGGAAAGGTCTACCAAGAATAATAGGACATGAAGGATTGCAATCTATATCAAGAACAATAAAATCTACGGGCACATAATTCCTATTTGCAACAATAAGAACGTCATTAATTCTTCCCATAGGCTTTTTAATAGTGGAATCCGCAAGATGCAAGTTTAGAGAGCAATCATCAAAGTCACGGAAATCTAGCAAATCACACAAAGTTTTGGGAATAGTGGAGACACTAGCACCCAAATCACACAAAGCATGAAACTCATAATCTTTAATTTTAATTTTGATAGTAGGTTCCCACTCATCATAGAGTTTTCTAGGGATAGAAACTTTCAACTCAAGTTTTTCTTCATAAGATTGCATCAAGGCATCAACAATGTGTTCGGTAAAGGCCTTATTTTGACTATAGGCATGAGGAGAATTTAGCACGGTTTGCAACAAGGAAATACAATCAATTAAAGAGCAATTTTCATAATTAAATTCCTTGAGATCCAGTATAGTGGGTTTAGCAATATCTAGATTTTTTTTTCAATCCCACTTTTATCAATTTCATCATCAAGATCTAAAAACTCCGAATTCTTAGAACGCCTTCTAGGTAAAGGAAGATCATATTCAGTTTCATGAAGATTCATATTGCAAAACAAAGATTTGATAGGGGACACATCAATAACTTTTAGATCTTCATCTTGATTTTCATAGGGATTAGAAGAACACGCTTTAATAAAGGCATCTTTGGAAGCACGCATCCTAGCGGTTCTTTCTTTGCACTCATCAATGGAAATTCTCATAGCTTTGAGAGACTCATTGCTATCATGCTTAGGAGGAATAGATCCAAGCTTTAAATAATCAACCTCAAGAGAAATTCTATCAACGCTCCTAGCCAAATCATCAACTTTAAGCAATTTCTCTTCAAGCAAAGCATTAAAATTCTTTTGTGAATTCATAAACTCTTTAACACTACTCTCAAATTCAGAGGGCATCTTATTAAAATTTCCATAAGAGTTATTGTAGGAATTTCCATAATTATTAGAAGGATTACTAGGATAAGGCCTAGGATTAAAATTCCCTCTATACTGTTGTTACCAAAATTATTCCTACCAACAAAATTCACATCCATAGATTCATTATTATTCTCAATCAAGGTAGACAAAGGCATATCATTAGGATCAGAAGAAACACTCTTAGTAGCAAATAATTTCATAAGTTTATCCATCTTTCCACTCAAAACATTGGTTTCTTCTATAGCATGCACTTTTTTATTAGTAGATCTTTCAGTATGCCATTGAGAATAATTAACCATAATATTATCTAGGAGTTTAGTAGCATCTCCTAAAGTGATTTCCATAAAAGTGCCTCCCGCGGCCGAATCTAAAAGATTTCTAGAAGCAAAATTCAATCCAGCATAAAAATTTTGTATAATCATCCACAAGTTCAAACCATGAGTAGGACAATTACGTATCATTAATTTCATTCTCTCCCAAGCTTGTGCAACATGTTCATGATCAAGTTGCTTAAAATTCGTAATATCGTTTCTAAGAGAGATAATCTTAGCGGGAGGAAAATACTTAGAGATAAAAACATCTTTGCACTTGTTCCAAGAATCAATACTCTTTTTAGGCAAAGATGAAAACCACGCTTTAGCACGATCTCTAAGCGAAAAAGGAAATAGCTTCAATTTAACGACATCATTATTGACATATTTTTTCTTTTGCATATCACATAAATCAACCAAGCTATTCAGATGAGTAGCGGCGTCTTCACTAGGAAGGCCGGCGAATTGATCTTTCATAACAAGATTCAACAAAGCAGTATTGATTTCACAAGATTCAGTATTGGCAAGAGGAGAAATCGCAGTACTAAGGAAATCATTATTATTGGTATTGGTGAAGTCACACAATTTGGTAGCATCTTGAGCCATTGCGACAAACAAGCAATCCAACACACGAGCAAACAAACGGACAAGGAAAAGGCAACGGGAAAAAGAGGAGGAGATTGGGAAAGAGAGGGCAAATAAAACGGCAAGGGTGAAGTGGGGGAGAGGAAAACGAGAGGCAAATGACAAATAATGTAATGCGAGAGATAGGGATTGTGATGGGTACTTGGTATGTTGACTTTTATGTAGACTCCCTAAGACAACGGCGCCGAAATCCTTCTTGCTACGCCTTGAGCTTGCGTTGGTTTTCCCCAAGAGGACAGGATGATGCAGCACAAGAGCGTAAGTATTTCCCTCAATTTTGAGAACCAAGGTATCAATCCAAGAGGAGGCCACGCGCAAGTCCCTCGTGACCTGATTAAAACGATACCTACCGCAACCAATGCGATTAGGGTTGTCAATCCTTCACGGTCACTTACTTAGAGTGAGATCGATAGAGATAATATTTTGGTATTTTTGGTATAAAGATGCAAATTTAAAAGTAAAAGGCAAAGTAAAACAAAGCAAGTATAAAAGTGATAGAGATTGATATGATGAGAATAGACCCGGGGGCCATAGGTTTCACTAGTGGCTTCTCTCAAGAGCATAAATATTCTACGGTGGGTGAACAAATTATTATTGAGCAATTGACAGAATTGAGCATAGTTATGAGGTTATCTAGGTATGATCATGTATATAGGCATCACGTCCGAGACAAGTAGATCGAAACGGTTCTGCATCTACTACTATTACTCCACTCATCGACCGCTATCCAGCATGCATCTAGAGTATTAATTTAAAAACAGAGTAACGCCTTAAGCAAGATGACATGATGTAGAGGAATAAATTATTGCAATATGATAAATACCCCATCTTGTTATCCTCGATGGCAACAATACAATACGTGCCTTGCAACCCTTTCACATCCGGGTAAGGACACCGCAAGATTGAACCCAAAGCCATGCACTTCTCCCATTGCAACAACTACCAATCTAGTTGGCCAAACCAAACGGATAATTCGAAGAGACTTGCAAAGATAACTAAATCATACATAAAAGAATTCAGAGAAGATTCAAATATTATTCATAGATAAGCTGGATCATAAATCCACAATTCATCGATCTCAACAAACACACCGCAAAAAGAAGATTACATCGAATAGATCTCCACAAGAGAGGGGGAGAACATTGTATTGAGATCCAAAAAGAGAGAAGAAGCCATCTAGCTACTAGCTATGGACCCAAGGTCTGAAGTAAACTACTCACACTTCATCGGAGGGGCTATGGTGTTGATGTAGAAGCCCTCCATGGTGGATGCCCCCGCGGAGCTCCTAACAGGCCCCAAGATGGGATCTCGTGGATACAGGAAGGCACGGCGGTGGAATTAGGTTTTGGCCCTGTTCGATCGCTTGGGGGTACGAGGTATATATAGGAGGAAGGAGTACGTCGGTGGAGCTTGAGGGGCCCACGAGGTAGGAGCGCACCCTAGGGGGCCCTCCACCTCGTGACCGCCTCGTGGATTTCTTGATGAGGGTCCAAGTCTCCTGGTCTTATCTCGATGAGAAAATCACGTTCAAGATTTCATTCCGTTTGGACTCCGTTTGATATTCTGTTTCTTCGAAATACTGAAAAAGGCAAAAAACATCAATTCTGGGCTGGGCCTCCGGTTAATAGGTTAGTCCCAAAAGTAATATAAAAGTGGAAAATAAAGCCCATTATAGTCCAAAACAATAGATAAAGTAGCATGGAGCAATCAAAAATTATAGATACGTTGGAGACGTATCAGGAGACCGCACCTAACTGGATCTTGCAACGGAACATCATCCATATAGAACCATTCCGAAGAGCATTGTTGGTATGCGTCTTTGGGAGTTCCTACGGGGTATCCGGATCCGGCAATGCGCCATACTTTGGCGCCTCCCACTTCAAATATAGAACCTCCTTTGTGACGGGGAACAAGGCAGAAGAATTTCTTCCATAAACCGAAATGGGCCTCGATGCCTAGGAATAACGCGCAGAGGGCAACAAAGCCTGAGATGTGCAGAATCGAACCTGGGGTGAGGTTGTGCAGTTGGATGCCGTAAAAATCCAATAACCCCCAGAGAAAGGGATGGATTGGAAATCCCAGTCCCCATAACAGGAACGGGACGAAGCAAACCCTCTCCTCCTTGTTGGGGTTGGGGAAATTCTCGGCCATTGTGTCATTACCGATTGAATATAGTCCCGCATGAACGGGAACTAGATCTGCGAGGGGGAGGTAGCCCTGCGTCTGAAGCCGGCTTAGTTGAAGATGGGGCATGGAGCAACTCTTCCAATCGCCCTCTTGAGGGCCATGGGGGCGCGAGGAGGAGCCTGGGGCGTTGGCCATGATGAAGGCTTTGTTTTGTGGCTAGACTTGGCCGTTTTTTCCTTCTGCGCGGTGTGAGATGGCCTTAGGAGATCCATATCCCTTTATATAGGCACCGCCCGAGCGTGGTGGAGGGTTTATTTGTGAAAAAATCATGGACCGCTCTTATTCACCTTGCGCGCGAAAATCGAAGCGTCATTAGGGGGAAATTGTAAAAGACCTTGAGGTTATCATCGGATTATTATTGGTCCAGTTTATGGTGAAGAACCCGCCTTGCAAAGTTGAAGACATGGGCTGAATATTTCATCGTCATTGAAGGCAAGTTCGGGGGCTACTAAGGGAGTCCTGGACTATGGGGTCCTCGGGTGTCCGGGCTATTTGATATGGGCCGGACTGATGGGCCGTGAAGATACAAGACAGAAGACCTTCCCCCGTGTCCGGATGGGACTCTCCTTTGCGTGGATGGCAAGCCTGGCGTCTGGATGTATTATTTCCTTTCTTTGTAAACTGACTTTGTATAACCCTAGGCCCCTCCGGTGTCTATATAAACCGGAGGTCTTAGTCCATATAGATCATCAGAATTCATACAGGCTAGACATCTAGGGTTTAGCCATTACGATCTCGAGGTAGATCAACTCTTGTAACCCCTATACTCACCAAATACAATCAAGCAGGACGTAGGGTTTTACCTCCATTAAGAGGGCCCGAACCTGGGTAAACATCGTGTCACCCTTGTCTCCTTTTTCCTTCGATCCTCAGATGCACAATTCGAGACCCCCTACATGAGATCGGCCGGTTTTGACACCGACACCGCCTCTGTCCTCAACCTCTACATGTGTGTCAGGGAGTTCGAGGAGCCAATGGCCTAAAAGAGGTTTATCGCAGCCTCTTTGCCCGATGCCGGCGAGGTGGCCGCCAAGGTGTCCTCGTCGTCCTTCGCGGGCTCTTTGTCGATCCGCTGTCACCGGTCACCCGATCCGCCCGCTGACGTGCCCCTATGCCAGTTCGAGGACTTCCCCATCCTCCCTTGGGCCTGGCCGCCGACGAGGTCCTACCTCGGGGTCCGGTAGCGGCGATGGGGATGTGGGTCGCCGAGATTATGGATTAGGAGACCCACAGCCGCCGGTGGCTCGGTAGCTTCCACACGGCCGAGCTCGCGACCATGAAGTATGACCGCTGGCAGGTCCTCTACCACACGGCGCCGCGGCTAGGCTCAATTTCCCTTCGGCACACGTCGGGTCGACCTCGTTCTGCTGGAGCCAGGGTGGTGAGCTTAGCTATGGCGCGGGATGACCGCGAGGCATGGGAGCGCCTCGAGGCCGATGCCGCCAATGAGGCCTACATGTAAGATCTCCGCCGGCAGCACCCGGAGCTTGTGGAGGCGGAGTGGGTGATCTTTTCCGGCATGGAGGGCGGCGAGGTTATCGTACTCTCCTCCGATGGCGTGGTCGAAGGCGGAAAGGACGGCGCCGCGGAGGGCGTCGAGGTGGGCGGTGAGGACGAGGATATCGACATCGACGAGTGGAGGAGTGTCTTCCCCAACGACCCCGACAATGGCACTGGCCCGGACCGCGGCACACCGTACCTGACGAGGAAGGATTTGCTCAACCTCCACTTCGATTGAAAGTAGTTTAGCTTAGTTTAAATTTATGTTTTATGTTCAGTTATGCAAAACTATCTATGTTTACGTTTGAATGCATGCTACTTTCAGTTGAACCTGCTTTGAACTTAATCAAATTGAAGTTTACAACGTTAAGTTTAGGGGATCGACTAGAAACGGCCAAAAATTGCTGGAGTATATATATATATATCCACTAAGGGTTTTAGTCCGTTAACTTTTAAAGGATCGGCTAGAGATGGCCTTATGCCTTTTTTTGAGAAAATGCCTTGTTTATTTCAGTTCTTCACAATGTGATGCGATATATGTGCAACTATTTGTCGTGCAGTTCAATTTCATCAATAACAGTTACAACAATACCACTATGAATTATGATATTTGGTTGTTGTTAAGGATGTTGCAGTTAACATGCCTTTTCGTTTTTAACAATAACTAGTGTACTTTAGACCTGCACAATGATACGTCTCCAACGTATCTATAATTTATGAAGTATTCATGTTATTATATTATCCATCTTGGATGTTTTATGGGCTTTACTATGCACTTTTATATTACTTTTGGGACTAACCTATTGACCTAGAGCCCAGTGCCAGTTTCTGTTTTTCCCTTGTTTCAGCGTTTCGCAGAAAAGGAATATCAAACGGATTCCATACGGAATGAAACCTTCGGGAAAGTTATTTTTGGAAAGAAAGCAATACGGGAGACTTGGAGTGCACGTCAGGGGATCAACGAGGAGAGCACGAGGCAGGGGGGCGCGCCCACCCCCTGGGCGCGCCCTCCACCCTCGTGGCTCCCCTGACGTATTTCTTCCTCCTATATATATCCATATACCCTAAAACTATCGGGGAATAGAAGAGATCGGGAGTTCCGCCGCAAGCCTCTCAGAGCCACCAAAACCAATCGGGACCTGTTCCAAGACCTGCCGGAGGGGGGATCCCTCACCGATGGCCATATTCATCATCCCAGCGCTCTCCATTACGAGGAGGGAGTAGTTCACCCTCAGGGCTGAGGGTATGTACCAGTAGCTATGTGTTGGATCTTTCTCTCTCGTGTTATTGAGGTGATACGATCTTGATGTATCGTGAGCTTTGCTATTATAGTTGAATCTTATGATGTTTCTCCCCCTCTACTCTCTTGTAATGGATTGAGTTTTCCCTTTGAAGTTATATTATCGGATTGAGTCTTTAAAGGATTTGAGAACACTTGATGTATGTCTTGCGTGGGATACCCGTGGTGACAATGGGGTATTCTATTGATCCACTTGATGTATGTTTTGGTGATCAACTTGTTGGTTCCTCCCATGAACCTATGCATAGGGGTTGGCACATGTTTTCGTCTTGACTCTTCGGTAGAAACTTTGGGGCACTCTTTGAGGTTCTATTTGTTGGTTGAATAGATGAATTTGAGATTGTGTGATGCATATCGTATAATCATACCCACGGATACTTGAGGTGACATTGGAGTATCTAGGTGATATTAGGGTTTTGGTTGATGTGTGTCTTAAGGTGTTATTTTACTACGAACTCTAGGGTTGTTTGTGACACTTATAGGAATAGCCCAATGGATTGATCGGAAAGAATAACTTTGAGGTGGTTTCGTACCCTACAATAATCTCTTCGTTTGTTCATCGCTATTAGTGACTTTGGAGTGACTCTTTATTGCATGTTGAGGGATTATTATATGATCCAATTATGTTATTATTGTTGAGAGAACTTGCACTAGTGAAAGTATGAACCCTAGGCCTTGTTTCCTAGCATTGCAATACCGTTTGCGCTCACTTTTATCATTAGTTACCTTGCTGTTTTTATATTTTCAGATTACAAAAACCTATATCTACCACCCATATTGCACTTGTATCACCATCTCTTCGCCGAACTAGTGCACCTATACAATTTACCATTATATTGGGTGTGTTGGGGACACAAGAGACTCTTTGCTATTTGGTTGCAGGGTTGTTTGAGAGAGACCATCTTCATCCTATGCCTCCCACGGATTGATAAACCTTAGGTCATCCACTTGAGGGAAATTTGCTACTGTCCTACAAACCTCTGCACTTGGAGGCCCAAAAACGTCTACAAGAAGAAGTTTGTGTAGTAGACATCAAGCTTTTTCTGGCGCCGCTGCCGGGAGGTGAGTGCTTGAAGGTATATCTTTAGATCTTGCAATCGAATCTTTTGTTTCTTGTTTTAGCACTAGTTTAGTTTATAAAATAAAACTACAAAAAAATGGAATTGAGTTTGTCTCATTCGCTTCATCTTTTTAATATCTTTCATGAGCATGATGGGAAGGAAAATTGTGCCAAAGTGTTAGAAGAAGAATGCATTAAAATGTTTGGCACTAAATCTTTGAATGATGAGCATGATTGCAATGTTGTTAGTATGAACTCCTTGAATATCCATAGTACTAATGATGATTGCACTAGTTATGATGAAAATGTCTCCCATAAACATGTCAACTTTTGTGGAGTGCATTGGGTTTGCAAGTACACACAAAATAGGGAAGATAGATATTACAAGAGGCATAAGCATTTAGAAACTAAACTGTTGCAAGAAAGGCTAGATGTTTGTGCTGAAAATTTAAATTTTCTTAGCCATACTTATGAACTTTGCAATGAACAGGGTCATTTAACTATCCGACGCAAATTGTTTCATGATCCAATCGTGTCCAAAAATTGTGATGACTTGATTTCCCTTGCACATTATAATGAACTTAGTTTGCTTATGGGCTATGAAGAAATGAAACGTATAAATAACTATCTTCCAGAATTTGCCCGTTATAAACTTCTTAATTTTGATCTAGAGGAAATTTATATGTATTGTGCAGTGAATTGCATTGAAAATCCTTATATTGCCAATTACATAAGGAAAAGAAAGCAAATAGAAGATGAAGAAAACACTAATGAAAGGGAAGAGACTTCCCAATATTCTCCTATTATTTCTTATGATGAATCAGGTAACGAGGAGGAGTCTTCTATTCAACCAATCTCATTAATAAGGAGCTCAAAAAATAGGGATAAACCCGCACATGATGTGAAGAATAAAAAGAAAAAGCGAAGAAGCAAAGGTAAAAAGGTATCCCTCCCAAATAATGTTGCTCCTATTATTGTTGTGCCTCATGAAAATGAATCAAAAATAATTGTGGAAGATGATGCAGTTGATGACGATCTAGTTATGCCTATTGCTTGTTGTGATGATTATGATTGGGAAGATAATTATACTTCTTATGATCTTGAAAATCTTTTTTGCACTTGCTTGGAATATGACAATCGCTATACTATTGGTGCTATCCATACTATTAATGATGAGAGTAATTATGCTTTTGATATGAAAAGGCCCAAGCTTGGGGATGCTATGTTTGATGAAGATGATGTTTTTGAGAATATATTTGTTGCAATTAATGTTTGTCCCAAGCTTGGGATGCTACGTTTAATGAAGATGATATTTTTAGCCTCCCATGTTTTGATATGCAAAGTTATTATGATGATAGCATGCCTTCTACCTATGATGATTATATTGATGAAAGTGGGTTTGGAAGAGTGTCAACTTTAGGAAGTAATGATCCCACTATTTTGGAGGATGTTGAATCATATAATATTTATGAAAGTGGATTTGGAGAGTTCATGTCTTTATTTAGTGATGTATCCACTATTTCGGAAGAGGTTTCAATTGATTATGATGAGAACAAAGTTGCTACTTATGATGATTACTGTGATGAAACTTATGCTATAAAAAGTAGTGATGATTATATTTATGAAACTTGTCATGATTATGATTACCCTTTTCTGAATATTACTCTTTTAATGTGGAAACAATTTATAGTATTCAAGTCTCTTATGATACTCCCACTATTCGAATGAGAAGAATTTTGCTTATGTGGAGAGTTGTAAATTTTTATGCAAGTAGATCATGAAAAGAATGCTTTAGGTGCTGGTTATATTGTTGAATTCATTCATGATGCTACTGAAAATTATTATGAGGGAGGAATATATGCTTGTAGGAATTGCAATAATATCAAGTTTCCTCTCTATGTGCTTAAGGGTTTGAAGTTATGCTTGTTTTACCTTCCTATGCAAGTTGATTCTTGTTCCCATAAGTTGTTTGCTCACAAAATCCCTATGCATATGAAGTGGGTTAGACTTAAATGTGCTAGTCATATTCTTCATGATGCTCTCTTTATGTTTCAATTCTTATCTTTTATGCGAGCATCATTGAAATCATCATGCCTAGCTAGGGGCGTTAAACGTTAGCGCTTGTTGGGAGGCAACCCAATTTTATTTTAGTTTATTGCTTTTTGGTTCTTTTTAGTAATAAATAACACATCTAGCTTCTGGTTAGATGTGTTTTCATGTTTTAATTAGTGTTTGTGCCAAGTAGAACCTTTGGGAAGACTCGGGTGAAGTCTTTATGATCATGCTGTAAAAAACAGAAACTTTAGCGCTCACGAGATTAGCTTCAACTTTTTACTGGAGAGTGATATTTAGTTGATTCTGTTTGTATATGATTACTAGACAAATTCCTCAGGTCCACCAATTTATTTTAGAATTTTCTGGAGTTCCAGAAGTATATGTTTGATACAGATTACTACAGACTGTGCTGTTTTTGACAGATTCTGTTTTCATTATGTTGCTTGCTTATTTTGGTGAATCTATGGCTAGTAAAATAGTTTCTAAACCATAGAGAAGTTGGAATACAGTAGGTTTAACAACAATATAAATAAAGAATGAGTTCATTACAGTACCATGAAGTGGTGTTTTGTTTTCTTTCGCTAACGGAGCTCATGAGATTTTCTCTTAAGTTTTGTGTTGTGAAGTTTTCAAGTTTTGGGTAAAGATTCGATGGACTATGGAATAGGGAGTGGCAAGAGCCTAAGCTTGGGGATGCCCAAGGCACCCCAAGGTAATATTCAAAGATAACCAAGAGCCTAAGCTTGGGGATGCCCCGGAAGGCATCCCCTCTTTCGTCTTCATTCATCGGTAACTTTACTTGGAGCTATATTTTTATTCACCACATGATATGTGTTTTGCTTGGAGCGTCATGTTGTTTTATTTTGTTTTGCTTGCTGTTTGAATAAAATACCAAGATCTGAAATTCTTAAATGAGAGAGAGTCTTCACATAGCTACATAATTATTTAATTACTCATTGATCTTCACTTATATCTTTTTGGAGTAGTTTGTCATTTACTCGTGTGCTTCACCTATATCCTATGAGTAAATGGTTGAATGATTTGAATGTCATAAATCTGAAATTATATATGTTTCATATGCTTATCCCATGGGGAGTAGTGCCTTCACATATAAGAAGTAGAGGTGGTGAATTTATTGAAGGTTAGCAAACATTGTATTGGTCACTTGAACAATTCATGAAAGAATATTGAAGGAAGAGAGATTTCACATATAAATATACTATCTTGGACATCTTCTATGATTGTGATCCCCATTAATTATTTTCAAACCTGAGAAAATTATTTGAAGTTGGACAAGGAAGACAACATAATGAATTATGTTTGGGTATATTTGTAGAAGTTATATTGCTATGGATCCTCTAACATGTGGTGCTTGCTATTTAGAATCCTTTGCTAGCCAAAATATCTCAGACTAAGCGAGAATATTGCTTGTGCATCCAAATTCCTTGAACCAAGTTTCTTCCATGAGTGTCCACCATATCTACCTATATGCGGTATTTACCTGCCGTTCCAAGTAAATTTGCATGTGCCAAACTCTAAACCTTCAAATAATAATCTGTTTTGTATGCCCAAATCGCTCATGTAGACGATTAGGGCTAGTAGTATCTTCCATGCTAGGTGGGTTATTCTCACGATGAGTGGACTCCGCCATCATTCACGAGAGAATGGCTGGTAATGGGATGCCCAGTCCCATGATCAAAAGATCAAATCAAATCAAAATAATTGCAAACAAAACTCCCGGGATTGATGTTAGTTGGAGGCACCCGTTGTCTCGGCAAGCCATGGATTGATGATTGTTGGTGGAGGGGAGTAAAATCTTTACCTTTCTATTTGAGAACCGCCTATAATGTATGTAGTATGGAAGATATTGGGAACTCTTGGTCGTTATGTTGACAATGAAAGCATACCTCTCAAAATTACTTTTATCTTTGTTTTTGCTTCGAGCTCTGGCACCTATGCAAATCCCTGCTTCCCTCTGCGAAGGGCCTATCTTTTACTTTGATGCAAGAGTCAATAGTATTCCTTCTCATTCCAACCTACTCTTTAGTTGGCAAGCATCATATGATGGAAAGATCTAAGCATATATGGCCATTCAAATATATTTGGTCATGAATTATTACTATTGACATTACCCTTGAGGTAAAAGGTTGGGAGGCGAAACATTAAGCCCCTATCTTTCTCTGTGTTTGATGAATACTATTTGTTCTAAAAATATGATTTGAGTGGTAGCAATCATGGAAGACTAAATGATAGTTGAGTATGTGAAGTTTGCTGAATCAAAGCTCTCACATAGACTCTTCCTGAAAATAAGATGAATTGCAATTGTTTGATGACTGAGAACATAGTTTGTTAGTTTTCAATAAAGATTATGATCTATACTTTAACATGTGAATAGTTTGTTACTTGATCATGAAAATTTCTATGAGTTGACATATAATGATGCTAGAAAAGGTGATTGAAATTATCATTGATCAAACATGTGCACCTGCTAGCATTCGCACTTCATAAATTCTTTCTTTTATCATTTACCTACTCGAGGACGAGCAGGAATTAAGCTTGGGGATGCTGATACGTCTCCAACGTATCTATAATTTATGAAGTATTCATGCTATTATATTATCCATCTTGGATGTTTTATGGGATTTACTATGCACTTTTATATTACTTTTGGGACTATAACCTATTGACCCAGAGCCCAGTGCCAGTTTCTGTTTTTTCCCTTGTTTCAGTGTTTCGCAGAAAAGGAATATCAAACAGAGTCCAAATGGAATGAAACCTTCGGGAAAGTTATTTTTGGAAAGAAAGAAATATGGGAGACTTGTAGTGCACGTCAGGGGATCAATGAGGAGAGCACGAGGCAGGGGGGCGCGCTGCTACCTCTTGAGCACTGCCTTGGATTTCCTTGAAGAGGAAAGGGTGATGCAGCACAATAGCGTAAGTATTTCACTCAGTTTTTGAGAACCAAGGTATCAATGCAGTAGGAGGCTACGCGTGAGTCCCTCGCACCTGCACAATACAAATAACTCCTCGCAACCAACGCGATAAGGGGTTGTCAATCCTTCACGGTCACTTACTTAGAGTGAGATCCGATAGATATGATAGGATAATATTTTTGGTGTTTTTGTGATAAAGATGCAAAGTAAAATAAAAGCAAAGTAAAAAAGCAAAGGAAATTACAAAGTATTGGAAGATTAATATGATAAAGATAGACCCGGGGGCCATAGATTTCACTAGTGGCTTCTCTCATGAGCATAAGTATTTTACGGTGGGTGAACGAATTCATCGTTGAGCAATTGATGAATTGAGCATAGTAATGAGAATATCTAGGTATGATCATGTATATAGGCATCACGTCCGAGACAAGTAGACCGACTCTGCCCTGCATCTACTACTATTACTCCACTCATCGACCGCTATCCAAAGATGCATCTAGAGTATTAAGTTCATGGAAACAGAGTAACGCCTTAAGCAAGATGACATGATGTAGAGGGATAAATTCATGCAATATGATAAAAACCCCATCTTGTTATCCTCGATGGCAACAATACAATACGTGCCTTGCTGCCCTACTGTCACTGGGAAAGGACACCGCAAGATTGAACCCAAAGCTAAGCACTTCTCCCATTGCAAGAAAGATCAATCTAGTAGGCCAAACCAAACTGATAATTCGAAGAGACTTGCAAAGATAACCAATCATACATAAAAGAATTCAGAGAAGATTCAAATATTGTTCATAGATAATCTTGATCATAAACCCACAATTCATCGGTCTCAACAAACACACCGCAAAAAGAAGATTACATCGAATAGATCTCCACGAGAGAGGGGGAGAACATTGTATTGAGATCCAAAACGAGAGAAGAAGCCATCTAGCTACTAACTATGGACCCAAAGGTCCGAGGTAAACTACTCACACTTCATCGGAGAGGCTATGGTGTTGATGTAAAAGCCCTCCGTGATGGGTTCCTTCCCATGAGCTTCTAACAGGCCCCAAGATGGGATCTCGTGGGTACAGAAGGTTGCGGCGGTGGAATTAGGTTTTTGGCTTCGTATCTGATTGTTTCGGGGTACGTAGGTATATATAGGAGGAAGGAGTACGTCGATGGAGCAACAGAGGGCCCACGAGGGTGGAGGGCGCGCCCCCCTACCTCGTGCCTTCCTCCTTTCTTTCTTGACGTAGGGTCCAAGTCTCCTGGATCATATTCGGTGAGAAAATCACGTTCCCGAAGGTTTCATTCCGTTTGGACTCCGTTTGATATTCCTTTTCTACGAAACTCTGAAATAGGAAAAAAACAGCAATTCTGGGCTGGGCCTCCGGTTAACACGTTAGTCCCAAAAATAATATAAAAGTGGATAATAAAGCCCATTAATGTCCAAAACAGTAGATAATATAGCATGGAGCAATCAAAATTATAGATACGTTGGAGACGTATAACGCGCCCACCCCCTGGGCGCATCCTCCACCCTCGTGGGCCCCTCGTGGCTCCCCTGGCGTATTTCTTCCTCCTATATATATTCATATACCCTAAAACTATCGGGGAACAGAAGAGACCGGGAGTTCCGCCGCCGCAAGCCTCTGTAGCCACCAAAACCAATCGGGACCTGCTCCAAAGACTCACGAGGGGGGATCCCTCACCGGTGGCCATCTTCATCATCCCGGCGCTCTCCATGACGAGGAGGGAGTAGTTCACCCTCGGGACTGAGGGTATGTACCAGTAGCTACGTGTTTGATCTTTCTCTCTCGTGTTATTGAGGTGATACGATCTTGATGTATCGCGAGCTTTGCTATTATAGTTGGATCTTATGATGTTTCTCCCCCTCTACTCTCTTGTAATGGATTGAGTTTTCCCTTTGAAGTTATATTATCGGATTGAGTCTTTAAAGGATTTGAGAACACTTGATGTATGTCTTGCGTGGGATACCCGTGGTGACAATGGGGTATTCTATTGATCCACTTGATGTATGTTTTGGTGATCAACTTGCGGGTTCCGCCCATGAACCTATGCATAGGGGTTGGCACACGTTTTCGTCTTGACTCTCCGGTAGAAACTTTGGGACACTCTTTGAGGTTCCATGTGTTGGTTGAATAGATGAATTTGAGATTGTGTGATGCATACCGTATAATCATACCCACGGATACTTGAGGTGACATTGGAGTATCTAGGTGACATTAGGGTTTTGGTTGATGTGTGTCTTAAGGTGTTATTTTACTACGAACTCTAGGGCTGTTTGTGACACTTATAGGAATAGCCCAATGGATTGATCGGAAAGAATAACTTTGAGGTGGTTTCGTACCCTGCAATAATCTCTTCGTTTGTTCACCGCTATTAGTGACTTTGGAGTGACTCTTTGTTGCATGTTGAGGGATTATTATATGATCCAATTATGTTATTATTGTTGAGATAACTTGCACTAGTGAAAGTATGAACCCTAGGCCTTGTTTCCTAGCATTGCAATACCGTTTGTTCTCACTTTTATCATTAGTTACCTTGTTGTTTATATATTTTCAGATTACAAAAACCTATATCTACCATCCATATTGCACTTGTATCACCATCTCTTCGCTGAACTAGTGCACCTATACAATTTACCATTGTATTGGGTGTGTTGGGGACACAAGAGACTCTTCGTTATTTGGTTGCAGGGTTGTTTGAGAGAGACCATCTTCATCCTACGCCTCCCACGGATTGATAAACCTTAGGTCATCCACTTGGGGGAAATTTGCTACTGTCCTACAAACCTCTGCACTTGGAGGGCCAACAACGTCTACAAGAAGAAGGTTGTGTAGTAGACATCACACAATACCAGTTTGAATGACTATATTTGCTTGTTTTTAAATGTTATACCTGTTGCAGTTAACACACCTTTCCACTTCTTGTTTTGCTTAACTAGCATGATTAAACATGCACACTGAAGCTACCTTTTGTAGATTATGATGTCTACCATGGATATATTTGATTGATGTTTAGCCTGTTGTGCTTAACATGCCTTTATATGTACTCATACAGGACAATATTGAGAACAGTTATTGTTTTCCATCGAGATTAGTTCCATCGCATTGCTTATATATACTCAATGTTCAGGATATCGGTAGCTGGTACCATATAGCCTAGGGGCTGATAAGGGATTAACCGTCGAATCGTACATTTCACTGAATATATCTGTAACCCATTTATCGGTAGGTTAACTAGGGCCATATTTAATATATCTGAGGCTACATAGTAACATGCATTGTGCTGAATGACTAAATATGCAATCCTAGGCTACATATCAACAAGGAAGAGTGTTACCTTAATGTTCTCATGATGTCTAGATATACATGTAATAAGATCTTATATAATGGGATGGAGGGAGTGTTGTACTACATCATTTTGCAATTTTTGTTTAGGTTCTAATATTAACTTGGTGCTCTTAGGTACATATGTCATTGCCAAAGATCCACACTTCAACCCTTTCTGCGTATGGGGCAATGAGATATTCATGAACCAGCATCAAGTGAGGAGACTGATAAAGATTGTTATTAAAATGGGTCAAAAGATGTCAATCGAACTTTTTTTACACTTTATGCAAGACAACAGTGAACTACAGGATGGTAAGTAAGAACTCTGTAGCCTTCTTTTTACTGCCAGGAATGAGTTGTGTTAGATGGCAATGTTTGAATCTTTTTCCTTTGCAGTGGATCCTGAAAGAGTTTACTCAAGATTACCTCTCAAACTATATGACTGGCGGCCAGTCATCACAAGGGGTTGGACTAGAGTTGTGCGTGCCTTCTGCATCGACGGGATCACAATAGGGCCATTCTGCTTCACCTTGTTTAGCAATCATATTGTCTCTCGCCTCTTTCTTTACCATATGTAATAGTACAAGTATACAACGGTGGTTCATCATTTTTATTTGGTGCTTATGTAATTCTTGAACATATGTACCCGTGAATCGAATAACGCCTTGGTTGTTTGAACCTGATGGATATGAATAAAGCTATAGCCTACTTTCAAATACAAATTAGGTACAATTTTAAATAGCAGCAATTAAATTAGGGTGAAATTACGCTCCGCGGGTCATTATGGCGCACATGGTCTATAAAGCACAGCGTGTGTGATATACATCATAATCCGACACGGTTCACAAAGAGGAAACGTGTGTAACCATGCACATAGTTGCTGTTTGCAAACCATGTGTGATGTCAGACAATATCACAAACAGTGCGGGAAAACTAAATGTGTGTGATTGTTGACCTATCGTACATGGTTTACAATGATGAACTGTTTGTGATGTGCCAGCCATCGTAAACGAGAGCCGCTTTTTTATGCGTGCTCGGATCTGCTGTGGAAAATGAAGGAAATATGCCCTAGAGGCAATAATAAAGTTATTATTTATTTCCTTATATCATGATAAATGTTTATTATTCATGCTAGAATTGTATTAACTGGAAACATAATACTTGTGTGAATACATAGACAAACACAGTATCACTAGTATGCCTCTACTTGACTAGCTCGTTGATCAAAGATGGTTATGTTTCCTAGCCATTGACATGAGTTGTCATTTGGTTAACGGGATCACATCATTAGGAGAATGATGTGATTGACTAGACCCATTCTGTTAGCTTAGCACTCGACCGTTTAGTATTCTGCTATTGCTTTATTTATGACTTATACATGTTCCTATGACTATGAGATTATGCAACTCCCGTTTATCGGAGGAACACTTTGTGTGCTACCAAACGTCACAACGAATCGGGTGATTATAAAGGTGCTCTACAGGTGTCTCCAAAGGTACTTGTTGGGTTGGCGATTTTGAGATTAGGATTTGTCACTCCGATTGTCGGAGAGGTATCTCTGGGCCCACTCGGTAATGCACATCACTACAAGCCTTGCAAGCATTGCAACTAATGAGTTAGTTATGGATGATGTATTACGAATCGGGTAAAGAGACTTGCCAAGAACGAGATTGAACTAGGTATTAAGATACCGACGATCGAATCTCGCAAGTAACATACCGATGACAAAGGGAACAACGATGTTGTTATGCGGTTTGACCGATAAAGATCTTCGTAGAATATGTAGGAGCCAATATGAGCATCCGTGTTCCGCTATTGGTTATTGACCGAGACGTGTCTCGGTCATGTCTACATAGTTCTCGAACCCGTAGGGTCCGCACGCTTAAAGTTCGATGATGGTTATATTATGAATTTATGTGTTTTGATGTACCGAAGATAGTTCAGAGTCCCGGATGTGATCACGGACATGACGAGGAGTCTCGAAATGGTCGAGACATAACAATTGATATATTGGAAGCCTATATTTGGATATCGAAGTGTTCCGTGAAATCGGATTTTACCGAGTACTGGGTTACCGGAACTTCGGGGTTTAATGGACCAAGATGGGCCTTAGTGGAGAAGAGGAGGGCGGCCAAGGAAGGCGCGCCTCCCCTCTAGTCCGAATTGACAAGGAGGGGGCGCCCCCTTCCTTCCTCTCCTCCTCCTTCCCCTTCTCCTACTCCAACTAGGAAGGAGGAGTCCTACTCCCATTGGGAGTAGGACTCCTCCCCGGCGCCGCCTCCTAGCCGGCCGCCTCCCCCTTGCTCCTTTATATACGGGGCATGGGGCACCTCTAGACACAACAATTGATCTCTTGATCTCTTAGCTGCAGCGGTGCCCCCTCCACCATAATCCAGCTCGATAATATCAGAAGCGGTGCTTAGGCGAAGCCCTGCTTTGGTAGAACATCATCATCGTCACCATGCCGTCGTGCTGACGGAACTCTCCCTCAAAGCTCGGCTGGATTGAAGTTCGAGGGATGTCATCGAGCTGAACGTGTGCTGAACTCGGAGGTGCCGTACGTTTGGTACTTGATCGGTCGGATCGTCAAGACGTACGACTACATCAACCGCGTTGTGCTAACGCTTCCGCTTTCGGTCTACGAGGTGGCATCCGAGCCTGGTTTTATGCGTAGATGTTATATGCACGAGTAGAACACAAGTGAGTTGTGGGCGATATAAGTCATACTGCTTACCAGCATGTCATACTTTGGTTCGCGGTATTGTTGGATGAAGCGCCCAGACCGACATTACGCCAGACGCTTACGCGAGACCGGTTCTACCGACATGCTTTGCACATGTGGTGGCGGGTGTCGCTTTCTCCAACTTTAGTTGAAACGAGTGGCTACGCCCGTCCTTGAGAAGGTTAAAACATCACTAACTTGACAAACTATCGCTGTGGTTTTGAAGCGTAGGTAAGAACGGTTCTTGCTCAGCCCGTAGCAGCCACGTAAAACTTGCAACAACAAAGTAGAGGACGCCTAACTTGTTTTTGCAGGCATGTTGTGATGTGATATGGTCAAGGCATGATGCTATAATTTATTGTATGAGATGATCATGTTTTGTAACCGAGTTATCGGCAATGGCAGAGCCATATGGTTGTCGCTTATTGTATGCAATGAAAACGCTCGTAATGCTTTACTTTATCAACGAGCGGTAGCGATAGTCGAGAAGCATAAGTTGGCGAGACGACAATGATGCTACGATGGAGATCAAGGTGTCGCGCCGGTGACGATGGTGATCATGACGGTGCTTCGGAGATGGAGATCACAAGCACAAGATGATGATGGCCATATCATATCACTTATATTGATTGCATGTGATGTTTATCTTTTATGCATCTTATCTTTCTTTGATTGACGGTAGCATTATAAGATGATCTCTCACTAAATTATCAAGGTATAAGTGTTCTCCCTGAGTATGCACCGCTATGAAAGTTCTTCGTACGAGACACCACGTGATGATCGGGTGTGATAGGCTCTACGTTCAAATACAACGGGTGCAAAACAGTTGCACACGCGGAATACTCAGGTTAAATTTGACGATCCTAGCATATGCAGATATGGCCTCGGAACACTGAGACCGAAAGGTCGAGCGTGAATCATATAGTAGATATGATCAACATAGTGATGTTCACCATTGAAACTACTCCATCTCACGTGATGATCGGACATGGTTTAGTTGATTTGGATCACGTGATCACTTAGAGGATTAGAGGGATGTCTGTCTAAGTGGGAGTTCTTAAGTAATATGATTAATCGAACTTAAATTTATCATGAACTTAGTACCGATAGTATTTTGCTTGTCTATGTTGATTGTAGATAGATGGCCCGTGTTGTTGTTCCGCTGAATTTATGCTCCTTGAGAAAGCAAAGTTGAAAGATGATGGTAGCAATTACATGGATCGGGTCCAGAATTTGAGGATTATCCTCATTGCTGCACGTAAGAATTACGCCCCGAAGCACCGCTAGGTGCCGCACCTGCCTGCAGGAGCAACACCAGATGTTATGAACGTCCGCAGAGCAAAGTCGATGACTACTCGATAGTTCAGTGTGCCATGCTTTACGGCTTAGAACTGGGACTTCAACGACGTTTGGAATGTCATGGAGCATATGAGATGTTCCAGGAGTTGAAGTTAATATTTCAAGAAAATGCCCGGATTGAGAGATATGAAGTCTCCAATAAGTTCTACAGCTGTAAGATGGAGGAGAATAGTTCTGTCAGTGAGCATATACTCAGAATTTCTGGGTATAACAATCACTTGATTCAACTGGGAGTTAATCTTCCGGATGATAGCGTCATTGACAGAATTCTTCAATCACTGCCACCAAGCTACAAGAGCTTCGTGATGAACTATAACATGCAAGGGATGGATAAGACGATTCCCGAGCTCTTCACAATGCTAAAGGTCATGGAGGTAGAAATCAAGAAGGAGCATCAAGTGTTTATGGTCAATAAGACCACCAGTTTCAAGAAAAGGGCAAAGGGAAGAAGAAAGGAACTTCAAGAAGAACAACAAACAAGTTGCTGCTCAGAGAAGAAACCCAAGTCTGGACCTAAGCTTGAGACCGAGTGCTTCTCATCGCAGCATGATGGTCACCGAAGCGGAACTGCCCCAAGTATTTGGCGGATAAGAAGGATGGCAAGGTGAACAAAGGTATATGTGATATACATGTTATTGATGTGTACCTTACTAATGCTCGCAGAGCACTGGTATTTGATATCGGTTCTGCTAATATTTGCAACTTGAAACAGGACTATGGATTAAGCAAAGATTGGCTAAGGATGAGGTGACGGCGCGATGGCAAATGGTTCCAAAGTCGATGTGATCGCAATGGCACGCTACCTCTACATCTACCTTCGGATTAGTTTTAGACCTAAATAATTGTTATTTGGTGCCGCGTTGAGCATGAACATTATATTTGGATCTTGTTTGATGCGAGACGGTTATTCATTTAAATCAGAGAATAATGGTTGTTCTATTTATATGAGTAATATCTTTTATGGTCATGCACCCTTGAAGAGTGGTCTACTTTTATTGAATCTCGATAGTAGTGATACACATATTCATAATATTAAAGCCAAAAGATGCAGAGTTGATAACGATAGTGCAACTTATTTGTGGCACTGTCGTTTAGGTCATATTGGTGTAAAGCGCATGAAGAAACTCCATATTGATGGACTTTTGGAACCAATTGATTATGAATCACTTGGTACTTGCGAACCATGCCTCATGGGCAAGATGACTAAAACACCGTTCTCCGGAACTATGGAGTGAGCAACAGATTTGTTGGAAATCATACATACAAATGTATGTGGTCCGATGAATGTTGAGGCTCGCGGCGGGTATCGTTATTTTCTCACCTTCATAGATGATTTAAGCAGATATGGGTATATCTACTTAATGAAACATAAGTCTAAAACATTTGAAAAGTTCAAAGAATTTCAGAGTGAAGTAGAAAATCATTGTAACAAGAAAATAAAGTTTCTACGATATGATCATGAAACTTTAGATCAAGTTGTTACTGAACCTCGTAGGTCAACCAGAGTAATATACGCACCAGAGTGGTACGGTAATCCTGTTCTGGAGGTTATGTTACTAGACCATAAAGAACCTACGAACTATGAAGAAGCGATGGTGAGCCCAGATTCCGCAAAATGGCTTGAGGCCATGAAAAATCTGAGATGGGATCCATGTATGAGAACAAAGTGTGGACTTTGGTTGACTTGCCCTATGATCGTCAAGCCATTGAGAATAAATGGATCTTCAAGAAGAAGACTGACGCTGACGGTAATGTTACTGTCTATAAAGCTCGACTTGTTGCAAAAGGTTTTCGACAAGTTCAAGGGATTGACTACGATGAGACTTTCTCACCTGTAGCGATGCTTAAGTCTATCCAAATCATGTTAGCAATTGCCGTATTTTATGATTATGAAATTTGGCAAATGGATGTCAAAACTGCATTCCTGAATGGATTTCTGGAAGAAGAGGTGTATATGATGCATCCGAAGGTTTTGTCGATCCAAAGGAGCTAACAAAGTGTGCAAGCTCCAATGATCCATTTATGGACTGGTGCAAGCCTCTCGAGTTAGAATAAATGCTTTGATAGTGTGATCAAAGCATATGGTTTTATATGCACTTTTGGAGAAACTCAGATTTACAAGAAAGTGAGTGGGAGCTCAGAGCATTTCGATATTATATGTGGATGACATATTGCTGATTGGAAATGATATAGAATTTCGGATAGCATAAAGGGATTCTTGAATAAGAGTTTTTCAATGAAGGACCACAAAGTGAAGCTGCTTATATATTGGGCATTAAGATCTATAGAGATAGATCAAGACGCTTAATTGACTTTCACAAAGCACATACCTTGACAAAGTTTTGAAAAGTTCAAAATGGATCAAGCAAAGAAAGGTTTTTGCCCGTGTTATAAGGTGTGAAGTTGAGTAAGACTCAATGCCCACCACCGCAGAAGATAGAGAGAAGATGAAAGATGTTCCTATGCTTCAGCCATAGGCTCTATCATGTATGCAATGTTGTGTACTGACTGATGTGTGCCTTGCTATAAGTTTAGCAGGAGGTACCAAAGTAATCCAGAGTGGATCATCGACAGCGGTCAAGAACATCCTGAAATACCTAAAAGGACTAAGGATATGTTTCTCGTTTATGGAGGTGACAAAGAGCTAATCGTAAATGGTTACGTCGATGCAAGCTTTGACACTGATCCGGATGATTCTAAATCACAAACCAGATACGTATTTACATTGAACGGTGGAGCTGTAAGTTGGTGCAGTTCTAAACAAAGCGTTGTGGCAGGATCTACGTGTGAAGCAGAGTACATAGCTGCTTCGGAAGCAGCAAATGAAGGAGTCTGGATGAAGGAGTTCATATTCGATCAAGGTGTCATACCTAGTGCATCAGGTCCAATGAAAATCTTTTGTGACAATACGGGTGCAATTGCCTTGGCAAAGGAATCCAGATTTCACAAGAGAACCAAGCACATCAAGAGACGCCTCAACTCCATCCGGATCAAGTCCGTGGGAGACATAGAAATTTGAAGATACATACGGATCTGAATGTTGCGCAGACCGCTGACTAAGCCTCTTCCACGAGCAAAACATGATCATCACCAAGGCTCCATGGGTGTTAGAATCATTATCCGTAATCTAGATTATTGACTCTAGTGCAAGTGGGAGATCGGAGGAAATATGCCCTAGAGGCAATAATAAATTTATTATTTATTTCCTTATATCATGATAAATGTTTATTATTCATGCTAGAATTGTATTAACCGAAAACATAATACTTGTGTGAATACATAGACAAACAGAGTATCACTAGTATGCCTCTACTTGACTAGCTCGTTGATCAAAGATGGTTATGTTTCCTAGCCATTGACATGAGTTTTCATTTGATTAATGGGATCACATCATTAGGAGAATGATGTGATTGACTTGACCCATTCCGTTAGCTTAGCACTCGATCGCTTAGTATTCTCGCTATTGCTTTCTTCATGACTTATACATGTTCCTATGACTATGAGATTATGCAACTCCGCCATCGGAGGAACACTTTGTGTGCTACCAAACGTCACAACGAATCGGGTGATTATAAAGGTGCTCTCAGGTGTCTCCGAATTTACTTGTTGGGTTGGCGATTTCGAGATTAGGATTTGTCACTCCAATTGTCGGAGAGGTATCTCGGCCCACTCAAGAATGCACATCACGATAAGCCTTGAAGCATTGCAACTAATGAGTTAGTTATGGATGATGTATTACGTATCGAGTAAAGAGACTTGCCAAGAATAAGATTGAACTAGGTATTAAGATACCAATGATCAAATCTCGGCAAGTAACATACCGATGACAAAGGGAACAACGATGTTGTTATGCGGTTTGACCGATAAAGATCTTCAGAGAATATGTAGGAGCCAATATGAGCATCCGTGTTCCGCTTATTGGTTATTGACCGAGACGTGTCTCGGCCATTGAGGGAGTCCTGGACTAGGGGGTGTCCGGATAGCTGAACTATCGCCACGGCCGGACTCCAAGACTATGAAGATACAAGATTGAAGACTTCGTCCGTGTCCGGATGGGACTTTCCTTGGCGTGGAAGGAAAGCTTGGCGATACGGATATGTAGATCTCCTACCATTGTAACCGACTCTGTAACCCTAACCTATCCGGTGTCTATATAAACCGGAGGGTTTTAGTCCCAGAGGACAAAGAACAATCATACCATAGGCTAGCTTCTAGGGTTTAGCCTCCTTGATCTCGTGGTAGATCTACTCTTGTACTACCCATATCATCAATATTAATCAAGCAGAGTAGGGTATTACCTCCATCGAGAGGGCCCCAACTGGGTAAAACATCGTGTCCCTTGTCTCCCGTTACCATCCGCCTAGACGCACAGATTCGGGACCCCTACCCGAGATCCGCCGGTTTTGACAATCGACATTGGTGCTTTCATTGAGAGTTCCTCCGTGTCGCCACCGATAGGCCCGATGGCTCCTTCGATCATCAACAACGACGCGTCCAGGTGAGACTTTTCTCCCGGACAGATCTTCAGATTCGGCGGTTTTGCATCGCGGGCCAATTCGCTGGCCATCCGGAGCAGATCAAAAGTCACGCCCTAGCCATCGTGTCAGATTTGGAAGCTTGAATTATACGGCCGACATCCGCGGAGACTTGATCTTCGATGGATCCGAGCCACAACCAAGCGCGCCGCACGTCTCGATGGGCATGACCTAACTCGTCGTCGAACAAAGGTCTCGGAGGTCGACTAGTGTCCGCCCGAACATTGATTCGAGCCGATCTCGCCGATCGAGGATGGTTGGTTGACACCACCGGAGGCTGAAATCTTTACGGCGATTAAGTCAACATAATCCTCGTCCTTGCGAAGACCGTGACTCCTGTGTGCCGGACTCCTCTCCGGACCAACCTCCGCGCCCGCCAATCGAATCCGATCAGCGCCGGTCATGGAGTTCATCGCCATGACATCTTTCAAAGACTCGCCTTTGGCTACATCCTGAATTCACTAAAGTCTCTCTTTATCCGAGAGCTATGGCCGGACTACGGTCGAAGGTTGGGACACGGACGACGAAGAAATTCAACGCCCACCCACCACCCACTTCAGAGCCATCGCCGAAAAGCTTACACGACGTGCTCGATTTCGATCAAGACATCGACGGTATGGACGACGATGTAGGAGACAACCATGAACCAGCGCCTATAGGATGCTGGACAACCACCTCATCCCATGATGTATACATGGTGGATACACCTAAAGGAAATGAAGACGAGGAACAATGGGACGCCACGAAGGATAAATCCTCAAAAGCAGTCAAACGGCAACGTAAACGCCAACCAAGTCCCGCCAACAAAGACCCAGCCATAGAGCAGGCTAACCGTGGACGATTTAACAAGCTATCGAGCAATCGTCCAACAAGACAACTTGATAAACAACCCGCCCGGCGAAGACAACAGTCCGGACGATCTCACGCCGGACAAACTGTTGGAGCAAAATAACCTCCGAGAAAAGGCTCGCCGCCATCGCACAGTAGCCTGAAAAAGCGAGCGGAAGCTCAAAATAGCGGAAGATGCACCGAGGATCAGATGGAGCAAAGTATTCAACATCATAGACAAATACGGCGACAACAACAACAAAGAGCTACCCAAAAGAAAGCTACGCTCAATTCGACGAGGAGGCCTTAGATCCCCCACAATCAAAAAGTAAGAAGGCCACCCGGTCGAATGGACGACCCCACGGCAAAAAGAGAGCAGCAAATGGCGCCGCACACAAGCCGATATGCGATCCGCATAAGGATTCACATCAAAAGGATGGCCTAGTTAGGTCCATCTATGGGCCAAGAAAGCAAGCTCTTCAAAGCAATGCAACACGCCAAATATCCGAACATCACGGCACACCCAAGTACAGGGGCGCCACACATCCCCTATGTTTCACCGATGAGGTGTCGGATCATGAATTCAGTGGATTCAAACCAAGAAACATAGAGGCATACGACGGAACAATGCACTCGAGTCCGGATTGAGGATGACATCCTCCACATACACATGGCTAGAGGAGATGATCTCCACGCCATAAAATACTTACCCTCAAACTCAAAGGGCCAGCTCGGCATTGGCTTAAAATCCTCCCGAAAATACCATTGAAGCCGGGAAGAGCTCGAGGATGCGTTTGCAAATTTTCAGGGACCTATGTCCGCCTCCAAATGCGCATTTATTTAAGTCACATAACTCAACAGCCCGGAGAGTCAGCCCGAAAATTCGAACAGGTTCCTTACTAAAAGAACCAAATAGTCGATGTTCGGACGCCAAGCCTTAGCAGCCTTCAAACACAACGTCCGAGACGTAATGGCTCGCCTGACACCTCGCCAAGAAAAGCCAAGAACAATGGCCGATTAACAAGCCTCATGACCCGCTTATGCTGGAGAGGATAGCTGGCTAGCAAGATGCAGCACCAGCGACCCAAGTACATCCAAGTCGAGGATGGAACGGAAACCACGACGCAACAAGGACCAGCACGGATTAAAGGGAGCGGTCCAAAGAGCGCGGCAACAATGCCGGATTCAAGGGCTCACGGTAACAATAAAAAGCTGCCCTTAAGGACAATAACGACGAGCTATCCAACTTAAACAAAATCTTGGACAAGATATGTCAAATCCACAAGACCGGAGGCCCGCAAACCATACCCACGTAAATTGTTGGTCTTCAAACAGTCCGCAGACTCAACGCCGAACACAAGGGCTCGACACACCAAGTGAAGATGACGACGAGCACCACAAGCAGAGCCCCGGAAAACAAAAGAATTTCCCACAAGAGGTTCAAACAGTAAACTCACTTCACGTGATCAAAGGGAAGAACAGAGCGGCGCCCGCTAAAATGCGCGCCGCACACACTACCCTAGCGGAGTACCAACACTGGTTGTCAAAACCAATCACCTTCGACCATCAGGACTACTCCGAAGGTATCCGAAACACAGGATGGACTGCCTTGATATTGGATCCTATAATTAACGGATTCCAATTTACACAAGTCCTCATGGATGGTGGCAGTGACATAAACCTGATATATCAGGACACAATCCGCAGGATGGGGATAGACCCAACCAAAATTCGCCATAGCAACACCTCCTTTAAAGGGGTAATGCCAGCCCATATGCCCATTGCACGGCTCCTCATCGCTAGAAGTTGTGTTCGGTTCATCCGACAACTTCCGTCGAAAAGTTAGTCTTCCATGTCGCCCCATTTAAAAGTAGCCATCAAGCACTATTGGGACGCGAAGCTTTACCGCTTTAACGCAATACCGCATTATGCATCTCTAACACTTAAAATGCCCGTCCACACGCATCATCTCATTAAAAGGGAAGTATTATGTTACTCGAGCACGGAAGAACGTGAGACTGCCTTGACAGCCCCACACCTATCCGGCCCGCTAGTCAAAGAACCCGAATAGGTCATTCAAACCCGGACACGGCTAGACGAGTCCGCGCTTACTAGTGACATACCCCATACAAGGGGCTGCATGCATGTATAACAAGAGACAATAAAGCTCAATTTTATTCACTTCTTCAATCATACTGCTTATTTAATATAAAGTACATCTTTATACGATCCTTTTCTTTTAAACTAAGTTCCTCTCTTTTACAGATGAACAACGTGCTACACCTGGCCCGTGATACGGCACAACGGAGACACAGCGCAGACGCAGAGGGACCCGCTGTAAGGATTCTTTTAGATTAAGACCCTGCGTAAACCTTTTTTACTGTCTCTTGTTGATATACATCCCACGGTTTCTTACTATAACCGAGGAGGAGGTCATGCTTTGGCATTGGCCGCACTGAATTTTTTGCTGCACTGACACTGAGGGCTTAGGCATTATTCTGCCCATTTTCATAAAGACCGAATACCTTAGGGAGTATTCGCGCCTCGAGTTAGGCCTTATATGCATCAGCTCCAATCATGTCTTTGGTCAAATGTTGGGTTTGCCCGGCCCGTGTTTTGCTGCCTTACGCCCGCTCTATCGGCTAACGCGGCACCGTGGAGAACTATCGCGATTGTGCCCTCGTTCAGCCGGGCGAGCACCTTAGTAGAGAAAGCCGAAAACCGACTGTCATGATATAGCGAGAGACCGGTCAACCACTCGATGACTCACCGAATGTTTAGGATTCCTCCGCATTAACGAAGGACTGTTTTTCGTCGTGCACATACGCACTTCAATTCGGAGAGTGCGGTGTTTCTGTGGGCTATGTAGTAGCCCCACCTCGAACTCCTATGGCTAAGTGAAAGTGATAAAGCATCATAGTCCGGTTGCCTAGTTTGCTGCGCTACCACCTCCTTAACAGGACCAATACGTTGGATTAAGTGTAAAAGCGCTTTCTTTGCAAACACCCTCAAGACTATGTGCGTGGGGGCTAAAGCCAAGGACTGCCATCTTTCAAAGTTATATATACATATACATAAACGGCCGCACAGGAGTAGTTTACTACTTGAACGCACAAGTATAAAAAGCTCTTATATTATATTGAAACATTGTTTTCACAAATCATACATGTCATTTTAACATAATATCCTTCGAGCATGCGTCTCTATTAAACGAAGCGCCTGCGCAGACTTCCTCAAAAGTAGTGCTCGGCAGTACTCGGCTTCGTCTCAATCTTGGGATGCAACATCGATGGCCTTCATCTCTCGCCCAAGATGTCTTGACACGAGCCGAGCCATCCGTGCTCCTCAATACACGCCGACCGCTTCATTGCGCCGACACGCTGTACCGCACCAAGGAATCGCTGCACTAAGCCAAAATAACTCTTTGGCCGGGTCCGCTCGCCACAAATGAGTCATGACATGCTTCATGGAAAGTCCGGATAATCGATTCAGCTCGCCCATTCGCCAACCGATCGGTCAACGGAAGAGGACGTTTGGACTATGGAATTGCGACCAATATAGCTCTTCCTTCGTGCCCTTTCGCCGGAAGTGCTCAATCGCGTCTGCGGCCGCCGCTAAATCCAGATAAGCATCCTCCAAACTCCACAACTTGTCCAATCGAGCATACTTTGATCTGATATTTCTCCGCAGTAAACGGTTTTCCACCGCAATAGCCCCGCCCGACTCAGCTCCTCCTTGGCAGCTCTCAAAGCCGAACGGGCATCCTTGATTCAGCGGCGATCTTTTTCAGCCCTCTTACTCCGCTTGACGTTTTTTTTCAAGAACCTCGCAGCGGTCGGTAGTATCCTTCAATTTTCCGCCATATCGCCATTTCCTCTTTGCTTCGGGCAAAGGAGCAGCTGCTCGCTTCTAGCTCTTGTCGCTTTTAAAGCGTCAGACATTACTATTCTCGCTTGCTTTTTCGCTCGGCGTAGTTCCGCCAAGCTCCTCTCGCAAAGAAGGGCACCATCTGCATTAAGCATACAAGTAGTAAGACATGGGCGCCAAGCTCCCTTACTGTGTGTCCGCAGAGAAGTCGATACCTTGTGACTCGTCAAACCGCTTATTGACCAAGCGATGTCCGTGATCCGTCTCGCCAAGTTGCCGCTTTAGTTCGGCATATTCATCATCCGGCTGGCCACTGACGCCCGCCACCTATTTAGGAGCGGCGATATGTTATAATCGAGATTTGATCCTCACGCGCTGTCAATTTTGACAACATACCGAGTCTCGTGGGCTACAATCTATACAGGCGATTCTATATGCATAACCATTAGAAGGTACATCATTTTGCGTGCCTCAACCCCGCCAAGAAGCTTCGACGGCTTGCAATCCGCTCTCCGCGGATGCAATCCTTTCAATCACCGCATCCATTAGCACACGGTGATCCTCTCGAGATAGGCGCCACCCGAGCAGATCCTTCACTCCTCCGACCGACACCACTTGGCGCGGACCTTCCGCCCCGCCGGACTTGGGGAACCTCCGCGACGACACCTCGTGGTCGCCCGCCTCGCATGAGGGTGCGACAGTGGAGGCGTTCGCCTCCATCATCTCCGAAGAAGATCCTCAAGACGAGCTCGGCTGAGAAGGGCTGAGATCCGAACTACAAGGTACAATTTCGTTATCTTCGAAATAAATACAGGATGTTCCTTACTTAAAAACCCCTTCCTTTTTACTTACGGCTCACTGGAGGGTTGATCCCTTGGGGAAACAAAGGCGGCTGGGGTACTTCCCCACGGACTCTCCGACGAAGATTTCTTTCCTCTTCGAGGCCTTGACCTCCAGATCTTCCGGCTGTCCTCTTCTCTCCTTGGAGGGTGGGACTTTGATCCCTCCTCCTCAAAGGCCTCCTTCGTGGAGGCGGTTTCTCCCGCCTCCTCGCCTTCTTTAAAAGGGCGGCCTTCAACATCTTGGCCAAGATGGGATCCGCGTGTTCTCCGAGGGAGCCAACACCTTATTAACTTTGCCTTGGCTATCCACTCATGTTCAAGAAACGGCTCCTTTAAAGGGCATATATATATAATAAATGAATGAACAGCTTGTCCGATTACAGGACTACTTACTTGAGTATCTCGGCGATTGCAGCTTAGTCCTGCGCCCTCGGCCAGTCCGGACACTTCTCTTGTGATCCAAGAACAGTTTATACATCTCCACGGGCGTCGTGCCCATAAAATTTTGAGAGCTCGTGGTCCCTCCGGATTAAATTCCCACAAAGGAGGGGGCGACGCCAGTAGGCGTAGGCGCCGGATCAACATAACTCGTGCCATCGCAACCAGATTGATCTCTCTTTCTTGGTGGTCTCGAACACGGCCCTGCAGCAAAGGAACGCCCTGGACGGCCCCAGCCGAGCCCCTTGTTGACCCATGACGCCACCGCTGCGGTGGACCTGAGCGGAAGGCGGGAGCGCCACCCATTTGGTGCCCCGGGAGCGTGATATAAAACCACCTCGCTGCCACAAACCAAGCTCCTCTTGAAAAGAGCCCTCGGGCCACGGAGCATCAACACATTTGCTTATGACCGCCCCTCCGCACTCGCTTGTTGCCCTCGATCATCTTTGGCTCCACCTTGAAGGTCTTGAGCCACAATCCAAAGTGAGGGTAATATGGAGGAAGGCCTCACATATGACAATGAATGACGAGGTATGGAGGATGGACTCGGATTCAAGTCATGGAAATCAAGCCCATAATAAAACATGAGCCCTCAGACAAAGGGATCCGTCGGAAGCCTAAACCCAAGGAAGTGAGACACGAACACCACGTTCTCGCCGGGCTCGGAGTGGGAATGACCTGCCTCGAGCAGCAGCCTATGCGAGATCTCGCGGTTAGATACTGGCGCCTCGCAGCTTTAGCACATCTTCTTCGTGGACGGAGGAAGACATCCATCGGCCGGTTGGTCGGAGCGGACATCGTCGAAGGTCAAGCGCCTAAATCTGAAGCTTTGGGTGTTAGAACTCAAGCGAGGCTAACTCGATGGAGGGTGTAAAAAGAAGAGGGCCTTGGTCTCATTATAAAGAGGTTGAATACCAAGAGCCCACCCCGTGGCCGATTAGGACTCGCCTTTGATAGAGGAGGCGTGCCAACAGGCGCGGTTGGGTTACCCATGTCCGTATTGATGAGAATCCCGGAATAAGGGGGCATGATCTATGCTTTGATAAGACGTGTTGTGGAAACCGCCTCGCTAAACGTGGCCGAGGTGGGACAAGAAAAACGATTCATATAAAGGTCCGGCTGGTGTGATGTCACGCGCTGAATACGCCGCAGATCTGTGCAAAAGTTATTCTCTACGGTGGAATGTGGAACTTGCTTTGCAGAGCCGGACACTATCCTTGTGTTCAAAACCTTCTATGAAGTATTCGGAGGAGGAACCCGCCTTGCAATGCCGAAGACAATATGTGCGCCGGACTCGTCGTCATTGAAGCCTGGTTCAGGGGCTACTGAGAGAGTCCTGGACTAGGGGGTGTCCGGATAGCTGAACTGTCGTCACGGCCGGACTCCAAGACTATGAATATACAAGATTGAAGACTTTGTCCCGTGTCCGGATGGGACTTTCCTTGGCGTGGAAGGCAAGCTTGGCGATACAGATATGTAGATCTCCTACCATTGTAACCGACTCTGTGTAACCCTAACCTATCCGATGTCTATATAAACCGGAGGGTTTTAGTCCGTAGGAAGAAGAACAATCATACCATAGGCTAGCTTCTAGGATTTAGCCTCCTTGATCTCGTGGTAGATCTACTCTTGTACTACCCATATCATCAATATTAATCAAGCAGGAGTAGGGTATTACCTCCATCGAGAGGGCCCGAACCTGGGTAAAAACATCGTGTCCCTTGTCTCCTGTTACCATCCGCCTAGACGCACAGTTCGGGACCCCCTACCCGAGATCCGCCGGTTTTGACACGACAGTCATGTCTACATAGTTCTCGAACCCGTAGGGTCTGCATGCTTAAAGTTCGATGACGGTTATATTATGAGTTTATGTGTTTTGATGTATCGAAGATAGTTCGGAGTCCCGGATGTGATCACGGACATGACGAGGAGTGCCGAAATGGTCGAGACATAAAAATTGATATATTGGAAGCCTATATTTGGATATCGGAAGTGTTCCGGGTGAAATTGGGATTTTACCGAGTACTGGGTTCTTGGAACTTCGGGGTTTAATGGGCCAAGATGGGCCTTAGTGGAGAAGAGGAGGGGCGGCCAGGGCAGGCCGCGCGCCCCCTCCCTCTCTAGTCCGAATTGGACAAGGGGGGCCCCTTTCCTTCCTCTCTCCCTCCTCCTTCCCCCTTCTCCTACTCCAACTAGGAAAGGAGGGAGTCCTAATCCCGGTGGGAGTAGGACTCCTCCCTGGTGCGCCTCCTCCTGGTCGGCCGCCTCTCCCCCCTTGCTCCTTTATATACGGAGGCAGGGGGGCACCTCTAGACACAACAATTGATCTCTTGATCTCTTAGCTGCAGCGGTGCCCCTCCACCATAATCCACCTCGATAATATAGTGGCGGTGCTTAGGCGAAGCCTGCGCCGATAGAACATCATCATCGTCACCACACCGCCTTGATGACGGAACTCTCCCTCAAAGCTCTACTGGATCGGAGTTCAAGGGACGCCATCGAGCTGAACGTGTCTGAACTCGGAGGTGCCGACGCTCGGTACTTGATCGGTCGGATCGTGAAGACGACGACTACATCAACGCTACAGTTAACGCTTCGCTTTCGGTCTCACGAGGGTACGAGACAACACTCTCCCCTCTCGTTGCTATGCATCACCATGATCTTGTGTGTGCGTAGGATTTATTTTGAAATTACTATGTTCCCCAACAGAAAAAAATCGCGTGCCTGGAATGTGCCTGGACTGCACCTTGTTTTAGGTAAAACCACGGAACTCCGACTGCGATGGCAATTGGAGCACAAACGAGTAGCAAGGATGAAGCGTTTGGGATATTCGAGATATCAGAAACAACTGTATGCATCAAGGCTCCCTAGCTATCCCCGACGGTTTCTGGGGACCCCCCCTATCGCACTCACTCACTAGGCGACGGTTCAAAACGCCGTCACGGAAAGGGGTTAAAAACTGTTTGTATAGCACCTCGCTGTACCAGTGTCTAGTCATTACCCTAACAACATGATCATTCATTTTATTATTCATTTCATTGAGCAAATCATTTTGTGACTTAGCAACTTGTTCTAACTGGGTATGAACCATGGATGCATGTTTACTTAAACCTTTAACATCATTAGCAACTCTAAACATCAAATCACTCAAATGATCAATCATGAAAGCATTTCGTTTCAATTGTTTACTAACATACATATTAAAGTGTTCTTGCTTAACAATGTAGTTGTCAAATTCATCCATGCATTGACGAGCAGATTTATTATAAGGAATATCACCCTCATCGAATCTATAAAGAGAATTTACCTTTACTACGTGTGTCGGGGTATCGAGTCCATGTATTTCTTTAATAGGTGGTAAATTCTTAACATCTTGAGCTTTAATACCCTTTTCTTTCATAGGTTTCTTTGCCTCTTGCATGTCTTCTGGACTAAGGAATATAATACCTCTCTTATTTGGAGTTGGTTTAGGAGGTGGTTCACAAAGTGTCCAATCATTGACATTTCTCAATATATTGTTCAATAGTTCTTCAGCCTTTTCAATAGTTTGTTACCTAAAAACATAACCAGCACAACTATCTAGGTAGTCACTAGAACCATCGTTTAGTCCATTATAAAAGATATCAATTTTTTTCTTAAGAGGATGATCAGGCAAAGCATTAAGTAACTGGAGAAGCCTCCCCCAAGCTTGAGGGAGATTCTCTTCTTCAACTTGCACAAAGTTAAATATTTCCTATAAGGCAGCTTGTTTCTTATGGGCAGGAAAATATTTTTCAGAGAAGTAATATATCATATCTTGGGGACTATGCATACAACAAGGAGCAAGAGTATTAAACCATTTCTTAGCATCACCCTTTAATGAGAAAGGAAACAATTTAAGAATGTAGCGGTAACGATTTTTTCCTCATGAGCAAATAGGGTGGGTATATCATTTAATTTGTTAAGGTGTGCCACAACAGTTTCAGTTTCATAACCATGGAAAGGATCAGATTGAACCAAAGTAATTAACTTTGAGTTGACATAGAATTCATAATCTTTATCAGTAACAAAGATAGGAGAAGTAGCAAACTTAGGATCATATTTCATTCTCTCCATCAAAGACTTTTCCTTCAGCTTACTCACTAATTTCTTAACATCATCTCTATCATTACAAGCAATAAATTCTCCAGCTATCTCCCCGTCCATAACACAACCATCAAGTATCTTAGGTGTTTCAAATCTAGTAGGAGAGCTAGGTATAATAGGTGAATCATAATTTTCATTAGTTTTAGCATTTTCAAGTTCTTTAGCTTTAGCAAGTTGTTCATCAAGAAATTCACCTAGTGACACAGTATCACAAGCAGAGTACTAACATCATCACGAGTTTCATTTATAGCAGAAGTAGTATCATCAATTACTTGCGACATATCAGAATGAATAGCAGGTGGTGGTGTCACAAGCCTACTCAAAACAGAAGGTGAATCAAGTGCGGAGCTAGATGGCAGTTCCTTACCTTCCCTCATCCTAGAGGGTACGATCTTGGTTCTAGTATCTTTCAGATTCTTCATAGTGTAAAATCCCACGTGAACTCAGTACATAGAGATATGACATAAGGGGAGCCAAAAAAAGGTCTTGATAACCCACAAGTATAGGGGACCGCGACAGTCTTTGAGGGTAGTATTTCACCCAAATCTATTGATTTGACATAAGGGGAGCCAAAGAATATTTATGAGCCTTAGCAGTTGAGTTGTCAATTCGACCACACCTGGGAAATTATATTTCTGCAGCAAAGTGTTTAGTAGCACAGTAGTATGATAGTTTTGATAATAGCAGCAATAGTGGCAATGGTAACAGGAACAATAATAGTTTGTGATGATTGTAACAAGAGCAACAACGAAAGGAACTTAGCAAAGACCAATATGAGAAAAGCGTAGGCATTGGACCAGCGATGGATATTTGTGTTCGAGGATATTCATCATATAACAGTCACAACCTAGAGCGATACACAATAGCTCCATTTCATCAATGTAATGTAGGCTTGTATTCTGTATATAGTCATACGTGCTTATAATAAGAACTTGCATGACATCTTTTGTCCTACCCTCCCGTGGTAGTGAGGTCCATAAGGAAATCCAAGGGATATTAAGGCCTCCTTTTAATAGAGAACCAGAACAAAGCATTAGCACTTAGCGAAAACATGAACTCCTCATACTATGGTAATCACCGGAAAGAGTCCCAATTATTGTCACCTTGGGGTATGTGGATCATAACACGTAATAGGTCACACAACTTGCAAGATAGGACCCAAAACACACTTATATGCATGAAAATGTAATAGGTTCAGATCTAAAATCATGGCACTCGGGCCCTAGTGAGAAGCATTAAGCATACAAAGTCATAACAACATCAATCTGATAACATACTGGATACTAGGGATCAAGCCCTAACAAATTGACTCGATTACATGGCAAATCTCATCCAACTCCATCACTTTCCAGCAAGCATATGAAGGAATTACTCACTCCTGGTGGTGAGCATCATGGAATTGTTGGTGGAGAAGGGTTGATGATGACGACGACGATGAATTCCACCCACCTGAGCCCCGAATGGACTCCAGATCAGCCCTCCCGATGAAGAACAGGAGGTGGCGGTGGCTCCGTATCGTAAAACATGTAATTCCTTCTATATGATTTTTTTCACCGTAAGATGGTACTTATGGAGTTGGATTAGGGCAAACGAAGGCTCATGGGACCCACAAGCTCACAGGGCACGCCCTGGGGGGGGGGGAGTGCCCCTCAGCTTGTGGCTCCTAGGTGCCCCCCCTCTAGTAGTTCTCTTCGCCAATATTTTTTATATATTCTGGAAATATTCTTTGTAAATTTTCAGCCCGATCCGATTTTATTTCTGCACAAAAACAACACCATGGAAATTCTGCTGAAATCATTGTCAGTCCAGGTTAGTTCCATTCAAATCATGCAAATTAGAGTCCAAAACAAGAGCAAACGTGTTTGGAAAAGTAGATACGTTTGGGACGTATCATACGATGAGCTGCTCAATGATGTAGAACCACTCCCGCTGCCACTGCTTGCTCGTATCCACGAAGGTGCCCTCCGGCCAAGTCATGAGGTTTGCTGTTCATGGCTCCGCCACATTCAGCAAGTTGGGCGCCGCTGCTCTTCGGCTTTTTATGCCAAACGTCTTCAACCAGAGGCCGAAATGTGGCTCAACGTGGAGATAAGCCTCCCAGACAGTGATGAATGCCGCGAGGTGAAGGATAGAGTTCGGACTAGATGGTGGAAATCTAGCCCATAGTAGAAAAGCACCCCACGCACAAAGGGGTGCATGGGGAACCCCAGACCTCAGACAAGGTGGGGAGAGGAAGACTACCCTCTCCCCTGGCTTGGGAGAAGGGATTCGCTGGTTGGGCTCTAGGTCCCGGCAGGCGGCATCGGCGGGGATGTACCACACGGTCCGGAGCTCCTGGATGATGCCCTCTGTGACGTTGGAGGCCGCCTGTTGGCCCTTCAAGTTGGCGTCGGCCATCACCATAGAAGAGCTGCGAGCGCTGGAGAAGGCTTACAGAGGCTTTTGGAATGGATCTAGGGCGCTAGAGCTCTGGAGGTTGTGTGCGATGGCGAGAGGATGGAAGTGTGAGAAAAGAGGGATTACTACCCTTTGCCTTTATAGGTTAGTAAAAGACCAAAGGTCCCCTTTACTGCGCCGTATTAATCACCACATCTCAATCCTTGGTGTCATATGTGCGCGTGTGGTGAAACAATCGTTGATGATATCCCCCGAAATACGGGGCATGATCTCTGCTTTGATGAGACATGTTAATAAGAGCGCTGCCTCAGGCCGCGATCCGAGCTACAATAACTAGCTCACATGCCATGTGTGGTGACGGTTCGGTAAAAGTTGTCAGGCCAGAACACTGTTCACATCTATGCAGTTAGCCTTCGAGGCTAAGTTATCTAAAGACTTTGGGTGCCAAAGTGGGAACCTCAAAAGCACGTGGTTGATGGGCAGTCCCTTTAAGGACAAGCTCAATAAATGCTCTGAATATGAAAAGACCTCGGGTCACATGAAGAATCATCCGAAGAGAAGAACTCGCCTGTCAAGCCAAAGACCCCAAGCCGAAGTCAAATTGTCAAGACAAGTTCAGGGGCTATTGACGGTGTCCTGGACCAAGGGTTACCAAACTAGTTGGCCCATCATCCATGGGCCGAGCTTATGGCCCACCGATCTCACAAGGAATGACTCCGAAAGCCTCGAACTCAAACGTTAGATGGTTTCAGCCGAAGACTTGGCATGTACTTCAAGGACTACTTCAACTATCAGCATGTTTATTCCTAGCTAGTAACCGACAGTGGTAACCCTAGATACCCCTGGTGCCTATATAAGCCGGAGGGTTTAGTCCATAGAGACACAATCACAATTACTAGCCTTAGGGTTTAGAACACAACATACAATCTCAAGGTAGATCAACCTGTACTCGATACTCCATCATTAATATAATCAAGCAGGACGTAGGGTTTTACCTCTTCGAGAGGGCCCGAACCTGGGTAAATATCGTGCCCTTTGTCTCGTGTTCATCATCGATCTAAGATCCACAGCTCGGGAACCCCAACCCGAGATCTGTCGGTTTTAGTACTAACACCTAGTGATAAGCATTAAGCATAACAAAGTCACAACAACATCAATCTAGAACATGGTGGATAGCAGGCATCAAGCCCTCACAAATCAGACAACGATTACATATGAACCCTCATCCAAACCTCATCTACCTCCATATGCTTACAGAAAATTACTCACACATGGATGTGAGCATCATGAAATTGTTGATGGAGAATGTTTGATGATGGCAAGGATGAGTCCCTCTCCCCGGAGCCAGAAACGGACTCCAGATCAGGGCTCCCGATGAAGAATAGGAGGTGGCAACGGTTCCGTGTCGTAAAATGCAATGATAATTTTCTGTGATTTTTCTGGGATATATGGAAACTTATGGCGTTGGAATTGTCGGAAGGCGGTGGCCAGGGGCCCCACAAGGCCATGTGGAGTTCCCAGGGAAGTGGCGACCATGCCACCTCACTGTGGTCGCCTGGTGGCTCCCCCTCTGGTACTTCTTCACTCCAAAAAACATTATTTATTCTAAAACAATTCTTTAAAAATCCGTATCCAATTCTGAACACTTTTATTTATGCACAAAAACAACACCATGATAGTTTCATTCAAATCATGCAGATTAGAGGGCAAAACAAGAGCAAAATTATTTGCAAAAGTAGATACGTTTGGGATGTATCAATGAGTTCGTCGCGGTAGGGCTCGAAATGCTTGTGGTCATGGAACCAAAAATGAATGTTAGCCCAAAATATTACGCCTTTTTTGCTTCGTGCCATGTATCAGATTAATGCTAGTGGCCAAACACGCATCGCACAACAACTCGTCCTCCCGCATGCTAAAAGCTTTCTCCTCTACCCTTCTTTGGGCCGGCCGCAGATTCGTCCGGATCAAGGTTTTCCTCGCTGTCCCGCTCCTGTTGGCCGGTGTACGTGCCCGACTGGGTGCACGTGTCGGGCTGCGTGTACCTTTTCGACTACTGAGCGTGCACCTAATACTCTGAGTCATCCACCTGCTTGCCCGGTTGGGACATAACGGCGAATCGAGGGCGCACACCGAGCTGCTCCACACCTTACATCCGTGACCGGACAAATTGAGGCGATGCAGACTCGAAAAAAGGAGTACTGCAGCATAGACATCGACACAATAAGGCACGTGTATGGCGGCAGATTCCACACATTGCCTGCCGAGCTTCTGGGTAACGTAGAAGCAGGGAGACTTGTATTGTTTCGGCCAGGACGACATCTTCATGGACGGCGACGCCACCCGTCCCAAGCCAGGCCCACCCCCTGCATGTTCGCGGTCACGCCCACCTCCCTTCTTTTTGAGTGTCGCCACCTCCTTTGCCTTCTGTCAGAGGCGACATGCTTGTTGTGTCGCCGAGTTGATCTTTCGGGCGATTGCCTTCACTGATCCTCCACCATCGACGTCTCCAACATCTTTTTGTACGGGTCCATGCGACGACAACGACATAAAAGGGGCGAAAATTGAGGCAGAGAACGACGGGATGATAGAGGAGAGGGTTGAGAAAGTTTTTTTTGCTGTGGAAACAATGTGGCCAACTCCAAGTGTGCGTGCTCCACTTCAGTTTTGTGTGGGCTGCTGTGTCGGAGTTCTACCTGGCTCATGTCTGAACTCGTAAATACCCTTTACAGGAAAACCGACATCCAAACTGGTCCACGAACAATGTGGGACTTTATTGGATGGCTTTGCGGTGTTCGGACGTTCCGACGCGAGAGGTTTGGGGTCGATCCTTAAGGGTGTGTTCAGTTGGGGGACCAACTGTCATGGAATGGAATGGTTCCATTTCAGAGGAACGGGTCCGTTCCATTCCTGTGTCTGGTAGGAGCAAAAGAGTAGAACGGGTCGGTTCCGTTCCGGTGTTTGGTTGGAAGCACGTAATGAAAAATGGAATGACCTAAAATTTAAAATTTCGGTAGCATTCGTTTGTAATTTGATTAAAACCAACATAACAATTGATATTGACAAGTTTATAACACATGAATGACAGCTCATAATATAATTTTCAACAAGGTGCACATACAACCATACAGTTCACAAACAAAATTCCCAAAAGCATCAAAGTGCAATAGTCATACATGTCAAGTTCACCACTGGTTGACAACCACATATGTCAAGTTCACATATGCAATCTCCAAAAGCATCCAAAGTGCACATAGTAATGTGTCAAGTTCACATAATTGTCAAGCATACAACCATATCGAATTTAGAAGTTCTTCTTCACAATTACTGCCATTGCAGCTAGTGCAACAAAAACAACAGCTCCCCTAACCATCTTTTTTCTTTTGTTCATCTTCATGACCATCTACAAGTTACAAATGATGCTTACATCAACATATATATTGCAAACATACACTGGACATCAAATAAACATGAACACTAGCTGCATATCTGGGGGGTTATTCTACCTTCACGATTCGAGTCCGGTAGCCGAGCACCTGGCCGCTTGAGTCCTTCCGTCGATTCTTTGCAAAATGTTAGAGAAACAGAGGTTATCAGCATCCGGAAGGAGGAAGCTGCCGATGGGGATAGGAAACGGCCGGCATGGATGGGAGGAACCGCCGCCATGGAGAGGAGGACCTGTCGCGCCGGGAAGAGGAGGAACAGGTGCGAGGATGGGATTTAATGGCGTGACCGATTGTGAAGGGAGGGCTGCTGACTCAGATCCATGGAGTGGGGAAGGAGGAGAGGAGGGAGGGATGGGAGAGGAGGGGGGGGAGAGAGAGGAGGGGGGAGGCACCGCCGGGCCGGGAGAGAGGGCGGGCTGCCCAGATCCATGGGGAAGGAGGAGGAGGGAGGAGGGGGAGGGCGCATCATGGGCTGAGGACGAGTCCGAGGGAGGCAGCGGTTCCGCGTGGTCCGACCGTTTTCGAGGTATGACTTCGTTCCGCATCTGGACGGAATATTCGCTCGAGGGGAACCAGTGTGTGCCCGTCCCAATTTTACTGAACGCGAGAACGGGGGCTAGGGGCGGGTCGGACCCGTGCCATTCCAGGCCATCCCTTCAACTGAAACACCCTAAAGTGCCCTAGAGTGAAAACGTGGTAAATACTGTGCAAAGTGAAGGCTTGTTTTCGTTTCCCCTATATCGGGATCCCGCCGTTGAGCACCGCCGTTTGAGGCGCCCTGCTTCCCTTTCCCCCCTCTGACCCTCTCCCTCGCCAAAACAGCTCCCTCCCAAAACGCCCGCCTGAAAATGGCGGGCCTAGGCGGCGCCGGCGGCTGGGGCGGCTTGGACGACGATGACTGGGGCCTAAGCGAGGAGCAGTACGCCAAGCTCGAGCAGGACGCCTACCGCGCGATTGCGGAGCGCAAGGCCTCCTCTTCCGCCGCCTCCACCGCCCCCGCAATCTCGCCGCTCCCCCACCGCGCCCTATCGCCGGCGGCCACGGTCTCTTCGCCGCTCAGGAACGAGCACCCCGCCTCCAGGGTCTCCCTGGAGTCTCGCTTCGGCAAGGTTAGGGTTTCCTCTGTTCTTTTGCTGTTTGGGAGAGGTATTTTGGGAGTTCTTTATTGTTTGAATACTAGGGATTGGGTTTGTGCGTGACACGGAAAATTGGAAATCTTTGTTGCTCTAATGTCCAATGAATTTGGAATGACGGGCCATTTCGTGAATGCAGTACTGTTCACCGCGGTAAATCCCCTTCTTTCTTTTACCTAACTTTCGTGAATGCAGTAGTGATTTCTTGAAAGAAATCGACATGTTCTTGCCCAAGATTCGTGGGTTGGTGATTTGGTCGGAAATGTGGCAGGGGTTTAGCTTACTGCGCTTGTATTGTGGTAAATCTGTCAATTTTCTCATGCTTTTCGAGTCAGAAATGTTTCTTTATTCTTTGTAGTTTAGAGTTAAGAGAAACTAAGCTTTCTGTATGAAGTATGATGAATTTGGACGTTGTTTTTTACCTTTTAGACTCACCTTTTTGTGCATAGCATAATTTCAGCAAGTCAAGAACTGAGCCTACCGTTATTAAAGTATTAAGTTTGATATATGTTGAAGGTATTTGATTCCATCTTTTTGATAAAGGACTATCTAGCACCTTTGAACCATGACTTGGAAGTTTAGGTCACATGGTCCAATGGTCTGGGTTTGGTGATCTGGAACAAACTTAGATGGCTGTAGTTAACTTTTTTTTTCAAGCGCATTTCAGTTTCTCTTGCTGACAGTGTTGCATTGAGAATTGAAATTCTATGGTTTGGAAGCCTTGTTAAGTACAACTTGTCTTGTCAAAAGATGGTAATTTTGGAAATAAGCTGGTACAAATTTCTAAACATGAGATAAATCTTGACGCAGCTATAGTTAACATTTTTTTAAAACTGCATATGATACTTTGATGGCCTTTGGGGCATGTAATGAACAATTCGTTCTTAATTCTTCAGAGCGTTGGACATTTTTAGGAGTAGTATCATTTGCTATTCTGTTGTTTTGAGTTGCCCATCATGATAAATCTTGACGCAGATACTGTCAACATTTTATTTTGAACTGCACACAATACTTTGATAGCCTTTGGGGTATGCAATGAAAAATGCATTCTTCGTTCTTCAGAGTTTGGATATTTGGGATTATTCCATTAATGGCCTCATTCGTGATTCCATAGTTTTGAATTGATTATGGAGATATACATGTTCAATGGAAGCAGAAATTTATCTATTTTGTGTTATATTACCAACTTCCATCTTGCCGACAAAGGAAATCTGTATACTATTCCTTATTATTCCTTCATTATTTTTCAGGTAGAACCACTTTCACCTTCTCGGCTTAGTCAACCAAACACAGGTATACAACATTCTCTACGTTTTCTGTTTATTCTAACATGAATTGTGGCCCATCTCATTCTTCCTTTCAATTGCCATTGAAGTGAATAATATTCAGGGCAGTTGGCCTAAGATATCTATACATCTTTTCCTTCACTCTAGTGGTGTGATTGCAGCGAAGTTCCCTTATAACCAGGTACATTTCCCTTATTGCCTAACATATCCATACATCTCATTTTGCCTTTATCGCCAGCGGCCAAATCTATAATCAGTTGCAATAGAATTATATAGTCTACAATATATTTTCTTACTCCCGTTTCTCTCTCAGAAACTCGTGGATGCATTTCACAAGATCCCGAAAGCTAGCTGGAATGGAAAAGAAAGGTTCCCTTATTCTATTACTTGACAGTTTCACCAGATGTTTTCTATAGCATAGTAAAGTTTGATGCCTTGCGTAAAACACATAACTTATTGCTGGTTCGGTTTTACTTGTGAAATTCTTAGGGTGTGGATGTTCCCTCCGACATCTTTATCAATAGCGGAGGAAGTTCTTCATGCCGTACCTGGATTAGTTGTTGAGGTAACAGTTATTTTATGCACTTCGAATAGCCGTATTGCTGTTTCTAGTAGTGATCTTCTATTTTGTTTCGTTGAATTTGTTCTATTGCCTTATTGACTGGTTGGCTGAACTGCTCGGTTCCTACTCAGCCACTGAGTCATTCTCATGATGTTTATTAGCTTCCGAGTTTGAGAATATATAACACAAGTTTTTTTAGATGTTGAAGAAAATACTACCCCTGTTGGTTTTACTTGACATCCTAGAATTAGAATTTCTAAAGTTTGACTGGCAATAAATTTAAATCTAGGTGGGTATATTCGGAATATACCATTGGATTGGTTATTTTTCTGTGAAGTCATAACTCTACTAGCACATCTTAATGTAAAGTTGTAAAAATAAAGGGTGGAAGTTTGTAAGTAGCATCTCAGACTTTGAAAAGTCAAAAGTGTCAAGTATTATTGTTTGTGAGGCCATTGGTGTGCGAGGTCTATTCTTGTTATTTCAAGGAACTTTGAGAAGCTTGTATTTTCAGTTTCTCGGAAAAAAGAACTCCATAGCCACAAGGCCCAAGACATAGGTCTCAGTGTGCTGTCGTCTGTGCAATTGGAGCCTTTTCTACATCTCAAGCAAGAGTAACTAACAGTTTCTTGCCTTTGAATAATAATCTGTTGGTTCCTGGATCTACCAAATTGGTTGTTATTTTGATGTTTTTATTGGTAGTGCATCTATAGACAATTCGTTTTTGACCATATTATGTACATTTACTTACCTGTCAGGTTCAAAAATTGGACCCGTTAGTTCAGCGGGCTTTTGATGCTGCTTTAGCTGCCAAAGATCTTCGAGGTATCTAAATTTCTAAAGTAAATATTGGAAACACCACATGCTTATATTTTTTCATCCACTTGTTGCTAAGATGCTGTTTGAATGGACAAAATTACATGCACTTGAGATATTAAGAACTGTGTTACTTTCTAGTAACCTCTAGTCCAGTTAGATTCATAATAGACTATGCAGAAGTAAAATATTTCTTCAACAGTATCACATAGGTGTAAATCCAAATGACCTGTGCAAACATTTAATTTTCCCAGATAGGTCTTGCGTTCAGGTGCGAGGCTTCCATTGCCTTGCCACTTTTCTATTTTTCTCTTAAAATGCTAATCTAACTGTTCTTTTTATTGTTTTTGTTTTGCGGAAGGTTTGTATGACAAGATTCCAGCGGATGTTGAGTCAAAGCTTATGCCCTTTCAGCGTGACGGAGTCAGGTATATCCAACATCCTCGCTCATAACAGTGGGAAATGTCTTTTCTTATATTCATACTGGTGTAATGTTGAACTTAATCATGTAGTTGTCGTGCAGCAATAGGATGTTAAATGTAGCAGATAACCATGGCCCTTAATCAAGACTAGGCAGTGGCACATCAATCATAAACTAAGCCTAATAGATTAAGCAAGAAATTGATCCTGAAATCCTGGCTGCTTTCGTCCGTCCCCAGTCTACGTACGTCTTACCTCCCTGTGTACCACTGACACCTTCATGGTTCCTGGTCTGTGGTCATGCCATCACAGTATGGTGCTGAGGGTACCCGTCAACATCTATTACTTGGGATGAAACATTATTAGGTTGTAAAATGGGATGTAAGTTGCTTATTTGGTCCTTAACCACTCAGCACATTTAGATTTGGCTGTAAAGAACTAAAGATCAGTGGTGCCTTCCCATAGTTGAACATCGTACCCTTTCTTTCTCGTTATTGTAGGTTCGCTTTGCAACATGGGGGCAGAGTGCTGATAGCAGATGAAATGGGTCTTGGAAAAACATTGCAGGTAATTTATACATTCTCTCTGGACCATAATCACTTATTTTTCTACAACACGCAGGAGAGCTCCTTATCATTTCATTAAGATGAAATAAAAGTACAGAGGGGGAGGTTGCAAACATACCCCCGCCCCAAACACACGCCACACCCACACACCCTGAAAAAACTAGCAAAGGATCACCACACATACAGATGCACATGACCGTCTTGCCCAGGGGAAGGACTTGTGTCGTTCGTTTTGCTCGGCAGCATGCAGTCAGTAGCTTTCAAACCTGCCGAGCGAAAATGTACAAGACAACAACGTCCAAATCTTTCAGTCATTGTTTTTGTTGCCTAATTTTCTCTATGTAGGCAATTGCTGTTGCTTCTTGCCTTCATGATGCCTGGCCAGTTCTTGTTATCTCTCCATCTTCATTGCGATTGCATTGGGCTTCTGTAAGTATCTCTGACTTTTAAAACTCATATTTATATTTCAACAGCAGTTTCCTTTATCCTCAAAGGAGATTTGAATTTGCTGCTTTGCGATTATAACAGATGATTCAGCAGTGGCTTAACATCCCTACGGAAGATATCTTGGTATATCCTCTTTGTTCTTCAATGTAAACACTTCTTTCGGTTTGATTGCTCTTAAAATCTCTCACCTACATGTTGCTTGATCATAAATATTCTTAACTAGATTTTCGTAATTGTTCTAAATCCCTTGCCCCATTTTTGGTTTACCAGGAACTCTACTTGTGTCAAATTCTTTCCACCAGCGAATCTGCCCCTTATTTCTATTGGACATGATCTTGTGGCACATAGAAAAAACATTATATGTCTTGCATGTTTGTTTCCTTGAATTCTAGGTTGATTTGCGTGGTCAGGTGAACAAGGATGGATATTTTTTTACTATGTTGAACATTCTATTCATATTCTTCCCCTTAACCACATTTGAGCATAATCATAACCATCTCTTAATTGTAAGACCATATTTTCTGAACATATGTTGCTTCAATATTTCATTTCTTAGGTGAACAGAACTTAACTCTTTACTTTTCACCCTGCACTTTCTTTGAAGTGTTTTTAACTTCTTATGCCATTAAAATGTATCTTCAAAGCACTGGCTATAAGAAGCTGGTGATAAGTTGCTACAGTTGATGGTGTCACTTGCTGAAGAAATGAAGGAACTGTTAAATCATAAGCAGTTCCCAACTAAACCGCATTTATGGTAGTTGTACTGCATGTTAATAGTTCATATCATACAAATGTTTGTTGTTAATTTGAACTTGTTGTGGAAGTAAATTTACATAGCTAGACAAGTCTTAAGGAAACATATTAGATACATCTTATTTCCTTCTATCCATGGATATCAACAACAGTTTTTTCAGGTGGTGTTACCACAAACTGGAGGATCAAATAAGGCAGGATTCAGATTGGTATATTCAAACACCAAAGGAGATTTTCATTTGGATGGGATGTTCAATGTCATATCTTATGATGTAGTTCCCAAGATACAAAGCACTCTTCTGGACTTGGATTTTAAGGTATGGATTCATCTAATCTTCTGTTTCATTTATGGATATGGGCTGTGTGATCTTAAATTTTCAGAGAATGTGTTCCCACTTCCCAGTACACAGGCTGTTATTTACCATTTAGCTACTGAACACATAAACCAATAGCATAGATTTCTTGCAAAATAACTTCTTTTTCGAGAAAACGCGAAAGACCTTTGAGTTTCTTTCCATTGAAAAGTCAGAAGTTCAGTTACGATCCTTCGAGGAGGTGCGGGGTACAAAAAAGATGAAAGAAAATTAGTGAACATCCCAGGTTGAGGGCAGTACTACCCTGATCCCTCGAGTGCCAGCCTTTGCCCAGGAGGAGGCCTCGTCTTCGATCATGCCAACTAGTGTAGCGATTGAAGGTTGGGCACCCTCAAAGACGTACTCGTTCCGGTGTTTCCGGACCATCCAAGGCACAGGCTGGGTGGTAGATGCCAGACCCTTGCATTGCAGCGTCGGCGTGCCCTGTTTCGCATGCAGCCACCAATCCATTAGCGTAGTTCATGGTCTGGTGCACGGATCGTCATTCTGAGCCAAGCTAGGATTTCATGCCAGGTTTGGCAGGCGAAGGGGCAGTTCAGCAGCAGATGCCGTATACTTTCCAGGACTTGGCGAGGCTGCGGGGATGGTGCTGGAGTCCACGGCAAGCAAGCCTATCAGTGGTCCAGCATTGATCCTGGTCGGCCAGCCAGTGGAAGAATTTTACCCGCGGCAGCGCCCAGCTTTTCTACAAGAGCTTCCAGGAGTAGCACAGAGTGGACCCGTGGGAGGTGGCCAAATAGCAGGACTGTGCAGAGTAGGTGGCCTTGGCCGACCACTGCCAGATCAGCTGGTCTGGCTCGTCGGAGAGGGTGGTGTGCTGCACAGCCTGCCATAGCTGCAAAATAACTTATTCGAGTATGAATCTTTAGTTCTTTCACCAAATGACTGACGCGGCACCCAGCCATATGATTGATTGCAGAGCATAATCCTGCATCCAGCATTTGCACTTACACTGAAGTAATGAACATGATTACAGAGATTTCAAGTAGATGGAAAGGGCCGTGCATGTAGACTAAAGACTGCTTTTATAAAGATATTTTTAGTTATTGTTTAATGGACGCCATTTAGCATTGGATAGAGCAATCTATTTATTTGACGTCTCAAGAATTTATTGTGTTGAGAGCACTGCAGCCTGTTGGCAGGATTAATTATAATTTACCCCTATTCATTAAATCAGGAGTACTTGGGGGATTGAGGTTTCACTATGGGACTGACAAATGAGTTTCATCTAAACCTTGCGAAGAAACTGATAAGTTCCATTTTGTGATGATGCATTTGTTGACTCTGGTTGGTGCTTCCATAGGCAAGCACATCAATTAGGTTTCTTGCCAATGGAAAGTAAAAGGATCAACATGTTCCATTTTACCCCCATCATATGGATATTCGCTTCACTCTGTATTGTGAATATAGCGACCTCTATCGTAATTGTCCTAATTACCATGAACTCAGAATATTGCTATTCATAATCCATTTATACTTGCTTTTGAATGATTTTCATTCAGATAGTTATAGCTGACGAGTCACACTTCCTGAAGAATGGCCAAGCGAAGAGAACAATCGCTTCACTTCCTGTTCTGCAGGTTTGATGTCTCTTATGAGGAAATGAGTTTTATTTCTGGAGCAGAAATTTCTTATGTATTCGTTGTTACAGTTTAATTTGGTTGAATAAGTTTGATAAATTTGGGTAGTCTGCATCACTTTATCCCAACCAAATGCCACTCACAGTATGATCTTTGGTTCTTGTCTAGTTATTTCATACTAGCCCTTCTGATGGCCAGAATTTCCAAACAGGGTCTCAGGTCTCTGTCTTTAAGTGTTCATCCATTGAGGGAATTATGAGTATAGTTATTGCAATTTGCTGCTCTCTATCATACTAAAATATCTTAGATGATTGTTAAGTAGCTTAGTGTGTCACTTAGTTGGGGCTATGCACGGTCATTTCTCTCATTAAATGTTTCTTAGACTTGGTGCTTCCTTGGTCTGGGTGCATGGTGGGGTGTGAACAAATTTACAGTGAAATGGAGAGAGTACATGCTGTGACCTTGAATATTTTTTTCCCGTTAATACCACCAGTTCCTTAGGATGTGTTGTGCTCTCTCAGGTTTCATTCCGTTGAACAATTTCTTGCCTAATTACAGCATACCAAAAGATAAATCACATGACAGTATCAACAAAATTAACCAATTGTGACTTCATACTTACAGAAAGCTCAATATGTGGTTTTGCTAAGTGGAACGCCTGCCTTATCTCGCCCCATCGAGTTGTTTACTCAGGTACAGGCTGTTTTGAGATTTAGTTGCACATACTTGACGACAGGAGATTTTCCACCGTAGAGAAGCAACTAATTCTCTATTTGTGCAGCTCCAGGCGTTATATCCTACTGTCTACAAGAACGTAAATGAATATGGCAATAGATACTGCAAAGGTGTAAGTACTAGCTTAACGAAATTGCTTTCTTCATTTTCTGCCACCAATTATTACAATTTACTGTGATTCTTTCCCAGGGATATTTTGGGTTATATCAAGGCGCTAGCAATCATGAGGAGCTACATAATTTGATGAAAGCAACCGTCATGATCCGCAGGTTGAAGAAAGATGTTCTTTCGGAGTTGCCTATTAAGCGTAGGCAACAGGTAACCTCATTGGGTTTATTTCCGATATAAAGATGAAAAATAGAGCTGGACTTGCTGTATCTACAAAATTTCATTTTTGCCTTACATCAAAGTTTACGGTAAACAATTCAGAATGATTTGCATGAGATCTGTTGATCACCAACCCCAATTGTTTCTGGGCCTTCTTGTGTTGATTTGGTTTTCTCTTTTAAATGCTCATTTTTTTCTTATTTATCTTATACAGAATATGTGGATGATCCTTTAACATCTATACCTAATGTTTGTATGTTGCCAATCTTTTCAGGTCTTTCTAGACTTAAGCGAGAAAGAGATGAAACATATCCGCGCTCTTTTTCGTGAGGTACAGTATATCAGTATTACTTTAATGTACTATCTTTTCCCTGCAAATGATACCCTGTAGACTCGTAGTCATAGCATATGAAACTTGTAGTAATCACTTCTTGTAGCTCAACGCGTCGGCACTTCTAGCCACATTGTTTGATTGTTGGACTTAATTCTTTGGATTAATGAAGAGCTTTTATATGGGTGCTGGGACAGCCTGTCCTCTCCACTTATTTTATCATCCAGTGAGACATTTGATTCATATATACCAGAAATTATCAAAGTTAAAACTTTATGATTGATTTATATACCAGAGATTATTGAAGTTGAAATTTTATGATCTTTTTCTGAAGTTAAGCTAACCAAAATGTTATGGGTCTCTTCGTTGCACTATTTGTTGTCAACCATATATGGATGTTTGAAATGGTTAAGCTTCGTTTTTTAATAAAGAAAAGAGAGATATTATATATGATAAATTGGTCCATCGTTTTATGGTTAGATCAGTGGTTAGATCAGTTATATGATAAGGTAATATTCTAGTGCCAGAGTCGTGATGTGGTTTGTCTTTTTGTAGTTGGAGACTGTCAAGATCAAAATGCAGTCGTGTGACTCACAGGAGACGATCGACTCTCTGAAATTTAATCAAAAGAATATTATCAATAAGGTAATCTAAATATGTATATTCTGTATGCCTTTATGCTACTCTAAAATTGGTCATCATTTTCTTGATGAACTTTTTTTGATTTTTTTTCTTGATGAACTTGAAATATTCCACCCTTTCTGTTGTGAACTTAGTGAACTAAGCTGCATAAAATATAGAGGAAAAACACACTGTTGCCGTATTTCATTTACTTTTTTTCTAGGCATGTGAAGAGATATTATTTACAATTGTGTTTTATTTTTCTAGTTGAAGTTTTTGCCTAGACTGTGGAATGACAAATAAATAGGTACTTTTGCAGTTTTTTTAGGTAGGTACTTTTGCATTTCTTTATCTTCTTAGATCATATTAGGAGCAACTTTATGATAATTAAATAGTTATTTAAAAAAAAATTATATATAACTGATGCCTATTTGATGCAGCTCAACTGCATTGCTTTGCATGAGGATAGTTAATTCTTTTTCTATCTGCATTTAATAGCATGCAGTTACACTGTTACAGTGTTATCTGTTAGACTTGATTTCGACTTTCATCTTCATTCATCCAATATTAGGAGCAATTAAACGCAGGGATAGGGTTTTAGGTTCGTCATTAGTAAATTCATACATTTTGCCATATTTTCTTGCTTTATTGAGGACATATTTTTCCTTTTTTAATGTGGTGAAGCCAATACCTTTTTTTTTAGCAACTGCACCCTTTATTAAAAGTTCAAACTCATGGGGATACAGATAATTTCGGGCAAAGTACTAAGCCACACATGGCGCCCGGGGCTAAGAGAGGCAGCTGCCTTTGCTAAAGCATGTGCTTCTCCATTATTCTTCCTATTCTCATGCAAAAATTTTACATCCTGAAAATGGCTCCTCTCATGCTTGATATCTTGTAGGATAGAAAAATATCGGCAAGGAACTACGTCTTGTATGTTCCTTACTACCTCCAGGCAATCTGAAGCCACACAAATCGATTGGACCTGCAAATCCGAGGCGAGGGAGAGGGCCTCACAACATGCCTGTGCTTCGAGTATAGTCGGGTCGAGGCGGCCCTCGTAAATGATGGCCGAGGCACCTAGGTAGTTTCCTCGTTTGTCCCTACATATCACTGCTGCAGCTGCACGATCGCCGACCTTCGAAAAGCCTGCATCAACATTCATTTTAGCATCATGGTGCTCAGGCGGAAGCCAAGCATGCGGAGGCGAAACCCCCTGTCCACTCCTGGTTGCATGCAGGTCCCTGGAAATCACATGCGGGTCCCCAGAAGTTACATATAGGTCCTTGGGACGTGTTTCCTTGTCCGGCATCATCTCGAGCTCCGCCAGAAACTTCTCAACGAAAGTGTGGGTGCTTAGTGGACTCTGGTACTGATCGTCATGGATGTCTCGGCGTCTAGCCCACCATATAGCCCACATCGTCACCAAAACCCGTGCTAGGTCAGCCGGAGGAAGGGTGTCAACCAGCCATAGCATCCAAAGCTTGGCATCCTTCTCCCTGTTGGATATGACTGTTTCCGTTAGATCCTCGTCAGTGAGGGCCCAAACGCAGCGAGCCATGCGGCAGTCAAAGAGGGAATGACGCCATGTATCGACCGCCGCGTGACAGATTGCGCACTCTGCTGAATCCGCCATATTTCTGTGTTTTCGGACTTCTCCGGTTGGGATCGAGCTCTTGGCTAGCCTCCAGGCGAACACCCGTATCTTTGAGGGAACTGCGACACCCCATAGTGTAGACCAAGACCGGTGGTCCGCAGCGGGCCGTGAGTGCCCCTCGGTGTGTTCAAGCCAGTCAGTGCGTTGCTGTTTGATGGAAGATATAAGTTTGTATGCCGACCCCACCGTGAAAACGCCCTTGAGCTCATAATGCCAGGCCCAGAAGTCCTCGTGGACTCGAGAGCTGAGAGGAATGTTGAGTATTGCTTCCTTGTCCATTGCATAAAGGTGCGTTTCGATCACATCGACATCCCAGGAACAGGTGACCGGGTTTATGAGTTCTGACACCATCTGTGGAGGATTGGTTGTCTTCGGGCACACCGGTCAGAGCTTAAAATCTCGTGGTATCCAGTTATCCACCCAAATGTTGGTCTCCTCGCCGGAGCCGATGCGCTTCACGAGGCCAAGCTGCAGAGTGTCACGGCCCTCTATCAGAGAGCACCAGACTTGAGATGGGTTCCTACCCAGCTCGGCTTCAAGGATCGACGAAGTGGGGTAGTAAACAGCCTTGAGGATGCGAGCGCTCAGGGAGTTTGGTTCCTGGAGGAGACGCCAAGCTTGCCGCGCAAGCAAGGCTAGATTAAAAAGCTCGATGTCACGGAAACCCATGCCTCCCATGAATTTCGGCTGCGTCATCACTTCCCAGGAGACCCAAGCCGTTTTCCTCTCGCCCTTTTTTGATCCCCACCAAAATTTTCTCAAGATACCATTGATGTGTTGGCATAGGCCTCGTGGAAGCTTGAAGCAGGCCATGGAATATGTTGGGATTGCTTGCGCCACGGACTTGATGAGCACCTCTTTCCCTCCAACCGAAAGTGCCTTCTCCATCCAGCCTTGTACTTGCTTCCAGATCCTGTCCTTCAAATATTTGAAAGAGCCCTCCTTAGCTCTTCCCACATCAGCAGGGAGCCCAAGATACTTCTCGGAGAGCTTCTCATTTTGTACTTGGAGAAGTTGTTTGATCTCTTGCCTGTTGGACTCTGAGCAGCCCTTGCTGAAAAAAATGGAGGATTTCTCCCTGTTGATACGCTGCCCCGAAGCCGCACAATACCTTTGGAGAAGGGTATCCACTCTATTTGCCATCTCCGGGGTAGCATTGAAAAATAGAAGGCTGTCATCTGCAAAAAGCAAGTGATTTACCTGTGGTGCACCAGCCGCCACCGTGATACCATCCACCCTCTCGTCAGCTCTTGTGGATTTCAAAAGACAGGAGAGCCCCTCGGCAGCCAATAGAAATAAATATGGGGATATAGGACAGCCTTGTCTGAGACCCCGGGAGGGCCTGAATTCCTCCTGTTTGTCTCCGTTGAAGATGACCGAAAAAGACACAGATGTGACGCACCTCATAACCGTGTGGGTGAAACGTGGGCTGATTCCCAGTTTGAGCATTACTCCCACATGCACTCATAGCGAAGTCGTTTCTGTTTTGCGCGCACACTTGTAGCATCAAGGTCAGTCTGCAGTAGGATCGGGCAGTGATCCGACTTTGCGGCGGTAAGATGCTCAACTGAGGCAAACGGGAAAAGGTTGGACCAGCAAGGAGATGCCAAAACTCTGTCCAGCCGAACGCGGCAAAAATGTCCTCCGGCAACCTTCTTCTCCCAGGTCCAGTCCAAACCGCGATAACCCAAGTCCGCAAGACCACATACGTCAACTGCTTCCCGAAAAGCTTCGATCTGAGAGCTGTCACGCTCATTGGGGCCGTGTTGCTCTTCGGGCCGCAAAATCTCGTTAAAATCACCAATGCACATCCACGGGAGGGTGCTCTCCCCTCGCAGACGCTTCATAGTATTCCATGTCTTGTAGCGCAGGTTCCTGGTCGCTTCCCCATAGAAGCATGTCATCCTCCATTGCTCCTTCCCAGGTTCCGTGACCCAGGTGTCAACATGATACTCAGAATAATTTTTTATTTCAACATCAAAAGAGTTCTTCCAAAAGATACAAAGGCCGCCGCTGCGGCCGCTACTCCCTACTCCAAAGCTGAAATCAAAACCTAAAGACGACCGAAGCCCTTCCACACGGCTTTTTTGCAGTTGAGTCTCAACTAAACATAAAATCGATGGCGAGCTAATCTCCACGAGGTCGCGGAGCTCACGAACTGTCGCGGGATCGCCTATCCCGCGGCAGTTCCAGCATAATATTTCCATTGGGCCTAGCGGCGCCCCGCATCGGAGCCCGCCAATGATGCCATCTTGTTGGTGTTCTGCTTCTTTGGTGAAGATGCTATCTTCGCCTTTTTTGCTTCTCTGGGAGATACATATTGTGTTGGTAGTGGAGGAACGGGTACCAATGCCTGGCTATGATCACCCGATGCTAACATGCCCGCTTCGGATCCCTCTGGCTGCTTGTCCCGGCCCGGTGTATCAGTATCTTGGCCAAAGTTCAAATTCCTACGAGCCCCCAGGGGTTCATCTTGCTTCTCTCCCGCAGCATTGCTTGGTTTCAGAGGGCTCGTGACATCGTCTTCTTCTCCCTCTTCTGCGTCCGAGTCTAGGCCCGCTTCTTGTGATGAGCGTTTACGCACTGGAGATGGTTGGCGCGGTGGTGCAGCACCGCGTCCTGATCTCCCTCTGCCCCGGCCTCCAAACCTGCCTCCTCGAGGAGCTCGCCCCCCTTGCTGCTCCTGAGGTATCTCCCTGCGCTGCGCTAGCATCCAGCCTCCCCATTGCTTATCTTTTGCCTCCCAAACTCCATCACCACACTCCTTGTGGTTGTGCCCCATGAGACCGCAAACTTGGCAAAAATATGGTATCTTCTCGTACTTGACAGGTAGAAGTTTCCTGCCCTCGCCTGTCACATTCAGAGGAATCACCCTCGTCAGGGGTTGCTGATCAGAATCCTAGCACGGACCCGTACATAGTCGCCTTCATAGAAAAGCCTAGGTGAGAGTTGTGTTTCCTTAACCCGGCCAATGCGCCGGGCTAGTTGATCAACCACTTCTATCTTGCGGTACAGTTCAGGTATGTTATGGATCTGCGCCCAGACGTGAAGGCCATCAAAGACGAAAGATGATGGATCTTGCTTTCCGTCGTAATCCTCAATGAGCATACCCATCCCCCGGAACAGCCAGGGTCCTCCATGGACAACTTTCAACATCTGAAAGATGTAAAGATTTTCACCCGCTTCTCTGTACTTTGGCACTTGTGCTAATCCCCAGATGGATTTCATAGTCTCAAACATCGACGAAGAACTAAACTGTCGGGTCGTGTTGACCTTCCCGATCGCAAGCCAGCGCGCATCTGCTGCGTACTTTTTGGTGTCCTCTTCCCCCACGATCACATCATCCAGCTCGTCGTCTTTGAGATCCAAGTGCTGCAGCATCTCCTCCAGCTTCTTCCCCGACCAGCCCGAGGAAGACGAACCCGCTTCGGCCGCCATCTAGGGTTAGCCCTCGAAACAGCACGCCGAATCAACCAAAACTAGGACAAAACCTGCTCGCCGGTCTCTCCTTCCGTTCGCCGGTACCAGGGCGGGCTCGCGAAAGATCAGATCGGCGGTAGATGCAAGACTCTAGGCGGCGATTGGAGTCGCCGCCAGAGGCAAAGAAACCCTAAACTCGAGGGTGAAGCCAATACCTTGGAACATAATTTTCATGCCATATCTTTATATTTAATATTCTTATATGCCGTTATTCTAGGCCCATTAGGCCCATTACGTACTCTAACAAAGATACACTGAGGACATGCATTTGAAATAGAATATATAATTCTCTCCACAGTTCTTGCTATATTATTTACTATCACAGGCTTGTATTTTCAATCTCTTAAAAGTGATTTGTTATTGGTATCACTGCTCATTTTTCATGCCTAATCGCAGATCTATAATGATTCAGCTGACGCCAAAATTCCAGCAGTGCTTGATTACCTGGCCACTGTAATTGAGGTGACTATATGAGATATTTGTAGATTGTCCTCTTAGCTACTCTAATAAGACCAGATTTGATAAAACTGTCATGACTGCCAGTTTTTGGTTCCAATTTGAGTATCATAACTTGGCTAGCTGAAGTAGACACCCCACAGCTTTTGACTAATTTATATTGAACTACACGTGCCTCACACTTCGGTGGGACCACATTCTTGCATGCATGATACCATATGAAAAATAGAATCCATTTTTATAGCCTCCTGTTTCAATTTAGTAACTTTAGTTTGAGCTGAACTAAATAAGTGAATTATAAGTGGGAGCTGGTGATGCAAAGTTCATCCACATCTTTGACCTCTCTTTCCCACTATGCGAGAAAGTCTGACAAGACATAACAGTTTAACTAACTATAAAATAGAATGAAGCTTGTTCACAGACTAACTTAACCACCTCTTGAAAAATAGAATCCATTTTTATAGCCTACCTGTTTCAGTTTACTAACTTTAGTTTGAGCTGAACTAAATAAGTGAATTATAAGTGGGAGCTGGTGATGCAGTTCATCCGCATCTTTGACCTCTCTTTCCCACTATGCGAGAAAGTCTGACAAGACATAACAGTTTAACTAACTATAAAATAGAATGAAGCTTGTTCACAGACTAACTTAACCACCTCTTGAAAAATCTCTAATGAAAATGTAGCATGACGGGGGGTATAGTAGCCACGCTGAGGGAAAATCCAGCTTAGTTGATGATAATATCTTAATTGATCAATTTTTTTTATCGGTGACAAAGTATGGGAATTTAGCTAGTATGGCATAATCATCACCCAGCCTGGAATTGGAGAAGCCCTCTGTGAAATGGCTTTGATATGTCTTTTATCAAGTCATTCACATTTGACTGATGGCTTTATTTGTCAGGCTGACTGCAAATTCTTAATATTTGCACACCATCAACCCATGATTGATGCTATTCACCAACATCTCTTGGTAAGTTCCTAAGAGTTTATTTCGATTTGACCTGTTTATGATACATCTGGAACTACTACATACCTACATACTGCCGTGTTTCAGAAAAAGAAAGTCAAATGTATAAGAATTGATGGCCAAACACCTGTAGCTGTAAGGCAAAATTTGGTCACAGATTTCCAGAACAAGGATGACATCAAGGCAGCAGTGGTATGTGCTAATTCCTATTAATTTTGGCCATTATATTCTAGTTAGTGTTCTGCCAGAGTTGTGCTAATTCCTATTAATTCTGGGCATTATATTGTAGTTAGCGTTCTGCCAGAGTTGTGCTAATTCCTATTAATTTTGGGCATTATATTATAGTTAGCGTTCTGCTGGAGTTTTTTTTTTTTGAATGCATAGCGTTCTGCCAGAGTTAATTGCATATAAGCTGATTGATATCAACTTGTGTGCACAACTGCAAATGATACCTACATGTTTATTCACTTTAAGTTTGTTTACTGGCATATATTTTTCGCATGTTGTTCACTTGCCCACGAAAATGATCCTTGGGTGGCACAATGCTGACTGAAACTGCCAGTGAATTATGACCTTTTGTGAAGAAAGCCTCTGCTTATAGAGCTGGAAGAGAGCACCAAGTCTAGGCCATGGTAGAGATATGTTTGCCTTATTCAATAATAAGGCGAACAATCACAAAGATTTGAAAGCATATGTAGTTAAGTCACAATTGAGATCACACAGCATAATGCAATGCTCCAACCATACATACATCATTTTATAAAATTTCTGGATGGAAAGTTCTGTTTATTTATTGTGTGTAACCACATGGAAGCCTTAACATTGCAGTTATCCATCAAAGCTGGAGGCGTGGGGTTAACTTTGACAGCAGCAAGTACAGTTATCTTTGCTGAGTTATCATGGACTCCAGGTGACATTATTCAAGCAGAGGATCGTGCTCACCGGATTGGTCAGGTGAACATCACATTCTTGTTCTAGCCTAATGCGTGGCTTCTCTACAGTTAATAATTTGTGGGTCCACCTTTCTGACCATTTTTTCTCTTGTTCTCTTCCCAAATTTCCAGGTTTCTTCGGTGAATATATATTACCTTCTTGCAAACGATACAGTAGATGATATTATATGGTATGCCCGAATCTTGTTTTTCATACACAGCTGTTGTACTTAAGATCATCCATTGAAGTGTCTTTTCCACTTTTATTGCTCTGTAGGGATGTTGTTCAAGGCAAACTTGAGAATTTGGGGCAGGTCTGCTATTTGTCCCTCTTTCCCTCTGTCCTTGCACTTGCACACTTTTCTGCTACGATAACCAACATTTCATTCCATCATAAGCGCATAACGATAGCTGACCCGTTGGCTTTTCTAGTGATTTTAGTTATAATTACCCTGAAACTGTTCGGCAGTTATAATGTCCATTGAGGTTTCTCATGTCAACGGTTGATATGCCATGAATGGGTCTGACAGTGCGATGTTCTGTTGTCACCAGATGCTTGACGGGCAGGAGAAAACGCTGAACGTCTTGCAGAGCGAAACGAGACCAAGCCCCTCGAAGCAGAAGACGCTTGACACCTACCTCAAGCGATGCAGCACTTCCACGGAAGCCCAGCCCAGCCCGAAAAGCCGCAGGTTTTGACGGGGGATCAACGTGTCGCACTGTGATCAAGCACATTCTTTTGTTGTTCCTTGACCCGATTGGTCCTGCCGTGTATGACTGCCGTTGTAACGAATGCGGTTTCACCTTCGGGTTTAGCCTGTATGGTAGCACCGTCCGTGATCGGGCCACATTGCCTTGTTGTATTTTAGATAGCAGTAGTATATGTGAGAGTATTGCCATCTAGTGCCTGGAGTAATGGTGAATGGTGAATATGTGAAGCTGTGGACATGGTAGCGTTTCTCTAGTGGACATCTTATGGCTGTGTGCATGGTAATAATCAGAGGCTGTGGGTTAACCTCCTTTAAAAAAACAATGCATTTTTTTAGGGAAAAACAATGCATTGTTAGGGCTACTTTCTTCACTGTCAACACCTCACAGCTGGGGCAAGTATGCCGGTATGTACGGCCAAACCAACGAAGCCAAACATCGCTGGCATGCCAAGTCACAGTCGAGTGTTACTGACGAGTAAATATCATTAAACTTTTATCTTAAAAGAGTAGTAGTTTCGTGATCATGCTGCCTACTAAATGTTGCAGTTCGGTGACATGTTTCGTAGGTAAAGTTAAAGGAGAAGTTTTGCGCATAAGCCTATGTCAGTAAAAAAATAAATAGTACGCCCAGAGGGAGTAGTTGATGAGGTTCAAAGTGACGCGGAAATGGCACCAACGATTGTTATTTTGCACAAGTTTTCACAGCATGGTGCTGGAACAACGACAGCATACCAACCATGCGATGTGTGTCTGATAGTTACCGTTACTTTTCACTCAGATTTATGCCCGGCCGGCCGGCCCCTTTTCACCGGGTCGGTCCTTTTCACCGAACCAACCCCACTATTATTGTCTGCTCCACGCCTATATATACACGGATTTGCTTACACAGCATGCACGACCCGAGCCCTTCGATCAGCTAGCTACTGGCACTGCCTGCTTAAGCATAGCACGCAAGAGTTGCACCGATCGACGACAATGCAAGGCCTCGCGCCATCTTCAAGGGTCGTCGTGCTCGCGACGTTTTTCCTGATCGGCTTCGGCTTCGCCGCCGCCGACGGCCGGAGGAGGCTCGTCTCCGGCAGCCCCGGCGAGCCGTGCAGGCAGATGACGCTCTACTACCACGACATCCTCCACGACGGCACCAACAACACGGCCAACGCGACGTCGGCGGCGGCGACGAGCCCGCCGGCGCTGAGCAACGCCACCTACTTCGGCATGCTGGTGGTCTTCGACGACCCGGTGACGGAGGGCCAGGCGCTGCCCGCCGGGGCCGAGGAGGAGCCGGCGGCGCGCGCGCAGGGGTTCTACTTCTACGACGGGAAGGGGTCCTTCAACGCGTGGTTCGCCTTCTCGCTCGTGTTCAACTCCACGGCGCACAGGGGCACCCTCAACCTCATGGGCGCCGACCTCATGGGCGAGGAGACGAGGGACATCTCCGTCGTCGGCGGCACCGGCGACTTCTTCATGGCGCGCGGCATCGCCACGCTCCGCACCGACGCTGTCGAGGGGTTGCTCTACTTCCGCCTGCAGATGGACATCAAGCTCTATGAGTGCTACGTCTGAGGCTCCGAATATCACCTGATGAGATCATGGGATGCCGTAGGGAGGTGGTGGGATTAATATGCTAGCATACGCGCGTGTGCCGAACTGCTGGTTAGTAGGAGTGATGCATGTATGCTGAAGCTGCTGCCGATGTGTTCGTGGTGTGATGTGCGTTGCATGCGTGGGCATGTGGATCGTGTCTCATTGTCGTGTTATACGCCAATACGAGTGTAAAATGAACCGCACCTTTATTCTGTGTTATAAAAACTCACTTTGCAAATGATAACAGCTCTAACTCATCGCTATAGAAGTGCACGCGCCAGCCAATTCATCCAAAAGCCCAAAAAATATTGATAACACGCCTTCCACCTCGGGTGAATTCAATTTCAACACTTCACCTCACGTCTAGACTTTTTCGGTGCTTGGGCTGAGATCAATGTAGACCACAACTACTTTTTTGTTAATAGTGCATTGGCTGGGTTTTGTACATGAGGCCTCATGACTCTAATTTTATATTGAACTGAGCTATTTTCGCTTTTTCTAACAAAAAGTTTGAGTAGTGAAGTGAAAAGAGGGTAAAGATTTCTTCCATCCCTCCTAGCTCCTTGTGCTTGCACCCTCTCGACGATTTTTTCATATTCCAACTAGTGACCACAAAAGTCTGAATTTATGGACAAGAGCATAGCTATGCCCCATGTGTTGATTGTAAGGATCAACTAGGTTAAGCTGATCGTGATATGAGAAGATGGACAGTTCCTCAATCTTCAGGTCTTGTCATCTTCTCTTCTTCTTTCTCCTTCTAGATCTTTTTTTTTTGCGGGTTTGGACCTTCCCAGTGCTTGCTCTGATCGTGAGATTGGGGTCGAGCTTGAGTGAGGGTGAGAGCGAGAGCTTAGAGCAGCCGCGTACGGATCTCCTCTCACATGTATTTATATGCACTGTGCAGTGTGCATTATGTTGGAGGAAAATTGCCCCCGATCATGACAAAATTGCTGTAGCAACTGGACCACTGATGCAACACTGTAGCAGTATTGTAGTAGCAACAAATTATTGATCTACCGTTTAGATGCAAATCACAAAATATCCAACACTAGGCACTACATACTCCCTCCATTCCAAAATGTAGTCCCTATAGATTTTTGTAAAAGTCAAACGTTGTCAACTTTGACCATGTGTATAGAGAAAACTATCTACATCTACAATACCAAACATGTATATTCTGAAAATATAACTCACGATGTATCCAATGACGAGCATTTGGTATTCTAGATGTACCTATTTTTCTCTATAAACATGGTCAAAGTTTGTAATGTTTGACTTTTGTAAAAATCTATAGGCACTACATTATGGAACGGAGGGAGTATTATTTTATTTTTTTAGGTATCTTATTGGAGGTTATTACATATATAGAATTTGTATGGGTCAGGGTTCAGCCTGTTGACTGGTCAGCAGTTGACTTTTGACAAAAACGAAAAAAAACCAAAAAACAAAAAGGTTAGTGAATTCAAAGAAGTCCTTGGATTTGAACAAAAAGCAAATTCAGTAATAGTTCCCAACTTTTAAAAAACATGGTTTTGAAAAAAAGCATGGATTTGGAAAAAAGTTCATGAATTTGAAAAAAGTTCGTTGAGTTTGCAAAAAAGTTCATTTGTTTTTACAAAAAGTTCATAAATTTGAAAAAAGTGCATGAATTTTGAGAAAAAACTTTACGGATTTGAAAAAACTTCATCTATTTTGAAAAAAAAGTTCATTGATTTTGAAGAAAAATTTCATGGATTTTTGGAATAAGTTCATCAATTCAGGGAAAAAAGTTCACGAATTTTAAAACGTTTGTGCATTTGAGAAAAAAAGAAAGAAAATAAATAAAAAAAGAGAAAAAGAAACAAGGAAAAAGAAAGAAAAACCAAATACAAACCACCCGAAACCGATTAGCAAACCGGGAAAACCGGTTGGGGAAGCTTTCCAAAACCGAGGGCTTCCGCGAACTGAAGAAGAAGAAAAGGAAAAAAGAATAAGTTAGTAGGCATGAGTGTTAAGATGTCCTAGTTGGTTAGTGCAGTTCTCTCTCAATAAAGAAGTCATGAGTTCGAGTCATGTCGCCTCGATTGCGTCCTTGACCGTCCTCAAAACGGACACTGTATTTGTCCGCTGACTGGTTCAGAGAGTCCACCGGCATATATACGAGAGCTGGTCATCCAACTCTGTCTTGCAAAATGACCCTCCTTATTTTTTAAGTCCGCAACACTTAAAAAAATGTAAAAAATAACACAATTCATCCATAAATAACATGCAAATATCCCTAATACAATAATAGTTCAAATATAAATATCACACCCGAGATAATCGGATGTTCAACAATGCTTCCCATTTTATATACGATGATAGTGAACTATTGAATACGCTTGTGAATTGCCCAAGTTTCAACAATGCCCATGTCAAAATTTTCTATGCACCGCCTCCAAACAAACTAAGATTTTCTGCCTCCCGCCGGCGCCGGTGCCGGTCTGTCCCGTCTCCGGTGGCCTTAGGGCCATGGAGGCGGAGTGGATCTTGCCCCTTGCCGGTGGGAGGGCTCCGTTTTTAGATTCGTTTTTGAGCTTTGTTACGGTTTGTGTCCTACTCAGAAAGGCGAGACGGCGGCGACTCCCAAAGGTCTCCCACCTAGCCCCCGTTTTGGTGATGTGTCTAGTATCATCGGTGGGCGTGTGGAGGTGTGTCTCCGGCGAATCTGTCTTTGGTGGATTTGCTCGGATCTGTTCGTCGTTCGTCTTCGTTCGTGTGTCTTCAGGTTGGATTCTTTTGATCTACACTCTTCATCTGCGGCGGTTGCTATTCTGGTGCATTGTTCCATGGGGCCTTAGCACGACGACTTCCCAACTGTCTACTACAACAACGTTTGCCCGACTCCGGCGAGGGAGGGGCGATGACAGCGGCGCGCCTTCGGCTCGCTTCAGTGCTTGTAGTCGTCGCTAGGTGGTCTACGGATCTGGATGTAATTTTTATTATTTCTAGTGTTCGTTGTACTACCATAATTGAATATGAATAGAGAAAGTTTTTCTGCAATTTTTTTTCTATGCACCGAGCCTCCTTAGATTCATATTGTGAGAGTTCAGGGCAGCGTGTAAGTACTCCAAAATCCTGTATCTTCTTCAGTCCTAATACTAGAGTAAATGAAAAGGAGAATGTATGTGGAATGTTGAATATACTAACAGAAGCTTTGTCTGACAAGTATTTGGGGCTACCAACTATTGTCGATGTTGATCGTAGTGACTGTTTTCAACATCTTGTTGATAGAGTTTGTCAGAGATTGAAGGGGTGGAAGGAAAAATTTCTATCAATCCAAGGTAAAGAAATCCTTTTAAAGGCAGTAGCTCAGGCAACTCCATCTTATGCTATGTCTGTTTTTAAGTTACCAAAAGGGATATGCAAGTCAATCACTGATGAAATATCGAGCTTCTGGTGGGGTGATGGAGAGGAGAAAAGGAAAATGCATTGGTTTGCATGGTGGAAGATGTGTGTTCCGAAGAAGAAGGGAAGTATGAGATTTAGAGACCTTCATAGCTTTAACCTTGCTATGTTAGCAAAGCAGTGTTGGCGACTGATCTAGAATCCTGACTCTTTGTGTGCACGTGTTCTAAGTGCAAAATACTATCCTGATGGTAATGTTCTGAGAGCTGGCCCAAAGAAAGGCTCCTCATTTACATGGCAAAGTTTGGTTGCTGGAATACAAACTTTCAAGAGGGGATGTATTTGGCGAGTGGGCACTGGTTCACAGATTAACATTTGGGATGATCCATGGCTCCCATCAAGTCCAACAAGGAAGATTATCACCCCTAGAGGTGGAATCACCGAGAAGCATTAACGTGCGCACAAGGAGCGATCGCTCGTGATGTCCACGTCGGCAGGGCTCGATCGAGCGAGCGCGTGGGTTGGGCAGGAGGTGTCGATGGGAGAGAAAAAAATGGAAAGGAAAGGGCGCTCGCTGAGGGAGGTGTTACCTGGATACGTTTCTGCTCATCATCCCTTCCTCACGAAGCAAACCCCATATCCCTCCTCTTCCGTCTCTCTCGACCTCCACTCTGGCTCACGTAGCGCCGACGTCAAGCGGGAGGAGAAGGTGAGTTTGGATCTGTCCGGTCTTCCTATTTCGAGCCCCCCCGCCCCCCTCTCTCTCTATTTATGTGCCTACAAGGTGTGAACTTTATACTCGTATAAGTATCTTAATGCAACTTGTAGCCTTGCCATTCTAATCTAATTTTGTGCATTATCTTCAATTTTTGTTTCAGAGGGTAATGCCCAGCTCATTTGATGGGTCTATTTACTGTATAAGTTATTTGAGTAATGATGTGAAAGCAATGAATAAACTATCACAGATTTCATGCTTGCACTGTAGTTTATTTCTCCATTCATACATCATTAGTCTTAGTACTTGCTCTTGTGCCTGCCCGGCCTGGGTTTATTGAGTTTGCCTTCTCTTCCTAAATAATAGACCTGATTTCCTTTATGTCCTTGAGGCAAATACCACAGTGTTAGCTTGAAAATGTTTAGGATACACACAGAACCAGAAGGTAATATGGGGTTTGAAGGAAACAATACGCACTGATTTTAGGTGCCACACTTCAGAAACGAGCCCCTCCTTCACCCCCACAAGCACCTACATGTAAATTAACCTGCAGTCAGCATATTTTTATATTCATTGCTTGGAACGGCAAGCTGAATCAACTGAATCACTACATTATGGCAGGCCTTGGTGTACAAGACTTTAAGCCACTAATAAAAAAGAAAATACAATGTTACACAGCTATTATCTATGGTTGATACACTACAGAGCAATTGATGCATCAGTCTCACCAAATGATGTTGTGCTGGGTCTCATAGGATCACTTGCATGTCCTTGGACTTCCTATGATGCCTACAAACTAGGATGACTTGTATTTATAGTAACTACAACAGATCACTCTGATTATCTCACACTAAGCATTTCAAGCCCATGAGTTGTGGTTGCAGTTCTTTTCAAACTGCCATGATTTTAACCAAAAGTTTAGTACAGGTGCAAATTCTTATTTGTGTGATAACTGGTAAGTTTATGACATTTTTGTCTTGCATGTTTATTTATAACTTATATCTCTTTATTGCAATTCATAGGACGGGAATCGGGACATGAATCTAAACTATGATATTTTGATTTATGATCGTATTCATGGAAATTGTGCAAAATAATGAGCAATGGTCATTATTTTGTCCCAGTGAAGCTCCAGGTTTGGTTCATTGCTGGGGATATGAGTTCTAGACTGTGTAGAAAAAATATATAATAGAATTAAGCTGGGCTAGATATACATATTATACTCATTGCATTGCCTTTTATTAAACAAATCATATAACATTGTGATGGGATAACGGCAATATTGAAACATCGTCAACTGCCACTATCTATTTTGTGGGATCATCAGAAGGTGAAACTTATGTACCGTTCTATCATCCTGTCATTAATTTGTTGGCATGTAGCTGATGCAATATTAGTGTGTGTGCTTGGTTGTCGCTATTTTGCTGAAACAAGTACTATTATTGCATAGATTATCATTTATCACAGTTAGAGTTGCAGTTTACCTTTGCCATGTAGATAATGTTCTTACCTCAAATTGAAATATAGTGCATTCCAGGCATCAGGTTTTATCACTATTAAGATATAACAATTGACTTCTCTCAGGGATATTTGACAAATCAGGATATATTCTCCATTATCATCCATGGGTGGCCCTTCACCCTCAGCCACTTCTCTAAACAAATAGAACCCTAGGAGTTTCGTCAGACCATCAGATGGGTGCGAACTCGCATCTGGCCTTGCTGCTATTTCCGCTACCGGATAGTCAGTAATATCTCATTGCTTGCTTGACCTTATAAGGTTTTATTCTATTTTATCTCTCTAAGCGTTGTTTCTTGAAAAATGAAATCATGTAGATTGTGCTTCATAAAAGTTTCGTGAAAAGGTCTACTGCATGACCTGCTGGGATCTGTGCAATCGCTTTGTTTAGACAAAAAAAATCATGAACCAATTAGTCAAAAACTTGTGATTGTTGTTAATCTGTCGAAAGATTGGTACTCCTACAACCTATTGTTTATACTAATTAGATCTTGTTGTTATTTGCATCTGAGTTCCTATAATGTACTTTGTGTGAGCAGCCAGATGACCTGGTATATGTTCCTCAGCTGTGCTGACATTCATGAATCCACGTATCCACGTATCTCACTTACCACGTTGTCCTAAAAATCATTGACACCTCATTCTATGACAGGCTCGGCAAGAAAAGCGGCAGCTGACGGATGGAGGTCACCACCATGACGATCGAGGCCGCATCGACAGACTCAGGTGCATGAGCTCGTTGGTGGTTTCAGTTTCATAATTTCGCATGTTATTGCATTGTCGAGTATGTGTAGCGGGATGGAAAGAAGCGACGCATTGTCCACGGAGTGGCCGCCATGGGACTAAACCTGCTGTCGGGCGTGGCGAGCTTGCCGACGTTTTACTACGAGCTGCCCAGGCACGGCTGCTGGCCGGATGCTCTGTCACGGCAAGCTTTTCTGGCGCGGCTGCTTGTCGGAGTCTCATGGGGTGCTACCTTGCAGCATGCTCTGTCGCGACAAGCTTTCCTGCGTGGCTGCTAGCCAGAGTCTCATGGGATGCTGCCTTGCAGCATGCTCTATCGTAGCAAGCTTGCCGGCGCGGCTATTTGCCAGAGTCTCATGGGATGCTGCCTTGCAGCATGCTCTGTCGTGGCATGGTTGCCAGCGCGCTCACCGGAGTCTCATGTGATGCTGCGTTGCAGCATGCTTTGTCGCGGCAAGCTTACCGGCATGGCTGCTGCAAGCGGGTGCTATGCATGGGTTGGCGGGCTGGTGCCCCTGCAGAGAGAGGCGCTCCTACAGGAGATGAGGGAGTAGCTGCAGGACGACAAAGATCAGCTCAACGCCGTGCCAGTGCCACATTTTGGCTGGTACACGCTCGGACGGGCATGGCGCCACTTCTTCATTTTCTCTTGAACCGGCTCGTCCTGCTATTTCCACCGAGTTGGAGGAAGATGGAGAGATGAGCCATTTTACTCACTAATAGAAAATCATTTGGGCAGAACTTCCTTTTTCACAAGAAGAGACGAAAATGCTCCATGAAGTGGATTGATTGTGCCTCCAATTTTGGATGTCGTATGCGTTGCTTCTGAACCACTTCCATTTATGTCTTCGGTCATGTAATCTATATAAGGCACATGTTAATATCTATGAGTCCTAAGCTGATGCATGGTATGAGTGTTGCATTTCCAGTGTTCTCTCTTATTTTTTTCAGTCAAGACCATGCAATAATAGTGAAGTACACCCAGCAGCATGAAAGGGACGTGCCCAACCTGGCACCGCCCCATGTTCCTCTCAGGCGGCGCGCCATGGCGCGCCCCAACCACTAGTGTTGTCAAAAGTGCAAGAGATAATTGACCCTCATACGGTCAGTGGGATGAGGCACTAATTCAGAGCGTGTTCTCACCAGTTGATGTACGCAGAATACTACAAATTCCACTACATGTTGAAGCACTAGAAGATTTTGTGGCATGGCACTATACAAAGTCTGGAACCTTCTCAGTACGCTTGGCATATCACTTAGAATTTGACCACCAGTTCGGTCGCCACTATGCAAATTCGAACAGTCTGGGGAGTGCTCAACTTAATTAGCAGGGTTTGGAAGGAACTATGGCATCTTCGTTTACCGGGAAAGATCAAGCATTTTGGTTGGAAAGTACTTAAGGGAGTACTTCCATGCTACGGTGTACTCGCGGGCAGACACATAACCTTGATCCCGCAATGCCCGATATGCAAAGTTGGTTTGGAAGACATTCAACATTGTCTGTTCACATGTGATAGAGCAACGCAAGTGTGGTCATCACTAGGGTTAACTGAGGAGATCGACAGAGCAGTTGTGCAGGACCGATCCGGGTCTATCACTTTGGACATTCTGATCCGCCTGCATATGACTACACATGATATTCCCACTTCCGAGCTCATCCTGGTGGCCATGTGGTTTATATGGTGGCAAAGGAGGCAAGTTGCGAAGGGGGAGACTGTCCCAACTCCAGAGCAATCAACAATCTCAATTCGGGTACTTGCTACCAATTTTGTGCGTGTAAATATACCAAACCAGCCCATCCGCAAGAATGATTGAGTGTGGAAGAAGCCAAGTAGGGGAGTTATAAAGGTGAATGTTGATGCATCATTTCATGAGGAGAACCTCAGTGGAGCTTGTGGAGTTGTCGCCCATGACGATCAGGGCAAATTTCTGGGAGCGGCAACATTAGCATTACCGCATGTCTCAAGCGCGGGATTAGTTGAGCTAATGGCCATCCGTTCTGGACTATACTTGGCAGCGAATCTGGGATGCACAAATCTCATCATTGAGTCGGATTGTATGAACGCTTTGAAAGCTATATCTGACCCGGATGCTTATATGGGAGTGGATGTTCCTGTGGTGGCAGAGTGCTCCCTCTTGGCAATGGAGTTTGCACGTATTAGCTATGAGTTCTGTAGCAGAGAGGCAAATATGCTAGCGGATGGATTAGCAAAGCATTGTTTTAGCAATAGTACTTCTGAGGTTTGGGAGACTTTCGTCCCTGATTTTATTCTTCACAACTATGTAAATGACCTTGCTATTATCTGAGGAATAAAGTTATTACGATAAAAAAAAGGTTCACAAGTTGGCAAGGAGGCTTGGCTTGACTCATTTGACCTCCGAGCCTAGCCAAGCATGTGAGCCAAGCCACGAGTCTCGAGCTTTCTGTTCACCTTTATAAGGCATGCAACATAGTTATGGTTTTGATTTTTAGGGTTACCCCCGCATCATCATAAGAGGTTGCCAACATGATGAAGCGAGATTCTTTTTTCTTTAAGGCCATGAAGGAAGGTTTTGCCGATGATGCAAGAGCATGACGGGACACGATACTAATACCCGATTTTTGGATGACCAGCTAACCGAGTGGCCATTGCCTTTTGACTCCCATGCATGTGCTGCAGATTAACAAGATCGTGCAGTATTTGCCGTCCGTACAACATGGTTCGAGAAAGGGATACAACCCACTATTGTCGACATCAGCCATAGTGGCCCATGTTTGTTGACCACACCACGCCAAAAGGTAGGGGTAAAATGAAGATTGTTGATGCCGCTGGGGTTCATGATCCCATTTCTAGCCCTAGAATGTTCTGGACACATTTGCGGAGAGGAGAGTTGTGTTCATTTAAAATAGTAGCTCGACTGTGCCCATTTTAAACCAACATATTTTTCTACCCCCATTATGCCGACGATGAAAATTAGTCCTTTTGTGGGTTGAGATTGTTATCTGATTGGATATGCTATTTTCATTTTTCAAGAGAAAATTCAGACCGTTTTAGCAATAATGTACTCTGACTAATTTAGCCCATCCCGACACCTCCTCTCCACTCTCATTGGAAGCTCTGCCTTGGTGATTGCCGGAATAATGGATGTCGCGACGATCGAGGCCACATAGCGTGTCAGGAAGGTTTAGCGCTCGTCGAGGACTTGCTACTGAACAACTTCATCATAGCCTCTGACTCAAAGCAAGTGATCAATGAAATTGCTAGGCATTCCCGTGGAGAGTATGGAGCAATCATCCCGGAGATCAACCAAGGAGCTACATCTTCTAATTGTAATTTCTCTTTTGAAGGTAGAGCATCTAATATGGATGCGGATAGGTTAGACAAGTTTGCACATTCTCTTGATCAGGGATGACATGTCTGGCTAGGGCAACCCCATGATCTGATTTGTTTTCCAAACCATGTGGACTTTGAGTAATATAAAGCTTGATTTAACCCCTCAAAACAATAAAATCCACTCTCTCTATCGCTGGGGCAGTTGGATCACTGGGCTTAATCTTCCTATGCAGAATGTCTTGGGCTCTTGGCCCATAATTGGCTTACCCAACAGGCCAACACACCGAGAAAGTGGCCCTAAAAAAACCCCGAGAAAGCACTACCTTCCCGAACGCGTATCCCCTGCCGCGCCGACGCCCTAGCCCCCCTGACTCCGACGCCGTCACGCCGCCGGCCACCGCCCCCGACACAATACCTGCCGCCGCCCCCTGCCGCGCTCCCCGAACTACCAATTCGCGCCCTAAGCAGCTGTCTGGTCTGCGGGTGAAGCGTCACCCCCGCGGCACGCCGTCTCGTGCCGGTGCTCAGCCCTTCCTCAGTTTCCCTCCATGTCTCCATTCACGGCTGCATCCACTCATTTCAACTGAGACCCTTCTCTCATGCCAATGTGTTTTCATACTGATATGGCAGGTCAGCAGCTGACCAAAGGAGGCTGGGAGCATCAGTACATCAACCAATTCGCGGCAGGTGGAAGGTGAATTTTCTTCTGATATTTGTAACTGCACTAAAGTAGTCTAGGCATTATCGCTATGAAGTACGGAGTACGATTTTTTCTTTAATTGTCATTACGGTTGTTCTTTATGTTTTGTATATATGCTGTAGCAGAATCTTTTTTTTTTTTGAAACTCCGTGTACCCAAATCATAAATCTTGTCCCCGCCAATATGTTGTTTTGTAATCTTGAATGTAAGTGTGTTAAATAGTTGGTGGGAATTTTTGGAATAAGTTTGGTCTGTATAAGTTTGCGCTGGACGCACTCCATTTCGGGATCTGCCACTGTTGGTAGATGAATGTAGAAATTATTGTACATCTAGTATAATACCATCAAAAAATGCTCTGTTAGCACTGAACTTCAATTTTACAATGCATACGGTGCTGATGTATGTCACGTTTAAGTATGTTTGAAGTTCTTTATACTTATCCCATTTCGGATGTTCCTTTCTTGCATGTACTGTGTTTGCTACATAGTGAAGGTAGAAATAAGTGAAATTATAGTTTGATTATGTTACTGCTTCATTTAATAGGTCTTCTCCCTCAGTTGGTAGCACTCTTTTGGTGTCGATGAGCAAGAAGAAGAACAAACCTGAAAAGTCAGTCAAGTTGCTGGAAGATGCTGAACAAACGTACAATCTTTGCCCTGTTGTATTTTTAGTTATCTTTGTAGCTGTTTTTATTTTTCTTCTTATTCAAGTTAAGGTAGTTCAGTTCACTCATCACTCGGTATTTCTCCCTGAACAGAGTAACTGCAGATTACATCACAGGAGATTCCCTTGATGAACTATTGTCGAAACTTATCAGGTTAGCAGGCAAATACCGTTACTCTCCCAACATTTCTTTGTGTTGCATTATTCTAATATTGAAAAGAGTTACTACTGTAGGAGCGTGGAGGCTGCCAAGGCTTCAAGGGGAGGTTTACCAGAAAAGATATGGATGAAGGTATAGCCATCCTTGCTTAATTTCATGAAATTTATAGAGTTATTTACTGCAGATAGAGTACTTCTGTTATCATGAGTGAATTCAGAATATTCTGATGTTCTTTTGCATCCATGTTTTTTGCCCTTGTAGCAACAATTTTCTGTTGGAGTCAACGACGTGACAAGGGTTCTCGAGCGAATGCCCGCGGCTGCTGTTTCTCGTTCTGGCTGTTCCAGTGAAGCATCGACCAGCACAGCTAGGCGGAGAGCTCCTTTGGTGCCACTTCAGGTTACTATTGTTTCTTAACTTGCTATAAGGCCTTAGAGTTTAGAGAGTAGAGACAGCTGTTGCCTTCTTATGGACTTGGAGTTGGAGGCAGCATGTATCTGGTCTAACTATGTCTACATTTCAATGTGCGCCATGGATGTAAGGCATGGTTGCTTTACTGCATCTCTGGTCAAATATTCATGAAGGGCTAAAATACTCTACTCTGGGTTACATACCGCGATGTAAGGCCAGTATCAAATCATGCTCTAAATATATGCTGTCAGCTGCAAAGTGAAAATGTTGTCTTCTATAGAACACTAATGTTCATTCAGCTGCGCAACCAACAGTTAAATGGACTCTGTTCTGAAGGTCACGTCAACATTGAATCAACTCAATCTGGGATATTTAACTGTCAGGTTTATTCAAGAACGAAAGATTAAGGGGATTTCATAGCATTGTAAATATTTCCATATACGCAATACATATATGCCGACACTAAAACTGACTACTATTTCACATCTTTTTTCATGGTACTGTAGGCTGTCATTATAGCTGCTGATTGCAATCCCAAATGGCTAACAAAGCACATACCAACCCTGGCAAGCACAAGGCAAGTCCCCGTATTGTGCCTCAAGGACAACAAAGGAAGCTCGCTGAGGTTAGGTCAAGTGGCGAATGTCCGAACAGCGCTAGCCATCGGGATAAAGGTAACCTTTCTTTCTTTTCTTGTTGACCGCAGTGCCCTATACTGTCTCTCTCAAAGTCACTCATGAAATCTTTGTTTCAACTCATATCAGGCCAGAGACAGCATAATCAATAAGACTGTCAACGAAGTGCTGAAGGATTATTATAAGCCAGTGGCCGATGAACAGTCAATTACCCACCATTCCCAGTCCAGTAGCATGATGAGCTAGATCTTAACCTGTGTGCTCAACAATACAAGAACATCTCGAAGGAGAGGTTTCCTTCCTTTTCGCGGGGACTAGGGAGAGGTTTCCGAAGGTGATCAAGTGTGTTGTCGGATTGTAGCATATCTGTCTAATCTTTGACCTCTGGGTGACATATTTTTTTGCTGGAAAACTAATGAAGAACAGGCATGTGGCCTGCGGCTGGTCTTTGAGGTTGGTGCAATTCGGTTGAGAAGATGATGTTATGCGTGGAACAACGTTTTCTGTAACGCTGCACTCTACCACAATGATGTTTTATCGGGGTCGTTGAAGCTGAGTTTTTGGTATGGATTACACTTACAGAAAGCACCCGGAAATCATTTTTGTTCGTTGCGGAGGTGTTAATCCATGTTCGTGTCCATTTTCATATTTTTTAAAAAGTTTTTTTCATGTTAATTGGTAAACTGGGGATGTGATTATTAGGTGGCTTGAGATGTGCGATGGGAAGGGGAAATTACCACTATCATGCATGTGCTCTTGAAGCAGGGGCGGAGATGGGATTGGCGGATAGGGGCTGGGGTCCTCTTATGTAAAATCAGATAACTTGAGTTGCTGACATGTAGGCCAGATAATAAGCGGATCCGCATGTCTCGGGTTCTCCATTCAAAACTAAGTGAATCTACAGCCGGACTTTGCAAATCCAACCCCTCAAACGCCCGCGGCGCGTTCAGAGGCACTGACTGGTCATGCCTCATAGAAAAAAGACTGAAGCCGAGCCCGAGATGGGGCTTGAGCCTAACTCGACTTTGAATTAGCAAAGCCATCAACCGGCCCGAGAAAAGACTGACCGGTCATGCCTCAAATTAGCCACTTTGCATCCACCTCTCTCATATTTCATCCCTTAGATCCATATAAACCATGCAAAAGAAATCCTACGTACTACATCTACGTACCACCCTAGCTACTCTTCGTCGTTGGAGATGTCCACGACAAGGGTGCCGGGCGCCGGCTCAACAGGCGGGTAGGAGAGCTTTAGCTCATCCTCCTCCTGCTCAACCTCATCCATGTAGGCGAACATCTCCGCCTCCTCCAAGGCCTCTTGCGCCTCCATCTCCTGCCGGCGATGGCATCTTGCCTCCATGATCGACTCAATCAAGGGAATTGAGGATGGCTTTCTTTGCTCCCGCTGCAGATTCTGCCGCCACCTCCCCACATCCTCCTCCTTCGACTCATCCCCTTCCTCCTCGTCGTCGTCCTCCTCTTCCTCCTCCTCCGGATCCACTGCATCCGGAGGTAGCCCCGCGGCGATCCGGGCTTCGCTCCTAGCCCGGATCTGCTCAAGGAGCTCGAGCTGGTGCTCCGGCGTCAGAAAGGGCTCGCTCCTCGCCCGGCGGTGTGGGGGCATGGCTACTAGGCGGACGGGTGGAGTGGAAAGTGGCGGCGGCAGCAGACAGGAGGAGGAAAATGTGGATGGATGGTAGGGTTTCAGTGCCACCGGTCCACTTAAATAGCCTGACAATGCACTACGCGGTCCGCCGGAGCTGTGCCACACGATGCCACCGGTCCGACGGAGGAGACGAGCTCCGGACCGCCGGGTCTGAGGGCGTTTCCGGCTGGGACCCCTTCGTCAGTCAGACGTGGCGGGCGTGGCCGAGCGCCCTCATATCCGCCCCATATTTGGGCTGGATATGAGGGGTGCCAATCAGCCCGGGCGTTTGAGGCATCCGTCTAAGTCGAAAAAACGTGACCGGTCAGTGACCGGGCGGCCCGCCCGGGCGTATGAGGCGGATTTGAGAGGTCCGGCTGTAGATGCTCTAATCGAAGTTTTTTTCTGGGGAAAAAAACTAATCGAAGTTATAGGTTTTGTCCTAAGTTATAGAATAATATGGTAAAATGTACAACATCAAATATACATATTACGAAAGTATAATTTGTAAAGGATTCAATTATCCATACTACCGATTTGTACGAACTACTGATTAGTATCTTAGTTAGTATAACCAATCATCAATTATATATTATATTAGTTTACATATATTAAAGGCACGAGTCAAGATATATTAGTTGAATCATATCTCCCTTTTCCTCCACATCTTGTCGCACGTCATAGGCCTGATAAGACATTAGTACGAAACATTTTTATCTACCTTTCCTGGCTAATTTAGCTAGACTTTTGACTGGCTAGCTGTTGCATCTATCGTGGGCCTGCTAATTGTGGGGGAGTATTTGTAGTATGTATATATTGTCTTTGATGTTTGGTACATCAAACATGCATAATCATAATACATAAACAATAACAATAATGTGCTATTTAAACTCTCATCGAATGATATAGAATCCAAATGCCCATGCATGCAGGAATTAAACATCAAATCAAACAACTATAATACAGTGTGACGCCCCCGATTCAATCGTACACTAATCATACACGCAAACGTATTCGATTAAGATCAGGGACTCACGGGAAGATATCACAACACAACTCTAAAAATAAAATAAGTCATACAAGCATCATACAAGCCAGGGGTCTCGAGGGCTCGAATACAAGTGCTCGATCATAGACGAGTCAGCGGAAGCAACAATATCTGAGTACAGACATAAGTTAAACAAGTTGCCATAAGATGGCTAGCACAAACTGGGGATGAGATCGAAGAGGCGCATGCCTCCTGCAGGATCCTCCTAACTACTCCTGGTCGTTGTCGGTGGGCTGCACGTAGTAGTAGGCACCTCCGGTGTAGTAGTAAATCATCGGCGTTGGCGTCGCTCGGGGCTCCATCGTGCAGTCGCAGCAACCGGGTAAAGAAAGGGGAAAAGGGGAACATGCAACCGTGAGTACTCATCCAAAGTACTACTTAAGCAAGGAGCTACACTACATATGCATGGATATATGTGTAAAGGGCCATATCGATGGACGAACTGCAGAATGCGAGAATAAGAGGGGATATCTAATCACGTCGAAGACTACGCCACGGCAGCCTCAGTCTTGCAACATGTAGAAGAGAGTAGATGAAGTCCTCCAAGTAGCATCGCATAGCATAATCCTACCGCGATCCCTCCTCATTGCCTGTTAGAGAGCGATCACCGGGTTATTACCGCACTTGGAAGGGTGTGTTTTATTAAGTATCCAGTTCTAGTTGTCATAAGGTCAAGGTACAACTCCAAGTCGTCCTGTTACGAAGATCACGGCTATTGAATAGATTAACTTCCTTGTAGGGTGCACCACATAACCCAACACGCTTGATCCCATTTGGCGGACACACTTTCTGGGTCATGCCGCCGCGGAAGATCAACACGTCGCAGCCCCACCTAGGCTGTGACAGAGAGGTCGAGACGCCGGTCTAAACCTAAGCGCCACGAAGTGCGGGCCCATCGCCCTTAGCACACACACACGCGTTGCGTGGGCGGCGGAAGCGAACTAGCCCCTTAATACAAGAGCGAGCCTACGTTCCAATCCGGCGCGCCGCTTCGATCGTTGGCGTCACGAAGTGCCGGTGATACCACGGCGTCGAGTGCCCATAAGCATTCCGGCGTAGTTGGTTCGTGCGTATAGACCAAATGGCGGACTCGGATCAAATACCAAGATCACGTTAAGCGTATTAAGTATCCATGACGCCGACCAGGCAGGCCCACCTCTCTCCTAGGTGGTCTCAACCTGCCCTGTCGCTCCGCCCTAAAGTAACGATCGGGGCCGTCGGGAACCCAGGCCCACCTCTACCGGGATGGAGCCACTGTCCTTTCAGCCCCATCTCGAACAAGTATCACATGTAATGTAATAGTGTAAAGTATATAGTATATGCCGTGACCACCTCCCGAAGTGATCACAGCCCAGTAGTATAGCATGGCGAGACGGACAAGAATGTAGGGCCACCGATGGAACACTAGCATCCTATACTAAGCGATGAGGATAGCGGTAAAGGTAACAAATGATAGTAGAAGGACAAGCTATGCAGCGGTATAGGATTAAGCGAAAGCAAGTAACATGCTACACTACTCTAATGCAAGCAGTATAGAGAAGAGTAGGCGATATCCAGTGATCAAAGGGGGCTTGCCTGGTTGCTCTGGCAAGAGAGAGGGGTCGTCAACTCCGTAGTCGTACTGGATAGCAGCGGCGTCGGTCTCGGTGTCTAGCGGAAGAAGAGGGGGAAGAAACAATGAATACAATGCAAACAGATGCATAACAGTGCATGACAAAGCAATGTGTGATGCTAGCCGTGCCCTAACGCGGTATGAGGTGATACCGGTGACGGCGGGAAACATCCGGGAAAGTATCCCCGGTGTTTCGTGTTTTCGGGCAGAGGAGCCGGAGGGGGAAACTTGCGAGTTTGATATGTTAGGGGTGTGTGGCGGATGAACGGGCTGCGTATCCGGGTTCGTCTCGTCGTTCAGAGCAATTTTCATGTACAAAGTTTTTCCATCCGAGTTACGGATTATTTTATATTAATTTTTAAAATTTTAATTCAATTTTGGAATTAACAGATTTTAATTATTTAGAAAAGGTAATTATTGGATCAGCGTGGCATCAGCATGATGTCAGCAGGTCTACAGGTTGACTAGGTCAACCCTGGCACATGGGGCCCGTTCGTCATAGTCTCGGGTTAATTAAACATGGTTAAATAGTTAACTAAATGATTAGGTTAATCTAATACAGAGTTAATTAAGTTAATTAATTCTTTAATTAATTAATTAATTGATATTTTATTAATTAATAATTAATTTTTTAAACTCTTTTTTTAAATAAACGTTCAGGGGCTGGTGGGCCCGTTTGGAAGTGACCCAGAGGGCCAAGCGGGACGGGTTAGCGGGCTTGCAGGCGTTAGGCGGAACCGGGCATCGAGGCGGCGCCCTCCAAGCAGGCACCGTGGCCGAGGCGAAAGGCGCCCGGCGTGGCTCGGCGCCGCCCGCCATGGCCGGGCGGGCGACCTGGCGTGGTCGACGAGGCGGCAGAGCGCGAGGCGATGGGTGGGCGCGGGCAGCGATGGCGGGCGATGGCGGGCGAGGGCCTCGGCGGTCGACGACGTCGCGGGCATGGGTCGTGAGGAGGTGGTGAGGCGCGCGTGGTGCGGACGGCGTGTGGGCGCTTTGGGACGCTGAACGCGGCCGTGATGAGCGCGTGCGGTCAACGCGGGCGCGAGTAGCTCGCGGACGGGGAGGCACGGGGTGGCTGCGGATGCGTGCGCGGCGGGGCGCGTGGGAGACAGGGGAGAGAGTGGAGGCGCAGGCTCACGTCGGGTGCAGGGGTCGGGGCAATGGGGCGCGGGGAGGAAGTTGGAGACAACGGCGGCGTCGGGAGGCGACCGGCGGGACGACGAGGCGGCAACGATTTGGGAAAACGGTCGAGGCTCCGTGGCGCGGTCCTCGTCTGTGGGGCGAGGTAGCTCCGGAAGCGTCGGTGTTCGGGTGACGGCGGCCTCGGGGCGGGAGGTGACGAGGCGGTCCCGTGGGGGTGGCGTCTGCGAGGTGGTGGCGAGACGAGGCGGCGACGTCGGAGGAGGCTGGCGGCGGCGATCATGGGTCGGGCGCCGTGGGGTTCCTTCCCAATCCCGATCTGGATCGGGAGGGAAGAGACGTGGGGGAGGAGTGGGGGTGTGCGGTTGTGGGCTAGGGTTTCGGGGGTGTGGGTGGATAAGCGGGTGAGGGGGGGAGTGGGTGGCCGGTTGGGCCAGGTGGGGCAGCCGGGTGGCCTGGTGGCCGAATGGGCCGGCCTGCTGGGCCGATGCCCAGTGGGGGCATCTCTCTCTTTTCCTTTTTTCTTCTTTCTGTTAGCTTGTTTTCTGTTTTCTTTTATTTCTTTTTCTTTTATGTTTTATTTAGTTTAAAGCACTTAGGCACTTTGTAAAATTATGCTTTCATCAATATAATTACTTTAGCAATATTTGTCACACCCCGAACAACTTTGTTTAATATTTTAAAACTTTTGTCGTTTAACTTGAATTTGAATTTTGAATCCAAACGGGGTTGAATCATCGAGATTAACAACTTGATGTCGTGGTGATGTGGCATCATGAAGCGAGATTACTGTAGCTTAAATATCCAAGGCGTCACAATTCTCCTCTACTACAAGAAATCTCGTCCGAGATTTAAGAGGGGACTAGGGGAAAGGTCTTTGGTAGCGAGAAACCTAACGAGTCTTCTCGGTCTTGGTTGTCCTTTCGAAGAGGTTGATCCCTTTCGTTCTTTGTCTTCCTTTCTCGCTTCAAGTCATCATGATGAAGTCGACATCCTTTCTTCGGGAGCTCCATCGTACTTACGAAAAAATATGAGGGTTACTTCGGGAGAACGGACCCTTGCAAGGTTGACTACCTGGTAGCTAACATCGGGGGAAGGTGGCGGAAAGTAGCTCTCGAACTGAAACTTTAAGAAAATATCGAGAGCAAAGTAAGGAGGTAACACAGGAAGTTTGAGCGGGCAGGCAATCGTTCGATGCTGTTATAGAGGCGTGAAAGGGTCAAAACAACGGAATAAGCATTGTGTCCGATATCGACTGAAGGTGGCTCGTGAATTACATACGAGGCCACGCCTTGAGAACATCTTTGACAACAGGTTGTGCAGGAGAGTCAGGTTTTGATCTGTGGGCTGTGGGTTATGGGCCCACCATGTGGGTTAAAAAGTAGAAAGGGGCTGACATCTTGTACGATCACTATAGCAAGGCGTGTTAGAGAGTAGCATGTCGGTTATGTAAACAACAACATCGGTACCAAGGCGAGGATGAAGAGAACCATTTTCCCTTTCGTTGAGCGAGGCGGACCAATAGGCAAAGTTCTCATCCATCGGTGGTTACGAAATGTCATCAACTATAGTAGCAGAGGTCTTGCTGATGAATTTGTACACCGAGGTGTTTACATAAGCAGAAGAATACTACTGCTTATATAATATAGATCACAAGCAGGGTTAAGTAATCCAATGGAAAGGAAAGGTGATTACCAGATTTAATCAGAACAATGGAAAGAAATATGTGTTTAAACACATAATTCAGGGGTATATCCTTCCCAAGGACAATCAGGGCATGATATCCATAAGAGGATAGAAAGTAGAAAACCCTTTAGGTAAGGGGAGAGAAATTTCATGACATTACCCATAAAAAGGTGTTTGGATAATTGAGCAAGAAACATTTAGCATTGGGCTTCTTCAAATGCTCTTATTGAAAATTGGAGTACCACAAACATGCTTCGAGATAGCATTGACATGGTCTTCAAGCAAAGATCGGACTTTGGATACAAGAAGGATTCATCAGGAACAACTTGCAGAATAAGCCTTACAGTTTCCCCATGGAAGAATGGGTAACCTCGCTGAAAAGGGAACTATAACAATAGGGCCTCCGACCAGGTGTGCTAGGCACGACATCACCTTACCGGGTCATATTAAGACCAATGTTATAACTCTTGGAAATATGTTCCCACCATCATATCTGACCGAGATTCAGATCTGATTGGTGCGAGGATATCTCAAACTCAGGATGCCTGAGAAGGAAGGGGTGCAACACAATTTGACGAGACGACATTGTAAGATTCTCGGGAAATGAACTATGAAGTGATTTCCGTTAACAAGAGTTCATCATTAACCCAAGGAGGGGACAAGGAGGTGTTTGGTGAACTCAACGACAATTCATCGAGATTTCCAAAAGATGGATTTCCACAATTAAGTGAACAAGGAGATAACATTTGTCAGATCAAATGATATAAGGAAGTATGCTCGAGGGAAACATACACAATTAAACGCTGGTTGAAAGGTGCGCCCAAAATATGGGTTGGGTTGCACGACCAATGTCAGAATGGTGATTCAATAAGCCATAGTCGTAGAATGAAACTATAGACCAATAACTTCAAAGCAAGAGGGTTGCTCGAAGTTTAGAATTTACACATCACATACCATTTGTCGGTATTCCGGTTAGAAACATCACGGGGACCAAGAAAAGAATGGTGATGTGATTAAGTATCACTAGTATCAAGAATTCTTAAGGGTGGTGAATTTCTCACATCATTGAGGACATAAGAGATGTTAAGGTTCCAAGGTAAAGAAGAACAATTACTGGATAGCAAGGAACTCAAGGTATAACACCAAACACGAACAAGCTTGTGTTGGTGGGAAGGCAATAAAGTGGTCGATGATAACGCAGATCATCGAGGGCAAGGATGGTATTTCTCATCATGAACTCATTTGATATCCTGGAAGAGCTCATAAGGTTGATGATGATCACGACACACTTTGTCGAGAGATTTCAAGATGTAATCGATCGGCGATGACATCAAGTCAAATGAATGGTGAAGCGAAAGGTTATTGGAACCATGCGTACGACACAAACTCAAAATCAAGCTTGTTGTCCAAAGCGAACTGATATGATGAGGAAGAACGACGTAAGCTTAGCTCATCGTCAAAAATTATGCTCTGGGAAGAGGACCAGGTAGCACAGTTAAAATCGGCACGACAAGGATATAGCCAAACAGGCTAGGAATGACGTGATTGAGTTCAAACTCGTAAGTAATGAAGGTTACCAAGAGTTGCTTAATCGCGATCGGACTCGAGTCGATTATCGGTGTCTTTGAGTGTTAAATAACTCGAGCCCGTGAAAAATTGGAATCAATGAGAATGTAGCACTTGATGAAGAACTCATAAGAAGTTATGCAGTTCCGTGATAATCTTGAGATACCAGGGGGGTAATACTCGACGGCAATTCAAGTAGAGGTTGGACTGGGGTATTCCTCTGTAGAAGACAAGTGCTTAAACTTGCATGAGAAATGGTATTTAAAGGAGAACATGGTCAGAAACCACGATCGTAAATGATAAAATCCCAGATATAAGATGAACTTATACAAAGGGAGTAGTTATTATTTCAAGAAGCTTCCATGATAGGATCTACATCGTGTCCATGGGCATGAACACGAAGGTTCAAGGTCGACTCCCACTTCTTTAATGCATAACCTTTCATTCACTTCTCGCCTTCAACGAAATTGTGTGTTGAAATTTTATCTAACATAACACTAGTAGAGTATGATTGACAAAGCAGAGGATACAATTTACCAAAGGCGGTATATATCCTACGAAAGGCTCACAAGGTTATTGAATATGAAGAACGTTGTCGGATAAAATCCAACAAAGGATCTGGTGGTCCACAAGGGATCTGACGTGAGCATCGGTACTCAACTAGAGGAAGAAGAATGCAAGGAGATCAGATTATAGAAACAACTGACTAACTCAATTGTCAAATGCAAAGGAATTATGATTTCCAAATCAAGGGATCAGAAGCAATGCTCTGATTAGGGATGGATAAGTTGAATAGCCTTAGGGTACAATCAACGACAATTGGATTGGACGAGAACCAATTCCAGTTAAAAGAATGGCAACTCAGCCGGAAAGGTAATTTATAAGGATCAATGATGATTGCGTGTATTCGCAAACATATTGAGTCAACAGACTCAAAATGATAATGACAAGGAATGTCAATAAGACTACGAGACTTGTGGGATTAACCATAATGCAAGTAAGCAAGAATTTCAAGAGCCAAAGGCTCCAGAGGATTTTCGGAAGATCGGATAGTATTTTGAAGACTTTTGTGAAACACATGAACAACTGGGGATGAGCGGATACTCGACAAGTGCGAGGATTTATTAGAAGGGGTATTCATGTGGCAAAGAACTGCTAGGCAGTAGGCACAAAGTATTCTCGGAACAATAGAGAAAACTTCGGGGTATCTTGTAATTACAAGATCAATAGGGGATGATCGTATGAATGGCAAGTGTAAGTAGTTATCCATAAGGATATATCGGTGGTCGGGAATAGCAAAGTGATGGGCACAAAGTCTTGAGAGAATATCAAAGAGTATCTCCGAAATCTTCTGGTGCAGTCGGTGATCATCTGGACTGAAGGGCCTCTCCGGGAGAAAGTATATTCGAGAACCTAAAGTTAGATTTTTAGTAAAAATCGTTTAACCTGAATAGAAGAGAGTTCAGAATCCCAGAGTAAAGGTCGAGGAGTAAAAGATCCTAGTACCACCCAATGCCGACGTGGGCCCGTAAGGCACACAGCCATGTTAGTAAAAGTTTTGTAATGTCTAGACTCGACTTCGGCCAAGGAGTTGGGAAGGGGGATTCCTACAGCGATGGCTCGATACCAACTTGTGGCGCCCGATTCAATCATACACTAATCATACACGCATAAGCGTGTACGATCAAGATCGAGGACTCACGGAAGATATCACAACACAAATCTAAAATAAAATAAGTCATACAAGCATCATAATACAAGCCAGGGCCTCGAGGGCTCGAATACAAGTGCTCGATCATAGGCGAGTCGTGGAAGCAACAATATCTGAGTACATACATAAGTTAAACAAGTTGCCATAAGATGGCTAGCACAAAGCCGGGATCTGAGATCGAAGAGCGCATGCCTCTGCTGAGATCCTCCTAACTACTCCAGTGGGTCGTCGTGGGCTGCTGCGTAGTAGTAGGCACCTCCGGTGTAGTAGTAAATCATCGACGGTGGCGTCGCCCGGGGCTCCATCGTCTCAGTCGCAGCAACCGGGTAAAGAAAGGGGAAAAGGGGAACAGGCAACCGTGAGTACTCATCCAAAGTACTGCAAGCAAGGAGCTACACTACATATGCATGGATATATGTGTAAAGGGCCATATCGGTGGGTGAAGCTGCGAGAATGCCGCGAATAAGAGGGGATATCTAATCTCGTCAAGACTACGCTCGAAGCCTCCGTCTTGCAACATGTAGAAGAGAGTAGGTGAAGTCCTCCAAGTAGCATCGCATAGCATAATCCTACCCGCGATCCCTCCTCATTGCCACTGTTAGAGAGCGATCACCGGGTTATATCCGCACTTGGAAGGGTGTGTTTTATTAAGTATCCAGTTCTAGTTGTCATAAGGTCAAGGTACAACTCCAAGTCGTCCTGTTACGAAGATCACGGCTATTGAATAGATTAACTTCCTTGTAGGGTGCACCACATAACCCAACACGCTTGATCCCATTTGGCGGACACACTTTCTGGGTCATGCCCGGCGCGGAAGATCAACACGTCGCAGCCCCACCTAGGCTCAACAGAGAGGTCAAGACGCCGGTCTAAACCTAAGCGCCTGCAGTGCTGGGCCCATCGCCTTAGCACACAAGACGTTGCGTGGCGGCCGGAAGCGAACTAGCCCCTTAATACAAGAGCGAGCCTACGTTCCAATCCGGGCGCGCCTTCGATTCGCCGACGTCACGAAGTGCCGGTGATACCACGACGTCGAGTGCCCATAAGCATTCCAGCGTAGTTGGTTAGTGCGTATAGACCAAATGGCGGACTCGGATCAAATACCAAGATCTCGTTAAGCGTATTAAGTATCCATGACGCCAACCAGGGCAGCCCACCTCTCTCCTAGGTGGTCTCAACCTGCCTGTCGCTCCGCCACAAAGTAACGATCGGGGGCGTCGGGAACCCAGGCCCACCTCTACCGGGATAGAGCCACCTGTCCTTTCAGCCCCCATCTCCGAACAGTATCACATGTAATGTAATAGTGTAAAGTATATAGTATATGCCCGTGACCACCTCCAAGTGATCACAGCCAGTAGTATAGCATGGCGGAGCGGACAAGAATGTAGGGCCACCGATGGAACACTAGCATCCTATACTAAGCGAGAGGATAAAGGTAAAGGTAACGACAGTAGTAGCAAGGACAGGCTATGCAGCGGTATAGGATTAAGCGAAAGCGATAACATGCTACACTACTCTAATGCAAGCAGTATAGAGAAGAGTAGGCGATATCTCGGTGATCAAGGGGGGGCTTGCCTGGTTGCTCTGGCAAGAGAGAGGGGTCGTCAACTCCGTAGTCGTACTGGGTAGCAGCGGCGTCGGTCTTGGTGTCTAGCGGAAGAACAGGGGGAAGAAACAATGAATACAATGCAAACATATGCATAACGGTGCATAACAAAGCAATGTGTGATGCTAGGCATGCCCTAACGCGGTATGAGGTGATACCGGTGACGGGGGGAAACATCCGGGAAAGTATCCCCGGTGTTTCGTGTTTTGAGCGGAAGGAGCGGAGGGGAAAATTCTGAGTTTGATATGTTAGGGGTGTGTGGCGGATGAACGGGCTGCGTATCCGGGTTCGTCTCGTCGTTCTGAGCAATTTTCATGTACAAAGTTTTTCCATCCGAGTTACAGATTATTTTATATTAATTTTTAAAGTTTTAATTCAATTTTGGAATTAACAGATTTTAATTATTTAGAAAAGGTAATTATTGGATCAGCGTGGCATCAGCATGATGTCAGCAGGTCTACAGGTTGACTAGGTCAACCCTGGCACATGGGGCCCGTTCGTCATAGTCTCGGGTTAATTAAACATGGTTAAATAGTTAACTAAACGATTAGGTTAATCTAATACAGAGTTAATTAAGTTAATTAATTCTTTAATTAATCAATTAATTAATTAATTGATATTTTTATTAATTAATAATTAATTTTTAAACTCTTTTTTTAAATAAACGTTCTGGGGCTGGTGGGCCCCGTTTGGAAGCGACCCAGAGGGCCAAACGGGGACGGGTTAGGGCGCTACGGGCTGCTGGCGAAAGCCGGGCATCGGGCGCCCGCCCGCCGACAAGGCACCGTGGCGAGGCGAAAGCGCGCCGCGGCGTGGCTCAGCGCCGCCGCCATGGCGGAGCGGGCGACACGACGTGGCGACGAGGCGGCCGGGCGCGAGGCGATGGGAGGGCGCGAGGCAGCGGTGGCGGGCGATGGCGGGCGGGGCCTCGGCGGTCGACGCGTGCGGGCACGGGTCGTGAGGAGGTGAGGCGGGCGTGGTGCGGACGGCGTGGCGTGGCGCGACTTGAACGCGCCGCGATGGCGAGCGTCGCGGTCAATCTGGCGCGAGTAGCTCGCGGACGGGAGGCACAGGCGCGGCCGCGGATGCGTCTTGTGGCGGTAGCGCGGGAGACGAGGAGAGAGAGGAGGGCGCGCGGTGGCGCCGGGTGCGAGGTCGGGGCAATGGGGCGCGGGGAGGAAGTTGGAGACGACGAGCGACGTTGGGGAGGCAGACCGGCGGGGACGACGAGGCGACGAAGATTCGGGGAAGACGATGAGGGGCTCCGGCGGCGCGGTCCTCGTGCGGCGGGGGCGAGGTAGCTCCGGGAAGCGTCGGTGTTGGCGGCGGCGGCCTCGGGCGGGAGGTGACGAGGCGGTCCGTGGGAGGTGGCGTCTGCGAGGTGGTGGCGAGGCAATGGCGACGTCGAGAGGTGGCCTTGGCCAGCATGGGTCGGCGCCGTGGGGGTTCCTTCCCCCAATCCCGATCTGGATCGGGGAGGGGAAGAGAGACGTGGGGGAGGAGTGGGGGTGTGCGGTTGTGGGCTAGGGTTTCGGGGGTGTGGGTGGATAAGCGGGTGAGGGGTGGGTGGCGGTTGGGCGGGTGGGGCGGCGGGTGGCTGGTGGCGAATGGGCGGCCTCTTTGGGCCGATGCCAGTGGGGCCTCTCTCTTTTCCTTTTTTTCTGTTAGATTGTTTTCTGTTTTCTTTTATTTCTTTTTTTTGTTTTATTTAGTTTAAAGCACTTAGGCACTTTGTAAAATTATGCTTTCATCAATATAATTACTTTAGCAATATTTGTCACACCCCGAACAACTTTGTTTAATATTTTAAAACTTTTGTCGTTTAACTTGAATTTGAATTTTGAATCCAAACGGGGTTGAATCATCAGAGATTAATAACGGTAATTGTGGTGATGTGGCATCATGAAGCAGAGATTACTGTAGCTTAAATATCCGGGCGTCACACACAGCAACTCACATCAAATCATACACAAATGACACAAATCCACATGCCCATTAAGCAGATACTTGAGTTGCTATGGGCCAGATAATAAGCAGAACCACATGCCAGCCACTACGGTACTTCATTTAAAGGGCGAGGGTATTAGTACCGACCATTTAGTCCCAGTTCATGAACCGGGACTAAAGGCCCTCACCAACCGGGACTATAGGCCCTTTTTCTACTAGTGTTTATCCTAAGTTATAGAAAAATATGGTAAAATGTACATATTATGAAAGTATATTTTCTAAAGAATTCAATGAAACCGATTTGGTGGTCTAGATATCGATATACAAACTTGGTCACACTTAAGATATATCGCTTTGGATTAAGATATATTCATACTACAGATTTGCACGAACTACGTACTGATTAGTATCTTAGTTAGTATAACCAATCATAAATTATTATATTAATTTTACATATATTAAAGGCCAGACTCAAGATATATTAGGAGTAGTTGGATCGTATCTCACTTTTCTTCCACATCCTGTTCCATGTCATAGGCCTGATAAGACAATTAGTAGCAAACATGTTTATCCATCTTTCCTCGCTAATGTAGCTAGACTTTTGAGGGGCTATGTTTTTTTTTTTTTTTTGCATCGTCGCATATGGTAAGCCTGCTAATTAAGGGGGAGTATTTGTAGTATGTATATATTGTCCGTATTTCTCATCAGTTTGGTACATCAAACATAGTAATAATACTTAAACAAATAATAACAACAATGTGAAATTAAGAGTCGAATGATACAGAATCGAGATGCCCATGCATGCAAGAATTAAACATCGAATCAAGCAACAACAACAACAACAGAACAACTCACATCGAATCATACACGAAGGACACAAATAGCACATGCGTCCATGCATGCACGCAACTCACCACACAAAGAAAAACAGCAGCACCAACATCACTCCTTGATCCTTATCGGCGGCACACGCGTACGTGCGCGTGTTATAACCATGCATCTTGATAACTTAACCCGATCAGACGTAGCACTCGTAGAGCTTGATGTCCATCTTTAGACGGAAGTAGAACAACCCCTCGGTGGCGTCGGTGCGGATCGTCGCGACGCCGCGCGCCATGAAGAAGTCGCCGGTGCCCCCGACAACGGAGAAGTCACGCGTCTCGGCGTCCATGGGATCGGCGCCCATGAGGTTGAGGGTGCCCCTGCATGCCTTTGAGTTGAACACGAGCGAGAAGGAGAACCACCCGCTGTACGACTCTTCCTTGTCGTAGAAGTAGAACCCCTGCGCGCGCGCCGCCGGCTCCTCCTCCCCGAGGGGCAGCGCCGTCCCCTCCGTCACCGGGTCGTCGAACACCACTCATGCCGAAGAAGGTGCCGTTGCTCCAGTGCGTTGTGCTCAGGCCCGTCGGCTTGGTTACTGGCGCCGCCGTCGCGTTCGCTGTGTTGTTGACGCCGTTGTAGAGGATGTCGTGGAGGTAGAGCGTCATCTTCTTTCACGGCTCGTCAGGGCTGCTGGAGATGTGCCTCCTACGGTTGTCGCCGGCGGCCCCTGCCAAACCTAAGCCGAGCAGAAATACCACGAGCACGATCTTGCAAGATGCCGTGAGGCCTTGCATTTTTCTCAGTTACCAATGAGTACTAGCGACTATCGAGTGATTAGCTCGTGAACTCGTGGCCTCGTGGGGGTATATATTTTGCTGCTGCTGCTGCTGTTGTGTTAATTGGTGACTTGAGCATGCTATTTATAGAGCAGGAATCGATGCTATGATTGGTCTGATTAAGTGGAATTGGCCGGAGAGTGAAATGGACGCAAGTTGATTGGTTGAGCAGAAAGTGCGAGCGCGCATGGTTGGTTACGCCGGCGTACTGGCGTAGCATATGTATCCTTAGTTTTGTTGCAACGTGCTCCATGCTGCACAAACTTATGATAGAATATTAGAATATTATGTCTTGGAATGACCCCAGTATCGCATTTATAAAAACCCTACTTAATTTGTCATGCAACTGTCTAAACCAATTTTATGAGCTGAGTCTGGAGTATGTTTTTTTTTTCAAACAATGTGTTGTGTACATACAAAGTTGGTGCATTTACAAAGCCTGAGTAATGGTAGGAGAGGTATAGTTGGCCTCGGTTATCATTTAGAAGACCCGGTGAATGAAATAACTACGAAGATGGTAAATATTTAGTGATATTTCTAGACAAGGTGAGAGGGGAATATGAAAGATAAGAATGAAACATACAAACATGCATTCTAAAGTTCTAATATATCCACAGCAAAATTCTAACATATAGCAATTGCAACATTAATACAGAAATTATAAATGTGCAACACAATTCCAACTGCAATATTCAGAGCAAAATAACACGAAAATATATAGCCATTCAATAACATTCATAGCAGTAATATATATGATTCATATCACAATTCTTATTAAAGCATTCACACATAAATATTACATAACTCTATACACCACATAGCATAATATGCATATCAAACCTGTATGAGATGCGTATGACAATTCTAATTGCAACATTCATAGCAAAATAATACTTCCAAAAGTTAGTACAAAGTTGAGTCACTTATTTTGGGACAGAGGGAGTAGAAAGATCCATACCACAATTCATAGCAACAAACTATAAGAGCCATTCAATAACATTCATAGCAATAAACTACAAGATCCATACCACAATTAAACTGAAACATTCATACCACAATCTTACAAGGTTCTATCCACCACGGGGCATAGGATGCCTAGAAAAAAATATAAGATATGAAGAGCAAAATTGTAATCGCAACATTCATAGAAAAATGCACCATGTAGCAAAAATCCATGCATTCCTACAAAGTAAAGAAGCTCACGATCTTGGTCACTACCACAATCGAATAACATGGCGGCATTGCCGTGTCAACGACCGCAGATGATGGCACAGGCGACCCGACAGCAGGATAGAGGCACCACGACACCACCACCACAACACCACAACCACATCATCTCTACTGGGTTTACTACCACGCATGGTGGCATGGGAGTGTTGGGGAACGTTGCATAAAATAAAATTTTCCTACGTTCACCAAGATCCATCTATGAGTTCATCTAGCAACGAGAGAGAGAGAGAGAGAGAGAGAGAGAGAGAGAGATGCATCTACATACCCTTGTAGATCGCGTGCGGAAGCGTTCAAGAGAACGGGGTTGAGGGAGTCGTTCTCGTCGTGATCCAAATCACCGGAGATCCTAGCGCCGAACGGACGGCACCTCCGCGTTCAACACACGTACGGTCAGCGTGACGTCTCCTCCGTCTTGATCCAGCAAGGGGGGAGGAGAGGTTGATGAAGATCCAGCAGCACGATGGCGTGGTGGTGGATGCAGCAGGGCTCCGGCAGGGCTTCGCCAAGCAACTACGGGAGGAGGAGGAGATGTAGCAGGGGGAGGGAGGCGCCAAGACTTAGGTGCGGCTGCCCTCCCTCCCCCCTCCTTTATATAGGCCCCTGGGGCCACAGAGATGGGAATCTCCCAAGGGGGCGGCGGCCAGGGGGGTTGGAGTGCCCCCCAAGGCAAGTGGGGTGCGCCCCCACCCTAGGGTTTTCAACCCTAGGCGCAGGGAGGGCCCAAGGGGGGGGGCACCAGCCCACTAGGGGCTGGTTCTCCTCCCACTTCAGCCCACGGGGCCCTCCGGGATAGGTGGCCCCACCCGGTGGACCCCCGGGACCCTTCCGGTGGTCCCGGTACAATACCGGGTGACCCCGAAACTTTCCCGATGGCCGAAACCGCACTTCCTATATATAATTCTTTACCTCCGGACCATTCCGGAACTCCTCATGACGTCTGGGATCTCATCCGGGACTCCGAACAACATTCGGTTTGCTGCATACTCATATTCGTACAACCCTAGCGTCACCGAACCTTAAGTGTGTAGACCCTACGGGTTCGGGAGACATGCAGACATGACCGAGACGGCTCTCCGGTCAATAACCAACATCGGGATCTGGATACCCATGTTGGCTCCCACATGCTCCTCGATGATCTCATCGGACGAACCACGATGTCGAGGATTCAAGCAACCCCGTATACAATTCCCTTTGTCAATCGGTATGTTACTTGCCCGAGGTTCGATCGTCGGTATCCCAATACCTCGTTCAATCTCGTTATCGGCAAGTCACTTTACTCGCATCAGTAATGCATGATCCAGTGACCAAACACTTGGTCACTTTGAGCTCATTATGATGATGAATTACCGAGTGGGCCTAAGTGATACCTCTCCGTGTACGGAGTGACAAATCATCTCGATCTGTGTCAACCCAACAGACACTTTCGAGATACCGTAGTGCACCTTCATAGTCACCCGATTACGTTGTGACGTTTGGTACACCCAAAGCACTCCTACGGTATCCGGAGTTACGATCTCATGGTCTAAGGAAAAGATACTTGACATTGGAAAAGCTCTAGCAAAAGCGAACTACGATCTTGTGCTATGCTTAGGATTAGGTCTTGTCCATCACATCATTCTCCTAATGATGTGATCCCATTATCAATGACATCCAATGTCCATAGTCAGGAAACCATGACTATCTGTTGATCAACGAGCTAGTCAACTAGAGGCTCACTAGGGACATATAGTAGTCTATGTATTCACACGTGTATTACGATTTCCGGATAATACAATTATAGCATGAATAAAAGACAATTATCACGAACAAGGAAATATAATAATAATCCTTTTATTATTGCCTCTAGGGCATATTTCCAACAGTCTCCCACTTGCACTAGAGTCAATAATCTAGTTACATTGTGATGAATCGAACACCCATAGAGTTCTGGTGTTGATCATGTTTTGCTCATGAAGAGGTTTAGTCAGCGGATCTGCGACATTTAGATCCGTATGCACTTTGCAAATTTCTATGTCTCCATCTTGAACATTTTCACGAATGGAGTTGAGCGGCGCTTGATGTGCTGGTCTTCTTGTGAAACCTGGGCTCCTTGGCAAGTGCAATAGCTCCGGTGTTGTCACAGAAGAGTTTGATCGGCCCCGACGCATTGGGTATGACTCCTAGGTCGGTGATGAACTCCTTAACCCAAATTGCTTCATGCGCTGCCTCCGAGGCTGCCATGTACTCCGCTTCACATGTAGATCCCGCCACGACGCTCGCTTGCAGCTGCACCATCTTCTTGCTCCACCATTCAACATATACACGTATCCGGTTTGTGACTTAGGGTCATCAGATCTGTGTCGAAGCTAAGCGTCGGCGTAACCCTTCTGACGAGCTCTTCGTCACCTCCATAAACGAAACATGTCCTTAGTCCTTTTCGGTACTTCAGGATATTCTTGACCGCTGTCCGGTGTTCCTTGCGGGATTACTTTGGTACCTTCCTACCAAACTTACGGCAAGGTTTACATCAGGTCAGTACACAGCATGGCATACATAATAGACCCTATGGCTGATGCATAGGGATGACACTCATCTCTTCTATATCTTCTGCCGTGGTGGGACATTGAGCCGAGCTCAATTTCACACCTTGTAATCTGAGCAAGAACCCTTTCTTGGACTGATCCATTTTGAACTTCTTCAATATCTTATCAAGGTATGTGCTTTGTGAAAGACCTATGAGGCGTCTCGATCTATCCCTATAGATCTTGATGCCTAATATGTAAGCAACTTCTCCAAGGTCCTTCATCGAAAAACTCTTATTCAAGTAGGCCTTAATGTTGTCCAAAAGTTCTATATCATTTCCCATCAAAAGTATGTCATCTACATATAATATGAGAAATGCTATAGAGCTCCCACTCACTTTCTTGTAAACGCAGGCTTCTCCATAAGTCGCATAAACAAACGCTTTGATCATCTCATCAAAGCGAATGTTCCAACTCGAGATGCTTGCACCAGCCCATAAATGGATCGCTGGAGCTTGCATACCTTGTTAGCATTCTTAGGGTCGACAAAACCTTCCGGCTGCATCATATACAGTTCTTCCTTAAGATAGCCGTTTAAGGAATGCCGTTTTGACGTCCATTTGCCATATCTCATAATCATAGTATGCGGCGATTGCTAACATGATTCAGACGGACTTCAGCTTCGCTACGGGAGAAAAAGTCTCATCGTAGTCAACCCCTTGAACTTGCCGATAACCTTTAGCGACAAGTCGAGCTTTATAGATGGTAACATTACCATCCGCGTCCGTCTTCTTCTTAAAGATCCATTTGTTTTCTATCGCTCGCCGATCATCGGGCAAGTCTGTCAAAGTCCATACTTTGTTTTCATACATGGATCCTATCTCGGATTGCATGGCTTCAAGCCATTTGTTGGAATCTGGGCCCGCCATCGCTTCTTCATAGTTCGAAGGTTCACCGTTGTCTAACAACATGATTTTCAGGACAGGGTTGCCATACCACTCTGGTGTGGAACGTGTCCTTGTGGACCTACGAAGTTCAGTAGCAACTTGATCCGAAGTACCTTGATCATCATCATTAACTTCCTCTCCAGTCGGTGTAGGCACCAAAGGAACATTTTCCTGAGCTGCACTACTTTCCGGTTCAAGAGGTAGTACTTCATCGAGTTCTACTTTCCTCTCACTTACTCCTTTCGAGAGAAACTCTTTTTCCAGAAAGGATCCGTTCTTGGCAACAAAGATCTTGCCTTCGGATCTAAGGTAGAAGGTATACCCAATGGTTTCCTTAGGGTATCCTATGAAGACGCATTTTTCGACTTGGGTTCGAGCTTTTCAGTTGAAGTTTCTTGACATAAGCATCGCATCCCCAAGCTTTTAGAAACGATAGCTTAGGTTTCTTCCCAAACCATAATTCATACGGTGTCGTCTCAGCGGATTTAGACGGTGCCCTATTTAAAGTGAATGTAGCTATCTCTAGAGCGTATCCCCAAAATGATAGCGGTAAATCTGTAAGAGACATCATAGATCGTACCATATCCAATAGAGTGCGATTACGACGTTCGGATACACCGTTACACTGAGGTGTTCCAGGCGGCGTGAGTTGTGAAACGATTCCACATTTCCTTAAGTGTGTACCAAATTCATGACTTAAATATTCTCCTCCATGATCTGATCGTAAGAACTTTATTTTTGGTCACGTTGATTCTCTACCTCATTCTGAAATTCCTTGAACTTTTCAAAGGTCTCAGACTTGTGTTTCATCAAGTAGACATACCCATATCTACTCAAGTCATCAGTGAGAGTGAGAATATAACGATATCCTCCGAGAGCCTCAACGCTCATTGGACCGCACACATCGGTATGTATGATTTCCAATAAGTTGGTTGCTCGCTCCATTGTTCCGGAGAATGGAGTCTTGGTCATTTTGCCCATGAGGCATGGTTCGCATGTGTCAAATGATTCATAATCGAGAGACTCTAAAAGTCCATCAGCATGGAGCTTCTTCATGCGCTTGACACCAATGTGACCAAGGCGGCAGTGCCACAAGTATGTGGGACTACCGTTACCAACTTTACATCTTTTGGTATTCACACTATGAATATGTGTAATATTACGTTCGAGATTCATTAAGAATAAACCATTGACCATCGAAGCATGACCATAAAACATATCTCTCATATAAATAGAACAACCATTATTCTCGGATTTAAATGAGTAGCCATCTCGTATTAAACGAGATCCTGATACAATGTTCATGCTTAAACTTGGCACTAAATAACAATTATTGAGGTTTAAAACTAATCCCGTAGTTAAATATAGAGGTAGCGTGCCGATGGCGATCACATCAACCTTGGAACCATTCCCGACGCGCATCGTCACCTCGTCCTTCGCCAGTATCCGCTTATTCCGCAGCTCCTGCTGTGAGTTACATATATGAGCAACAGCACCGGTATCAAATACCCAGGAGTTAATACGAGTAATGGTAAGGTACACATCATTTACATGTATATCAAATACACCTTTAGTGTTGCCGGCCTTCTTGTCTGCTAAGTATTTGGGGCAGTTCCGCTTCCATGACCCTTCCTTTGCAATAAAAGCACCCAGTCTCGTGCTTGGGTCCATTCTTTGACTTCTTCCCGCAAGCGGCTTACCGGGCGGCTACATCCTTGCCGTCCTTCTTGAAGTTCTTCTTACCCTTGCCCTTCTTGAACTTAGTGGTTTTATTGACCATCAACACTTGATGTTCTTTCTTGATTTCTACCTCTGCGACTTGACATTGAAAATACTTCAGGAATAGTTTTCACCATCCCCGCATATTGTAGTTCATCACAAAGCTCTTGTAGCTCGGTGGGGCGATGAAGGATTCTGTCAATGACCGCCTCGTCAGGGAGGTTAATGTCCAGTGGGACGGCGGTTGTGCAACCCTGACATTTTGAGTATGTGCTCCTTGAGAACTATTTTCCTCCATCTTACAACTATAGAACTTGTCGGAGACTTCATATCTCTCGACCGGGCATGAGCTTGGAAAACCATTTTCAGCTCCTCGAACATCTCATATGCTCCGTGTTGCTCAAAACGCTTTTGGAGCCCGGTTCTAAGCTGTAAAGCATGCCGCTTCGAACGAGGGAGTAATCATCAAGACGAGACCGCCAAGCGTTCATAACGTCTTGGTTCTCAGGATGGGTTCTTCACCTAGCGGTGCTTCTAGGACATATTGTTTCTTGGCTGCTATGAGGATGATCCTCGGGTTCGGACCCGATCCGAATAGTTGCTGCCATCATCTTCAGCTTGGTTTTCTCTAGGAACGCGTTGAAGTTCATGGTGACATGAGCGTTGGCCATTTGATATACAAGACATTTTGCAAAGATTTTAGACTAATGTTCATGACAATTAAGTTCATCTAATCAAATTATTTAATGAACTCCCACTCAGATTTGACATCCGTCTAGTCATCTAAGTGTTACATGATCCGAGTCGACTAGGCCGTGTCCGATCATCACGTCAGACGGACTAGTCTTCGTCGGTGAACATCTCCATGTTGATCGTATCTTCCATACGACTCATGTTCGACCTTTCGGTCTCTTGTGTTCCGAGGCCATGTCTGTACATGCTAGGCTCGTCAAGTTAACCTAAGTGCTTTGCATGTGTAAAACTGTCTTACACCCGTTGTATGTGAACGTAGGAATCTATCGCACCCGATCATCACGTGGTGCTTCGAAACAACGAACTTTAGCAACGGTGCACAGTTAGGGAGAACACTTTCTTGAAATTATTATAAGGGATCATCTTATTTACTACCGTTGATCTAAGTAAACAAGATGCAAAAATATAATAAACATCACATGCAATTATATAGTAGTGACATGATATGGCCAATATCATATAGCTCCTTTGATCTCCATCTTCGGGGCTCCATGATCATCTTGTCCCCGGCATGACACCATGATCTCCATCATCATGATCTCCATCATCGTGTCTCCATGAAGTTGCTCGCCAACTATTACTTCTATTACTATAGCTAACGGTTTAGCAATAAAGCAAAGTAATTACATGGCGTTGAATCAATGACACGCAGGTCATACAATAATTAAGACAACTCCTATGGCTCCTGTCGGTTGTCATACTCATCGACATGCAAGTCGTGATTCCTATTACAAGAACATGATCTCATACATCACAATATATCATTCATCATACATCATAACTTTTGGCCATATCACATCACAAGGCAATTGCTGCAAAAACAAGTTAGATGTCCTCTAATTGTTGTTGCATCTTTTACGTGGCTGCAATAGGGTTCTAGCAAGAACGTTTTCTTACCTCTGAAAAAGCCTGGCGTGATTTGTCAACTTCTATTTACCCTTCATAAGGACCCTTTTCGTGAATCCGCTCCAACTAAAGTGGGAGAGACAGACACCCGCTAGCCACCTTATGCAACTAGTGCATGTCGATCGGTGGAACCTGTCTCACGTAAGCGCACGTGTAAGGTCGGTCCGGCCGCTTCATCCCACAATACCGCTGAAGCAAAATAAGACTAGTAACGGCAAGAAAGTTGACAACATCTCGCCCACAACAAATTGTGTTCTACTCGTGCAATAGAGAACTACGCATAGACCTAGCTCATGATGCCACTGTTGGGGAATGTTGCATAAAATAAAATTTTCCTACGTTCACCAAGATCCATCTATGAGTTCATATAGCAACGAGAGAGAGAGAGAGAGAGAGAGAGAGAGAGAGAGAGAGAGAGATGCATCTACATACCCTTGTAGATCGCGTGCGGAAGCGTTCAAGAGAACGGGGTTGAGGGAGTCGTTCTCGTCGTGATCCAAATCACCGGAGATCCTAGCTCCGAACGGACGGCACCTCCGCGTTCAACACATGTACGGTCAGCGTGACTTCTCCTCCGTCTTGATCCAGCAAGGGGGAAGGAGAGGTTGATGAAGATCCAGCAGCACGACGGCGTGGTGGTGGATGCAGCAGGGCTCCGGCAGGGTTTCGCCAAGCAACTACGGGAGGAGGAGGAGGTGTAGCAGGGGGAGGGAGGCGCCAAGACTTAGGTGCGGCTGCCCTCCCTCCCCCCTCCTTTATATAGGCCCCCTGGGGGGGCGGCCCTGGAGATGGGAATCTCCCAAGGGGGCGGCGGCCAGGGGGGTTGGAGTGCCCCCCAAGGCAAGTGGGGTGCGCCCCCCACCCTAGGGTTTTCAACCCTAGGCGCAGGGACGGCCCAAGGGGGGGGGCGCACCAGCCCACTAGGGGCTGGTTCTCCTCCCACTTCAGCCCACGGGGTCCTCCGGGATAGGTGGCCCCACCCGGTGGACCCCCGGGACCCTTCCGGTGGTCCCGGTACAATACCGGGTGACCCCGAAACTTTCCCGATGGCCGAAACCGCACTTCCTATATATAATTATTTACCTCCGGACCATTCCAGAACTCCTCGTGACGTCCGGGATCTCATCCGGGACTCCGAACAACATTCAGTTTGTTGCATACTCATATTCATACAACCCTAGCGTCACCGAACCTTAAGTGTGTAGACCCTACGGGTTGGAGACATCTGAACATGACCGAGACGGCTCTCCGGTCAATAACCAACAGCGGGATCTGGATACCCATGTTGGCTCCCACATGCTCCTCGATGATCTCATCGGACGAACCACGATGTCGAGGATTCAAGCAACCCGTATACAATTCCGTTGTCAATCGGTATGTTACTTGCCGAGATTCGATCGTCGGTATCCCAATACCTCGTTCAATCTCGTTACGGCAAGTCACTTTACTCATCCGTAATGCATGATCCGGTGACCAAACACTTGGTCACTTTGAGCTCATTATGATGATGCATTACCGAGTGGGCCCGATGATACCTCTCCGTAATACGGAGTGACAAATCCAGTCTCGATCCGTGTCAACCCAATGACACTTTCGGAGATACCGTAGTGCACCTTCATAGTCACCCGATTACGTTGTGACGTTTGGTACACCCAAAGCACTCCTACGGTATCCGGGAGTTACATGATCTCATGGTCTAAGGAAAAGATACTTGACATTGGAAAAGCTCTAGCAAAACGAACTACACGATCTTGTGGTATGCTTAGGATTAGGTCTTGTCCATCACATCATTCTCCTAATGATGTGATCCCGTTATCAATGACATCCAATGTCCATAGTCAGGAAACCATGACTATCTGTTGATCAACGAGCTAGTAAACTAGAGGCTCACTAGGGACATATAGTAGTCTATGTATTCACACGTGTATTACGATTTTCGGATAATACAATTATAGCATGAATAAAAGACAATTATCACGAACAAGGAAATATAATAATAATCCTTTTATTCTTGCCTCTAGGGCATATTTCCAACAGGGAGGCCCAACAAGACGCCACGACACACATTGCGCCAATAATGGTTGTGGGAGGGTTAGAGTTTGCGACATCGGGAAGGGGGCGAGCAACATCATATCAGGTGTAGAGGCATCGAGGATGACGCCACAACGCCAAGGAGGACGCCACAGTGTCGGATCAGTGAAGAGGTGACATGATGATGGGTGCAGAGGGAGGGTTAGGGAGGGGTGGTAGGGAGAGAGCGATGGCCGGTGGTGGGAAAGATGCACACGAGAGGCGATCGACGCTGTAAGGGTTAGGGTTTGCAAGGGGAAGGGAGGGTTAGGAAGGTGGAACAGTGGGTAGGGGGTTATAACGACCCATGTGATGGTCACTACTGGTCGGTCGCTTAGTTGTCGGTTTGTTGTGACATATCACCACTGGCAAGCTGACCTAAGAGACTGATCAATGATGGTCCCCAGAGAGTCAGCGAATCACTCATAACTGACCAGTCGACCTTTGGCCCGTTACAACATAACACTAAGAGAGTCATCAACTAACTGGTTCACGCTGGACCGTCAGTTGTGAGCATCAGCTATAACGAGTGGCCATCGGCCGATGAGTGTTGACTAGTAGTGAGGTTGTAACATCCCAAATTTTCAATTTAGAATGTTATACATAGAGCATCTTTGCATATCATATTTTTTCGTTGCATTTTTGCTCGATCCTAGAAATTCTACACAACTCAAGGACCCACGGGGAGAGTTGGGGATTTTCGTTATTTTCATATTTGAGTTTTCTCAAATTTTGAAAATAGGATCATTTGATTTTAATTATTTTATCTTCAATTATTTCTACTACCAAAATATGAGAGAGGGAATAAAATGACTTTCCCCAAAATAAAGAAATAATGAAGTTTATTTTGGAGTTTTTCGCCTTTTTATTTGAATTTAGGAAAAGTGCGCAAACCTCTGCAGAGTGTATAAACTAATCATGGTTAGCCGTGTCCCCGGTTATGGACATCTTGAGTATCTAGTACCTGGATATCATGTGAATCTCATCATGTTACTTCTAAATTAATATTGTTGGGTTTGTTAATGAGTACTTTTAATTGGGATTGAGAATGCTGTCAACCATTCTCAATGTTTCACAACCACCATGATAGTTAAATAAATTTATTCCTTTGCAGTAGGGAAAAATTGGCTTTATGCAAAACTGTAACCATAGAGCTTTCCACCAGCCAAATATGCATGTAGTATAGGCTATTCATTCCATTATTCTCTATGTGTTACATTGCCAGCATATTCCATGTGCTGACCCGTTTTCGGGCTGCAACGTTTCATGTTACAGACTTTTCAGACGACGAGTAAGGTGCATAGGTCATGGTTCTATAGTCAGTGATGCCGTTGGAATTGATGGACTCGCTTATTCTTCCAAGCCTTCCGCTGTTATCGTATTAGATGGCCTTAAGCCATATTTATTTTATTAATTTCTCTCTTGAGACATTCGATTGTAATAAGTGTGTGATTGCTACTTTGTTATATATCCTTCGAGTACTGTGTGGTGTCAGCATTACTGATCCAGAGATGACACTGATCACAGAGATCAGACTGTTTGAGATCTGGTCGCTACAGAGGTAGGCCGAGATACTGCCTTGGCTGGCCACCACGGATCTAGGTACGGGTCAGATGCAGTGGCACAGTGAATGAGGTGCGTAGATCCGGCAACCACCGTGTGCAAATCAAATGCAGCGGTGGGTTCGGCCAGGCTTGCCAGATCATTCGACCAACGCGGTGCACGGTCGTCGACTTGGTCTCATGTGGTAGCTACGAGGGGCACAACACAGTGCTCTTCTCCCTCACCGTTCTCGGCGAAAACCACCGAGACTCTATCTGTTCGGATCTCGGGCTGGAGCGGCCCACTTGCGAGCATTGGCATCTTGGTGGCCCACCTAGTGATAGCCATGTTTCTCAAAAAAAAAAAAACCTAGTGATAGCCATACGATTAAAACTCTTGTGGGGCAAAACAAATTGTCAAAAGAAACGTATCAACCATGTAAATGTACAAATAGATTTTCATAAATAAACAGAATAAAACATCATACTGAAATATACACGAATGACACAAAGTCCACATGCCCATGCATGCAACTCATCACACAAAGAAAAACAGCAGCACCAACATCACTCCTCGATCTTTATCGGCACACGCGTGCGTGCGTGTCATGAACCATCTTGATAACTTATCAGATCAGACGTAGCACTCGTAGAGCTTGATGTCCATCTTGAGGCGGAAGTAGAAGTAGCCCTCGGTGGCGTCGGTGCGGATGGTGGCGATGCCGCGCGCTATGAAGAAGTCGCCGGTGCCGCCGACGACGGAGAGGTCGCGCGTCTCGTCGTCCATGAGGTCGGCGCCCATGAGGTTGAGGGTGCCCTTGTACGCCTTGGAGTCGAACACGAGGGAGAAGGTGAACCACGCGTTGTACGACTCCTTCTTGTCGTAGAAGTAGAAGCCCTGCGCGCGCGCCACCGGCTCCTCGTCCCCGACCGGCAGCGCCGTCCCCTCCGTGACCAGGTCGTCGAACACCACCAGCATGCCGAAGAAGGTGCCGTTGCTCCAGTGCGACGTGCTCAGGTCCGTCGGCTTGGTCACCGGCGCCGCCGTCGCGTTGGCGGTGTTGTTGACGCCGTTGTAGAGGATGTCGTGGAGGTAGAGTGTCATCTGCTTGCACGGCTCGTCGGAGCTGCTGGAGACGAGCCTTCTCCGGCTGCTGTCGGCGGCGGCCCCCGCCAAGCCCAGACCGAGCAGGAGCATCACGAGCACGATCTTGGAAGCTGCCGCTGGGACTTGCATTGTCGTCATTGCAAGTTGCAACTCTCGCTGACTTAAGATGCGGCTGGCTGAAGTGCAGTATCGAGGGAGCAGCTCGTGACCTTGTGTTCTTGTTGCTGTTGTGTTGGGAGGGGACTCGAGCATGCGCTCTATTTATAGAGCAGGAATCGCCATTATACTTGGTTTGATTCAGGAGCCGGAGAGTGAAATGCACGCATGGTTGGTACGCCGGCGTAGCACTACACAGTACATCCTTATTTTTGTTGCATCCCGCAGATCGACGCTACACAAACTTACGACAGAGTATTATGTCTTGGCATGATCTCATTATCACACTGAACCTAAGCACCCTACTTAATGTGCCATACAATTGTCCCTTTTGCTTTCTACTATGTTTTTTTATTATGACAAATATAGAACTTTGTTTTTTTTGCGGGACATATCCTCTGTTTGATCATGAAAGTTATTGTTGTTGTTTTTTTGCAGGGTAAAAAAGAAAAAAATGTTGTTGTTGTAAATCTCACCTCGTATCAAGAAGATACACAACGTTAAAAGAGTTTAACCCCAATCTCTGCAAACGAAGGTGCACACAACGCACATATATACATAAATTTCAACATGCACAATGGAACAAAGAGTCCAAAATGACAAAGGAGTAATACAACTTTTTGCAAGAAGTTGTATAAAATTGCATGCATGTGAATTAAGTGTTCTTTTAGGCCGATGATGACGGTAAAGTCATACCAAGCAAAGATACTCTGATCGATTAGGCAGGAACCAAAGGATATATACGTTACGCGGTCGTACCGACCATGGATGCAAGTTAGTACTCCCTCTGTTCCTAAATAATTGTCTTTCTAAAGATTTCAACAAGTGACTATATACGGAGCAAAATGAGTAAATCTACACTTTAAAACATGTCTACATACATCTGTATATTGTAGTCCATTTGAGATGGCTAGAAAGACAAATATTTAGGAACGGAGGGAGTATAAAATTTGCATGCATGGCAAATTAAATAAGTAGTTTTTAAGGAGGCTCGGTAACGGACTCTCGTACGAATATGGTGAAAATACGGTAGCAACTTACTGGCTTGCACCGATCGCAACGAGCACAGACGGGGTTGATTCCGGCCTGCAGGTAGCTCGGCCACCAAAGGGCATTTTCGGTTTTTAAGGCCATGCCAAATTAAGTAGTACTGCCTCCGTTCACAAATATAAGATGTTCTAACTTTTTTATAAATCAGATGTATATAAACATACTTTTAGTATGTTTGTTTATTTATTTCAGTCCGTATGCAATCTATGTAAAAATATCTAAAACATATTATATTTGTGAATAAAGAGAGTAGTTTCTAAGGCCTGGAAGACAATAAGATTATACCAAGCCAACACTATTTTGATAGTCGGCGTCACATGCGTCCATTTCACTAAACCAACCATTTATCCATTTCACTAAACCAACTATTTATCGACAATTATTCTGCAAATAGCATGCTCAAACCACCTCTCAACACAACAATAACAAAAACAGAAGGTCAAAAATTGCTGCCTCGCTAGTCAAAATTGCACTTCACCGGCGACAGCCTAAGAGCATGGCTAATAGTATAACCAGTTGTTGGCTACATGATAAAACTATCATTAACAAGTATACTTTTTTGCCAAATCTTTTTTTTCCTCTCTCGCAAGGTGACTAGGGCAAAGCCTTCCTCTCTTCAATATTTGTTGGTGAGCCCATGGATTCACCTCTCCTCCGTTAGCCACTCCGGCGGCCGGTGGCTAGTATATATGTTAGGTTTTTTTTGTCCTCATACGGACAATGCTTGGACGGATGACGGCTTTTTTCTTCGAGTCGGTCTTTCAGGTTCGGTCCTTCTCAAGTTCAGCGTAGATTCTTCCAGATCCCCATGAGAGAGGGGCTAGGGTTTCTTGTCATGCGTATGCGCCAACGAGATTTAGTGACGGTGTCTTCGGATCGATTCAAGGGTTCAACAGCGCTACGGCTCTAAGGCTTTGGGCACATGCATGAATACTTCCCGGGTGTCGGCAACAAGGTCAGGCTGACCCCGGTATGAGAGCGGCAACATCGGCACGTCGATAGCTCATTCTGACGATGACGACAGTAGTTGTTCGGTGGTCCAGATACCCCGATGTAATTTTTGTTGTGTTTGGGATGCTTGGTACTTCTAGTGAACCTTTATAATATATTGGAGTCTTTTTTTGCAAAAAATGTAAAGCTATAAATCACTCATATAGTAAGGTTTGCTATAAATTTGGCTATAATAATACTTTTCTCCACCTTCTCTATTTCTCTTTCTTCATATTTATTGTATTTGCCTAGGAGCATATGTAGAACAAACTATTGTTTGAGAGTCCACTCCCTTTACTTTTCATGTCTCTCCTCTATATAGGTAAAGGTGCCACGTAAGCAGGCTATAAGCCTGCTATTATACTTGTTCTAAGCTCAGTAAGTGTTACACTCAACAATAACAATGCAAGGCGTCATGACATATGCCATGCACAGACACCGTATATATAATGCACATGTTTGCTACTATCACGCGAACACATTGTTTGCTTTATCTTGTACATGTGTAGGCTCAAACGACGACTTGTCAACTTTCACTCACCATGAGTTGACAAAACAGGCTCTAGAAAGTTACATATGGATGAATTATAATGGGTGTTTTGTACCCCACACTTGGACTCACCAAGTTCTTGCGAGGCAAGTTCAACGGAATTTTACTAAAGTGAACTCCTATCTTTGAGCCATCTTGATACGAGCTTAATGTATTGGCCACACTTTCCTTGTTGTTTTTCTCCCTTTTCTTTGCATGGTACACCTCATGTATGGAGGAGCAACATTGGAGACTAGCCAGCTCAACCATCAAGGCATCAAGTGCATGGTTAGCGTAGTACCACAATACCAAGCCATATCCTTCCCATGGTGATGCAGATTCCGTTCCAATGGGCATCATCATTTGTATCCTCTCGATGCTACATTTGAATTAATAAAAAACGGCTTTATTGTCGGAAAAAATTATCGTTTCAAGTGCTCCATCATCAAGGAACAAACACATCACATATACAAAGATAAATCTTCTTCTGGATCCTAGTACCTCTGTTCTAAAATAATAATTCACGGGTACTATGTATTACCAACATTTTGTGACTTATTTTGATTAGTACATGGACAAATTAATGCCCGAACGTGAAATCCGTCCACTGGATAGCACCAAAGAAAAATCCAATCCTGTAAAGAATCTTCTAATGTCAGTCTAGAGACCCCAGGCTCAAAAGTCATCCTCTCCTCGCGAGCTCATTTGAGCTCGCGATGAATAGTAAAATTTGAAAAAAATGACAATTTTTTTGAATTTTTTGGCCGAACTTTGACAAATGTTTCTAGTGCTTTTAAAATTTCATGATGAAATGACATTCATGGAAGTTGTGGCAAAATAATCAATATCAGCACTCCCAAATACTTTCGAAAGGTGGTCATGGTATGAATGGAAGGAGCCAAACAAGCTTTGCGTGGGGCTTGGGAACCCTTGCACGGAGGAGGACATGGACTTCTTCTATGCCTCAACGACCATCATTTTGGGCAACGGTGCCAAAACACCTTTTTGGATTCCCCATGGCTTCTTGGGCGGAAACCGAAGGACATTGCCCCTTTGATTTATGAGGCCTCCACGCGCAAGAACTGGAAGGTGCGTGAGGCCCTCCATGAAGATGCTTGGATTCTTAAGATCGGTCGCAACACCATCGTCTCCGGTGCCCACATCCTCCAATTCTTCACGTTATTGATGCTTGTGCATGACCTACATTTGGATCAACAAACTGACGATGACATTATTTGGAAACACGCCAACGACGGGTCCTACTCATGCCACCGCCTACAAGGCTCAGTTTCTTGGTGACACTTTCGCCCATGGACTTTATGATCTGGAAGGCTTGGGCCCCTCCTAAGATCAAGTTTTTTGCTTGGTTGGCTATCCAAGACCGGATTTGGACAGCCGACAGATTGGAGCGGTGCGGTTGGCAAAACTGTGGACTTTGCCCGCTCTGCAAACGTGTTGGCGAGACGGGTGCACACCTCTTCTACAAATGCCGCTACACCATTAGGCTATGGAACTCGATCATCCTTGAATTTGGTCTAGTGCACATGGACACCTCCTCTTGGCATTTGGATGGATCCGTTTTGGAATGGTGGGAAAAGCGAACCTGCTTGCAAAACCCAAACCGACGAGCCTTGGCCTCACTTACCATGCTAGTCTCTTGGACGATCTGGAACGAGCGTAATGCTCGGGTCTTCCGACACAAGAGCGCACCGCCTCCGGTCCTTCTCCGTGCTATCATCAACGACGTCAAGCTTTGGGTTCTCGCGGGAGCTAAAAAACTAGGGTGTAATCTTGTGCGCGAGTAGTTGCCATGCCGGGCATATGGGTCATTTGTAACACTCTAAAACACTTCTCTCTTATTTAATGAATGAGGCAAAGCTTTTGCCTCCGTTTCGAAAAAAAAAATACTTTCGAAATAACACTTTTGAAGCATTAAAAAAATCCATGACTTCCATGAATGCCATGTCATGGTGAAATTTTATGAGCACTCAAAATATTTGTCAATGTTTGCATAAAAATAATCTCTTTTTTTTGGATTTTACTGTTCACCCGAGCTCATTTGAGCTCCAGCACACAAACACCAGGTCCCTTCGGGCTCTGCATAGCAACTCTACCAATCTTACATAGTGCTAGTTTTGTAAATATTTTTGGACAATTGGCATGTTCATGAGGCACTGAACGGAAATTCCTCGAAGCTTCGAAAACCGACCATACAGAGTCAATCCTTCGCATGGATATCACCAACGAAAAACTCAATCAACATGGATATCCTTCGCATGCATATCACCAAACTCTATGCTCCATGAGAAGGGATACTTGCCAGCGCAAGGTTGGTCTTAGTTACAACAATGGCGTCAGTACAATTTTTTGGCGACAAGTAGAATTAGCTTTGCAAGAAAACGAGTGTTTGACAAAAAACTACCACTTTAAGGGTTTGCGTCCCACAGAACTACCACTTTAAAAAAAGTGACCAAAAACTATCATTTTTTTTAAATTTTGTCACTAAAAGCTACCACTTTCAGATAATGACCAGTTTAGACGATTTAAACGTGTTGACCGTTCAGTTGACCGTTATTACAGGTGGGACCCACACGTCATTCTTCTTCCTCCTCTCTCTATCTTTGTTTGGCATTTTCACAAACAGCTTTTGTGCATCCCGGCTCCCCGGCGGTCGTTGCCGGAGGCGAGAGGGAGGCCGGAGCGTGCAGTCCGCTGCCACGGGCTCAGCGAGGAGGGCCAGCGTCGCGCCCACGTCAGCAGTGAACCTGAACTCGCCGCCTCCACCGGCTTAGCAGGAGGGCCCGACGCGCGCCCGCGCAGCCGCTTCTCGCACCAGCCCCGACGCAATTGCCCCTGCTGGACGCCGGCGTGGGACTGCAGAGGTGTAGAACCCCACCAACGCGGCCTTGGCGGGCAGGCGGTCGGCCAGGTCGAGCGACGTGTCGAGGGAGGGCGGCTGTGTCGTTGACGGGTGGGTCGCCGACAGCCGTGTCGTGGGCGTAGACCGAGAGGCGGTGCGCGGGGGCGTCGTACTCGATCCGCACGGCAAGCTGGCTGGTGTCGACGCCGGGCGACGGCCGGTTGGGTGTGATGGTGACGTTCAAGCTGACGCCCGACGGCGGCCGCGGCCCGTACGAGCTCACGGAGCCGACCTCAACATCAGCGAGGCCATTGGTGGCGTTTGGCATGGAGGCAGCGAGCACGACCGAGCCGCTTCGAGCCTGTGGAGGGCGACGCCGCGGAAGACGATCTCGCGGAGGCGCGCGAGGCCGCTCCACCGGCGCGATATGAGGCGGTCTGAGGTGGTGCCCAGCGCGGCGAGGCGGGCGAGGATGAGGAGGAGCAAGTCGTCGGGGAGGGCCCTGATGCGGTCCGGTCGTCGCAGACGGGTGGAACGCCGGCGAAACTCCATTGACGCCCCAGATCTCGGGGATAGGTGAGGCGACCGGCGTCCGCTCTCCTGTGAAGTTGACTTTGACGCCACATCAGCGTTGACAGATGAGCCCCGCCTGTCATAAACACGTTTATGACGTCTAAACTGGTCATTATCTGAAAGTGTTAGTTTTTAGTCACAAAATTAGAAAATTTTGATAGTTTTAGGTCACTTTTTTTAAAATGGTAGTTCTGTGGGACGCAAACCCTTAAAGTGGTAGTTTTTTGTCAGTCACTCCAAGAAAAGACACTCCAAGATCATAATGCAAGATCCTTTTCTCTTCTCTCATAGGGGACCAAATAGTTATATTTGTTGTGACATTTGCAGCTTCGTGTGTATCATACACAAACATCTTCCAGTATATGTTTTTCCTTAATTTAGTTATCTGAAAAACGAGTTAAAAGCCAACGTCTCAAACAGAAAAAGTACTGCTTACCTGGTTGCAGCTGGCATCATACACAAACATCTTCCAGTATATGTTTTTCCTTAATTTAGTTATCTCAAAAACGAGTTAAAAGCCAATGTCTCAAACGGAAAGAGTACTGCTTACCTGGTTGCAGCAGCCAGCAGGAGATGTACTGTTTGAAATTGTACCTACTGGTATCATTTTCAAATGCATGGAGCGCTAGCCGCTTACAAGCAATCAGTAACATACACCTAGTGATTCAGGCATTGTTGGGGCATCTCAATGGGAGAAAATACACCATTTGATTCAAGCATTTGTCTGAAAATAAGTCACAAATCTTTTAAATTTTGTATTGGTGGGGCCTTCTCACAATAAGAAAACACCCTTTAAAAATTAGTGTATGCTGCTTAATGTAACGCGCACACGGTATTCTTTAGTAAAAGGCGAAAGAATAGTTCGCTTTGTGCTCACCACGCAGCTGCGTGAGTTTTACGGCTGCGCACCCCACAGTCTTATGTAGCCGAGTCCCATCCCTTCTCCTCTTGCCCAGGCGAGGTGGGACTAAACCAACGGATCCAGCGTCTCATGCTTCCTTTCTGCTGCAGGCCTGCAGCCATCGCACACTTCACCAGAAGCCCACAGAAGTACATAATGTTGGTTAGGCCTGGCATGTAGGTGGTCGGCCCATGGAGTGACGCCCGCTGCAGCCTGCGGCTACTCCCCCTAGAGTTGGCTTTTGGAAGCAGCTCATGCCAACTTTGGGAGAGTCTTGGCGCAAGTGGGACAACAAGAAACGACACTTGCATGCAGGCCTCTCTCGTGCTCTCACTCCCATTAATTCACATACATTCTATTATTGCTTTTGCATTTTTTTTATGAGTATTACCTTTTAAATAAATATTTTTTTCAAAAGTTTTTATATATTCAAATTCCTAGTGAGAAGGTCTTTAGAACAAGACCATTTTTTGATATATTTTTAGTATAATTTTTGTGTTCCGTCATATTTTTTTCTTTTTTTTTTGCAGGGTGTTCGGTCATATTTGAAATCAGTTTCATAAACATTATATTATTTTAAATATAACTGAATACGTATTTTGGTTATTTCACCCTATTTAAAAATTTAGTATATATTTTTAGCTATTTTCACACTACAGAAATCATTTTAGAATAATATAAAATCATTTTGGAATTAACTAAAATTATTTTTAATAGTTGTTATCACTTGCTAATTTTATTTCAATCTTACTAAATATAAATGAGTTTTATATATATCCAATATCACTCTTGTTTGAAAGGCCTTTTCGCCATGATTTCAAATAATTATAAAAAATAAAAAAACAGAACTCTAGTGTAAGGATATGAAGCATCTAAATCACTAAGAAAATTAAAATGCGAACTTTTTATACTGAAGAATGGAACATCCTTGCATGCACCTTAATTGCAAGATCGTTCTTCTTCATCAGCTTGCCCGACAATTTGTGTAATCCATTTAGTCAGGGCATCGATGTAGTTCCCGCTCTTACGTTTCTATGAAGAATGGAGATAATGGTGTCTTCCTTGATATTGAGAATTGTGTTCCTCATATGCATGAATCGGAGGACGAATTCATTTAGCCCCTCCCCGTGCCTTACTATGTACGAAAATTCAGAGTATCCGACTGGTCAAGAGAAGGAACTCTCAAAGTTGCTTCCAAACATATCGCCTAGTTGGCTCCAATTCCAAACAAAGCCCCGAGTAAGATTCATGAGACATCTTCTTATTGGTCCCGTTAAAATGGACATGGAGTGTTTGGCCATTTCGCAAGAGCTGCGACCTTGCAAAGTCGGTGGTGTGTGTGTGTGGGTGTGGGGGGGATAGGTAGGAACTCATCATGATCAGTCATCCCATCATAACTCTCGACGAAGAGCCGTCACTAGTGCGCGCATGTGGGGGGAGGGGGCAAGGCGGTGTACTCGAATGGACCCAATAGTGCTCGTAATCGTCGTCAAAGTATTATATTCTTTGTAATCGGGAGAAAAGTTAGGTTTTTGTTGGATGTTATCACGATCATGCTCTTCCCTATCCTCATGTCATCGCTAGATTTATGCCGCCTAAGGCGTCATTTCCTCATCGGTGGGAGGACCTGTGGTCATGAGCCCAGTCGTCTCGTCAGTGTGGAATATGTCTCCTTCCTTGGTGATTGCGCTCATCCTGCCTCGGTTTCTCCACCACTTCTTGGTAGACGGCCATTCCGACCTCTCGAGGACAGCCGCCGAAGCTCGCAACTGCAAGAACCATCATCAGGGGCCTCTCAAAATGCCTCCACTGTCGACATTGCGCACCCTTGTTGAGCCACGCCTCTTCTACTAGCCCCTCCACCGGAGTAGACCATAACTGAACCCCTCTCATAAAACAAGGCGCCACCACTGTAGGTTTCTTAAGCTAGCCACCACACCAAATGGATGGGGGGGGGGGGATTGAAGCAGTTGGTTAGAACCAGATCCATCTTGCCTTAAATGTGTCTGGGGATCCGACCGTACCAACATTGCACACCATCGCGTAACTACAACCGTGTGAATAATGTGTCTCGTTTCAAACGGGTCATCTGAAATGTCCTGTGACTAATATGTTATAGTGAGAGATGATTTTTTGCGAGACTATATGTGAGACCGACAAACTTAATCTGTAAAAAATTTCTAGAAGAGATACCTCTTGTTCGCACACGAACACGTCACCGTGTACCCTCGACGCTGGGGGTGATGCACCGCAGCTCACGTGAAGGAGGCCCACCGGAAGCGCGGCACGCAAGACATTCTGGTGGGCGCTTTTGGACACCCGAAACCCCACACGCCCGGGAGGGACCCTGTCAGGGCGCGCGACGGCTATGGGCTGCCCTAGGTCGACCTGATCGCCCCTAGGGCCTCGTGATTCGCCGCCCTGCAACAAGAAGAACAAACGAAGAACGAGGAAGAAGAAGAACAAGGGGAGAGAAAAAGGTAAAGGTAAAAAGTGGTATATGATTTGATCAATTGGGTGTTGTTCAATCGGCCATCACCCCTTAGGTATATAAGAGGCGGCTGGACTTCCCGTGCAAGGAAAAGGCTTCGATTCACGTCCAAAACCCTAGTCAAATTCGGATTGGTTTTATCCGAACTTTCTAAAACGGTTCGGTTTAAACTGACTGCACCTTGCGGGTCTTTTTTGTGGTGGTAAACGGTCTTGTATGGAAACGAGTCTAAAATCAACCTTGACCATTTCGACGAGGCGAACAACTTTCATGTTGAACATTTTTTGATCAGAGGTCATCTTGAAGGTCAAATTGTTCGTGCAAAACAGGGTATTATTCGCGCTACCCATCAGACAGGGTGTCTCGTGGGGCGCGCCATTTTCTGCCTCCTGACAGAGCTGCATTCCAATGGCTCTAACTTTTGGATATGGACTCGGATTGGAACGATTTTTATATAAAAATCGATCGTTTCAACGAGACGAAGACAATCTGTGTAGACCATTTTTCCAGACGAGGTAGTCTTGAGGGCGTAATAAGCCAAATAGTATTCTGAATACAAAATCTCAGAACTTCGAACATAACTTCGGCCTTAGAGATGAGACCAGATGGCTATGTTGGAGATACGAGCAATTTACCAAATGATTTTATTAACAGAAATACTAGATAAAGCACGACTAGCATAGCAGTGATAAAACAAATCATGTGATTTGACAAAGAGAAGGTAAACAACATCTGCATAAATGAACTAGAACCAAACACATCTAGAACAGACACTAGAGCAAGAAGTTGTGACAGAACCTCCAACAGGAAGAGTATGAGAACATACGGAATAGGAGAAGATGCACTGGTCCTGGGGTCGGTGTCCTCGCCAGCCATGTCGTCGAGGAGGTTGTCGACGTCGGGGAACAAGTCGTCGTCGGAGAAGTAGTCGTCGGAGTCCGGGGCGTCCGTGACGAAGAAGTCGATGGTCGCTACTGCGCTCCCAAAAACCTTATCACCCTTCTCCCGTCAGGACTTAAAAGGTGCATTAGGAGGCCTCATCGTCCCGACTGCGGTGCACGCCGCAAGCCGGGATGGGGAAGAACGTAGCAGCAACGCAATGCTCAAGAACTTGTGGAGAGAGGAAGAATAGGTTCTGGTGCGTCTCTCTAAGAGGAGCGACCTCCCTTTTATAGGCGCAAGAGAAGGAGGCGAGAGGCTGCGCCGGGAGCTGAAGAGAATGAGGGAGACGAAACGAACAGGCATCAGGCGAAGAGGTGCGCCGTTCGTATTCAATCTCCACTACAGCAAAAACGTTTCAGCTTTCGCGTGACCTTTCGTATACCCGCCGTGCATGCCAAAATTGCAAAATTTAGACATCGACTCGGCTCATTCCCGCAACCCGCAGCGTGACGCGGCGCGGCGCGGCGTGGCAAGGCGGGCGACGGAGGAAGAGTACGCATGGATGTCCCTCTTGTTCTCATCCTCATACATGTGGAGAAAGAGCCTCCCTTATAAAGAGGTCCAACTCCCTCTAAACTAGCAATGTGGGACTAAACTTTAGTTCCACCTCTTGCCTTGCACGAATGGGCTGCATGGGCCTCTAGGATTTATTAGGAATTTCTGAAACTGCTATTGGGCTGGGCCCAAAATAGACAAAATTCTAGTAATCCCCCACCAGATCTTAGAGGCACACAAAATTTGCCTTTGGTTCCAAAACACTATTTTATATACTGCTGCGGTGGAGACTGTTAAGTTGAACTTCCACCTAGAACTCTATGCTACACTAGTAAGCAACTTGAGCAAAGGATGGGCCTTGAAGCGCAAGTTTTACGTGAATCTAGCTTCACATAAAGCCTTGACCGACACGTGGCTACCGTGGGTCTTCCCCGCAGGTGTAGCTTATGCGTCATACTCCGAGACCTTTCATGAGTTTACTAGAGAGAACTCTACCTCATAGATTGCGACATTTAACAATCAGACTCATATAGGCGTGTTCTTCAAAAGATGTTCTGTAGGACAACATCTCTGCTTAAATGAGCCACTTAGAACACATTAAAATATACATCAACCTGCCCTGCAGTTTTAGGAGAGTATTGCATCTTCATGAAGTGGTATTATTAATAGTAAGGATACTCTCCTCTCAGTTGATCAACAACTTGTCTTCCACATCTAATTCACGGGATCTCCGATCACAAAGAATAGGTTACCACTGTGAACAACTCATATTGTGGGTCTCATACCCATCTCCCTCGATGCATTATCTATCACATTACGTGATAGACCCTTAGTAAAAGGATCTGCCAGATTTTTAGATGTTCGGATATAATCCAATGCAATAACTACGGAGTTTCCCATTTTCCTGACAGACTTTAACCTTCTCTAAACGTGTCTTGATGACTTCATGTTATCCTTTGAGCTTCTCACTTTCGTGATCACAGTTTGATTGTCGAAGTTCATAAGGATACCCGGTACAGGTTTCTCAACAACCGACAAGTCATTCAAGAGCCGGCGAAGCCAATCTGCTTCGACCGTAGATGTATCTAGTGCTGTGAGTTCTGCTTCCATTGTTGACCTCGTTAAGATGGTCTGCTTGCAAGACTTCCAAGAAACAACGCCACCTCCATGAGTGAATACATAACCGCCGTGGCCTTTATCTCATCAACATCGAGATCGAGCCGAGTCACTATACCCTTCAAGCACCTTTGGGTGCCCGTGTAGTGAATTCCATAATTGATGCCTTTCAAATAACGCAAAACTCTCTAGAGCTTTCTAATGCACATCTCCTGGTTTTGAGACAAACCGACTCAGTTTGCAAACAACAAAAGAGATGTCAGGTCTTGTAGCACTGGCTAAGTACATAAGCGAGCCAATAATCTGAGAATATTTCAATTGATCTCTAGCAATTCTTCGATTCTTTCGAAGTAACACACTCACATCATATGGTGTTGGAGAGGGCTTACAGTCACTATAGCCAAAGCGACTCAAGATCTTTTCCACATAGTGAGATTGAAGCAATGTAATCCCACCATCATCGTCCCTCAACAACTTGATGTTTAGAATGACATAAGCCACACCTAGATCCTTCATTTCAAAACAGCGAGATAGGAAGTCCTTGACCTCCTTAATAACATCCAGATTTGTTCCGAAAATCAGTATGTCATCAACATACAAGCAAAGGATAACTCCCTCGCCCCCACCATGGCGATAGTACACACATTTGTCAGCTTCGTTTACAACAAAGCCTGCAACTATTAAAGTTCTTTCAACTCATGCCACTGTTTAGGTGCTTGCTTGAGTCCATACAAAGACTTCAGCAACTTGCACACTTTTCCTTCCTGACCATCTAGTACAAACCCATCTGGTTGTTCCATATAAATTTCCTCGTCCAACTCTCCATTTAGGAAAGCAGTCTTAACATCCATTTGATGAACGAGAAGACCATGTGAGGCAGCTAGTGAAAGTAGAACTCGAATAGTGGTCAGTCGAGCCACAGGTGAGTAAGTATCAAAGAAGTCTTCACCTTCCTTTTGGGTATAACCCTTAGCCACGAGCCGAGCCTTGTACTTTTCAATAGTACCATCAGGCCTAAGCTTCTTCTTGAATACCCATTTGCATCCTATAGGTTTGCACCCAGAAGGACTATTAGTTATCTCCCAAGTTTCATTTGCCAAGATGGAATCCATCTCGCTATGAACTGCTTCCTTCCAGTAGTCAGCATCTTCAGATGCATAAGCCTCTGAAATAAAACTGGGAGTGTCATCTATGAGATACACAAGAAAATCATCACCAAAGGACTTTGCAGTCCTCTGTCTCTTGCTCCTAGTAGGAACTTCATTGTTCTCCTCCACAGGACTTTCAAAGTGTTCCATCGAAATGGCAGGTTTGGTAATTGTAACTGGTTCCTGATTCGATGAACTAGGCATCTCCTGATTATATGAGGTAGCCATATCCTTCATGGGAAAGATATCTTCAAAGAAAGTCGCATCATTCGACTCCATGATCGTACCGACATGCATGTCAGGTACCTCAGATTTTACAACCAAGAATCTATAACCAATGCTATGAAAAGCATATCCCAGGAAAACACAATCCACGGTCTTTGGTCCAAGCTTGCGCTTCTTTGGAATTGGCACATTGACTTTAGCCAAACAACCCCAGGTTCGTAGATAAGAGAGTTTTAATCTTTTCTTCTCCCATTCCTCGAATGGAGTTATCTCTTTATTCTTTGTGGGAACTCGGTTTAGGACATGACATGCAGTCAATATCGCCTCCCCCCACCATGCCTTGGAGAGACCCGATGTGTCTAACATGGAGTTAACCAAATCAGTTAGAGTACGGTTCTTTATTTCGGCCACCCCATTTGACTGAGGTGAATAGAGAGGCGTGCTATCATGGATTATACCATGTTCCTCACAAAAAGCATCAAATTCATTGAAAAAATACTCTCCACCACGGTCGGATCTAAGCCTCTTGATTTTCCGATCAAGTTGGTTTTCCACTTCAGCTTTATAGATCTTGAAAAATTTTAAAGCCTCATCCTTAGATTTTAGAAGATACACACGGCAGTATCTAGTGGAGTCATCAATTAACGTCATGAAATATTTCTTTCCACCTTTTGTCAAAACACCATTCATTTCACATAAATCTGAATGTATGAGCTCTAGTGGTGCAAGATTTCTCATTTCCACAGTCGTGTGAGACTTACGAGGTTGCTTAGCTTGCACACAAACTTGACACTTAGATCCCTTGACAGTGGTGAAACTAGGGATTAAGTTCAACTTCGCTAGTCGCGATATGCAACCAAAGTTAACATGACAAAGACGTGAGTGCCACACATTTGATTCACTATTGTTGCAAACATGATTAACAACTTTATTGCAAACGTCTGATAAGGATAAACGAAATAGGCCTCCTGACTCATAGCCTTTACCGACAAATGTTCCATACTTGGATATTACAAATTTATTCGACTCAAAGACAAGCTTATAGCCATCTCTACACAGAAGAGATCCGCTAACAAGATTTTTATTGACGGAGGGGACATAATGCATGTTTTTCAGCCGCACGATCTTCCCCGAAGTAAACTTCAGATTGACCGTGCTAAAACCACGAACAAAAGCACTTGAACCGTTGCCCATCAACACGGTTGAAGTTCCCGCGGTCTGATAAGACTAAAACATGGAAATATCACCACATACATGCAATAAAGAGACAACCATAAGGCTTCTGCCAGTTGCCGATAACTTCAAAAAAACATGATCATCTCATACAACAACTTATATCTCATCACGTCTTGACCATATCACATCACAACAAGCCCTACAAAAACAAGTTAGATGTTCTCTACTTTGTTGTTGCAAGTTTTACGTGGCTGCTACGGGCTTAGCAAGAACCGTTCTTACCTACACATCAAAACCACAATGAATTTTCGTCAAGTATGTGTTGTTTTAACCTTCAACATGGACCGGACGTAGCCACACTCGATTCAACTAAAGTTGGAGAAACTGACACCCGGCAGCCACCTGTGTGTGAAGCACGTCGGTAGAACCAGTCTCGCGTAAGCGTACGCGTAATATCGGTCCGGGCCGCTTCATCCAACAATACCGCCGAATCAAAGTATGACATGTTGGTAAGCAGTATGACTATTATCGCCCACAGCTCACTTGTGTTCTACTCGTGCATATAACATCTGCGCATAAACCTGGCTCGGATGCCACTGTTGGGGAACGTAGTAATTTCAAAAAAATTCCTACGCACACGCAAGATCATGGTGATGCATAGCAACGAGAGGGGAGAGTGTTGTCCACGTAACCTCGTAGACCGAAAGCGGAAGCGTTATGACAACACGATTGATGTAGTCGTACGTCTTCATGATTTGACCGATCCTAGTACCAAAAGTACGGCACCTCCGCAATCTACACACGTTCATCTCGGTGACGTCCCACGAACTCTCGATCCAGCTGAGTGTCGAGGGAGAGCTTCGTAAGCACGACGGCGTGATGACGGTGATGATGAAGCTACCGGTGCAGGGCTTCGCCTAAGCACTACGACGATATGACCGAGGTAGATTATGGTGGAGGGGGCACCGCACACGGCTAAGATATCAATGATCAACTTGTGTGTCTTTGGGGTGCCCCCTGGCCACGTATATAAAGGAGCAAGGGGAGGGGGGCGGCAGCCTCATAGGGTGCGCCCCAAGGGGGGAATCCTACTCCTACTAGGAGTAGGTTCCCCCTTTCCTAGTCCAACTAGGAGGGGAAGGAAAGAGGAGGAGGGAGGAAGGAAAGAGGGGGCCGACCCCCAAAGCCCTAAACCAATTCGGTTTGGGCCTAGGGAGGCACATCCCATGATACGTCTCCGTCGTATCTACTTTTCCAAACACTTTTGCCCTAGTTTTGGACTCTAACTTGCATGATTTGAATGGAACTAACCCGGACTGACGTTTTCAGCAGAATTGCCATGATGTTATTTTTGTGCAGAAATAAAAATTCTCGGAATGACCTGAAAATCAACGGAGAATTATTTTGGAATTAATAAAAAATACCGGTGAAAGAATCAAGGCCAGGGGGCCCACACCCTGTCCATGAGGGTGGGAGGCGCGCCTACCCCCCGTGCCTCGTGGGCCCCCTGGAGCTCCACCGACCTCAACTCCAACTCTATATATTCACGTTCGGGGAGAAAAAAAATCAGGGATAAGAATTCATCGCGTTTTACGATACGGAGCCGCCGCCAAGCCCTAATCTCTCTTGGGAGGGCTGACCCGGAGTCCGTTCGGGGCTCCGGAGAGGGGAATCCGTTGCCATCGTCATCATCAACCATCCTCCATCACCAATTTCATGATGCTCACCGCCGTGCGTGAGTAATTCCATCATAGGCTTGCTGGACGGTGATGGGTTGGATGAGATTCATCATGTAATCGAGTTAGTTTTGTTAGGGTTTGATCCCTAGTATCCACTATGTTCTGAGATTGATGTTGCTATGACTTTGCTATGCTTAATGCTTGTCACTAGGGCCCGAGTGCCATGATTTCAGATCTGAACCTATTATGTTTTCATGAATATATGTGAGTTCTTGATCCTATCTTGCAAGTTTATAGTCACCTACTATGTGTTATGATCCGACAACCCCGAAGTGACAATAATCGGGATCACTCCCGGTGATGACCGTAGTTTGAGGAGTTCATGTATTCACTATGTGTTAATGCTTTGGTCCGGTACTCTATTAAAAGGAGGCCTTAATATCCCTTAGTTTTCATTAGGACCCCACTGCCACGGGAGGGTAGGACAAAAGATGTCATGCAAGTTCTTTTCCATAAGCACGTATGACTATATTCGGAATACATGCCTACATTACATTGATGAATTGGAGCTAGTTCTATGTCACCCTATGTTATGACTGTTACATGATGAACCGCATCCGGCATAATTCTCCATCACCGATCCAATGCCTATGAGCTTTTCACATATTGTTCTTTGCTTATTTACTTTTCCGTTGCTACTGTTACAATCATTACAAAACCCAAAATTATTACTTTTGCTATCGTTACCATTACTTCCATATTACTTTGCTACTAAATACTTTGCTGCACATACTAAGTTATCCAGGTGTGGTTGAATTGACAACTCAACTGCTAATACTTGAGAATATTCTTTCGCTCCCCTTGTGTCGAATCAATAAATTTGGGTTGAATACTCTATGCTCGAAAACTGTTGCGATCCCCTATACTTGTGGGTTATCAAGACTATTTTCTAGCGCCGTTGCTGGGGAGCATAGCTCTATTCTTTGAGTCACTTGGGATTTATATCTGCTGGTCATTATGAAGAACTTGAAAGACGAGAAAACAAAAATGTATCCCTCAACTACGAGGGAGGTAAGGAACCGCCATCTAGATCTCGCACTTGATTCACCTTACATTTTGAGTAAGTTTGCGACACCTAAACCTGCTTCGCTATTACCGATATGTCGCATGTTATTGATGATGCCACTTCGCTATGCATGATACTTATGATGAAACTACTTCTATGCTTGATACTACTGTGCCACTTGGTGAATTTCTTGATGAACAACTTGCTAGGGCTAGAGAGAATGAAATTATTGAAACCGATAATATTGATGAAAGCGATGATGAAGATTCTCCCCTAGATATGAATTGCTGTTGTTCGAGGGCTATGTTATGGATGAAGAAACTGCTAGAGACTTTCTTGCTTGCAATGATAGAAGTGATCTTAAGAAATTATTAGCCAAGTTGAAACAAAAATCTCTGAATGCTAGAATGAAATATGATCCTGCTTATGCTACTTCACCTATCTTTGTTACTGATACGGATTATGAATTCTCTGTTGATCCTGATATAATTACTTTGGTTGAATCTGATCCTTTCTATGGCTATGAATCTGAAACTGTTGTGGCACATCTTACTAAATTAAATGATATAGCCACCCTGTTCGCTAATGATGAGAAAACTCGCTACTATTATATCCTTAAGATATTTCCGTTCTCATTAAAGGGTGATGCTAAAACATGGTTTAATTCTCTTGATCCTGGTTGTGTGCGTAGTCCCCAGGATATGATTTATTACTTCTTTGCTAAATATTTCCCTGCTCATAAGAAAAAAGCTACTTTGAGGGAAATATATAATTTTGTGCAAATTGAAGAAGAGTCTCCCACAAGCTTGGGGGAGGATTCTCCAATTACTTAATGCTTTGCCTGATCATCCTCTCAAGAAAAATGAAATACTTGATATCTTTTATAATGGACTAACTAACCGATGCTTCCAGAGACCACCTGGATAGTTGTGCTGGTTGTGCTTTCAGGGAAAGAACTATTGATCAAGCTGAAATTCTATTGAATAATATGTTGACCAATGAAAATAATTGGACACTTCCTGAACCAACTCTTAAGCCAACTCCAAAGAAAAGGGGTATCTTATTTCTCAGTCGTGAAGATATGCAAGAGGCAAAGAAATCCATGAAGGAAAAAGGTATTAAAGCTGAAGATGTTAAGAATTTACCTCCTTTTGAAGAAATACATGGTCTTAGTTCATCTGCTATTGAAGAAACACATGGTCTTGATAACCCGACGCAGGTAGTAAAGGCAAATTCTCTCTATAGATTTGATGAAGGTGATATCCCTCATTATAAGTCTGCTAGCCAATGCTTAGATGAGTTTGATAATTTTATTGTTAAACAAGAAAACTTCAATTCTTATGTTGGTAGACAATTGAAACATAATGCTTATATGATGGAACACTTGAGTGATTATATGTCTAGAGTTAAAGGTGAACTCAAACTCATTAGGAAACATGCTTCTACGGTTACCACTCAAGTAGAACAAGTACGTAAAGCTCAGAATGATTTGCTCAATGAATTGAATAGTAAGAATAATGACTTTGTTGTTAGATTTGCAAATAGAGGGGGTAAAGTGACTCAGGAACCTTTGTATCCTGAGGGCCACCCTAAGAGAATTGAGCAGGATTCTCAAAGAAATAATGTTGATGCACCTAGTCCTTCTAAAAAGAAGAAAAAGAAAAATGATAGGACTTTGCATGCTTCTAGTGAACCTGTTATAGACACACCTGAGAATCCCAATGATATTTCTATTTCTGATGCTGAAACACAATATGGTGATGAACTTGAACCTAGTGATAATGTTAATGATGATGTTCATGTGCTGATGCTCAACCTAGCAATAACAATGATGTAGAAATTGAACCAGTTGTTGATCTTGATAACCCACAATCAAAGAATCAACGTATGATAAGAGAGACTTTGTTGCTAGGAAGCACGGTAAAGAAAGAGAACCATGGGTTCAAAAACCCATGCCTTTTCCTCCCAAACCATCCAAGAAAAAGGATGATGAGGATTTTGAGCGCTTTGCTGAAATGATTAGACCTATCTTTTTGCGTATGCATTTGACTGATATGCTCAAAATGAATCCTTATGCTAAGTACATAAAAGAAATTGTTACAAATAAAAGAAAGATACCAGAAGCTGAAATTTCCACCATGCTTGCTAATTATACTTTTAAGGGTGAAATACCTAAGAAACTAGGAGATCCAGGAGTACCCACTATACCATGCTCCATTAAAAGAAATTATGTTAAAACTGCTTTATGTGATCTTGGAGCCGGTGTTATTGTTATGCCTCTCTCTTTATATCGTAGACTCAATTTGAATAAGTTGACACCTACTGAAATATCTTTGCAAATGGCCGATAAATCAACTGCTATACCTGTCGGCATTTGTGAGGATGTGCCTGTTGTAGTTGCAAACGTTACTATTCTAACGGACTTTGTTATTCTTGATATTCCCGAGGACAATAGTATGTCTATTATTCTTGGAAGACCCTTTTTGAATACTGCAGGGGCTGTTATTGATTGCAACAAAGGAAATGTCACTTTTCACGTTAATGGTAATGAGCATACGGTACACTTTCCGAGGAAACAACCTCAAGTTCATAGTATCAACTCTATTGGAAAATTCCATCGATTATTATTGGAGGTTTTGAATTTCCTCTTCCTACTGTAAAAAAGAGATATGATATTCTTATTATTGGGGATGTGCATATCCCCGTTGAGGTAACAAAGTGTTATTCGAAATTTCTCCGGTTTCATGTTATTCGAAATGAGTTTGTTAACAAGGCCTGATCAATCTTGTTAGTGGATTCCTTTTGATGAGCATGAGATGGATGAAGTTAGAAAGCACAACCTTCTGTACCCTCCTTGTACTTTCTGTTATTTAGATTGAATAAAGTAAAAATAATATTTTATGTCAGTTTTATGAATTATCTGTGCAATAAAAAAATACCCCAAAAATAAAAGTTCTCATAATGTCCCAAAAATGGAATATGATTTTTTCTAGAATATTTGAGAATATCTGGCACTAAGAACACAGTAGGGGGAGCTGGCACCTGGCCACGAGGGTCTAGGGCGCGACCACCCCCCTGTGCGCGCCCCCTGCCTCGTGGGCCCATGGTCGCTCCCCTCCACTTATTCCAGCAACCACACACTCCTACTTCCTCCCAAAAAATCACCAACCAGCTCAAGCACGAGTTCTTGCTCATCTTGCTGCCATTTTCGATCTCCTTGCTCAAAGCACCTCTCACACAACTTCTTTGGGGGATTGTTCCTTGGTATGTAACTCCTCCAATGGTCCAATTAGTTTTTGTTCTAGTGCTTTATTCATTGCAAATTTGTGCTGCCTAGGTGACCCTGTTCTTGAGCTTGCATGTCAAATGTATATGGTCCCAAGTAGTTCTAATGCATGATATAGTCTCTAGGCACTTGTGGGAGTAGTTCCTATCAATTTTGTTGAGCTTGGTTCGCTTTTATTTGAAGTTACTAAAATTTTCAGAAATTTTTCAGAGGAAGAAATATGTTTAGGAAAATGTACCAAGGTGGTCCTTCAAGGAAGCAAGGACCCAGGCTCGCAATGCGCGATGCCGACGATGAACCACCAAGGGAAGCTCAAGTACGGGCTTGTGAATGGCCATCAGAGGACTTCACGGATCGAGCAGGAATCAAGGAAGAATTTAACGCGTATGTGCGTAACGCTGATCTTGTGAGCTTCGAGGCAGATAAGTGCCGTCAGTACCACTATCCCACTGATTCCTTTGTGAGGAGGTTTGAATTTTCATCATCACGCAATTCTGAAACTGTCCTGTTTGATCTTTATGAAAATTCTTATACTATGGACTTAGAGGATTTTAATACTGCCTGCAAACTTCCACAATGGGGTAGCACTAGTGAGCCTCACAAATTTGAGTTTAGAGATTTTCTTGCTAGTATAACTGTGGGGGAGTCTAGAGATATTACACAAGCTACCATAGGGAGCATTCATTTTCCTGCTATACATTATTTTGCTCTCTTCATAGGTAGGTGCATAAATGGTAAGGATGAAGCATGTCACATGTGTGTCCCTGATCTCAGTGTTCTCAGGAGTACTGTATTAGGAGATAAACATTATAATTTGGGAGCCATTGTTGCACGTAGGTTGCATAATAATAGAATTAGTGGAGATTTCTTTGGTGGAATTTACGCAACTCATTTAGCTAATTTTCTTGATATACCCATTCGTGATTATGATATTGAGTTGCCTCCTATTTATTTAGATTATGAGGCTATGGTTCGTCATCATTTGTTGAGAGGAACGATCAGTTCCTCCAGTACCGACTAATCTTTGACAGACGACGCACCTATCACGTCGCTCTCCCTACTCCTACTTTCTTTGACTCTTAGGCAAAAGGGAGATATTTTATAACCAGAGAGGAGGCGGACGAGTATAAGAGGAGGACGGAGACAACCCGCCTCCAAGCTGCAGCCCATGATGCAATAGCCTCTGCATCTCAGTACGACCCCAACTACAACTTTGGATATCCGCCAGGACAACCGTGGCAATAGACCAACTTAGGCCCAAAAGCCTAAGCTTGGGGGAGTATGTATTTCTCACCGACATTACATTTATGTTCACACACTCATGCTAGTTGTCGGTGCTCATACTTTTTCATTGTAATATCCATGCTAGTTTATTTTCCTTTTTATGCTTTCTTCTTGTGTGTTTGTTAAACCTTAAGAAAAACCAAAAAATTAGTTCTAGCTTTTAGCTAGTTTACTTTTCATGCTGTAGTAGTAATAATTAAAAGAAAACCCCAAAAGATTTCTCGTTCTTCTTTTGCTTGTTGGGAGCTTTCCTGTGTAAATAGTTTTATTTCTTTTCTTTTCTTTGGGGGTCGAGAGGAGAAGACCATAATGAAAATGTTGAAGTGGCTCTTATATGCATTATTGTTGATTTAACCAAGAGCCCATATTATCTTGTCTTCTCCTATTTATTGAATGCTTGCAGATTCCAGCTTAGTCCAATGCACGTGCACTATTATTATTATTATTATTATTATTATTATTATTATTATTATTATTATTATTATTATTATTATTATTATTATTCACATCGTTCGGTCGTGCAAGTGAAAGGCAATAATGACGATATATGATGGACTGATTGAGATGAGAGAAGCTGGTATGAACTTGACCTCTCTTGTTTTTGTAAATATGACTAGTTCATCGTTCATGATTCAGCCTATTATGAATAAACATGTTTGCAATGACAATTAGAGATTATATTTGCTTATGCCATGCTTAATTCGCTAGGAGTTTATAATGGTTTATCTTGCGTGCCAACATGCTATTAAAATGGTTGTGATGTGGTATGATAGGGTGGTATCCTCCTTTGATTGATTCAAGTGACTTGACTTGGCACATGTTCATGCATCTAGTTGAAACAAAATCAACATAGCCTCCATGATATTTATGTTCATGGTGGATTATATCCTACTCATGCTTGCACTCAATGTTTATTAATTTTAATGCATGTTCATGACTGTTGTCACTCTCTAGTTGGTCGCTTCCTAGTCTTTTTCTAGCCTTCACTTGTACTAAGCGGGAATACTGCTTGTGCATCCAATCCCTTAAACCCCAAAGTTATTCTATATGACTCCACTATACCTTCCTATATGCGGTATCTACCTACCGTTCCAAGTAAATTTGTATGTGCCAAACTCTAAACCTTCAAATGAAATTCTGTTTTGCATGCTCGAATAGCTCATGTATCTACTAGGGCTGTCTGTATCTTCCATGCTAGGCGGGTTATTCTCAAGAGGAGCGGACTCCACTCCTCACTCACGAGAAAATGGCTGGTTACCGGGCTGCCCAGTCCCATGCTTTATGCAAATCAAATCAAAATAATTGCAAACAAAACTTCCCCGGGACTCTTGTTAGTTGGAGGCACTCGTTGTTTCGAGCAAGCCATGGATTGATGCTTGTTGGTGGAGGGGGAGTATAAACTTTACCATTCTGTTTGGGAACCGCCTATAATGTGTGTAGCATGGAAGATATTGCCATCTCTTGGTTGTTATGTTGACAATGAAAGTATGCCGCTCAAAATATTATTCATCTTTGCTTTAAAATTGAGCTCTGGCACCTCTACAAATCCCTGCTTCCCTCTGCGAAGGGCCTATCTATTTACTTTTATGTTGAGTCATCACCCTCTTATTAAAAAGCACCAGCTCGAGAGCACCGCAGTCATTTGCATCCATTACTGTTAATTTATATTGGGTATGACTATGACTGGATCTCTTTTACCATGAGTTACAATGTTTAGTCAGTCCTTGATCTTTAAAGGTGCTCTACATTTATGTTTTGCGGTTTCAGAAAGGGCTAGCGAGATACCATCTTGTTATATCATATCATGATTGTTTTGAGAAAGTGTTGTCATCCGAGATTTATTATTATTGCTCGCTAGTTGATTATGCCATTGACATGAGTAAACATGAGACCTAAATGTTATTGCGAATATGGTTAGTTCATAATCTTTGCTAAAAACTTGAATGCGGGCTTTACATATTTACAACAACAAGAGCACACAGAGTTTGTAAAAGTTTTTCTTTATCACTTTCAGTTTATCAACTGAATTGCTTGAGGACAAGCAAATGTTTAAGCTTGGGGGAGTTGATACGTCTCCGTCGTATCTACTTTTCCAAACACTTTTGCCCTTGCTTTGGACTCTAACTTGCATGATTTGAATGGAACTAACCCGGACTGACGCTGTTTTTAGCAGAATTGCCATGGTGTTATTTTTGTGCAAAAATAAAAGTTCTTGGAATGACCTGAAAATCAACGAAGAATTATTTTGGAATTTAATAAAAAATACCGGTGAAATAATCAAGGCCAGGGGGCCCACACCCTGTCCACGAGGGTGGGGCGCCCCCGCCAAGGCGCACCCCCTGCCTCGTGGGCCCCCTGGAGCTCCACCGACCTCAACTCCAACTCTATATATTCATGTTCGGGGAGAAAAAAAAATCAAAGAGAAGGATTCATCGCGTTTTACGATACAGAGCCGCCGCCAAGCCCTAATCTCTCTCGGAGGGCTGATCTGGAGTCCGTTCGGGGCTCCGGAGAGGGGAATCCGTCGCCATCGTCATCATCAACCATCCTCCATCACCAATTTCATGATGCTGACCGCCGTGCGTGAGTAATTCCATCGTAGGCTTGCTGGACGGTGATGGGTTGGATGAGATTCATCATGCAATCGAGTTAGTTTTGTTAGGGATTGATCCCTAGTATCAACTATGTTCTGAGCTTGATGTTGCTATGACTTTGCTATGCTTAATGCTTGTCATTAGGGCCCGAGTGCCATGATTTCATCTGAACCTATTATGTTTTCATGAATATATGTGAGTTCTTGATCCTATCTTGCAAGTCTATAGTCACCTACTATGTGTTATGATCCGGCAACCCCAAAGTGACAATAATGGGGACCACTCCTGGTGATGACCGTAGTTTGAGGAGTTCATGTATTCACTATGTGTTAATGCTTTGGTCCGGTACTCTATTAAAAGGAGGCCTTAATATCCCTTAGTTTCCGTTAGGACCCCGCTGCCACGGGAGGGTAGGACAAAAGATGTCATGCAAGTTCTTTTCCATAAGCACGTATGACTATATTCGGAATACATGCCTACATTACATTGATGAATTGGAGCTAGTTCTATGTCACCCTATGTTATGACTGTTACATGATGAACCGCATCCGGCATAATTCTCCATCACCGATCCAATGCCTACGAGCTTTTCACTTATTGTTCTTCGCTTATTTACTTTTCCGTTGCTACTGTTACAGTCATTACAAAAACCAAAAACATTACTTTTGCTATCGTTACCATTACTTCCATATTACTTTGCTACTACATACTTTGCTGCAGATACTAAGTTATCCAGGTGTGGTTGAATTGACAACTCAACTGCTAATACTTGAGAATATTCTTTGGCTCCCCTTGTGTCGAATCAATAAATTTGGGTTGAATACTCTACCCTCGAAAACTATTGCGATCCCCTATACTTGTGGGTTATCACCGCACACTTCCTTGTTGTCCTTTATTTCCACTAAAGCCCATGAAGGCCCATTGACCCCGGCGAATTCCCGTAACTCTCCGGTATTCCGAAAAATACCTGAATCACTCGAAACTTTTCCGATGTCCGAATATAGCCTTCCAATATATCAATCTTTACGTCTGAACCATTTTGAGACTCCTCGTCATGTCCGTGATCTCATCTGGTACTTCGAACAACCTTCAATACATAAAATCACATAACTAATAATACAAATCGTCATCGAACATTAAGCATGCGGGCCCTACGCGTTCGAGAACAATGTAGACATGACGGAGACACATTTCCGGTCAATAACCAATAGCGGAACCTGGATGTTCATATTGGCTCCTAAATATTCTACGAAGATCTTTATCGGTCAAACCGCATAACAACATACGTTATTCCCTTTGTCATCGGTATGTTACTTGCCCGAGATTTGATCGTCGGTATCACCATAACTAGTTCAATCTCGTTACCGGCAAGTCTCTTTACTTGTTCCGTAGTGCATCATCCTGCAACTAACTCATTAGTCACATTGCTTGCAAGGCTTATACTGATGTTCATTACCGAGAGGGCCCAGAGATACCTCTCCGACAATCGGAGTGACAAATCCTAATCTCGATCTATGCCAACTCAACAAATACCATCGGAGACACCTATAGAGCACCTTTATAATCAGTGCTACCTCTTGAGCATTGCGTTGGATTTCCTTGAAGAGGAAAGGATGATGCAACAAAGTAGCGTAAGTATTTCCCTCAGTTTTTGAGAACCAAGGTATCAATCTAGTTGGAGGCTACGCGCGAGTCCCTCATACCTGCACAAAGCAAATAACTCCTCGCAACCAACGCGATAAGGGGTTATCAATCCCTTCACAGTCACTTACGAGAGTGAGATCTGATTGGTATGATAGGATAATATTTTTGGTATTTTTGTGGTAAAGATGCAAAGTAAAATAAAAGAAAAGTAAAAAAGCAAAGGAAATAACTAAGTATTGGAAGATTTATATGATGAAGATAGACCCGGGGGCCATAGGTTTCACCAGTGGCTTCTCTCAAGAGCATAAGTATTTTACGGTGGGTGAACAAATTACTGTTGAGCAATTGATGGAATTGAGCATAGTTATGAGAGTATCTAGGTATGATCATGTATATAGGCATCACGTCCGAGACAAGTAGACCGACTCCTGCCTGCATCTACTACTATTACTCCACTCATCGACCGCTATCCAGCATGCATCTAGAGTATTAAGTTCAAGAAAACAGAGTAACTCTTTAAGAAAGATGACATGATGTAGAGGAATAGATTCATGCAATATGATAAAAACCCCATCTTGTTATCCTCGATGGCAACAATACAATACATGCCTTGCTACCCCTACTGTCATTGGGAAAGGACACCACAAGATTGAACCCAAAGCTAAGCACATCTCCCATTGCAAGAAAGATCAATCTAGTAGGCCAAACCAAACTGATAATTCGAAGAGACTTGCAAAGATAACCAATCATACATAAAAGAGTTCAGAGAAGATTCAAATATTGTTCATAGATAATCTTGATCATAAACCCACAATTCATCGATCTCAACAAACACATCGCAAAAAGAAGATTACATCGAATAGATCTCCACGAGAGAGGGGGAGAACATTGTATTGAGATCCAAAAAGAGAGAAGAAGCCATCTAGCTACTAACTATGGACCCGAAGGTCTGAGGTAAACTACTCACACGTCATCGGAGAGGCTATGGTGTTGATGTAGAATCCCTCCATGATGGATGCCCCCTCCGGCGGGGGGGTAGGCGCGCCCCCTACCTCGTGGCCTCCTCCCTTGTTTCTTGACGTAGGGTCCAAGTCTCCCGGATCATAATCTTCCTAAAAATCACGTTCCCGAAGGTTTCATTCCGTTTGGACTCCGTTTGATATTCCTTTTCTGCGAAACTCTGAAATAGGCAAAAAAACAACAATTCTGGGCTGGGCCTCCGGTAATAGGTTAGTCCCAAAAATAATATAAAAGTGGATAATAAAGCCCAATATTGTCCAAAACAGTAGATAATATAGCATGGAGCAATAAAAAATTATAGATACATTGGAGACGTATCAATCAGCCAATTACGTTGTGACGTTTGGTAGCACACAAAGTGTTCCTCCGGTATTTGGGAGTTGCATAATCTCATAATCTTGTGAACATGTATAAGTCATGAAGAAAGCAATAGCAATATACTAAATGATCAAGCGCTAAGCTAACGGAATGGGTCAAGTCAATCACATCATTCTCTAATGATATGATCCCGTTAATCAAATGACAACTCATGTCTATGGCTTGGAAACTTAACCATCTTTGATTCAACGAGCTAGTCAAGTAGAGGCATACTAGTGACACTCTTTTTTGTCTATGTATTCACACATGCACTAAGTTTCTGGTTAATACAATTCTAGCATGAATAATAAACATTTATCATGATATAAGGAAATATAAATAACAACTTTATTATTGCCTCTAGGGCATATTTCCTTTAGAGACATGATTCAAGTTCGAAGGATGAGCGTGTTGAAAGGAAGAGGAAGCTGAAAGGAAGAAGAGATGATTCTAAGTCAGAAAGCAAGCACATTGAAAGAACCAAAGAATGTTGAACAAACCCAAGTCTGCAGTAGCTAGTGTTATTTCGTCAGTTTCGTCAGTAGTTTCAGGTTGTTTTCTGTCAACGCGATTAGCTCAAGTTATTAAGCGCCAAGAGCGAGTTTGGCACCCCCCTGATCGCTCGTGGGATGGCACGAGTGCCACGATCGGTGGTGGCGCGTGGTTAGGGGCCATGAGCCCGTTTCCTTTGTTGTACTTGGAATAAATTTGGTGAATGAAAGGTAGGAAAGTTGCAAGTTCTGTGCGGTGCAAAACCTCCTATTCTTCTTCCTCCTCGCCTTAGAGTGAGATCAGAGTGAGGGAGAACTAGAGAGAAGCGAGATTTGCCAACGATTGGTATCTGTAACATCCCAAATTTTCAATTTGGAATGTTATACATTAGATCATCATGCATATCATATTTTCTTGCATTTTGTTGATCCTAGAAATTTCACGCAACTCAAGGACCCTCGGAGAGAGTTGTAGATTTTGAAATTTTCGTATTTTAGTTCTCTCAAAACTATGAAAAGAGGATCATTGGATTTATTTATTTTATCTTCAAATATTTTTCCAATATCAAAAATAAGAGAGGGAATAATAATGACTTTCCCAAAATTTAGGAAAAATGAAGATTTAATAAATAAATCAAATTTTGGATTTTTCTCGGAGTTTATTTGCCTTAGGGAAAAATGCGTGTTTTCAAAAATTGCATTTTAGGCCCCGAGTAAAAGTTCATTTTTGTTCGACTCATTTTTAGGAGTCGGGAAAAATTTACTTTATTAATTTTGGAGTTCGTTTAGATTTTTTTCTCTGTATTTTTCTCCTTGTGAAACCGATTTAAAAAAAAAGAGTCATAGCGCCTTGGGCCAAAGGCCCAAGCCGCTAAGCCCGGCCGGCCAGAGGCTAAGGCCATCGCTAGCCCGCCGCACAGGAGCCAGGAGCCGCCCGGTTTCTTTTTATTTTACAAATCCTAGTAGGATTTGGACCCTGCGTTATTCCGCTTTTATTCCTAGGATTCCTAATCCTACTCTAATTCTTGTCCCTACTCCAAGCAAAAACCTCCCTCCCCAATATAAAACCCAAGCACCCCCACTCTAACACATCAAACCAACACTCTCCTCTCCTCCAAGAAGAACGCCGCCGCCGCCCTACACCGCCGCCGCTTACACCGCCGCCGCCAAGTGCCGCCGCCACCAACGCCGCCACGAGCCTCGCCTCTTCGAGGTACTAGCCCAGCGCGCCACCTTTTCTTTTCCTCGGTTCGGTTTTTCAGAATCATTCCGGTTTCGTCCGGTTTCTAGATCGGTTTTTCGTTTGGTTTTCTTTCCAAACCCTAGATCGGTTTTTCTCGCCGGTTTTTCTTTCCGGTTTTGTTTAGCAAGCGTTCACTGGACCGCTCGCCCTAACGAACGTGATCACCGGTTTGCTTCGTTAATGAACGTCCGCTCGCTCAACCGTTCGTCGTTTTCTTTCTCATCGGATTTATTCCGCTATTTTTCCGATAGCGATTTCAGATCCGATTTTCTTTCTAGTCTATTTTCTCGCCGTTTATCGGAATCAGGTGATTCAAACACTGAGTTTCATCTCAAACCGCCGTTCCGATTAATCAACTTAAACAAAGTTTTGCTACTGTAAAATTTGACTTAGTTTCAACTTGCTAGAACCCAGTTGTTTTCTTTCGTCGTTTGCCTTTCGTTGCTTTATTTGATTCGATTCTTTTTGCAACCAGGGTTCTTAAGTTGAACTTTCTGGTTAGATATTCTATTCGAGATTTACCTGTGCATTAGATGAGTACTTATTGTATGCTTGTTGTTTGTCTGCGATAGATCACCCGGAGTGCTCCGCTTGTTACTTCGAGTCTCTAGGTTTCGCGGATCGTCAGCAAGGCAAGTAACACTTGATCATACCTTTACTACCACCCAGTTTTTATGCATTAGATCAATCCTCGAACACTTGCATGATTAGGATCTAAAATAAATTGTGGAATGGGAAGTAGATTGAGGTAGTACCTATTACCTGTTTTACTTATGAGACCTTGGGTGTTACTTCTACGTTTGCTTATTATGCTATGCTATGCTAGTAGACGTGGATTGGGTGAGTGTATTCCATGACAGATGTGAGATTGTTAAATTAATGGTTTATTTAAGGTGGCAACTTAAACACACATCTGGGTGGATTGAGGCACCTGGTTTCTATTAGGACTTGCCTGTTTTTCTTTGGACCGCCACCCAGGCTCAAAGGGATCATAAGATCATTCATGCTAGTAACTTCCGTGTGCATCCACAAGCCATTATGGGCTCGCATAGTTGATTAAGTCGTGTGAGCTCTTACGGTGGTAGACTAGCTGATGTAGGGGTTGTAGGTGGTACGGTCTACCCATCGTAAGGTGCAAACGCTTCGAAAGACCATGTCTCGGCCATCCGCTCTCAAACACCATGTAGTGCGAGAAACCAAACGGAGGCGATCGAGTCTTGTGGGGAAAAGTCGCAAACCTCTGCAGAGTGTATAAACTAATCATGATTAGCCGTGTCCCTGTTATGGACATCTTGAGTATCTAGTACTTGAATATCATGTGAATCTCAACATGTTACTCTAATTAATATTGTTGGGTTTTTAATGAGTACTTTTAATTGGGATTGAGGATGTTGTCAACCATTCTCAATGTTTAACAACCACCATGATAGTTAAACAAATTTATTCCTTTGCGAGAGGGAAAAACTGGCTTTATGCAAAATCAGAATCAGAGAGCTTTTCCACCAGCCACATATGCATGTAGTACAGGCTTATCATTCATTATTCTCTATGTGTTACATTGCCAGATATTCCATGTCTTGACCCGTTTTGGCTGCAACTTTCATGTTGCAGACTTTTCGAACGACAGTAAGGTGCTTTAGGTCGTGGTTCAATACTCGATGATGCACTGGAGTTGATGGACTCACTTATCTTCCAAGTCTTCCATTTGTTATCGTTATTAGATGGCCTTAAGCCATATTTATTGTAATAAGTCCTCTTTGGGCAACAATGTAATAAGTGTGTGATTGCTACTCTGTTATAAATCCTTCAAATCTGTGTGGTGTCAAGATTATCGATCCAGGATGACACCGAGCACGAGACTTGATCCATTCGGTCGGGTCGCTACTGAGATGGTATCAGAGCACACGCTGACTGTAGGACAAGACCACTAAGTTAAAACCATAGATCACTATTCTCTTCTCATTTTCTAACTCCTCATCTTTTCTACTCTTTAGGATGAAGGACGCGAAGATCAAGTACGCCCGACCCGATGAAGGCACACTTTTGGATTTCACTTGAAGGAAGTAACCAAATACCTGAACATTGGACTACCAAGTTTCACCGGGACTTTCAACGCCACTCTGCCTGAAGAAGAGCGCTGGAAGATTCAAGCTCACGTTCCGGGAAAGACATTCGCCCCAATCACCAAGCCTATAGATAGTGTTTTCATTGCACCAACCTCGAGTGCAGGAAAGAGCATGGCAGCTCATATCACCATGGGACGATTGGAGAAGTTTACCAAGAAGACCTCAAGGACACCATCTATCAGATTTGCGGACGCCGAGATGAACAATGGGAGATAGTCAGCACCAAGAAGGATAGATCCATTGCAGCTTTCATCCAGAGTTAAACCAGCACATTCGACGCCAGAGAACCAGATGTGCAATGATATGATCGAATTGAAGGATGCGAAGGGAAGGATCATCGAACTTGAAGAAGAACTAAAGTCTACACGTAAGGACTACATGGACGAGATCGTAGCTATAGCAAGACACAATAACGATCTTAAGTATGAGATTGAAGAACTCAAGAAGAAATTGGCGCTCAAGAATGAAGACAAGTACATCGGCTGTCCGAGCAACTACATCATCATCGACGACACCGATTCGGATCCAAGTGAACCCGACTTTGAAGACGGTGGAGCAGACATCATGGACTCTTCCACGGTTCAAATTAGTAGATGACCCCACATATTAGTAGTATTACCTCCATGTAACATCATAGTACACGCACTTTTGCGATAGTTAGATCGTTGTAAGCCCTTTGTTTGAATTGAATGAAGTGATTTTGTGTGCATTTGCTCATATACATTTGGGTAGTGTTTCTCCTTAGACCTCACTCTACTTCTTAAATTCTCATCTTTTCTAAACCCATCGATGCCTCCGAGACGCGACCCGGTTTGTTTTCCGCCAGAGATCACCCAGTTGATTCAAAGCAGTAACACTTTGATCCAAACATTGGTACAGTAACCAAGGCAACAACAACAACCCACCGCCACCACCACCTGCAGATCACTTGACACGTTTCTTAAGGCTGAACCCGCGGTGTTTTCCAAGAGCACCGAGCCGATAGTAGCAGATGATTGGCTCCGTAAGGTAGGGAGGAGTTGACCACCGCAGGATGTATAGATGGAGAAAAGGTGAAGTTTGCTGCACACCAGCTTGAAGGACCCGCAGAAGCATGGTGGGAGAATTTTACAGCCACTTACCCTGAGACCTTTGCCACATGGGATCGGTTTCACAAGCTTTCAGACTTGCCCATGTCTCAGCAGGAGCTATGGCCATGAAGAAGCGTGAGTTTGCAACTTACGCCAAGGAGGAAGGACTGTGCACAAGATGTGGATGATTTTAGTAAGTTAGCACGTTATGCCCTAGATGACGTTGCTACTGGATGCAGCTAAGGGGAGAAGTTTCGAAGGACTGAATGATGAATTAAGCATGCAGTTGATGGTAGCAAGTTTCAATAACTACCAGGAGTTGGTAGACCGTGCCCTCATGATTGAAGGAAAGCAGCGACAAATTGACAACCGCAAGAGGAAGTATGGGCAGGGAAGTATAACTCGAGCTCAGTGAAGCCCGTTATACCCCTAAACAGGAGTTCAGTTTCAAGATACCCATGGAGGAGGTAGTTCGACAACCATAATGGCCACAAAATGGAAATGGGAATGGAGGAAGCAACGGCGAACCGGACCACACCATCAACCCCAACCAAGAAAGACTTGAGTCATGTCACCGTTACAAGTGTTCCAAGACCGGACATTATGCAAATGAATGTCCCAAGGCCAAGGTGGAAATGGAAGCTCGAAAGAAGCCAAACCCTTTCAATAAAGGATAAGTGAACCACGCTACCGTGGAGGAGGTTGAAGATCAGCCCGATGCAAGAATCGGTAAGTTTTGGTTAAGTCATTTACTGCACTAGTTCTTTTCGATACTGGTGCATCACATTCATACATATCAATGGGATTTGTGGATAAGTACAAATTACCAACCCAAGCCCTTAGGTCACCCATGCTAGTAACCTCACCCGGAGCAGAATACATGGCTAGTATATGGTGTGATCGACTACCATTAAGGATTGGGCACTATGTTTTTCCCTCGGACCTAATAGTTCTGGAATCCCAAGGATTGGATGTGATATTAGGCATGGATTGGTTATCGAAGTATGGAGGGAACATAGATTGCGCCACTAAGTCAATTTTGCTTACCACCCCGTAAGGAGGAGAATAAAGTATGTATCACGGCATGAGCCGAGGAGAGCACAAGTAAATTCCTTATCAGGAGTTGTGCAGGAAGAAGTACCAATGGTAAGGGATTTCCCTGATGTATTTCCGGAAGAGTTGCCAGGAATGCCACCGGATAGAGACATTGAGTTTTTGATTGAGCTTTTGCTGTGCAGGCCCAATATCGGCGACCATACGGGATGCCCGCATGGATTTGGCGAAATCAAGAAGCGATTAAGGAGCTAATGGATAAAGGTTATATACGCCCAAGTTCTTCGCCTTTGGGGATCACCCGTACTTTTAGTAGAGAAGAAGGACGGATCATTAAGGATGGTTGTAGACTATCGTGGTTTAAATCAAGTAACGATCAAGAACAAGTACCCACTACCTATGATAAATGATCTGTTTGATCGCTTGCAAGGAGCTAAAGTGTTTTCCAAGATCGATTTGCGATCGTGGTACCATCGATTGAAGATTCGGGAGCAGGACATACCTAAGACAGCATTTACCACGAGATATGGATTGTATGAATATACCGTTATGTCATTTGACTGACTAACGCGCCAGCCTATTTCATGAACACGATGAACAAAGTGTTTATGGAGTTTTTGGATAAGTTCGTCGTGGTGTTCATAGATGATATTTTGGTTTTCTCAAGAATGAAGAAGAACATAAGGAACATTTGCGATTGGTTTTGGAGAAACCGAGGGAACATCGATTATATGCCAAGTTCAAAGAAATGTGAGTTTTGGCTAAAGGAAGTTGGATTTCTTGGACATGTTATATCCGGAGAAGGGATAGCAGTTGACCCCACGAAGGTTGAGACCGAACCAAATGGGAAGCACCAACGACAGCTTGAGAGATCCGAGTTTCCTTGGACTCGCAGGATACTACCAAGATTCATTGAGAATTTCTCAAGGATTGCAAAGCCTATGACGGAATTGCTGAAAAAGGATACCAAGTTCATATGGAATGAGGATTGTGAGGCAAGTTTTCAGGAGTTGAAGAAAAGATTGGTTACCTCACGGTGCTAATTTTGCGGATCGGACCAAGGATTATGAGGTGTATTGCACGCTTCACGCCGAGGACTTGGAGCAAGTGCTTATGCAGGAGGGAAGAGTTGTTTCAGATGCTTCATGACAGCTTAAGCCTCATGAGTTGAATTATGCCACACATGATTTGGAGTTAGCAGCCGCAGTGCATGCATTGAAGACATGGAGACATTTTCTCATTGGAAATCATTGTGAGGTGTACACGGATCACAAGAGTTTGAAGTACATCTTCACGCAGAAGGAATTAAATCTTTACAGAGGAGATGGTTGGAGTTTATTAAGGATTATGATATGAGATTGCATTATCACCCGGGAAGGCTAACGTTGTAGCGCAGCGCATTGAGCCGTAAGAGCCACGCCAATACACTAACGGTGGGAGGAATACCCAAGGAGTTAGTCAAGACCTTCGAGAGCTATGTTTGGAAATAGTTCCAGAGGCTATGTAGCAGCATTGGAGATTCAGTCTACGTTGATGGACAAAATCAGAGAAGCTCAAAAGGCAGATAAGGAAGTTGCCTCTATAAAGGAGAAAATGAGCGAAGGAAAATCTAAGGGATTTCGTGAGGATGAGCACGATACCCTATGGTTTGAGGACCGTGTTTATGTGCCAAATGACCCGGAGATCATGAAGTTGATTTTGCAAGAAGCACATGATTCACCCTACTCGATTCACCCAGGAAATACCAAGATGGATTTATATTTGAAGGAAACATTCTGGTGGACCGGAATGAAGAAGGATATCGTGGAGTATGTAGCAGTTTGCGATGTATGTCAGAGAGTGAAGGCAGAACATCAGAAGCCAGCAGGATTGTTGCAGCCATTGCCAATACCCGAATGGAAGTGGGATAAACTAGGCATGGATTTCATCACAGGTTTGCCAAAGACTCGTTCAGGCTATGACTCGATTTGGGTTATAGTCGACCGCTTGACGAAGGTAGCTCATTTCATTCCAATCAAGACTACCTATAGCAGTGCTAAGTTGGCAAAGATATACATGACCAGAATTGTGTGTTTGCACGGAGTTCCGAGGAGTATCAGACGATAGAGGAACCCAATTTACCTCAAATTTTGGAATCGGTTGCACGAAACATTGGGAACTAGGCTGGAATTCAAGACAACTTTCTACCCACGCATCGATGGATGGACCGAGAGAGTCAATCAGATTTTGGAGGATATGCGAGAGCTTGTGCACAAGATTATGGATCTAGTTGGGATGATAACTTGTCAGATGCAGAGTTTTCTTATAACAACAGCTACCAAACCAGCTTGAAGATGGCACCTTCGAGGCTTTGTGCGGAAGGAGGTGCAGGATACCGTTATCATGGGACGAAGCCGAGACCGTCGATTGTTTGGACCAGATTTGATCAAGGAGTCGAGCGAAGGTTAAATTGATTCGCGATAGGCTCAAGGTAGCCCAGTCCGCATGTAAAAGCTATGCGGATTCAAAACGCAAGGCGATAGAATATGAAGTTGGAGACAGAGTTTATCTTAGAGTATCCCCACTTCGAGGAGTTAAGCGATTTGGAGTTAAAGGAAAGTTAGCACCACGTTTCGTTGGACCGTATAGGATCTTGCAACGCATGGGAGAAGTTGCTTATAAGCTGGAATTACCAGAAGGACTGTCAGGAGTTCATGACGTGTTCCATGTTTCTCAGCTGAAGAAATGTCACGCCGAGATGGCGGAAGAACCGCTAAGAGATACAAAGTGCCACTTGAAGCAATTCAGTTAAAGGATGATTTAACATATGAGGAGAAACCGGTCAGATTCTCGAATATGCCAGCAGAGTTACTCGCAGCAAGGTTATCAAGTTTTGCAAGGTTCGATTGGAGCCACCACACCGAGGATGAAGCCACCGGGAAAGAGAAGAAGATTTGCTCAAGGACCACCTCACCTATTTTCTAGTTAACCCGAATCTCGAGGGCTAGATTCATCTTAAGGGGTAGGTTTGTAACATCCCAAATTTTCAATTTGGAATGTTATACATTAGATCATCATGCATATCATATTTTCTTGCATTTTGTTGATCCTAGAAATTTCACGCAACTCAAGGACCCTCGGAGAGAGTTGTAGATTTCGAAATTTTCGTATTTTAGTTCTCTCAAAACTATGAAAAGAGGATCATTGGATTTATTTATTTTATCTTCAAATATTTTTCCAATATCAAAAATAAGAGAGGGAATAATATGACTTTCCCAAAATTTAGGAAAAATGAAGATTTAATAAATAAATCAAAATTTGGATTTTTCTCGGAGTTTATTTGCCTTAGGGAAAAATGCGTGTTTTCAAAAATTGCATTTTAGGCCCCGAGTAAAAGTTCATTTTTGTTCAACTCATTTTTAGGAGTCGGGAAAAATTTACTTTATTAATTTTGGAGTTCGTTTAGATTTTTTTCTCTGTATTTTTCTTGTGAAACCGATTTTTTTAAAAATGAGAGTCATGAGCGCTTGGGCCAAAGGCCCAAGCTGCTAAGCCAGCCGGCCGCCAGAGGCCAAGGCCATCGCTAGCGCGCGGCCGCACAGGAGCCAGGAGCCGCCGGTTTCCTTTTCTTTTACAAATCCTAGTAGGATTTGGACCCGTTCGTTATTCCGCTTTTATTCCTAGGATTCCTAATCCTACTCTAATTCTTGTCCCTACTCCAAGCAAAAACCTCCCTCCCCAATATAAATACCCAAGAACCCCCCTCTAACACATCAAACCAACACCTCTCCTCTCCTCCGCAGCAAAGAACGCCGCCGCTTACACCGCCGCCGCCAAGTGCCGCCGCCGCCACCTAACGCCGCCGCCGCCGAGCCCTCGCCTCTTCGAGGTACTAGCCCAGCGCGCCACCTTTTCTTTTCCTCGGTTCGGTTTTTCAGAATCGTTCGGTTTCCGTTCCGTTTTCTAGATCGGTTTTCGTTTCGTTTTCTTTCCAAACCCTAGATCGGTTTTTCTCGCGTTTTTCTTTCCGGTTTTGTTTAGGCGTTAGCGGACCGTTCGTCCTAACGAACGTGATCACCGGTTTGCTTCGGTTAATGAACGTCCGCTCGCTCAACCGTTCGTCGTTTTCTTTCTCATCGGATTTATTCCGCTATTTTTCTCGATAGCGATTTCAGATCCGATTTTCTTTCTTGTCTATCTTCTCGCCGCTTATCGGAATCAGGTGATTCAAACGCTGGAGTTTCATCTCGAAACCGCCGTTCCGATTAATCAACTTAAACAAAGTTTTGCTACTGTAAAATTTGACTTAGTTTCAACTTGCTAGAACCGAGTTGTTTTCTTTCGTCGTTTGACTTTTGTTGCTTTATTTGATTCGATTCTTTTTGCATCCAGGGTTCTTAAGTTGAACTTTCTGGTTAGATCTTCTATTCGAGATTTACCTGTGCATTAGATGAGTACTTATTGTATGCTTGTTGTTTGTCTGCGATAGATCACCCGGAGTGCACCGCTTATTACTTCGAGTCTCTAGGTTTCGCGGATCGTCAGCAAGGCAAGTAACACTTGATCATACCTTTACTACCACCCAGTTTTTATGCATTAGATCAATCCTCGAACACTTGCATGATTAGGATCTAAAATAAATTGTGGGATGGGAAGTAGATTGAGGTAGTACCTATTACCTGTTTTACTTATGAGACCTTGGGAGTTACTTCTCGCTTGCTTATTATGCTATGCTATGCTAGTAGACGTGGATTGGGTGAGTGTATTCCATGATGATGTGAGATTGTTAAATTAATGGTTTATTTAAGGTGGCAACTTAAACACACATCTGGGTGGATTGAGGCACCTGGTTTCTATCAGACTTGCCTGTTTTTCTTGGACCGCCACCAGTGCTCAAAGGGATCATAAGATCATTCATGCTAGTAACTTCCGTGTGCAGCCACAAGCCATTATGGGCTCGCATAGTTGATTAAGTCGTGTGAGCTCTTACGGTGGTAGACTAGCTGATGTAGGGGTTGTAGGTGGTACGGTCTACCCATCGTAAGGTGCAAACACTTCGAAAGACCATGTCTCACCATCCGTCTCTCAAACACCATGTAGTGCGAGAAACCAAACGAGGCGATCGAGTCTTGTGGGGAAAAGTCGCAAACCTCTGCAGAGTGTATAAACTAATCATGATTAGCCGTGTCCCGGTTATGGACATCTTGAGTATCTAGTACTTGAATATCATGTGAATCTCAACATGTTACTCTAATTAATATTGTTGGGTTTTAATGAGTACTTTTAATTGGGATTGAGGATGCTGTCAACCATTCTCAATGTTTAACAACCACCATGATAGTTAAACAAATTTATTCCTTTGCGAGGGAAAAACTGGCTTTATGCAAACTGTAATCAGAGAGCTTTTCCACCAGCCACATATGCATGTAGTACAGGCTTATCATTCATTATTCTCTATGTGTTACATTGCCAAGATATTCCATGTCTTGACCCGTTTTGGCTGCAACTTTCATGTTGCGACTTTTTAGAACGACAGTAAGGTGCTTTAGGTCGTGGTTCAATACTCGATGATGCACTGGAGTTGATGGACTCACTTATCTTCCAATTCTTCCGCTGTTATCGTTATTAGATGGCCTTAAGCCATATTTATTGTAATAAGTCCTCTTTGGGCAACGATGTAATAAGTGTGTGATTGCTACTCTGTTATAAATCCTTCAATCTTGTGTGGTGTCAAGATTCTGATCCAAGGATGACACCGAGCACGAGACTTGATCCATTCGGTCGGGTCGCTCTGATGTCGAGCTGTGTTCAGACCTTGGGAATGGCGGGGCCAGATGACACTGGTGGTAGGAAGTCACCGGCGACTCCACGGACCTCCGATGACAATGAGGTTGTCGTGGCAGAGAAGTCCATGGCGTGGATGGCACAGACACCAGCAGTGCGGCATGGCCACAGCTGACGCGGAGCAACTACACCGACTGGGCTGTCCTCATGCAGGTCATGATGGAGGGACGACATCTCTGGGATGCCGTCCAGTCGGGCACGGCCGAGCGCAGCGAAGATCGCCTGGCGCTCGAGGAAATTCTTCAGGGGGTGCCACCGGAGATGGGGCCTACTCTCGCTGGCAAGGCGACGATGAAGGACGCCTGGGACTCCCTGAAGATGATGAGGCTTGGGGTGGCGCGAGTGTGCGAGGTGAAGCTCGCGACCCTCACCAAGCAGTACGATGACATCAAGTTCATCGACGACAAGTTGGTGGACGAATTTGCCATGCACCTTGCATCAATGGTGACTTAGATGGCGTAGCTCGGTGAGACAATTCTTGAAAAAAGAGGTATAAGAAAATTTCTTTCAGTGGTGCCCAAGCAGTTCTCGCAGATTGCTCTGTCGATCGAGACCCTGGTTGGTCTCGACACGCTCTCCATCGAGGATCTGACTGGGACACTGAAGGCGGCGGAGGAACGCCACGAGCTGCATCAAGCCACTGACGGAATGGGGCGGCCACTCCTAACTGAGGAGGAGGGGCCCGCCCGCCTCAAGACTGGCGACCAGCACGCCGGCGGCTCCAGAGCTGGATCATCACGGGGCCGACGCGGAAGGGGTCGCGGGTGCCGTGGCGGTTGCGGCGGGCACGGCCAAAACGGGGGCGCTGGCAGGGGAAACGCCAGCGGCTCCGGCACCGGCCACGACGATGAACGTGACAAGTGCCGCTACTGCGACATGAGCGGGCATTAGGTCCGTTACTGCAAGAAGAAGAAGCGCGGCGAGGAGGCAAAGGCCCTCCTCGCCCAAGGGCACGGCGGGGACGATGCTGAACCAACACACCTCATCATGGTGCAGATGTGTGATCTGTCCGCGGATCCAGGTGACCATGACGGACACATCGAGCTGTTCGAGGAGCGCATGGAGTCTCATCTAGGCCTGGCCAGAGACGCGCACTCCGGCGTCTGGTACTTGGACACAGGAGCCAACAACCACATGTCTGGCGAGGAGGCCTTGTTGGGGAACGTAGTATTTCAAAAAAAATCCTACGATCACGCAAGATCTATCTAGGAAAAGCATAGCAACGAGCGGGGAGAGTGTGTCCATGTACCCTCGTAGACCGAAAGCAGAAGTGTTAAGTAACGCGGTTGATGTAGTCGAATGTCTTCGTGATCCAACCGATCAAGTACCAAAGGCACGACACCTCCGTGATCTGCACACGTTCAGCTCGGTGACGTCCCTCGAACTTCTAGATCAGCTGAGGTCAAGGGAGAGTTTTGTCAGCACGACGGCGTGTTGACGGTGATGATGAAGTTACCGACGTAGGGCTTCGCCTAAGCACTACGCCAATATGACCGAGGTGGAAATGCGTGGAGGGGGGCACCGCACATGGCTAAGAATCAACTTTTGTGTCTATGGGGTGCCCCCTCCCCCGTATATAAAGGAGGGGAGGAGGGGGCCGGCCGGCCTCATGGTGCGCTCCCAAGGGGGGATTCCTACTCCTACTAGGAGTAGGTTCCCCCCTTTTCCTAGTAGGAGGGGTAAGGAAGGGGAAGAGGAGAAGAAGGAAAGGGGGCCGGCCCCCCTCCCCAATTCGGATTGGGCTTGGGGAGGCGCGCTCCACATCTTGGCCGCCTCCTCTCTCTTCCACTAAAGCCCATGTAGGCCCATTAAGCCTCCGGGGGGTTCCGGTAACCCCTCGGTACTCCGGTATATGCCCGAACTCATCCAAAACCATTCCGGTGTCCAAACATACCTTCCAATATATCAATCTTCATGTCTCGACCATTTCGAGACTCCTCGTCATGTCCGTGGTCTCATCCAGGACTCCGAACTACCTTCGGTACATCAAAAGACATGAACTCATAATACCGATCATCATCGAACGTTAAGCGTGCGGGCCCTATGGGTTTGAGAACTATGTAGACATGAACGAGACTCATCTCCGGTCAATAACCAATAGCGGAACCTGGATGCTCACATTGGTTCCTACATATTCTACGAAGATCTTTATCGGTCAAACCGCATAACAACATACGCTATTCCCTTTGTCATCGGTATGTTACTTGCCCGAGATTCGATCGTCGGTATCATCATACCTAGTTCAATCTCAAGCATCGCAAGTCTCTTTACTCGTTTCGTAATGCATCATCCCGTAACTAACTCATTAGTAACATTGCTTGCAAGGCCTATAGTGATGTGCATTACCGAGAGGGCCCAGAGATACCTCTCCGACAATCGGAGTGACAAATACTAATCTCGATCTATGCCAACTCAACAAACACCATCGGAGACACCTGTAGAGCATCTTTATAATCACCCAGTTACGTTGTGATGCTTGATAGCACACAAGGTGTTCCTCCGGTATTCGGGAGTTGCATAATCTCATAGTCATAGGAACATGTATAAGTCATGAAGAAAGCAATAGCAATAAAACTCAAAGATCATAATGCTAAGATAAAGGATGGGTCTTGTCCATCACATCAATCTCTAATGATGTGATCCCGTTCATCAAATGACAACACATGTCTATGGTTAGGACACATAACCATCTTTGATTAACGAGCTAGTCAAGTAGAGGCATACTAGGGACACTCTGTTTTGTCTATGTATTCACACATGTACTAAGTTTCCAGTTAATACAATTCTAGCATGAATAATAAACATTTATCATGACATAAGGAAATATAAATAACAACTTTATTATTGCCTCTAGGGCATATTTCCTTCAGTCTCCCACTTGCACTAGAGTCAATAATCTGGTTCGCATCGCCATGTGATTTAACACCAATAGTTCACATCACCATGTGATTAGTTCACATCGCCATGTGACTAATACCCAAAGGGTTTTACTAGAGTCAATAATCTAGTTCACATCGCTATGTGATTAACACCCAAGGAGTACTAATGTGTGATCATGTTTTGCTTGTGAGAGAAGCTTAGTCAATGGTTATGTCACATTCAGAGCCGTATGTATTTTGCAAATTTTCTATGTCTACAATGCTCTGCATGGAGCTACTCTAGCTAATTGCTCCCACTTTCAATATGTATCCAGATTGAGACTCAGAGTCATCCAGATCGGTGTAAATTCTTGCATCGGCGTAACTCTTTACGACGAACTGTTTATCACCTCCATAACCGAGAAATATCTCCTTAGTCTTCTAAGGATAATTTTGACCGCTGTCAAGTGATCCACTCCTGGATTAATATCGTACCCACTTGCCAAACTCACGGCAAGGTACACAAAAAGGTTTGGTACACAGCATAGCATACTTTATAGAACCTATGGCCGAGGCATAGGGAATGACTTTCATTCTCTTTCTATTTTCTGTCGTGGTCGTGTTTTGAGTCTTACTCAACTTTACACCTTGCAACACAGGCAAGAACTCCTTCTTTGACTGTTCCATTTTGAATTTCTTCAAAATCTTGTCAAGGTATGTACTCATTGAAAAAACTTATCAAGCGTCTTGTTCTATCTCTATAGATCAAGATGCTCAATATGTAAGCAGCTCCACCGAGGTCTTTCTTTGAAAAACTCCTTTCAAACACTCCTTTATGCTTTCCAGAAAATTCTACATCATTTCCGATCAACAATATGTCACTCACATATACTTATCAGAAAGGTTGTAGTGCTTCCACTCACTTTCTTGTAAATACAGGCTTCACCGCAAGCCTGTATAAAACTATATGCTTTGATCACACTATCAAAGCATATATTCCAACTCCCAGAGGCTTGCACCAATCCATAAATGGATCGCTGGAGCTTGCACACTTTGTTAGCACCTTTCGGATTGACAAAACCTTCTGATTGCATCATATACAACTCTTCTTTAATAAATCCATCAAGGAATGCAGTTTTGACATCCATTTGCCAAATTTCATAAAATGCGGCAATTTCTAACATGATTCAGACAGACTTTAAGCATAGATACGAGTGAGAAACTCTCATCGTAGTCAACACCTCGAACTTGTCAAAACCCTTTTGCGACAATTCGAGCTTTGTAGATAGTAACACTACTATCAACGTCTGTCTTCCTCTTGAAGATCCATTTAATCTGAATGGCTCACTAATCATCGGGTAAGTCAATCAAAGTCCATACTTTGTTCTCATACATGGATCCCATCTCATATTTCATGGCCTCAAGCCATTTCGTGGAATCTGGGCTCATCATCGCTTCCTCATAGTTCGTAGGTTCATCATTGTCTAGTAACATGACTTCCAGAAAGGATTACCGTACCACTCTGGTGCGGACCATACTCTGGTTGACCTAGGAGGTTCGGTAGTAACTAGATCTGAAGTTTCATGATCATCATCATTAGCTTCCTCACTAATTGGTGTAGGAATCACTGGAACTGATTTCTGTGATGAACTACTTTCTAACTCGGGAGAATGTATAATTACCTCATCAAGTTCTACTTTCCTCCCACTCAATTCTTTCGAGAGAAATTCCTTCTCTAGAAAGGATCCACTTTTAGCAACAAAGATCTTGCCTTCGGATCTGTGATAGAAGGTGTACCCAACAGTTTCTTTTGGGTTTCCTGTGAAGACGCACTTCTCTGATTTGGTTTTGAGCTTATTAGGCTGAAACTTTTTCACATAAGCATTGCAACCCCAAACTTTAAGAAATGATAGCTTAGGTTTCTTGCCAAACCACAATTCATACAGTGTCGTCTCAACGGATTTAGATGGTGCCCTATTTAACGTGAATGCAACTGTCTCTAATACATAACCCCAAAATGATAGTGGTAAATCAGTAAGAGACATCATAGATCGCACCATATCTAATAAAGTATGATTACGACGTTCGGACACACCATTACGCTGTTGTGTTCCAGGTGGCGTGAGTTGCGAAACTATTCCACATTGTTTCAAATGAAGACCAAACTCGTAACTCAAATATTTGTCTCCGCGATCAGATAGTAGAAACTTTATTTTCTTGTTACGATGATTTTCCACTTCACTCTGAAATTCTCTGAACTTTTCAAATGATTCAGACTTATGTTTCATCAAGTAGATATACCCATATCTGCTCAGATCATCTGTGAAGGTCAGAAAATAACGATACCCGCCGCGAGTCTCAACACTCCTCGGACCGCATACATCGATCTGTACTATTTCCAATAAGTAAGTGGCTCGCTCCATTGTTCCGGAGAATGGAGTCTTAGTCATCTTGCCCATGAGGCATGGTTCGCAAGCATCAAGCGATTCATAATCAAGTGATTCCAAAAGTCCATCAGCATGGAGTTTCTTCATGCGCTTTACACCAATATGACCTAAACGGCAGTGCCACAAATATGTTGCACTATCATTATCAACTTTGCATCTTTTGGCATCAATATTATGAATATGTGTATTACTATGATAGAGATTCAATAAACCATTCAGCTTGGGTGTATGACCACAGAAGGTTTTATTCATGTAAACAGAATAACAATTATTCTTTGACTTAAATGAATAACTGATACGTCTTCATCGTATCTACTTTTCCAAACACTTTTGCCCTTGTTTTGGACTGTAACTTGCATGATTTGAATGGAACTAACCCGACTGATGCTGTTTTCAATAGAATTGCCATGGTGTTATTTTTGTGCAGAAATAAAAGTTCTCGGAATGACCTGAAAATCAACGGAGAATTATTTTGGAATATATAAAAAATAATGGCGAAAGAATCAAGGCCAGGGGGCCCACACCCTGTCCACGAGGGTGGGGGGCGCGCTCCCTGCATCATGGGCCCCCTGGAGCTCCACCGACCTCAACTCCAACTCTATATATTCGTGTTCACGGAGAAAAAAAATCAGAGAGAAGGATTCATCGCGTTTTACGATACGGAGCCGCCGCCAAGCCCTAATCTCTCTCGGGAGGGCTGATCTGGAGTCCATTCGGGGCTCCGGAGAGGGGAATCTGTCGCCATCGTTATCATCAACCATCCTCCATCACCAATTTCATGATGCTCACCGCCGCGCGTGAGTAATTCCATCGTAGGCTTGCTGGACGGTGTGGGTTGGATGAGATTTATCATGTAATCGAGTTAGTTTTGTTAGGGTTTGATCCCTAGTGTCCACTATGTTCTGAGATTGATGTTGCTATGACTTTGATATGCTTAAAGCTTGTCACCAGGGCCCGAGTGCCATGATTTCAGATCTGAACCTATTATGTTTTCATGAATATATGTGAGTTCTTGATCCTATCTTGCAAGTCTATAGTCACCTACTATGTGTTATGACCCGGCAACCCCGAAGTGAAAATAATCGGGACCACTCCCGGTGATGACCGTAGTTTGAGGAGTTCATGTACTCACTATGTGTTAATGCTTTGGTCCGGTACTCTATTAAAAGGAGGCCTTAATATCCCTTAGTTTCCAATAGGACCCCGATGCCACGGGAGGGTAGGACAAAAGATGTCATGCAAGTTCTTTTCCATAAGCACATATGACTATATTCGGAATACATGCCTATATTACATTGATGAATTGGAGCTAGTTCTGTGTCACCCTATGTTATAACTGTTGCATGAATAATCACATCTGGCATAATTCTTTATCACCGATCCAATGCCTACAAGCTTTTCACATATTGTTCTTCGCTTATTTACTTTTCCGTTGCTACTGTTACAATCACTACAAAACTATCACTGTTACTTTTACCACTGTTACCATTACTTCCATACTACTTTGCTACTAAATACTTTGCTGCAGATATTAAGTTGTCCAGGTGTGGTTGAATTGACAACTCAACTGCTAATACTTGAGAATATTCTTTGGCTCCCCTTGTGTTGAATCAATAAATTTGGGTTGAATACTCTACCCTCGAAAACTATTGCGATCCCCTATACTTGTGGGTTATCAAGACTATTTTCTGGCGCCGTTGCCAGGGAGCATAGCTCTATTCTTTGAGTCACTTGTGATTTATATTTGCTGGTCACTATATATGAGGAACTTGAAAGACGAGAAAACCAAAATTTATCCCTCAACTACGAGGGAGGTAAGGAACTGCCATCTAGCTCTGCACTTGATTCACCTTTTCTTTTGTAGCGACCGGACCCGAATGGATCAAGTCTCTGTGCTCAGTGTCATCCCTGGATCAGTAATGCTGACACCACACAGTACTTCGAAGGATTTATAGCAGAGTAGCAATCACACACTTATTACATCATTGTCCACAAGGGAACTTATTACAATAATATGGCTTAAGGGCATCTAATAATAACAATGAAGGCTTGGAAGATAAGTGAGTCCATCAACTCCATCGGCATCACCGAGTATAGAACCACGACCTAACACCTTACTAAATTCGAAAAGTCTCGCAACATGAAAGTTGCAGCCAAAACGGTTGACACATGGAATATCTTGGCAATGTAACACATAGAGAGTAATGAAGGAATAAGCCTATACTACATGCATATATGGCTGGTGGTAAAGCTCTACGGTTACATTTTTGCATAAAGCTAGTTTTTCCCTACAACAAAGGAATAATTTTATTTAACTATCACGGTGGTTGTTAAACATTGAGAATGGTTGACAGCATCCTCAATCCCAATTAAAAAGTACTCATCAAAACCCAATAACATTTATTAGAAGTAACATGTTGAGATTCACATGATATTCAGTTACTAGATACTCAAGACGTCCATAACCGGGGACACGGCTAATCATGATTAGTTTATACACTTTGCGAGAGGTTTTGACTTTTCCCCACAAGACTCGATCGCCTCCGCTTGTTCTCGCACTACATGGTGTTTGAGAAGCGGATGACCGAGACACGATCTTTCGAAGCACTAGCACCTTACATGTGGGTAGACCGTACCAACCTACATCCCCTACATCAGCTAGCCTACCCGTAAGAGTTCGCACAACTTACTCAACTATGCCAGAGCCCATATTGGCTTGTGGCTGCACACGGAAGTTTCTAGTTTGAATAATCTTATGATCCCTTAGAGCACAGGTGGCGGTCCAAGAAATACAGCAAGTCTGATAGAAACCAGTGCCTCAATCCACCCAGATGTGTGTTTAGGTTGCCACCTTAGATAAACCATTAATTAACAATCTCACATCTGTCATGGATATTCACTCACCCAATCCACGTCTACTAGCATAGCACGACATAATAAGCAAACGTAGAAGTAACTCCCAAGGTTTCATAAGTAAAACAGGTAATAGGTACTACCTCAATCTACTTCCCATCCCACAATTTAAGTTGATCCTAAACATGCAAGTGTTTGAGGAATAGGGCTAATGCATAAAACTGGGTAGTAGAAAAGGTATGATCAAATGTTACTTGCCTTGCGATGATCCATGAGACCTAGGGATTCGAAGTAACAAGCGGCGCACTCCGGGTGATCTAACGCAGACAAACAACAAGCATACAATAAGTACTCATCTAATGCACAGGGAAATCTCAAATAAAAAGTCTAACCAGAAAGTTCAACTTAAGAACCCTGGTTGCAAAAAGAATCAAATCAAATAAAGCCTCGAAAGTCGAAAGTCGAGAGAGAACGACTCGGTTTTAGTAATTTAAAACTTGGTCAAATTCTACAGTAGCAAAACTTTGTATAAGTAGGTTAGTCGGAACGGCGGTTTCGAAACGAAACTCCAGGCGCTTGAATCACCTGATTCCGATAAACGAGCGAGAAAATAAACTGATTTGAAAATTGAATCGGAAATCGAATTTGGAAAATAACGGATTAAATCCGATTAAAAGAAAAAAACGACGAACGGTTAACCGAACGGACGTTTGTTAACAGAAACTAACCGACGAACACGTTCATTAAAACGAACGGGTCGGTGAACGTTCACTAATTAATAAAACCGAAAAAAATAAACCAATCTAGGTTTTTTTTTAAAAAACCGAACAACGAAAGAAAAACCGGAACGATTTTTTGGGAGCAAAACCGGACCGGGGTGGCGCGGCGCGGTGGCTACCTCCGGCGAGTCTCCGGCGGGGCTCCGGGCTCCGGCGGGGTCGGGCGACGGGCGGCGGGTGGCGGCGGGTGGCGGGTGGCGACGTCGGGCGGCGGCGGCCTCCTTCGGCACGACGGCGGCTCGGGTGGGGGGGTGGCGGCTGGGTGAGGAGGAGAGAGGGGGGTGCTCGGGTTATAAAGGGGGGTCGGTGCCTTGGGGAGGGGGCACGGCGTCGGGGGGGGGAGGCGTGGCCGAGCCGGACTCGGCGGGCGGCGGAGACTCCTCCGTCAAGGAGGCGCGAGGGGAGGGAGTTGGGGGCGGCGGTGGGCTGGGCCCTTGGCCCAAAGGGGCGGCGCTTTTTAAACAAAATGAAACGAATTAAAATAAAACCAAACAAACTCCAAATTAAATAAAATTAATTTTCCCGACTCCTAAAAATGAGTCGAACAAAATGAACTTTAAAACGGGCCAAAATGCATATTTTAAAATACTCATTTTTCCCTAAAGCAAATAAACTTCGAGAAACCAAAATTTTGTTTATTTATTAAATCTTCATTTTTCCTAAATGTTGGGAAAGTCATATTATTCCCCCTCTTAATATTTTTGTATTGGAAAAACTTTTGAAGATAAATAAATAAATCCAAATGATCCTATTTTCAAAATTTGAGAAATCCCAAATATGAAAATAATGAAATCTCCAACTCTCTCCGAGGGTCCTTGAGTTGCGTGAAATTTTCTAGGATCGGAAAAATGCGAGAAAATATGATATGCATGATGACTTAAAATATAACATTCCAAATTGAAATTTTGGGATGTTACAAACCTACCCCCCTTAAGGTGAATCTCGCCCTCGAGATTCGGGTTGGCTAGAAAAATAGGTGAGGGTGGTCCTTGAGCAAATCTTCCTCTCTTTCCCGGTGGCTTCATCTTGATGTGGTGGCTCCACTTGAACCTTGCAAAACTTGATAACCTTGCTGCGAGTAACTCTGCTGGCATAATCGAGAATCTTGACTGGTTTTTCCTCATAAGTTAAGTCATCCTTCAACTGAATTGCTTCCGGTGGTGCTTGTGTCTCTTAACGGTATCTCTGCTATCCTCGAATGACATTTCTTCAACTGGGAAACATGGAATACATCATGAACTCCTGACAGTCCTTCTGGCAATTCCAGCTTATAAGCAACTTCCCCCATGCGTTGCAAAATCTTATACGGTCCAACAAAACGTGGTGCTAATTTTCCTTTAACTCCAAAACGCTTAACTCCTCGAAGCGGGGATACTCTAAGATATACTCTGTCTCCAACTTCATATTCAATCGCTTTGCGCTTTGAATCCGCATAGCTCTTTTGTCTGGACTGGGCTACCTTGAGCCTATCTCGAATCAACTTAACCTTCTGTTCAGACTCCTTAATCAAATCTGGTCCAAACAATTGACGATCTCCAGTTTCGTCCCATGACAACGGTGTCCTGCATCTCCTTCCATCTGAGCCTCGAAGGTGCCATCTTCAAGCTGGTTTGGTAGCTGTTGTTATAAGAAAATTCTGCATACGGCAAATTATCAGCCCAACTGGATCCATAATCTAGTGCACAAGCTCTCAAAGATATCCTCCAAAATCTGATTGACTCTCTCGGTCATCCATCGGTGCGTGGGTGGAAAGCTGTATGAATTCCATCTGGTTCCCAATGTTTCGTGTAACTGGTCCCAAAATTTTGAGGTAAATTGGGTTCCTCTATCCGATACAATACTCCTCGGAACTCCGTGTAAACACACAATTCTGGTCATGTATATCTTTGCCAACTTAGCACTGCTATAGGTAGTCTTGACTGGAATGAAATGAGCTACCTTTGTCAAGCGATCGACTATAACCCATATCGAGTCATATGCTGAACGAGTCTTTGGCAAACCTGTGATGAAATCCATGCCTAATTTATCCCACTTCCATTCGGGTATCGGCAATGGTTGTAACAATCCTGCTGGCTTCTGATGTTCTTCCTTTACTCTCTGACATACATCGCAAACTGCTACATACTCCAATATCCTTCTTCATTCCGGTCCACCGAAAGTATTCTTCAAATCCAAATACATCTTGGTATTTCCTGGGTGAATCGAATAGGGTGAATCATGAGCTTCTTGCAAAATCAACTTCCTGATCTCCGGGTTATTTGGCACATAAACACGGTCTTCAAACCATAGGGTATCGTGCTCATCCTCACGAAATCCTTTAGCTTTTCCTTTGTTCATTTTCTCCTTTATAGAGGCAACTTCCTTATCTGCCTTTTGGGCTTCTCTGATTTTGTCCATCAGCGTAGACTGAATCTCCAATGCTGCTACATAGCCTCTCGGAACTATTTCCAAACATAGCTCTCGAAGGTCCTCGGCTAACTCATTGGGTATTCCTCCCATCATTAGGGTATTGACGTGGCTCTTACGACTCAATGCGTCTGCTACAACGTTAGCCTTTCCGGGGTGATAATGCAATCTCATATCATAATCCTTGATAAGCTCTAACCATCTCCTCTGTTTGAGATTTAATTCCTTCTGTGTGAAGATGTACTTCAAACTCTTGTGATCCGTGTACACTTCACAATGATTTCCTATGAGAAAATGTCTCCATGTCTTCAATGCATGCACTACGGCTGCTAACTCCAAATCATGTGTGGCATAATTCAACTCATGAGGCTTAAGTTGTCGTGAAGCATCTGAAACAACTCTTCCTTCCTGCATAAGCACTGCTCCAAGTCCTCGGCGTGAAGCGCCGTAATACACCTCATAATCCTTGGTTTGATCCGCAATATTAAAACTGGTGAGGTAACCAATCTTTTCTTCAGCTCTGAAAACTTGCCTCGCAGTCCTCGGTCCATATGAATTTGTTATCCTTCTTCAACAATTCTGTCATAGGCTTTGCAATCCTTGAGAAATTCTCAATGAATCTTGGTAGTATCCTGCGAGTCCAAGGAAACTCGAATCTCTCAACTGTCGTTGGTGCTTCCCATTTGGTTACGGTCTCAACCTTTGTGGGGTCAACTGCTATTCCTTCTCCGGATATAACATGTCCAAGAAATCCAACTTCCTTTAGCCAAAACTCACATTTGCTGAACTTGGCATATAACGGTGTTCCTCGGTTTCTCCAAAACCAATCGCAAATGTTCCTTGTGTTCCTCTTCATCCTTCGAGAAAATCAAAATGTCATCAATGAACACCACGACGAACTTATCCAAAAACTCCATAAACACTTTGTTCATCAGGTTCATGAAATAGGCTGGTGCGTTAGTCAGTCCAAATGACATAACGGTATACTCATACAGTCCATATCTCGTGGTAAACGCTGTCTTGGGTATGTCCTGCTCCCGAATCTTCAACTGATGGTACCCTGATCGTAAGTCGATCTTTGAAAACACTTTAGCTCCTTGCAAACGGTCAAACAAATCATTTATCATTGGTAGTGGGTACTTATTCTTGATTGTTACTTCATTCAATCCACGATAATCAACAACCATCCTTAACGATCCATCCTTCTTCTCCACTAACAGTACGGGTGATCCCCAAGGTGAAGAACTTGGGCGAATAAAACCTTTATCCAATAGTTCCTTAATCTGTTTCTTGATTTCCGCCAAATCCTGTGCGGGCATCCTGTACGGTCGCTTCGATATCGGGCCTGTTCCTGGTAACAGCTCAATCAAAAACTCGATGTCTCTATCCGGTGGCATTCCTGGCAACTCTTACGGAAATACATCAGGATAATCCTTCACCACTGGTACTTCTTCCTGCACCACTCCTGATAAGCAATTTACTTGCGTTCTCCTCGGCTCGTGTCGTGATACGTACTTGATCCTTCTTCCTTCTGGTGTGGTGAGCAAAATTGACTTTGTGGTGCAATCTATGTTCCCTCCATACTTTGATAACCAATCCATGCCTAATATCACATCCAATCCTTGGGATTCCAGAACTATTAGGTCTGAGGGGAAAACATAGTGTCCAATCCTTAATGGCAGTCGATCACACCATTTACTAGCCATGTATTCTGCTCCGGGTGAGGTTACTAGCATGGGTGACCTAAGGGCTTGGGTCGGTAATTTGTACTTATCCACAAATCCCTTTGATATGTATGAATGCGATGCACCAGTATCGAAAAGAACAACTGCAGTAAATGACTTAACCAAAAACTTACCGATTCTTGCATTGGGCTGATCTTCAACCTCCTCCACATCAATGTGGTTCACTGTCCCCTGTTGAAAGGGTTGGGCTTCTTTCGAGCTTCCATTGCCATTTCCATTCGCCTTACGGGCAGTCATTTGCATAATGCCCGATCTTGCGGCACTTAAAACAAGTGATGTGACTCAGGTCTACCTTGGATGGTGTAGCGGGTTGGTGCGGTTCTGTCCATTGCTTCCTCCATTCCCGTTCCCATTCTTGGTGCCATTATGGTTATCTGAATTACCTCCTCCATGGGTATCTGAAACTGAATTCCTGATTTAGGGGTATAACGAGGCTTGCTGAGCTCGAGTTATACTTTCCTGTCCATACTTCCGCTTGCAGTTCTCAATTCTTCTTTGCTTCCTTCAATCATGAGGGCTCGGTCTACCAACTCCTGGTAGTTGTTGAAACTTGCTACCATCAACGGCATCTTTGAACTCATCGTTCAGTCCTTCCGAAACTTCTCACGCTTAGCAGCATCCGTAGTAACGTCATCCGGGGCATAACGTGCTAACTTGCTGAAATCATCCACATCTCGCCAACAGTCCTTCCTCCTTGGCGTAAGTTGCGAAACTCACGCTTCTTCATAGCCATAGCTCCCTTTGAGACATGGGCAGTCGGAAAGCTTCTTGAAACTGATCCCATGTGGCGGTGTCTCTGAGGTAAGTGGCTGTAAAATTCTCCCACCATCTTTGCTGCGGGTCCTTCAAGCTGGTGTGCAGCAAACTTCACTCTTTCTCCATCTGTGCATCCTGCAGTGGTCAACTCCTTCCTATCTTGCGGAGCCAATCATCTGCTACAATCGGCTCGGTGCTCTTTGGAATACACCGCGGATTCAGCCTAAGAAGCGAGTCAAGTGATCCATGGTGGTGGTGGTGGTGGGTTGTTGTTGTTGTTGTTGTTGTTGTTGCCTGGTTACGCACCAATGTTTGAATCAAGGTGTTCTGCTGCTGAATCAATTGGGTGATCTCTGGCGGAAAACAAACCCGTGTCGCGTCTCGGGGCATCTGATGGGTTTAGAAGAGGCGAGAAATTAAGAATAGAATGAGGTCTAAGGGGAATCACTACCTAAATGCACATGAGCAAATGCACACAAAATCACTTCATTCAATCAAACAAAGGGCTTACAACGATCTAACTATCGCAAAAGTGCGTGTACTATAATGTTTACATGGAGGTAATACTACTAATATGTGGGGGACTTCTACTAATTTGAACCGGTGGAAGACTCCATGATGTCTGGTCCAGCTTCGCCTTCAAAGTCGGGTTCACTTGGATCTGAATCGGTGTCGTCGATGATGATGTAGTTGCTTGGACAGCCGACGTACTTGTCTTCATTTTTGAGCGCCAACTTCTTCTTGAGTTCTTCGATCTCGTACTTAAGATCGTTATTGTGTCTTGCTAGAGCTACGATCTCGTCCATGTAGTCCTTGCGTGTAGTCTTTAATTCTTCTTCAAGTTCGATGATCCTTCCCTTTGCATTCTGCAACTCCAGCATATCATTGCACATCTGGTTCTCCTGGCGTCGAATGTGCTGGTTTAACTCCTGGATGAAAGCTGCAATGGATCTATCCTTCTTGGTGCTGACTATCTCCCATTGTTCATCTCGACGTCCATAAATCTGGTAGATAGTGTCCTTGAGGTCTTCTTGATAAACTTCTCCAATCGTCCCATGGTGATATGAGCTGCCATGCTCTTTCCTGGACTCAAGTTGGTGCAATCGAAAACACTATCTATAGGCTTGGTGATTGGGCGAATGTCCTTCTGGAACATGAGCTTGAATCTTCGGCGCTCCTCTTGAGCGAGTGGCGTTGAAAGTTCGGTGAAGCTTGGTAATCCAATGTTCAGGTACTTGGTGACTTCCTTCAGGTGAAACCCAAAAGGTGTGCCTTCATCTGGTTGGGCGTAGATCTTCGCGTCCGTCATCCTAAAGAGTAGAAAAGATGAGGAGTTAGAAAATGGGAAGAGAGTAGTGATCTATGGTTTTAACTTAGTGGTCGTGCCCTACAGTCAGCGTGTGCTCTGATACCATCTCTGTAGCGACCGGACCCGAATGGATCAAGTATCTGTGCTCAGTGTCATCCTGGATCGATAATCTTGACACCACACAAGATGCTTGAAGGATTTATAGCGAGTAGCAATCACACACTTATTACATCATTGTCCACAAGGGAACTTATTACAATAATATGGCTTAAGGCCATCTAATAATAACAGCGGAAGGCTTGGAAGATAAGTGAGTCCATCAACTCCATCGGCATCATCGAGTATAGAACCACGACCTAACACCTTACTCGTCGTTCAAAAGTCTCGCAACATGAAAGTTGCAGCCCAAAAACGGGTCAACACATGGAATATCTTGGCAATGTAACACATAGAGAGTAATGAAGGAATAAGCCTATACTACATGCATATATGGCTGGTGGTAAAGCTCTCTGGTTACATTTTTGCATAAAGCTAGTTTTCCCTACAACAAAGGAATAATTTTATTTAACTATCATGGTGGTTGTTAAACATTGAGAATGGTTGACAGCATCCTCAATCCCAATTAAAAGTACTCATCAAAACCCTATAACATTTATTAGAAGTAACATGTTGAGATTCACATGATATTCAATTACTAGATACTCAAGGCGTCCATAACGGGGACACGGCTAATCATGATTAGTTTATACACTCTGCAGAGGTTTGCGACTTTTCCCCACAAGACTCGATCGCCTCCGCTTGGTTCTCGCACTACATGGTGTTTGAAAAACGGATGACCGAGACACAGTCTTTCAGAAGCACTAGCACCTTACATGTGGGTAGACCGTACCAACCTACATCCCCTACATCATCTAGCCTACCCGTAAGAGTTCGCACAACTTACTCAACTATGCCAGAGCCCATATTGGCTTGTGGCTGCACACGGAAGTTTCTAGTTTGAATAATCTTATGATCCCTTAGAGCTTGGGTGGCGGTCCGAAGAAATACAGCAAGTCTGATAGAAACCAGTGCCTCAATCCACCCGGATGTGTGTTTAGGTTGCCACCTTAGATAAACCATTAATTAACAATCTCACATCTGTCATGGATATTCACTCACCCAATCCACGCCTACTAGCATAGCACGGCATAATAAGCAAACGTAGAAGTAACTCCCAAGGTTTCATAAGTAAAACAGGTAATAGGTACTACCTCAATCTACTTCCCATCCCACAATTTAAGTTGATCCTAAACATGCAAGTGTTTGAGGAATAGGGCTAATGCATAAAAACTGGGTAGTAGAAAAGGTATGATCAAATGTTACTTGCCTTGCCGATGATCCATGAGACCTAGGGATTCGAAGTAACAAGCGGCGCACACCGGGTGATCTAACACAGACAAACAACAAGCATACAATAAGTACTCATCTAATGCACAGGGAAATCTCAAATAAAAAGTCTAACCAGAAAGTTCAACTTAAGAACCCTGGTTGCAAAAAGAATCAAATCAAATAAAGCCTCGAAAGTCGAAAGTCGAGAGAGAACGACTCGGTTTTAGTAATTTAAAACTTGGTCAAATTCTACAGTAGCAAAACTTTGTATAAGTAGGTTAGTCGGAACGGTGGTTTCAAACGAAACTCAGCGCTTGAATCACTGATTCCGATAAACGGCGAGAAAATAAACTGATTTGAAAATTGAATCGAAATCGAATTCGGAAAATAACGGATTAAATCCGATTAAAAGAAAAAAACGACGAGCGGTTAACGAGCGGACGTTCGTTAACGAAACTAACCGACGAACACGTTCATTAAAGCGAGCGGGTCGGTGAGCGTTCACTAATTAATAAAACCGAAAAAATAAACCAATCTAGGTTTTTAAAAAAACCGAACAACGAAAAAAACCGAACGGTTTTTTGGAACAAACCGGACGGGGTGGCGAGTCGCGGCGGGGCTCGGCTCCGGCGGGTCGGGCGACGGCGGCGGGTGGCGGGTGGCGGCGGATGGCGGCGGCAAGGCGCTGGCGTCCTTGAGCGGCGGCTCGGGGGGGGGGCGGCGGTGGGTGAGGAGGAGAGAGGGGGTGCTCGGGTTATAATGGGGGGGGTCCGGTGCCTTGGGGAGGGGGCACGCAGTGGGCGTGGCCGAGCGGACTCGGCGGCGGCGGCGGCGGGACTCCTCCCAAGGGAGGCCTTGAGAGGAGGGAGTTGGGCCGACGGCGGGGGTGGGCCCTTGGCCCAAAGGGAAGCGGCGTTTTTTTTTAAAACAAAACGAAGCGAATTAAAAATAAAACCAAACAAACTCCAAATTAAATAAAATTAATTTTCCCGAGTCCTAAAAATGAGTCGAACAAAATGAACTTTAAAGCGGGCCAAAATGCATATTTTAAAATACTCATTTTTTCCCTAAAGCAAATAAACTTCGAGAAACAAAATTTTGTTTATTTATTAAATCTTCATTTTTCCTAAATGTTGGGAAAGTCATATTATTCCCCCTCTTAATATTTTTGTATCGGAAAAACTTTTGAAGATAAATAAATAAATCCAAATGATCCTTTTTACAAAATTTGAGAAATCCCAAATATGAAAATAATGAAATCTCCAACTCTCTCCGAGGGTCCTTGAGTTGCGTGAAATTTTCTAGGATCGGAAAAATGCGAGAAAATATGATATGCATGATGACTTAATATATAACATTCCAAATTGAAAATTTGGGATGTTACATCTTTTGAGTAAACTTGCGACACCTAAACCTGCTTCTGCTATTAATTCTGATATGTCGCATGTTATTTGATACGTCTTCAATGTATCTATAATTTTTGATTGCTCCATGCTATATTATCTACCGTTTTGGGCAATATTGGGCTTTATTATCCACTTTTATATTATTTTTGGGACTAACCTATTAACCGGAGGCCCAACCCAGATTTTTGTTTTATGCCTATTTGATATTTCGAGGAAAAGGAATATCAAACGGAGTCAAAGCGAACGAAATCAAGCTGGAGAAGTTATTTTTGGAAGGAAAGCCACCCGATGGACTTGGAGTGCACGTCGGGGAAAGAAGGAGGTGCTCATGAGGGTGGGGCGCGCCCCTGCCTGGGCCCCTTCGGTCCACCGACGCACTTCGCACCCATATATACCTACGTATCATAAAACTTCCGAACAGAAGATAGATCGGGAGTTCCGCCGCGCAAAACGTCGAGCCACCAAAACCAATCGGGACCCTGTTAAGGCACCGCCGGAGGGGGGATCCTTCACCGTGGCCATCTTCATCATCCGGCGCTCTCCATGACGAGGAGGGAGTAGTTCACCCTCGGGCTGAGGGTATGTACCAATAGCTATGTGTTTGATCTCTCTCTCTCTCTCTCTCTCTCTCTCTCTCTCTCTCGTGTTCTTGATTTGCACGATCTTGATGTATCATGAGCTTTGCTATTATAGTTGGATCTTATGTTTCTTCTCCCCCTCTACTCTCTTGTAATGAATTGAGTTTCCCCTTGAAGTAATCTTATCAGATTGAGTCTTTAAAGATTTGAGAACACTTGATGTATGTCTTGCCGTGCGTATCTGTGGTGACAATGGGATATCACGTGCCACTTGATGTATGTTTTGGTGATCAACCTGCGGGTTCCGCCCATGAACCTATGCATAGGGTTTGGCACACGTCTTCGTCGTGATTCTCCGGTAGAAACTTTGGGGCACTCTTTGAGGTTCTATGTGTTGGTTTGAATAGATGAATTGAGATTGTGTGATGCATATCGTATAATCATACCCACGGATACTTGAGATGACATTGGAGTATCTAGGTGACATTAGGGTTTTGGTTGATTTGTATCTTAAGGTGTTATTCTAGTACGAACTCTAGGGCTGTTTGTGACACTTACAAGAATAGCCCAACGGATTGATTGGAAAGAATAACTTTGAGGTGGTTTCGTACCCTACCATAATCTCTTCGTTTGTTCTCCACTATTAGTGACTTTAGAGTGACTCTTTGTTGCATGTTGAGGGATAGTTATATGATCTATCTATGTTATTATTGTTGAGAGAACTTGCACTAGTGAAAGTATGAACTCTAGGCCTTGTTTCCTATCATTGCAATACCATTCACGCTCACTTTTATCATTAGTTACCTTGCTGTTTTTATTATTTCAGATTACAAATACCTATATCTACCATCCATATTGCACTTGTATCACCATCTCTTCGCCGAACTAGTGCACCTATACAATTTACCATTGTATTGGGTGTGTTGGGGACACAAGAGACTCTTTGTTATTTGGTTGCAGGGTTGTTTGAGAGAGACCATCTTCATCCTACGCCTCCCACGGATTGATAAACCTTAGGTCATCCACTTGAGGGAAATTTTCTACTGTCCTACAAACCTCTGCACTTGGAGGCCCAACAACGTCTACAAGAAGAAGGTTGTGTAGTAGACATCAAGCTCTTTTCTGGCGCCGTTGCCGGGGAGGCTATGTAAGTGAAGGTATATCTTTAGATCTTGCTATCGAATCTTTTTGTTTCTTGTTTTAGCACTAGTTTAGTCTATAAAAGAAAACTACGAAAAAATGGAATTGAGTTTGTCTCATACACTTCATCTTTTTAATATCTTTCGTGAGTATGATGGAAAAGAAAATTGTGCCAAAGTGTTAGAAGAAGAATGCATTAAAATGTTTGGCACTAAACATTTGTATGATGAGCATGATTGCAATGTTATTAGTATTAATTCCTTGAATATCCATGATGCTAATGATATGCAAAACCACAGGCTTGTGGAAGCTACGTTTGATGAAGATGATATTTTTTGTCCCCCAAGCTTTGATGAGCAAATTTACTATGATGAAAGCATGTCTCCTATCTATGATGATTATTGTGATGTCACGTATGCTTTAAAGAATAATGATAACCATGAAACTTGTCATCTTGATCTTAATTGTCAATCACATGATAGTTACTTTGTTGAGTTTGCTCCCACTATTGTTGATGAGAATAAATTTGCTTATGTGGAGAGTAATAAAATTTCTATGCTTGTAGATCATGAAAAGAATGCTTTAGGTGCTGGTTATATTGTTGAATTCATTCATGATGCTACTGAAAATTATTATTAGGGAGGAATATATGCTTGTAGGAATTGCAATAATATCAAGTTTCCTCTCTATGTGCTTAAAATCTTGAAATTACGCTTGTTTTGCCTTCCTATGCTAGTTGATTATTGTTCCCATAAGTTGTTTGCTCACAAAATCCCTATGCATAGGAAGTGGGTTAGACTTAAATATGCTAGTCATATTCTTCATGATGCTCTCTTTATGTTTCAATTCTTATCTTTTATGTGAGCATCATTGACATCATCATGCCTAGCTAGGGGCGTTAAACGATAGCGCTTGTTGGGAGGCAACCCAATTTTATTTTAGTTTCTTGCTTTTTGGTTCTGTTTAGAAATAATAATCCATCTAGCTTCTGTTTAGATGTGGTTTTGTGTTTTAAATAGTGTTTGTGCCAAGTATAACCTTTGGGAAGACTTGGGTGAAGTCTTTATGGTCATGCTGTAAAAAACAGAAACTTTAGCGCTCACGAGATTTGCTTCAAATTTTTAATGGAGAGTGATATTTAGTTGATTATTTTTGAAGATGATTACTAGACAAATTACTCATGTCCACAAATTAATTTTAGAATTTTTGGAGTTCCAGAAGTTTGCGTTAGTTACAGATTACTACAGACTGTGCTGTTTTTGACAGATTCTGTTTTCATTGTGTTGTTTGCTTATTTTGATGAATCTATGGCTAGTAAAATAGTTTAGAAACCATAGAGAACTTGGAATAAATTAGATTTAACACCAATATAAATAAAGAATGAGTTCATTACAGTACCTTGAAGTGGTGTTTTGTTTTCTTTCGCTAAGGGAGCTTACAAGTTCTCTGTTAAGTTTTGTGTTGTGAAGTTTTCAAGTTTTGGGTAAAGATTCAATGGACTATGGAATAAGGAGTGGCAAGAGCCGAATCTTGGGGATGCCCAGGCACCCCAAGGTAATATTCAAGGATAACCAAGCGTCTAAGCTTGGGGATGCCCCGGATGGCATCCCCGCTTTCGTCTTCGTTCATCGGTAACTTTACTTGGAGCTATATTTTTATTCACCACATGATATGTTTTTTGCTTGGAGCATCATTTTCTTTTGTTAGTATTTGCTTTCTGTTATTTAGAATAATGTTTTGCATATTTAATTTCAAATAAAAAGTCAAGGATAGCCTTTTCCATGCTTATCTTGCTACTATACATGTTGCTGTTTGAAAACAGAAAGTTTACCGATGTTGCAAAAATTCCCTAGAAAAATAAGAGAGTGGTATAATGTTGAATCTTTTTGAATATTGGGATCTGATAAATGTATTACAGTGGGAATTTTAGTTCATAATTTTTTGAGTTAGGGAAGTATTGATACTCTTGCATTCTTTACAGACTGTACTGTTTTGGCAGATTGCTGTTATGTTTGCATTGTTTGCATATGTTTGCTTGTTTAATGATTCTATTTAAGGATAGGAGTATTAAATATGCAGAGGCATTTAGTATGCAATGTTGAATAATAACTTAGTGATTTGTTACAGTAGAAAATGATAAGGTTTTGCATTGGTTTATACTAACCTATCTCACGAGTTCTTGTTGAGTTTGTTGTGAATGACGCTTTTGATAAAAAGAAAAACCATGATATGAGAGGAATTAAGGAGATATAAAAGCTCAAGCTTGGGGATGCCCAAGGCACCCCAAGATAATATTTCAAGAAGTCTCAAGCATCTAAGCTTGGGGATGCCCCGGTAGGCATCCCACCTTCTTCTTCAACAACTATCGGTTAGCATCGGTTGAGCCTAAGTTTTTGCTTCTTCACATGAGTTGTGCTATCCTTGCAATGTCATTTATTTTGTTTTGCTTGCTGTTTGGATACAATACAAAGATCTTAAATTCTTTAATGAGAGAGAGTCTTCACATTAGCTACAAAATTATTTAGCTACTCATTGATCTTCACTCATATCATTCGGAGTAGTTTGTTGTTTGCTCTAGTGCTTCACTTATATCTTTTAGAGCATGGTGGTAGTTTTATTTTAAAGAAATATATGAACTCTCATGCTTCACTTATATTATTTTGAGAGTCTTAAATTGTTGGGGAACGTAGTAATTTCAAAAAAAATTCTACGCACACACAGGACCATGGTGATGGCATAGCAACGAGAGGGGAGAGTGTCGTCCACGTACCCTCGTGAGACCGAAAGCGAAGCGTTATAACAACGCTGTTGATGTAGTCGTGCGTCTTCACGATCCGACCGATCCAAGTACCGAGCGTCGGCACCTCCGTGTTCAGCACACGTTCAGCTCGATGGCGATCCCGGACTCCGATCCAGCAAAGTGTCGGGATGAGTTCCGTCAAGACGACGGCGTGGTGACGATGATGTTGCTCCACCGACCAGAGAGCCGCCTAAGCTCCGCGAAGATATGACTTCTCCGGCGCGAGGCTTCGCCTAAGCTCATGCGACGATATGACGAAGTGGAATTTGGTGGAGGGGCACCGACACGGCTAAGGAACGATCCGTAGATCAACTTGTGTGTCATGGGGTGCCCCCTGCCCCGTATATAAAGGAGCAAGGGGGGGGGGGTGCGGCCAGCCCAAGGGGGGCGCGCCTGGAGGAGTCCTACTCCCACGGGAGTAGGACTCCCCCTCTCCTAGTTGGATTAGGATTGGAGGAGGGGAAGAGGGAAGGGGGCCGCCCCTCTCCTGTCCTATTCGAACTAGAGGGGGGGGGGCGCTGCCTGCCTGGCCGTCCCTTCCTCTTCTCCCTATGGCCCATCAAGGCCCATTGACCCCGGGGTTCCGTAACCCCGGTGTTCGGTAACTTCCTGTTTTCATCCGGAACCTTTCCAAGTCAAACATAGGCTTCCAATATATCAATCTTTATGTCTCGACCATTTCGAGACTCCTCGTCATGTCCGTGATCTCATCCGGGACTCGAACAACCTTGGTACATCAATACTTATAAACTCATAATGAACTGTCATCGAAGCGTTAAGCGTGCGGACCCTACGGGTTCGAGAACTATGTAGACATGACCTAGAACCATTCTAGGTCAATAACCAATAGCGGAACCTGGATGCCCATATTGGTTCCTACATATTCTCTGAAGATCTTTATCGGTCAAACCGCATAACAACATCGTTGTTCCCTTTGTTATCGGTATGTTACTTACGAGATTCGATCGTCGGTATCCAATACCTAGTTCAATCTCGTTACGGTAAGTCTCTTTACTCGATTCGTAATACATCATCTCACAACTAACTCATTAGTTGCAATGCTTGCAAGGCTTATGTGATGTGTATTACCGAGAAGGCCCAGAGATACCTCTCCGACAATCGGAGTGACAAAACCTAATCTGGATTCATGCCAACTCAACATATACTTTTGGAGACACATGTAGAGCACCTTTATAATCACCTAGTTACGTTGTGACGTTTGGTAGCACACAAAGTGTTCCTCCGGTAAACGGGAGTTGCATAATCTCATAGTTTCAGGAACTTTGTATAAGTCATGAAGGAAGCATAAGCAACATACTAAACGATCAAGTGCTAAGCTAACGGAATGGGTCAAGTCAATCACATCATTCTCCTAATGATGTGATCTCGTTAATCAAATGACAACTCATGTCTATGGTTAGGAAACATAACCATCTTTGATTTAACGAGCTAGTAAAGTAGAGGCATACTAGTGACACTCTGTTTGTCTACGTATTCACACATGTATTATGTTTCGGTTAATACAATTCTAGCATGAATAATAAACATTTATCATGATATAAGGAAATAAATAATAACTTTATTATTGCCTCTAGGGCATATTTCCTTGATCTCCCACTTGCACTAGAGTCAATAATCTAGATTACACAATAATGATTCTAACACCCATGGAGTCTTGGTGCTGATCATGTTTTGCTCGTGGAAGAGGCTTAGTCAACGGTCGCAACATTCAGATCCGTATGTATCTTGCAAATCTCTATGTCTCCCACTTGGACTTGGTCCCGAATGGAATTGAAGCGTCTCTTGATATGCTTGGTCCTCTTGTGAAATCTGGATTCCTTTGCCAAGGCAATTGCACCAGTATTGTCATAGAAGATCTTCATTGGTCCCGATGTACTAGGTATGACACCTAGATCGGAAATGAACTCTTTCATCCAGACTCCTTCATTTGCTGCTTCCGAAGCAGCTATGTACTCCGCTTCACATGTAGATCCCGCCACGACGCTTTGTTTTGAACTGCACCAACTGACAGCTCCACCGTTTAATAAAAATACGTATCCGGTTTGCGATTTAGAATCGTCCGGATCAGTGTCAAAGCTTGCATCGACGTAACCATTTACGATTAGCTCTTTGTCACCTCCATATCGAGAAACATATCCTTAGTCCTTTTCGGTATTTCAGGATGTTCTTGACCGCTGTCCGATGATCCACTCTGGATTACTTTGGTACCTTCTGCCAAGCTTATTGCTAAGTACCGTCGGTCTGGTACACAGCATTGCATACATGATAGAGCCTATGGCTGAAGCATAGGAACATTTTCATTTCTCTCTATCTTCTGCTTTGTGGTCGGGCATTGAGTCTGACTCAATTTCACACCTTGTAACACAGGTAAAAGACCTTTCTTTGCCTGATCCATTTTGAACTTTTTCAAAACTTTATCAAGGTATGTGCTTTGTGAAAGTCCAATTAAGCGTCTTGATCTATCTCTATAGATCTTAATGCCCAATATGTAAGCAGCTTCACCGAGGTCCTTCATTGAAAAACTTTTATTCAAGTATCCTTTTATGCTATCCAGAAATTCTATATCATTTCCAATTAACAATATGTCGTCCACATATAATATTAGAAATGCTCTGAGCTCCCACTCACTTTCTTGGAAATACAGGCTTCTCCAAAAGTCATATAAAACCATATGCTTTGATCACACTATCAAAGCGTTTATTCCAACTCCGAGAGGCTTGCACTGGACCATAAATTGATCGCTGGAGCTTGCACACTTTGTTAGCACTTTTGGATCAACAAAACCTTCGGTTGCATCATATACAACTCTTCTTCTAGAAATCCATTCAAGAATGCAGTTTTACATCCATTTTCCAAATTTCATAATCATAAAATGCAGCAATTGCTAACATGATTCGGACAGACTTAAGCATCGCTACGGGTGAGAAAGTCTCATCGTAGTCAACCCCTTGAACTTGTCGAAAACCTTTTGCAACAAGTCGAGCTTTATAGACAGTTATGTTACCATCAGCGTCAGTCTTCTTCTTAAAGATCCATTTATTCTCAATGGCTTGCCGATCATCGGGCAAGTCAACCAAAGTCCATACTTTGTTCTCATACATGGATCCCATCTCAGATTTCATGGCTTCAAGCCATTTTGCGGAATCTGGGCTCACCATCGCTTCTTCATAGTTCGTAGGTTCACCATGATCTAGTAGCATGACTTCGAATAGGATTACCGTACCACTCAGTGCGGATTTTATTCTGGTTGATCTCTGATTCGGTGACAACTTGATCTGAAGTTTCATGATCATTATCATTATCTTCCTCGCTAATTGGTGTAGGTGTCACGAAACCGATTTACGTGATGAACTACTTTCCAATAAGGGAGCTGGTACTATTACCTCATCAAGTTCCACTTTCCTCCCACTCACTTCTTTCGAGAGAAACTCCTTCTCTAGAAAGGATCCATTCTTAGCAACGAATGTCTTGCCTTCGGATCTGTGATAGAAGGTATACCCAATTGTCTCCTTTGGGTATCCTATGAAGACACATTTTTCCGATTTGGGTTCAAGCTTATCGGGTTGAAGTTTTTCACATAAGCATCGCAACCCCAAACTTTCAGAAAGCGACAACTTGGGTTTCTTGCTAAACCATAGTTCATAAGGTGTCGTCTCAGCGGATTTTGACGGTGTCCTATTTAACGTGAATCGGCCGTCTCTAAAGCATAACCCCAAAGCGATAGCGGTAAATCGAAATAGACATCATAGATCGCACCATATCTAGTAAAATACGATTCGACGTTCGGACACACCATTACGCTGTGGTGTTCCGGTGGCGTGAGTTGCGAAACTATTCCGCATTGCTTTAAATGTAGACCAAACTCGTAACTCAAATATTCTCCTCCACGATCAGATCATAGAAACTTTATTTTCTTGTTACGATGATTTTCAACTTCACTCTGAAATTCTTTGAACTTTTCAAATGTTTCAGATTTATGCTTCATCAAGTAGATATACCCGTATCGCTTAAATCATCTGTGAAGGTGAGAAAATAACGATATCCGCCACGAGCTTCAACATTCATCGGACCACATACATCTGTATGTATGATTTCCAATAAGTCTGTTGCTCTCTCCATACAACCGGAGAAGCGGTGTTTTAGTCATCTTGCCCATGAGGCACGGTTCATAAGTACCAAGTGATTCCAAAAGTCCATCTGTATGGAGTTTCTTCATGCGTTTACACCGATATGACCTAAGCGGCAGTGCCACAAATAAGTTGCACTATCATTATCAACTCTGCATCTTTTGGCTTCGACATTATGAATATGTGTATCACTACTGTCGAGATTCAACAAGAATAGACCATTCTTCAAGGGTGCATGACCATAAAAGATATTACTCATATAAATAGAACAACCATTATTCTCGATTTAAATGAATAACCGTCGGCATCAAACAAGATCCAGATATAATGTTCATGCTCAACGCGGCACCAAATAACAATTATTTAGGTCTAAAACTAATCCCGAAGGTAGATGTAGAGGTAGCGTGCCGACCGCGATCACATTGACTTTGGAACCGTTTCCCACGCGCGCATCGTCACCTCGTCCTTTGCGGTGCTCGCCTATTCCGTAGTCCCTGTTTGAGTTGCAAATATTAGCAAGAGTAACCATATCAAATACCAGTGCTACTACGAGCTCTAGTAAGGTACACATCAATAACATGTATATCACATATACCTTTGTTCACCTTGCCATCCTTCTTATCCGCCAAATACTTGGGGCAGTTCCGCTTCCAAATGTCGATCGCTTGCGGTAAAAACACTCGATTTCAGGCTTAGGTCCAGACTTGGGTTTCTTCTCTTGAGCAGCAACTTTCTTGCTGTTCTTTTTGAAGTTCCTTCTTCTTTCCTTTGCCCTTTTCTTGAAACTAGTGGTCTTGTTGACCATCAACACTTGATGCTCTTTCTTGATTTCTACCTCCATGACTTTTAGCATTGCGAAGAGCTCAGGAATTGTCTTAGTCATCCCTTGCATATTATAGTTCATCATGAAGCTCTTGTAGCTTGGTGGCGATGATTGGAGAATTCATCAATGACACTATCATCCGGAAGATTAACTCCCAGCTGAATTAAGTGATTATTATACCCGGACATTTTGAGTATGTGCTCACTTGTGAACTATTCTCCTCCATCTTGCAGCTATAAAACTTATTGGAGACTTCATATCTCTCAATCCGGGCATTTGCTTGAAATATTAACTTCAACTCTTGGAACATCTCATATGCTCCATGACGTTCAAAATGTCGTTGAAGACCGGTTCTAAGCCGTAAAGCATGGCACACTGAACTATAGAGTAGTCATCAGCTTTGCTCGCCAGACGTTCACAACTTCGGCGTTGCTCTCTGCAAGCAGGCCTGGCACCCAGCGGTGCTTCCAGGCGTAATTCTTACATGCAGCAATGAGGATAATCCTCAAATTACGGACCCAGTCCGTGTAATTGCTACCATCATCTTTCAACTTTGCTTTCTCAAGGAACGCATTAAAATTCAACGGAACAACAGACGAGCCATCTATCTACAGTAAACATAGACAACAAAATACTATCGGTACTAAGTTCATGATAAATTTAAGTTCAATTAATCATATTAAAAACTCCCACTTAGACAGATATCTCTCTAGTCATCTAAGTGATTCGTGATCCAAATCAACTAAACCATAACCGATCATCACGTGAGATGGAGTAGTTTTCAATGGTGAACATCACTATGTTGATCATATCTACTATATGATTCACGCTCGACCTTCGATCTCCGTGTTCCCAGGCCATATCTGCATATGCTAGGCTCGTCAAGTTTAACTTGAGTATTCTGCGTGTGCAAAACTGGCTTGCACCGTTGTAGATGGACGTAGAACTTATCACACCCGATCATCACGTGGTGTGCGGGTACTCTGAACTTTTAGCAACGGTGCATACTCAGGAGAACACTTCTTGATAATTTTAGTGAGAGATCATCTTATAATGCTACCATCAATCAAAGCAAGATAAGATGCATAAAGGATAAACATCACATGCAATCAATATAAGTGATATGATATGGTCATCATCATCTTGTGCTTGTGATCTCCATCTCGAAGCAATTGTCATGATCACCATCGTCACCGGCGCGACACCTTGATCTCCATCGTAGCATCGTTGTCGTCTCGCCAACTATTGCTTCTCGACTATCGCTCTGCTTAGTGATAAAGTAAAGCAATTACATGGCGTTGCATTTCATACAATAAGCGACAACCATATGGCTCCTGCCGATTGCCGATAACTCGGTTACAAAACATGATCATCTCATACAATAAAATATAGCATCACGTCTTGACCCCATCACATCACAACATGCCTGCAAAAACAAGTTAGGCGTCCTCTACTTTGTTGTTGCAAGTTTTACGTGGCTGCTACGGGCTGAGCAAGAACCGTTCTTACCTCGCATCAAAACCACAGCGATAGTTTGTCAAGTTGGTGCTGTTTTAACCTTCGCAAGGACGGGCGTAGCCACACTCGGTTCAACTAAAGTGAGAGAGCAGACACCCGCCGGTCACCTTTAAGCAACTAGTGCTCAAGCGGTGAAACCAGTCTCGCGTAAGCGTCGCGTAATGTCGGTCCGGCCGCTTCATCTCACAATACCGCTGAACCAAAGTATGACATGCTGGTAAGCAGTATGACTTATATCGCCCACAACTCACTTGTGTTCTACTCGTGCATATGACATCAACGCATAAAACCAGGCTCGGATGCCCTTTGTTGGGGAGCGTAGTAATTTCAAAAATTTCCTACGCACACACAGGACCATGGTGATGGCATAGCAACGAGAGGGGAGAGTGTCTGTCCACGTACCCTCATAGACCGAAAGCGGAAGCATTATAACAACGCGGTTGATGTAGTCGTACGTCTTCACGATCCGACCGATCCAAGTACCGAACGTACGGCACCTCCGTGTTCAGCACACGTTCAGCTCGATGACGATCCCGGACTCCGATCCAGCAAAGTGTCGGGATGAGTTCCGTCAAGACGACGGCGTGGTGGCGATGATGATGCTCCACCGACGCAGAGCCGCCTAAGCTCCGCGACGATATGACTTCTCGGCGCAGGGCTTCGCTAAGCTTGCGACGATATGACCGAAGTGGAATATGGTGGAGGGGGCACCGACACGGCTAAGGAACGATCCGTAGATCAACTTGTGTGTCATGGGGTGCCCCTGCCCCGTATATAAAGGAGCAAGGAGGGGTGCGGCCAGCCCAAGGGGCGCGCTGAGGAGTCCTACTCCCACCGGAGTAGGACTCCCCCTCTCCTAGTTGGATTAGGATTGGAGGAGGGAAGAGGGAAGAGGCGCCCCCCCCTCCTGTCCTATTCGGACTAGAGGGGAGGGGGGGTGCCTGCCCTGGCCGCCCCTTCCTCTTCTCCCTATGGCCCATCAAGGCCCATTGACCCCCGGGGTTCAGTAACCCCGGTGTTCCAGTAACTTCCTGTTTTCATCCGGAACCTTTCGAGAAGTCAAACATAGGCTTCCAATATATCAATCTTTATGTCTCGACCATTTGAGACTCCTCGTCATGTCCGTGATCTCATCCGGGACTCGAACAACCTTGGTACATCAATACTTATAAACTCATAATGAACTGTCATCGAAGCGTTAAGCGTGCGGACCCTACGGGTTCGAGAACTATGTAGACATGACCTAGAACCATTCTCGGTCAATAACCAATAGCGGAACCTGGATGCTCATATTGGTTCCTACATATTCTCGAAGATCTTTATCGGTCAAACCGCATAACGACATCGTTGTTCCCTTTGTTATCGGTATGTTACTTACCCGAGATTCGATCGTCGGTATCCAATACCTAGTTCAATCTCGTTACCGGTAAGTCTCTTTACTCGTTCCGTAATACATCATCTCACAACTAACTCATTAGTTGCAATGCTTGCAAGGCTTATGTGATGTGTATTACCGAGAAGGCCCAGAGATACCTCTCCGACAATCGGAGTGACAAAACCTAATCTGGATTCATGCCAACTCAACATATACTTTTGGAGACACCTGTAGAGCACCTTTATAATCACCCATTTACGTTGTGACGTTTGGTAGCACACAAAGTGTTCCTCCGGTAAACGGGAGTTGCATAATCTCATAGTTTAGGAACTTTGTATAAGTCATGAAGGAAGCATAAGCAACATACTAAGCGATCAAGTGCTAAGCTAACGGAATGGGTCAAGTCAATCACATCATTCTCCTAATGATGTGATCTAGTTAATCAAATGACAACTCATGTCTATGGTTAGGAAACATAACCATCTTTGATTTAACGAGCTAGTAAAGTAGAGGCATACTAGTGACACTCTGTTTGTCTACGTATTCACACATGTATTATGTTTCCGGTTAATACAATTCTAGCATGAATAATAAACATTTATCATGATATAAGGAAATAAATAATAACTTTATTATTGCCTCTAGGGCATATTTCCTTCATAAATATCATGGTAATTTGCTTAGATAATCATAATATGCTAAGCATACAAGATTTGTAAGAATTCTTATGAGTGTGTTGAATACTATGAGAAGTTTGATGCTTGATAATTGTTTTGAGATATGGAGGTAGTGATATTAAAGTCATGCTAGTTGGGTGATTATGAATTCAAATAATGCTTGTGTTGAAGTTAGCAAGTCCCGTAGCATGCACGTATGGTTAAAGTTGTGTAACAAATTTGAAACATGAAGTGTACCTGGCTTGTGCATCCTTATGAGTGGCGGTCGGGGACGAGCGATGGTCTTTTCCTACCAATCTATCCCCCTAGGAGCATGCACGTAGTACTTGATTTTTGATGACTTATAAATTTTTGCAATAAGTATATGAGTTGTTTTGACTAATGTTGAGTCCATGGATTATACACACTTTTACCTTTTCGCCTTGCTAGCCTCTTCGGTACCGTGCATTGCCCTTTCTCACCTTGAGAGTTGGTGCAAACTTCGCCGGTGCATCCAAACCCCGTGATATGATACACTCTATCACACATAAAGCTCCTTATATCTTCCTCAAAACAGCCACCATACCTACCTATTATGGCATTTCCATAGCCATTCCAAGATATATTGCCATGCAACTTTCAACCGTTCCGTTCATCATCATGACATACTTTACTTTTGTCATATTGCCATTGCATGATCATGCAGTTGACATCGTATTTGTGGCAAAGCCACCATGCATTATTTTTCATACATGTCACTCTTGATTCATTGCACCATCCCGGTACACCGCCAGAGGCATTCATATAGAGTCATATCTTGTTCTAGTTTCGAGTTGTAATACTTATGTTGTAATCAATAGAAGTGTGATGATCATCATTATTAGAGCATTGCCCAATCAAAAAAAAAAGAGAAAGGCCAAAAATAAAAAAAAAGAAAGGCCCAAAAAAATAAAATAAATAAATAAGGGCAATGCTACTATCTCTTTTTCCACACTTGTGCTTCAAAGTAGCACCTTGTTCTTCATATAGTGAGTCTCATATATTGTGCTTCAAAGTAGCACCATGTTTTTCATATAGTGAGTCTCATAAGTTGTCTTTCATACTAGTGGGAATTTTTCATTATAGAACTTGGCTTGTATATTCCTGCGATGGGCTTCCTCAAATGCCCTAGGTCTTCGTGAGCAAGCAAGTTGGATGCACACCCACTAGTTTTCTTTTGTTGAGCATTCATAGCTCTAGTGCATCCGTTGCATGGAAATCCCTACTCCTCATTTTGACATCAATTGATGGGCATCTCCATAGCCCATTGATTATCCTCGTCAATGTGAGACTTTCTCCCTTTTTGTCTTCTCCACACAATCCCCATCATCCTATTCTATTCCACCCATAGTGCTATATCCATGGCTCACGCTCATGTATTGCGTGAAGGTTGAAAAAGTTTGAGATTATTTAAGTATGAAACAATTGCTTGGCTTGTCATCGGGGGTATAGAAGTTGGGAACATCTTTGTGTGACGAAAATGAAGCATAGCCTAACTATATGATTTTGTAGGGATGAACTTTCTTTTGCCATGCTATTTTGAGAAGACATGATTACTTTGAGTAGTATGCTTGAAGTGTTACTATTTCTTTTATCAATATGAACTTTTGTCTTGAATCTTATGGATCTGAATATTCATACCACAATTAAGAAGAATTACATTGAAATTATGCCAAGTAGCACTCCGCATCAAAAATTATCTTTTTTATCATTTACCTACTCAAGGACGAGCAGGAATTAAGCTTGGGGATGCTTGATACGTCTCCAACGTATCTATAATTTTTGATTGCTCCATGCTATATTATCTACTGTTTGGGCAATATTGGACTTTATTATCCAATTTTATATTATTTTTGGGACTAACCTATTAACCGGAGGCCCAGCCCAGATTTGCTGTTTTATGCCTATTTCAGTATTTCGAGGAAAAGGAATATCAAACGGAGTCAAAACGGAACGAAATCAACTGGAGAAGTTATTTTTGGAAAGAAAGCCACCCGATGGACTTGGAGTGCACGTCAGGAAAGAAGGGAGGTGCTCACGAGGGTGGGGGGCGCGCCCCCTGCCTCGTGGCCCCCCTTCGGTCCACCGACGTACCCCCTGCACCCATATATACCTACGTATCGTAAAACTTCCAGAACAGAAGATAGATCGGGAGTTCCGCCGTCGCAAAATCTCCAGAGCCACCAAAAACCAATCGGGACCCTGTTCCGGCACCCTGCCGGAGGGGAGGATCCTTCACCGATGGCCATCTTCATCATCCCGGCGCTCTCCATGACGAGGAGGGAGTAGTTCACCCTCGGGGCTGAGGGTATGTACCAGTAGCTTTGTGTTTGATCTCTCTCTCTCTCTCTCTCGTGTTCTTGATTTGGCACGATCTTGATGTATCACGAGCTTTGCTATTATAGTTGGATCTTATGTTTCTTCTCCCCCTCTACTCTCTTGTAATGAATTGAGTTTTCCCCTTGAAGTAATCTTATCGGATTGAGTCTTTAAAGATTTGAGAACACTTGATGTATGTCTTGCCGTGCGTATCTATGGTGACAATGGGATATCACGTGCCACTTGATGTATGTTTTGGTGATCAACTTGCGGGTTCCGCCCATGAACCTATGCATAGGGGTTGGCACACGTTTTCGTCGTGATTCTCCGGTAGAAACTTTGGGGCACTCTTTGAGGTTCTATGTGTTGGTTTGAATAGATGAATTGAGATTGTGTGATGCATATCGTATAATCATACCCACGGATACTTGAGGTGACATGGGAGTATCTAGGTGACATTAGGGTTTTGGTTGATTTGTATCTTAAGGTGTTATTCTAGTACGAACTCTAGGGCTGTTTGTGACACTTACAAGAATAGCCCGATGGATTGATTGGAAAGAATAACTTTGAGGTGGTTTCGTACCCTACCATAATCTCTTCATTTGTTCTCCACTATAAGTGACTTTGGAGTGACTCTTTGTTGCATGTTGAGGGATAGTTATATGATCTATCTATGTTATTATTGTTGAGAGAACTTGCACTAGTGAAAGTATGAACTCTAGGCCTTGTTTCCTATCATTGCAATACCATTCACGCTCACTTTTATCATTAGTTACCTTGCTGTTTTTATTATTTCAGATTACAAATACCTATATCTACCATCCATATTGCACTTGTATCACCATCTCTTCGCCGAACTAGTGCACCTATACAATTTACCATTGTATTGGGTGTGTTGGGGACACAAGAGACTCTTTGTTATTTGGTTGCAGGGTTGTTTGAGAGAGACCATCTTCATCCTACGCCTCCCACGGATTGATAAACCTTAGGTCATCCACTTGAGGGAAATTTGCTACTGTCCTACAAACCTCTGCCACTTGGAGGCCCAACAACGTCTACAAGAAGAAGGTTGTGTAGTAGACATCATTATTGATGATGCCACTTCTGCTATGCATGATACTTATGATGAAACTACTTCTATGCTTGATACTACTGTGCCACTTGGTGAATTTCTTGATGAACAACTTGCTAGGGCTAGAGAGAATGAAATTATTGAAACTGATAATATTGATGAAAGTGATGATGAAGATTCTCCCCCTAGATATGAATTGCCTGTTGTGCCTGAGGGTTATGTTATGGATGAAGAAACTGCTAGAGACTTTCTTGCTTGCAATGATAGAAGTGATCTTAAGAAATTATTAGCTAAGCTGAAAGAAAAAAAATCTGAATGCTAGAATGAAATATGATCCTGCTTATGCCACTTCACCTATCTTTATTAATGATAAGGATTATGATTTCTCTGTCTATACTAACATAATTACTTTGGTTGAATCTGATCCTTTTTATGGCTATGAATCTAAAACTGTTGTGGCACATCTTACTAAATTAAATGATATAGCCACCCTGTTCACTAATGATGAGAAAACTCGCTACTGTTATATCCTTAAGTTATTTTCGTTCTCATTAAAGGGTGATGCTAAGATATGGTTTAATTCTCTTGATCCTGGTTGTGTGCGTAGTCCCCAGGATATGATTTATTACTTCTCTGCTAAATATTTCCCCGCTCATAAGAAACAAGCTGTTTTAAGGGAAATATATAATTTTGTGCAAATTGAAGAAGAGAGTCTCCCACAAGCTTGGTGGAGGCTTCTCCAGTTACTTAATGCTTTGCCTGATCATCCTCTCAAGAAAAATGAAATACTTGATATCTTTTATAATGGACTAACCGATGCTTCTAGAGACCACCTGGATAGTTGTGATGGTTGTGTTTTCAGGGAAAGAACTGCTGATCAAGCTGAAATTCTATTGAATAGTATGTTAACCAATGAAAATAATTGGACACTTCCTAAACCAACTCCTAAGCCAACTCCGAAGAAAAGGGGTGTTCTATTTATCAGTCCTGAAGATATGCAAGAGGCAAAGAAATCTATGAAAGAAAAAGGTATAAAAGCTGAAGATGTTAAGAATTTACCTCCTATTGAAGAAATACATGGTCTTAATTTACCGCCTGTTGAAGAAATACATGGTTTTAATCCATCACCTATTAAAGAAACACATTGTCTTGATAACCCGACACAGGTAGTAAAGGTAAATTCACTCTATAGATATGATAAAGCTGAAATCCCTCCTAATAAGTTTGTTAGCCAATGTCTAGATGATTTTGATAACTTTATGGTTAAGCAAGAAAACTTCAATGCTTGTTTTGGTAGAGAATTAAAACGCAATGCTTATATGATTGAACACTTGAGTGATTATATGTCTAGAGTCAAAGGTGAACTTAAACTCATTAGTAAACATGCTTCTATGGTTACCACTCAAGTATAACAAGTAATTAAAGCTCAGAATGATTTGCTCAATGAATTAAATAGTAAGAATAATGACTTTGCTGTTAGAGTTGCAACTAGAGGGGGTAAATTAACTCAGGAACCTCTGTATCCAGAGGGCCACCCTAAGAGAATTGAGCAGGATTCTCAAAGAAATAATGTAGATGCACCTAGTCCTTCTAAAAAGAAGAAAAAGAAAAATGATAGGACTTTGCATGCTTCTAGTGAACCTGTTATTGACACACCTGAGAATCCTAATGATATTTCTATTTCGATCTTTGAAACACAATCGGTGATGAACATGAACCTAGTGATAATGTTAATGATGATGTTCATGTTGATGCTCAACCTAGTAATAACAATGATGTAGAAATTGAACCTCTTTGTTGATCTTGATAACCCACAATCAAAGAATCAACGTTATGACAAGAGAGACTTTGTTGCTAGGAAGCACGGTAAAGAAAGAGAACCATGGGTTCAGAAACCCATGCCTTTTCCTCCCAAACCATCCAAGAAAAAGGATGATGAGGATTTTGAGCGCTTTGCTGAAATGATTAGACCTATCTTTTTGCGTATGCGTTTGACTGATATGCTTAAAATGAACCCATATGCTAAGTATATGAAGGATATTGTTACAAATAAGAGAAAGATACCGGAAGCTGAAATTTCTACCATGCTTGCTAATTATACTTTTAAGGGTGGAATACCAAAGAAATTTGGAGATCCAGGAGTACCTACTATACCATGCTCCATTAAAAGAAACTATGTTAGAACTGCTTTATGTGATCTTGGAGCTAGTGTTAGTGTTATGCCTCTCTCTTTATATCATAGACTTGATTTGAATAAGTTGACACCTACTGAAATATCTTTGCAAATGGCTGATAAATCAACTGCTATACCTGTCGGTATTTGTGAGGATGTGCCTATTATTCCCGAGGACGATAGTATGTCTATTATTCTTGGAAGAGCCTTTTTGAATACTGTAGGGGATGTTATTGATTGCAACAAAGGCAATGTCACTTTTCATGTTAATGGTAATGAGCATACGGTACACTTTCCGAGGAAACAACCTCAAGTCCACAGTATCAATTCTATTGGAAAAATTTCATCGATTATTTTTGGAGGATTTGAATTTCCTCTTCCTATTGTCAAAAAGATATATGATATTCTTATTATTGGGGACATGCATATCCCCGTTGAGGTAACATAGTGTTATTCGAAATTTCTCCAGTTCCATGTTATTCGGAATGAGTTTGTTAACAAGACTTGATCAACCTTGTTAATGGATTCCTTTTGATGAGCATGAGATGGATGAAGTTAGAAGGTAAAACCTTCTGTACCATCCTTTTACTTTCTGTTATTTAGTTGAAATAAAGTAAAAATAATATTTTCCGTCTGTTTTCTGATTTATCCGTGCAATAAAAAAATACCCCGAAAATAAAAGTTCTCCAAATGCCCCGAAAATGAAATATGATTTTTTCTGGAATATTTGAGAATATTTGGCACTAAGAATACATCAGGGGGAGCTGGAACCTGGCCACGAGGGTCCAAGGCACGCCCACCCCCTGGGCGCGCCCCCTGCCTCATGGGCCCATGGTGGCTCCCCTCAACTTATTCCAGCCACCAGACACCCCTTCTTCCTCCAAAAAAATCACCAACCAGCTCAATGATACGTCTCCAACGTATCTATAATTTTTGATTGTTCCATGCTATATTATATTCTGTTTTGGATGTTTAATGGGCTTATTTATACACTTTTGTATTATTTTTGGGACTAACCTATTAACCAGAGGCCCAACCCAAATTGCTGTTTTTTGCCTATTTCAGTGTTTCCCAGAAAAAGAATATCAAATGGAGTCCAAACGGAATGAAACCTTCGGGAACGTGATTTTCGGAACAAACGTGATCTAGAGGACTTGGACTCCACGTCAAGCAATCAACAAGGAGGGCACGAGGCAGGGGGCGCGCCTACCCCCCCAGGCGCGCCCTCCACCCTCGTGGGGCTCACGTTGCTCCACCGGCGTACTTCTTCCTCCTATGTATACCTACGTACCCCCAAACCATCAGAGGCATCCACGAAAACCTAATTCCACCGCCGCAACCTTCTGTACCCGTGAGATCCCATCTTGGGGCCTTTTCCGGCGTCCCGCCGGAGGGGTATTGAACACGGAGGGCTTCTACATCAACATCATAGCCTCTCCGATGATGCGTGAGTAGTTTACCTCAGACCTTCGGGTCCATAGTTATTAGCTAGATGGCTTCTTCTCTCTCTTTGGATCTCAATACAAAGTTCTCCACGATTCTCGTGGAGATCTATTCGATGTAATCTTCTTTTGCGGTGTGTTTGCCGGGACCGATGAATTGTGGGTTTACGATCCAGATTATCTAGGAACAATATTTGAATCTTCTCTGAATTATTTTATGTATGATTGGTTATCTTTGCAAGTCTCTTCGAATTATCAGTTTGGTTTGGCCTACTAGATTGATCTTTCTTGCAATGGGAGAAGTGCTTAGCTTTGGGTTCAATCTTGCGGTGTCCTTTCCCAGTGACAGCAAGGGCAGCAAGGCACGTATTGTATTGTTACCATCGAGGATAACAAGATGGGGTTTATGTCGTATTGCATGAGTTTATCCCTCTACGTCATGTCATCTTGCTTAAAGCGTTACTCCATTCTTATGAACTTAATACTCTAGATGCATGCTGCATAGCGGTCGATGTGTGGAGTAATAGTAGTAGATGCAGGCAGGAGTCGGTCTAGTTGTCGCGGACGTGATGCCTATATACATGATCATACGTAGATATTCTCATAACTATGCTCAATTCTATCAATTGCTCGACAGTAATTTTTTCACCCACCGTAATACTTATGCTCTGGAGAGAAGCCACTAGTGAAACCTATGGCCCCCGGGTCTATTTTCCATCATATTAATCTCTCGTCAACAAGCTATTTCTATTGCCTTTTATTTTACTTTGCATCTTTATTTCTCTTTATTATAAAAATACCAAAAATATTATCTTATCATATCTATCAGATCTCACTCTCGTAAGTGACCATGATGGGATTGGCAACCCCTTTATCACGTTGGTTGCGAGGTTCTTATTTGTTTGTGTAGGTGTGAGGGACTTGAGCGTGGCCTCTACTAGATGGATACTTTGCTGCATCACCCTTTCCTCTTCAAGGGAAAATTCAACACATTGCTCAAGAGGTAGCAAGAAGGATTTCTGGCGCCGTTGCCGGGAAGTCTACGCAAAAGTAAACATACCAAGTACCCATCACAAACTCTTATCCCTCGCATTACATTATTTGCCATTTTCCTCTCGTTTTCCTCTCCCCCACTTCACCCTTGCCGTTTTATTCGCCATCTCTTTCCGTTCGCCTCTTTCTCGCTTGCTTCTTTTTTGCTTGTGTTGGATTGCTTGCTTGTCACGATGGCTCAAGATAATACTAAATTGTGTGACTTTACCAATACCAACAACAATGATTTTCTTAGCACTCCGATTGCTCCTCTTACCGATACTGAATCTTGTGAAATTAATGCTGCTTTGTTGAATCTTGTCATGAAAGATCAATTCGCCGACCTTCCTAGTGAAGATGCCGCTACCCATCTAAATAACTTCGTTGATTTGTGTGATATGCAAAAGAAGAAAGATGTGGACAATGATATTGTTAAATTGAAGCTATTTCCTTTTTCGCTTAGAGATCGTGCTAAAGCTTGGTTTTCGTCTTTGCCTGGTTTTCGTCTTTGCCTAAAAATAGTATTGATTCATGGAATAAATGCAAAGATGCTTTTATCTCTAAGTATTTTCCTCCCGCTAAGATCATCTCTCTTAGAAACGATATTATGAATTTTAAGCAACTAGATCATGAACATGTTGCACAAGCTTGGGAGAGAATGAAATTAATGATACGTAATTGCCCTACTCATGGTTTGAATTTGTGGATGATTATACAAATTTTTTTATGCCGGATTGAATTTTGCTTCTAGAAATATTTTAGATTCGGCCGCGGGAGGCACTTTTATGGAAATCACTTTAGGAGAAGCTACTAAACTCCTAGATAATATTATGGTTAATTATTCTCAATGGCACACCAAAAGATCTACTAATAAAAAAATGCATGCGATAGAAGAAATTAATGTTTTGAGTGGAAAGATGGATGAACTTATGAAATTATTTGCTAATAAGAGTGTTTCTTCTGATCCTAATGATATGCCTTTGTCTACTTTGATTGAGAATAACAATGAATCTATGGATGTGAATTTTGTTGGTAGGAATAATTTTGGTAACAACGCATATAGAGGAAACTTTAATCCTAGACTGTATCCTAGTAATTCCTCTAATAATTATGGCAATACCTAGATCTATCCGTGTTTTTATGCCTAGCTAGGGGCGTTAAACGATAGCGCTTGTTGGGAGGCAACCCAATTTTATTTTTAGTTTTTGCGTTTTGCTTCTGTTTAGGAATTAATCTTTGATCTAGCCTCTGGTTAGATTTGTTTTTATGTTTTAATTAGTGTTTGTGCCAAGTTAAACCTATAGGATCTTCTTGGATGATAGTTATTTGATCTTGCTAAAAATTCCAGAAACTTTTTGTTCACGAAAACAATTGTTAAAAATCACCAGAACGTGATAAAATATTGATTCCAATTGCAACAGATCATTACACCAATTGTCTAGGTCATCCTATTTGGTATAAGTTTTGGAGTTCCAGAAGTATGCGTTAGTTACAGATTACTACAGACTGTTCTGTTTTTGACAGATTCTGTTTTTCGTGTGTTGTTTGCTTATTTTGATGAATCTATGGCTAGTAAAATAGTTTATAAACCATAGAGAAGTTGTAATACAGTAGGTTTAACACCAATATAAATAAAGAATGAGTTCAATATAGTACCTTGAAGTGGTGTTTTGTTTTCTTTCGCTAACGGAGCTCACGAGATTTTCTATTAAGTTTTGTGTTGTGAAGTTTTCAAGTTTTGGGTAAAGATTTGATGGAGTATGGAACAAGGAGTGGCAAGAGCCTAAGCTTGGGGGATGCCCGTTGGACCCCAAGATAATATAAGGACACCAAAAAGCCAAAGCTTGGGGATGCCCCGGAAGGCATCCCTCTTTTTCGTCCTCATCCATCGGTAAATTTACTTGGCTATATTTTTATTCACCACATGATATGTGTTTTGCCTGGAGCGTCTTGTATGATTTGAGTCTTTATTTGTTAGTTTGATACAATCATCCTTGCTGTACACACCTTTTGAGAGAGACACACATGATTTGGAATTTGTTAGAATACTCTATGTGCTTCACTTATATTCTTTGAGCTATATAGTTTTGCTCTAGTGCTTCACTTATATCTTTTAGAGCACGGCTGTGGTTATATTTTATAGAAATTATTGAACTCTCATGCTTCACTTATATTATTTTGAGTGTCTTAAACAACATGGTAATTTTCCTTAATTTTGATATTTATCTTCTATATTGAGTCCGTTAAATATCATGAGAAGTTAGATACTTGATAAGTGTTTTGAGATATAAAGGTGGTAATATTAGAGTGTGCTAGTTGAGTAATTGTGAAATTGAGAAATACTTGTGTTAAAGTTGGCAAGTCCTGTAGCATGCACGTATGGTAAAAGTTGTGTAACAATTTTGACACATAGGTGTTATTTTATGGCTTTCCTTATGAGTGGCGGTCGGGGATGAGCGATGGTATTTTTCTACCAATCTATCCCTCTAGGGGCATGCGTAGTAGTACTTTGCTTTGAGGGCTAATAAACTTTTGCAATAAGTATATGAGTTCTTTATGACTAATGTGAGTCCATGGATTATACGCACTCTCAACCTTCCACAATTTTCTAGCCTCTACGGTACCGCGCATTGCCCTTTCTCACATTGAGAGTTGGTGCAAACTCCGCCGGTGCATCCAAACCCCGTGATACGATACGCTCTATCACACATAAACCTCCTTATATCTTCCTCAAAATAGCCACCATACCTACCTATTATGGCATTTCCATAGCCATTCCGAGAAATATTGCCATGCAACTTTCCACCGTTCCGTTTATCATGACACGTTTCATGATTGTCATATTGCTTTGCATGATCATGTAGTTGACATCGTATTTTGTGGCAAAGCCACTATTCATAATTTTTTCATACATGTCACTTGATTCATAGCATATCCCGGTACACCGCCGGAGGCATTCACATAGAGTCATATCTTGTTCTAAGTATTGAGTTGTAATTGTTGAGTTGTAAGTAATAAAAGTGTGATGATCATCATTATTAGAGCATTGTCCCATGTGAGGAAAGGATGATGGAGACTATGATTCCCCCACAAGTCGGGATGAGATTCCAGACTAAAAAAAAGAGGCCAAAGAAAAAAAAAGGGAAGGCCCAAACAAAAAAAAGAGAGAAAAAGAGAGAAGGGACAATGCTACTATCCTTTTCCACACTTGTGCTTCAAAGTAGCACCATGATTTTTATGATAGAGAGTCTCCTATATTGTCACTTTCATATACTAGTGGGAATTTTTCATTATAGAACTTGGCTTGTATATTCCAATGATGGGCTTCCTCAAAATTCCCTAGGTCTTCGTGAGCAAGCGAGTTGGATGCACACCCACTTAGTTTCTTTTGTTGAGCTTTCATATATTTATAGCTCTAGTGCATCCGTTGCATGGCAATCCCTACTCATCTCATTGACATCAATTGATGGGCATTTCCATAGGCTATTGATTAGCCGCGTCAATGTGAGACTTTCTACCTTTTTTGTCTTCTCTCATAACCCCCATCGTTATACTTTACTCCACCCATATTGCTATATCCATGGCTTGCGCTCATGTATTGCGTAAGAGTTGAGGTTGAAGCGCGTTAAAAGTATGAACCAATTTCTCGGCTTGTCATCGGGGTTATGCATGACGAGAAAGTTTGTGTGACAATATTGAAACATAGCTGTCGGGGAGAAGGCTGATCGTGTCCCACGAACACCTACGGGACCTGGGTCCCTTGTGGTTCGGAGGGGGGGCGGAGGTTGCACAAAGAGGCGATGCACACGAGCGGGCTTACCCAGCTTCGGAGCTCTCCGGAGAGATAATACTCCTACTGCTGCTTTAGTGGATTATCTTGTGTTCTTGCTAGGGAGCAATGGAAGCTACAAGACCTAGCCTCGGTGTGGTTTCGTATGAGTAGGATGAACTAAGCCGGAGCTGAGCCGAACCCTTTCTACGTTGCCCTCGGGCCTCCTTTTATAGGCACAAGGGGTTACCACATATGGCAAGTAGACAAGGGTAAGATAGTAAAAACATAGGTTGGTACACGCTTTATACAGTCTCTGATAGTCTATACCTAACTCGATGGCAAGGGACAAGAGTCATCAATGCCCATCGCGATCGCTGAAACGGCTGTGAGGACCGTCAGTGCGCCTCCGTTTGCCACGATGGTAGCTTGTCGGCGCCGCTTGTCGCTGTTCCCGCTGGCGGCACAGCTCGTCGACACGCGTGCTTGGGAGAGCCCGTGGTGACACGTTGGCGGGTGAGCTGGAGCGGAGATGAAGAGAGGTCGCCCACCCGGCAAGCGCCTTGCATGGCGGGAACCTTATCGCGTCTGGGGCTCGGCGTCCACCAGGCCTTCGGCAAGCTCCTCTTGCGGGGCCTTGTTCCTTCGGCATACTGAGTGGCCTTCCGGCAAGCTCCTCTTGCCGGGTCTTGACTACTTTGTTCTTGAATGGCTCTGAAAAGAGCGGCTGAGGGCCTTGGCGGTTATCGGGCCAGCCCTGCCGTGGCGCCTGCAACTGCCTGTGCGAGTTCGGGTGCTTGGGTACCCTACTCAAAGATACCGGACAGAGCCCCGGGCCTGGGCCACACACGGCGCCAAGCTCTGTTGGGCCAGGCCCAAAACAGTGCACGGGCTCGCGTGGTCTGGGTCCAAACCAAGTCCACTCCGTATCCGCCGCGTTCCCCTGTAACGGCACGCGTCAATTGCGGTGTCGTGGGCGAAGTGGGCGACGTGCGGGGTCGCCTCATCTGTCGCCTCAGTTCTGAATCCCCGCCACGTGGTTCCCATGCTCTTGGGGTCACGGACGGCGGAAGTGGGAAACTGGGCCGTTGCGAGCAGAGGCAGCAGGTCTGCCCGATTCCTGCGCCTCCCTCGCCTTGATTCGCTGGCCAGGCGGTTGAGCCCCCACCTTGCTTCTTTAAGAAGAGGCGGAAGGGGCGCGAAGCCGTACTCTCCCATCTCCTCCTTTCCTCAGCTTCTGCTCCCCTTTCTCTCATTCGTCATGGAGAGAGGGAACCTTGGTTCTTCATCGGTGGCGGCGAGGGTCGCCGCCAGACAGCGCTCCCCTCCCGACCCCACGCCCGGGGTGGCAGAGCCAGCCACAAGGGGAAGAGGGAGGGAGCGAGGTCGCGGTCGAGGTCGAGGCGCTCGGGGAAGAGGCGGACGGGGCGACGAGCCGTCTCCGCCTCCTCTAGCGGTTCCCCTTCGGGGGCGAGGTCGTGGACGAGGCCGAGGCGCTCGGGGAAGAAGCGGGCGGGGCGGCGCATCGTCTCCGCCTCCGCCGGAGGTTCTCCTTCCCGCGGCGGTCCACACAGGGGACGACCCTTGCGAGTTCTTCGTCAGGCTGCGCCGGGCGCCTCGTCGTCGCCTCCGGCTTCCAGCTCCGTTCGCGAGCGCGATGGAGTCGGATCCGCCCGAGACACTGAGATTGCACATGAGGGGCTGTGGGATCAGCGACACGCGAGTCCGTGTTGTATTCCCAGCCCCTAATGTGATGTATCTTGATCGTGGGTGGAAGACGTTCGCCCGCATCCACAACCTGCTGGCGGGGTTTACCCTCCATTTTAAGTTAATGGAGGGTGACCTCCTCTCCGTCAAGGTCTTCGGGGATCTCGGCACTCGGGCGAGGTGTTGCGTGGATAGCTCCTCCGACAGCGAAGATTCCTCCTCGAGCGAGGGTAACGAGGAGGGGAGCGACATCGACGACGAGGGTAGCGGGCCCAACTAGTTGTCGGGCGTCGCTCCGTGCGTCACCGGCAACCCCATCATCCGCGTCGCCGGCTCCTTGAACTCCCCGGGGTCGTCTCCTTGGGCGACTGGCGTAGGGAGGCTGCGGAAGGGGAAGAGGGATGGCGACAAGGCCGTCAAGTCGGAGTACGAGGGCGTAGTGCCCTCGACAGCGCGCTGACGTCCTGCCGCCCCGTCTTCGAGCCCCGCTTCCGACGCCGCCGTCTCCGTCAAGCCCTCGGAGAGTCCCCGAGATGTTCTCTTGGTGCCTTCTGGCACCTGTAGCTCGCCTAGGCGCTTCGTTTGCCCTTCTCACCTCTTTGTCCTACCTCCTGAAGATAGGGACAGGAAAAGGATTATGGGCATCTTATCTTTTTAATTTGTAAGCCTTTTGGCCTTATCAGTATTTAAAACTTGTAATCCTCTCTTTCATGTTTTTCATTCTCCACGGACTGTATCCGAGAAGGAAGTTTTTAATGAAAAAGGGATGTTTGAAGAGGGACGAAAGGCTTATCTGATACCGCGGCCCCCGGCAACTCTGGCTTGCCGCAGCCCCCGGCAACCCTGGCTTGCCGGGGCTCGAGTGCCGGCGCGCCCTTCTTCTCTTCGCTGTTATTCCAGTTCTGAGAATGATTTAGTCAGTGCCGTAATAAGTTATTTTTGTAATATAACTTTATTGTGGGCAATATTTGCTATGGTACTTCCTTTACTCGACTCTTGGCTTTGTATGTTATTGCCCTACGCCTTTCGGGGAAACTTGCCGGTGCAGGCACCCTTGCCGCGAGCGCCGAGTGCGGAACTTCAGCAGCCTGCTGGCGGGGTCGCTGCCGACAAGCAACCTTGTCGCGGACTAGCCGCAGCTCACTTAAGTTGTTGAGCGGACTCGAAACAAAGTAAGGGCGCGACTAGTCACGATTTGGTTCCTTTGCGCACAGGTTTTGCATACAAAGCGCGGTCGTTCAAGGAAAATAACTTTTAAGAAAATCGAATGCTCAAACTTTGACAACTTAGCTTGTATGTCTCGCGCCAAGAAGGGTGGAACTGAGTCATTGCTATGCACCAGTACTCAAAGCCTCCGACAGCGCGAGGGAGAGGGTCGAGGATGTCGAGCCCCCAGACCGAGAAGGGCCAGGATAAAGGGATCGTCTGGAGAGCTTGAGCTGGTTGGTGTATCTGTTTGGAATGGAACTGGCACGCTTCACACTTGGTTACTTGTGCAGTTGCATCCTGGAGGGCTTCTGGCCAGAAGAAACCTTGCCGGAAAGCTTTGCCGGCAAGTGCTCTTGCGCCAATGTGGTGACCACATATGCCTCCATGTATCTCTCGCCAACAGCTTACATCCATCTTCGGCAAATGCACTTCAATTTCACACCGTTGAGCCTTCTTACATGCAGGATGTTGTCAACAAACTGGTACATACTTGGTGACGGGCTACTTTTCCGCTTCTTCTTGCTCTTCGGGAAGTTCTCCTGTCTGAAGGAAATGGACGATTTGCTGTGCCCATACTGGAGCTTGTGGCTCGACAACATGGACTAAAGGCTCTCCTATCACTGCGGGAACATCAGCTTCTGCGGCAAGAACCTGTGGGTCTGCCGGAGCTTGATGATCCCCGGCAAGCTTGCCGGAGCGAAGCTTGTCGGGAGCGTTTGCTTCAACGACGCAAACTGCATGGTTTGTCGGAGCAGACTGCTCCTCAGTGATGTTTGCGTTGATTTTAGGGACCTTCTTGGCGGCGGCTTCGGGGAGCTCTGCCGGAAAGTAGTCGCCAGAAACCAATTTTCTCTTCTTGCTCTGTCCTGTTGATGGTGTTACGGTTGGCTGAGTTAGCTTGAGCACAAAAATCCCTGGTTCCACAGGTAACTTGAGTGCGGCACATTTGGAGAGGCCATCAGCTATATCATTCGGGCTCTCGAGCGTGTTCCATTTGCAGGCCTTCAAAGTGCTCTTCCAGCTTCCTCACTTCATCAACGAGGCTTCCATCAACGGACTCGATAATCTTTATTTACTTGGCGGACGACAAGTTGCGAGTCCCCGACAATGAGCTTCTTGATCCCAAGGTCTACCGCAATCTCGAGGCGGCAAGCAAACCTTCATACTCTGCGGTATTATTTGTTGCTTGTTCCTTGGGAAAGTGCATCTGGACTATGTACTTGAGGTGCTCTCCGGTGGGTGCGATAAGCAAGACGCCGGCACCGGCGCCTTTGCAGCGAGAAGGCACCGTCAAAGTACATCAGCCACTCTTTATTTGCCTCCTTGGCGGGATGCTCGTCTCTGGAATTTCGTCATCTTGCGTTGGCGTCCACTCAGCTATGAATTCCGCCAATGCTCTGCTCTGGATAGTTGAAGTGCTTTCAAATTTGAGACCAAAGCTTGACAGTTCCAGCGCCCACTCGACGATTCTGCCTGTTGCTACGGATTTTGTAATATCCTCTTGATGAAAGCGAGTGACAACTGTTATCTCATGTGCTTGGAAGTAGTGGCGCAGCTTTCTCGAGGCCATGAGGAGGCCGAAAAGCAGCTTTTGCACACAGTACCTTGATCTAGCCCCGCAAAGGGGCCGACAAAGTAGAGGGGCGCTGCACCATCTTCTTCGTATCTTGTCGCAACCTGCGCTGATCCGTCCTTGTCGGGACCAGAGCTTGTGGCGAAGCCCCTTGCTTGTCGCTGGATGCGCTTTGCCTCGGTTGCGGCTCATCATCCGCCTCCTCTCCGCTACTAACGCAGCACTAACCACTTGATTGGTCGCTGCTATATACAGCAACAACTTCTCTTGTGGCCTAGGTGCGACAAGTATTGGAGTGGAGGACATGTATCTCTTCAAGTCCTTGGCGCAGCCTCCGCTTCGAGTCCATTTCATTGGACCTGCCTTTTCAAAATTTTGAAAAATGGCGAGGCGCTCAGCGGACTTAGAGATAAACCTCTTTGAGAGCAGCCACGCAACCGCAAGCCTTGACATCCTTGACGCGCTTTGGTGCTTCGATTTGCTCAATGGCCTTGATCTTGTCGGGATTGGCTTCAATTCCCGCTGAGACACAAAGAACCGAGAAGCTTGCGGAAGGGACTCCAATCACGCACTTCTCGGGGTTGAGCTTGAGGTTGATCTTGCGCAGATTTGCAAATGTTTCATCAAATCTTGAATCGAGTCGCTTTGTCCTTGCTCTTGACCACTATGTCATCCATGTATGCTTCTACATTTACGTGTATCTATGGTTCAAAGGCATCATGGACTATCCTTGCAAAGGTTGAACCAGCATTCTTCAAACCGAAAGGCATCCGTATAAAGCAGTACGTGCCACATGGTGTAATGAATGCGGTTTTCTCTTCATCCTCTTCTGCCGTGAAGATCTGATGATATCCTGAATATGCATCAAGAAACGAAAGCAGATCACACCCAGCCGTGGAGTCAACAATCTGGTCGATACGTGGCAAGGGAAATGGGTCTTTGGGACAAGCTTTATTAACATCAATGAAGTCAATACAAAGTCTCAATTTCCCATTAGCCTTGCGTACCACCACCGGATTGGCCAACCATGTGGGATGGAGGACTCCTCTGATAAGCCCTGCTGCTTCTAACTTCTTGATTTCTTCTGCTATGAACTCTTGGCGTTCCACCGCCTGTTTCCTAACTTTTTGCTTGACGGGGCGGCGTGAGGACAGACAGCTAGGTGGTGCTCAATTACTTTCACAGGAACACGGAGATGTCGGATGGTTGCCATGCAAACACATCGACATTCGCCCCAGAAAGCAACGAGCTCGCCTTCCTATTTAGGATCAAGCGTGGCACTGATGGTGAAGGTACCACCAGTGCCGTCCTCCTTGGCGGGCACTTTCTTGATCTTCGGCGGAGCCGCCATCGTCTTCTTGCACTTGCCGGTGGAGCTCGGTGGTGCGTCCTCGTCGGTAGCGCAGCACTCCGAAGAGGTGCGCTTGCCGGAGTGGGCAACAGAGCTCTTGCCGGACTTGGTGGCCTTCTTTCCCCCGGGAGCTTCAGCGGCAAGTGGTTTGCTTTCTGTTGCGGCTGCTGCTTCCCGGTAAATCTTGTCGGCACAGATAAGCGCGTCCTTCTTGTCGCCATGGACAGAAATGACGCTTATCGGGCCGGGCATCTTGAGTAGGTTGTAAGCATGATGAGAGGCGGCCATGAACTTGGCGAGCGCTGGACGGCCAAGTATGCCATTGTAGGGTAATGGGAAGTCGGCGACGTCAAACGTGACCCTCTCAGTTCTGAAGTTGAGCTCGCTGCCGAACGTTACCGGCAATGTGATCTTCCCTTTGGGCTTGCTCCTTCCTGGTTTGATTCCTTGGAAAGTACCCGTTTCTTCGAGCTCGCTGTCAGGGATTTGAAGTTTCTGAAGCACCGCAGAGGAAATCAAGTTCAGGCCGGCCCCGCCGTCAACCAGCATCTTTGTGACCTTGAGGTTGCGCATGGTTGGCGAGACCAACATCGGCAAGCACCCGACCGCAGATGATGCGATCGGGTGATCCTCAATGTCAAAGATGATGGGCGTCTGGACCACTTCGAGAGGTTTGCGTGACTCTATGGAGGGTTCTGCTGCATTCACCTCACGCATCCATTGCTTGAGTTGGCGGTGCGAGGTATGCAGAGAAGCACCACCGTCAACACAAAGGACCTCTGTTGCCTTTTGAAACTCTTGCTCGTCCGCTTCATCGTCTTCCATGTCCTCGTCATCCTCATCTTCATCTTCTTCCTTGTCGCGGCGCGGGAGGTCTGTCACCTTCAGCTGCTTGGCCTTGCCTGCGGTGTCCTCCCGGCCGGTCTCTTCTTACTCGCTGCACCTGCACTTTCTTGGGCTTTCTCCTTGTCTCGCCTTCGATTCAGCTCTCTGTAGCTCAACAAGCTGCTCGACTTTCTTGCAGCTCTGGAGGTCGTGGCCCTTGGTGCGGTGGATTTTACAGTACTGTTTGTTGGAGCTGTCAGGCTTGTCGGCGGCCGCCACAGCTTGGCGGTCGGCATCTCCGGCAACCTCCTTGCCGGAGCCACTAGCCTTGGTTTTGTTGGCGGCCCCATCCTTGCCGGACTGCTCAACAACTAGCACTTCTTGGTTTTTCTTCCTCCTGTTGTTTCGCCGCCGGCTCTTCCTTGCCGGGGCGATCTCCTCACTGTCATACTCTGCTCCCACATTCTCTCCTGGGAGCCTTCTTCCTTCTTCAGCGCGTGCACACTTGTCGGCCAGGGCGTAAAGCTCGCTGACGTCTTTCACTTTGCACATCGCCATCTCCTCCCTCATCCTGCGGTTTCGTACATTCTGATGAAACGCACTGATCACTGCAGCAGGGTGGACGTCTGGGATGTTGTAATGCACACGACTGAATCTCTGGATAAACTTGCGCAGGGACTCTCCCTCCTTCTGGGCAAGCAGGTGAAGATCACTTTCTCGGCCATGAGGCTTGTGGCCACCGTGAAGGCGCCGACAAACTGGTGGCACAAATCTGCCCAAGAAGATATGGAGCTGTCCGGCAAGTGCATGAGCCAAGATCGGCGTTTGGCTTGAGCACCAGGGGAAAGTAGTTGGCGAAGATCTTGTCGTCTCGTCCCCCCGCAGCCTGCACCGCCGATGGTGTAGATGCTGAGGAACTCCGACGGGTGTGTCCTACCATCATACTTCTCCGGCACATCTGGTTTGAAGTTCTTCTTGTCGGGCCACCGGACTTGCCGCAGCTCACGAGTGAACGCAGGGCAACCTACCGCGTACGGCAAGTCGCCTGGTTCCCCTGGCGCATGCATATCGACAGTGGGCCCAGCGCGTTGGTCAGATTGACGGCGCGCTTCTCTTCGGCGCTCGATACGGGTTCAAGCGTCTTCTTCTTGCCGTTCTCGAAGAACTTGGCGCTGGTCGCGACGAGCTCGCGGATCCGACGAAGATGTGGAGTCGCTGTCGAGGTGGATCCGGCGAGTCGGCGATCTGGGTCTTCGGGAAGGGGAGTGCACGGTGGCTGCACCCCCGTAAGTCTCGTCGCCATCAGCTCGCGTCTTGTCGCCTTGCCGCGGCTGCGAAGCGCTCGGTTGCCGCGGGACGTCGCCGTTGGCGAAGCCGATGAGACTCTGAATCGTGGCCCTCCATTCGTCGACCTTGTCGGCCGTTGGAGGGTAGTCTAGAAGTAACTGAGCTCTTGCCAAGGCTTCCGCTGGTGTGGTTGGCGGCAACGGCGTACGGAGAGAAGAATGGGACGTGCTCGGACTCCTAACCAAGTTAGGAGGAGCAACATCCCGCCCAAGCGGCCGTACTCCGCTCGTACTAGCATGCTGGGGTGCATGCGGGTCTCGAGGGCCTCGGGATCCCCCAGCTTGGCCTTGGTCCAATGAGCGTATGGTGCCGCGAGCTTCACGACGCTGTCTGTCTCGCGCCTCCTAAGAAGGACGCGGTGAAGATTCGGACGCCGACGCCTGCGCTGCCTTGTCTTTGGACCTGGCGGCGTTGTGGGCTCTTTCGTCGATGCCGGCTCCTCCGCCAGCGTTCCCCCCACCACCTGATTGCTCCGGTGGTGGTGGGTTCGACGCGGACGGCTCTGCTGCTGCCGAAGATTTCTTCTTCGGCGCCATGTTGACGAAGAAATCGCTCGTGTGAACGCCGGATCGGGTTCACACAGCCTCGACGCTGCCCCTACCTGGCGCGCCAAAGATGTCGGGGAGAAGGCTGATCGTGTCCCACGAACACCTACGGGACCTGGGTCCCTTGTGGTTGAGGCGGAGGTTGCACAAAGAGCGGATCGAGGCGATGCACACGAGCAGGCTTACCCAGCCGGAGCTCTCCGGAGAGATAATACTCCTCTGCTGCTTTAGTGGATTATCTTGTGTTCTTGCTAGGGAGCAATGGAAGCTACAAGACCTAGCCTCGGTGTGGTTTTCGTATGAGTAGGATGAACTAAGCGAGCTGAGCAGAACCCTTTCTACGTTGCCCTCGGGCCTCCTTTTATAGGCACAAGGGGTTACCACATATGGCAAGTAGACAAGGGTAAGATAGTAAAACATAGGTTGGTACACGCTTTATACATTGTACGATACTCTATACCTAACTCGACGGCAAGGGACAAGAGTCATCAATGCCCGTCGCGATCGCTGAAACGAGGCAACAGGACCGTCAGGTGCGCCTCCGTTTGCCACGATGGTAGCTTGTCAGCGCCGCTTGTCGCTGTTCCCCGCTGGCGGCACAGCTCGTCGACACGCGTGCTTGGGAGAGCCCCGTGGTGACACGTTGGCGGGTGAGCTGGAGCGGAGATGAAGAGAGGTCGCCCACCCCGGCAAGCGCCTTGCCGCGGCGGGAACCTTGTCGCGTCTGGGGGCTCGGCGTCCACCAGGCCTTCCCGGCAAGCTCCTCTTGCCGGGGCCTTGTTTCCTTCGCGCCCTGAGTGGCCTTCCCGGCAAGCTCCTCTTGCCGGGGTCTTGACTACTTTGTTCTTGAATGGCTCTGAAAGAGCCGCTGAGGGCCTTGGCGGTTATCAGTCCAGCGCTGCCGTGGGGCACTGCAACTGCCCGTGCACGAGTTCGGGGTACTTGGGTACCCCTACTCCAGTACACCAACAATAGCCTAACTATATGATTTTGTAGGGATAAGCTTTCTTTGGCTATGTTATTTTGATAAGACATAATTGCTTGGTTAGCATGTTTGAAGTATTATTGTTTTTATGTCAACATTAAACTTTTATCTTGAATCTTTCGGACCTAAATATTCATGCCATAATAAAAAGGAATACATTAAGAAGTATGCCAAGAATCATTCCACATCAAAAATTCCATTTTTATCATTTACCTACTCAAGGACGAGTAGGAATTAAGCTTGGGGATGCTTGATACGTCTCCAACGTATCTATAATTTTTGATTGTTCCAATGCTCTATTATATTCTGTTTTGGATGTTTAATGGGCTTATTTATACACTTTTATATTATTTTTGGGACTAACTATTAACCGGAGGCCCAGCCCAAATTGCTGTTTTTTTGCCTATTTCAGTGTTTCGCAGAAAAAGAATATCAAACGGAGTCCAAACGGAATGAAACCTTCGGGAACATGATTTTTGGAACAAACGTGATCCAGATGACTTGGAGTCCATGTCGAGCAATCAACAAGGAGGGCACGAGTAGGGGTGGGCACACTCACACCAAAAACCAAAAAACCGGACCGAACCGAACCGATTTATGTGTTTATTCGGTGTATGGTTTTTTGGTTCGGTGGCAATTTTATTTTCTATTCGGTGTTCGGTGCAACTTCGGTTTCATGCGGTCACAAACCAAAATCACCGAAGAAACTGTTGTTTTTTACCATGGCCACCCCACCCGTACATGATTGTGGCTGTGACCTGTGAGCGGCTGAGCGCAGCCCATTTGTCCTTCGGCCCAACAACCTCTGATTTGCCTAATGTATAGATATAAATCATCCGACGTTCACATGTACGTGAAACCCTAGTCACCGCCCATCGCTCGATCCTTTCGCCAGGCGGCGCCCTCTCCTCTCCAACCCTAGACGCCAGATCAGCTACTCGTCGAGTCGGCTCCGGCGAGTCAGTGATCGGCGGTCAGCAACAAATTCTATGGTTGAGACAGACGTAAGCCATCCGCTTGCTTCTCCAAGTTCTAATCTCTCAAATCTCAGTACAAGTACCTAGTACACTACGAACGTAACTCCATGCAAGTGATCAGTTTGATCTACTACTAGTAGGAATATTTTAGTATTGTTTTGCATGAAACGATTGCCATGAGAGCTAGTGTATCAGCAAGTACTTGTACGATTTCTATCCATAGATCTTCTTGTGTACATGTGTAGTGTGCGTGCGTAATGGAACAAATTATTTATTAGTCTATGGTTTAGTGCATGTGCTTATTCTGATCCATATGTTCTTAGACATAAGCCAAAATGCTTCTAGATACGTGAGTACGTACCAGCTAGACGTGACGTAAGGCGGCTGGAAAATCAATTAAGGTGCATGTGTGTTAGCTTCCTTAGGCTAGCTTGCAATTGTAGGTATATAGCTCCTGGGGTGAATCCATCTAACAGTCTAAAACAAACATATATAATACGTATCAAATTTCCTAAAAATGGTAAAAAATGAAAGCTGCATACTTAGAGGCATCACATGTATTCTCCCTTATATAATACTTTTCATGTTCCACATGATCTTATGTTTTATACACAGTACAGTTGTTTGCTTAACCAAATTGAACAATGGCTAATCATATTCTTGTCCAATTTGTAGATGGTAGAACCAAATGAAGACATCGCCAATCAAGAATCTGAGAGCTTAGCGGTGGTCACAGAGGGAGAGCAGAATGCTGAGAATAATGGGCAGCAGTCGGATGCATCAGAGAATGCGAAGAAGGAAGTGGCGATGCCCAAGAAAAGGAAAGAGATGGAACCAAGATCAGAGGTCTGGGATAGTTTCACCAAGATCATAGAGGGAGATGCTTTGAAGTGGGGCAAGTGCAACTACTGTAAACGTGAGGTTAAATGTGAAAAAAATCAATGGTACATGTGCCCTAAATTCTCATTTAAAGATATATAAGAAGAATCCTAATAGGAACAAAGATGATAAGCAGCTTACTTTGCAAGCTACACGAAATGAAGGGGATGGTAGCAAGTGCACACTTACTGCTTGGAGGTTTGATCCTGAAATGCTTAGGGAAGCTTTTGCTGAAATGTTTATTACAGATGATCTCCCTTTTGCATTTTCTGAGAAATAAGGGTTTAGAAAGTTTATGTCCAAGGCATGCCCACGTTTCAATGTGCCGTCTAGGAGAACAACTACTAGGGAAGTTGTTAGCATGTTCAATTTGCAGGAACAGAAGATTAAAAATATCTTTAAGGAATCATGCGAAAGAGTATGCTTCACCACTGCCACATGGACTTCTGCCCAGAAGCAGAACTATATGTGTGTTACAACACATTTCATTGATGGTGACTGGAAGCTACAAAAGAAGATAATTGGGTTTTTCTTAGTAAAGGGACATTGGGGGAGGACATTGGGAAGGAATTGGAGAGATGCTTGGTAGATTGGGGGCTTGATAAGGTTTTCACAATAACTGTTGACAATGCTTCTGCTAATGACGGTGCTATAAATTATATCATGAGGGTTATGAATAAAGCCAAAAGTAGTATTGCTGAAGGGAAGTATTTTCACATGAGATGTGCTGCGCATATTATAAACTTGGTGGTTACTAATGGACTAAAGGAAATCGAACTTTCAGTGGCATGTGTGCGAGCTGCTGTAATTTTTGTTAAGAACTCCCCTGCTAGAATTACAAGGTTTAATAAATGTGTTGAACTAGAAAAAGCTAAAAGTAAAGCCTTTTTGTCATTGGATGTGCCTACTAGATGGAACCCAATATACCTTATGTTGAGAGCTGCAGCAATGTATGAGCAAGTTTTTTATAGGTATGCTGATGAGGACCCGTACTATGCACTTGATTTAAATGGTGAGAAAGCTCCGGGAGTTTCAGAAGCCGCAGATTGGGATAATGCAAGAAAGATGACAGAATTTTTGGAACACTTCTACAAGCTTACTGTCCGTGTTTTCGCGTCGCTACACTGTACAGCTCACATATTTTTTCATGAGATAGCCGATGTTATCATCTTGTTGCGGCAATGGTGTGAAAGCGAAGATTCTTTGCATAAGGACATGGCTAAGAGGATGATAGCTAAGTACAATAAATATTGGGGGGGATCATAAAAGCTTCAACATCCTTATTTTTATTGCAGTTTCTCTTGATCCAAGGTACAAGTTGTCAAATTACATAAAGATAGCTATTCTGGAGATGTTTGGTGAGACCCAATGGCAGGTAGTTTGGACTGAAATAAGTAAGACGCTTCACGAGTTATTTGAAGAATATGGAAAGATATATGCTCCAAGTGATAAAGTGCAGCTGTCCAATGTAGCACAAGAACCTGAAGCCCGTGGCACAAGTTTAATGAAGTCCTTGATTGCTCAAAAGATGAGGACGAGCACTTTTGGAATTACTGCTAGTAAATCTGAACTTGAGAAGTACCTTTCCGAGGAGAATGAAGAAGATGGCAGCAAGTTTGACATTCGTGAGTGGTGGAAGGTTAATTCTTCTAGATTCCCAGTATTTTCACATTTGGCTCGTGATGTTTTAGCAATTCCTATATCTACGGTTGCATCTGAGTCGGCCTTCAGCACTAGTGGTCATATTTTAGATCCATTCAGGAGCTCCTTAACTCCATTCATGGTCCAAGCACTTGTCTACACACAAGATTGGTTGAGGGGATCTATTGTCGTAAATGATGAAGAGGACACGACAGAATTAACTAAGCTAGAGGAAGGTAAGTCAATAATTTACTTGAGTTATTTTTGTTAGATTTCTCCCATGTCACTCATGAATTAAATATCATTTACTTATATTTTCAGCATTGCTTGAAGAAATAAATGGGCTCAATATTTCAAAGGACAACTCCAATAAGGATAATTCGTTCATCATGGATGATCGTACTTCCTAAACATGGTGCGTTTTCTTTATAACTTTACTACCTATTAGTTACAGCCTATCAGGTTCAAAAATATACATCTTTTTCATGCAGTTGCTATTGAGGTATGCTAATAAATTTATTGTCCAAAATCCTTAGATGTTCGCGTCCGGCAAGGTTGCCGTATGGAGCCATGGAAGTAGTACTGCAGATCTGAGATCTTGAAGCCTTGCTCCTGTGATGAAGTCCCATTTATTCATGTTTCTGTCACTAGCCAGCTATTTGACAGCCTTTTGTTTGATTTCCCTCCACTTGTGTGTGAGAAAATAAGAATTATGCTATTTGCTTTTGCTGCAACATAAGTGAGACTATTTGATATATTTACGTATGTGAGACTTTATTCACTATCCATTTATATATATAGCAAAGTTGTGTCTTTCATTACAGCCAATGATGTGACATTTTAACTATCATATATTCATATTTTCTGTTAAGGTTGCTAGCTCTTGTGATTATTATTTGTATATTTTGTGAAATGCAAATAGCTGCTGATATAAGTGGTGGCTCTGATTGGTGCACGTACTTCGGTTTTCCGGTTAACCGAATAAACCGAACCGATATATTTAGGTTAATATGGTTCGGTTGCTAATTTTTGTTTTATTATTTTAGTTGCCATTTATCTAAAACCAAAATTATAAAAAAACCGAATAAACCGAACCGTAATAACCATATTAACCGAATGCCCAGCCCTAGGCACGAGGCAGGGGGGCGCGCCTACCCCCCTAGGCGCGCCCTCCACCCTCGTGGGGCCCATGTTGCTCCACCGACTTACTTCTTCCTCCTATGTATACCTACGTACCCCCAAACCATCAGAGGCATCCACGAAAACCTAATTCCACCGCCGCAACCTTCTGTACCTGTGAGATCCCATCTTGGGGCCTTTTTCGGTGTCCTGCCGGAGGGGGCATTGATCACAGAGGGCTTCTACATCAACACCATAGCCTCTCCGATGATGCGTGAGTAGTTTACCTCAGACCTTCGGGTCCATAGTTATTAGCTAGATGGCTTCTTCTCTCTCTTTGGATCTCAATACAAAGTTCTCCACGATTTTCGTCGAGATCTATTCGATGTAATCTTCTTTTACGGTGTGTTTGTCGGGAACGATGAATTGTGGGTTTATGATCTAGATTATCTATGAAAAATATTTGAATCTTCACTGAATTCTTTTATGTATGATTGGTTATCTTTGCAAGTCTCTTCGAATTATCAGTTTGGTTTGGCCTACTAGATTGATCTTTCTTGCAATGGGAGAAGTGCTTAGCTTTGGGTTCAATCTTGCGGTGTCCTTTCCCAGTGACAACAGGGGTAGCAAGGCAAGTATTGTATTGTTGCCATCGAGGATAACAAGATGGGGTTTATATCATATTGCATGAGTTTATCCCTCTACATCATGTCATCTTGCTTAAAGCGTTACTCCGTTCTTATGAACTTAATACTCTAGATGCATGCTGGATAGCGGTCGATGTGTGGAGTAATAGTAGTAGATGCAGGCAGGAGTCGGTCTACTTGTCGCGGACGTGATGCATATATACATGATCATACCTAGATATTCTCATAACTATGCTCAATTTTATCAATTGCTCGACAGTAATTTGTTCACCCACCGTAATACTTATGCTCTTGAGAGAATCCACTAGTGAAACCTATGCCCCCCGGGTCTATTTTCCATCATATTAATCTCCCGTCAACAAGCTATTTCTATTGCCTTTTATTTTACTTTGCATCTTTATTTCTCTTTATCATAAAAATACCAAAAATATATCATATCTATCAAATCTCACTCTCGTATGTGACCGTGAAGGGATTGACAACCCCTTTATCGTGTTGGTTGCGAGGTTCTTATTTGTTTGTGTAGGTGCGAGGGACTTGAGCGCGGCCTCCTACTAGATTGATACCTTGGTTCTCAAAACTGAGGGAAATACTTACGCTACTTTGCTGCTTCACCCTTTGCTCTTCAAGGGAAAAACCAACGCAGTGCTCAAGAGGTAGCACTCAGGCACGAGTTCTAGCTCATTTTGCTGCCATTTTCGATCTCCTTGCTCAAAGCTCCTCTCACAAAACTGCTTTGGGGGATTGTTCCTTGGTATGTGACTCCTCCAATGGTCCAATTAGTTTTTGTTCTAGTGCTTTATTCATTGCAATATTTTCCTGCCTAGGTGACCATGTTCTTGAGCTTGCATGTCAAATTTATATGGTTCCAAGTAGTTCTAATGCATGATATAGTCTCTAGGCACTTGTGGGAGTAGTTGCTATCAATTTTGTCAAGTTTGGTTCACTATTATTTGAACTTACAAAAATTTTCAGAGGAAGAAATATGTTTAGAAAAATGTATCAAGGAGGTCCTTCAAGGAAGCAAGGACCCAGTGCTCTAATACGATGATGGACGATGAACCACCGAGGGAAGCTCAAGTGCGGGCTTGTGAATGGCCGTCAGAGGACTTTATGGATCGAGCAGGAATCAAGGAAGAATTTAACGCATATGCGTAATGCTGATCTTGAGAGCTTCGAGGCAGATAAGTGTCGTCAGTACCACTATCTCACTGATTCCTTTGTGAGGAGGTTTGAATTTTCATCATCACGCAATTCTCAAACTATCCTTTTTGATCTTTATGAAAATTCTTATACTATGGACTTAGAGGATTTTAATACTGCTTGCAAACTTCCACAATGGGGTAGCACTAGTTAGCCTCGCAAATATGAGTTTAGAGATTTTCTTGCTAGTATAACTGTGGGGGAGTCTAGATATTACACAAGCTACCATAGGGAGCATTCATTTTCCTGCTATACATTATTTTGCTCTCTTCATAGGTAGGTGCATAAATGGTAAGGATGAAGCATGTCACATGTGTGTCCCTGATCTCAGTGTTCTCAGGGAGTCTTGTATTAGGAGATAAACATTATAATTTGGGAGCCATTGTTGCACGTAGGTTGCATAATAATAGAATTAGTGGAGATTTCTTTGGTGGAATTTACGCAACTCATTTAGCTAATTTTCTTGATATACCCATTCGTGATTATGATATTGAGTTGCCTCCTATTTATTTAGATTATGAGGCTATGGTTCGTCATCATTTGTTGAGAGGAACGATTAGTTCCTCCAGTACCTACTAATCTTTGACAGACGACGCACCTATCACGTCGCTCTCCCTGCTCCTACTTTCTTTGACTTTCTGGCAAAGGGGAGATATGTCATAACCAGGGAGGAGGCAAATGAGTACGAAAGGAGGACGAGGGAAGCTCGCCTCCAAGCTGCAGCCCACGATGCAATAGCCGCCGCTTCTCAGTACGACCCCAACTACAACTTTGGATATCCGCCAGGCCAGCCGTGGCAGTAGACCAACTTAGGCCAAAAGCCTAAGCTTGGGGGAGTACGTATTTCTCACCGACATTACATTTATGTTCACACACTCATGCTAGTTGTCGGTGCTCATACTTTTTCATTGTACTATCCATGCTAGTTTATTTTCCTTTTTGTGCTTTTTCTTGTGTGTTTGAAAAACCTTAAGGTAAACAAAAAAATTTAGTTGTAGCTTTTAGCTAGCATAATTTTCTTGCTGTAGTAGTATTAATTAAAAGAAAACCCAAAAATATTTCCTGTTCTTCTTTTGCATGTTGGGAGCTTTCCCGTGTAAATAGTTTTACTTCTTTTCTTTTCTTTGGGGGTCGATAGGAGAAGACCATGATGAAATTGTTGAAGTGGATCTTATATGCATTATTGTTGATTTAACCAAGAGCCCATATTGCCTTGTCTTCTCCTGTTTATTGAATGCTCGTAGATTCCAGCTTATTCCAATGCACGTGCTCTATTATTATTTTTCCACATCGTTCGGTTGTGCAGGTGAAAGGCAATAATGACGATATATGATGAATTGATTGAGATGAGAGGAGCTGGTATGAACTCGACCTCTCTTGTTTTTGTAAATATGATTAGTTCATCGTTCCTGATTCAGCCTATTATGAATAAACATGTTTGCAATGAAAATTAGAGATTATAGTTACTTATGCCATGCTTAATTAGCTAGGAGTTTATAATGGTTTACCTTGCATGCCAACATGCTATTAAAATGGTTGTGCTGTGGTATGATAGGGTGGTATCCTCCTTTGAATGATTTAAGTGACTTGACTTGGCACATGTTCACACATGTAGTTGAAACAAAATCAACATAGCCTTCACGATATTTATGTTCATGGTGGATTATATCCTACTCATGCTTGCACTCAATGTTTATTAATTTTAATGCATGTTTATGAATGTTGTCGCTCTCTAGTTGTTCGCTTCCCAGTCTTTTGCTAGCCTTCACTTGTACTAAGCGAGAATACTGCTTGTCCATCCACTTCCATAAACCCCAAAGTTATTCCATATGAGTCCACCATACCTTCCTATATGCGGTATCTACCTGCCATTTCAAGTAAATTTGTATGTGCCAAACTCTAAACCTTCAAATGAAATGTTGTTTTGTATGCTCGAATAGCTCATGTATCAACTAGGGCTGTCTGTATCTTCCATGCTAGGCGGGTTATTCTCAAGAGGAGTGGATTCCGCTCCTCACTCACGAGAAAATGGCTGGTCACCGGGATGCCCAGTCCCATGCTTTATGCAAACCAAATCGAAATAATTGCAAACAAAACTCCCCCGGGACTCTTGTTAGTTGGAGGCACTCGTTGCTTCGAGCAAGCCATGGATTGATGCTTGTTGGTGGAGGGGGAATATAAACTTTACCATTCGGTTTGGGAACTGCCTATAATGTGTGTAGCATGGAAGGTATAGCCATCTCTCGGTTGTTATGTTGACAATGAAAGTATGCCGCTCAAAATATTTTTTATCTCTATTTCAAAAACCGAGCTCTAGCACCTCTACAAATCCCTTCTTCCCTCTGCGAAGGGCCTATCTATTTACTTTTATGTTGAGTCATCGCCCTCTTATTAAAAATCACCAGCTGGAGAGCACCGCTGTCATTTGCATGCATTACTATTAGTTTATATTGGGTATGACTATGACTGGATCTCTTTTACCATGAATTACAATGGTTAGTCAGTCCTTTATCTTTAAAGGTGCTCTGCATTTATGTTTTGCGGTCTCAGAAAGGGCTAGCGAGATACCATCTTGTTATATCATATCATGATTGTTTTGAGAAAGTGTTGTCATCCGAGATTTATTATTATTGCTCGCTAGTTGATTATGCCATTGACATGAGTAAACATGTGACCTAAATGTTATTGTGAATATGGTTAGTTCATAATCTTTGCTGAAAACTTGAATGCTGGCTTTACATATTTACAACAACAAGAGCAAACCGAGTTTGTAGAATTTTTCTTTATCACTTTCAGTTTGTCAACTGAATTGCTTGAGGACAAGCAAAGGTTTAAGCTTGGGGGAGTTGATACGTCTTCGTCGTATCTACTTTTCCAAACACTTTTGCCCTTGTTTTGGACTCTATCTTGCATGATTTGAACGGAACTAACCCGGACTGACGCTGTTTTCAGCAGAATTTCCATGGTGTTATTTTTGTGCAGAAATAGAAGTTCTCAGAATGACCTGAAAATCAACAGAGAATTATTTTGGAATATATAAAAAATACTGGCGAAAGAATCAAGGCCAGGGGCCCACACCCTGTCCACGAGGGTGGGGGCGCGCCTACCCCCCAGGGCGCGCCCCCTGCCTCGTGGGCCCCCTGGAGCTCCACCGACCTCAACTCCAACTCTATATATTCGTGTTCGGGGAGAAAAAAATCAGAGAGAAGGATTCATCGCGTTTTACGATACGGAGCCGCCGCCAAGCCCTAATCTCTCTCGGGAGGCTGATCTGGAGTCCGTTCGGGGCTCCGGAGAGGGGAATCCATCTCCATCGTCATCATCAACCATCCTCCATCACCAATTTCATGATGCTCACCGCCGTGCGTGAGTAATTCCATCGTAGGCTTGCTGGACGGTGATGGGTTGGATGAGATTTGTCATGTAATCGAGTTAGTTTTGTTAGGGTTTGATCCCTAGTGTCCACTATGTTCTGAGATTGATGTTGCTATGACTTTGCCATGCTTAATGCTTGTCACTAGGGCCCGAGTGCCATGATTTCAGATCTGAACCTATTATGTTTTCATGAATATATGTGGGTTCTTGGTCCTATCTTGCAAGTCTATAGTCACCTACTATGTATTATGATCCGGCAACCCCGAAGTAACAATAATCGGGACCACTCCCGGTGATGACCGTAGAGGAGTTCATGTATTCACTATGTGTTAATGCTTTGGTCCGGTAATCTATTAAAAGGAGGCCTTAATAGGACCCCACTGCCATGGGAGGGTAGGACAAAAGATGTCATGCAAGTTCTTTTCCATAAGCACGTATGACTATATTCGGAATACATGCCTACATTACATTGATGAATTGGAGCTAGTTCTGTGTCACCCTATGTTATAACTGTTGCACGAATAATCGCATCCGGCATAATTCTCTATCACCGATCCAATGTCTACGAGCTTTTCACATATTGTTCTTCGCTTATTTACTTTTCCGTTTCTACTGTTACAATCACTACAAAACTATCACTGTTACTTTTGCCACCGCTACCGTTACTTCCATACTACTTTGCTACTAAATACTTTGCTGCAGATATTAAGTTATCCAGGTGTGGTTGAATTGACAACTCAACTGCTAATACTTGAGAATATTCTTTGGCTCCCCTTGTGTCGAACCAATAAATTTGGGTTGAATACTCTACCCTCAAAAACTGTTGCGATCCCCTATACTTGTGTGTTATCAATAACAATATTGCAATAAACATGATCCAATCATATTATGCTCAATGCAAACACCAAATAACATTTATTTTAGGTTCAACATTAATCCCGAAGGTAAAGGGAGTGTGCGATGGTGATCTTATCAACTTTGGAATCACTTCCAACACACAGCGTCACCTTGCCCTCAACTAGTCTTTGTTCATTTTTGTAACTCCTGTTTCGAGTTACTAATCATAGAAACTGAACCAATATCAAATACCCAGGGGTTTACTATGAACACTAGTAAAGTACACATCAATAACATGTATATCATATATACTTTTGTTCGCTTTGCCATCCTTCTTATCCGCCAAGTATTTGGGGCAGTTCCGCTTCTAGTGACCATTTCCTTCGCAGTAGAAGCACTCAATTCCAGGCTTGGATCTAGCTTTGGGCTTCTTCATGGGAGTGGCAACTTGCTTGCCATTATTCTTGAAGTTCCCTTTCTTTCGCTTGCCCTTTTACTTGAAACTAGTGGTCTTGTCAACCATCAACATTTGATGCTTTTCTTGATTTCTAACTTCGTCGATTTCAGCATCACGAAGAGCTTGGAAATCGTTTTCGTCATCCCTTGCATATTATAGTTCATCATGAAGTTCCAGTAACTTGGTGATAGTGACTAGAGAGCTTTGGAAAACACTATTTTATCTGGAAGATTAACTCCCACTTGATTCAAGCGATTGTAGTACTCAGACAATCTGAACACATGCTCACTAGTTGAGCCATTCTCCTCCATCTTGTAGGCAAAGTACTTGTCAGAGGTCTCATACCTCTCGACTCGGGCATGAGTCTAAAATACCAATTTCAGCTCTTGGAATATCTTATATGATCCGTGGCGTTCAAAACATTTTTGAAGTCCCGGTTCTAAGCCGTAAAGCATGTCACACTAAACTATCAAGTAGTTATCATACCGAGGTTGCCAAACGTTCATAACGTCTGTATCTACTCCTGCAATAGGTCCGTCACCTAGCGGTGCATCAAGGACATAATTCTTCTATGCAGTAATGAGGATAATCCTGAGATCACGGACCTAGTCCACATCATTGATACTATCATCTTTCAACATAGTTTTTCTCTAGGAACATATCAAAAATAAACGGGGAGCTACATCGCGAGCTATTGATCTACATCATAATTATGCAAATACTATCAGGACTAAGTTCATGATAAATTAAAGTTCAATTAATCATATTACTTAAGAACTTCCACTTAGATAGACATACCTCTAATTATCTAAGTGATCACGTGATCCATATCAACTAAACCATGTCCGATCATCACGTGAGATGGAGTAGTTTCAATGGTGAACATCACTATGTTGATCATATCTACTATATGATTCACACTCGACCTTTCGGTCTCAGTGTTCCGAGGCCATATCTGAATATGTTAGGCTCGTCAAGTTTAACCTGAGTATTCTGCGTGTGCAAAACTGGCTTGCACCCATTGTATGTGAACGTAGAGCTTATCACACCCGATCATCACGTGATGTCTCGGCACGACGAACTGTAGCAACGGTGCATACTTAGGGAGAACACTTATACCTTGAAATTTAGTGAGAGATCATCTTATAGTGCTACCGCCGTACTAAGCAAAATAAGATGCATAAAGGATAAACATCACATGCAATCAATATAAGTGATATGATATGACCATCATCATCTTGTGCCTTTGATCTCCATCTCCAAAGCACCATCATGATCACCATCGTCACCGGCTTGACTCCTTGATCTCCATCGAAGCATCGTTGTCGTCTCGCCAACTATTGTTTCTACGACTATCGCTACCTCTTAGTGATAAAGTAAAGCAATTACATGGCGACTGCATTTCATACAATAAAGCGACAACAATATGGATCCTGCCAGTTGCCGATAACTGTGTTACAAAACATGATCATCTCATACAACAATTTATATAATCATGTCTTGACCATATCACATCACAACATGCCTTGAAAAAACAAGTTAGACGTCCTCTACTTTGTTGTTGCAAGTTTTACATGGCTGCTACGGGCTTAGCAAGAACCGTTCTTACCTACGCATCAAAAACCACAATGATTTTTTGTCAAGTTTGCTGTTTTAACCTTCAACAAGGATTGGGCGTAGTCACACTCGATTCAACTAAAGTTGGAGAAACAGACACCCACTAGCCACCTGTGTGTGAAGCACGGCGGAAGAACCAGTCTCATGAACGCGGTCATGTAATGTCGGTCTAGGCCGCTTCATCCAACAATACCGCCTAATCAAAGTATGACATGCAGGTAAGATGTATGACTATTATCGCCCACAACTCTTTCTGTTCTACTCGTGCATATAACATCTACGCATCGACCTAGCTCTGATACCACTGTTGGGGAACGTAGTATTTCAAAAAAATTCCTACGATCACGCAAGATATATCTAGGAGAAGCATAGCAACGAGCCGGGAGAGTGTGTCCATGTATCCTCATAGACCGGAAGCGGAAGCGTTAAGTAACGCGGTTGATGTACTCGAACGTGTTCGCGATCCAACTGATCAAGTACCAAATGCACGACACCTTTGCGATCTGCACACGTTCAGCTCGGTGGCGTCCCTCGAACTTCTAGATCCAGCTGACGTCGAGGGAGAGTTTCGTCAGCACGACGGCGTGTTGACGATGATGATGAAGTTACCGACGCAGGGCTTCGCCTAAGAACTACGACAATATGACCGAGGTGGAAATATGTGGAGGGGGCACCGCACATGGCTAAGAATCAACTTGTGTGTCTATGGGGTGCCCCCCTCCCCCATATATAAAGGAGGGGACCGGCCGGCCTCATGGTGCGCTCCCAAGCGGTCCTACTCCTACTAGGAGTAGGTTTCCCCCCTTTCCTAGTCCAACTAGGAGGGGGAAGGAAGGGGAAGAGGAGAAGAAGGAAAGGGAGGACGCCCCCCCTCCCCAATTTGGATTGGGCTTGGAGGGGGGGGGCGCCCCACCTCTTGGCCGCCTCCTCTCTCTTCCACTAAAGCCCATGTAGGCCCATTAAGCCCTCGGGGGGTTCCGGTACCCCCCGGTACTCCGGTATATGCCCGAACTCATCCAAAACCATTCAGGTGTCCAAACATAACCTTCCAATATATCAATCTTCATGTCTTGACCATTTCGAGACTCCTCGTCATGTCCGTGATCTCATCCGGTAGTCCAAACTACCTTCGGTACATCAAAGCACATAAACTCATAATATCGATCGTCATCGGACGTTAAGCGTGTGGACCCTACGGGTTCGAGAACTATGTAGACATGACCGAGACTCATCTCCGGTCAATAACCAATAGCGGAACCTGGATGCTCATATTGGTTCCTACATATTCTACGAAGATCTTTATCGGTCAAACCGCACAACAACAAACGTTGTTCGCTTTGTCATCGATATGTTACTTGCCCGAGATTCGATCGTCGGTACCATCATACCTAGTTCAATCTCGTTAACGGCAAGTCTCTTTACTCGTTCCGTAATTCATCATCCCGTAACTAACTCATTAGTCACATTGCTTTCAAGGCTTATAGTGATGTGCATTACCGAGAGGGCCCAGAGATACCTCTCCGACAATCGGAGTGACAAATCCTAATATTGATCTATGCCAACTCAACAAACACCATCTGAGACACCTGTAGAGCATCTTTATAATCACCCAGTTACCTTGTGATGTTTGATAGCACACAAGGTGTTCCTCCGGTATTCGGGAGTTGCATAATCTCATAGTTAGAGGAACATGTATAAGTCATGAAGAAAGCAATAGCAATAAAACTCAACGATCATAATGCTAAGCTAACGGATGGGTCTTGTCCAACACATCATTCTCTAATGATGTGATCCCGTTCATCAAATGACAACACATGTCTATGGTTAGTAAATATGACCATCTTTTATTGATGAGCTAGTCAAGTAGAGGCATACTAGGGACACTCTGTTTTGTCTATGTATTCACACATGTACTAAGTTTCCGGCTAATACAATTCTAGCATGAATAATAAACATTTATCATGACATAAGGAAATATAAATAACAACTTTATTATTGCCTCTAGGGCATATTTCCTTCAGGCCTCGTTCAGCGAGCTCGACCGTCATGTCACCGGCACCGTCAAGTTCAGAGAAGGATCGGTCGTCGACATCCAAGGGCGCGGTTGCATGCTCTTTACTGGCCACACCGGTGGCCACCATGTGCTGAGCAGTGTCTACTTCATGCCGCGACACAAGAGTAACATCATCAGCATCGACTAGCTCAACCAAATCGGGTGTCGGTGAAGATCGAGCACGTCATCTTCACTCTCTACGACCTGCAATGGCGAATCGTGGCTAGGGTACAACACACCAGCAACTGGCTGTACCTGCACGCGCTCCAGCTCACGCGCCCTGATTGTCTGGCAGCACGGTGCACGATGGTGAGGCATGGCGGTGGCATGAAAGGTATGGCCACCTGAACTTTCAGGCGCTCCGCAAGCTCTCCCAACAAGGACTAGTGCGAGGGTTGCCCTCTATCGACCACGTCGACCAGGTGTGCGACGGGTGCCTCACCGGCAAGCAGAGGCGCATCTTGTTCCCTACAGAGGCGAACTATAGAGCATAGTAGATCCTAGAGCTCGTGCATGGTGATCTGTGCGGGCCGATCATGCCCGCCACAGCTGGGGGACGACGCTACTTCCTCCTCCTCGCCGACGACATGTCCAGGTACATGTGGCTATCAGTGCTCCGGTCCAAGGACGAGGCCGCCGGGGCGATCACGTGGTTTCAGGTGCGTGTGGAGACAGAGACAGGGTGCAAGCTGTGCGCTCTGCGAACGGACCTTGGCGGCGAGTTCACCTCGGTCGACTTCAGCAACTACTGTGCAGGCCGTGGGGTGCAGCAGCAGCTCACGGCGCCGTACTCGCCCCAACAAAATGGTGTGTGGAGCACCGCAACCAGACGGTGGTGGCCATGGCCGTGAGCATGATGAAGGCCACGTCCATGCCTGGAGAGTTCTGGAGGGACACAGTCACCACTGCCGTCTTCATCCTGAACAGATTGCTGATGTGCTCAGTGGTCGGCATGACTCCATACGAGGCGTGGCACGGTGATCGCCCTCTGGTGCACTTCCTGCGCATGTTTTGGTGCGTCTTTCACGTGAAGGCAGTGAGACCGCACCAAAGCAAGCTTGAAGACCGATCCACGCTAATGGTGTTCATCGGGTATGAGGAGGGAGGCAAGGCGTACCGCACCTACCACCCTGCAACCAATTGCATCCATGTCACGCGAGACGCTATGATACTAGCTAAGATACTACCACTATGGAAGTAGCTTCTATGGCTTCTGGTGCGCCAAACACCCATTTTCTAGGTTTGCTCCACAAAATAGGCCTAGAAGCCGCCACTGCTATTTCGAGCTTCTCGTGGCAGGAGCTGGCTCCAAAGTGCTGAATGACGATTTTGCCCCTCCTCCCCACTAAATTACATTATACAAACCAAATGCCACTAACCGGTTCGTTCTATTCCTTCTCTTCCACACCTAATCCCAATGAACAACAAAATCCCCACTGATGACCAACAATTATAGGGGATCTATTGTAATCCTTTCGGTAAGTAAGAGTGTCGAACCCAATGAGGAGCAGAAGGAAATAACAAGCGGTTTTTAGCAAGGTATTTTCTGCAAGCACTGGAATTATTGGTAACAGATAGTTTTGATAAGATAATTTGTAATGGGTAACAAGTAACAAGTGTAATAAAGATGCAGAAAGGTGTCCCAATCCTTTTTGTAAAAAGTATAAGCCTGGACGAAATCTTATATAAAGCAAAGCGCTCCCGAGGACACATGGGAATTATTGTCAAGTTAGTTTTCATCATGCTCATATGATTCGCGTTCGTTACTTTGATAATTTGATATGTGGGTGGACCGATGCTTGGGTGCTGCCCTTACTTGGACAAGCCTCCCACTTATGATTAACCCCTCTCGCAAGCATCCGCAGCTACGAAAGAAGAATTAAGATAAATCTAATCATAATATGAAACGTGTGGATCAAAATCAGCCCCTTACGAAGCAACACATAAACTAGGGTTTAAGCTTATGTCAGTCTAGCAACCCATCATCTACTTATTACTTCCCAATGCCTTCCCCTAGGCCCAAATCACCGTGAAGTGTCATGTAGTCAACGTTCACATAAAACCACTAGAGGAAAGACAACATACACCAAAATATCAAACGAATACCAAATTCACATGATTACTTATAACAAGACTTCTCCATGTCCCCAGGAACAAACACAACTACTCACAAAGAATGTTCATGTTCAAGATCAGAGGGGTATTGAATATCATTAAGCATGTGAACATATGATCTGCCACCAAATAAACCAACTAGAATCAAGTACAAGGAGTAATCAACACTATCTACTAGCAACCCATGAGTACCAATATGAGGTTTTGAGACAAAGGTTGAATACAAGAGATGAACTAGGGTTTGAGACGAGATGGTGCTGGTGAAGATGTTGATGAAAATTGACCCCCTCTCGATGAGAGCATCGTTGGTGATGATGATGGCTTTGATTTCCCCCTCCCGGAGGGAAGTTCCCTTGGCAGAACAGCTCCGCCGGAGCCCTAGATTGCTTCTACCCAGGTTCCGCCTCGAGACGGCGACGCTTCATCCCGAAAGCTTCCTCTTGATTTTTTCCAGGTCAAAACGCTTCATATAGCAGAAGATGGGCACCGAAGACCTGCCAGGGGCCCACAAGCCCTGGGGGCGCGCCCCCAGGCCTGTGGCCACCTGGTGGGTCCCCCTCTGGTATTTCTTCGCCCAATACTTTTTATATATTCCAAAATAATTCTCTAAATTTTAGGACTTTTGGAGTTGTGCAGAATAGGTCTCTCATATTTTCTCCCTTCTGGGCCAGAAATCCAGCTGCCGGCATTCTCCCTCTTCATGTAAATCTTGTAAAATAAGAGAGAAAAGGCATAAGTATTGTATCATAATGTGTAATAACAGCCATAATGCAATAAATATCAACATAAAAGCATGATGCAAAATGGACGTATCACCCACCTGCTAGGGTTCCTCACTCCCCTTCCCACCGCCACCTGCCTGAACTCCGGCCACCGGCCACTCGGCCCATCGCCGGTCGGCGTATCGGAGAAGCCGCAACCTAAATCGCCCATTTACTGAGCGCAGGGCGCCGCCGCCGCCTTCGTGCACTACCTCACGCACCCCGAGTATTCCATGATGGGTCGATGGTGCAACGGCCACGCCTCCTGTCTGGCCCAAGCACTGCCCTGAGATGCTGCGCCACCCATCGTGCATCATTGCGCTCTCCTGCACCCTGCTGCTTGGAGAACTACTGCTATATCGACTTCGTTCGTAGCGAGGCCTAGTGTTGCATGCATGTGTGTGGTGGCCGTGTGTGATGCTGCTGATGCTTGTGCATATGTTGTTTGCTGTCGTTCTTATACACATTACGTGCCATGTATGGATTTGGGTACCGAGTTCGTATGCAGTCATGTTCATTGGATGCTACCGTATGTTTCTCTCATGATCTATTCAGTGTTTGTATGGATGCTAGATTCATTGTTGTAAATTTTTTTTGTTACAAAATTCATATATTATCTACTATATCATATGGTTAGTACGTCAAATTCACTGAAACACAGTGTCTATGCCCATCAAACTAGTGTGATTTTAATTCAAATATATAAAAATTGGCCATCTTCGACAAAAAAACTCTTAATTAGGTCATTTACTGTTAAAATAATATAAGTAGACTTAAAACCAATCTAAAGAATAACAAATGGTGTTCTGGTCATTTTAACACGTTTCAGCACCAGCCGCAGCTGTTACAGCACAACTACCAAACGACTGCACCTCAGCTCCAACCTTCCTCCAGTCACAGCTAGCAGCTAGAGCTGCTCTTTCCAGCCAGTGCCGTTGCAGTTGCAGTTGAAGAAGTTGGAGCCCAAACAAAGACACCCTTATAGGGGTACATGCATGCATGGAACTGTGAGGCATGCATGCTGAAAGTACCAGCTTAGTAACTTTAGCTTGGACTAGATTGACAACCCTTCGCCCAAGCACTCGGTTAGCGACACCTTCAATGTCACTAACTTAGCATTGTACCATGCTGATGAGGTTCTTGGGATAGATGTCCCCGTAGATGGCGCGGAACGTCCCATGGACATAGCCATGTACCGCCTTCAACACCACAGGTGACGATGTCTTGGACTAGAGGGTACCAACCTAGTTGGCCTCCAGTCCATGGGTCGGTCTTACGACCGCCGTTCTCATAAATAGAGGACTCCAGAAGCTTCGAACTCTATGCGTGATCAAGGGGCACTCTGCCGAAGACTTGACGTGTACTCCAAGCATTACTTCGGCCACCGCCATGAACCCATAGATGGCAACCGGCCATGTGTAACCCTAGATACCCCCGGTGCCTAACTAAGCCAAAGGGTTTAGCCCGTAGAGGGACATCGACTATCATCATCATTAGCCTTAGGGTTTAGTACACAACTTAAGATCTCGAGGTAGATCAACTCTGTACTTCGATACACCCATAATGTAAGCAAGAGCAGGACATAGGGTTTTACCTCCTCAAGAGGGCCCAAACCTGGGTAAAAACACTTTGTCCCTTGTCTCCCGTTACCCATCGATCCGATCTCATAGCTCGGGCCCCCCTACATGAGGTCTGCCGGTTTTGACACTGACAACAAGCTCCAAGGGGGCTGATCATAAGTTCTCGTGCCAGTTCAGTACAAACCAAGGTCAAGTCTTTCTTACTTAAGCTCCCTTTGGATTTGGATGAGACTTGGCTCCTACCTAAAAAAATTGGAACCCTCTGCATGATTGGGTAGATTGATGAGCATTAAAGAAGTGATGGAGGAATGCCAAGTACATCAAAAGTACCAAGATGGAGGCATGGAGACGGTGCCGACAACCTGGAGAGAAGAAGGTTCTCTCTGGACACCCCATGCCGAAGGCCCCATGTAACATCCCAAATTTCCTATTTGGAATGTTTTACAATAATAGCTAAGCATCCTATGCATCCTGTTTGAATTTGAATGCCATTTGAAGTTTCAGAGAATTTTGAGTTTTGAATTTGAATTTCAAACTTTGGCATGTGGGAAACATTTCAAAACTAAGCCCGATAAATACTTGATCAAAAGTATGAGAGGAGCAAACATGACACTCCAAAATATCGAAGAAAACATTGCCAAAAGATTTGGATTCAAATCTGAAATTTATTTGAATTTGAAAAAATAGATTTTTATGAAGTTTGATTTTGCCTTTGGAAAATGTTCAAATGAAAGTTAATATTCCCCGATCATTTTGGTATATATATACCCTATATAAAATATTTATAGATAAGGTTTTATTTTTTTTGTTTTATTTAAAAATAAAGAAAAACCCCTCGGGCGCCAACAATCCACCGCCACCGCCACCACCCACTGTGGACAACTTGACTCGATTTCTGAGGTTGAATCCGCCAGTGTTCTCTAGTAGCACCGAGCCGATTGTGGCTGATGATTGGCTCCGCAAAATCGGAAGAGAGCTAGTCACCGTTGGATGCACCGATGTCGAGAAGGTGCGCTTTGCAGCGCATCAACCGGATGGACCTGCAGCTTCTTGGTGGGAGAATTACACCGCCACTTTTCCCATGGGTGGCATCACTTGGGACCAATTCCAGAGGCCTTCCGACCGCTCATGTCTCACTGGAGCCATGAGTGCAAGAAGCGTGAGTTCCGCAACTTACGCCAGGGAACCGTGATTGTGGCACAAGACGTGGATGAATTCAGCAAGCTCGCCGCTATGCCCCCGATGATGTGGCCACAGATGCCGCCAAGGGAGAAGTTCCTTGAGGGACTCAATGATGAATTGAGCATGCAGCTTATTGTGGCTACCTTCAACAACTACCAGAGCTGGTAGACAAGGCCACATCACGGAAGGCAAGCAGCAGCAGATAGAAAGCCGCAAGCGGAAGTACAGCCAGGGAAGCACAACTCGGGAGCTCAGCGAAGCCCGCTATGCACCATACTCGGAGGGCACACCCATCATAACCATGGAGGTCATAACCATGGAGGAAATGGGAACAACCGCAGCCAGACAACAAGTCGAGGCCATGGCAATGGCAATGGCAATGGTAATGGCAATCAGCACCGTTCTGCCCGGCTCAAGGATCTGAGCCACATCACCGCTTCAAGTGCCGGAAGACAGGCACTATGCCACCGACTGCCCGGAGGCCAAGCAGAGGAACGGAATGGCAATGGAGGCTCAATGAAAAGCCCAATCCTTTCCCTCGTGCTCGGGTGAACCACATCGACATGGAGGACGTCTATGATCAGCCGATAATCGTGGTTGGTAAGTTTTATTGAATTCACGCTCAGTTTTGGTTCTCTTTGATTCGGTGCAACGATTCATTCATATCAAGGGTAGTTGTGGAAAAGTACGGGTTGCACTAGAACCCTTAGAAGCCCCTTCGCCGGGTTCGCAGGAGGAGAAATGATGGCAGGAGTAGGCTGTCCTACAACCCTCAACATCGGGAACCACAAATTTCCGTGGACCTCATAGTGTTGGAAACCTGACCTTGGATGTAATCCTAGGCATGGATTGGTTGTCAAAGTTTGAAGGAACATTGATCGTGCTCAAGAAGTCTATTCTCGCTCACCACCCCGGAGCAGAAGAGGATCAAGTATGTAGCCAGGCACAGCCAGATGAAGAATCAGGTGCATTCCCTCACGGGAGTTGTTCAGGAGGAAGTGCCAGTAGTGCAAGAATTTCCCGATGTGTTTCCGGAAGAATTACCAGGAATGCCACCGGACAGGGACATTGAATTTCTGATTGAGTTATTGCCCGGCACAGCCCCAATATCCAAGAGACCTTATCGGATGCCACCGAATGAGTTGAAAGAGATCAAGGATCAAATAAATGAGTTATTGGAGAAAGGATATATTCGCCCAAGCTCATCACCTTGGGGAGCCCCAGTTCTTTTGGTAGAGAAGAAGGATGGAAGCTTGAGGATGGTTGTGGATTATCGTGCATTGAACGAAGTAACCATCAAGAACAAGTACCCCCTGCCAATGATCAATGACTTGTTTGATCAGCTTGTTGGAGCCAAGGTATTCTCTAAGATCAATCTTCGATCAGGGTATCACCAGTTGAAAATTCGTGAAAAGGATATACCCAAAACAGCATTCACTACCAGGTATGGTTTATATGAGTATACCGTCATGTCATTTGGATTGACTAATGCTCCTGCATACTTCATGAATTTGATGAACAAGGTGTTCATGGAATATCTGGACAAGTTTGTCGTGGTGTTCATCGATGATATATTGATATTCTCCAAGAGCGAGGAAGAGCATAAGGAGCATTTGCGTCTAGTTCTGGAGAAACTTCGAGAACATCAGTTGTATGCCAAGTTCAGCAAATGTGAATTTGGGCTGAAGGAAGTTGGATTCCTCGGACATGTTATTTCAGGAGAAGGAATAGCAGTTGATCCCGCCAAGGTTGAATCACCACCGATTGGCCACCCACCTCACCAAGGAGATCCGCAGTTTTCTCGGACTCGCAGGATATTGTCGGAGGTTTATAGAGAACTTCTCGAAGATTGCCAAGCCCATGACTGAGCTGTTGAAGAAGGAAGCCAAGTATGTTTGGACCGAGGAATGTGAAGCCAGTTTTCAGAATTGAAGAAACGGTTGGTCACCGCCCAAGTGTTGATTTTGCGGACATACACAAGGAATACCAGGTTTATTAGACGCTTCTCGTCAAGGACTCGGAGGAGTATTGATGCAGGAAGGTAAGGTTGTAGCTTATGCCTCCAGACAGCTACGGCCTCATGAGATGAATTATGCCACGCATGACTTGGAGTTAGCAGTGTAGTGCATGCACTCAAGACTGGAGACATTTCTCATCGGAAACCGCTGTGATGTCTACACAGATCACAAGAGTTTGAAGTATATCTTCACGCAGAAGGAATTAAACCTCAGCAGAGGAGATGGCTAGAGTTGATAAAGGACTACGACATGAGACTGCATTACCACCCGGTAAAGCTAATGTTGTAGCAGATGCTTTGAGCCGTAAGAGTTATGTGAATACTCTTACAAGCAGGAGGATTACCCAGGAGTTAGTCGATGACCTCGAGAGATCTCCGACGGAGATAGTTCCAAAGGATTTGTTGCAACCTCGAAGTTCAGTCCACCTTGACCGAAAGGATTCGTGAAGCCCGTAAGTCGGACAAGGAAATCAATGAGATAAAGCAAAAGATGGAGGAAGGAAAAGCTAAAGGATTCCGTAAGGATGAGCATGGAACTATATGGTTTGAGGATCGATTTATGTGCCCAATGATCCCGAGCTCAGAAGCTAATTCTTCAGAGGCTCATGATTCACCGTTCGATTCACCCCGCAACACCAAGATGTACCGGATTTGAAGCAAAGTTTCGTGGGATGTATGAAGAAGGACATTGCCGAGTACGTAGCAAAGATGTGATGTTTGCCAACGTAAAGGCAGAACATCGAAGCCAGCAGGTTACTTCAACCTTTGCCGATTCCTGATTGGAAATGGGAGAAACTTGGTATGGATTTCATCACGGGATTACCCAGACCCGCTCAGGTTATGATTCTATCCGGGTAGTAGTTGATCGTTTGACTAAGGTAGCTCACTTCATTCCCGTGAAGACTACCTATACCAGTGCCAAGTTGGCCAAGATATACATGACCAGGATCGATGTCGCATGGAGTTCCGAGGAAAATCGTGTCGATAGAGGAACGCAGTTTACCTCAAAGTTTTGGAAGCAGCTGCATGAAACTTTGGGTACGAGGCTGGAATTCAAGACAGCTTTTCATCCGCAGCATGATGGGATGACCGAGAGAGTCAATCAGATTCGGAGGACATGTTGAGAGCTTGTGTGCTAGACTATGGGTCTAGCTGGGATGATAATTTGCCATACGCAGAGTTCTCATACAACAACAGTTATCAATCCAGTTTGAAGATGGCCCTTCAAGCCCTATACGGAAGGAGGTGCGAACACCATTCTTTGTGGGATAGTGTTGAGATCGATCACTTTTCGGTTCCGATCTTATCAAGGATTCCAAGAGAAGGTCAAGCTGATTCGAGACCGCTCAAGATAGCACAGTCAAGATGAAGAGTTATGCCGACAAGAAGTTTAAGGAGGTGACTTACGAAGTGGGAGACCGAGCATATCTTCGTGTGTCTCACTTCGTGGAATCAAGAGGTTTGGTGTCAAGGAAAGTTAGCACCCCGATTCATTGGCCCCTACAAAATCCTCGAACGTCGTGGAGAAGTTGCATACAAGTTGGAATTGCCGGAAGGATTGTCCGGAGTTCATGATGTTTTCCATGTTTCTCAGTTGAAGAAGTGTCATGCCGACATGGCCGATGTTCCGTTGAGAGACACAGTGCCCCTAGAGGCTATACAACTTGACAGTGATCTAACTTACAAGGAGAAACCCGTCCGAATTCTCGAGACCGCAAGCAGAGTCACCCGCAGCAAGGTCATCAAGTTTTGCAAGGTGCTGTGGAGTCACCACACCGAGGAAGAAGCCACCTGGGAACGCGAAGAAGATCTTCTTCGAGACCATCCGCACCTATTTGCTAGCCAACCCGAATCTCGAGGGCGAGATTCATCTTAAGGTGGGTAGGTTTGTAACATCCCAAATTTCCTATTTGGAATGTTTTACAATAATAGCTAAGCATCCTATGCATCCTGTTTGAATTTGAATGCCATTTGAAGTTTCAGAGAATTTTGAGTTTTGAATTTGAATTTCAAACTTTGGCATGTGGGAAACATTTCAAAACTAAGCTCGATAAATACTTGATCAAAAGTATGAGAGGAGCAAACATGACACTCCAAAATATCAGAAGAAAACATTGCCAAAAGATTTGGATTCAAATCTGAAATTTATTTGAATTTGAAAAAAATAGATTTTTATGAAGTTTGGATTTTGCCTTTGGAAAAATGTTCAAATGAAAGGGAATATTCCCCTGATCATTTTTGTATATATATACCCTATATAAAATATTTATAGATAAGGTTTTATTTTTTTTGTTTTATTTAAAAATAAAGAAAAACCCCTCGGGCGCCAGTTAGGCCACCCCAGGCCCAGCCAGCGCCACACCCTTCCGCAGCCCCGCGCCAGGCCCAGCCGAGCCGGCCCAACAGGCCAGCCCAGCGCCTCACCCCTCGCCCGCCGCCCGACCCCCTAGGCTTCGCCACCCGACCCTCGCCTCTCTCTCTCCCTGACACGTGGGACCCGCCCCCTCTTCTTCCCCTCGCCCACGCCATGACCTCGCTGAGATCGACCGGATCCCAAGGATCCGGATCCCCGATCGCTCCGATCCCTTCCAAGCGAGCCCGACCCCTGTGCTATAAAGCCGAGCCCTCCGCACCCCATTCCCCCTAGCCTCGCGGACCCTCTCTCTCTCCCTCCCGAGCTCGCCGGAGCCCGAAGCTCTCCCCGCCGCCATTGTTGCCGCGTCGACCCCTAGTCCACCCGACCCCAACACCACCGAACCCCTCCCGACCTCGTCGCAGCCCCGACGAGTCGCTGAAGCTCGACGCCTGACGCCTGATGCACTCTCGCCGCGCCGCCGCCGAGTCCGTAAGCCCCCAGCATCCCCTCCCCGTCCAGATCTTAGATCGACGGCCCCAATTAGAAGCCCCAAGGGTTAGGTTTTATTTATAAACCGGCGGTTCCGATCGGTTTAGTTTTAGTTTAGGTTTATTTTTTCGGCCGGTTCGCTTAGTTTAAACCTAGGCCCGCTTAGACTAAGTTACGCTTAGTGCAGTGATAGGCCCATTAGGCCTTTTTTCTTTTTATTTTGATTTTCTGTTTTAGCTTTAATAGTTTCTGTTTTCAAAATGTATATCTTTTATTCTGTTTAATATTTTAGATGATACTTTTTTGTTGGATTGCAAATTTTATGTAGTTTTTGTAGAATATATATTTAGCTATGTTAAAAATAATTAAAATTCTTTAATTTAGTTTTAGTCAGAATAGTAAATCTGCTATAACATTAGTTAGAAAAATTATTTTTGCATGATTCTTTTGTCACCACTTTATTTTGACATTGCCAAACCCTAGAAATTAACTTGGGTATTTTAGGATTAATAAATAATTAGTTCTAGACAGAATCCTATTAATCCCAATTAATTAACTAGTTCCTGTTTTCCTATTTAATTAATTAGTAAATGAATTTATTTTTAACTTGTGATTAGTTATTCTAGGTTAGTTTCTGTCACTCCATTAGATGAACTTTTTTATAATTAATAAAAGTTTTAAATTATTTTTCTTAATAGAAATTGGATTAGGCCTAAAATGAGTTTTATAATAGCTTTTAATTAATTCTTTTTGCTCCTAGTTGCTTAGTGAACCTTTTCGTTAAGTTACCCTAAAACCATGATTAGGTTATATCAAGGAATTTTGTTATATAAAACTATTTTAGTTATTGTTTGGAGTAGGGAAAAACTTTGAATTGGTTTCTTTGAGTTTTCCTTTTGGATTTGGTTTTGGTTGATTTGTTGTTATGTTACTTTTGTTATGTTGTGTGATCCTATTGCTTTGTGCTTATTGTGCTATTGTTTGTCTCGGTAGAGTTTCCGGAGTGCGAAGCTTGCTACTACGACTCTTTAGCTTACGAGGATCATCAGCAAGGCAAGTTTTGATCATGTTATTTCTATACCTATGTTTTTGTGCATTAGTAGTTGTCACCACCCCACCATGCATGCAGTAGTGACATCTTGAAGTCATTAAACTTGAGTAGTATCATGTGGTAGGATGAACCAATCCCCTTGTTACCATGACCCCGGACGTAGTAGTTACTTTGCTATGCTCAGAGACGGATTTGGGATGAGTGAAATTCATAAGCAAGATGTGAGAGTCAATGATGATGATGACCCCGTGAACTACAATGATCAAGATGGACTTCGAAAATCACTACCGGGTGGAGGACGGTTGACGGGCACCTGGAGCACCAGTGGTGGCGGGATGCATGGAGAAGCGCCATGACATCCGCGGAAAGCTTCACCCAGCCATGAAGAGAAGGATGGATGCCCCATGACCGGAAGCTTACATGCAGCCGCAAGCCATTATGGGCTCGCTGGGTTGACCCTAGTAGTGACGCTGGCTGGACGGTACTACGAGAAGTAGACGAACGGTAGGATTGGATGGGTACCGGCAGTGGCCAGAAGAACTCTTTGGAAGACCCTGTTTCATTCGTCCCGTCTTCAAACACCATGAAGTGCGAAGACTTTAAAGGAGGGAATGATTCTTGCGGGGAAAGTGCGCAACCCTCTGCAGAGTTTAAAAGATCTAATCGATTAGCCGTGTCCCCGGTTACGGACATTTGAGCCTCTGGAACTTGGAAGTATTCGGATATCTCAACACTAAAACTAATGAATTAATTGAGGGTTTATGACTTAATAATTTGGGAACGAGATATTGGTTGGCGGAACCATCTCAATAACTACCAACAAATGTAGTAATTTGCAAGCAAGTCCACTGTAGTAGGATAAAATTTGCTTTTCGCAAAATGATGAAACTTAGAGCTCCACAGCCAAAAATGCATATAGTGTTAGTAATTTTATTATTGTTATTCTTCATGACTTGCCAGCTTATTCCAAAAGCTGACCTACATGGCTGCAACGTATTATGTTGCGTAGATATATTCCGATCAGAGTGAGGCTACGCTCCGCGCTTGGCGATTGCCCTTGGAGTCGGATGGACTCGCTACCTTCGACGCTCGCAGTGTTTTTAGTTTATTTCTCATGAGTTGGCCATGAGCCGAATTTATTCCTTGTAATAAAGACTCTATATGAGAATCGATTAATGATATTCAGGTGTGATTGAACTTTGATTACTTTATCGATGTACTGTGAGTACCAGCATGATCTTGGGATGGTACAAACACAGAGATTTGACCGATTTTGGGTCAGGTCGCTACACCCCAGGACCCTTGTGCGCGCAGGATACCCCTAGGTGCTCTCTGGAACACCCTGTGCCCACAAGATTCGGACCCCTCCTGTGCATGGGGTCACTTGCAAATCGCTCTAGACACCCTCTACCCACGAGGTCCTTAAGCTCGGGCCTATGGTACTGATACGTCTCCAACGTATCTATAATTTTTGATTGTTCCATGCTATTATATTATCCATCTAGGATGTTTTATATGCATTTATTTGTTATTTTATATGATTTTTGGGACTAACCTATTAACCTAGAGCCCAGTGCCAGTTTCTGTTTATTTCCTTGTTTTTGAGTATCGTAGAAAATGAAAACCAAACGGATCCAATTGACCTGAAACTTCACGGAGATTATTTTTGGACCAGAAGAAGCCCACGGAGCATCGGAGATAGGCCAGAAGAGTCCCGAGGAACCCACGAGGGTGGGGGGCGCGCCCCCTACCTCGTGGCTGCCTCGGGGACCCCCCTGACTTGTTCCTGACGCCAACACCTCTTATATATACCCAAACTTCCAGAACATAACCTAGACCGGGAGTTCCGCCACCACAAGCCTCTGTAGCCACCAAAAACCAATCGGGACCCTGTTCCGGAACCCTGCCGGAGGGGGGATCCCTCACCGGTGGCCATCTTCATCATCCCAGCGATCTCCATGATGAGGAGGGAGTAGTTCACCCTCGGGGCTGAGGGTATGTACTAGTAGCTATGCGTTTGATCTCTCTCTCTCTCTCTCTCTCGTGTTCTTGAGGTGGTACGGTCTTGATGTATCGCGAGCTTTGCTATTATAGTTGGATCTTATGATGTTTCTCCCCCTGTACTCTATTGTAATGGATTGAGTTTTCCCTTTGAAGTTATCTTATCGGATTGAGTCTTTAAGGATTTGAGAACACTTGATGTATGTCTTGCGTGGGATACCCGTGGTGATAATGGGGTATTCTATTGATCCACTTGATGTATGTTTTGGTGATCAACTTGCGGGTTCCGTGACCTTGGGAATCTATGCATAGGGGTTGGCACACGTTTTCGTCTTGACTCTCCGGTAGAAACTTTGGGGCACTCTTTGAGGTTCTATGTGTTGGTTGAATAGATGAATCTGAGATTGTGTGATGCATATCGTATAATCATACCCATGGATACTTGAGGTGACATTGGAGTATCTAGGTGACATTAGAGTTTTGGTTGATTTGTGTCTTAAGGTGTTATTCTAGTACGAACTCTAGGATAGATCGAACGGAAAGAATAGTTTCATGTTATTTTACTACGGACTCTTGAATAGATTGATTAGAAAGGATAACTTAGAGGTGGTTTCGTACCCTACCATAATCTCTTCGTTTGTTCTCCGCTATTAGTGACTTTGGAGTGACTCTTTGTTGCATGTTGAGGGATAGTTATATGATCCAATTATGTTATTATTGTTGAGAGAACTTGCACTAGTGAAAGTATGAAGCCCGGGCCTTGTTTCAAAGCATTGCAATACCGTTTGTGCTCACTTTTATCATTAGTTACCTTGCTGTTTTTATATTTTCAGATTACAAAAACCTATATCTACCATCCATATTGCACTTGTATCACCATCTCTTGGCCGAACTAGTGCACCTATATAATTTACCATTGTATTCGGTGTGTTGGGGACACAAGAGACTCTTTGTTATTTGGTTGCAGGGTTGTTTGAGAGAGACCATCTTCATCCTACACCTCCCACGGATTGATAAACCTTAGGTCATCTACTTGAGGGAAATTTGCTACTATCCTACAAACCTCTGCACTTGGAGGCCCAACAAAGTCTACAAGAAGAAGGTTGTGTAGTAGACATCAAGCAGTTTCTGGTGCCGTTGCCGGGGAGGTGAGTGCTTGAAGGTATATCTTTAGATCTTGCAATTAAATCTTTTGTTTCTTGTTTTAGCACTAGTTTAGTCTATAAAAGAAAACTACAAAAAATGGAATTGAGGGTGCCTCATATGCTTCATCTTTTTAATGTCTTTCATGAAAATAAGGGTTTCGATAATTGTGCCAACGTGTTAGAAGAAGAATGCATTAGAATGTTTGTCACTAAATCTTTGAATGATGAGCATGATTGCAATGTTGTTAGTATGAATTCTTTGAATATCCATAGTACTAATGATGATTGCACTAGTCATGATGAAAATGTCTCTTATAAGCATGTCAACTTTTGTGGAGTACAAAGAGTTTGCAAGTACCCAACAAACATGTAAGATAGATTTTGCAAGAGGCATAAGTATTTAGAAACTAAATGATTGCAAGAAAGGCTAGATGTTTGTGCTGAAAATTTAAATTTTCTTAGCCATCCTTGTGAACTTTGCAATGAACGTGGTCATTTAAATATCCAATGCAAATTGTTTCATAATCGAATCGTGTCCAAAAATTGTGATGACTTGATTTCCCTTTCACATCATAATGAACTTAGTTTGCTTCTGGGTTATGACAAAATGTAACGTATAACTAAGGATATTCCAGAATTTTCCCTTGAGACAGTTCTTGATTTTGATCTAGAGGAAATTTATATGTATTGTGCGGTGAATTGCATTGAAAATCCTTATATTGCCAATTACATAAATACAAGAAAACAAATAGAAGATGAGGATAATACTAATGAAAGGGAAGATACTTCCCAATATCCTCCTATTAATTCTTATGATGAATCAGGTAACGAGGAGGAGCCTTCTATTCAACTAATCTCATTAATAAGGAGCTCCAAAAAGAGGATTAAACCCACACATGATGCGAAGAAGAAAAATAAAATACGGAGAAGCAAAGGTAAAAAGGTATCCCTCCCAAATGATGTTGCTCCTATTACTCATTGTGATGATGATAATTGCTATACTATTGGTGCTATCCATACTATTAATGATGAGAGTGATTATGCTTATGATATGAAAAGGCCCAAGCTTGGGGATGCTATGTTTGATGAGAATGCCATGCTTGAGAATTTATTTGCTGCAATTAATGTTTTTACCAAGCTTGGGGATGCTATGTTTAATGAAGATGATATTTTTAGTCCCCCAAGTTTTGATATGCAAATTTATTATGATGATAGCATGCCTCCTACTTATGATGATTATATTGATGAAAGTGGGTTTGGAAGAGTGTCAACTTTAGGAAGTAATGATCCCACTATTTTGGAGGGTGTTGAATCTTATTGTGACAATTATGAAAGTGGATTTGGAGAGGTCATGACTTTATTTAGTAATGATTCCACTATCTTGGAAGAGGTTTCCATTGATTATGATGAGAACAAAGTTGCTACTTATGATGATTATTGTGATGACACTTATGCTATAAAAAGTAGTGATGATTATATTTATAAAACTTGTCATGATTATGATTACCCTTTTTTGAACACTACTCTTTTAATATGGAAACAATTTATAGTATTCGAGTTTCTTGTGATACTCCCACTATTCCAAATGAGAAGAATTTTGCTTATGTGGAGAGTAGTAATTTTCTATGCTTGTAGATCATGAAAAGAATGCTTTATGTGATGTTTATATTGTTGAATTTATTCATTATGCTACTGAAAATTATTATGAGGGAGGAATATATGCTTGTAGGAATTTCAAAAATATCAAGTTTCCTCTCTATGTGTTAAAAGTTTTGCAGTTATGCTTCTTTTGTCTTCCTATGCTAGTTGATTATTGTTCCATTAAATTGTTTGCTCAGAAAATCCCTATGCATAGGAAGAGGGTTAGGCTTAAACGTGTTAGTCATATTCTTCATGATGCTCTCTTTATGTTTCAGTTATTATCTTTTATGTGAGCATCATTGAAATCATCATGCCCAACTAGGGGCGTTAAATAATAGCGCTTGTTGGGAGGCAACCCAATTTTATTTTTGTTCTTTGCTTTTTGCTCCTGTTTAGTAATAAATAATTCATCTAGCCTCTGTTTAGATGTGTTTTTATGTTTTAATTAGTGTTTGTGCCAAGTAGAACCTTTGGGAAGACTTGGGTGAAGTCTTTGCGATCTTGCTGTAAAAAACGGAAACTTTTGCGCTCACGAGATTAGCTGCCATTTTTTACTGGAGAGCGCTTTTAGGTTGATTATTTTTGCAGATTATTAATAGAAAAATTCCTCAGGTCCACCAATTTATTTTAAAATTTTTGGAGTTACAGAAGTATTTGAAAGATACAGATTACTACAGACTGTTCTGTTTTTGACAGATTCTGTTTTCTACGTGTCGTTTGCTTATTTTGATGAATCTATGAGTAATATCGGAGGGTATGAAGCATAGAGAAGTTGGAATATGACACGTCCATTTGGCATCATGATTTTATATCGATATTTATTGCCTTATGGGATGTTATTAAACATTATGTCACAATACTTATCCCTATTCTCTCTTATTTTACAAGGTTTACATGAAGAGGGAGAATGCCGGCAGCTGGAATTCTGGGCTGGAAAAGGAGCAAATATTAGAGACCTATTCTGCACAGCTCCAAAAGTCCTGAAACATCACATAGGTAGTTTTTGGAATTAATAAAAAATGTTGGCGAAAGAATCAACCAGAGGGGGGCGCGCCCCCCTGCCTCGTGGCCCCCCTGGCAGGCCTCTGGTGCACATCTTCTGCTATATGAAGTCTTTCACCCTGAAAAAAATCACAAGGAAGCTTTCGGGAAGAGACACCGCCGCCACGAGGCGGAACCAATCTAGGGCTCCGGCGGAGCTGTTCTACTGGGGAAACATCCCTCCGGAGGGGGAAATCATCACCATCGTCATCACCATCGATCCTCTCAGCGGGAGGGGGTCAATCTCCATCAACATGTTCACCAGCACCATCGCATCTCAAACCCTAGTTCATCTCTTGTATCCAATCTTTGTCTCAAAACCTCAGATTTGTACGTGTGGGTTGCTAGTAGTGTTGATTACTCCTTGTAGTTAATGCTAGTTGCTTTATTTGGTGCAAGATCATATGTTCAGATCCTTTATGCATATTAATACCCCTCTGATTATGAACATGAATATGATTTGTGAGTAGTTACTTTTGTTCTCGAGGACATGGGAGAAGTCTTGCTATAAGTAGTCATGTGAATTTGGTATTCGTTCAATATTTTGATGAGATGTATGTTGTCTCTCCTGTAGTGGTGTTATGTGAACGTCGACTACATGACACTTCACCACTATTTGGGCCTAGAGGAAGGCATTGGGAATAGATGATGGGTTGCTAGAGTGACAGAATCTTAAACCCTAGTTTATGCGTTGCTTTGTAAGGGGCTGATTTGGATCCATATGTTTCATGCTATGGTTAGGTTTACCTTAATACTTCTTTTCTATTTGCGGATGCTTGCAATAGGGATTAACCATAAGTGGGATGCTTGTCCAAGAAAGGGCAGAACCCAAGCACCGGTCCACCCAGATATCAAATTATCAAAGTAACGAACGCGAATCATATGAGCGTGATGAAAACTAGCTTGACGATAATTCCCATATGTCCTTGGGAGCGTTTTCCTTTATATAAGAGTTTGTCCAGGCTTACCCTTTGCTACAAAAAGGATTGGGCCATCTTGCTGCACCTTATTTACTTTCATTACTTGTTGCCCGTTACAAATTACCTTATCACAAAACTATCTGTTACCGATAATTTCAGTGCTTGCAGAGAATATCTTACTGAAAACCGCTTGTCATTTCCTTCTACTCCTCGTTGGGTTCGACACTCTTACTTATCGAAAGGACTACGATAGATCCCCTAAACTTGTGGGTCATTAAGACTCTTTTCTGGCGCCGTTGCCGGGGAGTGAATCGCCTTTGGTAAGTGGAATTTGGTAAGGAAAAATTTATATAGTGTGCTGAAATTTACTGTCACTTGTTACTATGGAAAGTAATCCTTTGAGGGGCTTGTTCGGGGTATGTTCACCCCGACCAGTAGAGCAAAGAATTGCTCCTCAATCTACTGAACCTACTGAAAATGTGTACTTTGAAATTCCTTTGGGTATGATAGAAAAACTGCTAGCTAATCCTTTCACAGGTGATGGAACATTACATCCCGATTTGCACCTAATCTATGTGGATGAAGTTTGTGGATTATTTAAGCTTGCAGGTATGCCCGAGAATGTTATCAAGAATAAGGTCTTCCCTTTATCTTTGAAGGGAAAGTCATTTACATGGTTTAGGCTATGTGATGATATGGGATCATGGAACTACAACCGATTGAAATTGGAATTTCATCAGAAGTTTTATCCTATGCATCTTGTTCATCGTGATCGTAATTATATTCATGCGGTGTATTGGAAAGCATCGCTTAAGCTTGGGGGAGGCTTAAGTAATTGTTATATTCATGCCCCAATCATGAGCTCTCAAGAGAAATTATTATTCAAAATTTTTATGCTTGGCTTTCTCTCAATAATCGCTCCATGCTCGATACTTCTTGTACTGGTTCTTTTATGATGAAGACTATTGAATTCAAATGGGATGTATTGGAAAGAATTAAATGCAACTCTGAAGATTGGGATCTCGACGAAGGTAAGGAGTCAGGTATAACACCCAAGTTTGATTGTGTTAAATCCTTTATGGATACCGATGATTTCCGTGAATTTAGCACTAAATATGGACTTGACTCTGAGATAGTAGCTTCTTTCTGTGAATCCTTTGCTACTCATGATGATCTCCCTAAGGAGAAGTGGTTTAAATATAATCCTCCCATTGAAGTAAAAGTAGTTGCACCTAAAAGTTGAAGAAAAGACTATCACTTATAATGTTGATCCTGTTGTTCCTACCACTTATATTGAGAAACCACCCTTCCCTGTTAGAATAAAGGATCATGCTAAAGCTTCAACTGTGGTTCGTAAGAGTAATACTAGAACACCTACACCCCTTGAGCAAATTAAAGTTGAACCTAGTATTGCTATGGTTAAAGATCTCTTGGCTGATAATATTGATGGGCATGTTATTTAATTCTGTGATGAAGCTGCTAGAATTGCTAGACCAGATACTAAAAATAAACATAGACCTGTTGTAGGCATGCCTGCCATTTCTGTTAAAGTAGGAGATCATTGTTATCATGGCTTGTGTGATATGGGTGCTAGTGCAAGTGCAATACCTCATTCCTTATACAAAGAAATTATGCATGATATTGCACCTATTGAGATAGAATAAATTGATGTTACAATTAAGCTTGCCAATAGAGATACTATTTCACCAGTTGGGATTGTTAGAGATGTTGAAATCTTGTGTGGGAAAGTTAAATATCCTGCTGATTTTCTTGTTCTTGGTTCCCCACAAGATAACTTTTGTCCCATTATATTTGGTAGACCCTTCTTGAATACTGTCAATGCTAGGATAGACTGCAAAAAGGATGTTGTTACTATTGGTCTAGGGGATATGTCTCATGAATTTAATTTTGCTAAATTTCGTAGACAACCTCATGATGAAGAATTGCCTAGTAAAGATGAAATTATTGGTCTTGCTTCAATTGCCATGCCTCCTGATGATCCGTTAGAACAATATTTGCTAGACCATGAGAATGATATCTTTATGAATGAAAGAAGGGAAATAGATGAAGTATTCTTTAAACAGGAATCTATTTTGAAAGACAACTTGCCTGTTGAAATCCTAGGGGATCCTCCTCCACCCAAGGGTGATCCTGTGTTTGAGATATATCCTGTTATTATCAGTACTAAACTTTTAGAACATGAAGAAAAGAAATTATTGAAAACTCTGAAGAAGCATCATGCTGCTATTGGATATACTCTTGATGATCTTGGGCACTAGTCCCACTCTATGCGAGCACAAAATAAAATTAGAGAAAGACGCTAAACCGGTTGTTGATCACCAATGAAGGTTAAATCCTAAGATGAAAGAAGTGGTAAGAAAAGAAATACTAAAGCTTCTGGAGGCAGGTATAATTTATCCCGTTGCTGATAGTTAGTGGGTAAGTCTCGTCCATTGTGTCCCTAATAAGGGAGGTATTACTGTTGTTCCTAATGATAAAGATGAATTGATCCCACAAAGAATCGTTACAGGTTATAGAATGGTAATTGATTTCCGCAAACTAAATAAAGCTACTAAAAAGGATCATTACCCATTACCTTTTATTGATCAAATGCTAGAAAGATTATCCAAACATACACATTTTTCTTTCTAGATGGTTATTCTGGTTTCTCTCAAATACCCGTGTCAAAAGAGGATCAAGAAAAGACCACTTTTACTTGCCCTTTCGGTACCTTTGCTTATAGACGTATGCCTTTTGGTTTATGTAATGCACCTGCTACCTTTCAAAGATGCACGATGGCTATATTCTCTGATTTTTGTGAAAAGATTGTTGAGGTTTTCATGGATGATTTCTCCGTATATGGAACTTCTTTTGATGATTGCTTGAGTAACCTTGATCGGGTTTTGCAGAGATGTGAAGAAACTAACCTTGTCTTGAATTGGGAGAAGTGCCACTTTATGGTTAATGAAGGTATTGTCTTGGGGCATAAAATTTATGAAAGAGGTATTGAAGTTGATAAAGCTAAAGTTTATGTTATTGAAAAGATGTCGTGTCCCAAGGACATTAAAGGTATAAGAAGTTTCCTTGGTCATGCCGGTTTTTATAGGAGGTTCATTAAGGACTTATCTAAAATTTCTAAGCCTCTGACTAATCTCTTACAAAAAGATGTTCCATTTATCTTTGATGATGATTGTGTAGAAGCATTTGAAATACTGTAACATCCCAAATTTTCTATTTGGAATGTTTTACAATTATAGCTAAGCATCCTATGCATCCTGTTTGAATTTGAATGCCATTTGAAGTTTCAGAGAATTTTGAGTTTTGAATTTGAATTTCAAACTTTGGCATGTGGGAAACATTTCAAAAACTAAGCCTGATAAATACTTGATCAAAAGTATGAGAGGAGCAAACATGACACTCCAAAAATATCAGAGGAAACAATGCCAAAAGATTTGGATTCAAATCTGAAATTTATTTGAATTTGAAAAAAATAGATTTTTATGAAGTTTGGATTTTGCCTTTGGAAAATGTTCAAATGAAAGGAATATTCCCGATCATTTTGGTATATATATACCCTATATAAAATATTTATAGATATTGTTTTATTTTTGTTTTGTTTTATTTAAAAAATAAAGAAAAACCCCTGGGCGCCACCAAAGCCACCCCAGCCCAGCCAGTCAAGACCACGCAGCCTGGCCCAAGCCAGCCACGCCTAATGGCCTGAGCCAGCCGAGCCAGCCAGCCCAGCTCCACTCACCTCGCCCGCTCGCCTGAACCCCTAGGCTTCGGCCACCCGCCGATCCCGCCTCTCTCTCCCTGACCCGTGGGCCCCGCCTCTTCCCCCTCGCCCACGCACGCGACCTCGCTGGAGATCGCGGATCCCGGGATCCGGATCCCGATCCGCCTGATCCCTCCCGAGCGAGCCCGAGGCCCGGCTATAAAGCCGAGCCCCGCACCCCATTCCCCGAGAGCTCGCCAGCACCCTCTCCCTCCCGCCGACGTCGCTGAACCGAGCTCGCCATCGCCGCCAAAGTCGCCGCCGTCGCCACCCTAGTCCACCCGACCACCCCAACACCACCGAACCCTCCCGTGCTCCTCAAGATCTCCCGACGACTCGCTGGAGCTCGCTGACGCCTGAAGCCCTGAAGACTCTCGCCGCCGCCCGCCGCCGTCGCCGAGTCCGTAAGCCACCGCATCACCCCCGTCCGATCTTAGATCAACGACTAGGATTAGAACCCAAGGGGTAGGTTTTATTTAGAAAACCGGCGGTTCATCGGCTTATTTTTAGTTAGGTTTATTTTTTAGGCGGTTCGTTTTAGTTAACCCTAGAGCCCGTTAGGCTATCTAACTACAGTAGGCAAAGATAGGCCCATTAGGCCTTTTTCTTTTATTTTGATTTTCTGTTTTAGCGAATAGTTTCTGTTTTCAAAATTTATATCTTTTATTCTGTTTATTATTTTTAGATGATTCTTTTTTTGTTGGATTGCAAATTTTATGTAGTTTCTGTAAAATATATATTTAGCTATGTTAAAAATAATTAAAATTGCTTTATTTTAGTTTTGGTCAGAATAGTAAATCTGCTATAACTTTAGTTAGAAAAATTATTTTTGCATGATTCTTTTTGTCACCACTTTATTTTGACATTGCCAAACCCTAGAAATTAACTTTGGTATTTTAGGATTAATAAATAATTAGTTTTAGACAGAATCCTATTAAACCTAATTAATTAACTAGTTCTGTTTTCCTATTAAATTAATTAGTAAATTAATTTATTTTAACTTGGGATTTGTTATTCTAGGTTAGTTTCTGTCATTCTAGTAGATGAACTTTTATTTATAATTAATAAAAGTTTTAAATTATTTTCTTATTAGAAATTTGATTAGGCCTAAAATGAGTTTTATAATAGCTTTTAATTAATTCTTTTTGCTCCTAGTTGCTTAGTGAAACTTTTTCTGTTAAGTTAACTTAAAACCATGATTAGGTTAATTAAGGAATTTTTGTTATATAAAAACCATTTTAGTTATTGTTTGGGGTAGGGAAAAACTTGAATTGGTTTCTTTGAGTTTTCCTTTTGGATTTGGTTTTGATTGTTTTGTTGTGTTATGTTACTTTTGTTATGTTGTGTGATCCTATTGCTTTGTGCTTATTGTGCTATTGTTTGTCTCGGTAGAGTTTCCGGAGTGCGAAGCTTGCTACTACGACTCTTTAGCTTACGAGGATCATCAGCAAGGCAAGTTTTGATCATGTTATTTCTATACCTATGTTTTTTGTGCATTAGTAGTTGTCACCACCCCACCATGCATGCAGTAGTGAAATCTTGAAGTCATTAAACTTGAGTAGTATCATGTGGTAGGATGAACCAATCCCTTGCTACCATGACCCCGGACGTAGTAGTTACTTTGCTATGCTCGAGACGGTTTTGGGTATGAGTGATATTCATAAGCAAGATGTGAGAGTCAATGATGATGACAACCCCATGGACTACAATGATCAAGATGGACTTCGAAAATCACTATTGGGTGGAGGACGGTTGACGGGCACCTGGAGCACCCAGTGGTGGCGGGATGCATGGAGAAGCGCCATGACATCCTCGGAAAGCTTCACCCAGCCACAAAGAGAAGGATGGATGCCCCATGACCGGAAGCTTACATGCAGCCGCAAGCCATTATGGGCTCTGGCTGGGTTGACCCTAGTAGTGACGCTGGCTGGACGGTACTACGAGAAGTAGACGAACGGTAGGATTGGATGGGTACCGCGGTGGCGGAAGAACTCTTTGGAAGACCCTGTTTCATTCGTCCGTCTTCAAACACCATGAAGTGCGAAGACTTTAAAGGAGGAATGATTCTATGGGAAAGTCGCAACCCTCTGCAGAGTTAAAGATCTAATCGATTAGCCGTGTCCCGATTACGGACATTTGAGCTCTCGAACTTGGAAGTATTCGGATATCTCAACACTAAAACTAATGAATTAATTTGTGGGGTTTATGACTTAATAATTTGGGAACGAGATATTGGTTGGCGGAACCATCTCAATAACTACCAACAATTGTAGTAATTTGCAAGCAAGTCCATGTAGTAGGATAAAATTTGCTTTTGCAAAATGATGAAACTTAGAGCTCCACACCAAAATGCATATAGAGTTAGTAACTTTATTATTGTTATTCTTCATGACTTGCCACTTATTCCAAAAGCTGACCTACATGGCTGCAACGTATTATGTTGCGTAGATATATTCCGATCAGAGTGAGGCTACGCCCGCTTGGCGATTGCCCTTTGAGTCGGATGGACTCGCTTACCTTCGACGCTTCCGCAGCATTAGTAGTTTATTTCTCATGAGTTGGCCTTGAGCCGAATTTATTCCCTTGTAATAAAGACTCTATATGAGAATCGTTTAATGATATTCAGGTGTGATTGAACTTTGATTACTTTATCGATGTCTGTGAGTACCAAAGATGATCTTGGGATGGTATGCATACGTAGATTTGACCGATTTTGGGTCAGGTCGCTACAGAGATGGTATCAGAGCACACGCTGACCGTAGGATCGTAACCCCTAGGATCGGAAAGCCATAAGCAGAGACCATTTACTTTGAACCCCTTTTCATTCTAAAATTCTTCCCTGTTCAATTCTGACTCTTCTCCCCTTTGCAACATTCTAGATGGCCGCCGAGTTCAACCCAGTTTGCTACGGAGTTTCGCCAGCCCGATGAGACGATGCCCTTCGAAGAAAGCTGGTCCAGATGGTGAAGCAGCTGAATATAGCTCTACCCTCGATCACCGGAAACCCACTAATGCACTTCCGACGGACACCCGCCATGTGATTGAAGTGCATATCCTGTGGAGAACCTTTGGAGGACACACGGAGCCTATCAACTTTGAGTTCACCGAGTTCAAATGGATCATCGGAAGGACGTGGCGATCTACCGAGCACTTGGACATCTCCGAGAGGAGTACAGGCCGAGCTCGATCACTCGAGACTCGCCATGGTTTCTCGCAGGCAAGGAATGGAGATATCATCCATACCATTGAGGATGATTCCACTCTCTCATACATCCAGATTTGGAGTGTCTTCTCAGAAACGGAGATTCGACTCGCCAGAACTCAAGACACACTGGAAGCTTTTGTTCCACGAACTGGAACTGGAGGAGAAGGCACGCGCAGACTTCCTTGGCCATGAGGAAGAAATCACGGACTTCATGGAGATAGTCGACGATCTGAAGATGAAGCTTGCCGCGATAGAGGAAAAGATGGACTTGGGAGAGGACCTTTACCCGAGTTGAGATGAAGGACCCCTCGTGAGCAATGATCAGGATTTCAAGGAGTACCATCAAGGAAACCCCAAGAGGAGGCGCCATCGATGAAGACTTTTTAGTCGACCACCATGTTATCTTTTACTTTTTCGTCGATCAGTTAGGCCGATGTTTTTATTCGATTAGTCATGAGCTTTTGTAATCGAGTTTGAACCATGTTTGAATGGAATGAATAAATGATTGGTGTGTTTTGTTTGTGCATTCATATGGGTAGTGTATTTCTCATAGACCATTGTTCTATTCTAAATTTCTCATCCCTCCAAAACACCAGATGCCTCCGAGACGTGACACTGGTTTCCCGCCGGAGCTCACCCAGCTGCTCCAGCAGCAGAATGCACTGATGCAACTCCTTATTCAGAATCGAACAACACCGCCAACAATCCACCGCCACCGCCACCACCCACTGTGGACAACTTGACTCGATTTCTGAGGTTGAATCCGCCAGTGTTCTCTAGTAGCACTGAGCCGATAGTGGCCGATGATTGGCTCCGCAAGATCGGAAGAGAGCTAGTCACCGTTGGATGCACTGATGCTGAGAAGGTGCGCTTTGCCGCACATCAACTGGATGGACCTGCAGCTTCTTGGTGGAAGAACGACACCGCCACTTTTCCCATTGGTGCCATCACTTGGGACCAATTCCAGCAGGCCTTCCGCACCGCTCATGTCTCAGCTGGAGCCATGAGTCTGAAGAAGCGTGAGTTCCGCAACTTGCGCCAGGGAACCGCATTGTGGCACAAGACGTGGATGAATTCAGCAAGCTCGCTCGCTATGCCCCCGATGATGTGGCCACAGATGCCGCCAAGCGTGAGAAGTTCCTTGAGGGACTCAATGATGAACTGAGCATGCAGCTTATTGTGGCTACTTTCAACAACTACCAGGAGCTGGTAGACAAGGCCACCATTCGAAGGCAAGCAGCAGCAGATAGAAAGCGCAAGCGGAAGTACAGCCGGGGAAGCACAACTCAGAGCTCAGCGAAGCCCGTCTATGCATCGTACTCGGAGGGCACACCCATCATAACCATGGAGTTCATAACCATGGAGGAAATGGGAACAACCGCAGCCAGGACAACAAGTCAGGCCAAGGCAATGGCAATGGCAATGGTAATGGCAATCAGCACCGTTCGCCCGGCTCAAGGATCTGAGCCACATCACCGCTTCAAGTGCCGAAGGCAGGGCACTACGCCACCGACTGCCCGGAGGCCAAGCAGAGGAATGGAAATGGCAATGGAGGCTCAAGAAAGAAGCCAAATCCGTTCCCTCGTGCTCGGGTGAACCACATCGACGAGAGGACGACTATGATCAGCCGGACATCGTGGTTGGTAAGTTTTATTGAATTCACGCTCAGTTTTGGTTCTCTTTGATTCGGTGCAACGATTCATTCATATCAAGGGTAGTTGTGGAAAAGTACGGGTTGCGACTAGAACCCTTAGAAGCCCCTTGGCGTCGATTCGCAGGAGGAGAAATGATGGCGGTGTAGGCTGTCACGCAACCCTCAACATCGGGAACCACAAATTTCCGTGGACCTCATAGTGTTGGAAACCCAGACCTTGGATGCAATCCTAGGCATGGATTGGTTGTCAAAGTTTGAAGGAACATTGATGTGCCCGAAGTCTATTCAGCTCACCACCCCGGAGCGTAAGAGGATCAAGTATGTAGCCAGCACAGCCAGATGAAGAATCAGTGCATTCCCTCACGGAGTTGTTCAGAGGAAGTGCCAGAGTGCAAGAATTTCCCGATGTGTTCCGGAGGAATTACCAGAATGCCACCGGACAGGGACATTGAATTTCTGATTGAGCTATTGCCCGGCACAGCCCCAATATCCAAGAGACCTTATCGGATGCCACCGAATGAGTTGAAAGAGATCAAGGATCAAATAAATGAGTTATTGGAGAAAGGGTATATTCGTCCAAGCTCATCACCTTGGGGAGCCCCAGTTCTTTTGGTAGAGAAGAAGGACGGAAGCTTGAGGATGGTTGTGGATTATCGTGCATTGAACGAAGTAACCATCAAGAACAAGTACCCCCTGCCGATGATCAATGACTTGTTTGATCAGCTTGTTGGAGCCAAGGTATTCTCTAAGATCGATCTTCGATCAGGGTATCATCAGTTGAAGATTCGTGAAAAGGATATACCCAAAACAGCATTCACCACCAGGTATGGTTTATATGAGTATACCGTCATGTCATTTGGATTGACTAATGCTCCTGCATACTTCATGAATTTGATGAACAAGGTGTTCATGGAGTATTTGGACAAGTTTGTCGTGGTGTTCATCGATGATATATTGATTTTCTCCAAGAGCGAGGAAGAACATAAGGAACATTTGCGTCTAGTTCTGGAGAAACTTCGAGAACATCAGTTGTATGCCAAATTCAGCAAATGTGAATTTTGGTTGAAGGAAGTTGGATTCCTCGGACATGTTATTTCAGGAGAAGGAATAGCAGTTGATCCCGCCAAGGTTGAATCAGTCACCGATTGGCAGTCGCCCACCTCAGTCAAGGAGATCCGCAGTTTTCTCGGACTCGCAGGATATTATCGGAGGTTCATTGAGAACTTCTCGAAGATTGCCAAGCCCATGACTGAGCTGTTGAAGAAGGAAGCCAAGTATGTTTGGACCGAGGAATGTGAAGCCAGTTTTCAGGAATTGAAGAAACGGTTGGTCACAGCCCCAGTGTTGATCTTGCCGGACATACACAAGGAATACCAGGTTTATTATGACGCTTCTCGTCAAGGACTCGGAGGAGTATTGATGCAGGAAGGTAAGGTTGTAGCTTATGCCTCCAGACAGCTACGGCCTCATGAGATGAATTATGCCACGCATGATTTGGAGTTAGCAGCTGTAGTGCATGCACTCAAGACCTGGAGACATTTCCTCATCGGAAATCGTTGTGATGTCTACACAGATCACAAGAGTTTGAAATATATCTTCACGCAGAAGGAATTGAACCTCAGGCAGAGGAGATGGTTAGAGTTGATAAAGGACTATGACATGAGATTGCATTACCACCCCGGTAAAGCTAATGTTGTAGCAGATGCTTTGAGCCGTAAGAGTTATGTGAATACTCTTACAACAGGAGGATTACCCCAGGAGTTAGTCGATGACCTCAGAGATCTCCGACTGGAGATAGTTCCGAAAGGGTTTGTTGCAACTCTGGAAGTTCAGTCCACTTTGACCGAAAGGATTCGTGAAGCCCAGAAGTCGAACAAGGAAATTGATGAGATTAAGCAAAAGATGGAGGAAGGAAAAGCTAAAGGATTCCGTAAGGACGAACACGGAACTATATGGTTTGAGGATCGATTATGTGCCCAATGATCCCGAGCTCAGAAGCTAATTCTTCAGAGGCTCATGATTCACGTGACTCGATTCACCCGGCAACACCAAGATGTACCGGATTTGAAGCAAAGTTTCGTGGACGGGTATGAAGAAAGACATTGCCGAGTACGTAGTCGTATGCGATGTTTGCCAACGTGTAAAGGCAGAACATCGAAGCCAGCAGGTTACTTCAACCTTTGCTGATTCCCGATTGGAAATGGGAGAAACTTGGTATGGATTTCATCAGGATTACCCAGACCCGCTCAGGTTATGATTCTATCTGGGTAGTGGTTGATCGTTTGACTAAGGTAGCTCACTTCATTCCCGTGAAGACTACCTACACCAGTGCCAAGTTGGCCAAGATATACATGACCAGGATCGATGTGCGCATGGAGTTCCGAGGAAAATCGTGTCGATAGAGGAACGCAGTTTACCTCAAAGTTTTGGAAGCAGCTGCATGAAACTTTGGGTACGAGGCTGGAATTCAAGACAGCTTTTCATCCGCAGATGATGGACAGACCGAGAGAGTCAATCAGATTTCGGAAGACATGTTGAGAGCTTGTGTGCTAGACTATGGGTCTAGCTGGGATGATAATTTGCCGACGCAGAGTTCTCATACAACAACAGTTATCAATCCAATGAAGATGGCCCTTTCAAGCTCTATACGGAAGGAGGTGTAGGACACCATTGCTGTGGGATAATGTTGAGATCGATCATTTTCGGTTCCGACCTTATCAAGGATTCCAAGAGAAAGTCAAGCTGATTCGAGACAGGCTCAAGATAGCACGGTCGAGATGAAGTGTTATGCCGACAGTAAGCGCAAGGAAGTGACTTACGAAGTGGGAGACCGAGCATATCTTCGTGTGTCTCCACTTCGTGGAATCAAGAGGTTTGGTGTCAAGGGAAAGTTAGCACCCCGATTCATTGGCCGCTACAAAATCCTCGAACGTCGTGGAGAAGTTGCATACAAGTTGGAATTGCCGGAAGGATTGTCCGGAGTTCATGATGTCTTCCATGTTTCCCAGCTGAAGAAGTGTCATGCCGACATGGCCGATGTTCCGTTGAGAGACACAATGCCCCTAGAGGCCATACAGCTTGACAGTGATCTGACTTACAAGGAGAAACCCATCCGAATTCTCGAGACTGCAAGCAGAGTCACCCGCAGCAAGGTCATCAAATTTTGCAAGGTGCTATGGAGTCACCACACCGAGGAAGAAGCCACCTGGGAACGCGAAGAAGACCTTCTTCGAGACCACCCGCACCTATTTGCTAGCCAACCCGAATCTCGAGGGCGAGATTCATCTTAAGGTGGGTAGGTTTGTAACATCCCAAATTTCCTATTTGGAATGTTTTACAATTATAGCTAAGCATCCTATGCATCCTGTTTGAATTTGAATGCCATTTGAAGTTTCAGAGAATTTTGAGTTTTGAATTTGAATTTCAAACTTTGGCATGTGGGAAACATTTCAAAAACTAAGCCTGATAAATACTTGATCAAAAGTATGAGAGGAGCAAACATGACACTCCAAAAATATCAGAGGAAACAATGCTAAAAGATTTGGATTCAAATCTGAAATTTATTTGAATTTGAAAAAATAGGTTTTTATGAAGTTTGGATTTTGCCTTTGGAAAATGTTCAAATGAAAGGAATATTCCCCGATCATTTTGGTATATATATACCCTATATAAAATATTTATAGATATTGTTTTATTTTTGTTTTTGTTTTATTTAAAAAATAAAGAAAAACCCCTGGGCGCCAGCCAGCCACCCTGTGCCCAGCCAGCGCCAAGACCAGCGCTGGCCCTGCCCAAGCTGGCGGCCCAAGCCCAGCGAGCCAGCCGAGCCAGGCCAGCCCAGCTCCACTCACCCCTCGCCCGCTCGCCGGAACCCCCTAGGCTTCGGCCACCCGCTCGATCTCGCCCCCTCTCTCTCTCGCTGACCCATGGGCCCCGCCTCTTCTTCCTCGCCCACGCACGCGACTCGCGGAGATCGCGGATCCGAAGGATCCGGATCCCGATCCGCCTCGATCCTCCCGAAGCGAGCCCGAGGCCCTGGCTATAAAGCCGAGCCCCCGCACCCCATTCCCCGAGAGCTCGCTGCACCCCTCTCCCTCCCGCCGACGTCGCTGAACCCGAGCTCGCCACCGCCGCCAAAGTCGCCATTGCCGCCACCCTAGTCCACCCCGACCACCCCTAACACCACCGAACCCTCCCGTGCTCCCAGATCTCCCGACGATCACGGAGCTCGCTGACGTCCGAATCCCCGACGACTCTTCGCCGCCGCCGCCGTCGCTGAGTCCGGTAAGCCACCGCATCACCCTCCGTCCGATCTTAGATCAACGACTAGGATTAGAACCTCAAGGGGTAGGTTTTATTTAGAAAACCGCCGTTCATCGGCTTATTTTTAGTTAGGTTTATTTTTTAGGCCGGTTCGCTTTAGTTAACCCTAGAGCCCGTTAGGCTATCTAACGCGAGTACACAAAGATAGGCCCATTAGGCCTTTTTCTTTTATTTTGATTTTCTGTTTTAGTTTAATAGTTTCTGTTTTCAAAATTTATATCTTTTATTCTGTTTATTATTTTAGATGATTCTTTTTTTGTTGGATTTCAAATTTTATGTAGTTTCTGTAGAATATATATTTAGCCATGTTAAAATAATTAAAATTGCTTTATTTTAGTTTTGGTCAGAATAGTAAATCTGCTATAACTTTAGTTAGAAAAATTATTTTGCATGATTCTTTTGTCACCACTTTATTTTGACATTGCCAAACCCTAGAAATTAACTTTGGTATTTTAGGATTAATAAATAATTAGTTTTAGACAGAATCCTATTAAACCTAATTAATTAACTAGTTCCTGTTTTCCTATTAAATTAATTAGTAAATTAATTTATTTTTAACTTGGGATTTGTTATTCTAGGTTAGTTTCTGTCATTCTAGTAGATGAACTTTTATTTATAATTAATAAAAGTTTTAAATTATTTTTCTTATTAGAAATTTGATTAGGCCTAAAATGAGTTTTATAATAGCTTTTTAATTAATTCTTTTTGCTCCTAGTTGCTTAGTGAAACTTTTTCTGTTAAGTTAACTTAAAACCATGACTAGGTTAATTAAGGAATTTTTGTTATATAAAAACCATTTTAGTTATTGTTTGGGGTAGGGAAAAACTTGAATTGGTTTCTTTGAGTTTTCCTTTTGGATTTGGTTTTGATTGTTTTGTTGTGTTATGTTACTTTTGTTATGTTGTGTGATCCTATTGCTTTGTGCTTATTGTGCTATTGTTTGTCTCGGTAGAGTTTCCGGAGTGCGAAGCTTGCTACTACGACTCTTTAGCTTACGAGGATCATCAGCAAGGCAAGTTTTGATCATGTTATTTCTATACCTATGTTTTTTTGTGCATTAGTAGTTGTCACCACCCCACCATGCATGCAGTAGTGAAATCTTGAAGTCATTAAACTTGAGTAGTATCATGTGGTAGGATGAACCAATCCCCTTGCTACCATGACCCCGGGACGTAGTAGTTACTTTGCTATGCTCGTAGACGGGTTTTGGGTATGAGTGATATTCATAAGCAAGATGTGAGAGTCAATGATGATGACAACCCCATGGACTACAATGATCAAGATGGACTTCGGAAAATCACTACTGGGTGGAGGACGGTTGACGGGCACCCTGGAGCACCCAGTGGTGGCCGGGATGCATGGAGAAGCGCCATGACATCCTGCGGAAAGCTTCACCCAGCCACAAAGAGAAGGATGGATGCCCCATGACCGAAGCTTACTGTGCAGCCGCAAGCCATTATGGGCTCGCTGGGTTGACCCTAGTAGTGACGCTGGCTGGGACGGTACTACGAGAAGTAGACGAACGGTAGGATTGGATGGGTATCGGCGGTGGCGGAAGAACTCTTTGGAAGACCTGTTTCATTCGTCCGTCTTCAAACACCATGAAGTGCGAAGACTTTAAAGGAGGGAATGATTCTTGCGGGAAAGTCGCAACCCTCTGCAGAGTTAAAGATCTAATCGATTAGCCGTGTCCCCGGTTACGGACATTTGAGCCTCTGGAACTTGGAAGTATTCGGATATCTCAACACTAAAACTAATGAATTAATTTGTGGGTTTTATGACTTAATAATTTGGGAACGAGATATTGGTTGGCGGAACCATCTCAATAACTACCAACAATTGTAGTAATTTGCAAGCAAGTCCACTTTAGTAGGATAAAATTTGCTTTTCGCAAAATGATGAAACTTAGAGCTCCACAGCCAAAATGCATATAGAGTTAGTAACTTTATTATTGTTATTCTTCATGACTTGCCACTTATTCCAAAAGCCGACCTACATGGCTGCAACGTATTATGTTGCGTAGATATATTCGATCAGAGTGAGGCTACGCTCCGCTTGGCGATTGCCCTTTGAGTCGGATGGACTCGCTTACCTTCGACGCTCCGCAGCATTAGTAGTTTATTTCTCATGAGTTGGCCTTGAGCCGAATTTATTCCCTTGTAATAAAGACTCTATATGAGAATCGTTTAATGATATTCAGGTGTGATTGAACTTTGATTACTTTATCGATGTCTCGTGAGTACCAAAGATGATCTTGGGATGGTATGCATACGTATATTTGACCGATTTTGGGTCAGGTCGCTACGAATACTTAAGAAAACCTTGATTTCTGCACCTATTATTCAGCCACCTGATTGGAATTTACCCTTTGAAATTATGTGCGATGCTAGTGATTATGCCGTATGTGTTGGTCTAGGACAAAGAGTTGATAAGAAACTAAATGTTATTCAATATGCCAGTAAAACTCTAGACAGTGCCCAGAGAAATTGTGCTACTACTGAAAAAGACTTTTTAGCAGTTGTATTTGCTTATGATAAGTTCCGACCTTATATTGTTGATTCTAAAGTAACTGTTCACACAGATCATGCTGCTATTAAATACCTTATGGAAAAGAAAGATGCTAAACCTAAACTCATTAGATGGGTTCTCTTTCTACAAGAATTTGATTTGCATATTATTGATTGAAAGGGAGCTAAGAACCCCGTTGCACACAACTTATCTAGGTTATAGAATGTTCTTGATGCCCCACTACCTATTGATGATAGCTTCCCTGATGAACAATTAGCTGTCATAAATGCTTCTCGTAATGCTCCATGGTATGCTGATTATGCTAATTACATTGTTGCTAAATTTATACCACCTAGTTTCACATACCAGAAAAGAAAAAGTTTTTCTATGATTTAAGACATTACTTCTGGGATGACCCACACCTTTATAAAGAAGGAGTAGATGGTGTTATTAGACGTTGTATACCTGAGCATGAACAGGAACAGATCCTACGCAAGTGTCACTCCGAGGCTTATGGAAGACACCACGCTGGAGATAGAACTGCACATAAGGTATTGCAATCCGGTTTTTATTGGCCTAGTCTCTTCAAGGATGCCCATAAGTTTGTCTTATCTTGTAATGAATTTCAAGGAATCGGTAATATTAGCAGATGTCAAGAAATTCCTATAAATTATTCACTTGTTATTGAACCATTTGATGTTTGGGGCTTTGATTATATGGGACCGTTTCCTTCCTCTAATGGGTATACACATATTTTAGTTATTGTTGATTACGTTACTAAGTGGGTAGAAGCTATTCCAACTAGTAGTGCTGATCATAACACCTCTATTAAGATGCCTAAAGAAGTTATTTTTCCGAGGTTTGGAGTCCATAGATATTTAATGACTGATGGTGGTTCACATTTTATTCATGGTGCCTTTCGTAAAATGCTTGCTAAGTATGATGTTAATAATAGAATTGTATCTCCGTACCATCCGCAATCTAGTGGTCAAGTAGAACTTAGTAATAGAGAGCTCAAATTAATTTTGCAAAAGACTGTTAATAGATCTAGAAATAATTGGTCCAACAAACTTGATGATGCATTATGGGCCTATAGAACTGCATGTAAAAATCCTATGGGTATGTCTCCTTATAAAATGGTTTATGGAAAAGCATGTCACTTACTCTCGAACTAGAACATAAGGCATATTGGGCTATTAAAGAGCTCAGTTATGATTTCAAACTTGCTGGTGAGAAGAGGCTATTTGACATTAGCTCACTTGATGAATGGAAAACCCATGCCTATGAGAATTGTTTAAAGAAAAAGTTAAAAGATGGCATGACAAAAGGATACAAAAGCGTGAGTTTAATGTAGGTGATTATGTGTTGCTATTCAACTCTCGTTTAAGATTGTTTGCAGGAAAACTTCTCTCTAAATGGGAAGGTCCTTATGTTATCGAGGAGGTCTATCGTTCCGGTGCCATAAAAATCAACAACTTCGAAGGCACAAATCCAAAGGTGGTGAACAGTCAAGGAATCAAACATTATATCTTAGGTAATCCCATAAATGTTGAAACTAATGTTCTTGAAACCGTTACCCTGGAGGAATACATAAGGGACACTTTCCAGAACGTTTCAGACTCCGAAAAGGAATAGGTATGTGGTACGGTAAGTAAACCGACTCCAAAACAGTTCTAATGGTAATTTTTCTCCATTTTGGAATATTTAAGAAAATAGGAAAATAAGATATGGTCCGGGAAGGACACAAGGCGTCCACGAGGGTGGAGGGCGCGCCCCCTGCCTCGTGGGCACCTTGTATGCTCTCCGGACTCCGTTTTCTTGCACGATACTTCTTTTAGTCGGTAAAAATTCATTGTATAATCTCCCGAAGGTTTTGACCACCGTACCACGCAAATATCCTCTATTTTTGTTTCGAGTTGTTTTCTGCCAGAGTCGTCAAGACCAGGCATCATATCGTCCCCCTCCTCCAACAATGGTGACAACGATGCTTGGATAATGAAGATAGAGCTGAAGAGAGAAGCACCTGGGGGGATCAACAAGGATGATGGGATCAAGAAGGCCATGGAGGATCTAGCTCCGGCAGCAGAAGAAGAAGACATCCTTCAACCTCATTACAATCTTCTTACCCCAACGGAGATTGAAGCTTTCAAGATGATTGAGTTAGCTCGTATACAAAACAAGTATCTCACACGTGAAAATATTTTGTTGAAGGAGCATATCACCGCACTCAAGGGCATTATACGCAAATTGGAGATCTCCTATGCTCGATGTGCGATTATCCATCATCACCACCATCTTCTCACCAGAAAAGGAGAGCTGAGTATCTGGTATGGGCACTCCCCTTGGCAACTTCCAAGCTTGGGGGAGGTGCCCCGGTATCGTATCACCATCACACTTCTATCTTTACCGTTTTCCTTAGTTTGATCCTTTTGGTAATATCTTGATCTAGTAGAATAAAGTTTTAGTATGATTTAGTTTTGAGTTATGCTTTATGACCCCTCTATGTAATCGAGTCCGTGAGCTATATATAATAAAGATTAGTTTTGAGTCAAGGGCTTGGTTATCTTGCTATGATCTTGAGGGAATTAAAGAAAAAGAAAGAATGAAAAGAAATAAAGAGATCATATTGATCTTATGGAGAGTAATGACTTCACATATAAAGAGTATGATGAATAAAAGTTGTTGAGAGTTGACAAACATAGTTTTGGTCATTATTGCAATTAATAGGAAGTAATAAAGAAAGAGAGTTTTCACATATAAATATACTATCTTGGACCTCTTTTATGATTGTGAGCACTCATTAAAATATGACATGCTAAAGAGTTGATATTGGACAAGGAAGACAAAGTAATGGGTTATGTTTTCTTATATCCGAAATAAAGTATATTGTCATGGATCATCCAACATGTTGAGCTTGCCTTTCCCCCTCATGCTAGCCAAATCCTTTGCACCAAGTAGATATACTACTTGTGCTTCCAAATACCCTTAAACCCAGTTTTGCCGTGAGAGTCCACCATATCTACCTATGGATTGAGTAAGATCTTTCAAGTAAGTTGTCATCGTTGCATGCAATAAAAATTGCTCCCTAAATATGTATGATTTATTAGTGTGGAGAAAATAAGCTTTATACGATCTTGTGATGTGGAAGCAATAAAAGCGACGGACTGCATAATAAAGGTCCATATCACAAGTGGCAATATAAAGTGACGTTCTTTTGCATTAAGATTTCGTGCATCCAACCATAAAAGCACATGAAAACCTCTGCTTCCCTCTGCGAAGGGCCTATCTTTCATTCTTGTCTTATACCTTATAGAAGAGTCATGGTGATCTTCACCTTTCCTTTTTACATTTTATCCTTTGGCAAGCACAATGTGTTGGAAAGATCTTGATATATGTATCCAATTGGATGTAAGTTAGCATGAACAATTATTGTTGACATTACCCTTGAGGTAAAAGGTTGGGAGGCAACGCTATAAGCCCCTATCTTTCTCTGTGTCCGATTAAAACTCCATACCCACAAGTATTGCGTGAGTGTTAGCAATTATGAAAGACTAAATGATAGTTGAGTATGTGGACTTGCTGAAAAGCTCTTATATTGACTCTTTCCGATGTTATGATAAATTGCAATTGCTTTAATGACCGAGATCATAGTTTGTTAGTTCTCAATGAAGTTTCTGATTCATACTTTACATTGTGAATAGATTGTTACTTTAGCATAAGAAATCATACGACAATATATATATATATATATATATATATATATATATATATATATATATATATATATATATATATATATATATATATATATATATATATATGTGTGTGTGTGTGTGTGTGTGTGTGTGTGTGTGTGTGTGTGTGTGTGCTGTTATAAGAATGATCATGATGCCCTCATGTCCGTATTTTATTTTATCGATACCTCTATCTCTAAACATGTGGACATATTTTTCGTTATCGGCTTCCGCTGGAGGACAAGCGAGGTCTAAGCTTGGGGGAGTTAATACGTCCATTTTGCGTCATGCTTTTATATCGATATTTATTGCCTTATGGGCTGTTATTACACATTATGTCAAAATACTTATGCCTATTCTCTCTTATTTTACAAGGTTTACATGAAGATGGAGAATGCCGGCAGCTGGAATTCTGGGCTTGAAAAGGAGCAAATATTAGAGACCTAGTCTGCACAGCTCCAAAAGTCCTGAAACTTCACGGAGGCAGTTTTTGGAATTAATAAAAAAATATTGGCGAAAGAATCAACCAGAGGGGGGCCACCCACCATCCACGAGAGTGGGGGGGTGCGACCAATCCCCAGGGCGCGCCCCCTGCCTCATGGGCCCCCTGGCAGGCCTCCGGTGCCCATATTCTGCTATATGAAGTCTTTCACCCTAAAAAAACAGAAGGAAGCTTTCGGGAAGAAACACCGTCGCCACGAGGCGGAACCTTGGCGGAACCAATCTAGGGCTCCGGCGGAGCTGTTCTGACGGGGAAACATCCCTCCGGGAGGGGGAAATCATCACCATCGTCATCACCATCGATCCTCTCAGGGGGAGGGGGTCAATCTCCATCAACATCTTCATCAGCACCATCTCATCTCAAACCCTAGTTCATCTCTTATATCCGATCTTTGTCTCAAAACCTCAGATTGGTACCTGTGGGTGGCTAGTAGTGTTGATTACTCATTGTAGTTGATGCTAGTTGATTTATTTGGTGGAAGATCATATGTTCAGATCCTTTATGCATATTAATACCCCTGTGATTATGAACATGAATATGATTTGAGAGTAGTTACTTTTGTTCCTGAGGACATGGGAGAAGTCTTGCTATAAGTAGTCATGTGAATTTGGTATTCGTTCGATATTTTGATGAGATGTATGTTCTCTCCTCTAGTGGTGTTATGTGAACGTTGACTACATGACACTTCAGCACTATTTGGGCCTATAGGAAGGCATTGGGAAGTAATAAGTAGATGATGGGTTGCTAGAGTGACAGAATCTTAAACCCTAGTTTATGCGTTGCTTTGTAAGGGGCTGATTTGGATCCATATGTTTGATGCTATGGTTAGGTTTACCTTAATACTTCTTTTGTAGTTGCGGATGCTTGCAATAGGGGTTAATCATAAGTGGGATGCTTGTCCAAGAAAGGGCAGCACCCAAGCACCGGTCCACCCACATATCAAATTATCAAAGTAACAAACGTGAATCATATGAGCGTGATGAAAACTAGCTTGACGATAATTCCCATGTATCATCGGGAGCGTTTTCCTTCATATAAGAGTTTTTCCAGGCTTATCCTTTGCTACAGAAAGGATTGGGCCATGTTGCTTCACCTTATTTACTTTCATTACTTGTTGCCTGTTAGAAATTCCCTTATCACAAAACTATCTGTTACCGATAATTTCAGTGCTTGGAGAGAATATCTTACTGAAAACCGCTTGTCATTTCCTTCTGCTCCTCGTTGGGTTCGACACTCTTAATTATCGAAAGGACTAGGATAGATCCCCTACACTTGTGGATCATCAGAATACAGTAGATATTACACCAATGTGAATTTAGAATGAGTTCACAACAGTACCTAACTGGTGATTTATTTTCTTATACTAACGGAGCTTACGAGTTTTCTGTTGAGTTTTGTGTTGTGAAGTTTTCAAGTTTTGGGTAAAGATTCGATGGACTATGGAATAAGGAGTGGCAAGAGCCTAAGCTTGGGGATGCCCAAGGCACCCCAAGGTAATATTCAAGGACAACAAAGAGCCTAAGCTTGGGGATGCCCCGGAAGGCATCCCCTCTTTCGTCTTCGTTCATCGGTAACTTTACTTGGAGCTATATTTTTATTAATCACATGATATGTGTTTTGCTTGGAGTGTCATTTTATTTTTCTTTTGTTTTGATTGCTGTTTGAATAAAATGCCAAGATCTAAAATTCTTAAATGTTAGAGAGTCTTCACATAGTTACATAAATATTCAACTACTCATTAATCTTCACTTATATCTTTCGGAGTAGTTTGTCATTTTCTCTAGTGCTTCACTTATATCTTTTAGAGCACGGCGGTAGTTTTATTTTGAAGAAATTGTTGATCTCTCATGCTTCACTTATATTATTTTGAGAGTCCTTTATAACAACATGGTAGTTTGCTTTGGCTATAAAATTAGTCCTAATATGATAGGCATCCAAGATGTGTATAATAAAAACTTTCATATAGAGTGCATTGAATACTATGAGAAGTTTGATACTTGATGATTGTTTTGAGATATGAAGATGGTAATATTAGAGTCATGCTAGTTGAGTAGTTGTGAATTTGAGAAATACTTGTGTTGAAGTTTGCAAGTCTCGTAGCATGCACGTATGGTAACCGTTGTGTGACAAATTTGAAACATGAGGTGTTCTTTGATTGTCATCCTTATGAGTGGCGGTCAGGGACGAGCGATGGTCTTTTCCTAACAATCTATCCCCCTAGGAGCATGCGCGTAATGCTTGGTTTTTTATGACTTGTAGATTTTTGCAGTAAGTATGTGAATTCTTTATGACTAATGTTGAGTACTCTCACCTTTCCATCATTGCTAGCCTCTTCGGTACCGTGCATTGCCCTTTCTCACCTTGAGAGTTGGTGCAAACTTCGCCGGTGCATCCAACCCCCGTGATATGATATGCTCTATCACACATAAACCTCCTTATATCTTCCTCAAAACAGCCACCATACCTACCTATTATGGCATTTCAATAGCCATTCCGAGATATATTGCCATGCAACTTTCCACCGTTTCATTTATTATGACACGCTTCATCATTGTCATATTGCCTTGCATGATCATTTAGTTGACATAGTATTTGTGGCAAAGCCACCATGCATAATTTATCATACATGTCACTCTTGATTCATTGCCCATCCCGGTACACCATCGGAGGCACTCATATAGAGTCATATTTTGTTCTAGTATTGAGTTGTAATCATTGAGTTGTAAATAAATAGAAGTGTGTTGATTATCATTAATAGAGCATTGTCCCAAATAAAAAAATAAAAAAAGAAAGGCCAAATAAAAAAAGAAAAAAAGAAAGGCCCAAAAAAAGAGAAAAGAAATAAAAGGGACGATGCTACTATCCTTTTTTTCCCACACTTGTGCTTCAAAGTAGCACCATGATCTTTATGATAGAGAGTCTCTTATTTTGTCACTTTCACATACTACTGGGAATTTTTCATTATAGAATTTGGCTTGTATATTCCAACAACGGGCTTCCTCAAATGCCCTAGGTCTTCGTGAGCAAGCAAGTTGGATGCACACCCACTTAGTTTCTTTTGTTGAGCTTTCATACATTTATAGCTCTAGTGCATCCGTTGCATGGCAATCCCTACTCCTTGCATTGACATCAATTGATGGGCATCTCCATAACCCGTTGATTAGCCGCGTCAATGTGAGACTTTCTCCTTTTTTGTCTTCTCCACACAACCGCCATCATCATATTCTATTCCAGCCATAGTGCTATGTCCATGGCTCACGCTCATGTATTGCGTGAAAGTTGAAAAAGTTTGAGAATACTAAAGTATGAAACAATTGCTTGGCTTGTCATCGGGGTTGTGCATGATGAGAGCATTTTTATGTGACAAAAATGAAGGATGGCCAAACTATATGATTTTGTAGGGATGAGCTTTTGGCTATGTTATTTTGATAAGACATAATTGCTTGGTTAGTATGCTTGAAGTATTATTATTTTTATGTCAATATTAAACTTTTGTGTTGGATCTTTCGGATCTGAACATTCATGCCACAATAAGGAAAATTACATTGAAAATTATGTTAGGTAGCATTCCACATCAAAAATTCTGTTTTTATCATTTACCAACTCGAGGACGAGCAGGAATTAAGCTTGGGGATGCTTGATACGTCTCCAACGTATCTATAATTTTTGATTGTTCCATGCTATTATATTAGCCATCTAGGATGTTTTATATGCATTTATATGCTATTTTATATGATTTTTGGGACTAACCTATTAACCTAGAGCCCAGTGCCAGTTTTTGTTTTTTTCCTTGTTTTTTAGTATCGCAGAAAAGGAAAACCAAATGGAGTCCAATTGACCTGAAACTTCACGGAGATTATTTTTGGACCAGAAGAAGCCCACGGAGCATCGGAGATAGGCCAGAAGAGTCACGAGGGTGGGGGCGCGCCCTACCCCCCTGGGCGCGCCCCCCCTACCTCGTGGCCGACTCGGGGAACCCCTGACTTGTTCCCGAAACCAACACCTCTTATATATACCTAAACTTCCAGAACATAACCTAGATCTGGAGTTCCGCCGACGCAAGCCTCTCAGAGCCACCAAAACCAATCGGGACCCTGTTCCGCACCTGTCGGAGGATATCCTCACCGTGGCCATCTTCATCATCCCGCGATCTCCATGACGAGGAGGGAGTAGTTCACCCTCGGGCTGAGGGTATGTACCAGTAGCTATGTGTTTGATCTCTCTCTCTCTCTCTCTCTCTCTCTCTCTCTCTCTCTCTCTCTCTCGTGTTCTTGAGGTGGTACAATCTTGATGTATCGCGAGCTTTGCTATTGTAGTTGGATCTTATGATGTTTCTCCCCCTCTACTCTCTTGTAATGGATTGAGTTTTCCCTTTGAAGTTATCTTATCGGATTGAGTCTTTAAGGATTTGAGAACACTTGATGTATGTCTTGCGTGGGATACCCGTGGTGATAATGGGTTATTCTATTGATCCACTTGATGTATGTTTTGGTGATCAACTTGTGGGTTATGTGACCTTGGGAATCTATGCATAGGGGTTGCACATGTTTTCGTCTTGACTCTCTGGTAGAAACTTTGGGGCACTCTTTGAGGTTCTATGTGTTGGTTGAATAGATGAATCTGAGATTGTGTGATGCATATCATATAATCATACCCACTGATACTTGAGGTGACATAGGAGTATCTAGGTGACATTAGGGTTTTGGTTGATTTTTATCTTAAGGTGTTATTCTAGTACGAACTCTAGGATAGATTGAACGGAAAGAATAGCTTCATGTTATTTTACTACGGACTCTTGAATAGATCGATCAGAAAGGATAACTTTGAGGTTGTTTCGTACCCTACCATAATCTCTTCGTTTGTTCTCCGCGATTAGTGACTTTGGAGTGACTCTTTGTTGCATGTTGAGGGATAGTTATATGATCCAATTATGTTATTATTGTTGAGAGAACTTGCACTAGTGAAAGTATGAACCCTAGGCCTTGTTTCAAAGCATTGCAATACCGTTTGTGCTCACTTTTATCATTAGTTACCTTGCTGTTTTAATATTTTCAGATTACAAAAACCTATATCTACCATCCATATTGCACTTATATCACCATCTCTTCGCCGAACTAGTGCACCTATACAATTTACCATTGTATTGTGTGTGTTGGGGACACAAGAGACTCTTTGTTATTTGGTTGCAGGGTTGTTTGAGAGAGACCATCTTCATCCTACGCCTCCCACGGATTGATAAACCTTAGGTCATCCACTTGAGGGAAATTTGCTACTATCCTACAAACCTCTGCACTTGGAGGCCCAACAACGTCTACAAGAAGAAGGTTGTGTAGTAGACATCAGATACCCCCATGCGCATGGCCTTGCCCTTGTGCAATGCTTGGGAATTGTCCCTTGTACCTCTAAATTATCCCCTACATCCAACCACTATATAGTTCATGCCTCTTACCCTTTCTAGGTTAGCAAAGCATTAAACTAGATACTGAGTGATCTTTTCTCATCTTATCTCTTCGTATAGTATCAATACCACCAAAGGGAGAAGAATCCCCTTGGGATTAATTACCAAGGCCTTCTATCCATTGGATTGGGGAAGAACTACCACCAAAAAAACCATCTCTGCTAGATATTTGGGAAGAACCGTACATATTCAATCTTGAATTGTATCTCTAGTTTGCTTGTGCTTTGTGTTAACTTGTGTTGTGAACCTTGTTCTTATGTGTTTCCTTCTTGTGATCTTTGTGTTGTTTGAGTTTTTCTCATTTCCACCTTCAAATTGTGAAGATTGGGCAACTTTCTAGGGTTTGCCCTACATCAGATATGAGACTTCAACTTGTGATGCACCCCATCTAACCAATTTTCGAACATTTCATATTAATAGTTTATGGAGGTAGATTAAAAGATATATGGACAGATCAACCTAATAGCTTGGCAAGTGGAAATAAATAAATGGCGAATCGACTCCTCGTTACCACAAAAGTAACACTTAGTGCATTCTTGCGAACTCCATTTTTCATATTATCCTTTATCTGGATGGCCTGATGATCTAAGTGCCACATGAAAATTTTAATATCCGTGGTACTTTCAGTTTCACTTTATAGCAGGAAAATGCATAGGAGCACCTAGCGACGCAGCTCACTGAAATCTCGCCCTTAAACATGCATAGGGATTTGCATCACTATACTAATCTGTTTGTATTATGACTTTTGGTCAAAATTAAGTTCTGGTATAGGCGCGGTATTGTCTTGTGTTCTGTCCCTGGCCTGGCCCACTCCAACCCCACCATGCATCTATTACCTGTACGAGCTCTACTGGCAACCATAAATAGTCTTACACTCTACTCACGTTTTTCTCCACCATAAGGTTTATTCATGAGAAAACTAAACTCTGTCCTCCGTCATCCATTAGCAGTTTAGCATTAAATCCTTCTATCGGTGATGAATTAGCACTAAACAGCCTACATGCCCCATAAGAGATCATAGTAATCTAAAAGAATGATACTTGAAACGACATGCCTTAGAAAGAGATAACAGGGTTTAACCTAAAAGAATAATACAATACTTGGGTCGATATGCATTAGAAATAGATAACATGGTTTAGAACTTATGTATTTGGTTTATCTAGGACAAAACCCCGCTCAAAGGAGTCTAACTCATGTTTGTGATAGCATCAATTAGTACTAGTACCGGCTTCTCACCTAACGTGTTCTTCTTTGGAATGAAAATTGAAATGAGTCATCTCCGTCCAACACCAATGTGATATTAATTGCAACATTTATAACCGATACATGCACCTTTTTGCATGCAAACGCAGATGACATTAATTGAGAATATTGACTCTGTGTGCACAGAAGAGTAGACCACAGTGTATCATCGTCTATTGAATATGTACCCGTAACCGGCAAATTCATTAAGCTTTAAATGCAACCATCTTGATGCAGGAACTCACTGACGCAGATATCATGGTGCTGCTCCTCCGAGAGCCATTCGTCCGCCCCCTACTTCTTATGTGATTCACAAAAAATAAGTAAGTCTACATATACAACATCACTCATCGATGGCCCCATTGGATGTGCATATTTACACCAAAAATCACACATCAGCGTCCTTGATTATTGGTCATATACTCTGATCCATTACTTTCATTCGTATACCTAGTAGCAAACTACAACAAATTAACCAAATTCGAAATCAAATAAAACAGCAAACAAAGTACGAAATGACCTACCAAATCAGTACTGGCGAGTACCGTATAGCTAATTAATCCTCCAAGCAGTTAACAAACATTAATGATCTATATGGCCGGCCGGCCGGGCGGCCGGCTTGCTAGTTGTAAGGGTAGTGGCCAAGCCGGAGCTCCAAGTCCACGTCCTCCCTGCTGTCCCCATTCCTTCCCAAGGTAAGCCCCAAGTGAGCCTGATTCCCACCGGCACCGTCTTGCTGGCCGGCAGTCGGTGGCGCAGCCCCACGAGACTTGCCTCCACTGCCACCGCGGTCCTTGCGGTGGATGTTCATGTGCCCGCCGAGCGCCTGCGCGTTGGTGAACCCCCTCTTGCAGAAACTGCACTCGTAGTATGCCGGCGCCCGCCTTGACCCGCCAGTATCCTCTGGTGAGCCGCTCTTGTGGAAGTCCCCTCCCTCCATATGCTGCTTTCGAAAGTTACGAGTCGGTGTTTGTGCGGAGCTTCTAGGGTTTCGGGTGGTAACTACCAAGTTAGGAGAAATGTGTTGAGGCAACAAGGGCAGGTGTGCTATATAGTGACAGATAGAAACGGCTGCTACTCCAGTTGGTAGCGTCGGGGAGGCCGTGGGCTGATGGACATGGCTTGATTGTCGTCTAGTTTTGGCGTTTGGACGGAACCACGATCGAGTAAACTACTCGGCCGGCCGGCCGGCGCTCCCTTGCCGCCCTCGTTGGCGAATACAGGACGACGCTCTTGCTTGGCGTGGCGTAGGGATCGGCGAGAATGCCAAGTTAGTTATATACAGATGGGTTTGCGTACGTCAGTGCGTGTTGCCGTGACAGTGTTAGGGACCAACTCACTGTCTCACAAGCTTACAAAGGAATTCTTCTCAGTAGCGATTCGAGGGAGTCTTGAGGAGGAAGGTGTACAGAAAGGGGAAAAGATACAACTCACTGCCTTGCAATTACACCACCGGTGCTACAACTTGACATGAATGATCACTTTAGTGCCACAAGTTGTGGTGTATATTGAAGTGATGCAAAAACTTGGCTTCGCGATGCAAATACGATGCAAACTCGTTTGTATACGTCCACGCTGCTGATGAGGCATGCCGGCGTGGCGTGGGGCCCTCTGTCAGTGACCGGATGATAGGGATAGGGCGTGTGACTTGCTCTTTCTGCAATAAACCTTCAGTTTTATATTTTTCACACAAAAGTAACATTGGGAGGCCCACCTGTCAGAAACAACACAAATAGCATTGAGAAAAAATAATTACGATGGGGTTTGGAACCAAGAACCACCAGGTAACATGCTTGCGCGCCTAACCAAAACGGCGGGACAGGTGACCTCTATATCCTTTTGCCCAAACAGCCAAAATTAAATTCATTTAACTCAAATGAAAAAGGTACCCAAGTGGCTCGAACCAGTGAGCTGAGGATTTCACGCCTACGCGATTAACTACCGGCGCAGCCAAAATTTGTTTGCTAAATAGGCTATTGTATTGAGACCACTTTTATATATATTCTTTAGACATTTTTTTTACTTATAAGTGTTGCACGCGATTTTCATAAATCATAAGTATTTTGTTTCCTAAAAGTTCATAAACATTTTCAAACACATAAAACGTTTATAAACTGCATGAATATTTTTATTAAAAACGTGAATATATAAAATTATATGAATATTAATTCAAATATATTTAAATAAATGCTCATATAATTTTTAAAATAATAATGTATTTTCAAAAGGTTAAATAATTTATTAAAATGCTACGGATGACCTCAGGTACGATCTTTATCATTATTAGTATTTCTTGTTCCTGGGACAACTTCTTGTTATTTATTGTTTTCAGTATATTTAACTTTTCTAAAACTACATTAATATTTTTAAAATTTTATGAATATTTATTTAAAATTTTATGTATAATTTGAAATTAACGTTTTAAATAAAATATTAATGCAATATATAAAAAGTTTCATGCTGTTCGAAAATGTTTATGTACTTTTAGGAAACAAAATATTTACGCATCACGAAAAATCATATGCACATTATAAGTAAAATATTATATTTTCTAATGAATAGAAATGTGGCCTCAATATAAATGAACCATTAGCCTATGTATAAGAAACAATTTTCATCGGGTGTTGGTTTACACTATCGGGATAACTGGCATAGAACATATTTATTCTCATAGAGCACTAAATGTCATCAGGCCTGGTGGTTAATCGTCAGTTTGTAAAAAATGTATGTCTTTGGTTCGAACCCATGGGTTGCACCTTTTTTATTTGTGTTAGTATAAAGAGATATAACTTACCGATCCTACTTCAACATCAAACGTCACTTGTTATTTTGGTAAGGTGCGCGCGGGAAATACCTGTGGGTTCGAGGTTCCAAACCCTGTGGGTATTATTTTTCCTCTCATTGCGATTTGTGCTGTTTACAGGCGGGCCTCCCAGTGTTATTTTTTGGCGGAAAAATAAAAACTATAGGATATTTTTTGCAAAAAGAGCAGGCCACATCCCCTGTCCCATCATCCAGTCACTGGCAGTGGACCCCATGCCACGCTGGCAGGGCCGTGCCAGCAAAATCCGGGGCTCTATGCGAAACTAAAAAATGAGGCCCTATTTCACTAGAAAAAATTAACTAACAAGCAATTATAACGCATATGATATAATGTATAACTTACCTAGTCTCGTGCCCTGTCAAGTTGAACTGCTATACTATGATCTTCAACCAAGGTGGCAAGAACCGATCTATAACAATGTAACGATCCTTGCCAAAAGTTAATTAGAATTTAGAAATTAGGAGTAGGACTGTAGGACTATAGGAGCCGAAGTTAATCAAGTGGACAAGCCAGTGGCAGCAGGCTACTTGTTTTGGCGAGAGGAACATGTCGATCAGATGAAGTTAATCGGAAGCGGCAGGCTCGTTGCCCCGCCTATCGCCGTGTCGCCCATCGCCAATTCTGGATGCGATCAATTTTGATCTGGTCTATATGTGCCATCTCACCTGCCTCTGAATGCGATCGATATCTGCTATCATCTCGATGCGCCTACACTATTCCGATCAGAGGCACCCACACGGTTGCCACATATATGAATCAATAGCATAGTAGATCACACAATCAAAGATAATAAAAAATTGATGTACAATTCACTGTATATAAGATGAGGGTTGAGAGAGTAATAAACAAACAATACTCACTAGTGCTAAACCTTGACTAGTTGGCTTTACCATAGAAAATTGGAATGCAGCATGAAGAATTTCCGAACGCAGAGCTGGTGTCGCCTAGTTTAATCGGACTAAATCTAATCGGGACTAGTGAGGCAAGAAGTAGCACCGGTGGCCGGCAGCATCCAATAACGCGTTAATCACGCTGAGGGCTAACCTATTCTTTTAGGGTAACGGCCTGGCTAGTTTCTTTTTAGGGGCAAAAGGTTCTTTATCCAATCGAAACATTCAGAGGTATGTTACAGATATCTGGTAAAGAACCCACGGCCTGCGCCTAAGGACGACGCAGCCTTTGCTAGCCTATGAGCATCTACTATGAACTCCCTATACTCACGCACCACCTCCACTAGAGTAAACAACTTAGCCCTATCCTTCTGAAAATTAGTGACAACTTCCAGGCAGTCTGAGGCAACTTTATCTTCCTAATATTGAGATCTTGGGCAAGAGCAAAACCTTCATTGCATGCTATAGCTTCTAGACATGCTGAATTTGTCTGGCCATTCAAAACAACAGCGGAGGCACCCAAAAAATGTTCGCGCTCATCACGACAAAATGCTGCTGCTGCCCCTCTTCGACCGTCCCTGGACAGTCCTCCATCAACACTCACCTTGCACCAACCAGGCTTCAGAGGACTCCACAACCTGCTATGCCTCGCTTCATGTGCATCAGGTTTCATTGCTCTCTTCTGTTTCATGGGCACCTCAATTTCTTCTAAGTACTTTGTGATAAAACCAAAAGTGGAAACAGGATTCTGAAACTCTTCATCAGGAATAGCTCTTCTTCGTGCCCACCAAATCGCCCAAAGGGTGACAAGCGTCGTAGCCAGTTCATTTTCCTTCATCGTGTCAAAAAGCCAAAAAATCCACAACCGAGCATCATCAGTCCGGTTCATAATCAGGTGCTCAACCACCTCATCGTCGGCTAGAGCCTAGACTGCTCTTGACATATTGCACTCAATCAGAGCATGTCTCCATGTGTCGACAGCCGCATTACAGATTGGACAAGTATCGTTAGTGGCCATGTTCCTATGGGCATGGACTTCTCTTGTAGCAAGAGACATCTTTGCTAGTCGCCATGTGAACATTCGCACCTTAGCAGGAATTCGAACATGCCACAACTTCACCCATGCCTTCCTTGTTTCGGATGAATTCGAATTGCTTGTTCTATGTTCAAGCCAATCCTCTCTCTGTTTTTTAATGCCCACAAGCATCCTATATGCCGACCGAACCAAAAAGTTACTGTGCTTCTCATGGTGCCAGGCCCAGAAATCATTCTGCCTCTTCGAACTAATGGGTATTTTCAATATAATTTCTTTGTCCATATCAAGAAAGTGATTATCCAGAACTGTTTCATTCCATGTTCCTGTTGCACTCTGAATAAGATCACAAACCATCTTGGGAGGATTCAATGCTTTGTCAGCAATTGGCCTCATGTTAAAATCTCTAGGTAGCCAATTGTCTTCCCAGATCCGTGTTGTCTCTCCTGGACCAATCTATCTACACTCCAAAGCAAAACAAAAAACCACTGAGGAAAAAAAGAAACTACTTTTAGAAAGAGAGTTGACATAGCATACTTCTCATCAATTAAATATGAAAACAACATTTAATGTGAACAAGCTGGAGCCGTATATTTTCACTGTTCCAATCTATCTACACTTGAAAGTAAGTTACATGGATAGCATAGTGCACGTTTTAGATTGGAATAAATTAGACATCAACTTTTTGTCAAATGCAGGAATCATTCCCTGAAAACACCATCTCACGTAGGAACTGGAAATATAATAATAAAGATCTACATCAAACATGTTACATGTTGTTGTTGTCCATTGACTCAATAATAACACGGATAAGTTGATTACTGATTTATAACCAATTGTGCAATTTAAACGGATAAATACCCAGACAAAGTGGTGGTTCATCTGGAAAATATGCAGCAACTAAACTAAAAAAAGTAGAAAGGGGATATTTTATGGGTTTCATGAGTGTGAAGATATAAGAGTAACACAACTTGAAATACCACCGATAAAATCAGATAAACTATCAAATGCAACCAAAATTTTCACTCTCAACTGTAGAAGATGTAAATATATACAGTTGAAGCACCAATTTATTTAATGATTTATTTGCCTACTATAACTAAATCTAATTAGTACAAAAAGAAATACCTGACAACGACAAGTATAGATTATTCTTGTATTACTGCTTCATTCGTGTTTTCCCTTTTACTCTTGTTCAGTGTGATGGATGATTCATCATCCTATGTAGTTTGTACAGGAATCATTACTGCCCGTATAAAAGAAATCCTAAAGCAACAAAAAAATGATAACGACTAAATTGTAAATATATAGAAGTATCCCTAACACTAAACCTCACATAAGTGAGTGCTACTTCTACTTATTTCCGTCATATACGTATGCATCACTACGAAAAAATAGAACGAACCAACTTCAAATCAAATGAATATCGGGTATAGAATGACAAAGATGACATGTTGGTACCTGTCAGCAGATACCTAATGTCTTAACCTTCCAGATTCAGTTTCACTGATGCTGTATTCTTATAGGTGTAACCTGCTACTGTAGGATCGGAAGTATGTTTAGAGCCGAGGTGATTAGACTACTTGACCAAAGTAAAGGAAAGTTTTAACAATTCTACCAAGTCAAGTACACCCTAGACATGCAAGTCTAAGAGTTGAGCAGCGAAAAGTAAAGGCTTTACATTTGAATGTAAAGGAGAGATCGAAGAAATCAAACGCAATGAAGACATGATGATTTTTGTCGTGGTTCCAATAGGTGGTGCTATCATACATCCATGTTGATGGATACCTTGAAGGAAATATGCCCTAGAGGCAATAATAAAGTTGTTATTTATATTTCCTTATATCATGATAAATGTTTATTATTCATGCTAGAATTGTATTAACCGGAAACTTAGTACATGTGTGAATACATATACAAAATAGAGTGTCCCTAGTATGCCTCTACTTGACTAGCTTGTTAATCAAAGATGGTTATGTTTCCTAACCATAGACATGTGTTGTCATTTGATGAACGGGGTCACATCATTAGAGAATGATGTGATGGACAAGACCCGTCCGTTAGCTAAGCATTATGATCGTTAAGTTTTATTGCTATTGCTTTCTTCATGAATTATACATGTTCCTCTGACTATGAGATTATGCAACTCCCGAATACCGGAGGAACACCTTGTGTGCTATCAAACATCACAACGTAACTGGGTGATTATAAAGATGCTCTACAGGTGTCTCCGAAGGTGTTTGTTGGGTTCGAATAGATCGAGATTAGGATTTTTCATTCCATGTATCGGAGAGGTATCTCTGGGCCCTCTCGGTAATGATCATCACTATAAGCCTTGCAAGCAATGTGACTAATGAGTTAGTTATGGGATGATGCAATACGGAATGAGTAAAGAGACTTGCCGGTAACGAGATTGAACTAGGTATGATGATACCGACAATCGAATCTCGGGCAAGTAACATACCGATGACAAAGGGAACAATGTATGTTGTTATGCGGTTTGACCGATAAAGATCTTTGTAGAATATGTAGGAGCCAATATGAGCATCCGGGTTCCGCTATTGATTATTGACCGGAGATGTGTCTCGGTCATATCTACATAGTTCTCGAACCCGTAGGGTCCGCACACTTAACGTTCGATGACGATTTGTATTATGAGTTATGTGATTTGATGACAGAAGTTTGTTCGGAGTCCCGGATGAGATCACGGACATGACGAGCAGTATCAAAATGTTCGAGGCGTAAAGATCGACATATTGGAAGGCTATATTCGGACATCAGAAAAGTTCTGAAGGAGTTCGGGCATTTATCGGAGTACCGGGGGGTTACCGGAACCCCCCGGGGAGTTATTGGGCCCTAATGGGCCTTAGTGGAGAGAGAGAGAGAGGGACGGCTAGGGCAGGCCGCGCGCCCCCTCCCCCTTGGGTCCGAATTGGACTAGGGAAGGGGGGCAGCGCCCCCCTTTCCTGCTCCCTCTCTCCTCCTTCCCTCTTCTCCTACTCCAACTAGGGAAAGAGGGAATCCTACTCCCACCGAGAGTAGGACTCCTTAAGGAAATATGCCTAGAGGCAGTAATAAAGTTGTTATTTATATTTCCTTTTATCATGATAAATGTTTATTATTCATGCTAGAATTGTATTAACTGGAAACTTAGTACATGTGTGAATACATAGACAAACAGAATGTCACTAGTATGCCTCTACTTGACTAACTCGTTAATCAAAGATGGTTAAGTTTCCTAGCTGGACATGAGTTATCATTTGATCAACAGGATCACATCATTAGAGAAGGATGTGATTGACTTGACCCATCCGTTAGCTTAGCACTATGATCGTTTATTTTATGCCATTGCTTTCTTCATAACTTATACATGTTCTCATGACTATGAGATTATGCAACTCCCGAATACCGGAGGAACACTTAGTGTGATATCAAACGTCACAATGTAACTGGGTGATTAAAAAGATGCTCTACAGGTGTCTCCGATGGTGTTTTGTTGAGTTGGCATAGATCGAGATTAGGATTTGTCATCCGATTGTCGGAGAGGTATCTCTGGGCCCTCTTGGTAATGTACATCACTATAAGCCTTGCGAGCAATGTGACTAATGAGCTAGTTACGGGATGATGCATTAGGAACGAGAAAATAGACTTGCGGGTAACGAGATTGAACTAGGTATGATGATACCGACGATCAAATCTCGGGCAAGTAACATACCGATGACAAAGGGAACAACATATGTTGTTATGCGGTTTGACCGATAAAGATCTTCGTGGAATATGTAGGAACCAATATGAGCATCCAGGTTCCGTTATTGGTTATTGACTGGAGACGAGCCTCGGTCATGTCTACATAGTTATCGAACCCGTAGGGTCCGCACGCTTAACGTTTGGTGATGATCGGTATTATGAGTTTATGTGTTTTGATGAACCGAAGGACATTCGGAGTCCCGCATGTGATCATGGACATGACGAGGAATCTTGAAATGGTCGAGACATAAAGATTTATATATTGGACGACTATGTTTGGACTTCGGAATGGTTCCGGGTGAGTTCGGGCAATTACCGGAGTACCGGGGGAGCTATCCGAACCCCTCGGGGAGTTTAATGGGCCATATGGGCCTTAGTGGAGAGAGAGAGTGACAGACAGGGGCGGCCAGGGCAGGCCGCGCGGCGCCTCCCCTTGGGTCCGAATTGGACTAGGGAAGGGGGGCCCCTTTCCTTCTCACTCTCTCTTCCTTCCTTCCTCTCCTACTCCAACTTGGGAAGGGGGATCCTACTCCCGATGGGAGTAGGACTCCCCTTGGGGCACGCCATAGAGGGCCGGCCCTCCCCCTCCTCAACTCCTTTATATACGGGTGAGGGGGGCACCCCATAGACACACAAGTTGACAGTTGTCTTAGCCGTGTGCGGTGCCACCCTCCACAGATTTCCACCTCGGTCATATTGTTGTAGAGCTTAGGCGAAGCCCTGCGTCGGTAACCGGAGGAAATATGCCCTAGAGGCAATAATAAATTTGTTATTTATATTTCCTTATATCATGATAAATTTTTATTATTCATGCTAGAATTGTATTAACCGGAAACTTAGTACATGTGTGAATACATAGACAAACTAAGTGTCACTAATATGCCTCTACTTGACTAGCTTGTTGAATCAAAGATGGTTAAGTTTCCTAGCCATAGACATGAGTTGTCATTCGATTAACGTGATCACATCATTAGAGAATGATGTGATTGACTTGACCCATTCTGTTAGCTTAGCATTTGATCGTTTAGTATATTGCTATTGCTTTCTTCATGACTTATACATGTTCCTATGACTATGAGATTGTGCAACTCCCGAATACCGGAGGAACACTTTGTGTGCTACCAAACGTCACAACATAATTGGGTGATTATAAAGGTGCTCTACAGGTGTCTCCGATGGTACTTGTTGAGTTGGCATAGATCGAGATTAGGAGTTGTCACTCTGATTGTCGGAGAGGTATCTTTGGGCCCTCTCGGTAATACACATCACTATAAGCCTTGCAAGCAATATAACTAATGAGTTAGTTGCGGGATGATGTATTACGGAACAAGTAAAGTGACTTGCCGGTAACGAGATTGAACTAGGTATTGAGATACCGATGATCGAATCTCGGGCATGTAACATACCGATGACAACGGAACAACGTATGTTGTTATGCGGTTTGACCGATAAAGATCTTCGTAGAATATGTAGGAGCCAATATGAGCATCCGGGTTCCGCTATTGGTTATTGACCGAAAACTTGTCTCGGTCATGTCTACATAGTTCTCGAACCCGTAGGGTCCGCACGCTTAAAGTTCTGTGATGATAGGTATTATGAGTTTTTGTGTTTTGATGTACCGAAGGTAGTTCGGAGTCCCGCATGAGATCGGGGACATGACGAGGAGTCTCAAAATGGTCGAGACGTAAAGATCGATATGTTGGAAGGCTATATTCGGACATCGGAAAGGTTCTGAGTGGTTCGGGTATTTATCGGAGTACCGGAGAGTTGCGGGAATTCGCGGGGAGTATATGGGCCTTATTGGGCTTTAGGGGAGAGAGAGAGGCAGGTCGCGCACCCCCCAAGGCCTAGTCCGAATTGGACTAGGGGGAGGGGCGGCGCCCCTTCCTTCCTTCTCTTCTCTCTTCCCCTTCCTTGTCTCCTACTCCTAATACTTGTAAGGGGGAATCCTAGTCCCGGTGGGAGTAGGACTCCCCTAGGGCGCGCCATAGAGAGAGGGCCAGCCCCTCCCCTCCTCCACTCCTTTATATACGGGGGAGGGGGGCACCCCATGGATACACAAGTTGATCATTGATCTCTCTTAGCCATGTGCGGTGCCCCCCTCCACCATAATCCACCTCGGTCATATCGTAGTGGTGCTTAGGCGAAGCCCTGCGTCGATAACTTTAGCAACACCTTCACCACGCCGTCGTGCTGACGAAGCTCATCCCCGAAGCTCTACTGGATCATGAGTTCGCGGGACGTCACCGAGCTGAACGTGTGCTGAACGCGGAGGTGCCGTACATTTGGTACTGAGGATCGATCGATCGCGAAGACGTACGACTACATCAACCGCGTTGTCATAACGCTTCCGCTTACGGTCTACGAGGGTACGTAGACGACACTCTTCCCTCTCGTTGCTATACATCGCCATGATCTTGCCTGTACGTAGAAAGTTTTTGAAATTACTACGTTCCCCAACAGTGGCATCCGAGCCAGGTTTATGCGTAGATGTTATATGCACGAGTAGAACACACAAGTGAGTTGTGGGCGATACTAGTCATACTGCTTACCAGCATGTCATACTTTGATTCGGCGGTATTGTTGGATGAAGCGGCCCAGACCGACATTACGTGTACGCTTATGCGAGACTGGTTCTACCGACGTGCTTCGCACACAGGTGGTTGGCGGGTGTGGGTTTCTCCAACTTTAGTTTAATCGAGTGTGGCTACGCCGGTCCTTGTGAAGGTTAAAACAACACATACTTGACGAAATATCATTGTGGTTTTGATGCATAGGTAAGAACGGTTCTTGCTCAGCCTGTAGCAGCAACGTAAAACTTGCAACAACAAAGTAGAGGACGTCTAACTTGTTTTTGCAGGGCATGTTGTGATGTGATATGGTCAAGGTGTGATGCTATATTTTATTGTATGAGATGATCATGTTTTGTTAAAGTTATCGGCAACAGGCAGGAGCCTTATGGTTGTCTCTTTATTGCATAAGATGCAAGTGCCATGTAATTGCTTTACTTTATCGCTATGTGATAGCAATAGTTGCAAAAGAAATAGCTGGTGAGACGACCATGTGACGACACATTGATAAAAGATCAAGATGATGGAGATCATGGTGTCATGCCGGTGACGATAGAGATCATGACGGTACTTTGGAGATGGAGATCAAATGCGCAAGATGATCATGGCCATATCATGTCACATATTTTGATTGCATGTGATGTTTATCTTTTATACATCTTATTTTGCTTAGTTCGGCGGTAGCTTTATAAGATGATCCCTTACTAAAATTTCAAGGTATAAGTGTTCTCCCTGAGTATGCACCATTGCCAAATATCATCGTGCCGAGACACCACGTGATGATCAGGTGTGATAAGCTCAACGTTCTTATACAACGGGTGCAAGCCAGTTTTGCACACGCAGAATACTCGGGTTAAACTTGACGAGCCTAGCATATGCAGATATGGCCTCGGAACACTAAGGCAATATGCCCTAGAGGCAATAATAAAGTTGTTATTTATATTTCCTTATATCATGATAAATGTTTATTATTCATGCTAGAATTGTATTAACTGGAAACTTAGTACATGTGTGAATACATAGACAAACTAAGTGTCACTAGTATGCCTCTACTTGACTAGATCGTTGAATCAAAGATGGTTAAGTTTCCTAGCCATAGACATGAGTTGTCATTTGATTAACGGGATCACATCATTAGAGAATGATGTGATTGACTTGACCCATTCCGTTAGCTTAGCATTTGATCTTTTAGTATATTGCTATTACTTTCTTCATGACTTATACATGTTCCTATGACTATGAGATTGTGCAACTCCCGAATACCGGAGGAACAATTTGCGTGCTAACAAACGTCACAACATCACTAGGTGATTATAAAGGTGCTCTACAGGTGTCTCCGATGGTACTTGTTGAGTTGGCATAGAACGAGAGTAGGATTTGTCACTATGATTGTCAGAGAGGTATCTCTGGGCCCTCTCGGTAATACACATCACTATAAGCCTTGCAAACAATACAACTAATGAGTTAGTTGCGGGATGATGTATTACGGAACGAGTAAAGAGACTTGCCGGTAACGAGATTGTAACATCCCAAATTTTCAATTTGGAATTTTATACATTAGATTTTCGTTGCATATTTTATTTGCATTTTGGTTTGATCCTAGAAATTCTACGCAACTCAAGGACCCATGGAGAGAGTTGGGGATTTCATTATTTTCATATTCGAGTTTTTCTTGAATTTTGAAAAGAGGATCGTTTGATTTTAATTATTTTTCTCTTTGAATATTTCTTTTATAAAAATAAAAGAGAGAGGATAAAATGACTTCCTCAAAATAAAGAAATATCAGAGATTTAATATTAAAATCAAATAAGATTTTTATTCGGAGTTTTATCGCTATTTTATTTGAATCAAAATATGCGTTTTCCAAAATTGCATTTTAGGCCCAAAGAAATGTTCACCTTGTCCGACCTATTTTTAGAGGACGGGGAAATTTTATTTCGGGATTTTTGGAGTCCGTTTAGTACTTCTTTTCTTTCATTTTCTGCACGTCGGAATTATTATTTTTTTAAAAAAAAAGAGGGAACCGACCTACGGGCCGTATCTGGCCCGGACTCCCCCCAGGCCCCCCTTTATAAGCCGCAGCCCACCGCCGCCCCAGCCCACCCACGCCAAACCCTAGCCGCCGCCGCCGCCCGCCATCGCTGGACCCGCCGCCGCCGTGCCGCCGGATCTAGTCGCCGTTGACCATCGTTTGACCGGTCGGTTTTCTTCGGTAAACCCCTTTTTTTTTATTTTTCCGGTTTATTTTGTTAGATCAGTTTTATTTTTCCGGTTTAGTTATTTAGCGGACGTTCACCCGTACGTTCGTTTTAACGAACGGTTTTCACCGTTTAGTCGCAGACAGCGAACGTTCGTTCGTTAGCCTGTTCATCATTTTTTTCTTTTTCTCGGATATTCCGCGATTATTTTCGATCGCGATTTCTGATCCGATTTTCGTTTTAGTTTATCTTTTTGCTCGTTTATCGGAATCAGGTGATTCAAGCGCCTAGAGTTTCGTATCGAAGCCCTCTTTCTGTTTAACCAACTTAAACAAGATTTTGCCATTGTAAAATTTGACTTTAGTCCAGATTAGTAAATGAAGCTTGTTTCTTTCGCCGTTTGAGTTTTGTTGCTTCGTTTGATTTGATTCTTTTTGCAAACCGGAGTTCTTAAGTTGAACTTTCTGGTTGGATCTCTTATTTGAGTTTTACCCGTGCCCTTGTTTGATTGCTTATTGTATGCTTGTTTGTTTGCGATAGAGTACCTGGAGTGCCAAACGTGCTACTACGAGTCTCTAGGTTTCGTGGATCATCAGCAAGGCAAGTAACACTTTGATCATACCTCTTTACTACCCAGCTTTATTGCATTAGATCAATCCTCAAAACAATTGCATGGTTAGGATCTGATTTAAATTTGTGGGTTTGGGAAGTAGATGAGGTAGTACCTATTCACCTGTTTATTATCAAACCTATGGGAGTTACTTCTACGTTGCTTATACTGTTATGCTATGCTCGTAGACGTGGATTGGGTTTGAGTGTATTCATGACAGTTGTGAGTATTGTTAATTAATGGTTTACTTAAGGTGGCAACTTTAATACACATCTGGGTGGATTGAGGCTCCTGGGGAATCTAGTGATTGCCTGTATTTTTGGAAATCCCGGGGTACCGTGTGATTCTCCTATGGACTGCCACCCAGGCTCAAAGGAATCACGAGATTATTCGTGCTAGAAACTTCCGTGTGCAGCCACAAGCTATTATGGGCTCTAGCATAGTTGATTAAGTCGTGTGAACTCTTACAGTGGTAGATTAGCAGATGTAGGGGATGTAGGTGGTACTGTCTACCCATCGTAAGGTGTTAACGCTTCTGAAAGACTGTGTCTTGGTCATCCGTTTCTCAAACACCATGTAGTGCGAGAAATCCAACGGAGGCGATCGAGTCTTGTGGGGAAAAGTGCTCAAACCTTTGCAGAGTGTACAAACTAATCATGGTTAGCCGTGTCCCCGGTTATGGACATCTTGAGTATCTAGTTCTTGGGTTATCATGTGGATCTCATCACTCTTAGTTATAAAATTTGATTGGGATATTAATTACCTTTTAATTGGGATTGAGATGGGGTTTACCATTCTCAATGTTTAACAACCACCATGGTAGTTAAATAAAGTTTATTCCTTTGTTGTAGGGAAAAATTGGCTTTTCGCAAAACATATTAACAATACAGCCTCCACCAGCCATATATGCATGTAGTGATAGCATTATTCTGTTCATTACTCTCTTGTGTTACATTGCCAGCATATTCCATGTGCTGACCCGTTTGGCTGCAACGATCATGTTGCGAGACTTTTCGAACGACAGTAAGGAGCCTTAGGTCGTGGTCTTTCACTCAGTGATGCCGTTGGAGTTGATGGACTCACTTTATCTTCCAAGCCTTCCGCTGTTATCGTATTAGATGGCCTTAAGCCATATTTATTGTAATAAGTTCTCTTTGAGACATTCGTTGTAATAAGTGTGTGATTGCTACTCTGTTATAAATCCTTCAAGTACTGTGCGTGTGAGCATTACCGATCCAGGGATGACACTAATGCACAGAGATCAGACTGTTTGAGGTCTGGTCGCTACAAGATGGTATCAGAGCACACGCTGACTGTAGGACACGACTACTAAGCTAAAGCCCTAGATCACTACTCTCTTCTCAGTTCTAACTCCTCTCCATTTTCTACTCTTTAGGATGGGGGATGCAAGGATCAAGTTCACGCAACCGGATGAAGACACCCCTTTTGGATGCCACTTGAAGGAAGTTACTAGGTACCTGAACATTGGAATACCAAGCTTCACTGGGACTTACAATGCCACTTTACCAGAAGATGAGCGCTGGATGATTCAAGTTTAAGTTCCAGGAAGGACATTCACGCCAGTCACTGAGCCCATAGAGTTTTCCTTTGATGCACCAACCTGGAGTCTAGGAAAGAGTATGGCAGCCCACATCACCATGGGACGCATTGGAGAAGTTTACCACAAGGATCTCAAGGATACTATCTACCATATTTGTGGGCGCCGAGATGAGCAATGGGAGATGATCAGCACCAGGAAGGATAGATCGGTTGCCGCTTTCATCCAGGAGTTAAACCAGCACATTCAACGCCAGGAGAACCAGATGTGCGCAGGCATGACAGCTTTGAAGAAGGCGATGACAAGGATTAGGAAACTGGAGGAAGAACTCAAGGCTACTCGCGAAGATTATATGGAGGAAATCATCGTACTAGTGGAGAAGAATGACGACCTGACAAGGAAGCTAGGAGTTTTCATGGGAGACCCCGCGCCAGGAGGAGAAGATGACAGTTCCACTTGCCCGGAGAACTACATCATCATCATTTACACCGACTCGGACCACGACGATAGCGATGATGACTATGTTGATGAAGTGGAGCAGATATCATGGAGTCTTCGATCGATCAATTTTCTAGTCGACCACCATATCGTAGTAGTATTCCACCATGTATATAGTATAGTCCAAGCACTTTAGTAACGATAGTTCTAGACTGATTGTATGCCCTTGTTTGATTTGATTGAGTGATATGTTTGTGTTTGTCTCATGTGCATATGGGTAGTGTTTTCCCCCTAGACCTCATTCTACTATGTTTTCTCATCTTTTCTAAACCCAGCAGATGCCTCCGAGACGCGACAATGGATTTGCTTTCCCACCAGAGCTCACTCAGTTGATCCAGCAGCAGAATGCATTTATGCAGATACTAGTCCAGAATCAGAACCAGGGGAACAACAACAACAACAAACCCACCACCACCACCAGTTGACCACATAGCCCGTTTTCTTAGGCTGGATCCGCCGGTGTTCTCCAGTAGCACCAAGCCGATTGTTGTGGATGATTGGCTCCGCAAGATTGAAAGGGAGTTGATTACTGCAGGATGCACAGATGCGGAGAGAGTGCGTTTTGCCGCACATCAGCTTGATGGACCCGCAACATCATGGTGGGAAAATTTCATAGTCACTTACCCCATTGACACTGTGACATGGGACCAGTTCTAGCAAGATTTTCGCACTGCCCATGTATCAGCAGGAGCTATGGCCATGAAGAAGCGTGAGTTTCGCAACTTACGCCAAGGAGGGCGCACTGTTGGCCAATATGTGGATGACTTTAGTAAGCTAGCACGTTATGCCCCAGATGACGTCGCTACAGATGCAGCTAAGAAGGAGAAGTTTCTGGAAGGACTGAATGATGAGCTGAGCATGCAGTTGATGGTGGCAAATTTCAATAACTACCAGGAGTTGGTAGATAGAGCTCTCATGCTTGAAGGGAAGCAGCAGCAGATTGACAGCCGCAAGAGGAAGTATGGACAAGGGGAGTATAATTCTCGAGCTCGGCAGAGACCTCGTTTTACCCCGAACTGGGAGGACTTGTACATAACCATGGAGGCCACACTCATAATGGAGGAAGTTTGCACAACCATAGTGGCTCCAAGAACGGGAATGGTAATGGAGGAAGCAGCGGACAGAACCATTCCAACCCGACAACACCCGCCAAGAAAGATCTAAGCCACGTTACTTGCTACAAGTGCTAGAAGACCGGACATTACGCCAATGAGTGTCCTGAAGCTAAGAATGGAAATGGCAATGGAAGCTCTGGTAAGAAGCTCAACCCTTTCACCAGGGGACAAGTGAACCACGTTAACATGGAGGAGGTTGAAGCCCAGCCAGATGCAGTAATAGGTAAGTTTTTGGTTAAGTCATTTACTGCAGTCGTACTTTTTGATACTGGTGCATCGCATTCATACATATCAAGGGAATTCGTGGATAAGTTTAAACTGCCAACCCAAGCCCTTAGGTCACCCATGTTAGTAACCTTGCTAGGAGCAGAGTATATGGCTAGCCTATGGTGTGATCGGTTACCATTAAGGATTGGTAACTACTTGTTCCCCTCAGACCTAATAGTATTGGAGTCACAAGGATTGGATGTGATATTATGCATGGATTGGTTATCGAAGTATGGAGGGAACATTGATTGCGCCAGTAAGTCGATTTTGCTCACCACCCCAGAAGGAAGAAGGATCAAGTATGTATCCCGGCATGTGCCGAATAGGACTCAAGTAAATTCCTTATCAGGAGTTGTACAGGAGGAAGCACCAGTGGTGAAGGATTTCCCGGATGTATTTCGTAAGAGTTGCTGTGCATGCCACCGGATAGAGACATTGAGTTTTTGATTGAGCTTTTGCCAGGCACAGGGCCAATATCTAAGAGACCGTACAGAATGCCCGCAAAGGATTTGGAGGAAATTAAGAAGCAGGTTAAGGAGTTACTGGATAAAGGTTATATCCGCCCAAGTTCGTCACCTTGGGGATCCCCAGTACTTCTAGTGGAGAAGAAGGATGGTTGTTGATTATCAAGGATTGAATGAGGTGACGATCAAGAATAAGTACCCACTGCCAATGATCAATGATTTGTTTGACCAGCTGCAAGGAGCTAAGGTGTTTTCCAAGATTGATCTGCGATCAGGGTATCACCAGCTGAAGATTCGAGAGCGGGATATACCTAAGACAGCTTTTACCACGAGGTACGGGCTATATGAGTATACCCTTATGTCATTTGGTCTGACTAACTCCCCTGCCTATTTTATGAACATGAAGAACAAGGTGTTTACGGAGTTTTTGGATAAGTTCGTTATGCTTTTCATTGATGATATTCTGGTCTACTCGAAGAATGAAGAAGAACATAAAGAGCATTTGCATTTAGTACTTGGGAAACTCATAGAACATCAGCTATACGCCAAGTTCAGCAAGTGTGAGTTTTGGTTGAAGGAAGTTGGATTCCTTGGACATGTTATATCCGGAGAAGGAATAGCGGTAGACCTCACCAAGGTTGTCACTGTGACAAATTGGGAGTCACCCACGTCAGTTGGAGAGATCCGGAGTTTTCTTGGACTCGCATGATACTACCGGAGGTTCATTGAAAATTTCTCAAATATTGCAAAGCCTATGACAGAGTTGTTAAAGAAGGACACTAATTTCAAATGGATTGAGGAATGTGAGGCCAGTTTTCAGGAGTTGAAGAAACGCTTGGCTACATCACCAGTGCTGATTCTGCCAGATCAACGCAAGGATTACGAAGTGTATTGCGACGCTTCTCGTCGAGGACTTGGAGCCGTACTTATGCAGGAGGGAAGAGTTGTTTCATATGCCTCACGACATCTTAAACCCCATGAGTTAAATTATGCTACGCATGATTTGGAGTTAGCAGCCGTAGTGCATGCGTTGAAGACTTGGAGACATTTTCTCATCGGAAACCGTTATGAGGTATACATGGATCACAAGAGTTTGAAGTATATCTTCACGCAAAAGGAGTTGAATCTCAGGCAGAGCAGATGGTTAGAACTCATTAAGGATTATGATATGAGATTGCATTATCATCCCGGAAAGGCTAACGTAGTAGCCGATGCGTTGAGCCGCAAAAGTCATGTCAATACACTCATGACCGCAGAATTACCCAAGGAGTTGGCAGATGACCTTCGCGAACTATGTTTGCAGATAGTTCCAAGAGGTTATGTAGCAGCTTTGGAGATTCAACCTACATTGATGGATAAGATCAGAGAAGCTCAGAAGAGGGACAAGGAGATTGCCGAGATAAAGGAAAGGATGAGCAAAGGAAAGTCTAAAGGATTTCGTGAGGATGAGCATGATACTTTATGGTTTGAGGACCGCGTATATGTGCCAAATGATCAGGAGATCAGGAAGTTGATTCTGCAAGAGTCCCATGATTCGCCATATTTGATTCACCCAAGAAATACGAAGATGTATCTAGATTTGAAGGATAGTTTCTGGTGGACCGGAATGAAGAAGGATATTGCAGAGTATGTAGCAGTTTGTGATGTATGCCAGAGAGTGAAGGCAGAGCATCAGAAACCAGCAGGATTGCTACAACCATTGCCGATACCCGAATGGAAGTGGGACAAACTAGGTGTGACGCCCCCGATTCAATCGTACACTAATCATGCACGCAAACGTGTATGATCAAGATCAGGGACTCACGGGAAGATATCACAACACAACTCTAAAACATAAATAAGTCATACAAGCATCATAATACAAGACAGGGCCTCGAGGGCTCGAATACAAGTGCTCGATCATAGACGAAGTCAGCGGAAGCAACAATATCGAGTACGAGACATAAGTTAAACAAGTTTGCCATAAGATGGCTAGCACAAACGGGATACAGATCGAAGAAGTGCAGGCCTCTGCGCTGGGATCCTCCTAACTACTCCTGGTCGCCGCCGGGCTGCACGTAGTAGTAGGCGCCGGTGTAGTAGTCGCCATCGACGGTGGCGTCGCTCCTGGCTCCATCGTCTGGTCGCAGCAATCGAGTAGAGATAGGGGAAAAGGGGAACAAGGCAACCGTGAGTACTCATCCAAAGTACTGCAAGCAAGAAGCTACACTACATATGCATGGATATATGTGTAAAGGGCCATATCGGTGGACCGAATCGCAGAATGCCGTAATAAGAGGGGATATCTAATCACGTCAAGACTACGCTCGCAGCCTCCGTCTTGCAGCATGTAGAAGAGAGTAGATGAAGTCCTCCAAGTAGCATCGCATAGCATAATCCTACCCGACGATCCCTCCTCGTAACCACGAGAGAGAGCGACCACCGGGTTGTATCCGCACTTGAAAGGGTGTGTTTTATTAAGTATCCGGTTCTAGTTGTCATAAGGTCAAGGTACAACTCCAAGTCGTCCTGTTATCAAGATCACGGCTATTCGAATAGATTAAACTTCCTGCAGGGTGCACCACATAACCCAACACGCTTGATCCCATTTGGCCGGACACACTTTTTCGGGTCATACCCGCCGCTGAAGATCAACACGCCGCAGCCCCACCTAGGCTCAACAGAGAGGTCAGACGCCGGTCTAAACCTAAGCGCACAGGGTTCGGGCCCATCGCCTTAGCACACCTACACGTTGCGACGCGGCCGAAGCAGACCTAGCCTACGAGCGTTCCGGTCCAATCCGCGCCGCGCCACTCAGTCGCTAACGTCACGAAGTGCTTCGGCTGATACCACGACGCCGGGATACCCATAACTACTCCCGCGTAGATGGTTAGTGTGTATAGACCAAATGGCCAGACTCAGATCAAATACCAAGATCTCGTTAAGCGTGTTAAGTATCCGTGAACGCCGACCAGGGCCAGGCCCACCTCTCTCCTAGGTGGTCTCAACCTGCCCTGTCGCTTCTCCACAAGTAACAATCGGGGGCCGTCGGGAACCCAGGCCCACCTCTACCGGGATGGAGCCACCTGTCCTTTCAGCCCCCATCTCCGAACAATATCACAGGTAATGTAACAGTGTAAAGTACATAGTATATGCCCGTGACCACCTCCCGAAGTGATCAGAGCCCAATAGTATAGCATGGCGAGACGGACAAGAGTGTAGGGTCATCGATGGAACACTAGCATCCTATACTAAGCAAGAGGATAGCGGTAAAGGTAACAGCAGAGTAGTAAGGACAGAGCTATGCAGAAGATAGGATTAATCGAAAGCAGTAACATGCTACACTACTCTAATGCAAGCAGTATAGAGAAGAGTAGGCGATATCCGTGATCAAAGGGGGCTTGCACGGTCGCTCGACAAGAAGGAGGGGTCGTCGGTGACGTGAGTCGACCATAGGGGCATCAAAGATCGCCAAGGGTCTCACCGGAAAGAAGTAACAGAGGGGGAACACAATAAATAACAGAGCAATCAAAGCATCACAAAGCGTAACATGGCAATACGCGGTGCTAGGTGTGCCCTAACGCGGCGATGGGTGGTACCGGCGAAGGGGAAACATCCGGAAAGTATCCCGGTGTTTCGTGTTTTCAGGCAGAGGAGCCGAGGGGAAAGTTGCAGTTTGATATGTTAGGGGTGCGTGGCGGACGAACGGGCTGCATATCCGGGTTCGTCCCGTTGTTCTGAGCAACTTTCATGTAGAAAGTATTTTCATCTAAGCTACGGTTTATTTTATATGATTTTCTAAAGTTTTAATCATTTTTATAATTTATTTAACTATTTAATTCTAATATTATCCAGAATAGTGCACGCTGACGTCATCATGACGTCAACAGTCAACAGGGAGTTGACTGGGTCAATCTGACGTGTGGGTCCCGCATGTCATACTCTGTTTACTCTAATTAGGATTTAACTAATCTAATCACAGTTTAATTAACTCACAATAGTTAATTAGGTTAATTAAACAAGATAATTAAGTTAACTAATTCATTAATTAATTGATTATTTATTTATTAATTTTATTAATTCATTTTTATTTTATTTTCTTTTTCTTTTCTTCTTTTTTTAAACGTTCTGGGGCCGGGCCCCACATGTCTGTGGCCCATAGGGGCCTAGAGGGCGCGGGCGTCGAGGCACAGCCCGAACAAGGGCGCACCCGACCGGGCGTTGCGGGGCGGTGGTGTGGGGTGAGCCCACCGGGCGCGACCGAGGCGGCGCAAGCACGCTGTAAGGGCGCTGGAATCGGGAATCGGAGGGGCGCGCCTGTGCAAAGGCCGCGACGCAGCTGGGGGAGGCGCATGAGGAGGAGGCGATGGTGGCGCGCCACGGGTCACGAAAGCAGGGAGGTCGAGCGCCGTGGCGCGTCCGTGGGCCAGCGAGGCCGTCGCTGGAGCGACAGGGAGGGTGCGCGGTGGCCAAGAACGGCGGGGCAGGAGAGGCCGACCATGGCGGGATGGTGGTGACCGGGCGACACAGAGAGAGAGGGGCGAGGGGACGGCGGCGCCACTTGCGAAAGCGAGGAAGGGGGCGACGGGCGTTGGCATCGGGCGAGGAGAGGCGGATGGAGCGGCGACGACGAGGTGGCGGAGCACAGCAGCGGCGAGGCGGCGCTGGGATGGGCGCCTGGCGCAGCCTGTGGCGGCGGGATCTGGCCCTCCCGATCCAATCGAGTAGGGGCGCTGGGAGGAGGGGGCGGTGGTGCGGCGGTCCGCGAGGTGGCCCCGGGCGGCGGCGACGGGCAGCACCGCGGGTCAAACGACGGCGGCGGGCTCGGGTACCTCGACCCAGATGGGATCGGGAGAGATAGAGGGAGAGTGGGGAACGAGGAGGAGTGGGGTACTGGGTGTCGGTTAGGGTTTGGGCAGGGGTGTATAGGGAGTGGGGTGGGCCGGCCTGGTTAGTGGGCTGGCCGGTTGTTGGTTCAGGCCAGCTGGGCCACTGACCAAATAGGGGCTTTGTTTCCTTTTTTTATTCTTTTTCTGTTTTTATTATAGTTTTAATAGCTATTGGTTCTGTAAAATTTTAAAACAGTACCTAAATGGAGGTTGCAAATTAGCCCACCGCCACAATATATTTTGGTATTTAAAATATTTAGTTCTCATTTTATAAATTTCAAAAGGCATTTATAATAGGTTTAGCTGTTGTTTTATTTATTTTAGTGCATTTGAATACCTTATGTAGTGTGGTTTCTTCACCATACCTACCTATGCATTATTTGGCTCACCTCGACATTTTAGTTTTAATATTTTGAAAACTTTTGTTGTTTGCTTTTCTTTTGAATTAGAATTTGAATCGATTTGAACTAACGCGAGATTAGCAACCGTAATCGAGGTGTCGTGGCATTATTAGCAGAGGTTACTGTAGCTTGATTATCCGGGCGTCACACTAGGCATGGACTTTATCACGGGATTACCCAAGACTCGTTCAGGCTATGCCTCGATATGGGTTGTAGTCGATCATTTGACGAAAGTAGCTCATTTCATCCCAGTAAAGACCACTTACACAAGTGCTAATTTGGCAAAGATATACATGACTAGGATCGTATGTCTGCATGGAGTTCCGAGGACCATTGTATCAGATAGAGGAACCCGGTTTACCTCAAAATTTTGGAATCAGTTGCATGAAACTTTGGGAACTAGGCTAGAGTTCAGTACAACTTTTCACCCGCAGACAGATGGATAGACTGAGAGAGTCAATCAGATTCTGGAGGCCATCTTGAGAGCTTGTGCACTAGACTATGGAACTAGTTGGGACGAAAATTTGCCTTACGCAGAGTTCTCTTACAACAACACCTATCAAGCCAGTTTGAAGATGGCCCCTTTTGAAGCATTGTACGGAAGGAGGTGCAGAACACCATTGTTCTGGGACGAAGTTGGAGACCGACAGTTGTTTGGACCAGATTTGATTAAAGAGTATGAAGAGAAGGTTAAGATGATTCACGATAGACTCAAGGTAGCCCAGTCCAGGCAGAAGAGTTATGCGGATTCTAAATGCAAGGAGACAATTTATGAAGTCGGAGACAGAGTGTATCTTCTGTTGGGAAACGTAGTAATTTCAAAAAATTTCCTACGATCACGCAAGACCATGGTGATGGCATAGCAACGAGAGGGAGAGTGTCCGCCCACGCACTGTGAGACCGAAAGCGAAGCGTTATATCAACGCTGTTGATGTAGTCGACGTCTTCACGATCCGACCGATCCAAGCACCGTTACTCCGCACCTCCGAGTTCCTAGCACACGCTCAGCTCGATGATGATCCCGTGCTCCGATCCAGCAAAGCGTCGGGGAGGAGTTCCACAAGACGACGGCGTGGTGACGATCTTGATGTTCTACCGTCGCAGGGCTTCGCCTAAGCACCGCTACAATATGACCGAGGTGGAGTATGGTGGAGGGGGGCACCGCACACGGCTAAGGAACGATCACGAAGATCAACTTGTGTGTTCTAGGGTGCCCCCCTGCCCCCGTATATAAAGGAGCAAGGGGGAGGGCCGGCCAGCCCTAGGGGCGCACCAAGGGAGGGGGGAGTCCTCCTCCTAGTAGGAGTAGGACTCCCCTTTCCTAGTCCTACTAGGAAGAGGGAAGGGAAAGGAAAGAGAGGAGAGGAGAGGGAGGGGCGCCCCCCTCCTAGTCCAGTCGGACTCCCCATGGGGGGCGCGCCACCTCCTGGTGCAGCCCTCTCTCCCTCTTGGCCCAATAAGGCCCATTACTTCCCGGGGTTCCGTAACCCTCCGGCACTCCGGTTTTCTCCGAAACTTCCGAACCTTTCGGTGTCCGAATATAGCCGTCCAATATATCAATCTTTATGTCTCGAACATTTCGAGACTCCTCGTCATGTCCGTGATCACATCCGGGACTCGAACTCCTTGGTACATCAAAATACATAAACTCATAATATAACCGCCATCGAAACCTTAAGCGTGCGGACCCTACGGTTCGAGAACTATGTAGACATGACCTAGAACCATTCTTGGTCAATAACCAATAGCGGAACCTGGATGCCCATATTGGTTCCTACATATTCTACGAAGATCTTTATCGGTCAAACCGCATAACAACATACGTTGTTCCCTTTGTCATCGGTATGTTACTTACCGAGATTCGATCGTCGGTATCCAATACCTAGTTCAATCTCGTTACGGTAAGTCTCTTTACTCGTTCCGTAATACATCATCTCACAACTAACTCATTAGTTGCAATGCTTGCAAGGCTTATGTGATGTGTATCACCGAGAAGGCCAGAGATACCTCTCCGACAATCGGAGTGACAAATCCTAATCTTGATTCATGCCAACTCAACATATACTTTCGGAGACACTTGTAGAGTACCTTTATAATCACCCGATTACGTTGTGATGTTTGGTAGCACACAAAGTGTTCCTCCGTAAACGGAGTTGCATAATCTCATAGTTGCAGGAACTTTGTATAAGTCATGAAGATAGCATAAGCAACATACTAAACGATCAAGTGCTAAGCTAATGAATTGGGTCATGTCAATCACATCATTCTCCTAATGATGTGATCCCATTAATCAAATGACAACACATGTCTATGGTTAGGAAACATAACCATCTTTGATTAATGAGCTAGTCTAGTAGAGGCATACTAGTGACTATCTGTTTGTCTATGTATTCACACATGTATTATGTTTCCGGTTAATACAATTCTAGCATGAATAATAAACATTTATCATGATATAAGGAAATAAATAATAACTTTATTATTGCCTCTAGGGCATATTTCCTTCAGTCTCCCACTTGCACTAGAGTCAATAATCTAGATTACACAAGAATGATTCTAACACCCATGGAGTCTTGGTGCTGATCATGTTTTGCTCGTGGAAGAGGCTTAGTCAACGGGTGCGCAACATTCAGATCCGTATGTATTTTGCAAATCTCTATGTCTCCCACTTGGACTTGGTCCCGAATGGAATTGAAGCGTCTCTTGATATGCTTGGTCCTCTTGTGAAATCTGGATTCCTTTGCCAAGGCAATTGCACCAAGATTGTCACAGAAGATCTTCATTGGTCCCGATACACTAGGTATGACACCTAGATCGGAAATGAACTCTTTCATCAGACTCCTTCATTTGCTGCTTCCAAGCAGCTATGTACTCCGCTTCACATGTAGATCCCGCCACGATGCTTTGTTTAGAACTGCACCAACCGATAGCTCCACCGCTTAATAAAAATACGATCCGGTTTGCGATTTAGAATCGTCCGGATCGGTGTCAAAGCTTGCATCGACGTAACCATTTACGACTAGCTCTTTGTCACCTCCATATACGAGAAACATATCCTTAGTCATTTTCAGGTATTTCGGGATGTTCTTGACCGCTGTCCGATGATCCACTCTGGATTACTTTGGTACCTTCCTGCCAAGCTTACAGCTAAGCATCGTCGGTCTGGTACACAGCATTGCATACATGATAGAGCCTATGGCTGAAGCATAGGAACATTTTTCATTTTCTCTATCTTCTCATTGTGGTCGGGCATTGAGTCGACTCAATCTTACACCTTGTACTACAGGTAAAAACCTTTCTTTGCCTGATCCATTTTGAACTTCTTCAAAACTTTATCAAGGTATGTGCTTTGTGAAAGTCCTATTAAGCGCCTTGATCTATCTCTATAGATCTTGATGCCCAATATGTAAGCAGCTTCACCGAGGTCTTTCATTGAAAAACTTTTATTCAAGTATCCTTTTATGCTATCCAGAAATTCTATATCATTTCCAATCAACAATATGTCGTCCACATATAATATCGAAATGCTACTGAGCTCCCACTCACTTTCTTGTAAATACAAGCTTCTCCAAAAGTCTCAGTATAAAACCATATGCTTTGATCACACTATCAAAGCGTTTATTCCAACTCCGAGAGGCTTGCACCGGACCATAAATTGATCGTTGGAGCTTGCACACTTTGTTAGTACCCTTTGGATCAACAAAACCTTCTGGTTGCATCATATACAACTCTTCTTCTAGAAATCCATTCAAGAATGCAGTTTTACATCCATTTGCCAAATTTCATAATCATAAAATGCGGTAATTGCTAACATGATTCGGACAGACTTAAGCATCGCTACGGGTGAGAAAGTCTCATCGTAGTCAACCCCTTGAACTTGTCGAAAACCTTTTGCAACAAGTCGAGCTTTGTAGACACTTACATTACCATCAGCGTCGGTCTTCTTCTTAAAGATCCATTTATTCTCAATAGCTTGCCGATCATCGGGCAAGTCTACCAAAGTCCATACTTTGTTCTCATACATGGATCCCATCTCAGATTTCATGGCTTCAAGCCATTTTGCGAATCTGGGCTCACCATCGCTTCTTCATAGTTCGTAGGTTCACCATGATCTAGTAGCATGACTTCCGAATAGGATTACCGTACCACTCAGTGCGGATTTTATTCTGGTTGATCTCTGAGTTCAGTGACAACTTGATCTGAAGTTCCATGATCTTTATCATTATCTTCCTCACTAACTGGTGTAGGTGTTACGAAACTGATTTCGTGACGAACTACTTTCCAATAAGGGAGCTGGTACTAATACCTCATCAAGTTCCACTTTCCTCCCACTCACTTCTTTCGAGAGAAACTCCTTCTCTAGAAAGGATCCATTTTAGCAACAAATGTCTTGCCTTCGGATCTGTGATAGAAGGTATACCCATTGTCTCCTTTGGGTATCCTATGAAGACACATTTTTCCGATTTGGGTTCAAGCTTATCAGGTTGAAGTTTCTTCACATAAGCATCGCAACCCCAAACTTTCAGAAACGTCAACTTTGGTTTCTTGCTAAACCATAGTTCATAAGGCGTCGTCTCAACGGATTTTGACGGTGTCCTATTTAACGTGAATGCGGCCGTCTCTAAACGATAGCGGTAAATCGGAAATAGACATCATAGATCGCACCATATCTAGTAAAGTACGACACGACGCTCGACACACCATTACGTTGTGGTGTTCCGGTGGCGTGAGTTGCTGAAACTATTCCGCATTGCTTCAAATGTAGACCAAACTCGTAACTCAAATATTCTCCTCCACGATCAGATCGTAGAAACTTTATTTTCTTGTTACGATGATTTTCAACTTCACTCTGAAATTCTTTGAACTTTTCAAATGTTTCAGATTTATGTTTCATCAAGTAGATATACCCATATCTGCTTAAATCATCTGTGAAGGTGAGAAAATAACGATATCCACCACGAGCTTCAACATTCATCGGGCCACACACATCTGTATGTATGATTTCCAACAAGTCTGTTGCTCTCTCCATACAACCGGAGAATGGTGTTTTAGTCATCTTGCCCATGAGGCATGGTTCGCAAGTACCAAGTGATTCATAATCAAGTGATTCCAAAAGTCCATCTGTATGGAGTTTCTTCATGCGTTTTACACCAATATGACCTAAACGGTAGTGCCACAAATAAGTTGCACTATCATTATCAACTCTGCATCTTTTGGCTTCGACATTATGAATATGTGTATCACTACTGTCGAGATTTAATAAGAATAGACCATTCTTCAAGGGTGCATGACCATAAAAGATATTACTCATATAAATAGAACAACCATTATTCTCTGATTTAAATGAATAACCGTCTCGCATCAAACAAGATCCAGATATAATGTTCATGCTCAACGCTGGCACCAAATAACAATTATTTAGGTCTAAAACTAATCCGGAGGTAGATGTAGAGGTAGCGTGCCGATCGCGATCACATTAACTTTGGAACCATTTCCACGCGCATCGTCACCTCGTCCTTTGCGGTGCTCGTCTATTCCGTAGTCCCTGCTTTGAGTTGCAAATATGAGCAATGTAACCAGTATCAAATACCAGTGCTACTACGAGCTCTAGTAAGGTACACATCAATAACATGTATATCACATATACCTTTGTTCACCTTGCCATCCTTCTTATCCGCCAAATACTTGGGGCAGTTCCGCTTCAAAGTGTCGGTTTGCTTGCGGTAAAACACTCAGTTTCAGGCTTAGGTCCAGACTTGGGTTTCTTCTCTTGATCAGCAACTTTCTTGCTGTTCTTTTGAAGTTTCCTTCTTCTTTCCTTTGCCCTTTTCTTGAAACTAGTGGTCTTGTTGACCATCAACACTTGATGCTCTTTCTTGATTTCTACCTCCGCTGCCTTTAGCATTGCGAAGAGCTCAGAATTGTCTTAGTCATCCCTTGCATATTATAGTTCATCACGAAGCTCTTGTAGCTTGGTGGCGTGATTGGAGAATTCATCAATGACACTATCATCCGGAAGATTAACTCCCAGCTGAATTAAGTGATTATTATACCTGACATTTTGAGTATGTGCTCACCGATGTAACTATTCTCTTCCATCTTGCAGCTATAGAACTTATTGGAGACTTCATATCTCTCAATCCGGGCATTTGCTTGAAATATTAACTTCAACTCTGGAACATCTCATATGCTCCATGACGCTCAAAACGTCGTTGAAGACCCGGTTCTAAGCCGTAAAGCATGGCACACTCGAACTATAGAGTAGTCATCAGCTTTGCTTTGCCAGATGTTCACAACTTCGTGCAGCTCTGCAGCAGGCTGGCACCCAGCGGTGCTTCCGGGACGTAATTCTTCCGGGCAGCAATGAGGATAATCCTCAGTTTCTGAACCCAGTCCGTGTAATTGCTACCATCATCTTTCAACTTTGCTTTCTCAAGGAACGCATTAAAATTCAACGGAACAACAGCACGAGCCATCTATCTACATTAAACATAGACAAGCAAAATACTATCAGGTACTAAGTCCATGATAATTTAAGTTTTGATTAATCATATTAAAAACTCCCACTTAGACAGACATCTCTCTAGTCATCTAAGTGTTTACGTGATCCAAATTAACTAAACCATGTCCGATCATCACGTGAGATGGAGTAGTTTCAATGGTGAACATCACTATGTTGATCATATCTACTATATGATTCACGTTCGACCTTCGGTCTCCGTGTTCCGAGGCCATATCTGCATATGCTAGGCTCGTCAAGTTTAACTCGAGTATTCTGCGTGTGCAAAACTGGCTTGCACCCGTTGTAGATGGACGAGAACTTATCACACCCGATCATCACGTGGTGTCCGGGTACTACTGAACTTTTAGCAACGGTGCATACTCGTGGAGAACACTTCTTGATAATTTTAGTGAGAGATCATCTTATAATGCTACCGTCAAACAAAGCAAGATAAGATGCATAAAGGATAAACATCACATGCAATCAATATAAGTGATATGATATGGCCATCATCATCTTGTGCTTGTGATCTCCATCTCCAAGCACCGTCATGATCACCATCGCCACCGCGCGACACCTTGATCTCCATCGTAGCATCATTGTCGCCTCGCCAACTATTGCTTCTACGACTATCGCTACCGCTTAGTGATAAAGTAAAGCAATTACATGGCGCTTGCATTTCATACAATAAAGCGACAACCATATGGCTCTCGCCATTGTCGATAACTCGGTTACAAAACATGATCATCTCATACAATAAAATATAGCATCATGTCTTGACCATATCACATCACAACATGCCCTGCAAAAACAAGTTAGACGTCCTCTACTTTGTTGTTGCAAGTTTTACGTGGCTGCTACGGGCTGAGCAAGAACCGTTCTTACCTACGCATCAAAACCACAACGATACTTCGTCAAATAGACTCCGTTTTAACCTTCTCAAGGACCGGGCGTAGCCACACTCGGTTCAACTAAAGTGAGAGAGACAGACACCCGCCAGCCACCTTTAAGCACGAGTGCTCGTAACGGTGAAACCAGTCTCGCGTAAGCGTACGCGTAATGTCGGTCCGGGCCGCTTCATCTCACAATACCGCTGAACCAAAGTATGACATGCTGGTAGGCAGTATGACTTGTATCGCCCACAACTCACTTGTGTTCTACTCGTGCAAATGACATCAACGCATAAAACCAGGCTCGGATGCCATTGTTGGGAAACGAGTAATTTCAAAAATTTCCTACGATCACGCAAGACCATGGTGATGGCATAGCAACGAGAGGGAGAGTGTCCGTCCACGCACCCTCGTGAGACCGAAAGCGAAGCGTTATATCAACGCGGTTGATGTAGTCGATGTCTTCACGATCCGACCGATCCAAGCACCGTTACTCGGCACCTCCGAGTTCCTAGCACACGCTCAGCTCGATGATGATCCCGTGCTCCGATCTAGCAAAGCGTCGGGAGGAGTTCCACAAGACGACGGCGTGGTGACGATCTTGATGTTCTACCGCAGGGCTTCGCCTAAGCACCGCTACAATATGACCGAGGTGGAGTATGGTGGAGGGGGCACCGACACGGCTAAGGAACGATCACGAAGATCAACTTGTGTGTTCTAGGGTGCCCCCCTGCCCCCGTATATAAAGGAGCAAGGGGGAGGGCCGGCCAGCCCTAGGGGCGCACCAAGGGAGGGGGGAGTCCTCCTCCTAGTAGGAGTAGGACTCCCCTTTCCTAGTCCTACTAGGAAGAGGGAAGGGGAAAGGAAAGAGAGGAGAGGAGAGAGAGGGGGCGCCCCCTCCTAGTCCAATTCGGACTCCCCATGGGGGGGCGCGCGCCACCTCCTGGTGCAGCCCTCTCTCTCCCCTCTTGGCCCAATAAGGCCCATTACTTCCCGGGGGTTCGGTAACCTCCCCGGCACTCCGGTTTTCTCCGAAACTTCCGGAACCTTTCCGTGTCCGAATATAGCCGTCCAATATATCAATCTTTATGTCTCGAACATTTCGAGACTCCTCGTCATGTCCGTGATCACATCCGGGACTCGAACTCCTTGGTACATCAAAATACATAAACTCATAATATAACCGTCATCGAAACCTTAAGCGTGCGGACCCTACGGTTCGAGAACTATGTAGACATGACCTAGAACCATTCTTGGTCAATAACCAATAGCGAACCTGGATGCCCATATTGGTTCCTACATATTCTACGAAGATCTTTATCGGTCAAACCGCATAACAACATACGTTGTTCCCTTTGTCATCGGTATGTTACTTACCCGAGATTCGATCGTCGGTATCCAATACCTAGTTCAATCTCGTTACGGTAAGTCTCTTTACTCGTTCCGTAATACATCATCTCACAACTAACTCATTAGTTGCAATGCGTGCAAGGCTTATGTGATGTGTATCACCGAGAAGGCCAGAGATACCTCTCCGACAATCGGAGTGACAAATCCTAATCTTGATTCATGCCAACTCAACATATACTTTCGGAGACACTTGTAGAGTACCTTTATAATCACCCGATTACGTTGTGATGTTTGGTAGCACACAAAGTGTTCCTCCGTAAACGGAGTTGCATAATCTCATAGTTGCAGGAACTTTGTATAAGTCATGAAGATAGCATAAGCAACATACTAAACGATCAAGTGCTAAGCTAATGAATTGGGTCATGTCAATCACATCATTCTCCTAATGATGTGATCCCATTAATCAAATGACAACACATGTCTATGGTTAGGAAACATAACCATCTTTGATTAATGAGCTAGTCTAGTAGAGGCATACTAGTGACTATCTGTTTGTCTATGTATTCACACATGTATTATGTTTCCGGTTAATACAATTCTAGCATGAATAATAAAAATTTATCATGATATAAGGAAATAAATAATAACTTTATTATTGCCTCTAGGGCATATTTCCTTCATCTTCGTGTATCCCCACTTCGCGGAGTGAAGTGCTTTGGAGTTAAGGGAAAGTTAGCACCACATTTTGTGGGACCATACAAAGTTTTGGAACGTATGGGAGAAGTTGCTTACAAGTTGGAATTACCCGAAGGATTGTCCGGAGTTCACGATGTGTTCCACGTTTCTCAGTTGAATAAGTGCCACACAGAGATGGTTGATATTCCTCTAAGAGATACAGTGCCGCTGGAAGCGATACAGTTGGATAGAGATTTGACCTACGAGGAGAAGCCAATCAGGATTCTCGAGTTTGCGAGCCGAGTCACGTGCAACAAAGTAATTAAGTTCTGCAAAGTTCAGTGGAGTCACCATACTAAAGATGAAGCCACCTGGGAACGAGAGGAAGACCTACGGAAGGATCACTCTCACCTAATTTCTAGCCAACCCGAATCTCGAGGGCGAGATTCATCTTAAGGGGGGTAGGTTTGTAACATCCCAAATTTTCAATTTGGAATGTTATACATTAGATCATCATAGCATATCATATTTTATTTGCATTTTGGTTTGATCCTAGAAATTCTACGCAACTCAAGGACCCACAGAGAGAGTTGGGGATTTCATTATTTTCATTTTCGAGTTTTTCTCGAATTTTGAAAAGAGGATCGTTCGATTTTAATTATTTTTCTCTTTGAATATTTATTTTATAAAAATAAAAGAGAGAGGATAAAATGACTTCCTCAAAATAAAGAAATATCAGAGATTTAATATTAAAATCAAATAACATTTTTAATCAGAGTTTTATCGCTATTTTATTTGAATTAAAAAATATGCGTTTTTCAACATTGCATTTTAGGTCCAAATAAATCTTCACCTTGTCCGGCCTATTTTTAGAGGATGTGGAAAATTTATTTCGGGATTTTTGGAGTCCGTTTAGTACTTCTTTTCTTTATTTTTCTGCATGTCGGAATTATTTAAAAAGAGGAATCGACCTACGGCCGATCCGCAGACTCCCCAAGCCCCCCCTTTATAAGCCGCAGCCCACCGCCGCCAGCCCACCGCGCCAAACCCTAGCCGCCGCCGTCGCCGGACCACTTGTTGCCATGCGGCGCGGATCTAGTCGCCATTGACCGTCGTTTGACCGGTCGGTTTTCTTCGGTAAACCCCCTTTTTTTATTTTTCCGGTTTATTTCGTTAGATCGGTTTTATTTTTCCGGTTTAGTTATTTAGCGGACGTTCGTCCGTATGTTCGTTTTAACGAACGGTTTTCACCGTTTAGTCGCAGACAGCGAACGTTCGTTTGTTAGCCTGTTCATCACTTTTTTCTTTTTCTCGGATTTTTTGCGATTATTTTTTATTGCAATTTCTGATCCGATTTTTGTTTTAGTTCATCTTTTCGCTCGTTTATCGGAATCAGGCGATTCAACCGCCTAGAGTTTTGTCTCGAAGCCCTCTTTCTATTTAACCAACCTAAACAAGCTTTTGCCACTGTAAAATTTGAATTTAGTCCAGATTAGTCAATGAAGCTTGTTTCGTTCTCTGTTTGAGTTTTGTTGCTTCGTTCGATTTGATTCTTTTTGCAAACCGGAGTTCTTAAGTTGAACTTTCTGGTTAGATCTCTTATTTGAGTTTTACCCGTGCCCTTGTTTGATTGCTTATTGTATGCTTGTTTGTTTGCGATAGAGTACCCGGAGTGCGAAGCGTGCTACTACGAGTCTCTAGGTTTTGCGGATCATCGGCAAGGCAAGTAACACTTTGATCATACCTCTTTACTACCCGCTTTATTGCATTAGATAAATCCTCAAAACAATTGCATGGTTAGGATCTGATTTAAATTTGTTGGTTTGGGAAGTAGATGAGGTAGTACCTATTCACCTGTTTATTATCAAACCTATGGGAGTTACTTCTACGTTACCTATACTGCTATGCTATGCTCGTAGACGTGGATTGGGTTTGAGTGTATTCATGACAGTTGTGAGTATTGTTAATTAATGGTTTACTTAAGGTGGCAACTTTAATACACATCTGGGTGGATTGAGGCACCTGGGGAATCAAGTGATTGCTTGTATTTTTGCAAATCCCGGGGTACCGTGTGATTCTCCTATGGACTGCCACCCAGGCTCAAAGGGATCATGAGATTATTCATGCTAGAAACTTCCGTGTGCAGCCACAAGCTATTATGGGCTCTAGCATAGTTGATTAAGTCGTGTGAACTTTTAAAGTGGTAGACTAGGAGATGTAGGGGATGTAGGTGGTACTGTCTACCCACCGTAAGGTGTTAACGCTTCTGAAAGACTGTGTCTCGGTCATCCGTTTCTCAAACACCATGTAGTGCGAGAAATCCAACAGAGGCGACCGAGTCTTGTAGGGAAAAGTGCGCAAACCTCTATAGAGTGTACAAACTAATTATGGTTAGCCGTGTCCCCGGTTATGGACATCTTGAGTATCTAGTTCTTGGGTTATCATGTGGATCTCTGGTACGTCTCCGTCGTATCTACTTTTCCAAACACTTTTGCCCTTGTTTTGGACTCTAACTTGCATGATTTGAATGGAACTAACCCCGGACTGACGTTGTTTTCAGCAGAATTGCCATGGTGTTATTTATGTGCAGAAACAAAACTTCTCGGAATGACCTGAAACTTCACGGAACATCTTTTCGGAAATGATAAAAAATCGTTGCAAAAGATGAAGGCTAGGGGGCCCACCACCTGTCCATGAGGGTGGGCCCCCCCCCCCCTAGGGCGCGCCCCCCCTACCTCGTGGGCCTCCTGGAGCTCCTACGACGCCAACTCCAACTCAATATATTTGCTTTCGGGGAGAAAAAATCAAGGAGAATAAATCATCGCGTTTTACGATACGGAGCCGCCGCCAAGCCCTAAAACCTCTCGGGAGGGCTGATTTGGAGTCCGTTCGGGGCTCCGGAGAGGGGGATTCGTCGCCGTCGTCATCATCAAGCATCCTCCATCACCAATTTCATGATGCTCCCCGCCGTGCGTGAGTAATTCCATCGTAGGCTTGCTGGACGGTGATGAGTTGGATGAGATCTATCATGTAATTGAGTTAGTTTTGTTAGTGTTTGATCCCTAGTATCCACTATGTTCTGAGATTGATGTTGCTATGACTTTGCTATGCTTAATGCTTGTCACTAGGGCCCGAGTGCCATGATTTCAGATCTGAACCTATTATGTTTTCATGAATATATGTGTGTTCTTGATCCTATCTTGCAAGTCTATAGTCACCTACTATGTGTTATGATCCAGCAACCCCGAAGTGACAATAATCGGGACCACTCCCGGTGATGAACATAGCTTGAGGAGTTCATGTATTCACTATGTGCTAATGCTTTGTTCCGGTTCTGTATTAAAAGGAGGCCTTAATATCCCTTAGTTTCCATTAGGGCCCCGCTGCCACGGGAGGGTAGGACAAAAGATGTCATGCAAGTTCTTTTCCATAAGCACGTATGACTATATTCGGAATACATGCCTACATTACATTGATGAATTGGAGCTAGTTCTATGTCACCCTATGTTATGCTTGTTACATGATGAACCGCATCCGGCATAATTCTCCATCATCGGTCCAATGCCTACGAGCTTTCCACATATTGGTTTTTGCTTATTTATTTTCCATTGCTACTGTTACAATCACTACAAAATACCAAAAATATTACTTTTGCCTCGGCTACTTTTGTTACCGTTACCACTACTATCATATTACTTTGCTAATAAACACTTTGTTGCGGATACTAAGTTATCCAGGTGTGGTTGAATTGACAACTCAACTGCTAATACTTGAGAATATTCTTTGGCTCCCCTTGTGTCGAATCAATAAATTTGGGTTGAATACTCTACCCTCGAAAACTGTTGCGATCCCCTATACTAGTGGGTTATCAATCTCATCACTTTTAGTTATAAAATTTGATTGGGATATTAATTACCTTTTAATTGGGATTGAGATGGGGTTTACCATTCTCAATGTTTAACAACCACCATGATAGTTAAAAAAAGTTTATTCCTTTGTTGTAGGGAAAAATTGGCTTTTCGCAAAACATATTAACCATACAGCCTCCACCAGCCATATATGCATGTAGTGATAGCATTATTCTGTTCATTACTCTCGTGTGTTACATTGCCAGCATATTCCATGTGTTGACCCGTTTTCGGGCTGCAACGTATCATGCTGCAGAATTTTCAGACGACGAGTAAGGAGCCTTAGGTCGTGGTCTTTCACTCAGTGATGTCGTTGGAGTTGATGGACTCACTTTATCTTCCAAGACTTCCGCTGTTACCATATTAGATGGCCTTAATCCATATTTATTGTAATAAGTTCTCTTTTGAGACATTCGTTGTCATAAGTGTGTGATTGCTACTCTGTTATAAATCCTTCAAGCATGCGTGCGTGTCAAGATTATCGATCCAGGATGACAACGATGCACGAGATCGATCGTTTGAGGTCTGGTCGCTACAGAGATTAAACTAGGTATTAGATACCGACGATCGAATCTCGGGCATGTAACATACCAATGACAAAGGGAACAACGTATGTTGTTATGCGGTTTGACCAATAAAGATCTTCGTAGAATATGTAGGAGCCAATATGAGCATTCAGGTTCCGCTATTGGTTATTGACCGGAAACGTGTCTCGGTCATGTCTACATAGTTCTCGAACCCGTAGGGTCCACACGCTTAAAGTTCTGTGACGACCGATATTATGAGTTTTTGTGTTTTGATGTACCGAAGGTAGTTCAGAGTCTCGGATGAGATCGGGGATATGACGTGGAGTCTCGAAATGGTCGAGACGTAAACATCAATATATTGTAAGGCTATATTCGGACATCGGAAAGGTTCTGAGTGGTTCGGGTATTTATCGGAGTACCGGAGAGTTACGGGAATTAGCGGGGAGTATATGGGCCTTATTGGGCTTTAGGGGAGAGAGAGAGAGGCAGGTCGCGCGCCCCCCAAGGCCTAGTCTGAATTGGACTATGGTGAGGGGCGGCGCCCCCTCCTTCCTTCTCTTCTCTCTTCGCCTTCCTTGTCTCCTACACCTAATACTTGGAAGGGGGGAATCCTACTCCCGGTGGGAGTAGGACTCCCCTAGGGCGCGTGATAGAGAGAGGGCCGGCCCCTCCCCTCCTCCGCTCCTTTATATAAGGGGGAGGAGGAACCCCATGGACACACAAGTTGATCATTGATCTCTCTTAGCCGTGTGCGGTGCCCCCAACACCATAATCCACCTCGGTCATATCGTAGCGGTGCTTAGGCGAAGCCTTGCGTCGGTAACGTCATCAACACCGTCACCATGCCGTCGTGCTGACGAAGCTCCTCCCCGAAGTTCTACTGGATCGTGAGTTCGCGGGACGTCACCGAGCTGAACGTGTGCTGAACGCGGAGGTGCCGTACGTTTGGTACTGAGGATCGTTCGATCGTGAAGACGTACGACTACATCAACCGCGTTGTCATAACGCTTCCGCTTACGGTCTACAAGGGTATGTAGACGACACTCTCCCCTCTCGTTGCTATACATCACCATGATCTTGCGTGTACGTAGGAATTTTTTTTGAAATTAATACGTTCCCCAACAGTAACTTCATCATCACTGTCACCACGCCATCGTGCTGACAAAACTCTCCCTCGGCCTCAACTGGATCAAGAGTACGAGGGACGTCACCGAGCTGAACGTGTGCAGATCGCGGAGGTGCCGTGCGTTCGGTACATGGATCGGCTGGATCACGAAGACGTTCGACTACATCAACCGTGTTATTAAACGCTTCCGCCTTCGGTCTACGAGGGTACGTGGACACACTCTCCCCGCTCGTTGCTATGCATCACCTAGATGGATCTTGCTTGTCCGTAGGAATTTTTTTGAAATTACTATATTCCCCAACAGTGGCATCCGAGCCAGGTCTATGCGTAGATGTTATCTGCACGAGTAGAACACAAAGAGTTGTGCATGATAATAGTCATACTGCTTACCAGCATTTCATACTTTGATTCGGCAGTATTGTTGGATGAAGCGGCTCGGACCGACATTACGCGTACTGATACGTCTCTGTTGTATCTACTTTTCCAAACACTTTTGCCCTTGTTTTGGACTCTAACTTGCATGATTTGAATGGACCTAACCCAGACTGACGCTGTTTTCAGCAGAATTGCCATGGTTTTATTTTTGTGCAGAAATAAAAGGTCTCTGAATGACCTGAAAATCAACGGAGATTATTTTTGTATTTAATAAAAAATACTGGCGAAAGAATCAAGGCCAGGGGGCCCTCACCCTGTCCACGAGGGTGGGGCCGCCTACCCCCTGGGAGCGCCCCCTGCCTCGCGGGCCCCCTGGAGCTCCACCGACCTCAACTCCAACTCTATATATTCGTGTTCGGGGAGAAGAAAATCAGAGAGAAGGATTCATCACGTTTTACGATACAGAGCCGCCAACCAAGCCCTAATCTCTCTCGGGGGGTTGATCTGGAGTCCGTTCGGGGCTCCGCAGAGGGGAATCCGTCGCCATCGTCATCATCAACCATCCTCCATCACCAATTTCATGATGCTCACCGCCGTGCGTGAGTAATTCCATCGTAGGCTTGCTGGACGGTGATGGGTTGGATGAGATTTATCATGTAATCGAGTTAGTTTTGTTAGGGTTTGATCCCTAGTATCCACTATGTTCTGAGATTGATGTTCTATGACTTTGCTATGCTTAATGCTTGTCACTAGGGCTCGAGTGCCATGAATTCAGATCCGAACCTATTATGTTTTCATGAATATATGTGAGTTCTTGATCCTATCTTGCAAGTCCATAGTCACCTACTATGTGTTATGATCCGGCAACCCCGAGGTGACAATAATCGGGACCACTCCCGGTGATGACCATAGTTTGAGGAGTTCATGTATTCACTAGGTGTTAATGCTTTGGTCCGGTACTCTATTAAAAGAAGGCCTTAATATCCCTTAGTTTCCAATAGGACCCCGCTGTCACAAGAGGGTAGGACAAAAGATGTCATGCAAGTTCTTTTCCATAAGCATGTATGACTATATTCGGAATACATGCCTACATTACATTGATGAATTGGAGCTAGGTCTGTGTGACCCTATGTTATAACTGTTGCATGAATAATCGCATCCGGCATAATTCTCCATCACCGATCCAATGCCTACGAGCTCTTCACATATTGTTCCTCGCTTATTTACTTTTCCGTTGCCACCGTTACCGTTACTTCCATACTACTTTGCTACTAAATACTTTGCTGCAGATACTAAGTTATCTAGGTGTGGTTGAATTGACAACTCAACTGCTAATACTTGAGAATATTCTTTGGCTCCCCTCGTGTCGAATCAATAAATTTGGGTTGAATACTCTACCCTCGAAAACTGTTGTGATCCCCTATACTTGTGGGTTATCAAGACTATTTTCTGGCGCCGTTGCGGGGGAGCATAGCTCTATTGTTTGAGTCACTTGGGATTTATATCTGCTGGTCAATATGAGGAACTTGAAAGACGAAAGAACTAAGATTTTTCCCTCAACTACGAGGGGAGGTAAGGAACCGCCATCTAGCTCTGCACTTGATTCACCTTCTGTTCTGAGTAAGCTTGCGACACCTAAACCTGCTTCTGCTATTAATTCTGATATGTCGCATGTTATTGATGATGCCACTTCTGCTATGCATGATACTTATGATGAAACTACTTCTATGCTTGATACTACTGTGCCACTTGGTGAATTTCTTGATGAACAACTGGCTAGGCCTAGAGAGAATGAAATTATTGAAACCGATAATATTGATGAAAGTGATGATGAAGATTCTCCCCTAGATATGAATTGATCACAGCTCGAGGGTTATGTTATGGATGAAGAAACTGCTAGAGACTTTCTTACTTGCAATGATAGAAGTGATCTTAAGAAATTATTGGCTAAGTTGAAAGAAAAAACTCTGAATGCTAGAATGAGATATGATCCTGCTTATGCTACTTCACCTATCTTTGTTACTAATAAGGATTATGAATTCTCTATTGATACTGAGATAATTACTTTGGTTGAATCTGGTCCTTTTTATGGCTATGAATCTGAAACTGTTGTGGCACATCTTACTAAATTAAATGATATAGCTACCCTGTTCACTAATGATGAGAAAACTCGCTACTATTATATCCTCAGATTATTTCTATTCTCATTAAAGGGTGATGCTAAGATATGGTTTAATTCTCTTGATCCTAGTTGTGTGCGTAGTCCCCAGGATATGATTTATTACTTCTCTGCTCATAAGAAAAGCTGCTTTAAGGGGAATATATAATTTTGTGCAAATTGAAGAAGAGAGTCTCCCACAAGCTTGGGGGAGGCTTCTCCAATTACTTAATGCTTTGCGTGATCATCCGCTCAAGAAAAATGAAATACTTGATATCTTTTATAATGGACTAACCGATGCTTCCAGAGACCACCTGGATAGTTGTGCTGGTTGTGTTTTCAGGGAAAGAACAGTTGATCAAGCTGAAATACTATTGAATAATATGTTGACCAATGAAAATAATTGGACACTTCCTGAACCAACTCCTAAGCCAACTCCGAAGAAAAGGGGTATTCTATTTCTGAGTCCTGAAGATATGCAAGAGGCAAGGAAATCTATGAAGGAAAAAGGTATAAAAGTTGAGGATGTTAAGAATTTACCTCATGTTGAAGAAATACATGGTCTTAATTCATCACCTATTGAAGAAACACACGGTCTTGATAACCCGACACAGGTAGTAAAGGTAAATTCTCTCTATAGATATGATAAAGCTGAAATCCCTCCTACTAAGTTTGTTAGCCAATGTTTGGATGATTTTGATAACTTTATGGTTAAGCAAGAAAACTTCAATGCTTATTTTGGTAGAGAACTGAAACGCAATGCTTATATGATTGAACATTTGGGTGATTATATGTCTAGAGTTAAAGGTGAACTTAAACTCATTAGTAAACATGCTTCTATGGTCACCACTCAAGTAGAACAAGTACTTAAAGCTCAAAATGATTTGCTCAATGAATCAAATAATAAGAAGAATGATAATGTTGTTAGAGTTATGACTAGAGGGGGTAAAGTGACTCGGGAACCTTTGTATCATGAAGGTCACCCTAAGAGAATTGAGCAGGATTCTCAGAGAACTAATGTAGATGCACCTAGTCCTTCTAAAAAGAAGAAAAAGAAAAATGATAGGACTTTGCATGCTTCTAGTGAACCTGTTGTAGACACACCTGAGAATCCCAATGATATTTCTATTTCTGATACTGAAACACAATCTGGAGATGAACATGAACCTAGTAATAATGTTAATGATAATGTTCATGTTGATGCTCAACCTAGTAATGACAATGATGTAGAGATTGAACCTGTTGTTGATCTTGATAACCCACAATCAAAGAATCAACGTTATGATAAGAGAGACTTTGTTGCTAGGAAGCACGGTAAAGAAAGAGAACCATGGGTTCAGAAACCCATGCCTTTTCCTCCTAAACCATCCAAGAAAAAGGATGATGAGGATTTTGAGCGCTTTGCTGAAATGATTAGACCTATCTTATTGCGTATAAGGTCAACGACCCAACTCAGATCAAATACCAAGATCTCGTTAAGCATGTTAAGTATCCGTGAACGCCGAACAGGGCCAGGCCCACCTCTCTCCTAGGCACTCTCAACCTGCCCTGTCGCTCCGCCACAATGATCCACACAGAGGGCCGTTGGGACAAAGGTCCTTTCAGCCCCCAATCAAGTGAATCACTCATGGGTGCTCCTCGAGTTTAACCCGACTTTAGTCACCACATATATCATGTATAAAGTATATAGTATATACCCGTGATCACCTCCCAAGTGATCACGGCCCGATAGTATAGCACAGCAGATGGACAAGAATGTAGGGCCACAGATGGAAATACTAGCATCCTATACTAGGCAAGTAGGATTGCAGGTAAAGGTATCAACAGAAGTAGCAAAGACAGGATATGCATCAGGATAGGAATAACGAAAAGCAGTAACATGCTACACTACTCTAATGCAAGCAGTATAGAGGAGAGTAGGCGATATCTGGTGATCAAGGGGGGGGGCTTGCCTGATTGCTCTGGCAAGAAGGAGGGGCCGTCAACACCGTAGTCGTACTGGGTAGCAGCGGCGTCGGTCTCGGTGTCTAGCGGAAGAAGAGGGGGAAGAAACAATGAATACAATGCAAACAGATGCATAACGATGCATGACAAAGCAATGTGTGATGCTAGGCGTGCCCTAACGCGGTATGAGGTGATACCGGTGAAGGGGGGAAACATCCGGGAAAGTATCCCCGGTGTTTCGTGTTTTCGCGCAGAGGAGCCGGAGGGGGGAAGTTACGAGTTTGATACGTTAGGGTGTGTGACGGACGAACGGGCTGCGTATCCGGATTCGTCTCGTCGTTCTGAGCAACTTTCATGTTGAAAATAATTTAATCCGAGTTACGGATTAAAAGATATGATTTTCAAAAGATTTACTAATTTCTGGAATTTAATTAATTCTTTAATTTAATTCGAAATTGGATTAATGACATCAAGATGATGTCATGTTGACATCACCGTCAACAGGATTGACTAAGTCAAAGCGACAGATGGGGCCATTGATCGGGTCAATAGCACAACAAGAGGTCCGATCGTGATAACAATCGTGTTGACTTAGTCAAACTTACGCTGGGTCCCACTTGTCATACTCGCTAGTTAATTAATGTAGTTAATTAGGTTAATTAGTCATTAGGTTAATTAATCATAATTAGTTAATTTAATCAGAGTTAGTTAAGTTAATTAATTAATTAGTTAATTAATTTATTATTATTATTATTAATTATTTATTTATATATATATTTTAAATCCTTTTTTTATAAACGTTCTAGGGCGGGGCCCATCTGTCATAGGCCCCTGGGGCCATAGCGGTCGGGCCATCTGGCGCCACCAATGGGCGAGGGAAAGCGGGCGACGGGCGAATCGGTGCGGGTGCTCGCACCGACGCCATGAGAGGCGAGGGCGAAGCGCCTGGGGCCTCGGTGGCGGCGACGAAGAGAGCAAGCGCGGGCGCTGGGAGCGCGGGTAGGCGCTGGGAACGTGGTAGGCGCCGGCGGCCACCGCACAAGCGGCAAGAAGGCGCAAGGCAGCTGGTGGGCGCCGTGAGTCGCAGGCGCCAGACGCACACGGGCGTAGATGGCCGCGGTGGTGGTGCGAGAAGGCGAGGATGGCCGGAGCGACAGAGTGGGGAGGCGGCATCAGCGCGCCCCAAGGGCGCAATGGGGGCCGCCATGGGCGCGGCCGGCGTAGTTGGCCGGCATGAGCATGGTCAAAGCCGAGCATGGGTGGAGGTCAGGGGGCCGCGGGAGATGGGGCAGCGGGCGCGGTTCGCGCACGCGCTTCGGCACGGCCAGGATCAGGGGTGCGGCGACGTGGTTGTGCACGAGGGCAGAGGGGAAAGAGGAGGACCGGGGTCCTCACCACGGTTAGCAGGGTTCAGGGCAGTGGGCTCGGGAAGGAGTCGAGGAGGCAGTCCAGCGGGATCCGGCGACGGCGCGGTCACGGACGGGGCGACAAGGCCCTGGTCGACAACGTCGAGGTGGCGGGGCGCCGCCTCTGGGTTGGGGAGGCGACGGGCGTCGGTGGTCAGCGAGGTGGCGGGATCGGCGACGGGGACGCAGGGCGAAGGGGGTTGGCCCTGGTGCCCGATCCGATCCAGACGGGAACAGGGAGAGAGGGGAGGGGTAGTGGGTGGATTAGGGTTTCGGGAGTGGGGGGATAAGGGAGCATGCAGGGGGTGGGCTGACAGGCCCGTCGGCCGCCAGCTGATGATCGGCCAAGGCCCATCGAGAGGTGTTTTTTTTTTTTCTTTTCTTTTATTTCTCTACTTAATTCCCTTTTCTGTTGTTATTTTATACTTAACATTAAAAATGTAGAAGTAACTCCTAAGTTAGAGTAACTAAACATACTACTGCCACCTAATGTTTAGTCCCGCGATAAACTAGTTTAGTAATTTATTAATATTTAAAAGGTATTTAAATAATAGTTTTTGCTACTGTTTTATTTACTTTAGAGTAGTTAAACATTTTATAAAAAAGTGAATCCTCCACCAATCTTATTGGTGATGTATTTGTGAGATGCCGAACATTTTAGTTCTAGTTTTTTTTGTTTGAAAACTTTTACTGTTTGACTTTAATTCAAAGTTGAATTTGGATCGGTTCTGAACTAACGCGAGATTATCAACAGTAACCGAGGTGACGTGGCATCGTTAACTTGGGATTAAAATAGCCTAATTATCCGGGCGTCACAGTCCCATCGAGATTGGTAAATTGTGTGTAACGGTTAGATTTTGTGTGGAGGCTATATATACCCCTCCACCACCTCTTCATTCATGGGGAGAGCCATCAGAACAAACCTACACTTCCAACTTACCATTTCTGAGAGAGAACCACCTACTCATGTGTTGAGGCCAAGATATTCCATTCCTACCATATGAATCTTGATCTCTAGCCTTCCCCAAGTTGCTTTCCACTCAAATCTTCTTTCCACCAGATCCAAATCCTATGAGAGAGAGTTGAGTGTTGGGGAGACTATCATTTGAAGCACAAGCGCAAGGAGTTCATCATCAACACACCATTTGTTACTTCTTGGAGAGTGGTGTCTCCTAGATTGGCTAGGTGTCACTTGGGAGCCTCCGACAAGATTGTGGAGTTGAACCAAGGAGTTTGTAAGGGCAAGGAGATCGCCTACTTTGTGAAGATCTACCGCTAGTGAGGCAAGTCCTTCGTGGGCGACGGCCATGGTGGGATAGACAAGGTTGCTACTTCGTGGACCCTTCGTGGGTGGAGCCTCCGTGGACTCGCAAGAATCGTTACCCTTCGTGGGTTGAAGTCTCCATCAACGTGGAGGTACGATAGCACCACCTATTGGAACCACGCCAAAAACATCCGTGTCTCCAATTGCGTTTGAATCCTCCAAACCCTTCCCGAGGATGATAAATCAACTGCTATACCTGTCGGTATTTGTGAGGATGTGCATGTTGTGGTTGCAAACGTTACTATTTTAACAGACTTTGTTATTCTTGATATTCCCGAGGATGATAGTATGTCGATTATCCTTGGTAGACCCTTTTTGAATAATGCAGGGGCTATTATTGATTGCAACAAAGGCAATGTCACTTTTCATGTTAATGGTAATGAGCATACGATACACTTTCCGAGGAAACAACCTCTAGTCCACAGTATCAATTCTATTGGAAAAATTCCATCGATTATTATTGGAGGTTTTGGATTTCCTCTACCTACTGTAAAAAAGAGATATGATATTCTTATTGTTGGGGATGTGCATATCCCCGTTGAGGTAACGTAGTGTTATTCAAAATTTCTCCGGTTCCATGTTATTCGGAATGAGTTTGTTAACAAGACTTGATCAACCTTGTTAGTGGATTCCTTTTGATGAGCATGAGATGGATGAAGTTAGAAAGCACAACCTTCTGTACCCTTCTTTTACTTTCTGATATTTACATTAAATAAAGAAAAACTAGTATTTTCTGTCTGTTTCTGAATTATCCGTGCAATAAAAAATTACCCCGAAAACAGAAGTTCTCCAAATGCCCCGAAAATGAAATATGATTTTTTCTAGAATATTTGAGAATATCTGGCACTGAGAACACATGAGGGGGAGCAAGCACCTGGCCACGAGGGTCCAGGGCGCGCCCCCTGCCTCGTGGGCCCATTGTAGCTCCCCTCCACTTATCCCAGCCACCACACATTCCTTCTTCCTCCCAAAAAAATCACCAACCAGCTCAAGCACGAGTTCTAGCTCATTTTGCTGCGATTTTTGATCACCTTGCTCAAAGCTCCACTCACAAAACTGCTTTGGGGAATTGTTCTTCGGTATGTGACTCCTCCAATGGTCCAATTAGTTTTTGTTTTAGTGCTCTATTCATTGCAAATTTTTGCTGCTTAGGTGACCCTGTTCTTGAGATTGCATGTCAAATTTATGTGGTCAAAAGTAGTTGTAATGCATGATATGGCCTCAAGGCACTTGTAGGAGTAGTTGCTATCAAATTTGTTGAGTTTGGTTCAATTTTATTTTGAGTTACTAAAATTTTCAGAAATTTTTTAGAGGAAGAAATATGTTTAGGAAAATGTACCAAGATGGTCCTTAAAGGAAGCAAGGATCCAGGCTCGCAATACGTGATGCGGACGATGAACCACCGAGGGAAGCTCAAGTGCGGGCTTGTGAATGGCCGCCAGAGGACTTTATGGTTCGAGCAGGAATCAAGGAGGAATTTGACGCATATGTGTGTAACACTGATCTTGGGAGCTTCAAGGCAGATAAGTGCCGTCAGTACCACTATCTCACTGATTCGTTTGTGAGAAGGTTTGAATTTTCATCATCACGCAATTCTCAAACTGTCCTATTTGATCTTTATGAAAATTCTTATACTATGGACTTAGAGGATTTTAATGCTTCTTGCAAACTTCCACAATGGGGTAGCACTAGTGAGCCTTGCAAATCTGAGTTTAGAGATTTTCTTGCTAGTATAACTGTGGGGGAGTCTAGAGATATAACGCAAGATACTATAGCGAGCATTCATTTTCCCGCTATACATTATTTTGCTCTCTTCATAGGTAGGTGCATAAATGGTAAGGATGAAGCATGTCACATGTGTGTCCCTGACCTCAGTGTTCTCAGGAGTGTTGTATTAGGAGATAAACATTGTAATTTGGGAGCCATTGTTGCACGTAGGTTGCATAATAATAGAATTAATGGAGATTTCTTTGGTGGAATTTATGCAACCCGTCTAGCTAATTTTCTTGATATACCCATACGTGAGTATGATATTGAGTTGCCTCCTGTTTATTTAGATTATGAGGCTATGGTTCGTCATCAGTTTGTTGAGAGGAACGATCAGTTCCTCCAGTACCGACTAATCTTTGACAGACGACGCACCTATCACGTCGCTCTCCCTGCTCCTACTTTCTTTGACTTTCAGGAAAAAGGGAGACATGTTATAACCAGGGAGGAGGCAAACGAATACGAGAGGAGGACTGATGCAGCTCGCCTCCAAGCTACATCCCATCATGCGATAGCCGTTGCATCTTAGTACGACCTCAACTACAACTTTGGATATCCGCCAGGCCAGCCGTGGCCATAGACCAACTTAGGCCAAAAGCCTAAGCTTGGGGGAGTACGTATTTCTCACTGACATTACATTTATGTTCACACACTCATGCTAGTTGTCGGTGCTCATACTTTTTCACTGTAATATCCATGCTAGTTTATTTTCTTTCTCTCGCCTTCTTCTTGTGTGTTTGATAAATCTTAATAAAAAACAAAAAAAAAATTAGTTGTAGCTTTTAGCTAGATTACTTTCCATGTTGTAGTAGTAATAATTAAAAGAAAACCCAAAAAGATTTCTCGTTCTTCGTTTGCTTGTTGGGAGCTTTCCCGTGTAAATAGTTTTATTTCTTTTCTTTTATTTGGGGGTCGAGAGGAGAAGACCATAATGAAATTGTTAAAGTGGCTCTTATATGCATTATTGTTGACTTAACCAAGAGCCCATATTGCCTTGTCTTCTCCTGTTTATTGAATGCTCACAGATTCCAGCTTAGTCCAATGCGCGTGCACTATTATTATTATTCACATCGTTCGGTCGTGCAAGTGAAAGGCAATAATGACGATATATGATGGTTTGATTGAGATGAGAAAAGCTGGTATGAACTCGACCTCTCTTGTTTTTGTAAATATGATTAGTTCATCGTTCCTGATTCAGCCTATTATGAATAAACATGTTTGCAATGATAATTAGAGGTTATAGTTGCTTATGCCATGCTTAATTAGCTAGGAGTTTATAATGGTTTACCTTGCGTGCCAACATGCTACTAAAATGGTTGTGATGTGGTATGATAGGGTGGTATCCTCCTTTGAATGATTCAAGTGACTGGACTTGGCACATGTTCACACATGTAGTTGAAACAAAATCAACATAGCCTTCACGATATTTATGTTCATGGTGGATTATATCCTGCTCATGCTTGCACTCAATGTTTATTAATTTTAATGCATGTTCATGACTGTTATCGCTCTCTAGTTGGTCGCTTCCCAGTCTTTTTCTAGCCTCCACTTGTACTAAGCGGGAATACTGCTTGTGCATCCACTCCCATAAACGCCAAAGTTATTCCATATGAGTCCACTATACCTTCCTATATATGCGGTATCTACCTGCCGTTCCAAGTAAATTTGTATGTGCCAAACTCTAAACCTTCAAATTAAATTGTGTTTTGTATGCTCAAATAGCTCATGTATCAACTAGGGTTGTCTTTATCTTCCATGCTAGGCGGGTTATTCTCAAGAGGAGTGGACTCCGCTCCTCACTCACGAGAAAATGGTTGGTCACCGGGATGCCCAGTCCCATGCTTTATGCAAATCAAATCGAAATAATTGCAAACAAAACTCCCCCGGGACTCTTGTTAGTTGGAGGCACTCGTTGTTTCGAGCAAGCCATGGATTGATGCTTGTTGGTCGAGGGGGAGTATAAACTTTACCATTCTGTTTGGGAACCGGCTATAATGTGAGTAGCATGGAAGATATCGAGATCTCTCGGTTGTTATGTTGACAATGAAAGTATGCCGCTCAAAATATTATTCATCTCTACTTTAAAATCGAGCTCTGGCACCTCTACAAATCCCTGCTTCCCTCTGCGAAGGGCCCATCTATTTACTTTTATGTTGAGATATCACCCTCTTATTAAAAAGCACCAGCTGGAGTGCACCGCTGTCATTTGCATCCATTACTATTAATTTATATTGGGTATAACTATGACTGCATTTATGTTTTGCGGTCTCAGAAAGGGCTAGCGAGATACCATCTTGTTATATCATATCATGATTGTTTTGAGAAAGTGTTGTCATCCGAGATTTATTATTATTGCTCGCTAGTAAATTATGTCATTGACATGAGTAAACATGAGACCTAAGTGTTATTGTGAATATGGTCAGTTCATAATCTTTGCTGAAAACTTGAATGCTGGCTTTACATATTTACAACAATAAGAGCAAACAGAGTTTGTAAAAGTTTTTCTTTATCACTTTCAGTTTATCAACTGAATTGCTTGAGGACAAGCAAAGGTTTAAGCTTGGGGGAGTTGATACGTCTCTGTCGTATCTACTTTTCCAAACATTTTTGCCCTTGTTTTGGACTCTAACTTGCATGATTTGAATGGAACTAACCCGGACTGGCGTTGTTTTCAGCAGAATTGCCATGGTGTTATTTTTGTGCAGAAATAAAAGTTCTCGGAATGACCTGAAAATCAACGGAGATTATTTTTGGATTTAATAAAAAATACTGGCGAAGAATCAAGGCCAGGGGCCCACACCTGTCCATGAGGGTGGGGCGCGCTACCCCCAGGCGCCCCGCCTCGTGGGCCCCCTGGAGCTCCACCGACCTCAACTCCAACTCTATACATTCGTGTTCGGGGAGAAAAAAATCAGAGAGAAGGATTCATCGCGTTTTACGATACGGAGCCGCCGCCAAGCCCTAATCTCTCTCGGGAGGGCCGATCTCGAGTCCATTCGGGGCTCTGGAGAGGGGAATTCATCGCCATCGTCATCATCAACCATCCTCCATCACCAATTTCATGATGCTCACCGCCGTGCGTGAGTAATTCCGTCGTAGGCTTGCTGGACGGTGATGGGTTGGATGAGATTTATCATGTAATCGAGTTAGTTTTGTTAGGGTTTGATCCCTAGTATCCACTATGTTCTGAGATTGATGTTGCTATGACTTTGCTATGCCTAATGCTTGTCACTAGGGCCCGAGTGCCATGATTTCAGATCTGAACCTATTATGTTTTCATGAATATATGTGAGTTCTTGATCCTATCTCGCAAGTCTTTAGTCACCTACTATGTGTTATGATCCGGCAACCCCGAAGTGACAATAATCGGGACCACTCCCGGTGATGACCGTAGTTTGAGGAGTTCATGTATTCACTAAGTGTTAATGCTTTGGTCCGGTACTCTCTTAAAAGGAGGCCTTAATATCCCTTAGTTTCCAATAGGACCCCGCTACCACGGGCGGGTAGGACAAAAGATGTCATGCAAGTTCTTTTCCATAAGCACGTATGACTATATTCGGAATACATGCCTACATTACATTGATGAATTGGAGCTAGTTCTGTGTCACCCTATGTTATAACTGTTGCATGAATAATCGCATCCGGCATAATTCTCCATCACCGATCCAATGCCTACGAGCATTTCACATATTGTTCCTCGCTTATTAACTTTTCCGTTGCCACCGTTACCGTTACTTCCATACTACTTTGCTACTAAATACTTTGCTGCAGATACTAAGTTATCCAGGTGCGGTTGAATTGACAACTCAACTGCTAATACTTGAGAATATTCTTTGGCTCCCCTTGTGTCGAATAAATAAATTTGGGTTGAATACTCTACCCTTGAAAACTGTTGCGATCCCCTATACTTGTGGGTTATCACGTACGCTTACGCGAGACTGGTTCTACCGACGTGCTTCGCACACAGGTGGCTCGTGGGTGTTTGTTTCTCCAACTTAAGTTGAATCGAGTGTGACTACGCCCGGTCCTTGTTGAAGGTTAAAACAGCAAACTTGACGAAAAATCGTTGTGGTTTTGTTGCGTAGGTAAGAACGGTTCTTGCTAAGCCCCTAGCAGCCACGTAAAACTTGCAACAACAAAGTAGAGGACGTCTAACTTGTTTTTGCAGGGCATGTTGTGATGTGATATGGTCAAGACGTAATTATATAAATTGTTGTATGAGATGATCATATTTTGTAACACAGTTATCGGCAAATGGTAGGAGCCATATGGTTGTCGCTTTATTGTATGAAATGCAATCGCCATGTAATTGACTTACTTTATCACTAAGCGGTACCAATAGTCGTAGAAGCAATAGTTGGTGAGACGACAACGGTGCTGCTACCTCTTGAGCATGCCTTGGTTTTCCCTTGAAGAGGAAAGGGTGATGCAGAAGTATTTCCCTCAGTTTTTTAGAACCAAGGTATCAATCCAGTAGGAGACAACACGCAAGTCCCTCGTACCTGCAGAAACAAATAAGAACCTTGCAACCAACGCGATAAAGGGGTTGTCAATCCCTTCACGGCCACTTGCAAAAGTGAGATCTGATAGAGATAATAAGATAAATATTTTGGGTATTTTTATGATATAGATTGGAAAGTAAAGATTGCAAAATAAAAGTGTGACGCCCCCGATTCAATCGTACACTAATCATGCACGCAAACGTGTACGATCAAGATCAGGGACTCACGGGAAGATATCACAACACAACTCTAAAAACATAAATAAGTCATACAAGCATCATAATACAAGCCAGGGGCCTCGAGGGCTCGAATACAAGTGCTCGATCATAGACGAGTCAGCAGAAGCAAAAATATCTGAGTACAGACATAAGTTAAACAAGTTCGAGTTTAAGAAGGCTAGCACAAACTGGGATAAAATCGAAAGAGGCGCAGGCCTCCTGCCTGAGATCCTCCTAAACTACTCCTGGTCGTCGTCAGCGGGCTGCATGTAGTAGTAGGCACCTCCAGTGTAGTAGGAGTCGTCGTCGACGGTATGGCGTCGCCCTGGCTCCAACATCTGGTTGCGCAACCGGTAGAAGGAAAGGGGAAAAGGGGAGAAAAGCAATCGTGAGTACTCATCCAAAGTACTCGCAAGCAAGGAGCTACACTACATATGCATGGATATATGTGTAAAGGGCCATATCAGTGGACTGAACTGCAGAATGCCAGAATAAGAGGGGGATAGCTAATCCTGTCGAAGACTACGCTTCAAGCCACCTCCATCTTGCAGCATGTAGAAGAGAGTAGATTGAAGTTCTCCAAGTAGCATCGCATAGCATAATCCTACCCGGCGATCCCCTCCTCGTCGCCCTGTTAGAGAGCGATCATCGGGTTGTATCTCGCACTTGGAAGGGTGTGTTTTATTAAGTATCTGGTTCTAGTTGTCATAAGGTCAAGGTACAACTCCAAGTCGTCCCATTATCAAGATCACGGCTATTCAATAGATTAACTTCACCGCAGGGTGCACCACATAACCCAACACGCTTGATCCCATTTGGCCGGACACACTTTTCGGGTCATGCCCGCCATGAAGATCAACACGCCGCAGCCCCACCTAGGCCAACAGAGAGGTCAGACGCCGGTCTAAACCTAAGCGCACAGGGGTCTGGGCCCATCGCCCTTAGCACACCAAGACGCTATGCGGGCCGGAAGCAGAACTAGCCCCCTTAATACAAGAGCAGGCTTACATTCCAAACCGGCGCGCGCCGCTGAAAGTGCAACTATCCCTAGGTGGTTTTGGTAATTCATAACAACATATAGCTCATTAAGCTAATGTTGTTCCAAGATGAACATTTCAGGAAAGCTTAATGGATGGCATGGCATGGATGATGAAAGTGGATCCCTCAAAATGCTAATGACAAAGGATTGGCTCAAGCCCAAAAGCTCAAGACTCTTCATTTTATATTTTAGTGATTCAAGATCACATTGAGTCTATAGGAAAAGCCAATACTATCAAGGAGGGATGAGGTGTTGCTTAATGAGCCTCTTGCTTCATGTGCTTAGTGATATGCTCCAAAACCCTCAGCTACTTTCTCACATCCACATATGACCTAAACCTAAAGCCAAAATCGGTCTCACCGATTCTTCCTATCCGGCGCCACCGATTCCATATGTCATAGCCACTGCCACAAACCCTAGGCAAATCGGTTCTACCGATAGGGATCTCGGTCTCGCCTAGATGGGATTGTAATCTCTCAGTTTCCTTTTCGTAACTTTTCGGTCTCACCGAAAGAGCGGATCGGTCCCACCGAGATTGCAATGTAAACTCTCTGTTTCCCTTTTGTAACATTTCGGTCTCACCGTAAAGAGCAAATCGATCCCACCGAGTTTACCAGACCAACTCTCTGGTTAGCTAATTACCAAAATCGGTCTCACCGAGTTTGTGCAATCGTTCTCACCGAGATTATGTTATGCCCTAACCCTAACCATATCGGTCCTACCGAGATGCAAGTCAGTCCCACCGAAAACCCTAACGGTCACTAGGTTTACTAAAATCGGTCTGACCGAGTATGTTGATTCGGTCCCTGTGACGCCCCCGATTCAATCGTCCACTAATCACACACGCAAACGTGTACGATCAAGATCAGGGACTCACGGGAAGATATCACAACACAACTCTAAAATAAAATAAGTCATACAAGCATCATAATACAAGCCAGGGGCCTCGAGGGCTCGAATACAAGTGCTCGATCATAGACGAGTCAGTGGAAGCAACAATATCTGAGTACAGACATAAGATAAACAAGTTTGCCTTAAGAAGGCTAGCACAAACCGGGATACAGACGAAGAGGCGCAGGCCTCCCGCTCGATCCTCCTAAACTACTCCTGGTCGTCGTCAGCAGCCTGCACGTAGTAGTAGGCACCCCTAGTGTAGTAGGAGTCCTCGTCGATGGTGGCGTCTGGCTCCTGGGCTCCGGCATCTGGTTGCGACAACCGGGTAGAAGGGAAAGGGGAAAAGAGGGAGAATAGCAACCGTGAGTACTCATCCAAAGTACTCGCAAGCAAGGAGCTACACTACATATGCATGGGTATATGTATAAAGGGCCATATCGGTGGACTGAACTGTAGAATGCCAGAATAAGAGGGGGATAGCTAATCCTATCGAAGACTACGCTTCTGGCAGCCTCCGTCATGCAGCATGTAGAAGAGAGTAGACTGAAGTCCTCCAAGTAGCATCGCATAGCATAATCCTACCGGCGATCCCTCCTCGTCAGCCTGTTAGAGAGCGATCACCGGGTTGTATCCGCACTTGGAAGGGTGTGTTTTATTAAGTATCCGGTTCTAGTTGTCATAAGGTCAAGGTACAACTCCTAGTCGTCTTGTTACCGAAGATCACGGCTATTCGAATAGATAAACTTCCGCAGGGTGCACCACATTACCCGACATGCTCGATCCCATTTGGCCGGACACACTTTTTCGGGTCATGCCCGCCGCGGAAGATCAACACGCCGCAGCCCCACCTAGGCCAACAGAGAGGTCAAGACGCTGGTCTAAACCTATGCGAGCAGGTGCAGGCCCATCGCCTTAGCACACCAAGACGCTATGTAGGGCGGCCGAAGCGCACCTAGCCTAGCAGGCGTTCCAGTCCAATCCGGTGCGCGCCGCTCAGTCGCTGACGTCACGAAATGCTTCGGCTGATACCACGACGCCGGTTGCCCATATCTTGTCCCACGTGGCGGTTAGTGCGTATAAGGTCAACGACCCAACTCAGATCAAATACCAAGATCTCGTTAACCTTGTTAAGTATCCGCGAACGCCGAACAGGGCCAAGCCCACCTCTCTCCTAGGCAGTCTCAACCTGCCCTGTCGCTCCGCCACAAAGATCCACACAGAGGGCCATTGGGACAAAGGTCCTTTCAGCCCCCAATCCGTGAATCACTCGCGGGTGCTCCTCGAGCCGACCTGACTTTAGTCACCACATGTATCATGTATAAAGTATATAGTATATACCCGTGATCACCTCCCGAGTATCACGGCCCGATAGTATAGCACAGCAGACGGACAAGAATGTAGGGCCACAGATGGAAATACTAGCATCCTATACTAGGCAAGTAGGATTGCGGTAAAGGTATCAAGAGAAGTAGCAAAGACAAAGGCTATGCATCGTGATAGAAATAACGAAAGCAAGAATATGCTACACTACTCTAATGCAAGCAGATAGAGGAGAGTAGGCGATATCCGTGATCAAGGGGGGGCTTGCCTGATTGCTCGCAAGAAGGAGGGTCGCCAACATCGTAGTCGAACCGGGTAGCAGCGGCGTCGGTCTCGGTGTTCAGCGTAAGAAGAGGGGAAGAAACAATGAATACAATGCAAAAAGATGCATAACGATGCATGACAAAGCAATGTGTGATGCTAGGCGTGCCCTAACGCGGTATGAGGTGATACCGGTGAAGGGGGGAAACATCCGGGAAAGTATCCCCGGTGTTTCGTGTTTTCGGGCAGAGGAGCCGGAGGGGGAAAGTTGCGAGTTTGATACGTTAGGGGTGTGTGACGGACGAACGGGCTGCATATCCGGATTCATCTCGTCGTTCTGAGCAACTTTCATGTTGAAAATAATTTAATCCGAGTTACGGATTAAAAGATATGATTTTCTAAAGATTTACTAATTTCTAGAATTTAATTAATTCTTTAATTTAATTCGAAATTGGATTAATGCCATCAGCATGATGTCATGTTGACATCAGCAGATCAACAGGATTGACTAAGTCAAATGACAGATGGGGCCATTGGTGGGTCAATAGCACAACAAGCGAGGTCCATCAAGAATAACAAATGTGTTGACTTAGTCAAACTTACGCGTGGGTCCCACTTGTCATACTCTGCTAGTTAATTAACAGTAGTTAATTAGGTTAATTAATCATAATTAGTTAATTTAATCAGAGTTAGTTAAGTTAATTAATTAGTTAATTAATTAATTAATTAATTAATTTTATTATTAATTATTTATTTATATATACTTTTTAAAATCCTTTTTTTATAAACGTTCTGGGGCGGGGCCCATCTGTCATAGGCCCCAGGGGCCATAACGGGTCGGGCCAACGGGCGCCGCCCGAATGGGCGAGGGGAAAGCGGGCGACGGGCGAACTGGTGCGGGTGCTCGCACCCGACGCCATGAGAGGCGAGGGCGAGCGCGCCTTGGGGCCTCGGTGGCCGGCGACGAAGAGAGCAGCGGCGGAGCGGGAGCTGCGGGTAGGCGGGAACGTGGTAGGCGACGGCGGCCACCCGACAAGCGGCAAGAAGGCGCAAGGTCACATGGGCGGGCGCCAGGAGGCGGGCGCCGGACGCCAAGACGGGCGAGATGGCATGGTGGTGGTGCGAGAAGGCGAGGATGGCCGGAGCGACGGAGTGGGGAGGCGGCATCAGCGCACCCCAAGGGCGCGATGGGGGCCGCCATGTGCTCCAAAGTCAGCTTGACAAGTTCAAAATGAAGGATGGTGAAGGTGTCGCTGAAATGTACTCTAGGCATGCACTTATCACAAATGAGATTGTCGGCTTAGGGAGTGAAGAGATGACTGACAGATTCATCATCAAGAAAATCTAAGAGCATTGGATGGAAAGTATGATATCGTATGCACATTGATTCAAATGAAGCCAAACTACAAAGATCTCAAGCCAACGGAAGTCATTGGAAGAATTGTTGCTCATGAGATGTCACTTAAGGATAAGGAGGAACTTCACAACAAGTCAAGTGGTGCTTACAAAGCCTCAAGTGAAGCCCCCACATCATCAAGTGAGAAACACACCTTCAATGAAGAATTTAGCTTAATGGTGAAGAACTTCAACAAATTCTACAAGAGTAGAAGCAAAGAAAGAAGCTCTAAGTCAAGGTCTTACAATGACAAAAGATCTTCTAGTCGAGAGCGAAATTGCTACAATTGTGGGAGACCCGGACACTATTCCAATGAGTGTACGGCACCCTACAAAAGAAGAGAAGACTCTCCAAAAAGAAGAAGTAGAAGAGAAGAATCACCACCAAGAGAGGGGAGGAGTAGAGATGATCGTTATGAACGAAGACCCTCACGGAGAAGCAAGGATTCGGAAAGGAAGGACAAGTCATCAAAGCGCTACACAAAACGAAGACATCAAGCTCATGTTGGTGAATGGGTATCCGGCTCCGACTCCGACCATCACTCCGAGAGAAGCTATCACTCCGACTCCGAATATACTCAAGATGAAGGTGTTGCCAGTCTAGCACTTGCGTCAACCAACTCCTACAACATATTTGAATCACCAAATGAAGGAATTGGTAGATGCTTCATGGCCAAAGGTCCTAAGGTAACACACCTTTGAGTATGTTGATTTTGATGTTGATGAAGATGACTTGCTAGGTGATGATGATTTACTTGTTGACAACTCTAGTGATGAATACTATGATGAAACGTCAATTAATCATGCTAATCAAGGTGAAACGAATGAAATTGATAAGGAGAAAATTGAGCGTCTAACTAAAGAACTAAACACTCTTAAGTTAGCTCATGAAACTATCTTTGAAGATCATCGAGAACTTTTAAGGGCTCATGAGAAGTTACTCTTTGAAAAGCTCAATCTTGAGCAAGAGCATGAGTTCTTAAAAGCAATCAATGATGATCTCCGTAAGAAAAGTTCTTCTTACATTGCCAAGCGTTTACTCTTATCTACTTACATGCCTCAAGTCAAGTCTAGTAACAAGAACAAGAAAGATTCTTCTTCTAGTAGTAACAATAATAATGTCAAATCCAATATTGTTGCTTCTAGTAATTCTCTTGATTCCACTAATAATTCTCTTAGCCAAGTTACACTTGAGCAAGAAAATAGCTTATTGAAGGGAATTATAGAGAAAGGTGTATACAAGAGCCTTGCCGGGAGTAAGCAATTCGAGGAAATTGTACGCAAGCAAGGAAGGCACCGGAAGAATCAAGGTGTTGGTTTTGAACGAAAGTTCAATGCCAATGGAGTTGAGTGGGAAGAAGATCAATACCCCAAGACGAAGTTTGTTCCTCAACAAGATAAGTATGATCCTACTTCCTTCAAGGGAACACAAGCACAAGATGATCTTCCACCACAAGACCACACTACAAGAAACTTGTTAATGCATGACGGATTTGCTGTGACATTCTCAGAAACTGTCATGGACAGCCCAGTACAACCCTGCAAGCCCGCCGAAGCCCGCCGAAGCCCGCTTAACCATTGCTGGTATAAAAGGCTAACCCTAAACCCTCTTGCTCGGTCCCTTCTCTCTCCCTCATCCGCAGCCCCTCCTGATTTCCTCCTCTCCCACCCATCGCCGCCACCCACCACCTGCCACCAGCCTTCCTCCCACATCTCAACGCCAGCCGTCCCCTTCCCTCCTCTCACCTCGCAGCTCGGGCCAGCTGCCAGATCCGCTGCACCCCCCATCCACCCATCCCTCTCGCAACATGTCTCTTTCTCTCTCGTGCAATCCCTCGCGCAGCGACAACCCATCTATTCCGGCGACGTCTGCCACCGCGTAGCACACTCACGAGCTCGTCTGTGATTCCCCCCGGTCCTCCAAGCCGCCTGGATCTGCCGCTCCCGGTCTCCGGCGCTCGCCAGCGAACCCTAGCCGTGGCTAGGGTTTCGGGTGCAGCGTCATGACCATCGCCGGCGTGTCTCCGTCGATTCCTCTCCGTCCCACACCGCGCCCTCTCCGCCTCCTGGATGGAGCCCCCTAGCTCGATGTGCTCGCGCGCGTTGGGGGTGGATGGTGGCGACCCTGACCTCTTCTGTAGCGATCCCGACCTCCTCTGCACAATAATCCTGAACAATTGCAGGTTGAAATGGATGATTTTGATGCCTACACTTTTCTTCTTTGTAGGCATGTATTTAGTCGAGAAAATGCTTTGTGTTCATACAAGTATTCTTCGTTGTTTCATGTGATGACAGATTGATTTATTAGTGTTTATCTTGATTTGGGTAACTGACAGTCTGAATCTAGATTTTTTAGAGTCTGAATATGGTACCTCAATGTTTGAATTTTGTGCACATCAAAATGTAAATGTTGCTCTCTTACTTCCGTTTTACTGTTTTGCACTGGCTTGTAAATTGCTCTTGGACCTGCCACGTTGATGGTTATTCTAAGATGTGAACCCAAATTGTAATTGTGTCTGGGGTTCAAGCAGAACATGTTTGTTACATGTTCTGTATGGCTTTTGGACACAATTTAGAAAATCATTGATCCCGCCGACTCTGTCTTTTATGTGTTAAGAGCTAACATGTATTTTTGTAGTCATACTTCTGCCTTCAGAGAATGTTAGACAGCCAGATCAACATCTACTTGATATAGCCCACATCCCATATATTCTGGACAATGGATTTGGACCTTGCCTCATCAGTTATTCTATTCGGCATACCATGTGTAGTGCGTTCTTGCTGATATGTTTTAATTCTGCATCATCGCTTTGCAATACGCTAAGACTTTGTTTTGTGATATACAAATATACAATATGTCAAAGGCTTACTGGTGGAGCTGTTTGCATCTTGCATAAATTTGGAAATTAATAGCTTAAGGATATTCTAGGTACAGGAAAATTCGTACCATACTTGAAAAGGCAACTATAAAAAATCACTACATTTTGAATAATAACTTAGGTTTATTATTGGCTAAAGAGATCTGTTTTTTATAGACACACCTAAAAAAACTAGGATCCAACTAAAGGTAATAGAGATTAATAATAATAAAAGATTGATACTACTGGTATTTATCTCAATTTTTTTAAATGGTAGTGTGAATCTAACATCTAACAGACTTCTTGATTTTTTTTACATCCAAGTCTTAATATGGTATCTCACAGTCTGAATATTTTGCTTGCAGGTGCATTCACATCATCTGATCTTGTGCAGGCTTTGGAAAAATACTTGACTATTTGTGCCGCTTGAAATCGAACATCCAACAAGCCTTAAGAAGGTATATCAACTTTTGAATCTATATACCATGTGCTTCCTGGCATCCTTGCTGCTTTGAAATGATTGAGATCCCTGAATAAATTTAGACAATCTTTCCTCCATTGTTTTTCAACTCTTTTAATGGAGCAAGCATGGACATAAGGAAATTATGTCGCCTAGTGCTTGGTATGAGGTCTTATCTCTTATCCGAAGCAAATTTTCTTGGTCTGATGGTTGGTGCTATATGTCATAAGCTCCTTAATTCCTGCTGTTGCAGTTTCTAGAATCACAACCCGTTCGAGCTACAGTTCAGAAAGTTTTATACAAAGTGCATTAGTTGAAACAGCTTTTGTTGTCAGTTGAAGTATCGTATTTTTGTCATTGTAGTATGATGCTTTCTTATATATATTTCTAATTTGAAATTTTTTATTCAACGGATTTATATGGCCTCAACTCGTACTGCTATAGTACTTGGAGTTCTGTGATATATGTTCTGTTACGTTGTCACTTATAGGTCAACTTGATTAGACTTCCGTTTGACACACTTCTATTTGGATCAATTTTAAGAAACCTCATGTTTATAATTATTTTATACATTAGACACTGGTATTCTCATTTGTAGTCATGTTCAGATTTAGGAATTTTGGACAGCATGTAATTCATTTTTTATGTTTGTTGTAATTCATTTAGCTTAGATCAGAATGCTATAATTAGCAAACTTTAGTAGGTCAAAATTCATCATCTTACTTTCACTTAATATTCTTCTCCTGATTTATGCAGATCTGAACCCCATTGCCTTTTATCATTGTTGGGAGATGGATGAGCTTGAGGGCATAGCCGAGCAGCTGTAGAACTGGGTCTCCACGGTTGAATATATTCTGTGGTGCTAGTTAGGTTGTAATGGTTGATGTAATCGTTCTTGTAATGTTGCTTTATTAATGATGTATATTCTGTAGATACCGCTGATGGTTGCATAAACTGGCATTATGATCTGTGTAAAACTAGCATTATGAGTAAAACTAGCATTATAATACAGGCCGATGGTTGCATAAATTGGCATTGTGATCTGTGTAGAAATACTTAATCTTGGGCTAAATCTGGCATTAAGATCTTTTCTAATATTATGCTAGAAAAATGTACCGAGCATAAATTAGGCGAAAAGAAATGTGCTAGAATAATTTAAATTGTGCTAAAATCCGTGACGATTTCTATGACGAAAACAGTGTCCATCTAGGCAGCCACGTCATCCCAATTGGCCAATAAAAAATCCTACGTGGCATTAGTCCATGACGGTTTGTTCCGTCACACAGGTTTGGGCCTAGTTAGGGCTAGGGTGGGCTTGGGGCAGACCCATGACGGTTAAGAACCGTCACCGAAGGTACTATGTCAAATTATGACGCGATATACATGACGGATTTGAAATCCGTCAACGATGCACATCTATGATGGTTTTGTACAGACCTGTGACGGATCAGATCCGTCATGGACTAACAGATTTCTTGTAGTGCCACAAGAACAAAGGCAAGGACAAGTTTCAAGAAGAGATTGATGCATTTGAAGAAGCACCTAAGGTCTCGGTCATGTGGATTCCCAAGACTACGTTAAGTTCTACCTCATCAAGTACAACTACAACTCCAAGGATTCCCATCAAGATGATGTGGATCCCGAAGAAGAAGAACTATAGAGTTCTTGAGGGTGACTCCGCCAACATATTTCACTCATATCATTATGGCAAGGACAAGTGCAATCAACTTCCATATCTTGCACTAGTTCAAGGAGTCACAAACCCTCATGTTGGTAAGGCAAGGGACAAGGTAACCTAATGATTTCATGGACATCATTTTGTGTGTGCATCACTCTATGTCTATGGATATACTTGTTTGTTCCTTGTGGGACTAACCCATGTAGGTATTGAAAGTGCAACTCACTCCAAAGGATTGCTCCAAAAAGATCTACATCAACATTGAGCATCCACATCTTCAACACCTACATGAAGTCATCATTGACAAAACCCAAGGTTAGTTCATCCCTCTTAGGGGGGATCTCACATCTAGGGGGGGCTTAACTCTAAGAATTGAGTCAAAGCAACTCTAATGATGTGAACACATAAATGCTTTATGTAAAAGTGGTAACCCCATTTGAGCTTAAACGATGAGTATGACATATGATCAAATGTCTATCATTTGACTCCTAAGTCAATATACTCATATATAGATGACCTAGTCATCGCCAATTGTTTGATAGATGCTAGAATTGGTTGTGCATGCTTTGCCACATATTTCAATTGCCATCTTATCGTGTGAGCATGTTGGTTGCATACTTTACTCATTCGAGGACATCCACTTGTTGTTTTGAATGATTGGCTTCTTTTTCTTTGGCCAAGTGGATGGACAAGAATGCCTAAGAACCTTCTCTAGCTATCTATGCTTTTCTCGTCTCAAACTCTATTCATGCTACATCACAAAATTGATCAAGTCGATTCGAACCACTGCGTGTGAGGAGCACTTGAGTCCCCGATTAGTCATAGACTTAAACTTCCAAAACTTCTTTGTGATTCTCGGTCTGACCGATTCCTCCATTTCGGTCCTACCGAGATCACTTAGTCGATCTAGATTTTCAATCTCGGTGCAACCGATTTGAACTCTTCGGTCACACCGAGTTGCAATAACTGTACACAGTTTTGCATCTCGGTGCCACCGAGTTGTTCCACTCGGTCACACCGGCTGTGGTCGGGCTATATATAGTCACGGGCAAAAATTTGGAAATTTCTCCGAACCTCTTCGCCAGCACAATAGCTCGCTCTGCCTGTGTGGTCTCCGGATCGTCTCTTCGTCGTCAGCCGCCTCCTGTAGGTGGTATCCGCCGCCGTCAACGGAAATCAACCCCGTCGTTGCCGCCGTAGCGAGTCTCCGCCGAACTATGGTATGGACTCGATCATAGTGCTTTCCTCGTCCGATTCTCAGCACATTGTGTTCTTATTGATTCTTGCCACGATTGAAACACTCTTATCCAGTCAATGCAATCCTTAGAATAGTTTTGATTCGAAAATTTAGGGTTAGGTTTCCGCCGAAACCATCTCGGACCCACCGAGTTGAAAAACTCGGTCCCACCGATTTGGCTTATGCCATTGCACTAGTGAGACTCGGTCGACCGAGAATTGCTAATCGGTGAGACCGATTTTAGGACTTTGTGAAACCCTAGCAGTCTCGGTGCCATCAACTGTGACTCGTCCAACCGAGTTCATCATTTAGGTTCCAAAACTGCTTCGGTATCACCGAGTTTGAAAATCGGTTAATCCAAAATGCTTTCGTGGAAAACTAAAACTGAATTTTGAGTCATTCTTTGCAAAAATCTCTGCATTTTTGATGCTCATCCACTCTACCTCATCTATAACTCTTCACAGGGTCAGTGATCAGTGTTTGCAGCATGTCGCACTGCAGTGACAAATCGTAACAGTCGTGAGGAGCAGGTGAACATGAGTGAGGGCACTAGTCCCTCCAGCTCTTCAGATGAAGGCAGCAGGAGCACCCCAAGCAATTTGCCTAAAGTTGCCACCAGGCAAACACTACTAGAAATTAAGCCAATAACAACCAACATCTAAAAGTCTTGGTTGTTATTCTTCCGATGAGCTAGTCCCACGTTTAAACTAACCCCACGAAACCTCCTGAACAGCTATGGATTTGCCGGTCGTAAGTTTGGTGGCCGTAGTTGATTAATACTTCATATATTTGATACTTTTATTTTTTTAGATTAATTAGCATCCTTATCTGGTGAAACGAGGGAGATAAAAGGAAGATAAATAAAAGTCACTACTAACTATCCCTACAGTCTCGCGTCCAGGTAAACCACGGTGGCGCATCCCCTCTCAGATTGAGCCGCTCGCCCCCGCAGCCGCCACCGCCACGAAGGCCGCATGCCCTTGTCGTCCCCTCGCCTCCTCATCGCAAGACGCCGACCCAGATGCGCTTGCTGCCGAGGTTGTCCAAATGGAGCAGAGGACAAAGCTCGCTGCCGAGGTCGTCCGAGTGGACCGGATCCCTTGTCGGGTGCTCGACGAGCAGCGCAACGGGGTCCAGAGGATCAACGCCGAGGTCAGTTCCACATCCATCGGGTCTAGTAGTTCAGTGATGAGGTCAATACTCCTACGTGTTGGTCAGATCTAGCTCGGTGATGAGGTCAGTGTTGCTACCGCATCGGCCGTATCTCGTAGCGGGCTCGGGATATTTGGAGTGGATCGCTAATGGTTTCCCAACAGTTCTTATTCAGGTCTTTAGATGGGAGGGGAAGGCAGAGGCGGATATGATGCAGGACTCGTTAGGACGGATAAAGGGTGCAGCTGCTGCTCAATGCGAAAACAGAGGTTGAATTCGGGTTGTAGTCTCTCGCATGGCATGAACAGGACATATATTGGGGACGAGCATTGTTGGTACGTGCAAAGGCTGCCGTGTAGCAGGTAATTAACTAGCTAAATTCTTCACCCTGACCATTTTTGTTTGAGATTTTTCAATTTGAAAGTGAAGATGTAAACCTGGATGCAGGTTTGTGGAGGTGATGGTGCCGGTCTTGTGAAGGATGCTTGGAGATGCGTGTGGCATCGATCTAGGTATGCGTGCATACACTTCTCAGAACAAAGACGTTTTTTTACTTGCCTGATCTGAAAGTGAGGACAATGTGTTTGGCTGCTGATTATTTTTAACTTGTATGTACATGATTGATAATTTTGGCTTGTGTGAACTGAAAAGAAGAGTTAACGAGTTTGTTTTTCAGAATGACCTCGTCAATCGATGGCCAGCATAGCCTAATTATTGAGCAACGACGTCTAAAAAGATATCATGGTGCAATATATAGTCGTGTATACCTGGTGTATACTTTTTTTCACTTTTGATTTAATCTGTATATCTCAATTGTAGATGCTCAGTACATGGTCCATTGTGCAGTTCCCATGCTCCAGGGCAAGGTAATTGTAAGTTTTTCTTGTAAGCTTAAACTTCTCCAAAATTTATGTCTCCTTGCGTGCTCTGTTTTTCATATGCTCGCCACTTTGAAGCTCCTCTTCTCCTCCAGGGTGACAAAGAAAAGCCAGGAGGTCGTTTTGAGGTATGTATATCACTCACTCTTGAGAAGAATGGTAGTTTTTTTAAGCAGATGAGAATAATATTTGGTTTTAATTTGTTGGGTATATGTGTTAAAAAATTAGTTGGGTATATAACAACAACCAAAAAAAGTTCATTTTTTTCCTGAGAAATAGAATAACTCCAGTTTTGCTTGAATTAGAAAAGAAACATTCCAATTAATATTTGCTTAAAATAGTTTGCCTTTGTCGCACAAGGATAAGGACTATTGAAGAATTCAAGTGGAAACTTGTTCCTTTATGATATTATCCTGTTTGCTAGTACTTTTATATGTACTGACATATAAACCATTAATGTTTTTTTGTAACATCACGAGGCATTGTAGTCATTGGTGAAGAATGATAAGGACTTGTGATGGTGTCTCATGAGTGAAGAGAAAATATTTACTGGTTGTTACTTGATTTTTTTTGGTACAAATGAACATCTATATTGATTGTTCTGGATAGTGTTTTTGGTTAGTAATTTCGCAATGGTTTTTTATCTCCAGATATGTATGTGGGGAATTAGAGACATTGCGAGGACTAGCATTAAGTAAGGCGGAATTGGTTTCTAAACTACAAGCTTGTGAGCAAGCGAGGAAAGTGCTCGAAGGAACGTTCAATGGCATGGTGCAAGAGGTGTTAGAAATTAAGTGTATTGTATCTGGTATATTAGTAAGTGATAGTTTCTAAACTTGAAGTTTCTTAAAGGATAATTTAATGTATGTCAGATTATTGGTATTTTTATTAATAAAAGAGGCTATGGTCCTTTCAAACCATATTCTCTTGTTTTTATATTAATATGGATGTTAATATTGAAATGTTGGATGCTGCATAAAGTGATCGCTCAACACAAAATTATACTAAATATAAGTGGTTCCGAAGGATATCAATGTGTGAAGAGAGTGGTCGCTAATGATACTTTGGTCAGCATGATAACATTATTAGCGACGACAATTGTGGTCGTTATTTCCATGGGATTGACGACCGCACACCATCTCGTTGTTACAAGAATAACGACCACAAAAGGTATGTGGTCGTTATACTTTTAACGACGGAGCCTACTACGACCAGTAGATTGTGGTCGTTAATAACCTTTAACGACCACGATCCAACCTTTAACAACCACATATACCATCGTTAAAAACCGTTTTCCTAGTAGTGAAAGGAAGAAGAAAACCTCAGATTCTGAAGATGAGGATTATAGGGCAGAAGAGGCTGAAGCAACCTCCAAGAAGGTTGTGCTCAAAAGGAGTATGTCTCAGCACATAGCACAAAGCCTGGACTCAATAACAAGGTTCCTGCCAAGAGGACACATATGCCAAAGGTCAGAGCATCAACTCAATTCCTGAAAAGCCTGATCCCAAATAGCCAGCTGCTGCTGAAGGGAAGAAAAGGAAAGAGAGGGTCAAGAAGACCATAGTCAGAGTTATTGGGAAGCCTTCCATGATGGAAGAGGAAGAAGAGATTGCTGCACCAGCACCAAAGGCACCCAAGCTTATGGGTGATGCTATAAGATCAGGGGCTGCCACATCTAAGCCCAAGAAAGCACCCAAAGCTGCCCCCAAGGCCAAGTCTGCACCAAAGAGGAATACCAGGAGTATTCCATTGCTGAGAAGAACAAGGCCCCAAAGGCTCGAGGTTGCTGATGAAGAAGATGAAGAAGGACAAGATTTGAGGAAGCTCAAGCCCAAGATACCAGACCACAATGATGCCCATCCTGTGGCTGAGGACATGAAGATCAGAAGAGACAATGGGTTGAGGCTATGGAGGATGACAGATCCATATGCCTCAAGGAGAAGAACAGCTGTGGACTACAGGTTCCACACCAAGGAACAGCAGGACTTTTATGAGACAATTCTGCTGGATAAGAAGCCCATAGTGTGTGATATGAGGTGGGTCGACTGGACCTACATGAAACAAAATGTAAAGCACTATCCTGGAGTGCAAGACAGTTTTGTTGTTGTTGGAGTTGCAGACTTCGTTGGGCAAAAGCTCACCAACTGGAACAATGAACTAATCATGCAGTTCTACTCCACAGCACACTTTTATCCAGATGGTAGGATAGTGTGGATGTCTGAAGGTACAAGGTACCAGTCAACTGTTGAGGAGTGGGCAAAGCTGATAAATGCCCCAAAGGAGAATGAAGATGGATGTATATGCCAAGAAGAAAATGGACCACAATTCCATGGCACACATGTACAAGGAGATCCCAGACACAGCCATTGAGACACACAAGTTTGGATCAGTCCACTTCCTTCTGTCAGGGCTGCCAACTATCAACTGCATCTTAAGGCACACTCTACTGCCAAAGTCTGGTGACCACAACATGATTAGAGGGCATGCAATCAACATGTTGCATTTGTTTGATGTGCCACAGAAATTCAATGTCATGAGCCTTATGGTTGAAACCATTAAGAGGACTGCAGCTGACCAGAAAAGAAGTTGTGGATATGGCCCTCAGATCCAGCAGTTGATTAACTCAAAGATGGGCACAGGCAAATATCTATTGGATAAAGAACATTTTCCAATATATCCAGACTTTGAGGACAATGAGGTTGTCATGAATGAGAATGATCCATCATCAGTTCAAGCACAAGAGAAGAAGGAGAAGGCAAGGAAGGAGAAGGCTGCCAGGATGCCAACTCAAGAGGAGGCATCTGAGTATTTCTTGAAGAACAAGCAGGAGTAGCTTGGATACTTAATAGCATCAACACTGAGGATTGAGAAGGGATTGGCCACCCTCACTCAAAATCAGGAGAGCTTGGAAATAATCATAGAACAAAAGTTCTATGACTTAGATGTGAAAGTAATTGAGATTCAATCTGATGTGGAGCAACTACAAGATGACATGCAGGAGAGGAAGGGCAAAACAACAAGCGATGCATTTGCCGAGTGCCTAGAGCCCAGAGGTCATCTGCTGTGCGAGCCTCGACACGAGCCACTTCTCTCTGCACCAGCTACAGCCTCGGTGCCACCAGCTCCAGCACCTACATCAGCTCCAGCTCCATCTACTTCAACTGAAGCCTTCGTCCTCGGTGCTATCCGAACACCACCACCTGAAGATCAAGCCTGAGAGTTGATCTAGCACTATGCATTTTCTATGAACTTTTTGGTAACTTGTTGCCAAAGGGGGAGAAAAATGTATAGATCATAGGCTTCGAGAGAGAGAGTGTTGCTTTTGTTCTCTCTTGATTTGGTGGTTTTTAAACTTAAACTTGTTTGCTTTTGATTGCTTGAGTTACTATGTTTGTGAGACATTGATGATCATGTGTTTGATCATAAGCTACACTTATGCATGTTTGATGATATTATCTTATCTATCCTATGTGATCATTCACTGTGCTTGGTGATGAGTGCATGTATTAAATTTGTATCATTTTGAGCGCTCCACCAAGATGTATGTGACATGGAAGAGTAACCCATGAGCCTAATTCCTTGTGCATTTGCAGTCCAAAGCAAATCGTAAACTATGCACAAATTTAGGGGGATCTCTTGCTTATCACATACTTCTCAAAGCGACGATGTTTTTCAATCTTATTATCATTTGTCGAAGCTTTGATCTATATGTTGTCATCAATTACCAAAAAGGGGAAGATTGAAAGTGCAACTATCCCTAGGTGGTTTTGGTAATTCATAACAACATATAGCTCATTGAGCTAATGCTATTCCAAGATGAACATTTCAGGAAAGCTCAATGGATGGCATGGCATGGATGATGAAAGTGGATCCCTCAAAATGCTAATGACAAAAGATTGGCTCAAGCCCAAAAGCTCAAGACTCTTCATTTTATATTTTAGTGATTCAAGATCACATTGAGTCTATAGGAAAAGCCAATACTATCAAGGAGGGATGAGGTGTTGCTTAATGAGCCTCTTGCTTCATGTGCTTAGTGATATGCTCCAAAACCCTCAGCTACTTTCTCACATCCACATATGACCTAAACATAAAGCCAAAATTGGTCTCACCGATTCTTCCTATCCGGCGCCACCGATTCCATATGTCATAGCCACTGCCACAAACCCTAGGCAAATCGGTTCTACCGATAGGGATCTCGGTCTCACCGAGATGGGATTGTAATCTCTCTGTTTCCTTTTCATAACTTTTCGGTCTCACCGAAAGAGCGGATCGGTCCCACCGAGATTGCAATGTAAACTCTCTGTTTCCCTTTTGTAACATTTGGTCTCACCGAAAAGAGCAAATCGGTCCCACCGAAGTTTACGACCAACTCTCGGTTAGCTAATTACCAAAATTGGTCTCACCGAGTTTGTAATCGGTCTCACCGAGATTACGTTATGCCCTAACCCTAACCATATCGGTCCTACCGAGATGCAAGTCAGTCCCACCGAAAACCCTAACGGTCACTAGGTTTACTAAAATTGGTCTGACCGAGTTTGTTGATTCGGTCCCACCGAGATTGGTAAATTGTGTGTAACGGTTAGATTTTGTGTGGAGGCTATATATAACCCTCCACCTCCTCTTCATTCGTGGAGAGAGCCATCGGAACAAACCTACACTTCCAACTTACCATTTCTAAGAGAGAACCACCTACTCATGTGTTGAGGCCAAGATATTCCATTCCTACCATATGAATCTTGATCTCTAGCCTTCCCCAAGTTGCTTTCCACTCAAATCTTCTTTCCACCAGATCCAAATCCTATGAGAGAGAGTTGAGTGTTGGGGAGACTATCATTTGAAGCACAAGAGCAAGGAGTTCATCATCAACACACCATTTGTTACTTCTTGGAGAGTGGTGTCTCCTAGATTGGCTAGGTGTCACTTGGGAGCCTCCGACAAGATTGTGGAGTTGAACCAAGGAGTTTGTAATGGCAAGGAGATCGCCTACTTCGTGAAGATCTACCACTAGTGAGGCAAGTCCTTCGTGGGCGATGGCCATGGTGGGATAGACAAGGTTGCTACTTCGTGGACCCTTCATGGGTGGAGCCCTCCGTGGACTCACAAGCAACTGTTACCCTTCGTGGGTTGAAGTCTCCATCAACGTGGAGGTGCGATAGCACCACCTATCGGAACCACGCCAAAAACATCCGTGTCTCCAATTGCGTTTGAATCCTCCAAACCCTTCCCTTTACTTTCTTGCAAGTTGCATGCTTTAATTTCCGCTGCTCATACACTCTTTGCATGCTTGCTTGAATTGTGTGATGATTGCTTGACTTGTCCTAAGATAGCTAAAATCTGCCAAACTCTAAAACTGGGAAAAGGCTAAGTTTTTATTTGGTCAAGTAGTCTAATCACCCCCCCCCCCTCTAGACATACTTCAAGGTCCTACAGCCGCTCAGTCGCTGACGTCACGAAGGCTTCGACTGATACCATGACGCCGAGTGTCCATATCTTTCCCACGTAGTTGGTTAGTGCATATAGACCAAATGGCCAGACTCAGATCAAATACCAAGATCTCGTTAAGCGTGTTAATGATGTAACCGCGGACACCGACCAGGGCCAGGCCCACCTCTCACCTAGGCGGTCTCAACCTGCCCTGTCGCTCCGCCACAAAGATCCACACAGAGGGCCATTGGGACAAAGGTCCTTTCAGCCCCCAATCTATGAATCACTCGCGGGTGCTCCACAAGCCGACCCGACTTTAGTCACCACATGTATCATGTATAAAGTATATAGTATATACCTGTGATCACCTCCCAAGTGATCACAGCCCGATAGTATAGCTGTGATGACGGACAAGAATGTAGGGCCACTGATGGAATACTAGCATCATATACTAAGTATGTAGGATTGCAGGTAAAGGTAACAACAGTAGTAGCAAGGACAGGCTATGCATCAGGATACGAATAACGGAAAGCAGTAACATGCTACACTACTCTAATGCAAGTAGTAGAGAGTAGAATAGGCGATATCTGGTGATCAAGGGGGGGCTTGCCTGGAAGCTCCGCTGAAAGGGAAGAAGGGTCGTCGGTGACATAGTCAATCACAGGGACATCAACAGCGGTCCCGGGGTCTACCGGAGAGAAGAGGGGAAGAAGTAGTAAACACATAGCAAGCAAGAGCATAACAGGACAACATGCAGAGCTAGACGTGTTCTAGCACGGTGCTACACGATACCGACGAAGGGGGATAACATCCGGAATGCTATCCGAAAGTTTGGCATTTTCGGACAGACGAACCGGAGGGGCACGGTTGTAGGTTCGCTATGCTAGGGACGTGTTGTGGATGAACGGACCATGTATTCAGATTCGTCTTGTCGTTCTGAGCAACTTTCATGTACAAAGTATTTTCATCTGACCTACAGTTTATTTTAAATTAATTTCCAAAGATTTAGCCATATTCTGAAATTATTAAATAACTAATTCGAAAAATAAACAGAAAAGAGCTGGGTGCACCCGGTGCAGTGCACCAGGGGCTGACAGGTGGGTCAGGTGGCCCAGTTGACATAGTCAACAAAGACTGGTCAACAGTGTGAATAGTGCATGCAGGTCATGTCAATGTCACATGTGTTATTTCAGTTTTAACATCTCTTAGTTAGCAGCAGGGCCCATATGTAATAGACACATTAGGTTAGTTACCTAGTTAAGCCTAAATTAAATTAAGTTAATTAAGTAAGTAATTATTATTTATACATTTTTATGTTCTCTTTTTTTAGGCGTGGGGCCCGTTCGATAGTGGCACAGAGGCCTTAGCGGGGCGGGCGCTGGGTGCGGGCGCCTGAAGGGACGAACCCAGGCGCGCGGGCGAAGGCCGCCGAGGCGCGGCGAGGCATCGGCCAGGGCAAGCGCGAAGGCGCGGCGTGTAGGAGGCCGCGAGCGGCAGAGGTGGCGAGGAGAAGCGAGGCAGGCAGCGCGGCGCGGCGGCAGCGGCAGCATCACCGCAGGGCGGGCGCCAGACGGGCGCAGCCCGGGCATAGCCAGTGCACGACAAGCGGGACCACAGGCGCGTGGGGGCGCTTCAACCGCCGCGGAGACCGTGATGAGGGCGCACAGCGACTGCGGCTTCGATCAGAAGAATGGGCGGCATGGACAACGGCCTACGGCAGAAATCGAGGGAAGGGAGAGGGGGAGCACCGCGGGAGCTCACAGGGGAGGTCGAGGCGATTCGGGGAGGTGCAGGGGGCGGTGAGGGTTGAGGAGGCCGGCGGGGAGGAGGACGAGGACGGGGCGTCAGCGTCGCGGCGTCGGGGAGGCGGAGTCGAGGTAGCTTCGAGTGAGGTCCAACAATGGCGAGCGGCGAGGCGATCGCGTCGAGGCGAGCCTGTGGTCGGGCGCACTGCAAGGGAGGAGACGGAGAGGCGGGCGCCGATGAGGTGGCGAGGGGCGACAGCGAGGTGGTCGGGGCTCGCTGCCCCGATCTCGATCCAGACGGGATCGGGTGAAGGAGGGGGAGTGGGGAACGAGGAGGAGTGGGGGTCGTGCGGGTTCGTGGCTAGGGTTTCGTGGCTAGGGTTTCGTGGAGTGGGGGGATAAGGAGGCCTGGCTGGGCCTGGTGGGTTGGCCCAATTGGGCATGTGGTCTGCTGGGCCGGAGCCGAGTGGGGGGGTTTACTTTCTCCTTTTTTTAGCCTAGTTTTCTGTTTTCTTTTCTTTATCTATTTTCTTTTCTATTTTATTCTTATAATTTCTGTTTTATAAAATATAAATACAACTCTTAAATTAATGTTACAATTTATTCTACTGCCCCCAAAAAGTTTGACACCTAATTAAAATAGTTTGCATTATTATTATTTTTAAAAGGCATTTAATTAATTGTCATAGCTGCTATTTTAATTACTTTAGAGCCTTTAAACATTTTATAAAAGTGTGGTTTCTCCACAATAATTACCTATGCATTAATTGGCAACACCCCAACATTTTAGTTTTAATATTTGAAAATCTTTACCGTTTGACTTTATTTTAAGTTTGAATTTCGAATCAATTTTGAACTAACACGAGATTAACAACAGTAACCGTGGTGACGTGGCATCATTAACATGGGATTACTGTAGCCTAATTACCCAGGCATCAGAAAAAGGCGGCAGAAATAGCAAGTAGATAAGAAAATAATATGATGGAAAATAGACCCGGGGGCCATAGGTTTCATTAGTGGCTTCTCTCAAGATAGCATAAGTATTACGGTGGGTGAACAAATTACTGTCAAGCAACTGATAGAAAAGCGCATAGTTATGAGAATATCTAGGCATGATCATTTATATAGGCATCACGTCCGCGACAAGTACACCGAAACAATTCTGCATCTACTACTATTACTCCACACATCAACCGCTATCCAGCATGCATCTAGAGTATTAAGTTCATAAGAACAGAGTAACGCATTAGGCAAGATGACATGATGTAGAGGCATAAACTCAAGCAATATGATATAAACCCCATCTTTTAATCCTCGATGGCAACAATATAATACATGCCTTGCTGCCCCTACTGTCACTGGGAAAGGACACCGCAAGATTGAACCCAAAGCTAAGCACTTCTCCCATTGCAAGAAAGATCAATCTAGTAGGCCAAACCAAACTCATAATTCGAAGAGACTTGCAAGGATAATTAAATCATGCATAAAAAATTCAGAGAAGAATCACATATTGTTCATAGATAATCTTGATCATAAGCAAACAACTCATCGGATCTCGACAAACACACCGCAAAAAGAATTACATCGAATAGATCTCCAAGAGAATCGAGGAGAACTTTGTATTGGTATCCAAAGAGAGAGAAGAAGCCATTTAGCTAATAACTATGGACCCGAAGGTCTGTGGTAAACTACTCACACATCATCGGAGAGGCTATGGTGTTGATGTAGAAGCCCTCCGTGATCGATTCCCCCTCCAGTGGAGCGCCTAAAAAGACCCCAAGATGGGATCTCACGGTTACAGAAGGTTGCGGCGGTGGAAATAGGGTTTCATGGTGCTCTCGGATGTCTTCAGGGTATATGAGTATATATAGGCGAAAGAAGTAGGTCGGTGGAGCCACGAGGATGGGGGCGCGCCTACCCCCCTGGGCGCGCCCTCCTACCTCGTGGCTGCCTCGTTGCTTCCTTGACGTCCACTCCAAGTCTCCTGGATTGCGTTTGTTCCAAAAACGATCCTCGTGAAGGTTTCATTCTGTTTGGAATTCGTTTGATATTCCTTTTCTGCGAAACACTGAAATAGGCAAAAAAAAAGCAATTTGCACTAGGCCTTCGGTTAATAGGTTAGTCCCAAAAATAATATAAAAGTGCATAATAAAGCCCATTGAACATCCAAAACAGATAATATAATAGCATGGAAAAAAATTATAAATACGTTGGAGACGTATCAAGCATCCCCGAGCTTAATTCCTGCTCGTCCTCGAGTAGGTAAATGATAAAAACAGAATTTTTTATGTGGAATGCTACCTATCATATTTTTCAAAGCAATTCTCTTTATTGTGGCATGAATGTTCAGATCCGAAAGATTCAAGATAAAAGTTTAATATTGACATAAAAACAATAATACTTCAAGCATACTAATAAAGCAATCATGTCTTCTCAAAATAACATGGCCAAAGAAAGTTATCCCTACAAAATCATATAGTCTGGCTATGCTCTATCTTCATCACACAAAATATTTAAATTACGCACAACCCCGATGACAAGCCAAGCAATTGTTTCATACTTTTAATGTTCTCAAACTTTTTCAATTTTCACGCAATACATGAGCGTGAGTCATGGACATAGCACTATAGGTGGAATAGAATGGTGGTTGTGGAAAAGACAAAAAGGAGAAGATAGTCTCACATCAACTAGGCGTATCAACGGGCTATGGAGATGCCCATCAATTGATATCAATGTGAGTGAGTAGGGATTGCCATGCAACGGATGCACTAGAGCTATAAGTGTATGAAAGCTCAAAAGGAAACTAAGTGGGTGTGCATCCAACTTGCTGGCTCATGAAGACCTAGGGCAATTTGAGGAATCCCATCATTGGAATATACAAGCCAAGTTCTTATAATGAAAATTCCCACTAGTGTAAAAGTGACAACATAGGAGACTCTCTATCATGAAGATCATGGTGCTACTTTGAAGCACAAGTGTGGCAAAAGGATAGTAGCATTCTCCCTTCTCTCTTTTTTTTGATTTGGGCCTTTTCTCTTCTTTATTTTTTATGGCCTCTTTTTTTCTCTTTTTTTTATTTTCGTCCGGAGTCTCATCCCGACTTGTGGGGAATCATAGTCTCCATCATCCTTTCCTCACTGGGACAATGCTCTAATAAAGATGATCATCACACTTTTTATTTACTTACAACTCAAGAATTACAACTCGATACTTAGAACAAAATATGACTCTATGTGAATGCCTCCGGCGGTGTACCAGGATGTGCAATGAATCAAGAGTGCCATGTATGAAAAATTATGAAGGTGGCTTTGCCACAAATACGATGTCAACTACATGATCATGCAAAGCAATATGACAATGATGGAGCGTATCATAATAAATGAAACGGTGGAAAGTTGCATGGCAATATATCTCGGAATGGCTATGGAAATGCCATAATAGGTAGGTATGGTGGCTATTTTGAGGAAGGTATATGGTGGGTGTATGATACCGGCGAAAGGTGAGCGGTATTAGAGAGGCTAACAATGGTGGAAGGGTGAGAGTGTGTATAATCCATGGACTCAACATTAGTCATAAAGAACTCACATACTTATTGCAAAAATCTATTAGTTATTGAAACGAAGTACTACGCTGTGACGCCCCCGATTCAATCGTACACTAATCATGCACGCAAATGTGTACGATCAAGATCAAGGACTCACGGGAAGATATCACAACACAACTCTAAAACATAAATAAGTCATACAAGCATCATAATACAAGCCAGGGGCCCGGAGGGCTCGAATACAAGTGCTCGATCATAGACGAAGTCACGGAAGCAACAATATCTGAGTACGGACATAAGTTAAACAAGTTTGCCTTAAGAAGGCTAGCACAAAGCGGGATACAGATCGAAGAGGCGCAGGCCTCCTGCCTGGGATCCTCCTAAACTACTCCAGTCGTCGCCGCGGGCTGCACATAGTAGTAGGCACCTCCGTGTAGTAGTCGCCATCGACGGTGGCGTCGCTCCCGGCTCCATCGTGCTGTTGCAGCAATCGAGTAGAGATAGGGAAAAGGGGAACAAGGCAACCGTGAGTACTCATCCAAAGTACTGCAAGCAAGGAGCTACACTACATATGCATGGATATATGTGTAAAGGGCCATATCGGTGGACTGAGCTGCAGAATGCCGTAATAAGAGGGGATAGCTAGTCTTATCAAGACTACGCTCGTTACCTTCGCCTTGCAACAGGTAGAAGAGGGTAGGTTGAAGTCCTCCAAGTAACATCACATAGCAATAATCCTACCCGCGATCCCTCCTCGTATCCCTAAGAGAGAGCGACCACCGTTGTATCCGCACTTGGAAGGGTGTGTTTTATTAAGTATCCGGTTCTAGTTGTCATAAGGTCAAGGTACAACTCCAAGTCGTCCTGTTACCAAAGATCACGGCTATTCGAATAGATTAACTTCCCTGCAGGGGTGCACCAACTTACCCAACACGCTTGATCCCATTTGGCCGGACACACTTTCCTGGGTCATGCCCGGCCGCGGAAGATCAACACGTCGCAGCCCCACCTAGGCTCAACAGAGAGGTCAGCACGCCGATCTAAACCTAGGCGCCCAGGGGTCTGGGCCCATCACCCTGAACACACATGCACGTTGCGAGGGCGGCCGAAACCAGACCTAGCCTAGTGGCTGCCCGATCCAATTCGGGCGCGCCGCTCGGCCGCCGATGTCACGAAGTGCCGGCCGATACCACGACGAAAGTGCCCATATCTTTCCCACGTAGTTGGTTAGTGCGATAGGCCGTGAGCCAACTCAGATCAAATACCAAGATCTCGTTAAGCGTTTTAAGTATCCGCGAACGCCGAACAGGGCCAGGCCCACCTCTATCCTAGGCGGTCTCAACCTGCCCTGACGCTCCGCCACAAAGATCCACTCGCGGGTGCTCCACAAGCCGACCCGACTTTAGTCACCACATGTATCATGTATAAGTATATAGTATATACCCGAGATCACCTCCCGAGTGATCTCGGCCCGATAGTATAGCACAGCAGACGGACAAGAATGTAGGGCCACAGATGGAAATACTAGCATCCTATACTAAGCAGGTAAGATTGCAGGTTTAGGTAACAACAGTAGTAGCAAGGACAGGCTATGCATCAGGATAGGTATAACGGAAAGCAGTAACATGCTACACTACTCTAATGCAAGCAGTATAGAGTAGAATAGGCGATATCCGTGATCAAGGGGGGCTTGCCTGGTTGCTCGGGCAAGAGAGAGGGTTCATCAACTCCGTAGTCGAATCGGGCAAGCAGCAGCGTCGGTCTCGTAGTCTACCGGAGAGAAGAGGGGGAAGAAACAATGAATACCATGTAAACAGATGCATATTGATGCATGATATGACAAGTAACGATGCTAGGCGTGCCCTAACGTGGTATGAGGTGGTACTGTTAAGAAACACGGGAAAATATCCCGGGGTTTCGTGTTTTCAGCAGGAGGAGCGGAGGGGAAAGTTGCGAGTTCGATAGGTTAGGGGTGTGTGGCGGATGAACGGACTGCGATCCGGATTCGCCTCGTCGCTCGAGCAACTTTCATGTTGAAAATATTTTAATCGAGTTACGGATTAAAAGATATGATTTTCTAAAGATTTTATTAATTTCTAGAATTTAATTAATTATTTAATCCAACATTATCCAGAATAGTAAATGCTGACGTCAGCATGACATCAGGGTTATGTCAGCAGTCAACGTTGACCATTGACCTGGTCAACCTGACATGTGGGTCCAGTGGGACCCACCTGTCATTCTCTGTTTAGTTTAATTAGAGATTAGTTAATTTAATTAGTGATTAGGTTAATCTAATCAGGATTAATTAACTTAATTAATTAATTAATTAATATTTTAATTATTTTAGTTATTATTTATTTATTTATTTATTTTAATTCCTTTTAAAAAACGTTACGGGTGGGCCCCAATTGTCATGGGGCTGGGGAGCCTATCTTGGCGTGCGATTCTGGCGCCACCCGAACGAAAGCACTCGCTCACAGAAGGGACGAGGCCGCCGGGCACCAACGGCGCGGGCCTTGTGCTGCCAACCGGGCCACGGGCGGCGGAGGCGAGGTGGCGGCGACGCGCTGCTGGCGCCTTGATGGCGGGCGTGGCGCGCCATGGAGGAGGAGAAGGGCGAGACGAGGCGCACCGAGGCACCGGGCCAAGGGGCGCCGACCGAGCGGGAGCGGCGACGGCGAGGATGGGCGCAGGGCGCTGGGCGCCGCTGGGCGACCAGCGACGGCGGTGGCCGGGCGCGTGGTTGGGGGCGAGGCGACAGTGGGAAGAGGGCGGGCGACCGCGGGCGCCGGAGCGCGGACGCGCTTGATCGGGGAGAACCGGACGAGGCCCGCGCGTGGCGGGGGGGCGCGCGTGCGGCGGGCTGCAAGGGGCCGAGGTTGTGGCGGCGTGGCGTGCGGGCGCTGGCGAAAACGGCGTGGCCGCCGAGGGAGGGACCGCGACGGCGTGGGTGAGCGCTGGCGGTGACATGAGGAAAAGGGAAGGAAGGGGCGCCACGGGGAGTAGGGGACGGGCGGTGGGCTCTGGGGCGGTCGGGGAGGACCGGCGAGGAGGAGGGCGGGGAAGGCATTCGGCGGCGACGAGGCCTGGCGGCGGCGGTGGTCTCCTCCCTCGATCCCGATCCAATCGGGGGAGAGGGGGAGAGATATTTTCGAGAGGGGGGGAAGTGTCGGTGGGGGGGTTGCGGGCTTGACCGAGTGGGGAGTGGGGGGAGGCATATGGGGGTACGGGGTGGGCCGGCCTGGCCGGCCTGGTGGCCAGCTGGGCCGGTTGGCCCAACGGGTGGGGGTTTCTCTCCTCCCCCTTTTTTTTGATAGTTTTAGGTTTTTAGTTTTTTTTCTGTTTTTTTTATTTTACTTTCTTTTCTGTTTAAAATCAGTTTAAATTATTTAGACATTTTCTAAAAATGTGTCTACTTCACCATAATTACCGATGCAATATTTGGCAACCCCCGAACATTTTAGTTTTAATTTTTGAAAAATTTTATTGCTATCATAAATTTGAATTTGAATTTCGAAACAGTTTTGAATTAACCGTGGTTAACTATAAAGGATGAGGTGACGTGGCACCATCAACGTGAGATTACTATAGCATGATTATCCGGGCGTTACAAATCTCTCCACTACAAGAAATCTCGCCCGAGATTTAGGAGGTAGAAGGAAAGAGTGCGGGTATTCATCACGAAGACGATCTCGCGTTCCTGTGTGGCTGGCCTTCTTGAGTGATTCGACCATCGGACTTTGAGGAACTTGATCGCTTTCCGGCGTGTGCGGCGCTCAGCTTGGTCGAGAATGCGGACGGATGCTCTTTATAGGAGAGGTCTGTTGCAATTCGAGCACTTCATGGTCCACCGCTCGGATTGGGTCCTTGAAGCAGCGCCGGAGTTGTGACACGTGGAACACATCATGAACCCGAGAAAGGTTCGACGGAAGCTCCAGCTTGATATGCCACTTTTCCACGCCTTTCGAGAATAGTGAATGGGCCAATATAGCGAGGAGCTAGCTTGCCCTTGATCCCAAGCGGTGAGCACCCTTCATTGGTGTAACGCGAAGATAGGCCTTTTCGCCAAAGTTGATAGACCATGTCTTTATGATGACGGTCATAATTACTCTTTGACGTGATGAGCAGTCTTGAGATTTTCGCGAATAATGCGGACTTGTTCTTCGCATGTTGGATAATATCCGGACCAAGAGTGGACATTCCCAGATTTTGACCAGTTCAGAGGGTTCGCACTTTCGTCCATATAACACTTCAAGGGGGCCATCTTCGACTAGCTTGATAGCTATTATTATAAGAGAACTCAGCATACGGAGAGATTCCTCCCATTTCTTGTCAAGGAAATAACACAAGCTCGAAGCATGTCTTGAGAACTTGGTTGACACGCTCAACTTGCCCTTGTGATTGCGGATGAAACGCGAGATTGAAAGATAAGTGAGTACCCATAGCTTCTTGAAAACTTGCCCGAATCTTGAAGTGAATAAGCTGCCACGGTCCGAACTAATAACCAAAGTGGAATCCGTGAAGTGAAACAATTCTGGACATATAGAGAGTTGCAAGCTGACTAGCAGTGATCGTTTCTTTGACCGCCAAAAAATGTGCAACTTTAGAAAGTCGGTCAATGACGACAAGAATAGCATCATTACCTTTCTGCGACTTGGGAAATCCAGTGACGAAGTCCATTTCAACGTGGTCCCATTTCCATTCAGGAATAGAGATAGGTTGCGAGTTCCAGCAGGCCTTTGATGTTACGCTTTGATACGACGACAAGCGCCACATTCAGCAACATAACGAGCAATGTCTCGCTTCATATTAGACCACGTAATCTCGGCGAATGTCTTGGTACATCTTGGTGCTACCGGGATGAATAGACAAAGGCGTATCATGAGCTTCTTTCATAACCTTTGGAGTCGATTCAGGTTTTCCTCTTACTCGGTACCACTAGGCGACCTTTGAAGAATAGGGTGTCTGGTCATCCTGATGAAGAATGAGGGCTTTCCTTCTGCGAGATAAAGTTTAATCCTCTCGACTTCATCGTCACATTTCGTATCCATTTGATGGTGTCCACAAGATCTGGTTTAGCAACTGTGGTCTTGAGAGAACCCCGGAAACAACATGGAGGTTCATCTTGCGTAACTCCGGAGGAGGGGGCGAAGTGCACCGGAGGAACAATATGGAGGTTCAGCTTTCGAACTCTTCAACGAGTGAGGGCTGAACCTTGTGAATTTGGAGGTGGTTGCAGTAAGACTTGCGGCTCAAGGCATCAGCCATTACATTAGCCTTGCCTGGTGTATAGGAAATACCCAAGTCAAAGTCTGCAACAGTCTCCATCCATCTCTGCTGACGGAGGTTCAGGTCTGGCTGAGTAAACAGATACTTCAGACGTTGGTGGTCAGTGAAGATCTCGCAACGATTACCGAGAAGGTAATGTCACCACTGCTTCAGTGCATGAATGACAGCAGCAAGTTCGAGGTCGTGAACTGGGTAGTTCTCTTCGTGAGGGCGCAATTGCCGAGAGGCATAAGCAACCACTTTGCGCTCTTGCATTAGGACACAGCCTAATCCTTGACGGGAAGCGTCGCAGTAAATGACGAAGTCCTTCTTAGTATCAGGAGGAGCTAATCGAGGCTGAAGTCAACTTGTCTTTGAGTGCTCGGAAACTTTCCGACATTTATCATCCATTGGAACTTGACGCCTTATGCAGCAAAGTTAGTCGAGGCTGGCAATCTTGGAGAAGTTCTCGACGAATCGACGGCAATAGTGGCGAGACCGAGAAAACTTCGACTTGCTTGACATTCTTGAAGGAGTCCAATCGAGAATAGCTTGAACTCGTTCGGGGTTGACGGCAATATCATCCTTAGAGATGACATGCCCAAGATAGGTTACTTCGGAAGCCGAATTCACATTTGGATAACTTGGCATAAAGTTGATGCTCTCGTAGCTTTTCCAAAGACAAGACGAAGATGTTCAAGATGTTCTTCTTCATTCTTGGAAAATATCGGGATATCATCCGGATAAACCACGACGAACTTGTCGAGGTAATCCATGAATATATAGTTCATCAAAGCGAGAGAAGGTGGCTGGAGCATTGGTTAAGCCGAAAGACATGACGGTGTACTGCATACGAACCATAACGAGTCACAAAGGCGGTCTTGGGGATATCCTCCTCACGAACACGGATCTGGTGGTAACCCAACCTCAAGTCGAGTTTAGAGAACACTAATGAACCAGCCAGTTGATCATACTGGATCATTGATCCGAGGAAGAGGATACTTATTCGAATGGTAGCTTGGTTTATAGGACGGTAGTCTTGGACCAATCGGTTTGTCCCATCCTTCTTCTTGACAAAGAGAGAAGGTGCTCCCTGAGGAGAGCAACTTGGGCGAATGAAACCACTGTGAAGAGATCGGTCGATTTCCTCCTTGAGCTCAAGGAGTTCATGCGCGGCATCTTGTAGGGTCGCTTGGCTATAGGAGTGGTGCTGGTTTCAAGTCGATGACGAATTCGACAGCTCTAGTAGGGGAACTCACAGGAGTTCTTCAGAAACACGCCGAGGAATTCACGCACGCAGCAGTGAATGTTTTCAATACCCTCGAGTGGTGCAGCGCTCAATGCATTCAATGCATAGAGCCTTGCCTCGGCATTTTGCACCGATGAGCTTGGTAAGTGACTATTTCATCGAAGGGTGTAGCAGATGGACGGTCTTAGTGGCGCAAACTATAGAAGCAGATGCGCCTTTAACCAATTCATTCCTGTGATGAGGTCAATGCTACAAGACTTGAATACGATGGGTGAGACAAGGAATTCCAGTCCTTCAATTTCAACGGGGACGTCGTTGCAAATCATGGAGGTTCGACATTGGCCCGCAGGGGTGTGTACTAATAGTGAAGCATTCATGTCTTCGCTTTTAATGCCATGCATGAATGCAAAATCTTCAGACATGAATGAATGCGATGCACCTGTATCAAATAGAACACATGCTGGTACTGAATTTACGAGGAGTGTACCCATCAAAGTAGCAGGCTGGTCTTGAGCTTCGTTCAGATCAACGTGGTTGGCATGAACTTGTCCATATGGCTTGGCATTGTTGTTGTGGGGCTGGTTGCTTCCACGGCCAGTCGCTGGAAGGGCCAGCTGATTCTGGTTCTGGTTGCATTCTCTAGCACGGTGCCCTGGTTGACCACACCTGAAGCACAAACCATTATTGGGAGTGGGAACAGGAGCTTGGGGTGGTGGAGCTGGAAGCTTTGGCTGCCTAGTTGGAGTAGGCAGACGAGGTGCAGCATAGCTCTGCCTTGGGGCAGGTGCATTTGGCTGGTACATGCTGTTGGGAATCCATATCTTACAACCTGCGAGGACGGGCCCAAGATGAGCCCGTGTCACAGTTATGCGCTGTTAGAGCTCTGGTATTCCTGCGAGACCAGTTTCGACATTGATAGCCTTGTTCACCAAGGTGGCGAAATCAGCAAAGTCGTGCACTAGAAGTGCGAGCTTGATGTCGACTTGAAGGCCGTCACGGAACTTCTCTTGTCTGCGTGCATCGGTTGCAATATCCTCTTCAAAGATAGCGAGACAAGTCCAGAACTCTCCGATAAGCTTCAACATCTTGTTGCCTTGGGTGAGGTTGCAGAACTCACGCTTCTTCCGTCCATGACTCCTTGAGGGATGAAGCGGCACGGAAAGCAGCTTGGAAGTCCGCCGGTGATGATTATTCCAAGCTGGAAGAGTACGCATGTGGCTGTCCCACCATTGAGCTGCGGGTCCCTTCAGGAAGAAGGAAGCAAAAGTGACATAGCTGGCAGGGGCTACATCAGCAGACTCCGTCTCATAGGTGATGTCACGGAGCCAGTCATCAGCATCCAGCGGCTGGGTTGAGCTGCAGTACACACTTGGGTTGAGGTGTATGAAATCCTGCAGAGTTGTTGTGTTTGGCTGCTGGTTCATATTGGGGCGAGGAAACTGAGCCATCATGTTCTCCATGAACTGGCGATTCATCTCAAGCTGTTGGATCATACCAGCCATGTACTCAGGCGGTGGTGGGAAGTTGCCACCACGACCACGACCAGCTGGTATAACCATCCTGCTAATATATAACAGGGGTAGTTCAGCATTTGAGAAATTATGCAAAGGACAAGAATCATTCATGATGAAACATGCATAATGGAAGTAGCACGATAGAAACCACATAGTAGTCGGCATACCTTACAAAAGGGATCATGCATAGAGTTCAGTACACAGAGTTCAGTACATAGACTAAGACATCATAGGCGGCACGCAGGCTCGCGGCGAATGCATCTAACACTAACAAGCAAGCCTACATCAGTCCCACGCATGCTGCGGAGGTAGCTGTAGCTGAAAGCTGGTAGTGCGGCAGCGGATAGTCCTCCATGTCGGTGACACTGGGGCCGCAGATACTCACAGTGCAGAACCCGGCGCCAAGTGGCGAAGAGGACCAAGTCGCGGAGAGTTGCCTCCCACCCGCCAACCGACACCCCGGGGCATCACGGTCTGGCTGGGTAGATCGCAGAACGCGCAGCTCTGGATCGGTCAAAGGGTGCAACAGCGTCGAGCACGGTAAAGGTGCCGACGGGTGATGTACAACTCGTGGCGAAGATCTCGGTTGGCTCGATCCAGCCCATCGCATGCGTAACAAAGTTTCGATGGTAGAAGGGCTCTCTGGTGACGATGGAGTAGGCAGCGGTGTAGTATCCTCCTCACCAACATCGACGCGATAGCAATGTGCCGAAGGGGAGGTGTCCAACTCCGATACTCTCCACGAAGGCGTGTCGAGCAGCATAAGCAGCATCGTGGACTGCCATATCGATAGTCACCCCAACACCATGTGCGGTGTGCGACAAGAGTGGAGTCATACTCCGAGAGTAGAGGTGGACGATGGCTCGGCATCGCTCTGGTTAAAGTCCGGTACTCCTCAAAGGCGGTGTACTCAGGGTGCCAGCGATAACCCAGATAGGTCATCATCTCTGCTAGCACCGCAGGTGATCCCGAGGCACCAACGGCCGTCGTGTGGCGCACGACCTGCCTCGTGGGTTCCATCTGAAAACAAAGATGTTTCAAAGGAGTCAAATGATAGTGTGGAAATTGATCAAAATACAATTCCAAGGAATAACTATGGCTTTATCCAACTTTGGGGTGAATGTGGTCACGGGATCCTAGTGTTAGTTAGTAAATTCGTTTAACCCGAGTAGAAGAGAGTTCAGAGTCCCAGAGTAAAGGTCGAGGAGTAAAAGATCCTAGTACCACCCGATGGCGACGTGGGCCCGTAAGGCACACAGCCAAGTTAGTAAAAGTTTTGCAATGTCTAGACTCGACTTCGGCCAAGGAGTGTGGAAGGGGGATTCCTATAGGCAGTCGGCTCTGATACCAACTTGTGACGCCCCCGATTCAATCGTACACTAATCATGCACGCAAATGTGTACGATCAAGATCAAGGACCCACGGGAAGATATCACAACACAACTCTAAAACATAAATAAGTCATACAAGCATCATAATACAAGCTAGGGGCCTCGAGGGCTCGAATACAAGTGCTCGATCATAGACGAGTCAGCGGAAGCAACAATATCTGAGTCTGAGACATAAGTTAAACAAGTTTTCCTTAAGAAGGCTAGCACAAACGGGATACAGATCGAAGAGGCGCGGGCCTCCCGCCAGGATCCTCCTAAACTACTCTGGTGGTCGCCGTGGGCTGCTGCGTAGTAGTAGGCACCTCCGTGTAGTAGTCGTCATCGACGGTGGCGTCGCCCGTGGCTCCATCGTGCAGTTGCAGCAATCGAGTAGAGATAGGGAAAAGGGGAACAAGGCAACCGTGAGTACTTATCCAAAGTACTCGCAAGCAAGGAGCTACACTACATATGCATGGATATATGTGTAAAGGGCCATATCAGTGGACTGATCTGCAGAATGCCAGACTAAGAGGGGGATAGCTAGTCTTATCGAAGACTACGCTTCTGGTTACCTTCGTCTTGCAACAGGTAGAACAGGGTAGGTTGAAGTCCTCCAAGTAACATCACATAGCAATAATCCTACCCGGCGATCCCCTCCTCGTATCCCTGAGAGAGAGCGACCACCGGTTGTATCTGGCACTTGGAAGGGTGTGTTTTATTAAGTATCCGGTTCTAGTTGTCATAAGGTCAAGGTACAACTCCAAGTCGTCCTGTTATCGAAGATCACGGCTATTCGAATAGATTAACTTCCCTGCAGGGGTGCACCAACTTACCCAACACGCTTGATCCCATTTGGCCGGACACACTTTCCTAGGTCATGCCTGGCCACGGAAGATCAACACGTCGCAGCCCCACCTAGGCTCAACAGAGAGGTCAGCACGCCAGTCTAAACCTAGGCGCCCAGGGGTCTGGGCCCATCACCCTGAACACACCGGCATGTTGCGAGGGCGGCCAAAAGCAGACCTAGCCTAGTGGTGTTCCAGTCCAATTCGGCGCGCACCGCTCAGTCGCTGACGTCACGAAGTGCTTCGGCTGATACCACGACGCCGAGTGCCCATATCTTTCCCACGTAGTTGGTTAGTGCGTATAGGCCCGTAGCCAACTCAGATCAAATACCAAGATCTCGTTAAGCGTTTTAAGTATCCGCGAACGCCGAACAGGGCCAGGCCCACCTCTCTCCTAGGCGGTCTCAACCTGCCCTGACGCTCCGCCACCAAGATCCACTCGCGGGTGCTCCACAAGCCGACCCGACTTTAGTCACCACATGTATCATGTATAAGTATATAGTATATACCCGAGATCACCTCCCGAGTGATCTCGGCCCGATAGTATAGCATAGCAGACAGACAAGAATGTAGGGCCACAGATGGAAATACTAGCATCCTATACTAAGCGGTAGGATTGCGGTAAAGGTAACAATGAGAGTAGCAAGGACAAAGCTATGCATCGGGATAGGTATAACGAAAGCGGTAACATGCTACACTACTCTAATGCAAGCAGTATAGAGTAGAATAGGCGATATCTGGTGATCAAGGGGAGGCTTGCCTGGTTGCTCGCAAGAGAGAGGGTCGTCAACTCCGTAGTCGAAGCTGCAGCAAAGCAGCGGTGTCGGTCTCGTAGTCTACCGAGAGAAGAGGGGAAGAAACAATGAATACCATGTAAACAGATGCATATCGATGCATGATATGACAAGTAACGATGCTAGGCGTGCCCTAACGTGGTATGAGGTGGTACCGGTTAAGGGGGGAAACACCCAGGAAAATATCCCCGGGGTTTCGTGTTTTCGGGCAGAGGAGCCGGAGAGGGAAAGTTGCGAGTTCGATAGGTTAGGGGTGTGTGGCGGACGAACGGAATGCGTATCCGGATTCGTCTCGTCGTTCTGAGCAACTTTCATGTTGAAAATATTTTAATCCGAGTTACGGATTAAAAGATATGATTTTCTAAAGATTTTATTAATTTCTGGAATTTAATTAATTATTTAATCCAACATTATCCGAATAGTAAATGTCGACGTCGGCATGACATCGTGGTGATGTCAAGATCAACGTTGACCATTGACCTGGTCAATCTGACGTGTGGGTCGATGGGACCCACCGTCATTCTCTGTTTAGTTTAATTACAGATTAGTTAATTTAATTAGTGATTAGGTTAATCTAATCAGATTAATTAACTTAATTAATTACTTAATTACTTAATTAATTAATATTTTAATTATTTTAGTTATTATTTATTTATTTATTTAATATATTTATTTATTTTTTTAATTCCTTTTTAAAAAAAACGTTCTGGGGTGGGCCCCAATTGTCATGGGGCCAGGGGAGCCTATGCAGGCGTGCGATTCTGGCGCCACCAACGCAGCACTCGCTTTTTGAGGCGGGACGAGGCATTGGGCACCAACGGGCTGCACGCTTGTGCTGCCAACCAGGCCACTGGCAGGCGGAGGCGAGGTGGCGGCGCCGACGCGCGATGGCTGTGGGCGAAGCGCGTGGCGTGACCATGGGAGGAGGAAGAAGCGAGACAGGCGCACCGAGGCACGGGGCCAAGGGGCGCGACCGAGCGGGAGGGCGACGGCGAGGATGGGCGCAGGGCGCTGGCGCCGCCGGGCGGACCGAGCGAGCGGCGGTGGCCGGGCGCGTGGTTGGGGCGGCGACAGAGGAAGAGGGCGCGGCGACCATGGCGCCGGCGAGCCGACCATGTCGTCGGGAGAACCGGACGAGGCCGTGCATGAGTGAAAGCGCGGCCGTGCGTGGCTGTCTGGGGCCGAGGCTGTAAGCGCGTCTGGGCGCGGCGGCAGGGCGTGGCCGCCGAGAGGGACCGTGACGGCGTGGTCGGAGCGCTGGCGGTGACCATGGGAAAGGGAAGGAAGGGGCGCTCACGGGGGAGTAGGGGACAGGCAGTGGGCTCGGGGGCGGTCGGGGAGGACCGGCGAGGAGGAGGGCGGGGAAGGCGTTCGGCGGCGACGAGGCCTGGCGGCGGCGGTGGTCTCGTCCCTCGATCCCGATCAATCGGGAGAGGGGGAGAGATATTTTCGGGAGGAGGGGGATGTGTCGGTGGGGGGTTGCGGGCTTGACCGAGTGAGGAGTGGGGGGGAGGCATATGGGGGTACGGGGTGGGCCGGCCTGGCCGGCCTGGTGGCCAGCTGGGCCGGTTGGCCCAACGGGTGGGGGTTTCTCTCCTCCCCCTTTTTTGATAGTTTTAGGTTTTTAGTTTTTTTTTCTGTTTTGTTTTTTTTACTTTCTTTTCTGTTTAAAATCAGTTTAAATTATTTAGACATTTTCTAAAAATGTGTCTACTTCACCATAATTACCGATGCAATATTGGCAACCCCCGAACATTTTAGTTTTAATTTTTGAAAACTTTTATTGCTATCATAAATTTGAATTTGAATTTCGAAACAGTTTTGAATTAACCCGTGGTTAACTACAGTGACAGAGGTGACGTGGCACCATCAACGTGAGATTACTGTAGCATGATTATCCGGGCGTTACATACGCGCATGCTCCTAGGGGGATAGATTGGTAGGAAAAACCATCGCTTGTCCCCGACCGCCACACATAAGGAAGACAATCAATAAATAAATCATTCTCTGACTTCATCACATAACGGTTCACCATACGTGCATGCTACGAGAATCATAAACTTTAACACAAGTATCTCTCAAATTCACAACTACTCTACTAGCATGACTCTAATTCATATCTCAAAACAATCATAAAGAATCAAACTTCTCATAGTATTCAATGCAATCTATATGAAAGTTTTTATTATACCCATCTTGGATGCCCATCATATTAGGACTAATTTTATAGCCAAAGCAAATTATCATGTTGTTCTAAAAGACTCTCAAAATAATATAAGTGAATCATGAGAGATCAATAATTTCTATAAAATAAAACCACCACCGTGCTCTAAAAGGTATAAGTGAAGCACTGGAGCAAAACTGTCTAGCTCAAAAGATATAAATGGAGCACATAGAGTATTCTAATAAATTCCGATTCATGTGTGTATCTCCAAAAGGTGTGTACAGAAAGGATGATTGTGGTAAACTAAAAAGAAAAGACTCAAATCATACAAGACGCTCCAAGCAAAACACATATCATGTGGTGAATAAAAATATAGCCTCAAGTAAAGTTACCGATAGACGAAGACGAAAGAGGGGATGCCTTCCGGGGCATCCCCAAGCTTAGGCTTTTGGTTGTCCTTGAATTTTACCTTGGGGTGCCTTGGGAATCCCCAAGATTAGGCTCTTGCCGCTCCTTATTCCAAAATACATCAAATCTTTACCCAAAACATGAGAACTTCACAACACAAAACTCAACAGAAAATCTCATGAGCTCCGTTAGTATAAGAAAACAAATCACCACTTTAAGGTACTGTAATGAACTCATTATTTATTTATATTGGTGTTAAACCTACTGTATTCCAACTTATCTATGGTTCATACCCCCCGATACTAGCCATAGATTCATCAAAATAAGCAAACAACACACGAAAAACAGAATCTGTCAAAAACAGAACAGTCTTTAGCAATCTGTATCAAACGTATACTTCTGTAACTCCAAAAATTCTGAAATAAATTGGTGGACATGAGGAATTTGTCTATTAATAATCTTCAAAAATAATCAACCTAAAAGCACTCTCCAGTAAACAATGGCAGCTAATCTCGTGAGCGCTAAAGTTTCTGTTTTTTACAACAAGATCATAAAGACTTCACCCAAGTCTTACCAAAGGTTCTACTTGGCACAAACACTAATTTAAAACATAAAGCCACATCTAGACAGAATCTAGATGAAAAATTTATTACTAAACATAAACAAAAAGCAAGAAACAAAAATAAAATTAGGTTGCCTCCCAACAAGCGCTATCGTTTAACGCCCCTAGCTAGGCATAAAAGCAAGAATAGATCTAGGTATCATCATCTTTGGTATGAAATCCATAAGTGGCTCTCATAATAGATTCATAAGGTAATTTAATTTTCTTCCTCGGAAAGTGTTCCATGCCTTTCCTTAATGGAAATTGGAATCTAATATTTCCTTCTCTCATATCAAAAATTGCACCAATCGTTCTAAGGAAAGGTCTACCAAAAATAATAGGACATGTAGGATTGCAATCTATATCAAGAACAATGAAATCTACGGGCACATAATTCCTATTTGCAACAATAAGAACATCATTAATTCTTCCCATAGGTTTCTTAATGGTGGAATTCGCAGGATGCAAATTTAAAGAACAATCATCAAATTCAAGAAAACCTAACACATCACACAAAGTTTTTGAAATCGTGGAAACACTAGCACCCAAATCACACAAAGCATAGCATTCAGGATATTTAATTTTAATTTTAATAGTAGGTTCCCACTCATCATAAAGTTTTCTAGGGATAGAAACTTCTAATTCAAGCTTTTATTCGTAGGATTGCATGAAAGCATCAATGATGTGTTTAGTAAAAGCTTTATTTTGATCATAAGCATGAGGAGAATTTTACACGGATTGGAACAAGGAAATACAATCTATCAAAGAGCAATTATCATAATTAAATTCCATGAAATCCAAAATAGTGGGTTCATTGCTACCTAAAGTTTTGACCTCTTCAATCCCACTTTTACCAATTTTTGCATCAAGATCTAAAAACTCTGAATCATTGGGACGCCTTTTAACTAAAGTTGACTCATCTCCAGTCCCATCATTATCAAGATTCATATTGCAAAACAAAGATTTAATAGGATACACATCAATCACTTTTAGATCTTCATCCTTATTATCATGAAAACTAGAAGAACACGCTTGTATAAAGCAATCTTTTTTAGCACGCATCCTAGCGATTCTTTCTTTGCACTCATCAATGGAAATTCTCATAGATATGAGAGACTCATTGATATCATGCTTAGGTGTAATAGATCAAAGTTTCAAAGAATCAACATCAAGATAAATTATATCCACGTTCCTAGCCAACTCATCAATCTTAGGCGGTTTTTCTTCAAGCAAGGCATTGAAATTCTTTTGCGAAATCATAAATTCTTTAACACTAGTCTCAAAATCAAAGGGCATCTTATTAAAATTTCCATAAGAGTTGGTGTAGGAATTACCATAATTATTAGAGGATTTACTAGGAAATGGCCTAGGATTAAAGTTTCCTCTATACGCGTTGTTACCAAAATTATTCCTACCAACAAAATTCACATCCATAGATTCATTATTATTCTCAATCAAAGTAGACAAAGGCATATCATTAGGATCAGAAGAAACAGTCTTATTAGCAAACAATTTCATAAGTTCATCCATCTTCCCACTCAAAACAGTAATTTCTTCTATAGCATGAACCTTTTTACTAGTAGATCTTTCGGTGTGCCATTGAGATTAATTAACCATAATATTATCTAGGAGTTTAGTAGCTTCTCTTAAAGTGATTTCCATAAAAGTGCCTCCCTCGGCCGAATCTAAAAGATTTCTAGAAGCAAAATTCAATCCGGCATAAAAAATTTGTATAATCATTCATAAATTCAAACCATGTGTAGGGCAATTACGTATCATTAATTTCATCCTCTCCCAAGCTTGTGCAACATGCTCATGATCAAGTTTCTTAAAATTAATAATATCATTTCTAAGAGAGATGATCTTAGCGGGAGGAAAATACTTAGAGATAAAAGCATCTTTGCACTTATTCCATGAATCAATACTATTTTTAGGCAAAGACGAAAACCAAGTTTTAGCACGATCTCTAAGCGAAAATGGAAATAGCTTCAATTTAACAATATCATTATCCATATCTTTCTTCTTTTGCATATCACACAAATCAACAAAGTTGTTTAGATGTGTAGCGGCATCTTCACTAGGAAGGCCAGAGAATTGATCTTTCATTACAAGATTCAGCAAAGCAGCATTAATTTCACAAGATTCAGCATCGGTAATAGGAGCAATCGGAGTGCTAAGAAAATCATTGTTGTTGGTATTGGAAAATCACACAATTTAGTATTGTCTTGAGCCATCGTGACAAACAATCCAACACACAAGCACACAAGGAACAAGAAAAAGGGCGAACGAAAAAGAGGGCGAATAAAACGGCAAAGGTGAAGTGGGGGAGAGGAAAACGAGAGGCAAATGGCAAATAATGTAATGCGAGGGATAAGAGTTGTGATGGGTACTTGGTATGTCTTGACTTGGCATAGATCTCCCCGGCAACGGCGCCAGAAATCCTTCTTGCTACCTCTTGAGCATGCGTTTGGTTTCCCTTGAAGAGGGAAGGCTGATGCAGCAAAGTAGCGGAAGTATTTCCCTCAGTTTTTGAGAACCAAGGTATCAATCCAGTAGGAGACTACACGCAAGTCCCTCGTACCTGCACAAACAAATAAGAACCTTGCAACCAACGTGATAAAGGGGTTGTCAATCCCTTCACGATCACTTGCAAAAGTGAGGTCTGATAGAGATAATAAGATAAATATTTTTGGTATTTCTATGATATAGATTGGAAAGTAAAGACTGCAAAATAAAAGGCGGCAGAAATAGCAAGTAGATAGGAAAGTAATATGATGGAAAATAGACCAGGGGGGCATAGGTTTCACTAGTGGCTTCTCTCAAGATAGCATAAGTATTACGGTGGGTGAACAAATTACTGTCGAGCAATTGATAGAAAAGCGCATAGTTATGAGAATATCTAGGCATGATCATGTATATAGTCATCACGTCCGCGACAAGTAGACCAAAATGATTCTGCATCTACTACTATTACTTCACACATCGACTGCTATCCAGCATGCATCTAGAGTATTAAGTTCATAAGAACAGAGTAACGCATTAGGCAATATGACATGATGTAGAGGGATAAACTCAAGCAATATGATATAAACCCCATCTTTTTATCCTCAATGGCCACAATACAATACGTGCCTTGTTGTCCCTGTTGTCACTAGGAAAGGACACCGCAAGATTGAACCCAAAGCTAAGCACTTCTCCCATTGCAAGAAAGATCAATCTAGTAGGCCAAACCAAACTGATAATTTGAAGAGACTTGCAAAGATAATTAAATCATGCATAAAATAATTCAGAGAAGAATCAAATATTGTTCATAGATAATCTTGATCATAAACCCACAATTCATCGGATCTCGACAAACACACCGCAAAAAGAATTACATCGAATAGATCTCCAAGAGAATCGAGGAGAACTTTGTATTGACATCCAAAGAGAGAGAAGAAGCCATCTAGCTAATAACTATGGACCCGAAGGTATGTGGTAAACTACTCACACATCATCGGAGAGGCTATGGTGTTGATGTAGAAGCCCTCCGTGATCGATTCCCCCACCGGCGGAGCGCCGGAAAAGGCCCCAAGATGGGATCTCACGGGTACAGAAGGTTGCGGCGGTGGAAATAGGGTTTCGTGGTGCTCTCAGATGTTTCCAGGGTATATGAGTATATATAGGCGAAAGAAGTAGGTCGGTGGATCCACGAGGGGCCCACGAGGGTGGGGGCGCGCCTACCCCCCCGGGTGCGCCCTCCTACATCGTGGCCGCCTTGTTGCTTCCTTGACGTCCACTCCAAGTCTCATGGATTTCGTTTGTTCCAAAAACGATCCTCGCGAAGGTTTCATTCTGTTTGGATCCCGTTTGATATTATGTTTCTGCGAAACACTGAAATAGGCAAAAAAACAGCAATTTGCACTGGGCCTTCGGTTAATAGGTTAGTCCCAAAAATAATATAAAGTGCATAATAAAGCCCATTAAACATCCAAAACAGATAATATAATAGCATGGAACAATCACAAATTATAGGTACGTTGGAGACGTATCAGATACTTCGATGGCGATCATGACGGTGCTTTGGAGATGGAGATCAAAGACACAAGATGATGATGGCCATATCATATCATTTATATTGATTGCATGTGATGTCTATCCTTTATGCATCTTATTTTGCTTAGTACGGCGGTAGCATTAAAGACGTAGAAGTGTTCTCCCAGAGTATGCACCGTTGCTACAGTTCGTCATGCCGAGACACCACGTGATGATCGAGTGTGATAAGCTATACGTTCACATACAACGGGTGCAAGCCAATTTTGCACATGCAGAATACTCGTGTTAAACTTGACGAGCCTAGCATATGCAGATATGGCCTCGGAACACTAAGGCCGAAAGGTCGAGCGTGAATCATATAGTAGATATGATCAACATAGTGATGTTCACCATTGAAAACTACTCCATCTCACGTGATGATCGGACATGGTTTAGTTGATATGGATCACGTGATCACTTAGATGATTAGAGAGGTGTCTATCTAAGTGGGAGTTCTTAAGTAATATGATTAATTGAACGTTAATTTATCATGAACTTAGTCCAGGTAGTATTTGCATAACTATGTTGTAGATCAATAGCTCGCGATGTAGCTCCTCGTTTATTTTCAATATGTTCCTAGAGAAAAACTATGTTGAAAGATGATAGTAGCAATGATGTGGACTAGGTCCGTGATCTGAGGATCATCCTCATTGCTGCACAGAAGAATTATGTCCTTGATGCACCGCTAGGTGACGGACCTATTGCAGGAGCAGATGCACACGTTATGAACGTTTGACAAAGCTCGGTATGATGACTACTTAATAGTTTAGTGCACCATGCTTTACGGCTTAGAACCGGGACTTCAAAAATGTTGTGAACGTCACGGAGCATATAAGATGTTCTAAGAGTTGAAATTGGTATTTCATACTCATGCCCGTGTCGAGAGGTATGAGACCTCTGACAGTACTTTGCCTACAAGATGGAGGAGAATAGCTCAACCAGTGAGCATGTGCTCAGATTGTCTGAGTACTACAATTGCTTGAATCAAGTGGGAGTTAATCTTCCAGATAAGATAGTAATTGACAAAGTTCTCTAGTCACTATATATCACCAAGTTACTAGAACTTAGTGATGAACTATAATATGCAAGGGATGATGAAAGTAATTCCCAAGCTCTTCGTGATGCTGAAACCGGCGAAGGTAGAAATCAAGAAATAGCATCAAGTGTTGATGCTTAACAAGATCACTAGTCTCAAAGAAAAGGTCAAAGGGAAAGAAAGAGGAACTTCAAAGAAGAATAGCAAGTAAGTTGTTGCTCCCATGAAGAAGCCCAAAGCTAGACCCAAGCCTGGAACTGAGTGCTTCTACTGCAAAGGAAATGGTCACTGGAAGTGGAACTGCACTAAGATACTTGGCGGATAAGAAGGATGGCAAAGTGAACAAAGTATATTTGATATACATGTTATTGATGTGTACTTTACTAGTGTTTATAGCAACCCCTCAGTATTTGATACTGGTTTAGTTGCTAAGAGTAGTAACTCGTAAAGGGAGTTGCAAAATAAATAGAGACTAGTTAAGGGTGAGGTGATGATGTGAATTGGAAGTGATTCCAAGGTTGATAAGATCACCATCGCACACTCCCTTTACCTTCGGGATTAGTGTTGAACCTAAAATAAATGTTATTTGGTGTTTGCGTTGAGCATAATATGAATGGATCATGTTTATTGCAATACGGTTATTCATTTAAGTCAAAGAATAATTGTTATTCTGTTTACATGAATAAAACCTTCTGAGGTCATACACCCAAGGTGAATGGTTTGCTGAATCTCGATCGTAGTGATACACATATTCATAATATTGATGCCAAAAGATGCAAATTTGATAATGATAGTGCAACATATTTGTGGCACTGTCGTTTAGGTCATATTGGTGTAAAGCGCATGAAGAAACTCCATGCTGATGGACTTTTGGAATCACTTGATGCTTGCGAACCATGCCTCATGGGCAAGATGACTAAGACTCCGTTCTCCGGAACAATGGAGCGAGCAACTAACTTATTGAAATAATGCATACTGATGTATATGATCCGATGAGTGTTGAGGCTCATGGCGGGTATCATTATTTTTTGACCTTCGCACATGATTTGAGCAGATATGGGTATATCTACTTGATGAAACATAAGTCTGAATCATTTGAAAAGTTCAAAGAATTTCAGAGTGAAGTGGAAAATCATCGTAACAAAAAAATAAAGTTTCTATGATCTGATCGCAGAAACGAATATTTGAGTTACGAGTTTGGTCTTCATTTGAAACAATGTGGAATAGTTTCGCAACTCACGCCACCTGGAACACCACAGCGTAATGGTGTGTCCGAACGTCATAACCATACTTTATCGGATATAGTGCAATCTATGATGTCTCTTACCGAATTGCCACTATAGTTTTGGGGTTATGCATTAGAGACAACTGCATTCACGTTAAATAGGGCACCATATAAAAATCCGTTGAGACGGCACTGTATGAACTATGGTTTAGCAAGTTGTTGTTTCTTAAAATTTGGGGTTGCGATGCTTATGTGAAAAAGTTTCAACATGATAAGCTCAAAACCCAAATCGGAGAAGTGCGTCTTCATAGGATACCGAAAAGGAAACTGTTGGGTACACCTTCTATCACAGATCCGAAGGCAAGATCTTTGTTGCTAAAAGTGGATCCTTTCTAGAGAAGGAGTTTCTCTAGAAAGAAGTGAGTGGGAGGAAAGTAGAACTTGATGAGGTAAATGTACCTGCTCCCTTATTGGAAAGTAGTTCATCACAGAAATTAGTTACAGTGATTCCTACACCAATTAGTGAGGAAGCTAATGATGATGATCATGAAACTTCAGATCAAGTTACTACTGAACCTCGTAGGTCAACCAGAGTAAGATCTGCACCAGAGTGGTACGGTAATCCTGTTCTGGAGGTCATGTTACTTGACCATGACAAACCTACGAACTAGGAGGAAGCGATGATGAGCCCAGATTCCGCAAAATGTCTTGAGGACATAAAATCTGAGATAGAATCCATGTATGAGAACAAAGTGCGGACTTTGGTGTACTCGCCCGTTGATCAGGAAGCCATTGAGAATAAATGGATCTTCAAGAGGAAGACAGACGCTGATAGTAGTGTTACTATCTACAAAGCTCGGATTGTCGCAAAAAGTTTTCGATAAGTTCAAGGTGTTGACTACAATGAGATTTTCTCACTCATAGCGATGTTTAAGTCTGTCTGGATCATGTTAGCAAAAAGTTTTCGATAAGTTCAAGGTGTCGCAAAAAGTTTTCGATAAGTTCAAGGTGGCCGCCCCCTCAAGCAATCCTTCCCTGACCTCTTCAACCACTCCATCCGCAAGAACCGGACGGTGGCCGCGGCGCTGCATGAGGACAAATGGACCCACGACCTACGACATGGCAATGTCAACAGCATCCTGCCGCAATTCATTCAGCTGCTCAGGATCATCAGAGAAGCACACATCACGCTCGACGGGGTCACGCGTGACGACATCAGCTAGACGGCTGGCGGCGCCGAGTACTCCACGCGCGCGGCCTACGCCATGCAATTTTCAAGCCAACCACGCTCTGAGTTCAAAAACCTCATCTGGAAGACCTGGGCAACGGGACAGATCAAGTTCTTCTGCTGGCTCCTGCACCAAAACCGGCTATGGTGCAATGACCGACTGCAAGGCGGGGCTGGGAAAACACATATTTATGTCAGCTCTGCAATCGGAACCTCGAGAAATCGGTGCACCTCTTCTTGGAGTGCAGGATGGCCAGGGAGGTCTGGCAACAAGCAGCGACATGGAAGGGATGCGCCGCCCTGCACCCAACTGGCTGGCCAACGCCCAGTCCGGCCATGGATGTGGTGGCCATGATCGCAACACTAGTAGAAAAAGGGCCTATTGACCCGGTTGGTGAGGGCCTTTAGCCCCGGTTCATGAACCGGGACTAAAGGGTCGGTACTAATACCCTGGCCCTTTAGTCGGTTCAATCGAACCGGGACTAATGGGCATCCACGTGGCCTGTCCGTGAGCCCAGCAGGAGGGCCTTTGGTCCCGGTTGGTGGCACCAACCGGGACCAATAAACATCCACGCGTCGACATTTCTATGGCTGTGGTTTTTTTTGAAAGGGGGGGTTGGGGGGTTTTGGGGGTTAATTTAGGTGTTTCATATATTGTGCTATAGCTAGCTAATTAATAGAGAAAAGTGTCCTCTCTTTTGTCCGTGCTTGAGTCGACGCTTCGTACTATACATGCATATAGAGAGGACTAACTAGACATGCTAGCTAGCTAGTAATTAAGCAAACAGAAGATTGTCATGAACATATATGCATACAGAGAGAAGTGATATCGACCACCTCTCCTTCTCCAGAGATTGGTCGAACAACATGTTCTCGTATATCTATCCGACACTACCGCTACATATATACAATAATTATCTTTTACAATACGGACGCGTGGTCCACATAGTATTCTCCGTCTTCAGCAATCACATGGTCAAGAAAGAATGCGCCAATTCCTCTTGAATTGCTGCATGCGATCTGGTGCTAGGAGTTCATCCGCTTCGAAACATCTAATTTTAAGAAAGGTCAATCAATACATATATATATATATATATATATATATATATATATATATATATATATATATATATATATATATATGAATGATTGAATGAAACTCAACACAAATGATGGTAATAAAATAAAATTGTGAATATTTTATTTACGCACTTCATATTGTTTGTCGGAGTAGCCCTCTCACAGGTCGTGTGGCGGATGGACTCGCATAAGCGTAGTATCCACAGAAATCATTCCTTGTTCCTGCCACAACCACTTTACAAGAAACAGAGGTCAATCAAACTGATAATTAGCAAGCATGCTAAATGGTATTGATGAAACTAGCGCTTGAATCACTAGGAGATCGCGTGGAATATGCTACTATATAGTACTTACTTTGGTGTCTAAATTGCAGCTTCTTGGTAGTCCGGAGCTTTTTGGTGAATTTTCCCAAGCCCTGCCATACAAAGAAAACAATTACTTGATATCAGAAATGAACAAAGTTGCTGATATGGTGGATAATGATCAATTTAACTTACTTCTCGAGCATTTCAGTCATGTCCGCATACTCCTTGGGATCTTTTAGTCTCGAGTCTAAGACAGTTACTACTCCTGCTCAAGCTTAATCTCTAGGAGAATATAGTGGAACCTGCTTGCGCATGCATAGCTCATCAATATTACATTACTATAACCTGGACTAAATAAGGAAACCGAATATGCCACAAGACAGTAACACTCACGTGTAGTTGTAAGGAAAGAGTATTATATTTTGTGTTCATTTATTTCCAACGATCGTAGCAAGTTGGCCTCGGTTTCGTCGACACGATATTTAACCTCATTTGCATCTATGAGATATGTGTTAATGAACCCAATATCACCCACTTGTTTTTTCTTCATTTCTGCGATCTTCAATCTGCATAATATAGTGAGGATATTTATAAATACATGCAATGAAAGAGCTGAGTTATATAGAGATACTTAATGATGAAGTAGTACTACTTACAGACGATAGCAGGTGACCGTTGCTTTATCGAGGGCCAATTGATTGAAAACTGATAGAACTCCTCAAATGGAATAGGCAACAGTTCAATTCCAAGGAGGTCATGCTCCTTTTAACTCTCACATACAAAGTATTCCTCCCCTCGAGACTCTTTGCAGGTTTTCATGTACCAATCATGCAATCTTAGCATCATCGTTGTTAGAGAGCTTTCATATTTGACGAGAGGCTTCCGTACTCGTATCTTTGTATCTGCACTCCAAGAAATCATAATGTACATCGTCGGGCAGGTAATCTGCAGGATTGCCATAACCGGGCACCATCCTCGGATCGGCGATGTCGCTAGCGAGCACCTTGAGTGGGGGCACGATTGCTTGCTTGTTCGCCGAGCTGGGCAATTTGTTTCCCAGCTCGTCGTTCTTTCATCCTTTGATCACTTGCAGTACTTCCCGATCTCTCCGCTTGGCAAATGCCTTCCAATAATGCGCTCATAGTTGCCTTTGGCGGAGACTTGGGTGGTTTTGTCGGGGCAGCCAAAATGCGCTTTGCTTTGACGGATCTACCTTCTCCTCCGGAGGTGGATGTCTCTTTGCTTTCAACCCTTGAAACCAGTCATCCACTTGGTCTGCGCGATCTTCGCGTTTTCCTCCTCGCTCCTCTCGTGACGGTAACTTCTGCGAGTCTTGAGAGAAGGACCGAATCATATCTCCTCCGCCTTTGGCTGTCTTGCTAGACGCTGGCAGAAGCGACGGAGGCGGATGTCTTCTTTCCTTGCTTACGAGGCGGAGGAGAAGGACTACGACGCGCCGGAGCAGCGAGCGCGGCGGGTCTCTTCCGCCCTTGCCGACGAGGCGGAGAAGGAGGAGGCTGGCTGCCGGACGCGCCGGTGCAAAGCGGAGAAGGAGGCGGAGTGCCGCCACGCGCCGGAGAAGGAGCCAGCCGAGTGCCCTGATCATCACTGGAGGAGGAGGCGGTGGAGGAGGCGGAGTGCCCCGACTTCGCGGAGGAGGAGGAGGCGAGGCGTCAGTTCGGAAGGTTGATGAGATCCTTCCGCCATAGGCATGGAGTCTTGAGCGAACCCAGCCGATACTCCCTTCACCGGTAGGGTGGTCAAGCCGGAGGTCCTCAAATCCTCCGTTATTTCATCGACCATCACCTTAGCATATCCTTACGGAATCGGCGGCGGTGAAAAGTTGAGTCGGGTTTAGTAGGATAAGCAGAGCCAACAACCGCCTTGACCTTGATTGCTCCATTGCGCCATAAGGTGGCAATGTTCAGCATCCGTGATAGCATCCACGGATAGCTGGCGAGGAGCCGTCAAGGCATGCTGCTCTGGCTGAAGCAGCTCGGTGGAAGCCACGCTGCTTCTCCGCTGAGATGGTGGGGTAGCTTCGGGGGAAGCTTTGGCAGGTCGTTTGTTGTGATCTGCTTCTCGTTCCTCTTCTCGTTCCTCTAGCCCCATTACCCTTTCGTGCAGCGCTGCATTAGGCTCTGCTCCGTTTCTTCCTCCTCTCATGGGTTTTGTAACCCCTGCGTGCGAAATCCAGCCTTCCACGAAGCGGAACTGGTGTGCCTCGTGTCCGTCCGTGGTGCTCAGGATTCCCGAGGGCCATTGTGAGCTTGTCCTTCTCCTGTCTAGAACGAACTTCCCTTGTTGCGCTGCTTCGATATAATGCTGAAGCCTCTTGGTGGTATGTCCAATTGTTCGTCCGTCCAAATGCACTTCCTGTTATAGGGTCCAAGGATCCGCCGCCCGAAGAACCAAGTCCGACAGCAGTGCAGCCGATTCATTGTCTCGGGTTCGATCCTTTATCAAGCAGATCATTCTCAGCCTTGGCCCACTTAGGCGACTACGAGGTAACCACGACCCGTCGCGATGGTGAAGCTTCTTCTTCGCAGCATTTCTCTTGTCGCTGACATCTTTTTACTCTTTTCCGATGTCTTGTAGGCCACAAATGCGGGCGATCATCTCGATCTTCTCATATTTTCCTTGAATTCTGGTGTCTCATTTTTTCGACATACGTATTGAGTTCTTTCTTCCAATTCCTGAATAGTTCTGCCATCTTCTTAAGAGCGAAGACTTGATTAATGGCTCTATTCTGGCTTCTCCGGATCATCCTCTAGCGGTAGGGTAAAATTTGACTTCAGCTCGGTCCAAAGATCATTTTACGCATATCATTGACACAAGACACCTCGGGGTCTTCGTTCTTAGGCTTATACCATTGGTGGATGCTGATCGGGATCTTGTCCCTAACGAACCCATGACCGAGCAACAAATGCCTTCTTTGTCGGTAGGGTTCAATCGGTTGGCCGTCGCGCGATTTGTATGATCTCGAACTTTTCATCCGAGCTCAACTTTTCTTGGGCCTCATCTCTTTACGAAGTTGTGCTCGATCCGGAGGGCTAGAAAAAGAACAAAGGCGAGAGTTAATTAATATGTGTACATATATACCAAAACAAAGGCGAGAGCTAGTCGACAGGCTTAACTAATATATATACCTGGCGGACTCGGTTTGGTGATCACCGAGCCGTCCTCACGGTCTACTTCTTCACCTCTCCTTCTTGCACGGCATTGGGTCGCCAGACCATGTAAATCATAGCCAGCTGCTTCTTCACCCTCTCCTTCCAGACCATCGTTGTCGTTGAGAAACATCAACGAGCGAGGCGGCATCACTTCCTTGTGCGATTATGTCCCTCAACAACGCTTCTTGTGCTTCGTCTCGGGGGTGTCCATAGTTTCTACAAATATTTACAACATGGCAATTATTATTCAAACATGACAGATATGGATATATTAGTGGCAAGCGTAGAACTAGCTAGCTAATCACAATAAGGAATCATATTAGTGGCCTCGGCGCTGCTTCTCTAGGGTTTGGGGTGGCCTCGACAACGCTTCAAGGGTTAGGGGTGGCCTCGAGGCGCTTCAAGCTAGGAGGGTAATATCGACCCCCACGTGTTGAAGCTATCGGGAGGGGTCGGCGTTGAACAGTACATCTATGTCCAACAAGTGGCGTGGGCATCGGCGCTTCATGGTAGGGTGAGAGGGTCGTGGATCGCCGGCGGTCGAGGTCAAGGGTCGAAGATCGCCGAGGGTCAAAGGATTCAACAAAACCATGTCTTCATCATTAGGCGAAAGTAGCAGGTGCATGATGGTGCGAAGCTCTCCAAAGTTATTTTGGGCGGAGTCCCGAGATAGGATAATTAGCTTTTTAGTATAAAGTTCAGCAAAAGGCAAATTATCCTATCGGGACTCCATTCGAGGCAACTTTGGAGGACTTCATACCATCATGCCATGGTTACTCCGGCTAATGATGAAACCATGATTTCTTCAATACTTTGACACTATAGGAACCCTCGACCTGAAACCTTGACCCTTGACCCCTTAATGACCCTCGACCCTCTACCCTAGTTCCCGACCCTCGACCCTCGGCGATCCTCGACACCCTCGTTATATCGACAATGGACGCAACATACATATACATGGGAAAATAATGTTATCGGGGAGGGGGTATCGGTACCCCCCCCCCCTCGTGTCAAAGTTTCTTCTTTCTCCTCTATTCCTTTCTTTCTTCTTCTCCTCTTCTTTCTCTTCTTATCCCTCGAGAAAGGAAAATAAGGAAAAGGAAGAAAAGAGGAAGAAGGAAGAAGGAAGAAGAAGAAGAAAAAAAAAGAAAAAAAAAGAGGAGAAGAAGAAAAGAATAGAGGAGAAGAAGAAAAATAGAAAAAAATCTATTTTTCTTCTTCTCTCTATTCTTTTCTTCTTCTCCTCTTCTTTTTCTTCTTTTTCTTCTTCTTATTTATTTCTCCTTCTTCCTATCCCTCTTCTTCTCCTTTCTTCCTCTTCTTTTTCCTTTTCCTCTCATTCTTTTCTTTAGTCTAGTATTTCTTGTTTTTTTAAATAATGTTCAAATAAAATCTATGAACATAAAACATATATATACACAGAGAACATATATACATTTTATAAAATGCAAAAACAAAAAATTAAAAAAAGACATATAAGCGGATATACATACATACATTTTTCTTTCATATGAACATACATACATACATTTTCTTTGCATATGACCATACATACATTTTCTTTGCATATGACCATTCATACATTTTCTTTGCATATGCTTTGCATATAAACATACATACATATGAACATACATACATACATATAAACATAACATACATACACAAAAATTCTAAAAATCTGCCTAAAAATCTAAAAATCTGCCTAAAAATTATATGAAAAAAGCATACATCATCCATCCATCCATATAATGAACATATACATCATCCATCCATCCATATAATCAACATATGCATATGAAAAAAATTATATGAAGAGGATCGAGGGACGAGGGAGGAAAGGGGTCGCGGAGCCGGACGAGCGGGAGGAGGCGGCGGTGGCGGCGAGGCGCCCGGCGGCAGCGACAATGGTGAGGCGGGCAGGCGCGAGGGTGCCGTGCATGCTCGGGGACGGGGCAGGGGCACGCGGCGGCGGCGTGGGCTCGAGGCGGGGCAGGGGCACGGGAGGCGGGGATGGCGGCGGCGGCGGCGGCAGCGAGGAGGCGTGAGCGATTTGGGCAACTGGCGGCGGGGGCAACTGGCTAGGGAGGCGAGGAGATGTGAAATTTTCACAAGTCCTGGTTATATAGCAAGGGCATTGGTCGGTTCGTGGCACCAACCGGGACTAATGCCCCTTTAGTCGGTTGGTGCCACCAAGGGACCAAACAATTTTCAGCAGCCCAAAGGGCGGGAAGCGGCGACCTTTGGTCCCGGTTGGTGCGACCTTTGGTCGGTTGGTGGCACCAACCGGGACTAAAGGGGCATTAGCCCGGTTGGTGCCTGAACGGGACCAATGCCCCTTTAGTCGGTTGGTGCCACCAACCGGGACCAAAACTGTGCTGCCAGCGCCAAATGTTTAGTCCCACCTCGCTAGTTGAGAGGAGCCGCACGAGTTTATAAGGTGCGGTGCGGCTTCCTCTCGAGCTCCTCTCTAAAGCAGGCTTTCGGGCCTAACTCGCCATCTGTGCTGTGGGCCTACTAGGCCTTCAGCGGGCTGAATCACAGCCCATAGGGTTTCTAGTCGTATTCGGGCCGTGGGGGCCCGATGGGTGGCACTTTTTTTGCTTTATATTTTATTTCTTTTTGCTTTTAGTTTTAGAAAAATATAAACTTTCTATTAGTGCCATTAGTTTTAAAATTTGAAAACACTTTTTTGTTTTCTTTGTTGCTTTATTTATTTTATTTTGTTTCTACTTACAACAAAATACTTATTGTTGCTATTTTATTTTTTTTCAAGTTTTTTGTTTTGTTTTCTGCATTATTTATTTTCTTTTGGTTTTTGCTTTATTTTTAATTCTTTTTGCTTTTAGGTCAGCAAAATTATAAACTTTCTGTTAGTGCTTTTAGTTTTAGAAAAATATAAACTTTCATTAGTACCATTAGTTTTAAAATTGAAAACACTTTTTTTGTTTTCTTTGTTGCTTTATTTATTTTATTTTGTTTCTACTTACAACAAAATGCTTATTGTTGCTATTTTTAATTTTTTTCAAGTTTTTTGTTTTGTTTTCTGCATTATTTATTTTCTTTTGGTTTTTGCTTTATTTTTTAATTCTTTTTGCTTTTAGGTCAGCAAAATTATAAACTTTCTGTTAGTGCCATTTGTTTTAGAACAATTATAAACTTTCTGTTTGTGCCATTAGTTTTATAAAATTTGAATTCTTTGAAATTTGTGTGAATCACAAGTTTGTGAGCTCAACAAGGCGTAGAGGGCGGGCTTATAAACGGTGTGGCGCCCTTGGTTGGCGAGGTTTTCAAATTCATAGTTTTCAAATGAACTCGAAAAAGTTGGCATAGCATGTTCATGTACAAAGCGGACAATGGTATCATACTCGTGTGTTACAAAGTTGGCATGGTATCATCATAATAGTTGCGGGAGAAAGTCTTCACTTTTCTTCGCTTGTGTCGTTTGCTTATTGCGCCGTAACCATGGATAATCTTCATCGTTTATCGGGATGCTTGGGTCAGCCTTGACTTTGAAGGGAATTTCATGAAACTTTTCATACTCTTGAGACATGTCATCTTGCCCTCCACTCCCGGGATGTCCCTTTTTCTGAAAAGAACTATGTGGCGCTTTGGCTCATTGTATGATGTATTAGCTTCCTTATCTTTTCTTTTCCTCGGTCTGGTAGACATGTCCTTCACATAGATAACTGTGCCACATCATTGGCTAGGACGAGCGGTTCGTCGGTGTACCCAAGATTTTTCAGATCCTTGTTGTCATTCCGTCTTGTGGGTCTACCTGTACCCGCCTCTGACAGATTGACCCACTTGCACTTAAACAAAGGGACCTTAAAATCTACTCCGTAGTCAAGTTCCCATATGTCTACTATGTAACCATAATATGTGTCATTTCCTTGTCGGTTGTCTGCATCAAGCGAGACACCGCCGTTTTAGTTGGTGCTCTTTTCATCTTGGTCAATCGTGTAAAATGTATTCCCATTTATCTCGTATCCTTTCCAAATCATTACGATCGAAGATGGTCCCTGGACAACAAGTACAGCTCATCACAAACAATGTTGTCACCTCGAGGCGTGTTTCCAACCAACTGCTGAAAGTTCGATGTGTTCACATGTAATCCGATCGTCGCCTTTGCTCCGGTGTTTGGAGCTGGATTGTTCTTGTGTTCATCGACATACTGGGGTCACCAAGGTAGAGTTACGTAGAAGCTGTGTAGTGTGCTTGAGACCAAGAATATCCGTCCTGCATATTATTGAGTCTCTTCCAAGCGTGCCTTTTCGGTCAGTCTCCCCTCATACCGCGATTTAGGGAGACCTATCTTATTAAGGCCAGGAATGAAGTCAACACAAAACCCGATGACATCCTCGTTTGATGGCCCATGGAGATGCTTCCTACGGCCTATGCGATTCTGAACATATTTCTTTAGGACTCCATGAACCTCTCAAAGGGGTACATATTGTGTAGAAATACGGGCCCCAGAATGACAATCTAAATCGACTAGATGAACTAGGGCGTGCGTCATGATATTGAAGAAGGATGGTGGGAACACCAGCTCAAAAGCGACAAGACATTCGCCACATCACTCCTTAGCGTTGATGCGATTTCTGGATCGATCACCTTCGAGATATTGCATTGAGGAATGCACATTGCTTCACAATGGCTAATCGGGCGTTTTCGGTAGAAGCCCCTCAATGCAACGGAAGCGATTGCGTCATAATCACGTGGCGATCATGAGACTTTAGGTTACGGAACTTTTTCTCTAGCATATTTATTATTCCCTTTATATTCGACGAGAAGCCAGCACTACTAGAAAAACCCTACTAATGGCGCACCTAGTATGGCTATTAATGGCGCATCGTAGTGCGCCATTAATAGCACGCCATTAGTAATTTTACTAATGGCGCACCACAGTGCGCCATTAGTATCTGAGTATACTAATGGCGCACGTGAAATCGCCATTAGTATAAACCAGTGCGCCATTAGTATGCCTCGAGGCCATGTATACCCAGCTGCTTTGGCATACTAATGGCGCACCACCTCTGATCGCCATTAGTAACGCGGCATACTAATGGCGCACTACCCGATGATCGCCATTAGTATGCCTTTGTCATACTAATGGCGCCTATCATGTGATCGCCATTAGTATGAATATAAGGTTTTTTATTTTTTTTATTTTCTGTTTTTGCACAGGTTACAAAATGTATAATTTGACAAAATATAGACAACACACATCAACAACAGATTCATCAAATACAATAGAAGATTAGTCTTTGAATACAATTCATCATATTAGTCTCTGAATACAATTCATCATATTAGTCTCCGAATTGAAAAGACCGAACAAAGATAGAACATTATATTACAAGTCTCGAGACCGCGAGTAGCGAGTTTGTCTTCACATTACAAGTCGATATCGATCATCTAAACTACCATCACATAGAAGAGAGCTGCGGTCATCACGATGAGCATCATCACGATGAAACTTCGTCTTCATCCGGTTCCTCAACGCTCCTCCCTCTCCCGCTAGATAGCGGGCGTATCTAGATCGGCCTCGGCCCTAGTGGTGTACCCTTTGTAATTGTTACCGCTGAATCGGTGAACCTGTCTTCGACACTCCTCCCAGTCATCGTAGACTCAGGAACCTTACCCTTGTACACGACATACGTCGGCATCGCTATGCACTAGCCAAGCGAAGCGTTAGTACCAATTCACAGACAATACATAAGCAATATATAAGTATGCAGCAGAGCGATCGGAAGAGAAAAGCAAGACATTAATAGCATCGATTACATCTAAGTTGAGCGACTCTCGAAACCAAAGAGACATACTAGAAGTTCATTAAAGTTTAATTACAACATGAGCCAATCGATGTTTGAGAACTAGACAACTCGACTCAAGGGACGGGGCGTGGATGAAGCCGCCGTCTATCGTGGGAGTCATGAAAGAGCAGGCGTTGTCATCCTGCATTTGTAGCATTGTGTCGATGTCACTGTTGGACGGTTGATTTCGAGTAGAACTGCCCGAGTGCGAAGGACATCTTGATGGATGATTTCCGCAAACTCATTGGATGCGAAAGAATTCTTGTCGGAGGTCGCGTCTGGATTGCCGACACGCTCGCGGCCCAATCTTTGAGTTTACTCGGTGGCGAAGTTGATGATGGTCCCGTCGATCGCCCGCATGTGATGGATGGCGTAGTAGGCACCCTTCGACCGCCCGGTGGCTGCTTGGCGCAGCGAGCGTCGTATTGTGGGAGAACACGTGCTTCCGTGCTTACGAATAGGCCTGGTGAAGGTACCTCCAGATTTGGCGTGGCAGGGAGAACATCATCAAGAACCTTCTTGACATTTGTGTAGTCTCGTTCGATTGACGGTCCGGGTGAAAATACGGCCATGGAATATTTGGGGCTTAGGAGGAAGGCGTGCAGCGTGTGTCGCTGCAGAAAACACGGAATGTTAAAAGAAAAGCGATCGAAATGTAAGAATTCATATATTACGGGCGGTTGAGGGAGGACTTACTCGGGAAAGTAAGGCGCGAGGAAGTTATCCTTATCTTGGTTTGCGAATGGCGCCTTGAGGTAAGAACTTCGCGACTTGCGGTCCCAGCGCTGCCCAAGATCTTGTACGCATGTAGAAGAATTCGACTATCACGATGTCCGGGGTCTTGTCGCGAATGATCCGCATCTCCATACTCGCGAAAATAGCGAGCGAAGGTGTAGTGCAGCGAATGAAGGTTCAACATAGCGTGGATGTCATCAAAGCGCGGGACGATCGTCGCCCGATGGAGTTATCCACAAAGCCCTTGCCCTCTGGCACCTTGGCGCGAAAACCGGGTATGCCACATCCTTCTCCACGAGGCGCGCTTCTCCAAAGAAAGAACAACATCATGCAGACTCCGCATAGCACGGTTGCAGCATTGAGCATATTTGTCGGTAGCATCGCCCTACCGCCACATGCACCCTCCTCGAGATATCCTGCGGTGAAGGTGGCCCGTCTGAGCACGGATCGTACTCGGTGCGGCTGGCTCGCACCCTTCTTAGTCTTTCTTTGCGTGCCTTCTTCTTCTCCTGTAATGGGACGAGTTTTGCTCACAGACCGCCTTCTTGAGTGTGTTGGGGCTGATAATATTTTGCACCTCGCCTATCTCGAGGCTCGGTGAAGTCGGCAGGTGGGCGTCTCTCGAGAGCTGAGCGCCCGAGACGGCGCTGTTGCAACAGCTTCTCCGCGGTACCAGCTAGATCGCACACGTCTTTTGTTGGGTTTGGTTCTTGAGAAGGAGGCCCCATGAAGTCGCCATCGTACCCATGCTCGGCAAAGTCTTGATCGGCGTTGCCAAATGTATCATAGTCGTCGTCGTCGTCGTTACGATCTGTGCCATATGCATGTTTGGATCGATGGCATAGGGATGTCGGCACCGTTCTGGCGGTCTTGCCATGGGGCCGACTTGGCGCCCGCACATTGGCGGTGTTGTCTTTGGGGTGGTGTCCCCGCCCCAAGCGAATCGGCTCTTGACCAGCGAGGGCCAGCTCGAGGCGGGCGAGGGTCATCACGTCTTCATCGTCGGCCCGACGGGTCGATTCGGAGGTAACAAGTCATCGCAGCTGGCAGCACCGAACTAGTTGAACCCTAAACAAGTTGGGTGGCATCTGGGTACCGTGGAACAAGGGTTGCCGGTTGAACTATTTTGCCCTTGGCGACATCGACCAACTCGTTGTTCACGAAGTGGAGGAGAGTGCGCGGAACATCGGCGGTGCCTGCGAAAACATGTAGGGCGTCGGGGATGCCCGATCAAAACAGAGATGAAGTCCTCGGCGAGAGGCAATTAGTTACCGTGATGATGGCGTCGAGCTCGGCTAATGTCGGCCTTACCGCCAGCGGCGGCGTGCGATTAACGGAGGGCGCTTCTTTGAAGAGGTGCCGGCGGCGTACACTCGGTGCATTAAGCTCCGTGCGGCGTCGGAGACACCAATGCCGCCTCCGCCGGGGCACCAATAACCCGCCATCGCATTATGGGAGTTGCTGGCCGTGAAGCTAGGAATCGGGCGGCCTGTTGGCCGCCCGCAATCCACGCACTCAACCACGAGATCAAGGTAGGCACAAAGGCGGTGATCGTCGCTCCGAGTCGTTGTTCCACTTGCTCTTGGACAATCTCCGGAATCCGCGCCACTGTGCCTTGAGTTCTTGAACCTCTCGCGCTGGCTTTCCAAGCTGGTCTTTTCTCCTTCCGCACACCAGCGGTATAGTATGACCCCATTTTGTCGACAAGCCTTTGCGGCCACACGACCAGTGGCGTAAACTTCTTGAGCTTATCCTTGTTCTTCATTACATTCAACCCCTATTTAGAGTGGTGTCCCAAGGGTTGCTCTTAGTCGACCCAGCGCTTGCTTTCGATCGCTGCGGAAGGAATGTGAACCATTTAGAAATTGGCTTCATTAATTAGAATGCAACCATATGGAGCTAATTACGGGGTGTATTCCTTACGAGAAAAAGCTCAAGCTGCCTGGTCTTGGATCCGTGGTAAGCTCCTTTGTTTCGGGTCCTTCTTGTACGGGCCACGACAAAGTTCCTGATGCGCTTGTCACCGTATGTATCGAAGAGGCGGTAGGCCTTGCTCGGCACGATCCGCCTCCTCCTTGTCCCATATAGGCTCCGCCACTCTATAACCGCCGGGACCGAGTGTGTGTTCCCCTATGTTCAGCTCCGCATTTGTTTCCCCACTCACTTGATTGGGAGCTTGCGGTGCTCGAGCAATTGATCTTGAAGTCGTTGTAGTCATCTTGGTGATCGAAGGATTTTCTCCTTGATCTTGATAACTCTCACCTTTCTCGATCATTCTCTTCACATTGCTTTTCCAAGTAGACAGGGCCTTACTCATCTTCGTGAGGCAGCATTGTTCACTTTATTCCCTTTGAGGCTTGTGTTTTCAAATTCAGCGGGAACTTGTATCGTTCGTGCAGCCGTGAAGAGGAGGTTGCGCAAATTCCCTCGGTCGAGGATGCCTCGGGTTCTCGGTGTTGATCGAGGCGGTGCTCGGACAATGCACCCGAGCTGAAGCGAGTACCCTTAACTATTCGTTCGGGCGCGTTGGATTCCGTTGGAGTCCACTTGATAACTTCCTCCTTGAGGTGCGAACACGATCAGGCGCCAGTCCTTCCGCTGCCTCTTGGTTGGCTGCCATCGTGCGTCTTGCTGCCATCATCGATGGTGGCATCCTCGGCGGCACCATCGGTGGTAGCATCGGTGTGGTCATCCTCGGCGGCACCATCCATGGTCTCGGGATCGGTGGGGAAGCGGCGGCCTCATACAAGTGAGGTTGTTCCTCCATCTCTGGGACAGCTCGAGAATGCCTTGCCGCTGAACCCCGGCCTCATCGTTGTGGGCCATGTTTCTCTCAAAATAGAAACAAAGTTTGGTCAAAAGTTGGTTATTGTCAAGGAACAAGATCATGGTCTCATCATTTAGGGTTTGTCGACACGAGGCATCCTAAAATCTAAGCTTTTATCATTGAGGGTTTTTAGACTCCAAGGCACCCTAAAAGCCTAACCTTTCATCATTTCGGTTTTTATCGACACGAGGCACCCTAAAAGCCATGCATTAGTCACAAATGCGCCGGGCACTTGATCCTACTTAATTAACTACTAAGATACCCGGCCCATGCATTAGTCACAAGTACCCCATATGTCCTATTTTAGCAAAGTCATGCTAAAATTCACGGAAAATTTCAGCATGACCTTTGCTGAAAATAGGACATATAAATACCAATTGCCGGAGCGGAAGTTAATCGACATTCCGGCAAACTCAAGAACCTCTCGGGTACCTGCAAAATCATCACGACACGATGGTGGGAGACAAAACCCAACAAACTAGCAAAATCATCACAAATTGTTTTACATTAAAGATGATCATCATCTTTACAAGTCTTTCTCAATGTGATCACAAGTAATTCAGAGGCATCACAAGTAATTGAGAGCATCACAAGGCATTAGTAGTTCGATTACATGAACAAGTTTTACAAAGCACATCAATATGTATTGTATTTCATTGTGGAGTTATATACGGTATGTTACAACAAAGAAACAGCTTAATCCATGCCTCGACTTATCAACAGTCATTACTTGTCAAATATAGAAGAAGGAACAATTTACTTGTGACATAGTTACAAATGATGACAGAATAAAGCAACACCCTACACTAGCCTAAAACAAGTGAAGTTTCACCCATATAAGAACAAGTGAATTCTAGTCCCATTGACACTCCTGGTTTCTACAAACACCAAGTACTAGGGCACACAAAAGTTCTGAAATTTGTGTGCCTAACTGAATAACTGAATTTTCGATAACGAATAAACTGAATTTTAAAACTGCAAGAAGCCAATTAAAAAATCCTCTCATCTTATATGAGGATTGTTAATCCTAAGACTAATAGTTTGTTGTGCGATACAGCTACAGTGATGCCATGTCCATTTGTCCCTCCCCAACTAGATACTAGAGTAGCACTATTGATGCCTGTTCTTGCTGAACTTTATGACAGTATATACAACAGTTTGGTGAGTGCATTTATCACTTGTTGGAGTATGCTACAGCTTCTACAAATCACAAACTCCTTTAGTTTACATCTCAGTTTTAGCAAACACTACAGTTTGATGAAGGAGTCATAAGCTGAATAATGAGGCACTATAGTTTCTCTACAGTATTGGAACTTTGAGCAGATGCCACTACATCTTTGAACCGGTGTTGAAAAGAAATGTTAACTGCATCCTCTGTGAGCTTTAGACTGAAGAAACTCTTGTGCATCTATCTATTCTTCTCACGTCCTTACGCTGAGACAATGTTGGGCCTCTCTAAATATCAAGCTGGGGTACGATGGAGATAGATTTTAACCTATTAGCTGCTGCCAAACAGGCCTGGGACAGACCCATGTTCATGTAGGTGTGTCTTTGTAGCTGTTTGGTACTTGTGGAAAAACGAAACAAAATGGTCTTCAAAGAATTCCCCACTCTCACAGATCATGGCTCTCTAGATTTAATCATGATTTTGCCATTGTTGAGATATAGGGAGGAAATGCGAGCTTGAGGATTTCATAAGCTCCCTAGTGCAACAAATTACCTAAAACCTTGTACTAGTATCTTATCTTTTGGTTAGGGTCAAAGACCCTATACCTTATACATACCATGTATCTTTAATTTTGTTTTATTAATACAAGACTGTAGGAGCCTCTCCTCTGTCCTTCCTGATTCAAAAATGAATAGACAATGCAGCTTTCCGTAAACTGAGTAACCAAGAAAAAGATGTACAAAAGATAAATTTACCTAAGTTTTTCGACCAAGATAGCACGTTAGCAGATCTTGTGTGATCGCATTCGATCCACTCCTTTCCACCCAACTCACGACTAGAAGCAAAAGAAGCAGAACCAAATGAAAATAAAGAGAAGTTGAGTCAACGAAGAAGGCATATGTGCAAACCACTATGTAATCATGTAAGTAGAGTATGGGAAACTGGCTTTTGTGGCAAGGATAGTAAATGAAGCCACGTCTATTGCGAGTCCAGAAAAATAAATCTTTGGGACTTATGCAGGTGAGCTTATACGAGTTATTGTACAAATATATCTGATCTGTGTGCACAACAAAATTAGCGATCTCCTCCTTGTATACATGCGGAGCCTTTGGTCACTTCGGACACAATGATAAGAGGCTCAGTTCAAGATGCCAAAAAAAGTAAAATCCAACGGTTCCAAACTATCAAGAAATAAACAAGGCGATACATGGAGCCTAGCTACTTCTATAATGGATCAAAGCAGTTGTACTCTTGATCTGCCATTCCGTCAAAGTGTACTTTGGGGCACAAACAGTGCTAGGACCACCATGTAATCAAGCCCTTGCACTTGTTTAGTTCAGGTCCGACAAACTAAACCATGTATCGAGGAGCGAAAAAAGATAGTGGTAGCTGGCTGCAATAATAAAAATAAAATATTTATTCATAACTTAATCTATATGTATGTATCTCACCTCGCTGCATCAACATAAACTTCAAACATTCTAAAACAAAGCATTAAGCAACATTATAACACTCATCTTGGAGTAGAGAAGAAAGATCATGGAAGAACAAAAATGTTGCCAACACTGAATGTTGTTTCTGTTATACCCTTAGCAAGGCTGATTAGATGGTAGAGTTGAAATTTTTAGGCATCAAGGTTATCCAAATTATCCAAGGTTCAGATTATCCATGGTTCAAATTATCCAAGGTTCAGATTATCCATGGGAGGAGGGAAGGGATAGGGGTCGAGGCGGTAGCTTACCTTGGAGGAGCGGGCCGGGTGGAGGAGGTCGGAGAGGATAAGGTGCTCGGCGACAGTGGTGTGGACAGGCGGCGTCCGAGGCGGGTGAGCGTCGGCGGCGAGGCAGATCGAGGTGGTGGGAGGCAGCGGCGTCAGGCGAGGTCGAGGCAGCGTCAGGCGGCGTCGAGGCGTGAGGCGGCCTCGGCGTCAGGCGTGGGCGGCGTCGGTGAGGCAGCGGCGTCGGAGAGGAGAGGGAAGGGATCTAGGGCAAGGGAGAGGCGAGGGAGAGGGAGGCGAGGAGAGGGCGAGGGAGGAGAGGCGAGGCGAGGCGGCGGTGGGTCGAGAACAGCGGCGGTGGCGGTGGATCGAGAGGGAGAGGGAACTGGCGAGGGGGAGAGGGAAGGGGGGATCGGGCGAAGGGGGAGAGGGAAGGGGGGATCGGGCACAATACTAATGGCGCACCTCACCGTGGTGCACCATTAGCGTGTCCATACTAATGGCGCACCTCACCGTGGTGCGCCATTAGTATTATTTTTTTTTTCAACTCGAGCCAACAGGTTATGTACCACCAGAACTGATCCACATCAAGCCCACTCTACTAGCTCGTGGTCGACAGCAGTTCTCACACTGGGAGGTCTGGGTTCGACTCCCAGGCTCCACAAATTTTTTTAGCATTTAAAAGCTGTTTGATACTTATTTGTGTTTAAATATGTTCAAACTTGTTTAAATAATAACAGTAATATTTTTGCAGTAGGAGATGCACTCTTGATTGAAAGCCCTGGCTATGCTTCCTTACGGGCGTGACATGTTGCGACGTATCCTTTGATGACACCATTCATCCTTTCGAGCGGCATCATCTTTGTGCGAGGAGCGTCGGCCCGAGTTGGATGATATCCTCCACTATATGGACCAGCAGATGCACCATAACATCGAAGAATGCGGGCGGAAGTACATCTCAAGCTCGCATAGTATCACCACGATCTCTTCATGTAGCCTTCGAGTTGCCTCCGCCAATCGACTTAGAGATGACATCGAAGAAGTTGCATAGGCCAAATAGCGTTCCGCGGACGTGCGCGTCCATGATCCCATGGATTACAGCGGAAATATCTCGCATCATCGACCGCGTGGCGGTCGTGAGACTTCATCCCGCTGAACTTCGCTTGTTGGGTCTAGGTATCTGCTTATCTTCCCAGCGTAACCGTAAGGAAGTTTTACTCCTAGGAGGCGGTGAAAAACTGCTCGATCTCCTCGACTTAGAGTGAAGCGCGGGAGGGTAGTCATTTCGGTCTTCTTGGCCTTTTTGCCTTTGCGGCGACTTTACGTGTCCTGCTTCGCCTCATCATCATCATCATCATCATCATCATCATCATCATCATATATAGCGTGAAGCTCCTGCACGATGCCCATTGATTTCAAGTCTGCCCTTGCTTTCGGCCCATCTTTGGTCCTCTCGGCATGTTGAGCAGGGTACCAAGCAGACTCTCGCACGTTCTTCGTGATATGCATGACATCAAGGCTGTGAGGCACACGGTGGATCTTCGAGACGGCAAGTCCTAGAAAACAGACCTCGTTTTCCATACCTTCAGCAGCGGCTCTGGCGCCTTCGCTTCTTTCGGCTCTGGCGCCTTTTGCTTCTTTCGGCGGTGGGCAGTCTTTCCAATTTTCAACAGCTTGTCTATTTCCTCGCCGCTCCTCGTACAGGCGTTTTGAGGTTCGGTTTCACCATCGAACAGATCCTTGCGTTTCCTCCACGGGTCATCATCGCGAAGCCACCTTGATGTCCCATGAACACGGTTTTCAAGACCGGGATCTCTATCTAGTGGCGATCGTTGTGTCATCCATGCACCTTACGCATCCGGAAAATCCGTGGACTACCTGCCCGCAAGATATCCGTAACCGAGATAGTCGTGCACCGTCGTGAGCAGTGCGGCTCTCATAGGGAAATATTCTTTCTGCGGCGTCCCACGTATTGGTGGCGTTTTCCACAGCGTGTCAAGCTCCTCTTCGGCAGCCCGGATCTGATTGATGTCGTTCCCTGGTTGTTTGGCCCTTCAATTAGCATACTCATGTGAATGTACTTCCTCTTCATGCACAACCAGGGGAAGGCTGTACATCCACACAAACACAGGCCAGGTGCTATGTGTGCTTCTCTGGCTGCCAAGCGGATTGACTCCATCGGTGCTCGCGCCCGCCACGATGTTCCTTGGATCGTTCCCAAATTCAGGTATTGAAGTTCAACGCTTCCCATCGCTCGCATCCTTAGGGTGACTCAGCATCTTGTCTTTTTATCTATCTCCGGATCATTTGCGTCATCTTCTGCTTCTTCTCCTCCCTATCCGGCGTGCCAGCGCAGGAGCTTGCTACCTTAGGATCCGCGAAATACCGCTGCGGGCGAGTGATCGGAAAGTACCACACCACTTTTCGAGGAGCTTTCTTCCTCTTCTTGTATCGAGTGACACCGCACCGGACATATGGTAGACTCAGCGTGCTCGTCCGATAAATGATGCAATTGTTCATGCACATGTTATTTCACGTGCGGTAAATCCAGAGGACACACGATTTTCTTCGCCTCCTCCAAACTGGTGGGCACTTGTTCCCCTTGGGAAGGCGTTCGTGCGAATGACATGTTCTCGTCGAAGCATGCATCGGTCATTTTGTGTTTTACCTTCATCTCGAGCCATGGCGTTACTTTGGCGGGTATCCTCGGGCCTGCATCCTTCATACAATGGAGTAACGCGTCTAACTCAAGTTGATCCATCTTGGCTTTCTCTCGGCGGCAGCTCTTGCGTTATCCGTGCCGCGAAGCAGCTCTTGAATATGAGGGTCCTGCACCCAGCCCATCGATGGTCAGCGTCGTGCGCTCGCCGCATCATCATCATATCCTGCATCTTCTACATGATATTTGTGTACAGCATCACCGTCGTGATCATCTCACGGGATTCTTCGTCTTCTCGCCCCCTCGAGCGCGGTGGTTGTCTTGCTGCCCTTCCTCATTTCTTGCCGGCCCCCATGGGCGACTTCGTAGTCATCTTCATCACCTTGCCACCGATAGCCATCCATGAAACCACGCAAGAGCAGGTGGTCCGCACCTGCCGGAATCCGGGTCCATAATAAGGCTATTCAGCTTGCATCTTCGACACGGACATCTTATCTCCGTCTCGTTCTTTTGAAGCATCTCGGCCTTCACGGACCTCAAAAACCTATTCACGATGCCTTCGGTCATCGTGCGGACCATCAATCGCTGCTTGAGGTAGAGCAAAAGCGATATTTTAGAACCAAGAAAAATTTGGCATGACTTTCCTAAAAATAGGACCAAAAAGAATGCTTAATGCCAAAATTCTCTTGAAAAGGAAATGAATCAACATTCGGCAAAATATTGGCAACTATCGCATTTCAAATACGGTACACCTCAAACACAAACACATATGCAACACCACAAACATATGCAACACCACGAACATACATAGATCTAGCTAGGCCATAAAAGTGCATGTGCACATTGTTGTAGGGAGAACAACATAAATATAGCTTCCCCTTACTTACCTAGCAAAACAAGGTAACTTAACCACTTAATTTGAATGAATCTATGGTGGAAATGAGGTGAAAAGAGGAGGCACCGAGACAAGGAGGAGGCGGTGGAGAGAATGAAGTGGGAGAAAGTGAGTGTGGGAGGAGGCTGTCCAAAATATCTTGTTGCTGCCCACTTACTAATGGCGCACCAGCACCAAATCGCCATTAGTAATCCAGGTTACTAATGGCGCACCCCCGGTGGTGCGCCATTAGTACTTTACAAAAAGGAATAAAACAATAATAAAAAAACATTAGTGGCGCACCTTACAGGCTGGTGCGCCATTACTAATTACAACTAGTAATGGCGCACCACCAGCGAATCGCCATTAGTATGTTTGGACAGGCGCACTAGTTCAAAAAAATTGGTACTAATGGCGCACCGTGGGCAGTGCGCCATTAGTAGTTCAACACTAATGGCGCATCGGATGGTGGTGCGCCATTGGTATATACTAATGGCGCACCGCATGTGCAGTGCGCCATTAGTATCAATTCCATCTATAGCCCTTTTCCTAGTAGTGCGTCGGGACCTTCATCTTGAGCAGGCATTGAAAGAATATTTCTTTCTCTTCCTTCGTAAGCGTAGCTGGCAGGACCTTCATTTGCTTGGAGGCATGCCCTCTTTTTCGTGCAAGCGTTGCAGGTCCTCTCGTGCCTCGGTGTATCTTTTGTCTTCCCATACCGCCCAAGAAGCCTAGCAGGTTCACGCAAAGGTTCTTCGTCACGTGCATCACGTCGATCGAAGAAGCGAACCTCTAGAGTCTTTCGATAGGGTAGGTCCCAAAATATAGATTTCTTCTTCCACATGGGTGCATGATTCTCAGCGTAATTGAAACAGCTAGTCCGCGGGACCCTTTCCAAAAGATACGTGTAAATCATTGACCATAGCAAATGCGTGATCACCGATGCGCATGGCGGGCTTCTTCCGGTGATCTGCCTGCGCTTTGAAATGCTTGCCTTTCTTTCGACATTGATGGTTGGTCGGAAGAAATCGGCGATAGCCAGTACACATTCTTCCTGCAGCTTCCGGGTATATACTATCGGTGTCAAGTAAGCAGTGCGTGCATCGTGGTATCCCTTGTTTATCTGTCATGAAAGGTTCTTGAGGCGGGCCAATCGTTGATGGTCACGAACAACAACGCCTTTAGGTCAAATTCCTCCTTTTGTGCTCATCCCACGTCGTACACGTTTCCATTCCACAGCTGTAAAGTTCTTCAACTAATGGCCTTAGGTACACATCAATGTCGTTGCCGGGTTGCTTAGGGCCTTGGATGAAGCGGCATCATAATGAACTTCCGCTTCATGCACATCAAGGAGGAAGGTTATACATACATAGAGTCACGGGCAGGTGCTGTGATTGCTGCTCTGCTCCCGAAAGGATTAATGCCATCCGCGCTTAAAGCAAACCATCGTTCCTTGGGTCCTTTGCAAACTCATCCAGTACTTTCTCTCGATTTTTCTCCACGCGACCCGTCGGTGGTGCTCTCAACTTCCGTCTTTCTTACGGTCCTCAACGTGCCATCGCATCAACTTGGCATGCTCTCCGTTTACGAGCAGACGTTTCAACCGTGGTATTATAGGAGCATACCACATCACCTTCGCGAGAACCCTCTTCCTAGGAGGCTCGCCGTCAACATCACGAGGTCATCTCGTCGATCTTATACGCAATGCACCGCATACGGACATGCGTTCAGATCCTTGTAGGCACCACGGTAGAGGATGCGATCATTAGGGCATGCATGTATCTTCTCCACCTCCAATCCTAGAGGGCATCGACCTTCTTTGCTGCGTATGTCTTGTCGGGCAATTCGTTATCCTTTGGAAGCTTCTTCTTCATTATTTTGATAGCTTCTCAAATCCTTTATCGAGCCAGCATTCTTTGCCTTCCTTTGCAGCAATTCGAGTGCGGTGCGAGCTTTGTGTTGCCATCTTCGCAATTGGGGTACAACCCTTTTTGTGATCCTCTAACATGCGATCGAACTTCAGCTTCTCATTATGACTTTCGCATTGTGTCCTTGCATCGACAATGACCGGCGGAGATCATCATCATCGGGCACATCGTCTGGTTCCTCTTGATCTTCAGCAGCTTCGCCCGTTCCGGCACCATCGTGCACATCGTCAGTGCATCTTGATGTTCGATAGCATCATCGTATTCAGGGGCACATAGTTGTCATCGTACTCTTCTTCCTCGGCGTCTTCCATCATAACCCCTATTTCTCGTGCCTCGTCCAAACATTATAGTGTGGCATGAAACCCTTATAAAGCGGTGGGTGTGAAGGATTTTCCGGTCGAGTAAGACTTCGTATTCCCACATATAGGGCATGGACAACACATAAAACCATTCTGCTTGTTTGCCTCAGCCACTTGAGAAAATCATGCACGCCCTTAATATCTTTGGGAGGTGTATACATCACCGTACATCCATTGCGGTTCATCTGCGTGCATTATATATAATTAAGTGTGTCAAAAATCATTCTGAGAACATCATGAATAGATAATTAAGTGACCAAATTAATAGAAATTCATCATCACATAAAACCAAAGTACATACATAGTTCTCATCTAACAACATAAAGCTCTGCGAGCATCTAAATTAATTAAACCATACATTGAAACTATGTAAAACATTTCAATGCGAAAACAAATCGATCATAATCGCAACCAAGGTAACAACTGATCCAACGGCATAATGATACCAAGCCTCGGTATGAATGGCATATTTTCTAATCTTTCTCATCTTCAAGCGCATTGCATCCATCTTGATCTTGTGATCATCGGCGACATCCGCAACATGCAACTCCAATATCATCTTCTCCTCCTCAAGTTTTTTATTTTTTCCTTCAAGAAATTGTTTTCTTCTTCAACTAAATTTAACCTCTCGACAATAGGGTCGGTTGGAATTTCGGTTCAACAACCTCCTAGATAAATAAAATCTATGTCACGTTGGTGGCATAATTTTCATAAACAATAAATGAACCAATAGTTATGAAAAGATAATATATACCACATCCGAATCATAGACATGGCGAGGGCCGGCGAGGCGGATACCAAAACCATCGCACTATATAAGATGCAATAATAAAAGTAAGAAAATAATACAAGTATCTATCTAAACAAACAAGTAATAATATTATTCCTTTCAGAAAGAAGATAAGAACAAGAGGCTCACCACGGTGGTGCCGGCGATGAGATCGGCCTTGGTGATCGGCGGCGATGAAGGCGGGGCCAGGCGTGACGGACCGCTAAACCTAGATAAATATTGAGGAAAATGGAGCTTGGCGGTCGAGCTTGAGAGGAGAAACCTTAAGTAGTGCGGCTCGGGCATTCCATGAACACCTTGTGTGCATAGGAGGTGAGCTAGAGCACCACCAAGCCCTCTCCCCTCGGCGAGAAAAAAGCAGAGCAGTGTGCTCTGCTCTTGTGAGGGGCTATATATAAGCAGCACCATTGGTCGGTTGGTGGCTTGAACAGGGACTCTGAGGAAGCCTTTGGTGGGATTCATGCCACCAGCCGGGACCAATAGTGGTGGGCGAGGCCAGGGACCATTGGTGGGTTCGTCCCACCAACCAGGACAAAAGGTCCGGACGAGCCGGGACCAATGGCCCACGTGACCGGCCGGCCCCCAGGCTCCGAACAGGGCAAATAGCTCCATTGGTCGGTTCTTGATTGAACCGGGACTAATGGGCTAAAGCTGGCACAGACGAAAGCGCATTTTCTACTAGTGCAAGCAAGACAGAGCCGGGCTACAAGAGAGGGATATTGTCGCTCACCGCCCTAATCTCTTGGTGCATATGGCTGGAACGAAACTGCTGCACCTTCATCGGCTCTGCCAGAAGTGACTTGGAGCAATGGCGCCTCGCCGGCGCAGCCTGCTTAGAGACCCCTTTCGGGGATCCGACGTGAGATATAAACTTTTATTCATCAGGCTAGCATGGGCTCCCCTAGTTTCTAGCCCACCTTTTCTCAATTCTCTGCTACTGATCGTGTTTCGATCAGTCAGCATTTTTGTAATCTCCTCTCTGCTAAATCAATGAAAAGCCAGGCAATCTGGATCTTTCAAAAAATCAATCTTGCTAAACAGTAAAATATATGAATAAGAGTGCGGAGCATTTCGCATAGTTATGGGCGTATGCGACAATGACACACAAGCATAAAACCCATCACACACAACAACAGAAAGAATAAGCAGAAACAGAAACAACATCAGGAGCACATCAATTGACACACGCACACAGGGTATGCATGCATGCTGTATGATCAGATGTAGCACTCGTAGAGCTTGATGTCCATCTGGAGGCGGAAGTAGTAGGGCCCTCGATGGCGTCGGTGCGGATGGTTGCGACGCCGCGCGCCATGAAGAAGTCGCCGGTGCCGCCGACGACGGAGAAGTCCCGCGTGGCGTCGCCCATGAGGTCGGCGCCCAGGAGATTGAGCGTGCCCTTGTGCGCCGTCGAGTTGAACACGATGGAGAAGCCGAACCAGGAGGTCAGCGACTCCTGCTTGTCGTAGAAGTAGAACCCCTGCGCGCGCGCCGCCGGCTCCTCCCCGGCCAGCGACAGCGCCTTCCCCACCGTCATGGGGTCGTTGAACACCACCAGCGTGCCGAAGAAGGTGCTGTTCTTCCAGTAGGTCGTGGCCAGCGCTGTCGGCTTGGTGGCCGCCGCCGCCGCCGTCGCGTTCGCCGTGTTGTTGCCGTTGTAGAGGATGTCGTGGTAGTAGAGCGTCATGTTCATGCACGGCTCGTCGGGGCTGTTCGCGACGACCCTCGCCAGGCCATGGGCGGCGCCCGCCATGCCGAGCAGAAAAACCACGACGGCGACGGTCAGAGACAGCTTGGAAGATGCCATGAGCCCATGAGGCCTTGCATTGTTGACAGCGCAACTGTTACTGAGTGTAATTAAGTTGTGAAATATCGACTAGCTAGGAGAGCACTGCTGAGTTGGCAGCTTGCGTTGTTGTGTTGAGAGCTCGACTCGTGCATGCTATTTATAGAGGTACATACATGCATGGCACTGTGGGGCATGCATGCTGAAAGTATCAGTTTAATTAGTGACTTTAGCTTAGATTCTAACCTCTGTTGTACGCCAAGTGACCATTCTTGTTTATTAGATTCGGCTGCGCGGTGGGCAGCTCTGATATAACAAAGTAAAACAAACCCTAACAACGATTAAGCATTTTTGCTATTGGGCAGTCGACTCCTTTTCCAGCCTCACGAGGACCCATGTTAGGCAGGCTTCCAAAAGCCACACACATGAACTGCGGTTTCTTAATTTGGAGCAGAGAATATTAATCTCTTCCCCAGGGGCTGCATCTTTGGTTGGGCACGTCAAGTGACCCAATAGCTTTTCTTATAAACGTCTTTACCAATTAATAAAAGCCTAGCAACCTTTCCTAAAAAAGGGCATACAATATTAATGGAATAAATTAGTTGGTTCACTGCAAATGACGCAACGCTCAGAAAGGCTTACGTGCTTTGTCAGAGTAATGTATGTCCATAGAAATTTGTTAGTCTTTAATTTGTTTTCTTGGTTCATTCTTCTGCTGGGTAAAATCTTTACAATTATCTTTATTATTAAAGGGGAGTTGGTAGCGTCGCACCCATATTCCACCCAGGGCTGGTCCTGAGATTTTGGGGGGCCGGAGCGAAACTATACTTTGGGCCTGTTAATACTAGTAATAATAGTATGTGATTTGCACTATACGATCATGTCTTGGCACTTAATTCATGAGTAAATTTATAAAGAAAAATTGGAACCTTGGATTCTAAAACGCATGAAGACGAACATAGGAAGTACATACGACTATGGATACCATGATTTTCTTAATTTCACAACCGTTTAAAGCTCTTCGATTTGCAATGATGTGAGTGAATATACATACAATCACATAAGACAATTTGTAAGATCTCTAAAATCAAATCTAATGAAAATAATTTTAAGAAAAATGCAACAAAAATTCCTACGAAAATCTCATTCCAATATAAGAAACCTTCAGCACTTACATTCTATCATTTACTAAAAAGTAGAAGTAGCTTCATCATTGGTCCAACTCAATTATTTTAATAAACATAAGTGATATAATTTGTGAGTATAATAACAAGCATGTATCTCACAAATGGCTGAATTTCAGAACGGTAATATGATACACCTTGGATTCACATCGGGCCATCGGTAATCCGGCGCTTGGCAAGGACGCGATGTGGAGTGAACCGACATCTGATGGGAGGTGCTCGGCCATGCAGTCTGGTCGTCCATGCGCATGTGTGGCCGGCGCATGGAGACTCGAGTGTGGCGACCAGAGTTCGTCGGCGTCCATGCGTGGGCACTCGCGATTAGAGCAATGGATCTGGTGGATAGTGGAGCAATTAGGGGCCGGGCTCCCCCCCGGACCACCCCTGCTCCCAACCTCCTCTGAAATCATGGCACCCGAGTCCAAAGTGACAAGCATTAAGCATGGCCAAGTCATATCAACATCAATCTCAGAACATACTAGGGATTAAGGCCCTAACAAAACTAACTCAGTTACATGATGAATCTCATCCAACTCCTCACTAATCAGCGAGCTTACGAAGGAACTACTCACTCCCAATGGGGAGCATCATGGAATTGGCAATGGATAAGGGTTGGTGATGACGAAGATCGAAGATCCCCCTCTCCGGAGCCCCAAACGGACTCCAGATCTGGCCTCCCGATGAAGAACAGGAGGTGGCGCCGGCTCCGTCTCTCGAAACGCGATATTTCTTTCTCCCTGATATTTTTTTGGAAAAATAGGTATTTATGGAGTTGGATTCAGGGTCTACGGGGCCACCAGGTGGGCACACCCCACCTAGGCACGCCTGAGGGGGGGCGCGCCTTGGTGGGTTGTGCTCACCCAGGAGGCCTCCCTGATATGTTCATGACGATCTTCTGTTTCCTTCATTTGCTTATTAGCTAGCTAGAGTGTCTAGTCCTCTGTATACGTATATATATAGTATGTAACATCGACCAAGCACGGAGATAAGAGAGGACAATTCTCTCTATTAATTAGCTAGCTAACACAAACACCTAAATTAACCCCCAAAACCCCTAACCCCCTTCAAAACAAAAACAAAACACCAGCCTTTGAAATCTTGTGGCGTGGAAGCCTTTTGGTCCCGGTTTATGTCACCAACCAGGACCAAAGGCCCCCTACTGGGCTGCCCATGGCGCCACGTGGATGCCCATCTGTCCCGGTTAGTGTAAGAACCGGGACTAAATGAGGAGGCATTAGTAACGACCTTTTAGTCCCGGTTCAAGAACCGGGACTAGAAGCCCTTACGAACCGGGACAAATGCCCTGTTTTCTACTAGTGCCAGTAATTCTCTTTTACTATATAAAAAATCCTTGCAAAGTTTCGTTCCAATCAAAGAACTTTTATTTTTGCACAAAAACAACACCATGATAGTTCTGCTAAAAACAACGTTAGTCCGGATTAGTTTCATTCGAATCGTGCAAATTAGAGTCCAAAACAAGAGGAAAAGTGTGAGGAAAAGTAGATACGACAGAGACGTATCAGTCGCCGCCGCCGCCCTGCTGCACCCCTGACCAGGTTGTCGATGGGCGGGGGGTTGGACGGCCCGGACACGTCCTCGTCGTCGCTGTCGAGGATGACGTCGACGCCCTCCTCGCGTTCGCGGCGCCGAGCTTTGATCTCCTCGAAGGCCCGGCGTTGGCGCTCCATCTGCTCGCGGGCGTAGTCCGCCTTCGCCCACTTGAGGGCGGTCTCGTCGGCGGCGGCCACGGCCTCGTGCTCCTTCTTCACGGGGAGCAAAGCCGGCTCGGTCTTCAACCTCATGAGGCGGTAGGAAGAAGGAGATGGGCGGCCGCCCTCGTTGATGACGAGGGCGCCGCTGCGGTTGCGGCGCCCAAGCTGCGTCTCCTGCGGCTACAGCTTGACGGGGCGGAGCGCCGGCGAACTAGAGGAAAGAGAGCCAAAGCCCAACGACGAGGAGGTCGCCGTCTCCATTCGCCGCAGCGTCCAGGAACTATCGCGGCGGCAAGAGAAGGACGGGGGTGCCGGGTACTCCAGGCGCGGCGTGTTGCCGGCCTCAATGTGCTTGAGGACGGCTTCGAGGGTGCGGCCGGGCACACCCCACCATTCGCGCCACCCGTCGGAGTTGAGGCGGCCACGGGGCAGGACGCCGTTTGTGGAGGCGACCTGGTCGGCGTGGCGGCGGTCCAAGTACATCATCCACATCGTGTGGCTGTCGACGACCGGATGTGCGCTATCTCGGCGCGCCGTTCAACACCGATGGGCGTGGGGGGCACCGGGACGCCGCCGGCGCTCAGCCTCCACGAGCCCGGCACCCGCATGTCCGGGGCGCCGTGTAGTCGGCCTCATAGAGGAGGCGCGCCTCGTCCTCGCGCAGATGGCGACGGCCGAAGCCATTTGCCGCCGCGTCGTCGCTTGGGAAGCGCTCGGCCATTGTCTGTCGACTGGAGGAGAGGGGGGAGAGAGGCATCGGAGAAGTCGGCGGCGAGAGGGGGCGAGAGGGGCGTCAGTGGCTAGGGCTTGTGCATTCACCGGCGAGGAAGGTCGGCTTTTATAGCCGCGGATGGGCGATGAGAGGGCTTCTGCCGTGTGCCGCGTGGCGGGAATGGGCGACGCGCGTCCCCCGCGGCTTCACTGTGCCGCCCGTGAGGCATCAATGGAAGGCTAACCGGCGCGGCAGCCTTGGTATTGATTCCGCGAGCCGTCACGATGGCGGCGAAGGCGGCGAAGTCGTGACTCAGCGGGCCCATTTCATTCGCGTAAAAATGTTTCCCCAGCGCCCCGAGCACGCGGGTTGAATTTGGATCCGCCGGTGCCAAAATCGGACCGAGCCGGCGAAATGTGGGCTTCAGAAGTGCGATGGGCGATTTTTTGCCGGTGTGAAAAAAAAGCCTTGAAGGGGCTTGTTGGGGTACGGCTCGAGATGCTCTTAAGCACCAATTTTTATTTATATAGGCTAGACGCTTAACTATGTCTCTCCTATAGAAATAAGCACACGCCCCTTTGACCTACACGAATTCTGCCCGACGTGCACTCCGAACGTGCTCTTCCCCTTCCATGTCCAGCACCCACTGACATTCGAGCTCGAGCCAGACATGCTCCCCGACGAGGACCACGTGTGCAAGCTGTGCGACACACCTATCCAAGACATGCACTACAACTGGCACATGTCTGCTCCCAGATGCCAGCCACTGCCGTCTCGCCATCCTCATCCAGAGCATCTCGTCATCCTCACCGTGGCCTCGCCAACGAAGTGCACGCTCGACTCTTGCTGCCCCTGCCAGCATACCCGCTCGCACGTCTGGCGGACCTCCTCGGGGCCACGCTCGGGGACGACGTGTCCGCACTGGCCGCAGCCAGGGCCAAGAAGGGGAAGGACGCCACCGCGCACACACCTGGATACCGGCGTTGCGCTCCTCGACACCTGCAACGCCCGCGTCGACTGTCGCCGCCTCCTCTCCCTCTCTTGATCCACCTCCCCTCATTGTTAGCCATGTCCCCGTTGTCACTCTGCTTCGTGCGCGCCATGCTCGTTGACTGCGACGGCCACGATGATGGGGAGTCTCCAGCCGTTGCTCCTTTGCCAGACCCGCCCAGAGCGTGACCGCCAGTAGCTCACTGTGTGCGTCGTTCTTGCCATCAACGCGATCTACTCCCTTGTCGAAGGAAGCGTCGGGGTCATAGGGGATGTTGCGGCCGGGGTAAGCGTCGGGTCCGAAGGAATCATCGGGGCCAGATGAGGCGTTGTGGCCGTCGATGTGGTTGGATTGCAAGGCACGGCGAGGAGCACGACCGTATATGCCATATGGCTAGACTTGAGCACGAGGTGAGCCTCCGAGCACGCCGAACGGCCGCCACGGTATCTGGGAAGAGATTGCAAGATTGGGGGATTAAGGATGAACATGACATGTGGACGGTGAGAGCAAAGAGTTATCTTGGTCGGGGTCGTTACTTTCCTAGCATGCAAACTGATCTAAACAGATTCAGGGGTCCAGGTCCAGATAGAGCGGGATCATTGAGTAGGGTTCGATTCTGACACGTTGTAAGAGTTGAGTTTTAATACGGACTTCGCTCCTTATATAATCCACCGGCTTTATTATTAGGTAAGAAAAAAGGGTTCCCCCCCACAGAAAAAGGGTTCCCCCCCACGAAAGGGGTTCCCCCCACAGTAGCACCTTCTTCCCTGCGAATTCTCGAGAGGCGCCATGGTTCCTCCCACCGGTATAGGTGAGCCAGAGCCGCTCTCTCTCTCTCTCTCTCTTCGCTCTGTGTGTGTGTGTACCATGTAGCCATGGTTGCCGGGGGAAATGTGGAGTCGTGAGGGTAAAGAACAAAACCTAGATCGGGGTCGTTGCCTCGTTCGACATGGGGATCGTGAGGAGGGGCCGGCGAGGTTCCGGCGAGGCGATTACCGTGCCCGTGGATTCGCGTTCCATCTCGTAGCGGCGTGTGCGTTCATAGGCGAACCGCCGCCTTCTCACAGCAGGGGCGGGTATAGTATAGTATCGTAGAACTGAGGGAGCAACAATTTACATGCACAACGCATGCATAATTTGGTCTCGACGTCATTAAGCTTGTAGTCATCCAGTGTTAAATATATGGTGTAAATTGTTTTGCATTGTTGTAGGGGGTGCCTCACAGCCCCTAAGGGCATCTCCAGCCGGCCCCCCAGGGCGCCTAAATCCGGCAGCCTGGGGGCGTGCCGGCGCTAGTTCGGCCCCTAGGGGCGACCTAGCTCCCAGTCACGCCCCCACGCGCCGGCTCCAGGATGTGGAAAATTTAAACTTGGTCGTTCCCGCTCTTAAAAGACGCCGCAAATCCGGCGATCAGACGTAGTCTGGCGTTATAAAAACAGAATCCGGCGATCGCGCGCGCGGCGATTCACTTTCGGCGTGTCGGCTCGAGCGTTAGTGGAGTCGGCGTCGCGTGGCTCGTCTGGGTCGGAGCTGCCGGTCTTTGGAGCTGCGTCGGTAGCGGCTCGCCTTCTTGGCGGCGATGTAAACGCGTCGTTCGGGCTTAAGCGTCCGTGTGGGTGTGGGCGTCATCGGCGTCGTCGGCGTTGCCGTCGGCAACTTCGTTCAAGATGAGGCCTCGCTGCGCCGGTACCACGCCTTGAGCTTCGTCGTTGCTCTGGAGCATGTCCGCCCGCCCATTAGAAAAGCCATGTCGGTGTTCCTCTTCTTCACGGCGGCGTTAAATCCGGAGCAGGTCGAGCTTGATGGCATTGGTCTTCATTAGCGGCGACCACGCGCCTCGATCTTCTCTTGGCGTGGGGCGGCCGGGCACTGGCGTCGGCGAGCAATGCTCGATGGACTCCTGCAATCGCGCGGTTGCCGCGTCGGCGCATTCCTTCTTTGCCAATTTGTTGCCGTCCGGCCGCCCCGACGCGCGCCCGAGTCGCGCGTCCGGCTTGTATGTCTCCTTGGCCTTGTCGAGGGCACGTCGGACTTCCGCCCACTTCTCGCACTTGTCAATGTGTTTGTAGGCGTGGTGGTGCTTGAAGTCGGCGTCTTGGTTGTCGCCCGATACATGGCGAACATACGCAGCAGCTGCGGAGGGACGAACAGTTGGCGGCGGCGGCGCGGGGACGGAGATATGCGGGCGAGCGGCGTGCGATTTCGATCCTCAACGCTGGCGCCGCTCTCCGGCGAGCCGCGACCTCCTCGGCGATTCCATGCCATTTGTTGCCGCCAACTGGACCGCCCCAATGGTTCGCCATCGCCTTGGAGCCGTGCTGCATGTAAGCGCCTTTAGTAGGGGTCGACGAGCTTCCTTCGTCGAACTTCGGCCTTGATCGTTCTAATGCGTCTCAAGCTCGGTTCGTGCGGTGGTCGGGTCGAGGCGACGACTTTCAAGCTTCGGTGAGGCACTCCTCCTCCTTGGGCGTCCATTTGATGCGCGTTCGCTTTGACCTAGCCGCCGCTTCTTCTTCTTCGGCGCCCTTCGCCGGAACAGAGGCAACTCCTCCTCCTCCTCTGGTCCTCCTCCTCCTCGGGTTCTGCGGCGTCGTCGCCGTGAGCGTGCCGAGCTCGGCCTCCATGTTGCGGCTGAGGTCCACCACCTCGTCTGGGTGGCGAACCCGGAGACGCGGCGGCGCATGATCGATCTGCCGCGATGATGTCGTCCATGTCGGCTCCGTGTCGTCGGCGTCGCCGAGTGCGAAAGGTAGCGGTCCACGGTAGAGATGGGCGTCGGTGTGGACGCGTGGCGGTGGGCGGCGAGTAGTTGTATGGAGGGTATCGCTGCGCCCGGCGGCGCGGCGGCGTCTTGGCAGAAGCGGGTGACCATGAGGAAGGTCACGTTTGGATTGAACCCATTGTGCGCGTCGCCGTCGGCGTAGCGGCGACGATGAACCCCATGCGATCCGGCGCCTTGCGGTCCCGAGTGCGTACTAGGCGTGGCGACGGCGGTGGATTCATCCCGCTGGTCGACCGATAAGGAAGACGCGCGCCCGCCGCCAGCGTTGTCGCGGCCTTCTTGGCTATGGCCTGTTCCTTTGTCGGCGGTGGATCGCTTGGCGCGCTGAACTTCCACCCTCCACTCGGCGTTCGACAGGCCCGATGGCCCGATGGCGGCGCCCTCGGCTTCCTCTGCTTGGTGAGCCGCAGGGCCAATCGCGGTTGCCGCCAAGGCTGTATGGCGTACTTCTTGGCGGCATAGTGCGCATCTTGCGGCGGCGGAGGCGGTTTAAGCGGGAAAAGGGAAGAATGGCGGGAGGAAAGCGGCGGCGGGAGAGATCACGAGGAAAAGCGTCAAGAACGACGGAAAGGCCCTCGGGTCGCCTCGGGCCCACGCGCTTTTCCGCTTGTGCCGGCTCCCCAAGCGCCTCCCGGCGCGGGTTCGACTGGGTCCGCCGGCACCGATTTTGGCCCGAGCCGCAAAACGGCTTCAGGGGCCGATGGGGCCTTTTTTGGCGCCGCAGCAAAATCGCTGAGGAAGGGCTGTTAGGGCGCGGCTGAAGATGCCCTAAAACCCTTCCCCCTCGGCCTCCGTTGAATCCAAAAAGGCAGACACACATCCTCATTCACATCAGATCCAACGTCTCGCGATACTCTTACTTAAGCTTTGGTTTATGTGGAGAACTTGCTTACAAGATCCCAAACATAGTCAAGCTGCTGTTCGAGACACCCTCTGGCTTCGCGCTTTTCTCTTTTGATGAGAGATACCTCGACAAAGATATTGAGGTACTACCCGATTATTTGTTCTTTCTTCCGTGCTGATGCTCTTTAATGTGTCATGCATCATATAATTAACCAACCTTTTCTGTTTTTTTTCTGCAGGACATCTGGGTATACTTCGTGGGTGAATATTGGCATGAAAATGTTTGTAACCCCGCCATTTTCCTCTTCCTTACTAAGACTTGTCAGTAGTAATGCTTGCAGAGTTCACCGCATGGCTTCTGTCATTGTTTCTATCTTTTTGTTTACAATGTGGACCAACTTATTATCCATTAGATTTTACCTCACACTAAAGTGACAAACATTGAGAAACACATCCTGTAAGTGTGGCAGGCTATTGGGGATTGTGGAACCAATTAGGGTTACTGAATGACATGATACTATTGCTAAGAATGCCACTATCTTTTTTTCCTTCAAAAATACCAAACAGTAAGCGCTGCGTAACGCATGAACAGTAGATTTGTATAAAACAAAATTTGAGCGAGGTTATGTATTTCTGTCTGAGACAATTATTTGAATTACCCCGCAACCTGTCACAACTGAGGCACATTTCATAATGTCAATATTTGACAAGCTTTGTGCTTTTGTCTCTAACATGCTTGCCTTTGTTCCTCAGATCATCTGGCTGCATGAATTCCAAAAGTTTGAGGACAAGTCCGACGCCATTGACCTTACAAAACGGGAAATAGGCAAAGACATGAACATGTTGCTCATGAACTACTGCTACTCTGATGACAAACTAATTGTCGGAAGCCTTGCATATAAAGAAATAATTGAAGAATCACTGGTTTGTGTAACTCTGTAAGCTCCCTATTGTGTATGCATGTGCAGCAGTACAATTCACCACTTTCTTTTTCAGGGGCTAACCTGTGTGTACAACGATGATGCTGTGACGGAGGTGATGTGGGGTCTGCAGAATCTCATGCATACTTTAGTGCCTCAAGAACAATCTGAGATTAGTAAGGAAGACCAGATCCTGAGCCGCGGACTGAATATGGTCTTAAATCGACACGACATTGTTGTCAAGAAAGAAATGGTGAGTTAGTGCTTGTCCTTCTGTTGTCTGATACACAATGTTTTCTGCTTTATTGCTATCTTAGAGCATCTCCAACAGGCGCCGAACGTGCCGCGCGCAAAAAACAGCTTTAACGCACGTCCATCGTTTGGTTGGCGCGGCGCGCAGCGCTGGCTCCAGCAGCCGCGCTAAAATGCAGCGCGCGCGCACCGCTCCGGCAGCGCGCAAAAAATGCAGCGCGCGCTCATTCTACAAACTAGATGTATATATATCATCGGAAGCATAGATTGCATAGATTTTTAACGATACAAAGGTATTTTACATCGAAAGCATAGATTGCATAGATAAAAAACGACAAATGATAAAAACTAGAAAGATTACATAGATAAACTACTCTAAGTCGCTATCATCATCACCATTATCATCCTCGACGGTGTCGTCCGAGGTATCGACCCATATGTCCAATCACCGATCATAAATGCTCGTCGTGAAAACGGCGCCCACATTTGCTGAGATCGGATTGTGCATTCGCCAACGCCTTCCGCCGATGCTCGTCCAACCGCTCCTCGCGGCGCCTTGCCCGATGAGACTTGCTCGTAAACGCGTCGTCCGGGTGGCGCCGGCGCCCTCCGCCATGACCGCTTGTCCTCTGGGCGGCGAGGCGGTGCTGCCGCTCGGCGTGCTCCTCACGGTCTTGTGCCATCTTGAGCGAGGCGGCGGGCGGCGTCAATACTGCTGGGCGTGTACACGCCTTGGAAGTTCATCTGCCCGCGCGGCCGGCCTAGGCGCCACGCCGCGCCGCATCGTCTGCTGGCGGCCTCGCGCGCCGTCCCGTAGGTGCCGAGGCCGAGCCGGAGATCGCCGGAGTGTATCTCCGAGTAGTAGACGCCGTCGTTGGGGCGCAAGCGGACGCCGCGGTAGCCGGACGCTCCTCGGCGGCGCGGCGGCATGGTAGCGCGTCGGTGGCGGGGAGCTGGAGCGGTGGAGGCGCGTCGGTGGCGGGGCTCTCGAGCGGTGGAGGCGCGCGTGGCAGCGAGGAAGAGGAAGAGAAGAAGAGGAGGCGTGGAAAAGGAGTGTAGCAAGCGCCGCATTTTATAGGCGCGCCGGAAGCGGTGCGGTAAAATGGCCTTGTGACTCGCGTCTTTTTCATGTGTGCATAAGCAGTTCAGCAGCAAGTATCCCGCCACCGCTGGAGCGCGGCAAAACGTCCCGCACGCTAAAACCTAGGTTTATCGCGCGCGCGCGTCTTTTGACGCGGCTGTTGGAGTTGCTCTTATCATGTAATGTTCCTTTCTGGTTCCATTGTGCACTCATAACACTATATTGCCAGTGACGAAGCGTTTTTGTGGAAACACTGTTATCATAAGCTGACATTTGAGACTCTGAATTTGTTTGACTCGTCTTCCAGAATATGCATGTTTCTTTTTCATGTTTCTGTCAGCGATTAAGCAATGCTCATTTCTATCCAGATTAATGAGCGTATTATTGAGAAGGCCCGCAAGGTGCATCATATCGACATGCGCGAAGAAGAACATTTAGTATTCTTGCACGAAACGCTTGCTGAGGATTTCAGGACGTTTTCCAAAGTTGACATCGAGGACTGGAGCTTATTCAAACTTGCAACAGCGCTGAAGTTGATGTTTGATCCTCATGGAGGACTTAAAGCTGGTGATGCTTATAAGGTGAATTATAATTCCTTCTGCAAATGTTTCGGTTCTGTCTGATATGCTGGAAAGTTGTCATTTAGCTATGACCTGAAGTACATGTTTGTTTTCTTCAGATGTTCACGCGCGCTGAGTTTACAATGATGTCGCGTGATGCGCCTCGATACCATGGGACGATAAGTAAGTACATTGTCTTGGCAATCTAAAATGATGCTGTTACTCTCCAAGAGGACAAGATCGAGTTGCTGTGTGAATTGGACTGCTTAGTTGAGGAGGGGGAGGCTAAAGCAGCAAAGGGAACTGAAGAAGAACGGCATTGACTCCCAGCAGCAACTTGGTGAATTTCAGTTAAGTGCAAAAGCTCTGTAGGAGGTTAATCAGAGTCGTGCAGTCTAGTTTGGATGATGGGAGCGTGCTATATGGTCCAAGGGGTTGTTAAACTTTAGATCTAGAAGTTCAAGATCACAAGAGATCCTAGGCTCCGACCCTAAACTTGTGCTCGGACGCATCGATTGCTTGAAATGTGCAGCTTGCTTTAGTTTCTAATCTTGTTCTACAGCAAACTCTTGTAATTGCAACAAATGTTAGTCAGGTACGCTAGCTATTAAACATGAGGTTTAAGGCTCGTGTTAATAATTTGTGTAGAGTGTATGGTTTTTCAGGAACAACGGGAAATTGAAGTGTAAATCTGGATAATTTGAAGTGAAAACCTTAACATGCAAAAGTTGGAGGGCTCCTTTTTTTTTAGTATCACAGCGCACTTTATTGCCTAAGTTTAATGTTTACAGGGATACATAAATGAGCAGGTGGTGCATCAAGCCACACATGCCTACCTATATCAAGGGACGTAGCCATACGTGCTAGTCTGTGAGGCTCCCCATTACATTCGCGCTGTTCATGACTAAAAAGACAAGCACTAAATAAATTGCTTCGTTCTTTGATCTCATGAAACACCATACAATGTCCACCAAGGTTCTTTGGTGCTTCGATTTCCCGGACGACTCTCAAACAGTCAGTAGCAATATGTACTCTTTTCAGGTCCAGGTCCTCACTCAACGCTAGTGCTTCTCGACATGCAAGTGCTTCCAGGGTTTCTGCATCAGAGATGCCCTCAAACACCACTGCTGAGGCCCCTTGGAAACGCCCTTGTTCATCCCGGCATACGGCCCCAACAGCCCCTCTGCATTGCACTCTAAATTATGTTCGAGGGCTCCTATTCGGCGCCTTTGGCGCTTACACTCTAAATTATGTGGGCCGGCCCACCAGCGTGAACTGGCCGCTCGCTCGGGTCGCTTATGATCAGTTGACATTCCTAAAAAACTCAGGTCTGATCTATTTGACCAATGAATAGGCATCTTGACCATTGACTTCCTAATTGACTGTTTAACTTGACCGCTGATCTTTTCAGAAAAGTTTGTATATTTCAAAAGAAAATCATAAATTTCAAAAATGTTCATAGGTTCCATGGATTAAAAAAGTTCAGAAATTTGAGAACAAAAAATTTCACAAATTTGCATAAAATGTTTAAGAATTCGAAAAAATCATCGTATTTGTTGTAAAAAAAGTTCACGGAATTTGAAGATAAAGTTCACAAATCTGCAAAATTGTTCGAGAATTTGGAGAAAAGTCCACGGATTTGAAAAGATTCATGAGTTTTGAAAACACGAGAAAAAGGAAAAAACAAAAAATGGAAAATAAAATAAGAGTGAAAATATGAACAAAAACTAGGTTAAAAAGCAACAACCGAAGCTTCCAGAAGCTTCCCAAAATCTACGTTGAGAATTTCTGTAAGCTTCCCAAAACCGGCACAGAAACTCTCGCTCGTATACTGCTAATACGCTAGCCCCACAGAGATTCTATCAACAAAGGCGGTGTGTGCGCTACGCTAGTTAGGAAATAATCATAAGACCAGGACATGCACTATCTACTCCCAAGCTCAAATGATCCCTGATGAACAGTAAAATCAAAAAATAGTAAAAATAAAATATGAGTTTTTGGTAAATTTTACAATGTTTTGTGTGCTTGCAAAAATTTATCATGAAAGAACATTTATTGAAGTCATGGGTGCTTCAAAAATCTTATTTTTGAAAGCATTTTGGAGTGCTGGTTTTTTATTGCCATGACTTCCTCAAATGTCATTTGGTGATGAAATTTGTTAAACATACAAAACATTTGCCAAAGTCTGTCACAATATATCAGAATTTTTTGAATGTTTTTTCATTTATTCTTGATTTTATTGTTCATCCCAAGCTCATTTGCGCTCGGGAGCACAAGAAGATTTTCGCTAAAACCAGCACTATATAAGTGAGATGGCCAAAAGTTATGCTACAGGTGCATCCGCCGCAAGATCGCGAGTGGTGAAGAGGCACACTTGGTGAAGGAAATATGCCCTAGAGGCAATAATAAAGTTATTATTTATTTCCTTATATCATGATAAATGTTTATTATTCATGCTAGAATTGTATTAACCGGAAACATAATACATGTGTGAATACATAGACAAACAGATAGTCACTAGTATGCCTCTACAAGACTAGCTCATTAATCGAAGATGGTTATGTTTCCTAACCATAGACATGTGTTGTCATTTGATTAATGGGATCACATCATTAGGAGAATGATGTGATTGACATGACCCATTCCGTTAGCTTAGCACTTGATCGTTTAGTATGTTGCTAATGCTTTCTTCATGACCTATACATGTTCCTGTAACTATGAGATTATGCAACTCCGTTTACGGAGGAACACTTTGGTACTACCAAGCGTCCTGGCGTAGCTGGGTGATTATAAAGGGTACTACTGGTGTCTCCAAAGGTACTTGTTGGGTTGGCGTATTTGAGATTAGGTTTTGTCACTCCGATTGTCGGAGAGGTATCTCTGGGCCTTCTCGGTGATACACATCACTTAAGCCTTGCAAGCATTACAACTAATGAGTTAGTTGTGAGATGATGTATTACGGAACGAGTAAAGAGACTTACTGTAGCGAGATTGAACTAGGTATTGGATACCGACGATCGAATCTCGGGTAAGTAACATACCGATGACAAAGGGAACAACGTATGTCGTTATGCGGTTTGACCGATAAAGATCTTAAGTAGAATATGTAGGAACCAATATGGGCATCCAGGTTCCGCTATTGGTTATTGACCGAGAATGGTTCTAGGTCATGTCTACATAGTTCTCGAACCCGTAGGGTCCGCACGCTTAACGTTTGATGTGAGTTCATTATGAGTTTATAAGTATTGATGCACGAAGGTTGTCCGAGTCCGGATATGATCACGGACATGACGAGGAGTCTCGAAATGGTCGAGACATAAAGATTGATATATTGGAAGCCTATGTTTGGACTTGGAAGGGTTCGAATGAAAACAGAAGTTCAGGAACAGGGGGTTACGGAACCCCGGGGTATATGGGCCTTAATGGGCCACAGGGAGAAGAGGAAGGGCCGGCCGGGGCAGGCGCGCCCCCTCCCCTCTAGTCCGAATAGGACAAGGAGAGAGGCGGCGCCTTCCCTCTTCCCCTCCCAATCCTACTCCAACTAGGAGAGGGGAGTCCTACTCCGGTGGGAGTAGGACTCCTCGGCCGCCTCCCTAGGGCCGGCCGCACCCCCTTTGCTCCTTTATATCTGGGGCAGGAGGCACCCATGACACACAAGTTGATCTACGGATCGTTCCTTAGCCGTGTCGGTGCCCCCTCCACCATATTCCACTTGGTCATATCGTCAGAGAGCTTAGGCGAAGCCTGCGCCGGAGAAGTCATATCGTCGCGGAGCTTAAGCGAAGCCCTGCGTCGGTGGAGCATCAACATCGTCACCACGCCGTCGTCTTGTGGAACTCATCCCGACACTTTCTTTGGATCGGTCGGGGATCGTCATCGAGCTGAGCGTGTGCAGAACTCGGAGGTGCCGTCGTTCGGTGCTTGGATCGGTCGGATCGTGAAGGCGTCGACTACATCAACAGCGTTGTTATAGCGCTTCGCTTCGGTCTCACGAGTGCGTGGGCGGACCTCTCCTCTCGTTGCTATGCCATCACCATGGTCTTGCGTGTTCGTAGGAAAATTTTGAAATTACTCGTTGCCCAGCGGTGGCATCCGAGCCTGGTTTTATGCGTTGATGTCATATGCACGAGTAGAACACAAGTGAGTTGTGGGCGATATAAGTCATCTTGCTTACCGAGCATGTCATACTTTGGTTCAGCGGTATTGTGAGATGAAGCGGCCGGACCGACATTACGCCAGACGCTTACGCGAGACTGGTTTCACCGCTCCGAGCACTCGTTGCTTAAAGGTGACCGGCGGTGTCTGTCTCTCTCACTTTAGTTGAACCGAGTGTGGCTCGCCCGGTCCTTGCGAAGGTTAAAACAGCACCAACTTGACAAACTATCGTTGTGGTTTTGATGCGTAGGTAAGAACGGTTCTTGCTCAGCCCGTAGCAGCCACGTAAAACTTGCAACAACAAAGTAGAGGGCGTCTAACTTGTTTTTGCGGGGCATGTTGTGATGTGATGTGGTCAAGGCGTGATGCTATATTTTATTGTATGAGATGATCATGTTTTGTAACGAGTTATCGGCAATCTGGCGGAGCCATATGGTTGTCGCTTTATTGTATGAAATGCAAGCGCCATGTAATTGCTTTACTTTATCACTAAGCGATTGCGATAGTCGTAGAAGCAATAGTTGGCGAGGCGACAACGATGCTACGATGGAGATCAAGGTGTCGCGCCGGTGGCGATGGTGATCATGGCGGTGCTTGGCGATGGAATCACAAGCACAAGATGATGATGACCATATCATATCACTTATATTGATTGCATGTGATGTTTATCCTTTATGCATCTTATCTTGCTTTGATTGGCGGTAGCATTATAAGATGATCTCTCACTAAAATTATCAAGAAGTGTTCTCCACGAGTATGCACCGTTGCCAAAGTTCAGTAGTACCCGGACACCACGTGATGATCGGGTGTGATAAGTTCTCGTCCATCTACAACGGTGCAAAACAGTTGCACAGCATGAATACTCGAGGTTAAACTTGACGAGCCTTGCATATAACAGATATGGCCTCGGAACACGGAGACCGAAAGGTCGAACGTGAATCATATAGTAGATATGATCAACATAGTGATGTTCACCATTGAAACTACTCCATCTCACGTGATGATCGGACATGGTTTAGTTGATTTGGATCACGTAATCACTTAGATAACTAGAGATGTCTGTCTAAGTGGGAGTTTTAATATGATTAATTAAACTTAAATTTATCATGAGCTTAGTACCGATAGTATTTTTGCTTGTCTATGTTTCTTTGTAGATAGATGGCTCGTCTTTGTTGTTCCGTTGAATTTTAATGCGTTTCTTGAGAAAGCAAAGTTGAAAGATGATGGTAGCAATTACGGACTGGGTCCGTAATTTGAGATTATCCTCATTCTGCCTGAAAAATTACGCCCTGGAAGCACCGCTGGGTGCGAACTCTCTGCTGGGAGCTGAGCGAAGTTGTGAGCGTCGGCAAAGCAAAGTGATGACTACTCAATAGTTCGAGTGTGCCATGCTTTACGGCTTAGAACCGGGTCTTCAACGGCGTTTTGAGCGTCATGGAGCATATGAGATGTTCCAGGAGTTGAAGTTAATATTTCAAGCAAATGCCGGATTGAGAGATATGAAGACTCAATAAGTTCTATAGCTGCAAGATGGAGGAGAATAGTTACATCGGTGAACATATACTCAAAATGTGCAGGTATAATAATCACTTGATTCAAGCTGGGAGTTACTCTTCCGGATGATAGTGTCATTGATGAATTCTCCAATCACGCCACCAAGCTACAAGAGCTTCGTGATGAACTATAATATGCAAGGAATGACTAAGACAATTCACGAGCTCTTCGCAATGCTAAAAGCATGGAGGTAGAAATCAAGAAAGAGCATCAAGTGTTGATGGTCAACAAGACCACTAGTTTCAAGAAAAGGGCAAAGGGAAGAAGAAGGAAACTTCAAAAGAACAGCAAGAAAGTTGCTGATCAAGAGAAAAACCCAAGTCTGGACCTAAACCTGAAGCGAGTGTTTTACCGCAAGCAGCGGTGGACCTTTGGAAGCGGAACTGCCCCAAGTATTTGGCGGATAAGAAGGATGGCAAGGTGAACAAAGGTATATGTGATATACATGTTATTGATGTGTACCTTACTAGAGCTCGTAGTAGCACACTGGTATTTGATCTTGGTTACATTGCTAATATTTGCAACTCGAAGCAGGGACTACGGAATAGACGAGCAGCGCAAAGGGCGAGGTGACGATCTTGGCGTGGGAAATGGTTCCAAAGTCAATGTGATCGCGATCGGCACGCTACCTCTACATCTACCTTCGGATTAGTTTTAGACCTAAATAATTATTATTTGGTGCGGCGTTGAGCATGAACATTATATCTGGATCTTGTTTGATGCGAGGCGGTTATTCATTTAAATCGAGAGAATAATGGTTGTTCTATTTATATGAGTAATATCTTTTATGGTCATGCACCCTTGAAGAATGGTCTATTCTTGTTGAATCTCGACGGTAGTAATACACATATTCATAATGTCGAAGCCAAAAGATGCAGAGTTGATAATGATAGTGCAACTTATTTGTGGCCTTGCCGTTTAGGTCATATCGATTGTAAAACGCATGAAGAAACTCCATCTTGATGGGCTACGGAATCACTTGATTATGAATCACTTGGTACTTGCGAACCGTGCCTCATGGGCAAGATGACCAAAACGCCGTTCTCGGAACTATGGGCGAGCAACTGATTTGTTGGAAATCATACATACCGATGTTTGTGGTCCAATGAATGTTGAGGCCTTGGCGGTATCGTTATTTTCTCACCTTCACAGATGATTTGAGTAGATATGGGTATATCTACTTAATGAAACACAAATCTGAAACATTTGAAAAGTTCAAAGAATTTCAGAGTGAAGTGGAAAATCATCGTAACAAGAAAATAAAGTTTCTACGATCTGATCGTGGAGGAGAATATTTGAGTTCTGAGTTTGGTTTACATTTGAAACAATGTGGAATAGTTTAGCAACTCACGCCACCGGAACACCACAGAGAAATGGTGTGTCGAGCGTCGTGTCGTACTTTACTTGATATGGTGCGATCTATGATGTCTCTTACTGATTTACCGCTATCGTTTTGGGGATATGCTTTAGAGGCGGCCGTATTCACGTTAAATAGGGCACCATCTAAATCCGTTGAGGCGACACCGTATGAACTGTGGTTTGGCAAGAAACCAAAGTTGTCGTTTCTTAAAGTTTGGGGCTGCGATGCTTATGTGAAGAAACTTCAACCGGATAAGCTCGAACCCAAATCGGAAAAATGTGTCTTCATAGGATACCCAAAGGAGACTGTTGGGTACACCTTCTATCACAGATCTGAAGGCAAGATTTTCGTTGCTAAATTCGGATCCTTTCTAGAGAAGGAGTTTCTCTCGAAAGAAGTGAGTGGGAGGAAAGTAGAACTTGATGAGATAATCATATCTGCTCCCTTATTGGAAAGTAGTTCATCACAAGAAATGGTTCTGTGACAACTACACCAATTAGTGAGGAAACTAATGATGATGATCATGAAGCTTCAGATCAAGTTACTACTGAACTTCAGAGGTCAACCAGAGTAAAATCGCACGAGTGAATACGGTAATCCTATTCGGAAGTCATGTTACTTGACCATGGCGAACCTACAAACTATGAAGAAGCAATGGTGAGCCCAGATTCGCAAAATGGCTGGAAGCCATGAAATCTGAGATGGGATCCATGTATGAGAACAAAGTATGGACTTTGGTTGACTTGCCCGATGATCGGCAAGCCATTGAGAATAAATGGATCTTTAAGAAGAAGATGGCGCCGATGGTAATATAAGCTGTCTACAAAGCTCGACTTGTTGCGAAAGGTTTTCGACAAGTTCAAGGGTTGACTACGATGAGACTTTCTCACCCGAAGCGATGCTTAAGTCTGTCCGAATCATGTTAGCAATTGCCGCATTTTATGATTATGAAATTTGGCAAATGGATGTAAAACTGCATTCTTGAATGGATTTCTAGAAGAAGAGTTGTATATGATGCAACGAGAAGGTTTTGTCGATCCAAAGGGTACTAACAAGGTGTGCAAGCTCCAGCGATCAATTTATGGTGCAGTGCAAGCCTCTCGGAGTTGGAATAAGCGCTTTGATAGTGTGATCAAAGCATATGGGTTTATCTGAGACTTTGGAGAAGCTTTGTATTTACAAGAAAGTGAGTGGGAGCTCTGTAGCATTTCTAATATTATATGTGGACGACATATTATTGATTGGAAATGATATAGAATTCTGGATAGCATAAAGGATACTTGAATAAAAGTTTTTCAACGAAAGACCTCGGTGAAGCTGCTTACATATTGGGCATCAAGATCTATAGAGATAGATCAAGGCGCTTAATTGGACTTTCACAAAGCACATACCTTGATAAAGTTTTGAAGAAGTTCAAAATGGATCGTGCAAAGAAAGGTTTTTACCTGTATTACAAGGTGTAAGATTGAGTCGGACTCAATGCCCGACCACAGCAGAAGATAGAGAGAAAATGAAAGATGTTCCTATGCTTGAGCCATAGGCTCTATCATGTATGCAATCTTGTGTACCAGACCGACGTATGCTTAGCTGTAAGCTTGGCGGGAAGGTACCAAAGTAATCCAGAGTGGATCATGGACAGCGGTCAAGAACATCTGAAATACGAAAAGGACTAAGGATATGTTTCTCGTATATGGAGGTGACAAAGAGCTAGTCGTAAATGGTTACGTCGATGCAAGCTTTGACACCGATCCGGACGATTCTAAATCGCAAACCGGATCGTCTTTTTATTAAGCGGTGGAGCTGTCGGTTGGTGCAGTTCTAAACAAAGCGTCGTGGCGGGATCTACATGTGAAGCGGAGTACATAGCTGCTTCGAAGCAGCAAATGAAGGATGTCGGATGAAAGAGTTCATTTCCGATCTAGGTGTTATACCTAGTGCATCGGGACCAATGAAGATCTTCTGTGACAATCTTGGTGCAATTGCCTTGGCAAAGGAATCCAGATTTCACAAGAGGACCAAGCATATCAAGAGATGCTTCAATTCCATTGGGACCAAGTCCAAGTGGGAGACATAGAGATTTGCAAAATACATACGGATCTGAATGTTGCAGACCCGTTGACTAAGCCTCTTCCACGAGCAAAACATGATCAGCACCAAGACTCCATGGGTGTTAGAATCATTCTTGTGTAATCTAGATTATTGACTCTAGTGCAAGTGGGAGATCTGAAGGAAATATGCCCTAGAGGCAATAATAAAGTTATTATTTATTTCCTTATATCATGATAAATGTTTATTATTCATGCTAGAATTGTATTAACCGGAAACATAATACATGTGTGAATACATAGACAAGCAGATAGTCACTAGTATGCCTCTACAAGACTAGCTCATTAATCAAGATGGTTATGTTTCCTAACCATAGACATGTGTTGTCATTTGATTAATGGATCACATCATTAGGAGAATGATGTGATTGACATGACCCATTCCGTTAGCTTAGCACTTGATCGTTTAGTATGTTGCTAATGCTTTCTTCATGACCTATACATGTTCCTCGTAACTATGAGATTATGCAACTCCGTTACGGAGGAACACTTTGGTACTACCAAGCGTCACAACGTAACTGGGTGATTATAAAGGAGTACTACAGGTGTCTCCAAAGGTACTTGTTGGGTTGGCGTATTTGAGATTAGGTTTTGTCACTCCGATTGTCGGAGAGGTATCTCTGGGCCTTCTCGATGATACACATCACTTAAGCCTTGCAAGCATTACAACTAATGAGTTAGTTGTGAGATGATGTATTACGGAACGAGTAAAGAGACTTACCGTAGCGAGATTGAACTAGGTATTGGATACCGACGATCGAATCTCGGGTAAGTAACATACCGATGACAAAGGGAACAACGTATGTCGTTATGCGGTTTGACCGATAAAGATCTTCGTAGAATATGTAGGAACCAATATGGGCATCCAGGTTCCGCTATTGGTTATTGACCGAGAATGGTTCTAGGTCATGTCTACATAGTTCTCGAACCCGTAGGGTCCGCACGCTAACGTTCGATGATGTTCATTATGAGTTTATAAGTATTGATGCACGAAGGTTGTTCGAGTCCGGATATGATCACGGACATGACGAGGAGTCTCGAAATGGTCGAGACATAAAGATTGATATATTGGAAGCCTATGTTTGGACTTGGAAGGGTTCGAATGAAAACAGAAGTTCTGGGAACACCGGGGTTACGGAACCCCGGGGTATATGGGCCTTAATGGGCCACAAGGAGAAGAGGAAGGGCCGGCCGGGGCAGGCGCGCCCCCTCCCCTCTAGTCCGAATAGGACAGGAGAGGGGGCGCCCTTCCTCTTCCCCTCCCAATCCTACTCCAACTAGGAGAGGGGAGTCCTACTCGGTGGGAGTAGGACTCCTCCAGCGCCTCCCTAGGGCCGGCCGCACCCCTTTGCTCCTTTATATGAGGCAGGGAGGCACCCCATGACACACAAGTTGATCTACGGATCGTTCCTTAGCCGTGTGCGGTGCCCCTCCACCATATTCCACTTCGGTCATATCGTCAGAGCTTAGGCGAAGCCTGCGCGGAGAAGTCATATCGTCGCGGAGCTTAGGCGAAGCCCTGCGTCGGTGGAGCATCAACATCGTCCACCACGCCGTCGTCTTGACGGAACTCATCCCGACACTTTCTTTGGATCGAGTCCGGGATCGTCATCGAGCTGAACGTGTGCGAGAACTTCGGAGGTGTCGACGTTCGGTGCTTGGATCGGTCGGATCGTGAAGACGCACGACTACATCAACCGCGTTGTTATAACGCTTCCGCTTTCGGTCTACGAGGGTACGTGGACGGACACTCTCCCCTCTCGTTGCTATGCCATCACCATGGTCTTGCGTGTTCGTAGGAAATTTTTTGAAATTACTACGTTGCCCAACACTTGGCGCAAGGAAAAAATAGGCCTTCTTTGCGCCCAAAGTCTTTTGGTTTAGCTATTATTCGGTTATAGTGTTATTGGGTAGCTGACACCTACGTTTTCATGCGGTGCCTAAATGGCCCGGTCCAAAACGTCTGCCTCCCAAAACCGGTGTTGGGAACATTCTAGAAGGTTTCCCTGGTCTCTGGTGTGGATTTGTTTTTGCTTTACTAGCACATATGCCCCTGCGTTGGAACGGAAAAAAATTATGTTTTGTGCAAGCATAATGTCTCGTAGCACCGGATTCAATACGAAGAACATGCTGAAATGTAGCATCCTTTTACAAAATGAACATAAAAAAATAGGATGCAATTTATCCGCGTCCATATTTTCTTTGCAGACATAATCTCCCTCTAATTCCATTTAAATATAATCCTTCCTTAATTACCATGACATCCTCACCCGTTTTAGTTGAGAATCAAATCCTTCATATATTTTTTTAATTTAGTAGCCCCACCACAATGAATCCTATGGATCCTTCCTTTAGTTACCCTACCTTTTTACCTCAAATTCTTCCTTTAATTAGCCTCATCTATTTAAATATTCTATTTATTAAGCCCACAATCGTTCTTTTAATTATTCCACCGGTTTACTCACAATCCTTTATTTAATTAGCCACATCCATTTAAATATTACTCCCTCTGTTTCTTGATATAAGGTGTATAGTTTTTTGAGAAAAAATCCAAAATATAAGGTGTATTACGTTGCACAACTCGTTTGGATAATTTTTTTAGGGATTTGATTACATTTCCTTATATCAAGCAACCTCCTCTATTTTCTCATGTCAATTAGTCAGGTGAAATCTCGTCCAATACTTGTGAAATTTTCCCTCCATGTGCATTCTTTAATTTTCGTGCCAAAAACTATACACCCTATATTTAGTAATGGAGGGAGTATATTTAAGCCCACAATCCTTTTTTTAGTTAGCTCATTCACTTAATTAGCTCGCCCTAAACGCCCTCCTTTGTTTTAACCGTCTGTTGGTTCATTCCTGAGGCCGCTTGTATATTTACTCGTGGGAAGCATTGTAAAAGAACAAGGTGAAATAATAATTTTTCGCGGTCTCTATGAAAGCCCATAAGAGGCCCATCAACATACAGGTACCTGGTCCAGATGACATACCGTGTGTACGAGCGAACTGTACGAAACTTTAACATGCACTCATACCAAACGAAAATCAATGAAAAGGACCAAACCAAACTAAACAAAACCAAGAATACATATTCCCTTTAATAGTAGGTATAGATATAGATATAGATATAGATTGTACTCAGATATTGTTCGGTTTTGTCTGGGCTGATTTTGTCGGTTTGCTTTTTTTTCTCTTTTCCTTTCTTTTTTCCTTTTCCAAATATATATTCCCGAATTATGAACTTTTTGTCAAATTCGCAAACATTTTTTCAAATGCAAGATTTTTTTTTCAATTTGATGAATTTCTTGAAATTCACGGACCTTTTTTACAAACACGAAGTTCTTTTAATTTTTTTAGATTTTTCTGCTAAATTAAACAAAAAATGAATTTACAAACTATTTTCGAATTTATGATTTTTTTACTTGTCGTTTCAAATTAATGATTTTTAGTTATTTTAATTATTTCTTCAATAAGTCAACAATGAAGTTGTCATCGGTCAACTTGAGAACCAGTTAAACAAAAATAAACTAGGCAAAAGCAAAAGTAGTGCTAGATGGGCCTGCCCATACAGGCGTCTTAAGGCGCTATAGAGGCAAACTTGCGCCAGAAGCACCGTATAACATTTCCTGCCTGAGTATAGCAAATCAGGAGGGACAAGAAGAACCTCGGGTGCGGCCCATCTACCTGCCGAGAACAAGCGAGGCCGAGCAATCGCGCACCCCCCAGATGCGCGGTTTTGGGCCGGCCCAAGTTCGGGCGCGGCATCCCTTTTTTCGTTTTTATTACTTTTTTATCTCTTCTTCTTCTTAAAACATACATAAGGTTCATTTTCAGATCATACTCTTCGTCAACCGGTTCCCCCCTTCTGCCATGTCCCTCCACCTATTTTTCCGTCAAAGCGTTTTCACTCCCACAACGATGTATTTGACTGCACCTTCTTGTACGCCACTCAATCACATTCATTAACTTACCTTCTGCACCACTATATCAATTCCACCTTCGCATCGATTTCATATATCACATAATTTACTTACCTTATGCATCAATTGCATAATTTATGTACCATACATGACACATCATACATTATTTATTATTTTGGCAAGTTTACATTATTTCATGCAAAAATTTGATAGTGTATCGACTCACACATGCGCTGGCATTTGTAGATCATGCTTGAATCACTTAGAATACCAAGGCTTTGGGAAGTTTGGATTTTCTGAAAAGCCAATTCATATATCTCCTTCTCTCTCACTTCAGCGAAAAAGACAAGTTGTAGACGCCAACAATACGACGAGAGACGCAACGAGCTCACAGGTATACTTTTCATCTACTATTGTTGTGTTGAACATTATTTGGCTCTCGTAGCAATGCACGAGCAATTACCTAGTAATTCTTAAAAATTCTCGTGAATACCAAATTCAAAAAGATATTGAAATCCAAAAAATAGAAACTTGAAAAAATGTTCCAAATTTTAAGAATCGGCAAAATTTCAAAACATTTTCATGTATTTTAAAAACATTCTTTATTTTGAAAAACGCTCATGGATTTCAACTTTTTCAGAAAATTGGAAAATGTTCTCAGATTTAAAAAATATTCACTAATTTGAAAGAATCTTCAAGCATTTGAAAAATTGTTCATGAATTTCAAAAGGTGTTCCAGAATTTCAAAAATTGTTGATGAATTTGATACAATGTTCCCAATTTTCAAAAGTGTTCTCAAATGCAATAACACCAAATTTTAAAATATGTTCATGTATTTCAACAAATACTCCTGGATTTCAAAAGAAATTTTAAAAATCAAAATTGTTCTGTATTTCAAAAAAAGTTCACAGATTGGAAAAATATTTGTGATTTCAAGAACAAAATCATGATTTTTTTAAAAAAATTATAAGTCCAAAAACTGTTTCCGGACTTTCAAAGATATCCAAGATTTTTTTAAATGTGATTTGAAGATATTTTCGCGAATTCAAATATTGTGCATGATTTGAAAAAATGTTTGCCAATTTTTTTAAATGGCGAAATAGAAAAGAAAAAGGCAAAACTAAAATAAAATATGTAAAAATAAAATAGAAAAGAAAATGAAAAGGGAATAAAATTTTGAAAGAAAAATACATAAATACAGTGCGAAGAACACGGAAAAGAGCCGAACTGGGACGGCCCAATACAACGTGTGCGTTGCGGGAGGGTGGTGTTTGGTGGATATGATGGGCGGACACTGGGATTAGGAACCGCGAGACTGCGCCTCGTCGTTCTCCTTATCGACCAAATCCTGCCCCTCAAACAAAACTCTCTCCCATGCTGACACTGAATAGTTGACCAACACGTTCCCTATCGACCGCCTAACCAGCCGTAAGACCAGTGCAGAGAGCCGTTAGATCAAAGGGCACCCTGATTCACTCTGCTCATCCACCCTTCTCTCGTGAACTTCTTCTCTTCACACACACCGTGCCGTCAGCTCGCCCGCCCCCGTGGCCTCACTACACCGCTGGCTCGCCTGCCCGTGGCTCTTGCAACACCGCTTTGCGCATTGACGTTTCGCCCTAGCTTGCAACACCTGGGTGCAGCAGGGCCGGCGGCGGTTGACACACGCGCGCAGATGGTTTGCAGCTGCCGTAGCTTTCCACATTGTCGATAGCAACACTTGCCCGTGCTGATTGCAGCATTCCGTGCGCCCCGCCCATTCGACGCATGTCACTCGTATCACCTCGACTGCGTTGCGGCACGACCACCCACCGCCAAGGTCACGCATGGCAACCAGAGGCCGAGGTGGCGACCGATCGATTCGCTTCATCGGCCGGCCGATCGCCAATCTTTACCTTCCTTTTTCGCGATTTTCACCCGCCGCTCTTTCCTGCGTGTATGTGTGTGTTTCGACCTTTGACTTTTCGATGGTAGTGCTTGTCTGCTTGAAGATTCCTGTGGTTGGGTCGTGCATGTGGCAGGCGCGCACCATGAGCGCCACGTGCTGCCTTTTCTAAGAAGATCTTATCCACGAGTTCAGACGCGTGATGGGCCGTTTGAGATAACACATACTAGTACTGCTAGTATGCACAACTGACACTGTGTCCTCGTCGTGGAAAGGTCCTCTTGGTTATACGCATTGCATGGCCACGGACGCGGACATGTGATCGGATCGGCCGAGCCGGGGCGTGAACCTCAGCGATCAAACCAAGCAGAAACGCACGCGATCCAGTGCAGACCTAGAAACCGCATCGTCCAGTGCGCGCGCGCGTGTCACCGCCGTGTCCCGCAGCCGGTGCCACGCCGCGCCCATGGACGCCCATCGAAGCGTCGCTCCCGTCGACGTGGGCGCCGGCGCCGTCAACCCGTACGTTCTCCAAATCTAGCCATGCACATGATCGAGTTTCCTCCCCGTCAAGCCGTCGACCGGTCCGCGAGCTAGCTAGCTAGCCAGCCACAGTTTTAACGGGGAAAAAGGGGAAAGCCAAAAGCGTCGTGCCATCCACGATCGACGACACGCTGCAGGCTACACGCACGCGGCCTCCTTTTTCCGGTTCCACAGTCCCCGGACCCGGCGTCGTCTACGCCGCAAACGCGTGCAGAAACGCGAACGCTTCCCCGCGCGCGCGGCGCCGGTGATCCAGGAAGCAACCCGCACACCCACTAGTCAACGCATGCGGCGGTACCACCTGACGACGCCGGGCGCTCTGGCGGGCGGCGGTGGGTGTGCCGCACGAGACGGGGACAACGCGGTATCCGGCCCCTGCCGGTCGCGTACAGCCGCGGCGACCGTATCACGTACAGCCAGGGTCATCCGCAGCCCGCAGGCCACACCCACCCCACCCGGCCGAGATTCTGATACGGATGTCGACGCACGGATCCACGGATGGCCACCGCCGGCCAGCGCGTCGATCTCGGACACAATATTATTGCTTTTTCTGCAAATGGCCTCAGGATGAATGGATGCGGTGACCGGCAATCGCGCGGATACGAGCATACGGACAAGCGGCCCCGCCGCTCGTGTATCATACGTACTCCTCCTGTCGGGATCAAATCTGTGGTGTGGGACAGGCTACTTCATTTGGTCAGGCCAACTTTGGACCTGAATCTCGCAGATAAAAAAACACTGAACCTTTTTTTTTTTAGTTGAAAAAAAATTGAACCTTTTTTTTTGCGAGAGAAATTTCCAATCTATTCATCAATCATGGTAGTACAGAGAACACAAGAGGTAATAAAAATTATAACTAGGTCTATGGACCACCTAATGACGACTACTAAAGACTTGAGCGAGAAGATGCGCCGCCATCATCGCTCCTCCATCACCGTAGTCGGCAAACCTTGTTGTAGTAGGCGATCGGGAAGTCGTCGTCTTTAAGCGCCGAAGGACCAACACACCAGAGCAGCAACCATCGTCGATGAAGAGAGTTGTAGATTGGAAAGACCAAACCTGGAACCACTCGAACGAAGACGGACAAAAATTGGATCCAAAGAGATCCACCGAAGACCAGCATCGACCGAATTCCATGAGATCCGACGAAGACACACCTCCACACATCCTCCGACAACGTTATTCGCACCATCGGAACGGAGATAAAACATGGGAGACATTATTACTACGAAGGGACATCACCGCCGCCACATAGCCTCAATCAAGACGTTCAACTTGGCAAAAATGAGAACAGGGTCCCTCCCACCGGCGGGAGGCCGAGATCCTCCGCACCTTCATACGCTTGGTGGTTGCTTGCGTGCTAGTGCATGTTTTAGGAGCTTCAATTGCGAGCACACACGTGGATCTGCAAAAAAACGCTAGCGGCCAGAGAGTAATGAAGCGCCATGATTCTGCCACTCGCAATCATTGGTGTGCCTTTGAAAGAGTAGCTAGTAGTAGATGGGAATCAACACGCCAGTTGATTGAGGAACATACATGACACTAACGGGTGAGCTTTCACAATTGAAATGTGGTCGAGGCACACGTTAGCTGCTCCCCTTTTTTCATGCCCCGATCTGGAGAAGACACAGATAATTATTCTCCCGTGTGTTCTGAAAAGCATAAACAACCATCAACAAACGAAAAGGCAATCAGTTCCTGGAATACAACTTTGTGATACAATATTTGACAATTTGTGTCCTTTGTGGCAACGATAATAACCTCAACTTGACCTTTCCTCCGATTCGGACTTCGGAGAGGAGCTCAAGTCAGCATCCGCGACGAAGGCAGCCGCGCATGCTTGGACCACCGCAGCTACCTCCGCCACGATTTAGGCCTGGCGGGCGGGGGTGAGCTGCGCGTAGTATGTGGGGCTGCGGTGGACCATGCTCTGACGGTACTGACGGTGTGAATCGGCCATTTGAGGCCGCAACAGCGAATGTAGACCTATTTTTTTAGTGGCTCTGACGGCTAGGGTAAGGGTTCATCACGGCGGCGGCTTCCATTTGTAGTCGGCCGGCTGTGTGGGAATTGGGTGGCACGATGTATGAAGTCATTACTGCCGGTGGTGCTCCTGCTGCTTCAAGTTTTGTCCACGCCACAACTGCTTCATCTTCTCTATAAACATAAATTGCTTCAACTTATTTGTTAAAATGAAACTTCAATTTCTCTCTTGAAATGAAGACCGCTTCAACAACGTTATAGCTCGAAATTGTTTACACCTTTCTGCAAAAGTACTAGTGTCAACCTTTTTTTAGGATAAATTTTTGATCCATTCATCAACCGTCAAGGCGGTACAAAGAACACTAGAGGTAAGAATTACATTCAGATCTGTGGACCACCTAGCGACGACTACAAGCACTAAAGCGAGCCAAAGGCGGGGCCGTTTCTCTCCCCCTCGCCTCTGACTCCTCCGCCTCACCCCTAGATCCAGTCTCAAACGGCCCCGACGCCTCCACCAATGACGGGGGCGACCTCCCTCGACGCGCTGGTGGTATAGGCGGCATCTCCTGGCTGTGACTCCTCTACTCAGGTCTGCCCGGATGGGATCTGGGGTCACCCTGGCCGATCGCGCTGCTCTTCGGCCGTCCTTCATGGTGGTCAGGCATGCCCTTCTCGCTGCGGCTCCCCACCCTCCGCCCCCATCCCCTGGTCTGTCTTCGGGTCAGCCTCTTCGGGAGGTGGCCTTGAAGATGCATGTTTGTGCCTGGCAGCAGCTACTTCCTGCAGCATGCCGCCTGGGAGGTTTGTTTGTGAGTGAGTCTCCTTCACCACCCACCCACCCCTAGCAGGGGCGGCTTCGGCCCAGCGACCATGGACCTGTGACCCCTCCCATGTCCATGGCCGACCGACATGGCTTCGGATCCGACGCGTCTCGGGAGCTGCGCTCTTTCTGGCTCCTCTGGCTCGCTGGTTCCTCGACATCTACTCACCACCACCACCCTGCTCGTGCCCTTGGTTGACCTTCTATCCCGGTGCATAGTGTATTCCTAAACAAGCCGGGAGCTGCACCCCCTTACAACTCCTTGAGCCCGCTGGCGTCCCTGCTGCTCCGGTCCCGGAGGCGTGCATGTGCGCTCCCTTCCAGATCTTGGCTCGTCCAGGTCTCCGGCTACCGTTGCATCCCCGCCGCCTCTCATTCCGCTCAGCCACGCAACCTTGCCCTCCTCTGAAGCTCGCACTTCCGGCGGTGCCCGGTGCTTCCTTCAGCGTCTGTCATGGCTCCCCTTCCTGCAGTCGCAGATCCGGCCTATGTCCAACTTCCTCTTCTCCGGTTCGCGCTTCGACGGCTTGGGTTTACTTGGATTTTGGCCAAAGCGAAATCCCTGCATCCTATCCTCGCAGCGGTGACACCTGCGGGTGTCATCCCTTCTTGGAGGCGCTGCCATGGCCGTTATCTATGCCCCTCTTCGAGCATTAGGGAAAACCCTAGGTTCGGTTATCCAGATCGGACGACGACGACGTCTTTGGTGTTGTTTTCCTTCCTAAAGGTGTTGTCTTGTTTGCTCGCGGCGTACTCGGTGCTGGATTTGAAGATGTTTTTCATTGATTGGACTGCTTCTCTGGTCGGCGAGTTTAGCTGTGTTTTTTGGGGGGGTTGAGCATCTCATGTTCACTCCTATTTGCGTCCGTGTCATGTGTTGTCTCAACTCTTGTACTCATTCTAACTTCTTCTACCAATGAAATGATATGTGAGCTTTGCGTATTCATCAAAACATTGTTTTAAATCCGAATATATCGGACGGCAAACAGACCGGCCGATTCTAGATAGAATCAGCCAGCCGACGCGTAGCATTCGTTAGCATAATTGGTTTGATGTTAAAAGTTGGCACGCCAAATTTTGGCAAGTGCCAAATATTAGCTAGAGATTGATTGCGTGGCAATTTTCATTGTCAATCTCTCAAAAAGTTATCAAATATTGGCAATTTTTGATTTTGTCAAATGTTGGCTTGCCAAATGTTGGTAGGAAATCAATTATGCTTTTCCACGCCGGCGCTGATGCATATCTTTTTTCGCGATCAGATTCTGCAATTGGCGCGCGCTGATGCATCTAGAATACGTGCCACACGTTGCACTTTTTTTTCTGAGCCGTACACGTTGTACAGTTGAACTTGAACACGACCGCACGTCCCGGGGCCTGCGGCACACGCGCACCACGAGCGACGCGCGCCATATTTTCAAAGAAGAGCTTATCCGCCAGATCTGCGTGCAGCTCCGACGCGTCACGGCCCGTCTCAGATAACACGTGGTATTGTGTACCCGACTGACTGCAATCTTTCACCGCAGAAGGTCCTCTTTAGTTTATAGCCGCAAAATTGTATGGCCGAGATCTGCAGCCAGTACTCACGCAAAGAGCGGGCGTGCGTGCCACGGTCACCGCCGGCATCCCACGGCCGTGCCACGCGCCGCCCACGGACGGCCTTCGAAGCGTTGCTGCCATCTCCGTGGCAGCACCGTCGACCGGCGCCGTCAACCTGTTCTCTGGAAAGCGTAACGCTGGCTTCTCCTTTTCCCCGTAGTCCCCGGAGCCGCCAGCCTTTTCGCCACAAACGCGTGCAAAAACCCGAACGCTTCCCCGCGCGGCGCCGGCGACCCAGGAAGCAACCGCCCCACACCCACCAGTCAACGCGCGCGCGGGCACACGCAAGCGGCGACGCCAGGCGGGCGGCGGCTCACGGCCAGAATCCCCGAGCCCGACGGTGCGGTGCCGCGCGGGGCGGGGACAACGCGGTCACCGCGGCCCCTGCCGGCCACGCACAGCCGCACCGACCGGATCGATCCATCACCGGACTGCGGACTAAATTATGGTTATGACCTAAAGTGCTGTAACAAAATCCCAATTTGACCTTGGTTTAAAATTATTTTTAATTCTGACCTCTTTGGGTGACGCCAACATCCCTAGTGTCTGGGTTGGGAAGCAGACGCCAGGAACCCTGGCGTCGGCTCGCCCCGGCCCACACCGCCCACCGCCCATTGACCTCATCGACGTGGCATAGGGTCAGCGCCATGACCTGGCGTCTCGCCCCGTAGCTGGATAACCCACGGAAGAGTGTGTGGGACCCACCCCACACACATTCACCAATCCGCGACGATATGACCGAGGTGGAATATGGTGGAGGGGGGCACCGCACACGGCTAAGGAACGATCACGCAGATCAACTTGTGTGTCCTGGGTGCCCCGCCTCTTGTATATAAAGGAGGGAGGGAGAGTGCGGCCGCCCCCATGGGGTGCGCCGAGGAGTCCTACTCCCACCGGGAGTAGGACTCCCCTCTGCCTTGTTGGAGAAGGAAAGGGGAGGAAAGAGGAAGTGGGCGCCGCCCCTCTCCTTGTCCTATTCGGACTAGGGGGGTGGAGCCTTGGCCTGCCCGGCCGCCCTCCTCTTTACCTCATGGCCCACTAAGGCCCATTATCTCCGGGAGGTTCCAGTAACCCGTTGTTAAGTAAAATCCGATTTTACCGGAACCATTCCGATATCCAAATATAGGCTTCCAATATATCAATCTTTATGTCTCGATCATTTCGAGACTCCTCGTCATGTCCGTGATCACATCCGGACTCAACAAACTTCGTACATCAAAACTTGTAAACTCATAATAAAACCATCATCGTAATATTAAGCATGCGGACCCTACGGGTTCGAGACCTATGTAGACATGACCTAGAACTATTCTCATTCGATAACCAATAGCGGAACCTGGATGCCCATATTGGTTCCTACATATTCTCTGAAGATCTTTATCGGTCGAACCGCATAACGACATCGTTGTTCCTTTGTCATCGGTATGTTACTTGCAGAGATTCGATCGTCGGTATCCAATACCTAGTTCAATCTCGTTACCGCAAGTCTCTTTACTCGCTCAGTAATACATCATCTCGCAACTAACTTATTAGTTGCAATGCTTGCAAGGCTTATGTGATGTGTATTTACCGAGAAGGCCTAGAGATACCTCTCCGACAATCAAGTGACAAAACCTAATCTCAAATACGCCAACCCAACATGTACCTTTGGAGACACCTGTAGTACTCCTTTATAATCACCCGATTCACGTTGTGACGTTTGGTAGCACCAAAGTGTTCCTCCGTAAACGGAGTTGCATAATCTCATAGTTATCGGAACATGTATAAGTCATGAAGAAAGCAATAGCAATATACTAAACGATCAAGTGCTAGGCTAACGGAATGGGTCATGTCAATCACATCATTCTCCTAATGATGTGATCCCATTAATCAAATAACAACACATGTCTATGGTTAGGAAACATAACCATCTTTGATTAATGAGCTAGTCTAGTAGAGGCATACTAGTGACTATATGTTTGTCTATGTATTCACACATGTATCATGTTTAGGTTAATACAATTCTAGCATGAATAATAAACATTTAACATGATATGAGGAAATAAATAATAACTTTATTATTGCCTCTAGGGCATATTTCCTTGATCTCCCACTTGCACTAGAGTCAATAATCTAGATTACACAAGAATGATTCTAACACCCATGGAGTCTTGGTGCTGATCATGTTTTGCTCGAGGAAGAGGCTTAGTCAACGGGTCTGCAATATTCAGATCCGTATGTATCTTGCAAATCTCTATGTCTCCCACGGACTTGGTCCCGAATGGAATTGAAGCGTCTCTTGATATGCTTGGTCCTTTTGTGAAATCTGGATTCCTTTGCCAAGGCAATTGCACCAAGATTATCACAGAAGATCTTCATTGGTCCCGATGCACTAGGTATGACACCTAGATCGGAAATGAACTCTTTCATCCGCACTCCTTCATTTGTCGCTTCCGAAGCAGCTATGTACTCCGCTTCGATGTAGATCCCGCCACGACGCTTTGTTTAGAACTGCACTAACCGACGGCTCCACCGTTTAATAAAACACGATCCGGTTTGCGATTTAGAATCGTCCGGATCAGTGTCAAAGCTTGCATCGACGTAACCATTTACGACTAGCTCTTTGTCACCTCCATATCGAGAAACATATCCTTAGTCCTTTTCGTATTTCAGATGTTCTTGACCACTGTCCGATGATCCACTCTGGATTACTTTGGTACCTTCCTGCCAAGCTTATTGCTAAGCACACGTCGGTCTGGTACACAGCATTGCATACATGATAGAGCCTATGGCTGAAGCATAGGAACATCTTTCATTTCTCTCTATCTTCTGCTTGTGGTCGGGCATTGAGTCGACTCAATTTCACACCTTGTAATACTGGTAAAAACCTTTCTTTGCTCGATCCATTTTGAACTTTTTCAAAACTTTATCAAGGTATGTGCTTTGTGAAAGTCCAATTAAGCGCCTTGATCTATCTCTATAGATCTTGATGCCCAATATGTAAGCAGCTTCACCGAGGTCTTTCATTGAAAAACTTTATTCAAGTATCCTTTTATGCTATCCGAAATTCTATATTATTTCCAATTAATAATATGTCGTCCACATATAATATCGAAATGCTCTGAGCTCCCACTCACTTTCTTGTAAATACAGGCTTCTCCAAAAGTCATATAAAACCATATGCTTTGATCACACTATCAAAGCGTTTATTCCAATTCGAGAGGCTTGCACTGGACCATAAATTGATCATTGGAGCTTGCACACTTTGTTAGCACCTTTTGGATCAACAAAACCTTCGGTTGCATCATATACAACTCTTCTTCTAGAAATCCATTCAAGAATGCAGTTTTACATCCATTTGCCAAATTTCATAATCATAAAATGCAGCAATTGCTAACATGATTCGGACAGACTTAAGCATCGCTACGGTGAGAAAGTCTCATCGTAGTCAACCCCTTGAACTTGTCGAAAACCTTTCGCAACAAGTCGAGCTTTATAGACGATTACATTACCATCAGCGTCGGTCTTCTTCTTAAAGATCCATTTATTCTCAATGGCTTGCCGATCATCGGGCAAGTCAACCAAAGTCCATAATTTGTTCTCATACATGGATCCCATCTCAGATTTCATGGCTTCCAGCCATTTTGCGAATCTGGGCTCACCATCGCTTCTTCATAGTTTGTAGGTTCACCATGGTCAAATAACATGACTTCCGAATAGGATTACCGTACCACTGTGCGGATCTTACTCTGGTTGACCCACGTAGTTCAGCGAAACTTGATCTCAAGTTTTATGATCATCATCATTAACTTCCTCACTAATTGGTGCGGTGTCACAGAACCGATTTCGTGATGAACCATTTTCCAATAAGGAGCTGGTATCGTTATCTCATCAAGTTCTACTTTTCTCCCACTCACTTCTTTCGAGAGAAATTCCTTCTCTAGAAAGGATCCATTCTTAGCAACGAATGTCTTGCCTTCGGATCTGTGATAGAAGGTGTACCCAACTGTTTCCTTTGGGTATCCTATGAAGACACATTTTTCGATTTGGGTTCAAGCTTATCGGGTTGAAGTTTTTCACATAAGCATCGCAGCCCCAAACTTTCGAAGCGACAACTTTGGTTTCTTGCCAAACCATAGTTCGTAAGGAGTCGTCTTAACAGATTTTGATGGTGCCCTATTTAATGTGAATGCGGCCGCCTCTAAAGCATAACCCCAAACGATAGCGGTAAATCGGTAAGAGACATCATAGATCGCACCATATCTAGTAAAGTACGACACGACGTTCGGACACACCATTCTGTTGTGGTGTTCCGGTGGCGTTAGTTGTAAACTATTCCACAATTTTTCAAATGTAGACCAAACTTGTAACTCAAATATTCTCCTCCACGATCAGATCGTAGAAATTTTATTTTCTTGTTACGATGATTTTCAACTTCACTCTGAAATTCTTTGAACTTTTCAAATGTTTCAGATTTATGCTTCATTAAGAAGATATACCCATATCTGCTTAAATCATCGTGAAGGTGAGAAAATAATGATATCCGCCACGAGCTTCAACATTCATCGGACCACACACATCTGTATGTATGATTTCCAACAAATCTGTTGCTCTCTCCATAGAACGGAGAACGGTGTTTTAGTCATCTTGCCTATGAGGCACGGTTCAAGTACCAAGTGATTCATAATCAAGTGATTCCAAAAGTCCATCAAGATGGAGTTTCTTCATGCGCTTTACACCGATATGACCTAAACGGCGATTGCCACAAATAAGTTGCACTATCATTATTAACTCTGCATCTTTTGGCTTCGACATTATGAATATGTGTATTACTACTATCGAGATTTAATAAAATAGACCATTCTTCAAGGGTGCATGACCATAAAAGATATTACTCATATAAATAGAACAACCATTATTCTCTCGATTTAAAATGAATAACCGTCTCGCATCAAACAAGATCCAGATATAATGTTCATGCTCAACGCGGCACCAAATAACAATTATTTAGGTCTAAAACTAATCCCGAAGGTAGATGTAGAGGTAGCGTGCCGACCGCGATCACATCGACTTTGGAACCGCTTCCACGCGCGATCGTCACCTCGTCCTTTGCGGTGCTCGCTTATTCCGTAGCCCCTGTTTTGAGTTGCAAATATTAGCAATGAACCGATATCAAATACCCGGTGCTACTACGAGCTCTAGTAAGGTACACATCAATAGCATGTATATCACATATACCTTTGTTCACCTTGCCATCCTTCTTATCCGCCAAATACTTGGGGCAGTTCCGCTTCAAAGGACCAGTTTGCTTGTAGTAGAAACACTCGTTTCAGGCTTAGGTCCAGACTTGGGTTTCTTCTCTTGAGCAGCTACTTTCTTGCTGTTCTTTTGAAGTTCCCTTCTTCTTCCCTTTGCCCTTTTCTTGAAACTAGTGGTCTTGTTGACCATCAACACTTGATGCTCTTTCTTGATTTCTACCTCCGCAGCTTTTAGCATTGCGAAGAGCTCGGGAATTGTCTTGGTCATCCCTTGCATATTATAGTTCATCACGAAGCTCTTGTAGCTTGGTGGCGTGATTGGAGAATTCATCAATGACACTATCATCCGGAAGATTAACTCCCAGTTGAATCAAGTGATTATTATACCCGGACATTTTGAGTATATGCTCACCGATGTAACTATTCTCCTCCATCTTGCAGCTATAGAACTTATTGGAGACTTCATATCTCTCAATCCGGGCATTTGCTTGAAATATTAACTTCAACTCTTGGAACATCTCATATGCTCCATGACGCTCAAAACGTCGTTGAAGACCGGTTCTAAGCCGTAAAGCATGGCACAATCGAACTATAGAGTAGTCATCGACTTTGCTCGCCAGACGCTCACAACTTCGGCGTTGCTCTGCAAAGAGTTCGGCACCCAGCGGTGCTTCCAGACGTAATTCTTACATGCAGCAATGAGGATAATCCTCAAGTTACGGACCCAGTCCGTGTAATTGCTACCATCATCTTTCAACTTTGCTTTCTCAAGGAACGCATTAAAATTCAACGGAACAACAGCGAGCCATCTATCTGATAAACATAGACAAGCAAAATACTATCAGTACTAAGTTCATGATAAATTTAAGTTCAATTAATCATATTACTTAAGAACTCCCACTTAGATAGACATCTCTAGTCATCTAAGTGATTACGTGATCCAAATCAACTAAACCATAACCGATCATCACGTGAGATGGAGTAGTTTTCAATGGTGAACATCACTATGTTGATCATATCTACTATATGATTCACGCCGACCTTCGGTCTCCGTGTTCCGAGGCCATATCTGCATATGCTAGGCTCGTCAAGTTTAACTCGAGTATTCTGCGTGTGCAAAACTGGCTTGCACCCGTTGTAGATGGACGAGAGCTTATCACACCCGATCATCACGTGGTGTTTGGGCACGACGAACTTTGGCAACGGTGCATACTCGTGGAGAACACGTCTTGATAATTTTAGTGAGAGATCATCTTAAAATGCTACCGTCAATCAAAGCAAGATAAGATGCATAAAGGATAAACATCACATGCAATCAATATAAGTGATATGATATGGCCATCATCATCTTGTGCTTGTGATCTCCATCTCCGGCACCGTCGTGATCACCATCGTCACCGCGCCGACACCTTGATCTCCATCGTAGCATCGTTGTCGCCTCGCCAACTATTGCTTCTCGACTATCGCTACCGCTTAGTGATAAAGTAAAGCAATTACATGGCGTTGCATTTCATACAATAAAGCGACAACCATATGGCTCCCGCCGATTGTCGATAACTTGGTTACAAAACATGATCATCTCATACAATAAAATATAGCATCACGTCTTGACCATATCACATCACAACATGCCCTGCAAAAACAAGTTAGACGCCTCTACTTTGTTGTTGCAAGTTTTACGTGGCTGCTAAGGGCTGAGCAAGAACCGTTCTTACCTACGCATCAAAACCACAACGATAGTTTGTCAAGTTGGTGATGTTTTAACCTTCGCAAGGACCGGGCGTAGCCACACTCAGTTCAACTAAAGTGAGAGAGCAGACACCCACCGGTCACCTTTAAGCAACAAGTGCTCAAGCGGTGAAACCAGTCTCGCGTAAGCGTCTGCGTAATGTCGGTCCGGGCCGCTTCATCTCACAATACCGCTGAACCAAAGTATGACATCTTTGGTAAGCAAGATGACTTGTATCGCCCACAACTCACTTGTGTTCTACTCGTGCATATGACATCTACGCATAAAACCAGGCTCGGATGCCACTATTGGGGAACGTAGTAATTTCAAAAAAATTCCTACGCACACGCAAGATCATGGTGATGGCATAGCAACGAGAGGGGAGAGTATTGTCCACGTACCCTCGAGACCGAAGCTTAAAGCGTTATGACAACACGGTTGATGTAGTCATACGTCTTCACGATCCGACCGATCCAAGTACCGAACGTACGTCACCTCCGAGTTCAGCACACGTTCAGCTTGATGACGATCCCCGGACTCCGATCCAGCAAAGTGTCGGGGATGAGTTCCGTCAAGACGACGGCGTGGTGGCGATGATGATGCTCATCGGCGCAGGCTTCGCCTAAACTCCATGACGATATGACCGAGGTGGAATATGGTGGAGGGGCACCGCACACGGCTAAGGAACGATCACGCAGATCAACTTGTGTGTCCCGGGTGCCCCCTCCGCCTCAGATATAAAGGAGGGAGGGGAGGTGCGGCCGGCCCCATGGGGTGCTCTGGAGAGTCCTACTCCCACCGGGAGTAGGACTCCCCCCTCTTGCCTTGTTGGAGAAGGAAAGGGGGGAGGGGAAAGAGGAAGGGGGCGCCGCCCCCCTCTCCTTGTCCTATTCGGACTAGGGGGGAGGGGGCGCGGCCTGCCCTGGCCGGCCCTCCTCTTCTCCCTCATGGCCCACTAAGGCCCATTATCCTCCGGGAGGGTTCCGGTAACCCCCCGGTGTTCCGGTGAAATCCCGATTTCACCCGGAACCATTCCGATATCCAAATATAGGCTTCCAATATATCAATCTTTATGTCTCGACCATTTCGAGACTCCTCGTCATGTCCGTGATCACATCCGGACTCGAACAAACTTCGGTACATCAAAACTTGTAAACTCATAATAAAACTGTCATCGTAACGTTAAGCGTGCGGACCCTACGGGTTCGAGAACTATGTAGACATGACCTAGAACTATTCTCGGTCAATAACCAATAGCGGAACCTGGATGCCCATATTGGTTCCTACATATTCTACGAAGATCTTTATCGGTCAAACCGCATAACGACATCGTTGTTCCCTTTGTCATCGGTATGTTACTTGCCCGAGATTCGATCGAGGTATCCAATACCTAGTTCAATCTCGTTACCGCAAGTCTCTTTACTCGCTCGTAATACATCATCTCGCAACTAACTTATTAGTTGCAATGCTTGCAAGGCTTATGTGATGTGTATTTACCGAGAAGGCCTAGGGATACCTCTCCGACAATCGGAGTGACAAAACCTAATATCGAAATCGCCAACCCAACATGTACCTTTGGAGACACCTGTAGTACTCCTTTATAATCACCCGATTCGTTGTGACGTTTGGTAGCACCCAAAGTGTTCCTCCGTAAACGGAGTTGCATAATCTCATAGTTATCGGAACATGTATAAGTCATGAAGAAAGCAATAGCAATATACTAAACGATCAAGTGCTAGGCTAACCGAATGGGTCATGTCAATCACATCATTCTCCTAATGATGTGATCCCATTAATCAAATAACAACACATGTCTATGGTTAGGAAACATAACCATCTTTGATTAATGAGCTAGTCTAGTAGAGGCATACTAGTGACTATATGTTTGTCTATGTATTCACACATGCATCATGTTTCCGGTTAATACAATTCTAGCATGAATATAAACATTTATCATGATATGAGGAAATAAATAATAACTTTATTATTGCCTCTAGGGCATATTTCCTTCACAAGCTCCCCCTCAAATCCTCTCCAAAAGGTGCATTCCTTAGGTGGATCTTTCCATCACTTTGTTGTTCTTGCTGATCTCCCCAAATCATTCAATTATTTTTTGTTAAATCTTGTTATTTTGGTTGCATTTTATACATGTTGGTGGAACCCTAGTTCATGTTTTCTCCCTTTTGTTAGTGTGAATGGCTTGGTTAAGTTTGATAATATAGTGATATGCATGGTGTGTAGTAGGAATATATGCTTGTTGAGTAGAAAGATTGGGGGTTAGGGTTAGTTAGTGATTAGGGTTAACTTTGCTTAGTGTGTGTTAATTAGTGATACTTTTGTGGACATCACCAATAATTTAGTGTTGATATGATTTGGATATAATGAGATGTATTTGGATAAACACCAATTCTCATTGAAGTCTTAAATGCATTCATGTTATTTTTGGACGGAGAGACTTGTTAATGTTCATTACATGGACAAGGAGGCATTCTTGAGTAACAATGCCGACACGGGTGAGGAACCATTGGTCTGTGATACAAGCCCTAGCTATGAGGATGTTGTTGCAAAAGTGAGACAAGCCTTAAAGTGGATGGACATCAATGTTGATGTGAAGTTAGTAGGAAGGTATGATGTTGGAGTTGGAGCCAAATCTCGCTTGAAAAGTATGCCTATCACCTCGGATTTGCATTGGGATGTATACAAGGAAAAAGTTTCCCAACCGGAAGACAAGTCACTTGAATTTTTTGCCACCAAGGTTGAATCTCCTCGGTTTACACTTGATTTGAACCGGCATGTCTCTTCCTCAATGGATGACATGAGCGAGAGGACAATGGTGCCACTTGTTGAGCATAGGGTTGTGGTTGATGCCCCCAATGCTTATCGCCAACCACGTCCCTGTGTACCATCTATTGAACCAAATGAGGTTGAGTTGTATGCCCCCAATGCTTCTAGCCAACCACCAACTAGCCAAGCAAATGAAGTTGAGCTGATTGCTAGTGACGAAGTAATTCAAGATGATGAAGATGCTTATGATGACGACGAAGAGCAAGAGGAAGGGTTTCATGGTAATGATATTGGTGACTTGGATGCGTACATAGCGCAAAAGGACATGGATCGTGAGTTTCCTTTTAGGTGTCAATATGCCTATGACTCGGATGACGAGGGTCCAGTTGAACAGTTGGACGAGGATGGATTCACAAAGGAGGAAAACCAAATCCACTTTGAGTTGACGGGCTTAGAAAAAAGAACTCACTTGTTTAAAGATCTTAGCCTTGCCCATAAAGCTATTGTTGATGGTGGAATGAGAATGACGGCGATTGAGCCAACACCATGCCCGGATCCAGGAGAACCAAGGGAGGAGAAGGAGGACGAGAATGCTTATTTGAAGAAAGGAGTGAAGTTTCTGAGCTTGCCTATGCTGAAGTTTTGGTTGTCTGACTATGCCATTCAGAACCATAGGCCGTTTTATGTTGAGCACTCCGACATGAAGTTGCGTTACATTGTGAAGTGTGAGCAAGAAGGATGCCCATGGAAGGTTCGTGCAAGAAAGCTTAAAGAAACCAAAGAATGGGTGTTAAGAAGTTGTGTTGCCACTCCTAGGTGCAAACCGCCATCTAAACGACTTCGAACGACACATCGTCAACTCACATCTGAGTATCTCGGATACAAATGGATGAAAGACATAGGCTTTGATCCCACTGTGAAAGTGAGGTTCCTCATGCGGATGGTGAAAAAACAATTTGGTTATGAAGTCAAGTATGAGAAGGCATGGAAGGCAAAGGCAAATGCTATTAGGATGTTGTATGGTGGTTATGAAGAAGCATACAACCAGCTCCCAAGGTTGTTGGCCACGATTGCACATAAGAACCCGGGCATGTTTCATGTGGTCGAGGATCACGAGGGAGTGTTCCACCGTGCCTTCTGGAGTTATGGACAATGTGTGGAGGCGTTTCAGCATTGTCGTCCAGTCTTGTCTATAGATGGCACGTTCTTGACCGGTAGATACAAGGGCACACTAATGGTAGCAATGGCGCACTCATCAAACGACAACGTGTTGCCGTGTGCATTTGCTTTGGTGCCTTCCGAGCACCAAGACAAATGGGAGTGGTTCATGGGTCATGTTAGGTACAACGTGATTGGGGCTAGGGAGGCATGCATCATATCGGACTGACACCATGGCATACTCAAGGCAATGGACATTGTTATTCCAGGATTTCCAAAGCTTCACCACAGATGGTGCATGAGGCATTTCGTGGCCAACTTTTACCGGGCATGTAAGAGCAAGGAGCTCAGCAAAGACCTTACCCATGTATGTGTGGCCTTCACGACCCAAGGTTTCGATGCTCGATACAACAAACTCTTTGCAGCGGTGAACGAAGGGGGGAAAGAGTTCTTAACTAGGAATTTAAGCGAGAAGCACAAGTGGGCACACGCTCATGACGATGGTGGTAGGCGATATGGCGACATGACGAGCAATCTGGTAGAATGTTTCAACAATGTGCTGAAGGGTGCTCGTGCATTGCCGGTGGCTGCAATAGTGGAGTACACCTTCTTCAAGCTTAATGAGTACTTTCGAGGCATTCAAGAGGCGCAAAATGGATAGGTGAAAAAAGGATTATCCGGAGAAGGTTGATGAATGGTTGCGATTACAAGCAAGCAAGTCTTCACGGCAACAAGTTATCATATTCGACAGAATTGAAATGATCTATCAAATTGATGAGCCAGGTGGCACAACACGAGACGGTTTTCAATATGGTGGTGCTGCATTTAAGGTGCGTCTGAAGACTCGGTGGTTCCAATGCAAGAGGCCTAGTAAGTATCATTGGCCATGCTCGCATTTGATAACGGCGGCGAAGGCGAGAAACATACCTATTTGTGATGGAAAAACCGTGCGGATCCAAGAGTTCCATGTGCAAGCTACTAGGTTGACATGGGCGCCAAGATTTCACCCTTTCTTGGATCAATCACAGTGGCCTGAGTACCATGGCCCTCATATTAGGCCAGACCCTATTCTGAAGGTGGAGACCAAGGGTAGAAGGAGAAATAAGAGGTTCAGGGGTGATATGGATGACCTGGCTGGATACACTGACATGAAACAATTTGGTAGCGGTCATTTTATGGAGGCTCCTGACACTATCAACTGTGGGGTGTGCGGTGAAGGGGGACACAATGAGCGGACATGCAAGAATAGGAAAACCAAAAAAAGAAAAACAAGTCGTGGAGGTGGCACCGATGGTGAACGAGGTGGAAGAGGTGACGGTGGTGGTGGTCGAGGAAGCACAAGTGTCAGAGGTGGTAGTGGTGGTCGAGAGGGAGCACAAGTCTTTGGAGGTGCTAGTGTTCGTAGAGGGAGTACAAGTGCTAGAGGTGGTGGTCGAGCTAGCACAAGTGCTAGAGGTGGTGGTCGAGCAGGCACAAGTGCTAGAGGTGGTGGTCGAGCAAGCACAAGTGCTAGAGGTGGTAGTCGAGCAAGCACAAGTGCTAGAGGTGGTGGTGGTCGTAGAGGAATGGTTGATAATGGATCGGCCTTCGATTATTTGCTTAATCCAGATGGTTGATCTAATAATAATGGTATATTATTTGTTCATACAATTCCTAGCATTTATTGATTTACTGTATTTACACATGTACTCTCTTTGTGTCTTGTGATAACCCACAAGTGTAGGGGATCGCAACAGCTTTCGAGGGTAGAGTATTCAACCCAAATTTATTGATTCGACATAAGGGGAGCCAAAGAATATTCTCAAGTATTAGCAACTGAGTTGTCAATTCAGCCACACCTGGATAACTTAATATCTGCAGCAAGGTATTTAGTAGCAAAGTAATATGATAGTAATGGTAACGGTAACAAAACAGTAATGAAAGCAAAAGTAATATTTTTGGTGTTTTGTAGTGATTGTAACAGTAGCAACGGAAAAGTAAAAAAGCGTAAACCAGTAAATGGAAAACTCGTAGGCATTGGATCTGTGATGGATAATTATGCCGGATGCGGTTCATCATGTAATAGTCATAACATAGGGTGACACAGAACTAGCTCCAATTCATCAATGTAATGTAGGCATGTATTCCGAATATAGTCATACGTGCTTATGGAAAAGAACTTGCATGACATCTTTTGTCCTACCCTCCCGTGGCAGCGGGGTCCTAATGGAAACTAAGGGATATTAAGGCCTCCATTTATAGAGAACCGGAACAAAGCATTTGCACATAGTGAATACATGAACTCCTCAAACTATGGTCATCACCGGGAGTGATCTCGATTATTGTCACTTCAGGGTTGCCGGATCATAACACAAAGTAGGTGACTATAGACTTGCAAGATAGGATCAAGAGCTCACATATATTCATGAAAACATAATAGGTTCAGATCTGAAATCATGGCACTCGGGCCCTAGTGACAAGCATTAAGCATAGCAAAGTCATAGCAACATCAATCTCAGAACATAATGGATACTAGGGATCAAACCCTAACAAAACTAACTCGATTACATGATAGATCTCATCCAACCCATCACCGCTGACAAGCCTCACGATGGAATTACTCACGCACGGCGGTGAGCATCATGAAATTGGTGATGGAGGATGGTTGATGATGGCGACGACGACGAATCCCCCTCTCCGGAGCCCCGAACGGACTCCAGATCAGCCCTCCCGAAAGGTTTTAGGGCTTGGCGGCGGCTCCGTATCGTAAAGCGCGATGAATTCTTCTCCTTGATTTTTTCTCCCCGAAAGCAAATATATAGAGTCGGAGTTGGCGTCGGAGGAGCTCCAGGGGGCCCACGAGGTAGGGGGCGCGCCTAGGGGGCGCCCCACCTCGTGGACAGGGTGTGGGACCCTGGTCTTCATCTTTGGCAATGATTTTTTATTATTTTTAACTAGATGTTCCGTGGAGTTTCAGGTCATTCCGAGAACTTTTGTTTTCTGCACACAAAACAACATCATGACAATTCTACTGAGAACAGCGTCAGTCCGGGTTAGTTCCATTCAAATCATGCAAGTTAGAGTCCAAAACAAGGGCAAAAGTGTTTGGAAAAGTAGATACGACGGAGACGTATCATCTTGTGCTAACAATTATTCTTTTTGTAGGCATGGCTTCATCCGGTTCCAGGACGAGGCTGGCGTGCGCGGACCAAGAGGACATGCCGAAGACGTGGATGGAGGCCAGGTTGGACAAGGAGAAGGAGAAGGATGTGCCCACACCACCATGTTGGTGTGGTGATGTTTGCAAGCTGAAGGTGTCCATGGACCGCAAGAAGTCATGGACAGAAGGTAGAAGGTTTTTCGTGTGTCCCAACTATGCACATGATCGTAGAAGGCCAACTAACGCATATGACATACCACCGGTATGTTAGGTGTACATACAAAAAACCTCATCAAGTTTGAACTCATATTACTAACAAAAACATGATTTTTATGTAGTCGCCTCCTGCACTTTGCAAGTACTTCACTTGGATAGATCACGAGGTACCAAAAGATGTCCAAGAGGACCAACATCGAGATTACTTACGGAGGCAGCGCCTGTTCAAGGAGTCCTTTGCACGGGGATTGGAGCATGAGCGTCGTGAGAAGGAGAAGAACGGGCACAAGAAGCGTGAGCAAGAGAGGGCACGCAAAGAGAAGGAGGCTCGTCAAGAAGAGAGGGCAAGAAAACTTGCAAGGGCTCGCAACGCACGAAAGGAGGACGAGGCACGTGACAAGAAGGGAAAGTGGCCCCGTACTACTCAGTAGACAAATGGAAAGGCACCGGCGTCGATGATGGACTGTCGAGACTTTGTTTAATGTATGAACTTGTCATTCGAGACCTTATGTGGTCATGAACTACTTATGTCATTCGAGACATCGTGTGTGAACTTGTTATTCGAGACCTTGTGTGGTCATGAACTACTTATGTGCAACAAAATGAAAAAACTACTACACCACGGGCAGACGCCATGGACCCTGGCGTCTGGCTGCCCTGTTTCTGCTATCCAGGACTCTGCTTTTGCTTCCAGTCGACCACCAGACGCCAGAGACCGTGGCGTCTGGTCCCCTGACTTGAAACAGCGCCAAGGACCACAGGCGTATGGGGGCCTCAGACATTATTTTGGACTTGCTGTTTGACACAAGAAGATAGCACATATATAATAATATGACAGGTTCATAGAAAACAGAAGATAGCACATTTCACAGAACATACATACAAACGACAACAAGTCCACAGATTTTTTCGTCACGACAAATTCATGCATACATGACACACCAAGTGCATACATAACACACCAAATTCAAGACAACCTAAAAAGTTTTTACCACGACACCAAGTTCATGCATACAAATGCCACCTAGTTCATGCACTTCCAAACAAGAAGCTCACTTCCTCCTTCCTCTCTTCACGATAGTTGCAAGTGTAGGCTCCTCCTCTTCGCTAGCCTCCTCCTCCTCTTCGTTGTATGCCTCCTCCTCCGCCTCAATGTTGGCCTTATATCTTTGCATTCCTGTTGGGATAAGCTGATGAGGATACTCCGGACTATGGAATTGTGTGTTCCATGTCTTATTTCTACCTTTCTTTCCTGGTATCTTAGCTATGGCTTTGCCTTTCCTAGAGCGAGCATTGCCTTGTGTCGGTTGTGATGGTTGTGGACCATCAACATCATACTCATGATCCTCTTGATGTGTTGCATCATACTCATGCTCCTCATGATGTGTTGGCTCCTCTTGATGTGCTGGCTCCTCTTCATGGACCTCCTCCTCCATGTCCTCATCGTTTTGGAAATAACGCCGTCTATTAGCTCTGGCGGCGCGGCTACCAGGTGCATACACGTCACTGGACTGAGCACCATGGCAAGAAAGCATTGCTACATCTTATGGAACCGCTTCTTGAACTTCTGCAACAACACAAAATATGCTATGATATGAGATGCAAATAAATAATCCGCGAAAAGAAACTTTTATAATATATTGGTCACACCTCCATCATGCTCCTAAGAGTCCTCTCAGATAATCCACCACCAGGTGGATGACTCAGTGCAACATTGGCATCGTTGACGCACAGGAGCAACTCTCTGCCCTGCAATTTATGAACACACCAAACTTATGTATTTGAAAGAGGACAACATGATGCAAGTATGTTAGAATAGGTCAAACAGACTACCATTTCGTCATGCACCGGTGCATAGTCAACGTGAGCCCCTCTGGTGTCTCTCACAGCCGTGTTGAAGGTATGATAACCTTCTGCAGTCTCCGGGTCTTCAGACACCAACTCCGACCACTACTCGTGAGTCCAACCAGGCTTTAGCTTTAACCGATAACGATCTGCATACCACACTTGATACTTCTGATATGCTGATTGATTGTGAGGTCTATTATCTGATTGCACTAACGTGTCTCTTTGATTCCAAATTTCTATCCACGCACGGTGTTTGTTTGCCCAATCCGATATATCCTGATTGTTCCTTCGATCGAACCTACAAATGATGCACGGGACAAAGCATTAGCAAATATAGACTTATTCAATGCTCTACTACATACTCAAGGCATGCTTGCTCACCGATGCAGAGATAGCGTTTCCTCCTTGCTCTCCTCAATTGGAATACCCTGTCTTTTTCCAAATTGTCTTGCCACACGGTCTACAAAGTGCCACTCGACTGCGAAGAAGCATATCATTGGGCACCTCGCCCGCCAAAGATGGCTATCAGCGTGCACATCTCATTAAGATTGTAGCGACCCGACCTCAGATGGTCAAGTCTCTGTGCTTCCGTGTCATCCCTGGATCGGTAATGCTGACACACACAGTACTCGAAGGATTTATAACGGAGTAGCAATCACACACTTATTACATCGAATGTCTCAAAAGAGAACTTATTACAATAAATGGCTTAAGGCCATCTAATGCGATAACAGCGGAAGGCTTGGAAGATAAAGTGAGTCCATCAACTCCAACGGCATAAGCGAGCTGCTGCGGCAGCGACCTACAACCCTTACTCCTCGTCGAAAAGTCGCAACATAAAATGTTGCAGCCCGAGAACGGGTCACACATGGAATATCTGGCAATGTAACACATAGAGAGTAATGAAAGAATAAGCTATACTACATGCATAAATGGCTGGTGGAAAGCTCTCTGATTCTGATTTTGCAAAAAGCCAATTTTTCCCTACATCAAAGGAATAAATTTTACTTTAACTATCATGGTGGTTGAAACATCATTGAGAAGGTATAACCCCAACTCAATCCCAATTAAAGTAATTAACAACCCAGCAATATTAATTTAGAGTGATGAGATACATGTGAATACTCAAGTACTAGATACTCGAATTGTCCATAACCGGGACACGGCTAACCATGATTAGATTGTACACTCTCTGAGAGGTTTGCGCACTTTTCCCCACAAGACTCGATCGCCTCCGTTGGTTTCTCGCCTTTGCATGGTGTTTGAGAGACGGATGACCGAGACACGATCTTCGAAACATTAACTCTCTACTCCGGATAGATCATACCAAACCTATAAAAGCCACTACCTGCTGATCTACCTCTTCGAAAGCTTCACGTAACTTAATCAACTATGCTAGAGCCCATAATAGCTTGTGGCTGCACACGGAAGTTTCTAGCATGAATAATCTCAGTTCCCTTTGAGCCTGGGTGGCGGTCCAAAGGAATATCACACGGATACCCCGGGATTTCCAAAAATAAAACAGACAACACTGGGTTCCCCAGATGCCTCAATCCACCCAGATGTGTATTTAAGTTGCCACCTTAAAATAAACCATTAATTAACAATCTCACATCTGTCGTGAATATCTCTCAAACCCAAACCACGTCTCTGAGCATAGCATGGCAATATAAGCATAACGAGCAGTAACTCCCAAGGGTTTGATAGTAACAGGCAATAGGTTCCTACCTCATCATCTACTTCCCAACCCACAAATTAATGACATCCTAACCATGCAATGTTTGAGGGTTGAGCTAATGCATAAAAACTGGGTATGAAAAGGTATGATCAAGTGTTACTTGCCTTGCTGACGATCCGTGAATCCTAGAGACTCGTAGTAACACGCTTCGCACTCCGGGAATTCTATCGCAAGCAAACAATACATACATAAGTAACAAACAAAAATGCGCAAACGAAACTTCAACTGAAAGAGGTTGACCGGAGAGTTCAACTTAAGAACCCCGGTTTGCAAAAAGAATCAAACTAAACGAAACAACAAAACTCAAACGGCGAGAGAAACATGGTCCGTTTACTAATCTGAACTAGAGTCAAATTTTACAAGGATAAGAACTGGTTTAAGTTGACTATTCGGAAAGAGGGTTTGGAGATGAAACTCCAGGCGCTTGAATCGCCTGATTCTGATAAACGAACGAAAAGTTATACTAGTTTGAACATTGGTTCAGAAATCTAATTCGGAATAACCGCGGAATAATTCCGATAAAAGAAATCAACGAACGTCTAAACGAACGAACGTTCGTTAGCAGAGACTAAGCGGCGAACATGTTCGTAAAATGAACGAACGGGTGAAGCGTTCTCAAAATAAATAAACCGAAAAAATAAACCGATCTAATAAAAAAACAGGCTAGGGTTTTTAAAAAAAACTGAAGGATATTTAAAAAACCGGCGACGGGCTACCTCCGAGGCGGGCGGTAGTCCGTCCGCGGGTCCGGCGAGGGCGGCGGCGGCGAGGGGGGGGCGACGGGCGACGGGGCTGGAGTCGGCGACGGCAGCCAAGGCGGCTCGGCTCAGGCTCCCGGTCCGGACGGCGGCAGTGGCGTTAGTGGCGGTGGTGGCTAAGGGAGGGGGCTATTTAAAGAGGGAGGAAGGTGGCTTGGAGGAGGGCAGGCGGCGGGAGAGTCCGGCTCGGACTCGAGTCCCGGCATGGCGGCGGGCTGTGCAGAGAAGCGGCGGTGGTGGGCGGGACTGCTTTCGGTGGCCGTTAGCCCGATCGGTATGATTTCTTTAAAAAAAACATTCCGCTGAAATTTATAAAAATCCTAGAAAAATAAATAAAAATCTAAAAATATTTAGAACAAGATGAACATCTCTTGGCCCTAAAATGCAAATTTTCACTAGGCAAATAAAATTCCAAATAAGTAAAATAAAATCCCAAAATGATTTTAACATTTTCCTCCCGTATTTCAATTAGTTTGGAGAAGTCATATTATCTCCTCTCGTTTATTTTAAACTTGAAATATTTTTCCGGAGAGAAAATAATAAAATCAATATCCTCGTCTTTCATTATTTGATAAAATTCAAATATGAAAATCAAAAATCCCCAACTCTCTCCGAGGGTCCTTGAGTTGCTTAGGATTTCGAGGATAGCAAATTAATATGCAATAAAATATGATATGCATGGATGACCTATGTATAACATGCCAAATTGAAAATTTGGGATGTTACAAACCTACCCCTTAAGATGAATCTAGTCCTCGAGATTCGGGTTAACTAGAAAATAGGTGCGGATGGTCCTTGCGAATATCATCTTCTCGCTCCCTGTGGCTTCCTCCTCGGTGTGGTGGCTCCAATTGAACTTTACAAAACTTGATAACTTTGTCATGCGAGTGACTCGGTGTCGAAATCCAAAATCTTTCTTGGTTTCTCCTCATAAGTCAAATTACTATCCAATTGTATCGCCTCCGAGGAGCTTTGTATCCTTTAACGGTATGTCGACCATCTCAGCGTGGCACTTCTTGATTGTGATCGTGAAACACATCGTGAACTCTGATAGTTCTTGGGTAACTCAGTTTGTAGGCAACTTCTCCCATTCGTTCCAAAATACGATCACGGTCCTACAAATCTTGGGGCTAACTTTCCTTTACTCCAAAACGTTTCACTCCCCTCGGGGTGATACTCGCATGAATAGGCTCATCTCCGATTTCATAGGTTACTTCCTTGCGTTTTGAATTTGCGTAACTCTTACTGTCTAGACTGAGCAATCTTTAGTCATCTCGATCGGTTTAACCTTCTCCTCTGAGTCTTTGATCAAATCTGGTCCAAACAAGCGACGGTCTCCGACCTCGTCCCACATCAAGGGTGTTCTACACTGCGTCCGTCTGAGCTTGAGCGGTGCCATCTTCAAACCGGCACGGTAGCTGTTGTTATATGAGAATTCTGCGTCAAGAAATTGTCATCCCAACTAGATCCATAATCTAGTGCACAGGCTCTTAACATATCCTCCGAATCTGGTTAACTCTCTGTTTGTCCATCCGTGCATGGGTGGAGCGCTGTCTTGAATTCAATCTGGTACCCAAAGTCCGTGTAGTTGATGCCAAAACTTTGAAGTAAACTGTCTTCCTCTATCGTCGATGCTCCTCGGTACTCCATGCAAACATCGATCATGGTCATATATATCTTGGCCAACTTGGCACTTGTATAAGTTGTTTTCTTTGGGATGAAGTGAGCTACTTTGGTCAACCGATCCACTACTACCCATATTGAATCATATCCTGCTTTGGTTACGGGTAACCCGGTGATAAAATCCATGCCAAGTTTGTCCCACTTCCATTCGGTATTGGCATAGGCTGCAATGATCCTGCTGGCTTTTGATGCTCTGCCTTCACTCTCGACATACATCGCAAGCGGCTACATACTCGGCAATATCCTTCTTCATACCAGTCCACGAAGCGTTCCTTCAAATCCAAATACATCTTGGTGTTTCCGGGTGAATCGAGTATGGTGAGTCATGGGCCTCTTGAAGTATTAACTTCGATCTCCAATTCTTGGGCACATAAATCCGATCCTCAAACCACAAGGTATCATGCTCGTCCTCGCGAAAACCTTTGGCTTTTCCTTTGCCCATCTTTTCCTTTATCTCAGCAATCTCCTTATCCTCCTTTTGGCGTCTCGAATCTTGTCTAACAAGGTCGATTGAACCTCCATTGTTGCAAGAAAACCTCTTGGAACAATCTCCAATGAAGTTCCATAATATCCTCTGCTAACTCCTTTGGCAGTCCTCTACCTTCAAGGATATTGGCATAACTCTTCCGACTCAAAGCGTCGCTACAACGTTGGCCTTTCTGGATGATAGTGTAGCTTCATGTCGTAATCCTTTATAAGTTCCAGCCATCTCCTCATGCGAGGTTTAACTCATACGTGTGAAAATGTATTTTAAACTCTTATGATCCGTGTACACATCACAGCGGTTTCCCATGAGATAATGTCTCCGGTCTTCAACGCATGTACTACAGCTGCTAGCTCCAAATCATGCGTGGCATAGTTCAACTCATGAGGCTTCAGTTGTCGTGAGGCATACGAAACAACTTTTCCGTCCTGCATAAGAACACATCCAAGTCCTAAGTGAGAGGCATCACAATACACTTGAAACTCCTTATGTATATCTGGCAATGTCAGCACTGGGGCTGTAGTCAACCGTTTCTTCAACTCTTGGAAACTTGTCTCACAATCCTCTGTCCATTTGAACTTGGTATCCTTCTTTAGCAATTCTGTCATTGGTTTAGCAATCTTGGAAAAAATTTCAATAAATCTCCGATAATATCCTGCCGGTCAAGGAAGCTGCGAATCTCTTGGTGAAGTGGGTGCCAACCATTCGATGGTCGACTGAATTTCTTGGGATCTCTTGCTATACCTTCTCCTGATATAACATGCCCAAGAAATCCAACTCCTTCAATCAAAACTCGCACTTGCTGAATTTGGCATATAAGCGGTGTTCCACGAGTTTCTCAAGAACCAAGCGTAGGTGTTCTGCGTGCTCCTCGTCGTTCTTCAAGTAAACCATAATATCATCGATAAACACCACAACAAACTTGTCCAAATACTCCATGAACACTTTGTTCATCATACTCATGAAATAGGCGAGGCGTTAGTCGGTCCAAGCGACATGACCGTATACTCATATAATCCATATCGTGTGGTGAATGCTGTCTTTGGTATATCCTTCTCTCGGATCTTCAACTAATGGTATCCTGATCGTAGATCAATCTTAGAAAACACCTTAGCTCCTTGCAACTGATCAAACAGATCATTAATCATCGGTAAGGGATACTTGTTCTTTATCGTTACTTCATTGAGCTCGGTAATCAACAACCATCCTTAGGGATTTTCCTTCTTCTCCACCAAAATCTTGGAGCTCCCCAAGGTGATGAACTTCTATGAATGTAACCTTTCTCCAATAGCTCCTTGATCGCTTCTTAATTTCCTCCGGATCATTTGCGGGCATCCGATAGGGTCTCTTTGAGATTGGCCTGTGCACGGTATTAGTTCTATCGAAACTTCGATGTCTCGATCCGGTGGCATGCTGGTAACTCTTCGGAAAAACATCTGGATAATCCTTCACTCTGGTACTTCCTCTTGTACAACTCCGTGAGGGTATTCACTTAGCTCCTCCTAGGCACATGCCTAGATACATATAATCCTTTTTCCCTCTAGGGTGGTAAGATAAATTGACTTGCTAGCACAGTCAATACTTCCTCCAAACCTTGACATCCAATCCATACCTAATATCACATCCAATCCTTGCGACTCCAAGATTATTAGGTCAGACGGAAAAACATGCGTGCCAATGATTAGGGGTATCTGGCTGCACCACTTGCTAGCCATATACTCTGCTCCAGGCAAGCTCACTAAAAGAGGGGTCCTAAGGGTCTGAGTTGGTAACTTAAACTTATCCACAAATCCCTTGATATGTATGAATCGATGCACCAATGTCGAAAAGAACAATAGCGGTAAATGACCTGAACCATAAACTTACCTATTACGCGTCCGGCTGCTCTTCAACTTCCTCCACGTTAACGTGGTTCACTTATCCTTTGTTGAATGGATTGGGCTTCTTCCCAGCGCTCCCATTTCGTTTCCATTCTTTCCTTGAGGCAGTCATTGGCATAGTGCCTGTCTTCCCACTTAAAGCAAACAACTTGGCTCAAGTCTCTCTTGGTGGGTGTAGTTGGGTTTGAGCGATTCTGATTATTGTTGGCTGCATTTCCATTCCCATTTTTCGCACCATTATGCGATCCTCCTCCAGTATGGTTATGTCCTCCATGGTTATGAACTAGTCCTCCCGAGTTTGGGGTTAAGCGAGGTTTCTGGTGAGCTCCTGAGTTATACTTCCCTTGTCCATACTTCCTCTTACGATTCTCAATTTGTTGCTGCTCTCCTTCAATCATTAGGGCCTTATCTACCAACTCCTGGTAGTTGTTGAAAGTTGCCACCATCAGCTGCATACTCATCTCATCATTCAGTCCTTCCATAAACTTCTCTTGCTTGCGGCATCCGTGGCCACATCATCGGGGCATAGCGTGATAACTTGCTAAACTCATCCACGTCTTCGGGCCTGAGACGGTTCCCTGGCGTAAGTTGCGAACTCGTGCTTCTTTATCGCATGGCTCCGGTTGAAACATGGGCGTATGAAAAGCTTGTTTGAACTGGTCCCAAGTGACATTGGCTATAGGAAAAGTAGCCGTGTAATTCTCCCACCATCGGCTGCTGGTCCATCAATTGATGTCGGCAAAGCGCACTCTTTCAACATCCGTGCATCCTGCGGTGGTTAACTCCTTCAATATGGCGTAACCGGTCATACGCAACTATTGGCTCGGTGCTCTTGGAAAACACCGCGGTTGTAACCTCGAAAACGGGCTAAATTGTCCCTTTGGTGGCGGGTTGTTGTTGTTGTTGTTGTTGTTGTTGTTGTTCTTTGGCATTGCCACAGTTACGAACTAGCAATTGCATCAAGGCATTCTTTGTTGGATCAAGTGAGTGAGCTCCGGTGGGAAAACAAAACCGGGTCACGTCTCGGAGGCATCGATGGTTTAGATGGGAGAGATTAGAAATAGAAAGAGGTCTAGTGAGAAAACACTACCCATATGCACATGAGGCAAACACACATTCATTGAATCAAGCAAGCAAGGGCATACAAAGCGATCTAGGACTATCGCATAAGTGCTCAACTACTACTAGTTACATGGGGAAAATACTACTATTATATGGTGGTCATCTAGAAATTTTGATCGGTGGAAGACTCCATGATGTCCGCTCCGACCGTCTTCATAGTCATCATCACTTGGATCTGAGTCGGTAAATCGATGATGATGTAGTTATGCGGACAAGCGGGGTCTTCTTCCTCTTCTTGCTCCTCTTCCTTGGGTGCTGGTCCTCCCATGAAGACCCCAATCTTCTTGACTAGGTCGTCGTTCTTCTCGATGAGTATCCTGATTTCTTCCTCATATCCATCGCGTGTAGACTTGAGTTCTTCCTCCAATTCGATGATCTTAGTTTTGCCTTCTTCAAATCCAGCATGTCTGCGACATCTGGTTCTCTTGATGTCGAATGTCTGGTTTAGCTCTGGATGTAAGCTGCAATGGATCTATCCTTCTTGGTGCTAATTACTTCCCATTGCTCGTCTCGCGCCCACATATTTGGTATATGGTGTCTTTAAGCTCCTTATTGTAGACTTCTCCAATGCGTCCCATGGTAATGTGAGCTGCCATACTCTTTCCCAAACTCCATGTTGGTGCATTGAAAACACATACTATGGGCTCCGTGCTTGGTGCAAGCGTCCTTCCGGAACTAGAGCTTGAATCTTCCAGCATTCTTTTTTGGTAAGGTGGCGTTATGCGTCCGGTGAAGCTTGGTATTCAATATTCAGGTACCTAGTGACTTCCTTCAAGTGGCGCCCGAAAGGTGTGTCTTCATCCGATTGGGCAAACTTGTACTTCATCTCCGTCATCCTAAAGAGTGGAAAAATGGAGAGGTCGAGAAATGAGTAGAGAGGAGTGACCTATGGTTTTATCTTAGTGGTCGTGTCCTACACTCAGCGTGTGCTCGATACCATCTTGTAGCGACCGACCTCAGATGGTCAAGTCTCGTGCTTCGTGTCATCCTGGATCGGTAATCTTGACACACACGATTACTCGAAGGATTTATAACAGAGTAGCAATCACACACTTATTACATCGAATGTCTCAAAGAGAACTTACTACAATAATATGGCTTAAGGCCATCTAATGCGATAACAGTGGAAGGCTTGGAAGATAAAGTGAGTCCATCAACTCCAACGGCATAAGCGAGCTGCACGGCAAGCGACCTACAACCCTTACTCCTCGTTCGAAAAGTCGCAACATAAAATGTTGCAGCCGAGAACGGGTCAGCACATGGAATATCTTGGCAATGTAACACATAGAGAGTAATGAAAGAATAAGCTATACTACATGCATAAATGGCTGGTGGAAAGCTCTCTGATTCTGATTTTGCAAAAAGCCAATTTTCCCTACATCAAAGGAATAAATTTTACTTTAACTATCATGGTGGTTGAAACATCATTGAGAAGGTATAACCCCAACTCAATCCCAATTAAAGTAATTAACAACCCAGCAATATTAATTTAGAGTCATGAGATACATGTGAATACTCAAGTACTAGATACTCGAAATTGTCCATAACAGGGGACATGGCTAACCATGATTAGATTGTACACTCTGCAGAGGTTTATGACTTTTCCCCACAAGACTCGATCGCCTCCGTTGGTTTCTCGCCTTTGCATGGTGTTTGAGAGACGGATGACCGAGACACGATCTTTCGAAACATTAACTCTCTACTCGGATAGATCATACCAAACCTATAAAACCCACTACCTGCTGATCTACCTCTTGAAAGCTTCACGTAACTTACTCAACTATGCTAGAGCCCATAATAGCTTGTGGCTGCACACGGAAGTTTCTAGCATGAATAATCTCAGTTCCTTTGAGCACTGGTGGCGGTCCATAGGAAGATCACACGGATACCCAGGATTTCCAAAATAAAGCAGACAACCTTGGGTTCCCAGTGCCTCAATCCACCCAGGATGTGTATTTAAGTTGTCACCTTAAAATAAACCATTAATTAACAATCTCACATCTGTCGTGAATATCTCTAAAACCCAAACCACGTCTACGAGCATAGCATGGCAATATAAGCATAACGTAGCAGTAACTCCCAAGGGTTTGATAGTAACAGGACAATAGGTTCCTACCTCATCATCTACTTCCCAACCCACAAATTAATGACATCCTAACCATGCAATGTTTGAGGGTTGAGCTAATGCATAAAAACTGGGTATGAAAAGGTATGATCAAGTGTTACTTGCTTTGCTGACGATCCGTGAATCCTAGAGACTCGTAGTAACACGCTTCGCACTCCGGGAATTCTATCGCAAGCAAACAATACATAAATAAGTAACAAACAAAAATGTGCAAACGAAACTTCAACTGAAAGAGGTTGACCGGAGAGTTCAACTTAAGAACTCCGGTTTGCAAAAAGAATCAAACTAAGCGAAACAACGAAACTCAAACGGCGAGAGAAACATGGTCCGTTTACTAATCTGAACTAGAGTCAAATTTTACAAAGATAAGAACTGGTTTAAGTTGACTATTCGGAAAGAGGGTTTTGAGATGAAACTCCAGGCGCTTAAATCGCCTAATTCCGATAAACGAGCGAAAAGTTATACTAGTTTGAACATTGGTTCGAAATCAAATTGAATAACCGCGGAATAATTCCGATAAAAGAAATCAACGAGCGTCTAAGCGAGCGAGCGTTCGTTAGCAGAGACTAAACGCGAACATGTTCAGTAAAACAAACGAACGGGTGAGCGTTCTCAAAATAAATAAACCGAAAAAATAAACTGATCTAATAAAAAAAGCGGGCTAGGTTTTTTTAAAAAAACGAAGAATATTTAAAAAAAACGGCGACGGGCTACCTCCCGAGGTCGTCGTCCCGAGGCGGGCGGTGGGTCCGACGGGTCCCATGAGGGCGACGAGGGCGGCTAGGGCGGCGGCTCGGCGAGCGGGGGCGGCGGCGACGGAGGAGGCGGCGGCGGCGGCCAAGGCGGCGGGCGGCTCGGCTCGGCTCCCCAGGTCCGGGCAGCGGCGGTGGCGTTAGTGGCGGTGGTGGCTAAGGGAGAGGGGGCTATTTAAAGAGGAGGAGGTGGCTTGAAGGAGGGGGGCAAGGCGGGGAGAGTCCCGTGGCTGTGTGCAAGGTGCAGCAGTGGGGCGGGCGGCGGTTGGGCAGCTGCTTTCATTGGCCGTTAGCCCGATCAGTATGATTTCCTTTAAAAAAACATTCCATGAAATTTATAAAAATCCTAGAAAAATAAATAAAATCTATAAATTCCAAAACAAGTTTTCTTTGCCTAAATAAAATATTTAGAACAAGATGAACTTCTCTTGGCCCCTAAAATGCAAATTTTTAAACATATGCAAATTTTTCACTAAGCAAATAAAATTTCAAATAAGTAAAATAAAATCCCAAAATGATTTTAACATTTTCCTCCGTATTTCAATTAGTTTTGGAGAAGTCATATTATCTCCTCTCGTTTATTTTAAACTTGAAATATTTTTACGAGAGAAAATAATAAAATCAATATCCTCGTCTTTCATTATTTGTTAAAATTCAAATATGAAAATCGAAAAATCCCCAACTCTCTCCGAGGGTCCTTGAGTTGCTTAGGATTTCGAGGATAGCAAATGAATATGCAATAAAATATGATATGCATGGATGGCCTATGTATAATATGCCAAATTGAAAATTTGGGATGTTACAAAGATCAAACCAACGATCTTCCACATAAGGCAACCAATATACCTACAAAACAAAGAGATACATTGTTAGATACAAGTTTCATTCTTGACTAAATTTTATCTCATCGAACTTCTCAATACCTGCTCAGCAGTCAAGGTGTCCAGCTCATTCATATAGCACTTGTATCGCACACGCGAGCTTCCTGTGTAGACTGTCACTTGTTCCCAATAGTAAGCAAGCGTGGGGCACCGATATGGATCATCATCATGCACCCCGTCATGATTACCCCGTGGGTTTGGCATGTTGGGGTTCTTGAAATCGGGTCGCCCAACCGGGATCCGCTCCCACATCCACAGGATAGACTCCAAACAAACCCAGCCAATGAGGATGTATCTCCCTTCCTACGACACGCCAAGTCAAGATGCAATCAAACAAACATGTTAGATATGGAGGCGCATGACAAATGCAAGATAAATGGTTGCAAATATCGCTTACCTGACGATACAAATATGCTAGTGCGGCCGAACCTCAGCTATACTGGGTATCCCAGTTATTTAGTAGCTCCAGGAACCTCCAGAGGGCTGAGTTCCCGGTTGCATCTGAGAAGACTACCTTGATTAGTACATACCAAAGATAGGCCCGCGCATACTGCTGCACAACCACGTCATTGGCACCCTGAGGGCACGGATTGGTGTCTCCTCTGACCAGTTTTAGCCAAGAATGCCTCACTCTCGCGGTACCGGCCTTGCCTTCCTGAGGGCCGTCGGGCTGAACACCAATTAAATTGCCAGTCCGTTCTCACCAATTTCCGACGCTGACACGACCGGTAACAGCTTGTCCGTTGATAGGAAGGCCGCTTATCATAGCCATGTCCTCTAGGGTCATCGTCATCTCCCCACATGGAAGGTGGAACGAGTGAGTCTCCGGCCTCCAACGACCCACAAGTGCGGTCAGCCCCGCGTGGTTCACCGACAGAGCGCGTCGCTTAAACTGCAACACGAATGGGAGAAGACCCAATCTCCAAATGTAAGGCTCGTGCATGGTCGTAAGTAAAGTCATCGTGGAATGACCCTCATGCGCATAGCAACTACAAGCTGCAAATAAAGTGATGTTTTAATCAATACAAGAACACAAATGAGAAACAACGAAAATTGATAAGTCTTGCTTCTTACCTGTCCCTTCTCAATGGCACGAGCATGATGCTCCTTATCCCACTGATTGATTAATCCGTCATACCAAGGTCCATCATCATCCGCCATCCTACAAAAAAAATCACAAACATCTATAAATACATGAACAATATCAAACAATATTATTTCCTTCTTCAAGTTATGCCATATGAACACACCATTATTCTCACACATAACCACATCATTTATTTCTTCTACATATGCACACATATCATCTAGAGTACCAAATTTCACCATCAAATAAATTTCATAATCATCATCCGCCATTCTATTGAACAAATCATGTCACACACAATCATCAAATTTCATCATCTCTTTTGCAAATATAATTATGCCATCTATATATTCAACTACATTGTCATACCACTTCAGAGATATAATATTTTTCTAAATATATTTGCTTGCCAAAGTAGTCTTCTCAGATTCAAACAAATATTATGCAATCTATATATTCAACATATAGCTAATTTACAAGCACATGCATACATCATCTATAATTCAAAAAGAAAATCACAAACTATGTCTATTGATGGATAACTACAAACATCTACCAACTACACTACCTACCAAATCATCTATCAACTACAAACTATTTCCTAAAACAAAGAAACCATCTACTAATCTAATATCACCTAATGTGAAATAATGCATCCAACAAAAGAGGAGAAAACCAAAACAAATTGGAGGGAATGGGGGAAAATACCTCAAAGAAGCTTGGGGGGGGGGTCGAGATCTACGAGTTTGAGCGAAGGATGAAGTAGATCGGAAGGGGGGTGGTGTGAGGGAGAGGAGGGCGACGAACAGAGCGCCTCTGTTCGTGAGGTGCAGCCAGGAGAAGTTGAGATGGGGATGGGTGGGCTGGCCAGCGGTTATCAGATTCTGGGGCCGACGCGCAGGAAGGTTCTGTCGTCTGGCCACTTTTTGCACGCCGGCGGTCAGCAGGCGGCAGGCGAAAAGGGGCAGGGGAGACGCCAGGGGTTCTGGCGTCGCGCATAACCCAGACGCCAGAAATATTGGCGTCTTCTAAAGAGGTCAAAATCGATTTTTTTTTAAACAAGGTCAAATCAGGATTTTGTTAGCCTTTTAGATTATAACAATAATTTTGTCCCCGGACTGCTCGACCCGATCAACGGGGCCACCCCTACCCCACCCCACCCGGCCGCGATTCCGATACGGTCGGCGGATGGCGATCGGCAGCACAGGAGCAGACGCGCGGCCGCGCCGCAGCCTCGCGTCGATCTCGGACACAATATTATTGTTTTTCCTTCAAATGGCCTCGGGATGAATGGATGCGGTGAACGGCAATCGCGCGTGGGAGTATATGGACAAGAAGCGGTCCCACAGCTCGTGTATCATACGTACACCTCCTGTCAGGATCAAATCAAAATCTGTGACCCATCGATGTGGGACATGGTTGCTTCATTTGGTTTGGCAAATTTTGGTTTAGTTAAGTAAGGCCTTCTTTGGTTTGAAGGAATTTCATAGGAATTCTAGAGGATATGATTCTTATAGGATTTTGTCCTTTAGAGCCCTTTGGTTCATAGTAATGGATTCCTATTTCTACATAGGATTTGTTCCTATCCTTCACATTTCATAAAAAAATAAAAATAAGTCTAGACTTAATGAAAAATTTCCTTTGGTGTGAACCAAATGACATCTCGTTTCCTATTCCTACTTATAGGATTTGACATATATGTCATCTCATTTCCTGCAAAATTTCTATTCTTACAATAATCCTATCCTATGAATCAAAAGAGGCCTAAAAGTCCGACGCTTCATTGACATGTACGGACACACACACCATGGCGTGTACCTGGAGCTAACAGTCGAGGAGTACTGTAGTACTTTGCACCTTCTTTTCTTTTAAAACTCGAGTATTTGAACCTGGAATGAAGAGGGGTAATCAGGGCTGGTGGTTGCGTGCGTGGCGTACGATTTAGCGGCTTCATTTGTGAGCACACACGTGGATCGGCTCTGGCTCTGCAAAGGCTAGCTAGAAAGCAACGAAGCACCATGATATCGGGCCCCCCCGGGCAATCATGCCTTTGAATCTAGCGTTGGACTTGGACATCAACACGCCTGCTGATTGAGAGCATGACACCAACGCATGAGCTCTCGCAATTGAAATCTGGTCGAGACACACATAGCTGTTCCCCTTTTTTTATTCCTCTTCTGAAGGAGACGCACAAATGGCTGCATATTCTCCCCGCGTGTTTCGGAAAAAGATAAACCACCGTCGAGAAGCGAAAAGGCCTTCCATTTGGTGGATGATACGATACAGCTTTCTACGTAATAATTTGACAAAGTGTCGAGAAACAAAACACCCAAAGACACGATCAACAGTCGAGCAGAAGGACCAAACTCCGACTTTTCTCATCCAGCTTCAATTATGCAACAAATTAATACGAATGATCTGCGAATCAACATCCGGATAAGACACGCACGCAACTCTTTAGCGTGCGGCCAAGCCTGATTCCCTCTGATTCCTTGAGACATAAAAAATTAAAAATAAATAAGAACTTTCCTTTTGAAACTGAGAAAAAAAAAGGGCTTGATGAAGTCAAATTGAGGTTGAGTCTGGGTCGGGTCATCAGAAACCATTCCTCCTCCGTCCCCCATAACTCCCTGGAGCACCCGAGGCGCCAGGGCCAAGCTCCGATAAAAGCCCGCGCTCTCCCTGCCCCCCACCTAACGTTCTCCCAGCCTCCAGTCCACCCCACCACGCACGCACGCGCTCTAGCTCGCTCTCGCTCTCGGGTCCTAGCTGCTCCCGCGTCTTCTTGACCTTTCCCCACGCCGAGAGGTGCCGGCAGGTCGGCGAACCCGCGCCCGCGCGCGCTCTAGCTCTAGCTCTCGCTCTCGAGTCCCAGCCTTCTCGACCTTCACCCCCGCCGAGAGGGAGGTGCCGGCAGGCCGGCGAACCCGCGCCCGCGCGCGCGCCGAGCCGGCATGGCGGCGTCGGAGGGGGCAATGCGGATGGGCAAGTACGAGATGGGGCGGACGCTGGGGGAGGGGCACTTCGGCAAGGTGAGGCTGGCGCGGCACGCCGACACCGGCCGCGCCTTCGCCATCAAGATCCTCGACCGCCAGCGCATCCTCGCCATGAAGATCGACGAGCAGGTGCGCGCCCCCCTCCTCCGCCCAATCAGATTTCTTCCGTCCCGCTCTCGTGCGATTCTGGCCGCTCACCGTGGTTGCTTGCTTGCGGCGGCCCACGCAGATAAAGACGGAGATCGCGACGCTGAAGCTGCTCAAGCACCCCAACGTCGTCCGGCTCTACGAGGTAAATTTCATCTCCAGCATCCCTCGCCCAACCCCACAAGTCGAGAGAGTTCGTAAGATTTGGTCCTCTTTTTCTTCTCCCTGGCGCTGAAATGTTCTTGGAGCCGGGTGGTTGGGTAGGAGTAAATGAGCGCCAATCGCGTGATCGGCACACCGATTCGCAGCCACACTGTGCGCCATTGAAGTTGCCGTCTGAACCTCCAGAGCTGCGGCGGGTTCCAATTATTTTATCCCAAAACCTATTTCTGCCGCAGAGACGATAGGTAGAAGACTCGCCGAGCAACCCAGCAGTCCGCTTTGAATAACCGCCCACATGCGCGGTTAAAAATGGTTTTTTTCTCGACTGCGACATCGGTGTAGTAAAAGAAAGGAACGCTCGAGGTGACTAGCCAGTAGCCAGCCAGACAATGAATGAATTTTCTACCCAGCCGGAGCAGGAAAGGGCAAGAGCCCTGTCGCTCTCGTGTTACACGCCACCATTAATTTTCTCAGCATTATTATCACTAGGGCGAGCATTATTTTTCTGCCCTGTGTGTGATATGCTAGTGCGGCCATTGAGATTGGCCAAGATCCAGCGTAGTTACGTGCAGCAAGAAAACAAAACACCGGGCTGTCAACATCTGATGACGTCCATGGTCCATTGGGCATTATGATACTAGGTCAAGATCATGCTAACCTGACCGGACGTCTGCGTGCCATCTCAGCCGTGGGATCCGGGGATCCGGCGGCCGCCGTCGGTCCACCGCGGCGAACGACGGCGATCGGATCAGGACGCCCTGTGTTAGCAATAACTTAAGCAACCCGGAAGCCACCAAACGGGTGCTCCCAAAGCGGAACACAATCATTGAGGGAGGGGGAGCCGTCTAGTTTATCGTTTATGCGTTTCAGGCAGCTTCTCGGCCCTGCAAGGCATTGCACGTTAGCATCACATCACAGTACTGCGAAATGCAATGCAGAGAAGATAAGAACTACACGATAGGATTGCAATGGAGGAATAAGTGCCAAACGGGCTAGACAACAATGGTAATTTTAAGGATGACTTGGAAAAGGGAGGCTTGTTGGGGGGAAACTAGACCGTTTCTTTTGAGTGTTCGGCTCGCCGACTGCTTGCGTTAGTGGATAAACTCCAACTCCATCCATGTTATGTTAGGCTTGCTCCTTGGCTTCCTGCGATCGGAAAGAAAGGTCAGGAAAGCGATGCCTGCACGTTGAAGCAAGCAGTAGAAATTTGGTCCGCTGAAACGTAGAATTGCACCCAACAGACAAGAAAGTATTCATTCATTCATTAACAACAAAGCCGCAATCTCCAAACTCGATCCCTACAATCTCTAACTTATTATACAGTAACGACGGAACTGCAATCTACTGGAGATGCAGTACCAGCCAAGAAAGCTGAGGCCATCATCCTCCATTGAAAATGTGATTCCTGAAACATAAAATTGCACGGAAAAACAGAAATCATACCAAATTTTAATTCAAAGAGGTTAAGCAATCAGGCATTTCTGTAACAACAATCCACGTCCACTTTATACTTGGCGAGCCTGAGTGTGTTACAATTTCACCCCTCCTTCTGCAGGTTGCCGCGAGCAAGACCAAGATATACATGGTCCTCGAGTACGTAAACGGAGGAGAGCTATTTGAGAAAATCGTAAGGACTCTTCTCATATGCTCCCACTGTGCTAAGCATGCTTCACATGCATCCATCTCTAACACTCCCTAATGCATGCCAGGCACTAAAGGGCAAGCTCTCAGAGAAGGAAGGGAGGAAACTGTTCCAGCAGCTAATGGATGCTATTAGCTATTGCCACGAGAGGGGGGTTTATCATAGGGACCTTAAGGTAAGTAACTACTGAGAGTTTCCACCTTTTGATTCCAAACTACGAATGGATACATGATTAAGACCTGACATTCTTCCGCACCTCCTGTAGCCCGAGAATGTCCTGGTTGATGCGAAAGGGAACATAAAGGTCTCTGATTTTGGACTAAGTGCCCTTCCACAGCATCAACGGGTATGGTATTTTTCCTTTTGGGTAGCTGAATCATTCCCCTGGTGTCTAAAACAAAGCCCCATTTTCAGAAAGATGGATTACTGCATACCACGTGTGGCAGCCCTAACTACATAGCCCCTGAGGTAAGGACTAAGCATTATTTCCTCTGGCTCTGAACCTAATACTGGTTCATGATTCTTCTGCTTACTCCATAAGAAGGATGGAATTTCTGATAGTGGTGTATGCATGTAGGTCCTTCTCAACAAAGGTTATGATGGCACCATGTCAGACGTATGGTCCTGTGGTGTTATCCTCTATGTGATGCTTACAGGGAATCTTCCGTTCGATGACGAAAATATGGTTGTCCTTTATCAGAAGGTATGAAGCGAGGAATCAAGGCCCACATTAGCACAACGTGTTCTTTTTTTCTTTTGCTGCGGCCATATATCTCACAGTGTGGTATTATTCTCAGATTCTGAAAGGGGATTATCGTATTCCTAAATGGCTTTCACCAGGAGCCCAAGATATACTGCGAAAACTCCTCGATCCAAACCCCATTACCCGCCTTGGCATGGACGGAATAAGGGAACACGATTGGTTCAATCAAAGTTATACTCCAGCAGTGCCTTTTGATGATGATGACGATAATTACGTTGGTGATGACAATTCCCACATGACCAAGGTAGCCTATGTGATGTGCACTAATATTTGTTGTATAATCACATGGTTTTAAATTTTAACCGAGTGACAAAGACTGAACTTCATCTGTTTTTTTTTAAGCACAATGGCATTCAAGACAACCCCGCAATCAACCAGATGAATGCTTTTCAACTCATCGGAATGTCCTCGTGCCTTGATTTATCTGGGTTTTTTGAGAAAGAAGTGAGTCCAATATTTGTTTCTTCATCTCATCTGTTAGGTTATGTTCATGCATTGTAGTTCCTCAAAATTACTACCGAAGGGTCTAAGCTAGATACAATCCAAACCCATACATCCAACAGGGTCTAACTTGGGATAATAAGCACAGCAAACAACAAAAACGTTAGGCAATGTGAGAAAACAAAAGCAGACAGCAACCAGTGACTGACAAAGCTACTGAAATATAAGAGCGTTTAGATCACTACTTTAGTGATCTAAACGCTCTTATATTTCTTTACGGAGGGAGTACATGTCCTCACCGCGCATCTGTTATGCCAATATTATGGAGTTATAAATGTCCTTCATTGTAGTAGCGACCCTCCACTAAACTCAGATGTGTGGCTTCATTGCAGGACGTCTCAGAAAGAAAAACCAGATTTGCATCGAACTATCCCCCTACTTATCTATTTGAGAAGATAGAGAGCAATGTCATAAATATGGGCTTCCAAGTACAGAAGAACAATGGCAAGGTTAGTTACCTCAGATGTGTCTATGGACTAAGAACTGCACTGTTAAAACTCACTGTTTCAATGGATTGTGTACAAACTTTGTTTTCACCAGTCAGTGATGTTGACAGCTGTATTATCATGCTCTACAGCTAAAAGTGATCCAAGAGCGCAAGGGACCAACAAATCCAAGAGGGCATGGATCATTATTAATTTCTGCTGAGGTACTTTTATCATATTGTCACAGTTAAAAATACAGATTAATGCAAAAAAAGAAGTAACTATCCAATACAGCTTCCATTTCATGGTGCAATGTGTCCCTGTTAGACATTGCTGCATCTTAACATAGTTGCGCTGTGATTCCAGGTGTTTGAGATCAATGAATCTCTTTATGTTGTTGAGCTCAAAAGGTCATGTGGAGACTGCTCCCTATACAGACAGGTGGGTTACTTCCCTTGCTGAGTCCATTTTAAATAATCTGTTTATTTCTTGATCATTTCGGTCACAGCACAACATCCAAATTACAATTTATAACCTATGACATTCTTGCTGCAGCTGTGTGCAACACTCTCAGACGACTTGGGAATATGCAAAAGCCAGCAACTTCTGAAGAACGACTCTATAAGACAAGAGCTTTATCGATTTAATAGTAGCTTTTGATAAAAGGGCTCCCTACCCTTTTTCTAGCAAGAGAGCCTACTAGGTAAAAGGATCCTCCCTTTTAAACAAGAGGACCCACCAGCCCACCACTAGGTACCATGTATGGCACATTTTTGTAAAACCAAGTTGTAGATATACAAGTTACACCATTCAAATACCAAATATTGACCATCCGAGGAAAAAAAGATTTCTCTTGGATGGTTCATGATAGTTTTATTTTTATTACTTTGGGCAGGTTTGCTACTGACTATGTATGAAATATTATGTAAACATTTGAAGTGTGCATATAAGAATTACCCGTTCTTTGTTTCCCCTCTGAAGTTTGATGTATACTGGAAGGCAGATCTTCTGTCCAAATCCTTCTGCTTCTAAATGCCTTCCATGAATTTTGGAAGAATATAATATAGGAGTATGATAGAAGATTGTTCTTCTAGTGCAGTTCTTTCAGATACATGCTCAAGTATAAGAATATCTAGCAACCTTAAACTTCAGATTACTAGCAGGGTACGGACAAACAATTGCTACACCAGAACTTGTTCTGGTACAAAAGGTTCTAAGTTTACCAGTAATCCTTACATGAGCACTGCCCTTCACTAAAATGGTGGAAACGATTCCGGTCTCTAATAATCAACTTGCGACCATATACCAAGGATATAAGCTTAATCGCTGAATGGCAGTCTTCACAAGCTCTGAGGTTCTTTGTTATTCGAAGAGTTGACCCTGGAGGGGTGGCCAGCAGCCCAAAAGCAATGGCCAGCTTCTCGCTATGTTCAGCCAGTGCCCGCTTCTTAGATTGCTCATCAATATCTTGCAATACCAAGCTTGTCATGGGCCTATATCCTGCTTGTATTAACCGGCCAATCATCTCTTCCAACATTTTGTAGATCTCCTCAATCCTGGGATGCGATCTGTCACCGGAAACAAACTCGTGAACTGTGTTCTCCCATTCGATCGAACTTCTTCCAGGAACCCTCTGTATGTTCTCCCTCTTGATCGTCTTTCTCATTTCTGCAACACCTTCCCACGAGTTTGCTTGTGCATATATGTTTGACAGCAACACATAGTGTCCATCTGCAAGAGGATCCAATACTTTCAATTTGGCCATAGCTTCCTCTGCAATCTCCACATTCTTATGGATGCGACAGGCGCCCAGAAGTGTTCTCCAAATAATTGCATCTGGCTCAAAAGGCATGCTCCTGATAAGCTGCATTGCCTCCTCAACATGGCCTGCACGCCCCAAAAGATCGACCATGCATCCGTAGTGCTCGACCCTTGGCACCACACCGTGAACGTCAGTCATTGAGCTGAAATACTTCTTGCCATCACTCACTAGACCAACATGAGTGCACGCCATAAGAACTCCAACGAAGGTGATCTCATTTGGTTGCAGTCCTTGTGATATCATCTCTGAGAACAAACTTAGAGCATCATGGCCAAGTCCGTGATTGGCCAGTCCAATGATCATTGAACTCCAAGTAAGCACGTCCATCACAGGCATAGCGCGGAACACCTTCAGAGAATTCTCAATGTCACCGCACTTGGCATACATGTCGACCAGAGCAGTACCAAGCTTCATGTCTACCTCAACCCTGTGGTTCTCGACAAACCGGTGCACCTCTGCACCAATGGTCAGCGCCCCCATGTCGCTGCACGCCGAGAGCACGCTCACCATGGTGATGCAGTCTGGAGTGACACGCGCCGCTCGCATCACCTTCCACAGCTCCAGCGCCTCCTTGGACCGACGGCCCTTGGCGTATGCGGAGATCATCGAGCTCCACGAGAAGGCGTCCCTGTCGCTCGTCGCGTCGAATATCTCCCTCGCCATGCCGACATCCCCTCTCACGGCGTACCCGTGGATCATGGTGTTCCAGGACACCAGGTCCCGGTCCCGCATTCCGTCGAACACGTTCCTCGCCTCCGCGACCTCGCCGCGCGCGACGTAGGCCGCGAGCATGACGTTACAGAGGAACACGTCCCGGCGGGGCGCCTCGTCGAACGCGGCGCGCGCGAGCTCCGCGCGGCCCGACTTGGCGTACATCTCGACGAGCGCGGTGCGGACGAAGAGGTCGGCGGCGGCGAAGCCGGACCTGACCGCGCGCGCGTGGAGCGAGGCGCCGAGCGGCCGGGTCGCGGCGGAGGACGAGGCGAGCGCGGCGGAGGCGGCGCAGGCCTGGAGGGCGAGGGAGAGGGAGAAGGAGTTGGCGAGGAGGCGGGGCGCGCGCGGGAGGAGCCCGCGGAGGACGAGGAGGGCCTGCAGCGGCAGCGAGGCGCGGAGGTAGGCGCGCATGACGGTGCTGACGACGAACGGGTCCGCGTCGGCCGACTTGACGAGCCGCGCGTGCGCCGCCAGGTGCTCCGGCCGCGGCGCGGCCGCCGCGCCCCCTCGCGCGCGCATCGCCGAGAGCTTGCTTGAAGCGTTCGAGTTCGGCGGGTGCACGAGCAGCACGCTGTGACGGCTCGGCGAGCGCGTCTCGGCCGTGCGATCGGCGGAGGCTAGATCGGACGGCCAGGAAGCTGCCAGCGAGGCCCGCCGCGCGTCGCAAATATGTGGAGCGACCGTGGCTGCTCCTGCTGAGTGCTTCGTTCGAGCGCTGCGCCTACCGCGACCAACCTGACCGGCCAGCCGCCCCGCCGTCGTCGCCGCCCACCGCCGCAGCTTGTCCGGCGCGATCGCGCGAGGAAGAGAGGGAGGGAGATGAGGAGCAGCGAGGCCATGGAGCTCCTGGGCTTCGCTCCCTACTCTCGCCCGTCCCCTTCCGAGGTATCCATCTCCCCAATTCCGCCCCCTCCCCCTTCCTCCCTGCCTCGCTGCTCCCCCTGCGAATATCCCACCGCGGGTCATCTCAGGAGGGTAGTCTAGCTTTGTCCGGCTAGTTCTTGCTCCGACGAGCTAATCTGTTAGCTATTTCTGCTGGATTTTTGTCCAAACGTGGGTGCCAATCTCCGAAATTTGAGTTTATATATGCTCTGAATCTTCTGGTGCAGGTGAAGGCTGCGTATAGGAGAATGGTGATGGAGTCCCATCCCGATCGCGTCCCGACGCATGAGAAGCCTCAAGCAGAGTCAAAATTCAAGCAGGTCAGGTACAGATCAGTCATGGTCAAGAACTTCAGGCATCATGATCTTTGTTATTTGCATGTTACTTGTTCATGGTGTTATTCAGGCATGAAAGGCAATTATACGAGTATTTTTTTTAGCTTGATCATGCTAATTTTTGAAGCAACCTTTACCATGCTATGATGCCAATTGCTCTTCCACAATTAAATCGTTGATATCAAAATGAGCATAGATGTGATCTTAATGTAGTTCCTGAGCTTTAGGCGACCTGTTCAGCTTATGGACATATATTTGGCATTCCCGGGCATGCAAGAGATTTTCTGCAAATTTGAATGTGCTAAGAGCAACTCTAGCAGATCCCACATCCTCCCGACTCGCAAAACGTCTTTGCGGGTCGCGGAAAAACGTCTTTACGGGTCGGCGCGGACGGCCGCAGTTGCAGACCCCACATAATGGACGCGTAAAAAAGGATATTCCCAGAATATGTTTTTTTACGGGTTGGGGTTGCGGCGTCTGATCTGGCGCATCTCCTCCCGGCCCGCAAAACTTAATTTTGCAACTTAATTTGATCTAGCATATTGCATTGCTTTGTTTTATAAATAACAACATTGGATACAAAAAGCATCACCAAATCTTTGCTAGAATAGCAAGACGAAAGAAAACAAGAACTACAAGTATGCATTTTAGAAGATTTCCAATTTCCATAACTGCTCCCACTAGTTGGACTAATATCTTCTCCATGCATTCGTTGTTGATCTGTGGATTCTTGATTTTGCATTCTTCTTTTTTCATCTTTGGTTCGGAAGAAGTAGATGTTGCTTCCCCTCTAGTTCCACATGCAGCCGCATCATTGCCTTCGATTGTGCTAAGGAGTGCACTAACATCTATTAAATTTCTTTCTCTCAACAAATCAATGTATTGCCCTTCCCAAAACCAAAATGAGCATCCTTCATCCTACACAAAAGAATGAGCAAGCTCGAAGTGAGCCACCGCAATTTAGCTAAAGAATGAACTGTGAAACGAGCTACCGCAAGTGCACGTACCCCGTTGTTTTCGCATTTGAAGAACACCCATCCGGGGTGCTTCGGCGTGCTCGAAGTGAGCCGCAGCACTTTCCGCGTGCAGTCGTCGCACTCTATGAGCGGCATCGGCAAGCCACAAAGACGCTACGCGAGCGCCGAGCCCGGTGGACGGCCGGTCCATGCCCGCAAACCTTCGGCGACGGCGGGCGGACGAACTCGCACCTGCATGCGGCGATGCGCCCTTGCCTGGGCTGCGGGAGAGGCTCCCCGACCACTCCATCGCTTGGGGCAGCAACCGGCGGCCGGAAAAAGCCAAATCCGGCGGCCCGCGATGAAGTGCCGCAGATCTGCAAATCCGGCGGCCCGCCGACGCAGGGGGAGGGAGGGGGAGGCCTCGTGCGCGTGGCGGCCTTCCGGCGTGCTCCTGCCGGCTGCGGTCGCCGGAATCTGCGGCGGCGGCCGGCGGCGGCGCGAGAGGGGAGAGGAGAGGTGGTTGGTGGGAGAAAGCGCGGGATGAAATGTCCCCCCACCAACCGCTTCCGCTTATATGCAGGGCACCGCAGCCGCGAGGGGGAAACCCCCGGGTTGGGCTCGGGATTTTGCCGCGCCCCCTAAAATTTTTTGCAGGCCAGGGCGGGATGCGGGGTCTGATCGGGCGGGTTTTTCCGCCCCGGCCCGCATTTTGGCGGTTATTTTACGGGTCGGGGCGGGATGCGGGGTCTGCTAGAGTTGCTCTAACACTCATAATTTTTCCAGTTGAGTGAATATTAAATTTGAATGTGGTTTTCCGTACGAGGAACGCAATCAATTTTCTGAATTTGATATTTTTCTCACAATTGCAATCTATAAAGCTTAATTGTGTTTGTGTTTTGCAGATAGTAGAAGCGTATTCTTGTTTGAAGGATGGTACGTTATTCACTTTGATAACCAGCCTTTGTTTTTCCTTTATCATTTGGCACCTAAGTTGCAATTGGTTTGACTGATGGGATTATGGTATATGCTCGTTGCGGTTTGCAGGTCGAAGGTTTGGGAACAGAATGGAAGGTAAATTTTGTTTCAGAATGCAGATTTGTTGTTTCTTTCATCTTTGTAGCTGATGAGATGATCATGTGTGAAATGCAGTACATGTAATGAGGTCTGGTGTTCCAACGGGATATGGAAGATCAAACAAGATATTGGTTAAAGCCCCATTTCTGCTCATAATTTGTGCCGCAGTTTCCTTTGGTTCCTACAGTGCTTCGAGGTAACCATGCTTACACCATTTTTCTAAGAGAAAACATTAAGGTCTACATTCTTATTGCTGATTGAGAAATCCATTTTGGTTTCATGAAGGGCATACCAGCGGCAAAAGGAAGTTTGTTCCTCTCAGAACCCTTTTCTTCCATAGTGGAAACCCATTGTACTGTCGATATCCGAGCATTTAACAAAAAAACTACCACAATTCGTGGAAACGTGTCTATAAACTATCACTTTACAAATTTGTGAGCAAAACTACCATTTTTTCACTAATCTTTGACAAAAAACACTAACGACTGATTTGGACGAAATTAAACTCAATTATGACAGCACCGCCGGAGTACTTCATCTTCTCCGCCTCCGCCTCGATCTCTTTCTCCGGCTTCAGGTCCGTGCAGTGCCGGTACCAGGGCCACGGCTGCCGGGCCGAGGTCTCCAGCTGCCGCGCCGAGGAGCACGACGAGGCATCACATTCAAGCTCCTCCCCAGCGAGCAGTGCCGCCAGGCCGCACGGAAGCATGCCCGCCCCTTGCGTGGAGACGAGCTGCCAGCGGGAGTCGACCCCGGCTATGCCTCCTCTCTCCTCCGTAGGTGCGCGCGCTCGGGGCGGTCGCCTGCTGTGCGCTCTGGTGGGAGAGGCTCTGCCTTGCGCACTGCTACCCGACGACCGGCGGCTCCTCAATCTGCTTCGTCGCGCGGCAGGTTCCGGCTGCGCGGCATCTTCCGGTGACCTGCTAGCCAAGGCGGAGGCGGGAATGAGCTCGCCGGCAACAGGACCTGATTGCTTTTTTTCGTGTCTTTGCAGGGTCCTGATTGCGTTTTTATTTTTTCATAATCGAGTTTACACGAGTCGAATCTGGCACTTTTCATACATGGTAGTTTTTAGTCAAAGATTAATGAAAAATGGTAGTTTTCAGCACAAATTCGTAAAATGGTAGTTTATAGACATGGTTCCACGAATTGTGGTAGTTTTTTGTTAAATACTCGTCGATATCCACATATATATAAGCTAATAGTAGAAGAGAAGATCTGTGTGTTGCAATTTGAGATGCAAAACAATCTCTGCACTGAATAAAAGCACCAATCACTGTTTGTGATTTCGAAGAAAAGAGGCATGGTTTGCAGATATTCAGTTTGGCTCTAGGGAGCATATGCTCCTGCGCCCCAAAATTACATTTACAAATGTGAAAAAAATAGAAAACAATTCAGACATGTAAATGTTCATGTCCAAATGTCATTTGCATTTTTTTATGGCGAAGCCCAAGCATTGCAACCTTTAAAAAAAAGTTGAGTGCCAATTTTTTTAGACTGCCAATTTTTGGGCATTTCTGGAGACATGATTAACTGATGAAACACAAACACAACTGTTCCTTTTTGCATGAAAATTGTCAAGAACACATCAAACACTAATATTGATCATGTACCAAAAAAACTCTTAGAAAGTTTGGTCACTATTTGTTTGAGTTTTTGTTCGCGCCAGGAGCATTGTTTGCATGTATATTCTAGGAGTGGGTTTTTGTGATTTCAGAGATCCATTCAGACCTTCAGACCATGCGGAAGATTGGATCATATAAATTTCAACATTCATGGACAGCCTTTACTACAAGACGTTCGATCTATGCCAAAAATTGGTTTAGTAGGGGCATAACAATCTTGGCAAGGACACAGGGGTACAAATTGTTGAGAAGTTTGTCATGTTGAAGCCATTTTGGTATCTTTTTACATGCATGATGAAACAGCTCGCTATAAAAGGCGTGAACAAGATGCCAATCATCACAGGCAATGCAATTCACAACATCAACATGATACCCAGCATCACTAGCAGAAGTAAAGAACTAAAGATAATTTACATTGACCACAGAAGTTTGTCATCATGGTTACTACAAGACTCCCCAGCATCCCGATGTATGGGATGACTCCCAACCTTTCCTCAGCAGTTAACTATGCTTAAGGCATTTCAAATGACAAGTTTGGCAAGCACCGGGCCAGTATCTACACACAGCATGACAAATTTGGCAAGGCAAACTATGCTGAAGGCATATTTCAAATGCAATCTTCAGACTATTGCCATGCGCCAGGAGCCATAGCAATGGTAGCTTTTGATTAAGTTCCCAGTACAAGATTGTTAATTGAACCACCCACATGGTCTAACAATCCATGCATTTTAAGACTTACAAGTGAGCTTCTATGCTGGTGCTTCGTTGAACACCTTGAATAGCAACTGCTCCAGGAGCCACCACGGCAGGCTAGCTCGAAATCAACTCCTGATATGCCTTATGCCCACTTGGGGAAGAACAGATCATAACCTCTAAAATCAGGCCCTGTTGCACTACCTGAACAAAAGATCATGAACCTTCTGTATCCCTCCGTGTCTTCGAATTGCAAAAACCAACTAACTGACAGAAGTACCATTCTAGTACAATAGTGAAACCTGAGCTCATACACCAAGTTTAAACTACCCGCGACATCATTCTGAAACGGAAATACTGGCAAAACGTAGACTGGGCCACCATATTAGTTCTAACCTCACCAGACCACAGCCTTTCGAGAGTTTGTATCAACTACCAGAACTCAAATTGTCCATCCAATGTGAGAAGAGAAATGTAGCCAGGCTAGGATTTTCCACTAGCATCTGGAGCAGTATCAGCCACTATCACGTTCCATGAGAGAGGCTGCCAGCCTGAAGAGTGAGGAACAAACCACTTCATTTTATCGGTTGCGATATACAAAACCTGAAGAACTTCGCCAAGGGAAAGACGTTTCAAGCATGTTTTCTTCAACAGAGTTGCAGCGTGATACCTAGAAACAAATAAAAATTAAAATGCTTTTAACCACAAAGTCAAGACAAAAACAGAAATAATCAACACATATTACTGGGTGTGGGATCTCACCTTGATTGAGAGTTCTTTATCGCAGAACATCCAGGGGCAGTAGATATGTACCTATGAACAGTATCTAGAGTCTCTTTTGAGTGCCTAGCATTGGTATCCATTATATTCACGCATTTCCAGAGATTTTCATCTTTTCCCAGAAAGAATGACACCAGTCCTAACTTTTTCGTTACGATGGCTTGATGCTGAATAGCAACTTCAAGAGCCTTCTTAACATCAAATTGTGGTAGATTAGCACCTCCATAACGTACACAATCTGATATATGCTGTTCGGTTGGTGCAAGCTTCTCAGTCTTCAGTACTTCCAAAGCACTTAAGATATTTCTTATAAGAATTTGAGAGTCAGAAGATGGCTGCGGACATCCAGTGTTTGCACCCCATTGTCCAGCATTCTGCATGTTGCTGGATATATTAGGGGGAGTTGGATGTCTGTAACTATAATTATTGTAAGGAGGCTGAACAGCACCAGAATAGTTTGGATGGTAGCTAACATTTGAACCTTGGTTGTCATGAGCCCCTGTGGGGTATCCAGAAATATTCAGCCGACTCATATCAGGATAATTAACTGGCGGGACATGATAGGGGGGAGGAGGAGCACTTGGCCAGGACTGCAGTGGTGCAGTGGGAACACCAGTATGCCCAGCTTGTGGAGCTTGTGGTGGACATGAACTACTTCTATGTAAATTTGATGTGTGAAAATTACCAGGTCCATTGTGAGGACGAGGAGTCACTGGATTATGTGGTTTTGGCGGCTGAGAGGATTGGTTATGGTGTTTTGGATGATTATGGCCACTACCATGGCCAGAATCAGGAGCACCATTTTTCGGTGCAGATTCAGTTGACACACCAGACTTCTTACTACCAAAATAGTCATGAGGAACACTCTTTTGATGGGAATTAGTGGGTTTTGCAGGCTTTTTAGGCAGGAAAAGGGGTGGGTTTTTAGGTATACTTGTCTGGTTCACCTTTGCCCTACTCTGGGGTTCAGGACTTGATGAAGAACTTGATGATGGTGTAGAAGGCTGACTTGGTTGGCTAGCAGTGCTTCCTTTGGAATTATCAGCGACTCCATCAACTGAGTTTTCCTTTTTGCCTGCTGGTTTAGATGCATTATCTGTCTGATTTTTCCGAGGTTGCTTCACTTTGGATTGCTTATCTACCTTACCATTACCACCATTTTGATAATCACGCTGAGAAGAATTCTGCACTTGAGGGTTAGTATCTTGAGCCGCGGCTGAAGAATTTGGAACAGTGTTCCTTGACGTATCCAAATTATCCTTATTGCCACTTGATGCGCTGCTTATGTATGGTGACACTGCTAATGGTGGTTCTCCAGCCACAAGGCTTCTCCAGAGCCAAACACTCTTTGCTGCAGCAGTAAGCGTTTGAGACACGTTTGGAGGTTGCGCTAAAAGAATATTGTACCGCCTCATCTTAAGCTTATGAAGGGCATTAGAGAAATCCCGATCACCAGAGATTAGCAGATAATTTGCTGGCGGGGGGTTGTCAATAGCCCAGAACAGCATGTCAACCAAGATCTTCTTATCACTTGCATCTTTGATGCCTGCAATTGTTGGGAAACAATGAAAAGAAATAAGGATCTGAGAGACAAGAATGGTAACTAATCATCACAACTCACTCATTCAATGAAGAACTCCGCTTTCTCTCACTACTTCTTATAAGAGTAAACAGTCTCAATGCTAGTAATAAACCTTTATGGCCTTAATTATTTGGATGTCAAGATAAATCCCAAGAAAAAATAAATAAAATCTAGTTTCCGAGTCACATAAAAGATGAATCCACTTTTCAGGTATACACTAGTCACTTGGAAATGTATTCCATTGAGCGAAAACCAATGCTGGTCTTAGATTTTCTAATGCCCAATCTAGGTATAGCACTGCTATACACACGACTGTGTGGAGACGATTTGTTCACGACAGTGCATATCCGTTCGTCCATCATGTCATCAAAGTGTATCAGAGGGCCAGCACTTCCGTCGTGCAGGTGTCATGCAGTCATGCATCGTCTGCAAAGCAGTTTCGATCTAAGTAATTTACCAATGCTGGTCTTGGATTTTCTAATGCCCAATCTAAGTAATTTACTAATATACCAAGGGCAGGTTATAAAAGTTTAGCCTGCACACGCATAACAATGAAATATACATTGATATACATTGTTCCGAGCAATAACCAGTTGCATATATTCTCTAATAAAATCGGGAATTCGGGATGGAGTTTTCTAGCAAGTATCCCATGAGACAGATATGGATTTTGAGGCATGGACTATCATAACTCCAGGAAAAGCCTGCAATAGAAGATTCACCATTGATGCCCTCAATAGCACAGCAAGAATTCAAGGGTCGACAGAATAAGACAGACATGTCTCTCCTTTTTTAGACCACTGCACCTTGGGTAGAAACAACTTAGTTTATACTCCCTCCGTAAAGAAATATAAGAGCGTTTAGATAACTACTTTAGTGATCTAAACACTCTTATATTTCTTTACAGAGGGAGTACTAATAGAAGAAATCGAAAGAAAGAACACACGACTAGAAGAACTTCCCGTATCATATCCCGATCCAATCCCTATGATTCCACTATCATCCTGGAGTATCTGCGAGAGATCCATCGAGTATACCAACCATCGAAGCGGCGCAACCCACATGCATTGGCAAGAGGTGAACGGACCACCACGGCACGAGCCATTAGATAAGAAGAGCAGAGCGGGGTGGTTGGGGATTTGGGAGAAAGAGGGGCGAGGGGACGGAGGGGGGGACCGTACCGGCGGGGACGTGGTGGAGGGAGACGCCGGTGCTGGAGAGGGCGTGCTGGACGTTGTGGGCGATGCCGCTGGTGTCCCCGTAGGCGGAGACGGAGATGGGGCCGACGTAGCCGGCGGTGGCGAGGGCGGAGCTCATGTTCTGCACGATGAGGTGGGGGTCGCAGTTGCGGGGGACGGCGCAGTTCTCGATGTCCCACCACACCGCCGTCTTGGCCGCCGCGTACTCCCCCATGGCCGCCCCCGACAACCCCTGCTAACCCCTGCGTCTCGCCGTCGGAGACCGGAGGGAGGGGTGGTGTTTTGGGGACTCGGGGTGGGTAGTGGAGGGTGTTTTTTATGGTTTGCGACGGCGGCGGCGTCGAGGTGGACTCGGAAACTGCCGTCCCACTTGGCACCGAGATTTTAGGCACGGATCGGTACCCAGATTTATATCGGATTTTAACTAATGATAACGTCCGTGCATTGCGAAGGAGCAATAAATTTAGACATACTCCTTCCTCCGTTCCTTTGTACATTTGTTTTTTGATTAAATTTCATAATTTAAGATGCATTTGTTCTAATTCTTTCTAATTTTGTTCTTATCCTTTACAAAAAAAAAAGAAAGTATTTTTCTCCTGATTGCATGTATCTCTTCTTCTCTTCTCAAAAAGAAGGAAAGTATTTATCTCGATTGCGTATATCTCTTTCTTTTCTGGACTAACTATTTACTTGTCACTAACCAACAATATGCCAAGGATAAAGGATAATTTTGTCCAAAATTATCTATAATTTTATGTTTTGATCACCATGCCGAAAGTAGTACATATTACATAAAGTTGTAAGGGACGGAGGGAGTAATAAAGAAAAAGAAACTAAGGGCATTTCTAGCCAATCCCTTAGAAATAGAGGAGTAAACCGCCGAGTAAAATTAGTGGAGTAAACTGTAAAAGTTTACTCCACTAACGGTGGCTGGACCTAGCCGATCTCTAAAGTTAGTGGAGTAAAAAAAATCCTTCAAGTGAAGTTGGTATCTTCATCCTCTTTGTCATCGTCTTCAACGAGTATGCTCAATCTTAATTTTTTTGGAGTGGTTTCAGCAAGTCTCCGAGTCCACTTCTCATTTGTCACAAGCACTTTGTAGCTGCTACTTCTTGAGATTGCATTGATTTTTCCTTAAAGAGGAAATGGTGATGCAGCAAAGTATAGATAAGTATTTTCCTTAGTTAAGAACTAAGATATCAATTTAGTAGGAGGCACAAGCAAGTCTTCAATCTATGCATCTGCACAAACTAACAAACACTTGTACTCAACGCGAAAAACGGTTTGTCAATCCCTTCATGGTCTTGAACAAGAGTCAGATCTAAAAATGATAGGTATAAAAGATAAATAAAAGAGCAAACTAAAGTAAATTTAAATAAATTGCAACAAGGTATTTTTTTGGTTTATAGATCTGAAAATATATGATGGAAAATAGACATGGGGCCATAGGTTTCACTAGAGGCTTCTCTTTTGAAAGAAAACATACGGTGGGTGAACAAATTACTGTCGATCAATTGATAGAAAAGGGCAAAGTTATGACGATATCCAAGGTAATGATTATGAATATAGGCATCACGTCCGTGTCAAGTAGACCGACTCCTGCCAGCATCTACTACTATTAATACACACATCGACCGCTATCCAACATGCATCTACAGTATTAAGTTCATAAGAATGAAGTAACGCCTTAAGTAAGATGGCATGATATAGAGGGATAAACTCAAGCAATATGATGAAAACCCCATCTTTTTACCCTTAATGGCAACAATACAATACGTGCCTCGCTACCCGTACTTTGTCATTGAGTGAGGACACCGCAAGATTGAACCCAAAACTAAGCACCTCTTCCATTGCAAGAAGAACCAATCTAGTTGGCCAAACCAAACCGATAATTCGGAGAGAAATACAAAGATATTTAATCATGCATAAAAGAGTATAGAAAAGACTCAAATAATATTCATAGATAATCTGATCATAAATCCACAATTTATCGGATCTCGACAAACACACCGCAAAAGAATATTACATCGGATAGAACTCCAAGGACATCAAGGAGAACATTGTATTGAAGATCAAAGAGAGAGAAGAAGCCATCTAGCTACTAGCTATGGACCCGTAGGTCTGTGGTAAACTACCCACGCTTCATCGGAAGGGCAACAAGGTTAATGTAGAGGCCCTCCGTGATCGAATCCCCCTCTGGCAGGGTGCCGAAAAAAGGCCCAAAGATGGGATCTCACGGGAACAGAGGCTTGCAGCGGCGGAAAAGTATTTTGGTGAACGCTTCTGTTGGTTTGGAAATATTTTGGAATTTATAGAGCAAGAATTAGAGTTCGGGGACTCCCGAGGTTCCCACAAGTGAGGGAAGCGCCCCCCCTAGGGCGCGACCAGAGGTCTTGTGGGCCCCTCAGGACTCTTCTGGCCCCATCTTCGAGTGTCTTCTGGTCCAAGAAAAATCATCGTAAAGTTTTATTCCGTTTGGACTCCGTTTGATATTCATTTTCTGTAAACTCAAAAACAAGGAAAAACAGAAACTAGCACTAGGCTCTAGGTTAATAGGCTAGTCCCAAAAATAATATAAATAGCATACTAATGCATATAAAACATCCAAAATAGATAATATAATAGCATAGAACAATAAAAAATTATAGATATGTTGTAGATGTATCAAGCATCCCCAAGCTTAATTCCTACTCGTCCTCGAGTAGGTAAATGATAAAAACAGAATTTTTGATGTGGAATGCTACGTAACATATTTATCCATGTAATCTTCTTTATTGTGGCATAAATATTCAGATCCATAAGATTCAAAACAAAAGTTTAATATTGACATAAAAATAACACGGCCAAAGAAAGTTATCCCTACAAAATCATATAGTCTGGCTATGCTCCATCTTCATCACACAAAGTATTTTATCATGCACAACCCGGATGACAAGCCAAGCAATTGTTTCATACTTTTGGTGTTCTCAAACTTTTTCAACTTTCACGCAATACATGAGTGTGGGCCATGGATATAACACTATAGGTGGAATAGAATATGGTGGCTATGGAGAAGACAAAAGAAGGAGAAAGTCTCACATCAACTAGGTGTATTAACGGGCTATGGAGATGCCCATCAATAGATATCAATGTGAGTGAGTAGTTATTGCCATGCAACGGATGCACTAGAGCTATAAGTGTATGAAAGCTAAAGAAGAAACTAAGTGGGTGTGCATCCAACTCGCTTGCTCACGAAGACCTAGGACAATTTGAGGAAGCCCATCATTGGAATATACAAGCCAAGTTCTATAATGAAAAATTCCCACTAGTATATGAAAGTGAAAAAATAGGAGACTCTCTATCATGGAGATCATGGTGCTACTTTGAAGCACAAGTGTGGAAAAATGATAGTAACATTGTCCCTTCTCTCTTTTCTCTCATTTTTCTTGGGGCTTCTTTTGGCCTCTTTTATTTTTTATAAAGTCCGGAGACTCATCCCAACGTGTGAGGAAATCATAGCTTCCATCATCCTTTCCTCACATGGGACAATGCTCTAATAATGACGATCATCACACTTTTATTTACTTACAACTCAAGAATTATAACTCGATACTAGAACAAAATATGACTATATGAATGCCTCCGGCGGTGTACCGGGATGTGCTATGATCAAGAGTGACATGTATATTAAAAAATATGAACGGTGGCCTTGCCGCAAATACTATGCCAACTACATGATCATGCAAAGCAATATGACAATGATGAAGCGTGTCATAATAAATGAAACGGTGGAAGTTGCATGGCAATATATCTCAGAATGGCTATGGAAATGCCATAATAGGTAGGTATGTTGGTTGTTTTGAGGAAGGTAAATGGTGGGTTTAATGCACCGGTGAGAATTGCACGTTACTAGAGAGGCTAGCAATGGTGGAAGGGTGAGAGTGTGTATAATCCATGGACTCAACATTAGTCATAAAGAACTCACATACTAATTGCAAAAATTTATTAGCTATCAAAACAAAGTATTACACGCATGCTCCAAAGGGGATATATTGGTAGGAAAAGACCATCGCTCGTCCCCGACCGCCACTCAGAAGGAAGACAATCAATAAATAAATCATGCTCCGACTTCATCACATAACGATTCACCATACGTGCATGCTACGGGAATCACAAACTTTAACACAAGTATTTCTACCAATCCACAATTACTCACTAGCATGACTCTAATATCATCATGTTTATATCTCAAAACAAATGCAAGGAATCAAACTTCTCATCTATTCAATGCTCGTTATATGAATTTTTTTATTATATCCCTCTTGGATGCCCATCACATTAGGACTAAATTCTAACCTAAGTAAATTACAATGCTGTTTAGAGACTCTCAAAATAATATAATTGAAGCATGAGAGTTCAACATTTTCTATAAATAAAGCCACCACCGTGCTCTAAAAATATATAAGTGAAGCACTAGAGCAAACTGCCTAGCTCAAAAGATATAAGCAAAGCACATGGAGTATTCTAATAAATTCACGATTCATGCGTGTCCCTCTCAAAAGATTTGTATAGCAAGGATGATTGTGGCAAACTAAAATGTAAAGACTCATATCATACAAGATGCTCCAAGCAAAACACATATCATGTGGTGAATAAAATATAGCTTCAAGTAAATTTATCGATGGATTGAAGACGAAAGAGGGGATGCCATCCAGGGCATCCCCAAGCTTAGATGCTTGGTTATCCTTGAATATTACCATGGGGTGACTTGGGCATCCCCAAACTTAGGCTCTTGCCACTCCTTATTCCATAGTCCATCAAATCTCTACCCAAAACTTGAAAACTTCACAACAGAAAACTCAACAGAAAACTCATGAGATTCGTTAGTATAAAAACCACCACTTTTGGTACTGTTGTGAACTCATTCTTTATTTATATTGGTGTAATATATATTGTATTCCAACTTCTCCATGGTTCATACCCCCCCAATACTACCAATAGATTCGTCAAAATAAGCAAACAACACATAGAAAACAGAATCTGTCAAAAACAGAACAAGCTATAGTCATCTGTAAACTTCATATACTTCTATAACTTCAAAAATTCTGAAAACTTAGGACAACATAGTAAATTCATATATAAATCTTGTGTAAAAAATTCAGATCAAAATCACATTTCTATGAATTTTTAAAATTCTGGCAATGAGCGCAAAATTTTGTTTTTTTCAGCAAGATCGAATCAACGATATACCAAAGTATCCCAAAGGTTTTACTTGGCTCAAACACTATTTAAAAACACCAAAACACAATTAATACAGAGGCAATAATGTGTATTTATTGAAGAACAGAACCAAACAAAAAAAAATAAAAAAAAATTGGGTTGCCTCCCAACAAGCGCTATTGTTTAACGCCCCTAGCTAGGCATAAAACATAGATCCAGGTGTTGTCATCTTTGGTATGCAATTCATAAGTAGCCCTCATAATAGATTCATATGGAAACTTAATTTTTTTTCTTGGAAAGTGTTCCATGCCCTTCCTTAACGGAAATTGAAATATAATGTTTCCTTCTTTCATATCAATAATTGCATCAATCGTTCTAAGAAAAGGTCTACCAAGAATAATATGACATGTAGGATTGCAATCTATATAAAGCACAATGATCTATGGGCACATAATTCATATTTGCAATAATAATAACATTATTAATCCTTCCCATAGTTTCTTAATAGTGGAATCCGCTAGATGCAAATTTAAAGAGTCAATTGCAAGAAACCACCACATTTGTGGCTAGGTTTGCAGGAAACTACCAACTCGTTAGTCTGTTGCAAAAAACACCGTAAAATCTCTTAACCCGTTGCAAAAAGCACTGAACAGCCGTTTAGACTTGTTTGATCTCTTTTCCGACAGGTGGGCCCTAAAAACGCTAACGTGGCATGATGGACAGGCAAACAACGCCGTTAGGAACAAAACGGTCAAGACGCCGCGCCGGTCGGTCCTGTCGGTGCTCGCCAGACAGATCCCCCCGCCCTATCTCTCTCTCTCTCTCTCTCGTCCCTCTCCTCTGTCTCCCCCTCTCTCTGGCTTTGATCGCCGCCGGTGAGAAGCCAGCTCGCAGCCGTCCGCCATGGTTTCGTGGAGCGACGACAGCGAGGAATCGGGCTACGAGTACTCTTCAGGCGGCTCCCCTATCAAGGTCAGTGATGTGTACTCGTAGCTAGGGTTCTTTGAGCTAGGGTTTCAACTTGGGGATTTTGTTTTTCCTGCTCGATTTGAACCCGTGAGATGGATTTTGTGTGTTTCTTTTATTGATGTAGATCCCAGCTACAATCGAGGACCCGAACTGTTGGAAATATGCCCTAGAGGCAATAATAAATTAGTTATTATTATATTTCCTTGTTCATGATAATCGTTTATTATTCATGCTATAATTGTATTGACCGGAAATAGCGATACATGTGTGGATACATAGACAACACCATGTCCCTAGTAAGCCTCTAGTTAACTAGCTCGTTGATCAATAGATGGTTACGGTTTCGACCATGGACATTGGATGTCATTGATAACGGATCACATCATTAGGAGAATGATGTGATGGACAAGACCCAATCCTAAGCCTAGCACAAAGATCGTAGTTCAGTATGCTAAAGCTTTTCTAATGTCAAGTATCTTTTCCTTAGACCATGAGATCGTGCAATTCCGGATACCGTAGGAGTGCTTTGGTGTATCAAACGTCACAACGTAATCGGGTGACTATAAAGGTGCACTACAGGTATCTCCGAAAGTGACCATTGGGTTGACACGGATCGAGGCTGGATTTGTCACTCCGTAAACGGAGAGGTATCTCTGGGCCCACTCGGTAGGACATCATCATAATGTGCACAATGTGACCAAGGGGTTGATCACGGATGATGTGTTACGGAACGAGTAAAGAGACTTGCCGTAACGAGATTGAACAAGGTATCGGTATACCGACGATCGAATCTCGGGCAAGTACAATACCGCTAGACAAAGGGAATTGTATACGGGATCGATTGAGTCCTTGACATCGTGGTTCATCCGATGAGATCATCGTGGAACATGTGGGAGCCAACATGGGTATCCAGATCCCGCTGTTGGTTATTGACCGGAGAACGTCTCGGTCATGTCGCTTGTCTCCGAACCCGTAGGGTCTACACATAAGGTTCGATGGCGCTAGGGTTATAAAGGAAGTTTGTATGTGGTTACCGAATGTTGTTGAGTCCGGATGAGATCCCGGACGTCACGAGGAGTTCGGAATGGTCCGGAGGTAAAGATTTATATATGGAAAGTTGTTGTTGGGTTAGGAAAAGTTCGGGTTTTTCGGTATTGTACCGGAAGCTTCGGAAGGTTCCGGAGGATTCGGAGGGGTCCGGAGGTCCGAAATTGTTCCACCACGTCCAATACAGTAGCATGGGCTGTAGGGGGCGCCCTAGCCATAATGGGCCAAGGGAACCAGCCCCCAAGGCCCATGCGCATGGGAGGGGGAAACCCTAAGGGGAGGGCCTCCACTTGACTTGGGAGGCACTCCTCCCCTCTGGCCGCCCCAAGTCCCATCTAGGGCTGGCCGCACCCCTTGGGGTGGAAACCCTAAAGGGGCGCAGCCCCTTTCCCTATATATACTTGAGGTTTTGGGCTGCCCAACACACGAGAGCCTCCTCTCCAGCGCAGCCCCGCCTCCTCCTCCTCCTCTCCCTTGGTGCTTGGCGAAGCCTGCGGGATTGCCACGCTCCTCCACCACCACCACGCCGTTGTGCTGCTGCTGGATGGAGTCTTCCTCAACCTCTCCCTCTCTCCTTGCTGGATCAAGGCGTGGGAGACGCCACGGGCTGTACGTGTGTTGAACGCGGAGGTGCCGTCCGCTCGCACTTGATCATCGGTGATCTGAATCACGACGCAATCGACTCCTTCAACCCCGTTCACATGAACGCTTCCGCTTAACGATCTACAAGGGTATGTAGATGCACTCTCCTTCCCTCGTTGCTAGTTTCTCCATAGATAGATCTTGGTGACACGAGGAAAATTTTGAATTTCTGCCACGTTCCCCAACAGTGGCATCATGAGCTAGGTCTATTGCGTAGATTCTTTGCACGAGTAGAACACAAAGTAGTTGTGGGCGTTGATTTTGTTCAATATGCTTACCGTTACTAGTCCAATCTTGTTTCGACGGTATTGTGGGATGAAGCGGCCGGACCGACCTTACACGCACTCTTACGTGAGACAGTTCCACCGATCGACATGCACTTGGTGCATAAGGTGGCTAGCGGTGCCGTCTCTCCCACTTTAGTCGGAACGGATTCGATGAAAAGGGTCCTTATGAAGGGTAAACAGCAATTGGCATATCACGTTGTGGTTTTGCGTAGGTAGGAAACGTTCTTGCTAGAAACCCAAAGCAGCCACGTAAAACATGCAAACAACAATTAGAGGACGTCTAACTTGTTTTTGCAGGTATGCTATGTGATGTGATATGGCCAAAAGAATGTGATGAATATATGTGATGTATGAGATTGATCATGTTCTTGTAATAGGATTCACGACTTGCATGTCGATGAGTATGACAACCGGCGGAGCCATAGGAGTTGTCTTTATTTATTGTATGACCTGCGTGTCATTAAACAACGCCATGTAATTACTTTACTTTATTGCTAACCGGTAGCCATAGTAGTAGAAGTAATAGTTGGCGAGACAACTTCATGAAGACACGATGATGGAGATCATGGTGTCATGCCGGTGACAATGATGATCATGGAGCCCTGAAGATGGAGATCAAAAGGAGCAATATGATATTGGCCATATCATGTCACTACTATATAATTGCATGTGATGTTTATTATGTTTATGCATCTTGTTTACTTAGAACGACGGTAGTAAATAAGATGATCCCTTACACAAATTTCAAGAAGTGTTCTCCCCTAACTGTGCACCGTTGCTACAGTTCGTCGCTTCTAAGCACCACGTGTTAATCGGGTGTGATGGATTCTTACGTTCACATACAACGGTGTAAGCAAGATTTACACACGCAGAAACACTTAGGGTTAACTTGACGAGCCTAGCATGTGAAGACATGGCCTCGGAACACGGAGACCGAAAGGTCGAGCATGAGTCGTATGGTAGATACGATCAACATGAAGATGTTCACCGATGATGACTAGTCCGTCTCACGTGTTGATCGGACACGGCCTAGTTGATTCGGATCATGTAATCACTTAGATAACCGGAGGATGTTTATCGAGTGGGAGTTCATAAGATGAACTTAATTATCCTGAACATAGTCAAAAGACCTTTTGCAAATTATGTCGTAAAGCTCGCGCTTTAGTTCCATTATTTAGATATGTTCCTAGAGAAAATATAGTTGAAAGTTGAAAGTAGCGATTATGCGGACAGTAGAAAGCTTATGTCCTTAATGCACCGCTCAGTGTGCTAAACCCCAAACGTCGTCTGTGGATGTTGCGAACATCGGACATACACGTCTTGATAACTACGTGATAGTTCACCTAAACGGTTTAGAGTTGAGGCACGAAAGACGTTTTCGAAACGTCGCGGAACATATAAGATGTTTCGAGGGCTGAAATTGGGATTACAGGCTCGTGCCCACGTCAAGAGGTATAAGACCTCCGACGATTTTCTTAGCCAGCAAACTAAGGGAGAAGATCTCAATCGTTGAGCTTGTACTCAGATTGTCTGGGTACAACAATCACTTGAATCGAGTGGGAGTTAATCTTCCAGATGAGATAGTGATGTTTCTCCAAAGTCATTACCACCAAGCTGCTAGAGCTTCGTGATGGACTATAACATATCAGGGATAGATATGATGATCCTTGAGGTATTCGCGTTGTTTGACATCGCGAAAGTAGAAATCAAGAAGGAGCATCAATTGTTGATGGTTGGTGAAACCACTAGTTTCAAGAAGGGCAAGGGCTAGAAGGACACTTCATGAAGCGGCAAATCAGTTGTTGCTCCAGTGAAGAAACCGAGGTTGAACCCAAACCCGAGACTAAGTGTTTCGAGATAAAGGAACAGCCTTTGGAGTAGAATTACCCTAGATACTTGGTAGATAAGAAGGCAGGCAAGGTCGATAGAAGTATATTGGATATACATTATGTTAATGTGTACTTTACTAGTACTCCTAGTAGCATTGTGGTATTAGATACGGTTCGGTTGCTAAGTGTTAGTAACTCGAAATAAAAGGCTACGGAATAAACGGAGACTGGCTAAAGGTGAGCTGACGATATGTGTTGGAAGTGTTTCCAAGTTTGATGTGATCAAACATCGCACGCTCCCTCTACCATCAAGATTAGTATTAAACCTGAATAATTGTCATTTGGTGTTTGCGTTGAGCATAGACATGATTGGATTATGTCTATTGCAATACGGTTATTCATTTAAGGAGAATAATGGTTACTCTATTTATGTGAATAATACCTTCAGTGGTCTTGCACCTAAATAAATGGTTTATTGAATCTCGATCGTAGTGATACACATTTACATGCCAAAAGTATAAGATAGTAATGATAGTACCACGTACTTGTGGCACTCCCATGTAGGTCATATTGGTATAAAACGCATGAAGAAGCTCCATGTTGATGGATCTTTGGACTCAATCGTTTTTGAAAAGTTTGAGACATGCGAACCATGTCTATTGGTGCATACGCATGAAGAAACTCCATGCAGATGGATCGTTTAGACTCACTTGATTTTGAATCACTTGAGATATGCAAATCATACCACATGGGCAAGATGACTGAAAAGCCTCGGTTTCAGTAAAATGGAACAAGATAGCAACTTGTTGGAAGAAACACATTTTGATGTGTGCAGTCCAATGAATCTTTGAGGCATGCAAATGAATATCGTTATGTTCTTACTTCACAGATGATTCGAGTAGATGTTGAGTATATTTACTTGATGAAACACAAGTCTGAATTATTGAATGGTTCAAGTAATTTCAGAGTGAAGTTTAAGATCTTCGTGACAAGAGGATAGAATGTCTATGATATGATCATAGAGATGAATATCTGAGTTACGAGTTTTGGCACACAATTAAGACATAGTGGAAATTGTTTCACAATTAATACCGTCTGGAATACCATAGTGTGATGGTGTGTCCGAACATCATAGTTGCACTCTATTGGATATGGTGCGTACAATGATGTCTCTTATCGAATTACCACTATCGTTCATGGGTTAGGCATTAGAGACAACCACACTCACTTTAATAGGGCACCACGTAATTCCGTTGATATGACACCGTATGAACTATGGTTTAGAGAAACCTAAGCTGTCATTTCTTAAAGGTTTGGGGCTGCGACGCTTATGTGGAAAAGTTTCAGGTTGATAAGCTCGAACCCAAAGCGGACAAAATGCATCTTCATAGGACACCCAAAACGGTTGGGTATACCTCCTAATTCAGATCCGAAAGCAATAGGGATTGTTTCTTGAATCGGGTCCTTTCTCGAGGAAAAGTTTGTCTCGAAAAGTTGAGTGGGAGGATGGTGGGGACTTGATGAAGTTATTGAACCGTCACTTCAACTAGTGTGTAGCAGGGCACGGAAGTTGTTCCGTGGCACCTACACCAATTGAAGTAGAAGCTTATGATAGTGATCATGAAGTTTGGATCAAGTCACCGACGTACCTCGAGGGTGACAAGGATGCGTACTACTCGAGTGGTACAGCAATCTGTCTTGAAGGTCATGTTGCTAGACAACAATGAACCCACGAGCTATGGAGAAGCGATGGTGGGCCCAAATTCCGACAAATGGTTAGAAACCATGAAATCCGAGGTAGGATCCATGTATCATAACAAAGCATGGACTTTGGTGGACTTGCCCGATGATCGGCAAGCCATTGAAATAAATGGGTCTTTAAGAAGAAGACGGACATGGACGGTAATGTCACCTTCTATGAAGCTCGACTTGTGGCAAAGAGTTTTTCACAAGTTCAAGGAGTTGACTACGATGATATTTTCTCATCCGTAGCGATGCTTAAGTTCGTCGGAATCATGTTAGCATAAGCTGCATTTATGAAATCTGGCAGATGGATGTCAAAATGAGTTTCCTTACCAGTTTTCGTAAGGAAAGGTTGTATGTGATACAATCGAAAAGTTTTGTCGATCCTAAGGATGCTAAAAGGTATGTTGGCTCAATGATCCTTTCTAAGGACCGGAGTAAGCATCTCGGAGTTGGAATGTGCGCTTTGATAAGATGATCAAAGATTTTGGGTTTATACAAAGTTTATGAGAAACTTGTATTTCCAAAGAAGTGAGTGGGAGCACTATAGAATTTCGATGAGTATATGTTGTTGACATATGGATGATCGAAATGATGTGGAATTTTCTCGAAAGCATATAGGGTTATTTGAAAGATGTTTTCAATAGAAAACCTGGATTAAGCTATTTGAACATTGAGCATCGAGATCTATAAGGATAGATCAAAATGCTTAATAATACTTTCAAATGAGCACATACCTTGACATGATCTTGAAGGTGTTCAAGATGGATCACCAAAGAAGGAGTTCTTGCCTGAGTTGTAAGGTATGAAGTTAAGAGTTAAAGCTCGACCACGGCAGAAAAGAGAGAAAGGGCGAAGGTCGTCCCTATGCTTTAGACATAGGCTCTATAGTATGCTATTTGTGTACCGCACCGAAGTGTGCCATGCCATGAGTCACTCAAGGGTACAAAGAATGATCCAGAATGGATCATTGGACAGTGGTCAAAATCGTCCTTGGAGTAAATAAGGACATGTTTCTCGATTATGGAGGTGATAATGAGTTCGGCGTAAAGGGTTACGTCGATGCAAGCTTTAACACCTATCCGAGTGACTCTGAGAAGCAAACCGGATACGTATAGTGGAGCAACCATTTGGAATAGCTCCAAGTGGAGCGTGAAAGCAGCATTTACAATATGACATAGAGAATTGCGAAGTACACACGGATCTGAAAGGTTCGGACCGTTGACTAAAACCTCTCTCACAAGCAAAACATGATCAAACCCCAGAACTCATTGAGACTTAATCACATGGTGATGTGAACTAGTTTAAGACACTAGTAAACTCTTTGGATGTTGGTCACATGGCGATGTGACTTATCAGTGTTAATCACATGGCGATGTGAACTAGATTATTGACTCTAGTGCAAGTGGGAGACTGTTGGAAATATGCCCTAGAGGCAATAATAAATTAGTTATTATTATATTTCCTTGTTCATGATAATCGTTTATTATTCATGCTATAATTGTATTGACCGGAAATAGCGATACATGTGTGGATACATAGACAACACCATGTCCCTAGTAAGCCTCTAGTTAACTAGCTCGTTGATCAATAGATGGTTACGGTTTCCGACCATGGACATTGGATGTCATTGATAACGGATCACATCATTAGGAGAATGATGTGATGGACAAGACCCAATCCTAAGCCTAGCACAAAGATCGTGTAGTTCAGTATGCTAAAGCTTTTCTAATGTCAAGTATCTTTTCCTTAGACCATGAGATCGTGCAATTCCGGATACCGTAGGAGTGCTTTGGGTGTATCAAACGTCACAACGTAATCGGGTGACTATAAAGGTGCACTACAGGTATCTCGAAAGTGACCATTGGGTTGACACGGATCGAGATCGGATTTGTCACTCCGTAAACGGAGAGGTATCTCTGGGCCCACTCGGTAGGACATCATCATAATGTGCACAATGTGACCAAGGGGTTGATCACGGGATGATGTGTTACGGAACGAGTAAAGAGACTTGCCGAACGAGATTGAACAAGGTATCGGTATACCGACGATCGAATCTCGGGCAAGTACAATACCGCTAGACAAAGGGAATTGTATACGGATCGATTGAGTCCTTGACATCGTGGTTCATCCGATGAGATCATCGTGGAACATGTAGGAGCCAACATGGGTATCCAGATCCGCTGTTGGTTATTGACGGAGAACGTCTCGGTCATGTCTCGCTTGTCTCCGAACCCGTAGGGTCTACACACTTAAGGTTCGATGACGCTAGGGTTATAAAGGAAGTTTGTATGTGGTTACCGAATGTTGTTGAGTCCGGATGAGATCCCGGACGTCACGAGGAGTTCGGAATGGTCCGGAGGTAAAGATTTATATATGGAAAGTTGTTGTTGGGTTAGGAAAAAGTTCGGGTTTTTCGGTATTGTACCGGAAGCTTCCGAAGGTTCCGGAGGATTCGGAGGGGTCCGGAGGTCCGGAAATTGTTCCACCACGTCCAATACAGTAGCATGGGCTGTAGGGGCGCCCTAGCCATAATGGGCCAAGGAACCAGCCCCCAAGGCCCATGCGCATGGGAGGGGGGAAACCCTAAGGGGAGGGCCTCCACTTGACTTGGGAGGCACTCCTCCCCTCTGGCCGCCCCAAGTCCCATCTAGGGCTGGCCGCACCCCTTGGGGTGGGAAACCCTAAAGGGGCGCAGCCCCTTTCCCTATATATACTTGAGGTTTTGGGCTGCCCAACACACGAGAGCCTCCTCTCCGGCGCAGCCTGCCTCTCCTCCTCCTCCTCTCCCTTGGTGCTTGGCGAAGCCTGCGGGATTGCCACGCCTCCACCACCACCACGCCTGTTGTGCGCCTGCTGGATGGAGTCTTCCTCAACCTCTCCCTCTCTCCTTGCTGGATCAAGGCGTGGGAGACGTCACCGGGCTGTACGTGTGTTGAACGCGGAGGTGCCGTCCGTTCGGCACTTGATCATCGGTGATCTGAATCACGACGAGTACGACTCCTTCAACCCCGTTCACATGAACGCTTCCGCTTAACGATCTACAAGGGTATGTAGATGCACTCTCCTTCCCCTCGTTGCTAGTTTCTCCATAGATAGATCTTGGTGACACGTAGGAAAATTTTGAATTTCTGCTACGTTCCCCAACACGAACTACTCTGTGTTGACGATGAGGTGATGGTGATGTGCGAGCATGGCCAGCCGGCGAAGAGGCATGTTTGCTTCGAAGGGATTAGCACTGGGAGGAGGTTCATTGCCTGTGGACTTGATGTGAGTGCTAGCAAAAATCTGTAGTTTGCTTATTTTGTGAAGAAACTATAAATTATTCATATGCATTGTTCATTGTTCATGTTCACTGTTCACCTAGTAGTTTAGTTAAAGGTACTGTCATGTACCATACCGTAGTTACTGAGTGAAGTAAATGAATTGTTCATACATATAAATGAACAACACCACAATGATATAAATGAAGTAAATGAATTAAATTGTCTTGTTAAAAATTAAGTACATGGATATAAAATTAAGGTATCCATAGTGACTAAGTGAAATAAATTGTCTTTGTTAAAAAGTATCATAGTGCATTGTTCATAGATATAAATGAAGTAAATGAATTGAATTGAATTGAATTGTGCTGTTAAAAATTAAGGTATAAATGAAGTAAATTCAGTGTAGTATGTTGTTAAAAATTCAGATATAAATTCAGAATTGAGCTGAATTGTGCATGTGCAGTATACTATAGTTGTTTTGAATTGGACTGAATAGAAGTGAATTGAAAAGGAAGTAAATGCATTTGTACTTGTTGTTTTGCAGGAAGCAAGCAATTGTGGTGTTGTTCAGTGTGTAGATGAGGAGTGGCCAGAGCATCTGCAGAATGCTCTTCACAAACTATGGCTTTTGTATGAGGATTGCCAACATGCTAATAGGATGGCATGTCTGGAACATTCATCACTTGTCCACAATCTCACATCACAGAAGAACAAGCTACAGGAGACTTATGAGAAGCTTGTTGAGGATGTGAACAACCTACTTGAAACCCAGGACAATATTCCCAAGGAAAATGAAGTCCAACAAGGTGAACATGAGGAGATCACTCCTCCTTTGGAAAACAATATTTCAGCTTTGAAGGAACAGTTGGGTGCAATGGATGCTGAGGACAAAGAACTGAAGCAAAAGGTTGACCAGTTGAAGAGCATTCAGGTTACCCAACGTAATGTGATTAGGAATCTGAAGTTTGCTCATTTGAAGGAGAAGGAAAAGTTGAGCACTGAGAGGAGGAATTTGGAGTTTCACATTGCTGATCTTGTCAAAGCTAGTGACAAGAACAAGAGAAAGCTGAAGGACATCAAGGATATTTGTGATGAAGAGTGATTTGTAATCTGACCATGTGGGTCATTATCTTAAGTTTCAATCATTGAATTATGGCTTGTAATGTGTGAACTAGTGGCAGTTTGTAGTATTTGAAGTAGGGTGTAGCCTTGAACTATGGTGTCATGATGTTAACTCTGTTGTTAAGTATGATGTTAACTATGGTGTCATGATGTTAACTATGTTGTTGACTAGAGTTGTTAAGTATGATGTTAACTATGGTGTCATGATGTTAACTATGTTAGTGACTAGAGTTGTTAAGTATGATGTTAACTATGTTAGTGGCTAGAGTTGTTAAGTATGATGTTAACTATGTTAGTGACTAGAGTTGTTAAGTATGATGTTAACTATGTCATTGATGTTAACTATGGCACCCTAAATGATGGAATGAGGATATGTTGGATACCGTCGACGTCGAGGCACCCTAGATGATCAAATTAGGTTATCTTGGATACCGTCGACGTCGAGGCACCCAAGATGATCAAATTAGGTTATCTTGGATACTGTCGACGCGGAGGCACCCTAGATGATCAAATTAGGTTATCTTGGATGCCGTCGATGCCGAGGCACCCTAGATGATCAAATTAGGTTATCTTGGATGCCGTCGACGCCGAGGCACCCTAGATGATCAAATTAGGTTATCTTGGATGCCGTCGATGCCGAGGCACCCTAGATGATCAAATTAGGTTATCTTGGATGCCCGACGCCGAGGCACCCTAGATGATCAAATTAGGTTATCTTGGATGCCGTCGACGCCGAGGCACCCTAGATGATCAAATTAGGTTATCTTGGATACCGTCGACGCCGAGGCATCCTAGATGATCAAATTAGGTTATCTTGGATGTCGTCGACGCAGAGGCACCCTAGATGATCAAATTAGGTTATCTTGGATACCGTCGACGCCGAGGCATCCTAGATGATCAAATTAGGTTATCTTGGATGCTGTCGACGCAGAGGCATCCTAGATGATCAAATTAGGTTATCTTGGATGCCGTCGACGTAGAGGCACCCTAGATGATCAAATTAGGTTATCTTGGATCACAGTAGTAGCCACATTCATCACACTTATTAGCAAACAATAAGAAAATTAGGAGCCACAACTAACTAGGAAGTACTCAACCAAAATAAAGATGTTTTGAACATCATCAGCTAACCAGAAGCAACACCAAGTTTTCATCACAGCCCAACAAGTCCACTAGGTACCTTACATGTAAGTACTCATGACAACCAGAATAAAGATGTTTAGAACATCAACAGCTAACCAGAAGCAACACAAGTTTTCATCACATCCCAACAAGTCCACTAGGTACCTTACATGAAAGGTGTCATCACAACCAAAATGTAGATGTTTTGAATATCATCAACTCACCACAAATTAACACAAATTCACCTGCTCCCTTAAGAACAGTTGAACCACTTAGACATCATAAAGGATGGCTTCCTCACTCTTCCACTACCTGCAACTCTTGGGGGGATGAACTTGTTTCTTCCTCTTGGCCCAGCAGCAGTAGAGGAACTTGGACCAGCACCAGCAGTAGAAGAACTTGGACCAGCACCAGCAGTAGAAGTTGCAGTCCTTGTAGTTTTAGCTTTCTTTGTTGCCCTTGTAGTAGGAGGAGCAGCAGCTGCAGCAGGAGCGGAAGGAGCTCTCCTTGGTGCACTAGGAGCTGAAGGAGCTCTCCTTGCTACCCTTGGAGCCCTTGGAGCTGGTGGAGCTGGAGCTGCAGTTTGAGCAGCAGCAGGAGCAGAAGGATCACTTCTCCTTGGTGGCATGGGAGCAGGAGCAGATACAGTTCTCGGTGTATCATCTCTCCTGTTGTCCTGAAATTATAGCATACAAATGTTAGAAACTGGTATGTGAAATTGTACAAAAACCTACAACAATAGTTACCTGGTGCTGGTTCATTCTCATAGCTAGGGCTGGTTTAAGAGCCTGCTTGCAACTAGTGTATCTATGCCCAGTCCTATTGCAATTGCTACAAGTGATAGTTGCCATCCTAGATGTATCCTTTGGAGCTGGCTTTTCAAACTTGCTCTTTCTCCTCTTTGTCTCTTTATTTCCTGGCTTTTCTTTGAACACTGGTGGTTCAATGTCAGGGGTTCTAGTCTTTGGCCACAAATCAGGCCCAGGCACAGGGAAAACTATTGGACTATAAGCTGCCTTATACATTGGTTTCTTGAAGAAATCATGAACAAAATCTTCTGGCTGTAGTTTTGCCTTGTTGATTGCAGAAACACCATGATTGCAAGGTACTCCACACATGTCCCACTTCCTACAACCACATGTATGTAGAAACAATTCAGTTAATGTTTCACTTAAAGATTTAACTAAAGTTTCAGTTAAAAATACAGTTTAGGTTAAAATTACAGTTTCAGTTAAAATTATAGTTAAAAGGTAAAGATTCAGTTATATATTCAGTTAGTACAAACAATTCAGTTAATGATTAACTTAAAGATTTCACTAAAGTTTCAGCTAAAAATACAGTTTCAGTTAAAAATACAGTTTCAGTTAAAAATTCAGTTAGACTAAACTATTCAGTTAAAGTTTTAGTCCAAAATACAGTTAAAGTAATTTGTTCACTTAACAATTTAGTACAGGATTCAGTTATAAATTCAGTAACATTTTCATTTAAATATTCAGTTGTAAATTCAGTAATTGAGTAGGTTGAAATTGAGTTTAACATTCAGTAATTTCATGTAATTGAGTAGGTTCAAATTGAGTTTAACATTCAGTAATTTCAGTTAATGTTTAGGTGCCTACTACATACACTTAGAACCCTAGAACCACATAGACACTTCACTTACATGTCTAACCACATAAAAAACCTACAACAATAATCCTATAACACTAGAATCACAAACACTTAGAACCCTAACCCTAGAACCCTAACCCTAGAAACCAAATCGGGGTACGGAAAGAGAAAACTTATGAGACACCGCCGAAGGAGGATGCATACTAATGGCTCCCCTCTGGATCTTCCTTCACGGCCTTGGCGAATGCCCTCGCCGCCGCGTACTCAACACAGTAATACGGCGACGGCGGCTGTGGAAGAGGCGGAGCCTGAGATGGGTTTGAACTGCCGCAAACCTCTGTTGGGTCTGCAGGAGCACCACTGCCACCAGATGCATCGCCAGCACCACCGCCACCGCCATCATCACCGCCACGGGAGGTGGCCATCACCGGCGCAGCAAGGGCGAGAGAGAGAGAGGGCGGGGGGGGGGGGACTGTCGACAAGGACCGACCGTGTGGCGTCTTGACCGCTTTTGTTCCTAACGGCGCTGTTTGCTGTCCGTCATGCCACGTCAGCGTTTTCGGGGCCCGCCTGTCGAAAAAGGGATCAAACGAGGCTAAACGGCTATTCAGTGCTTTTTGCAACGGGTTAAGAGATTTTACGGTGTTTTTTGCAATAATTAACGAGTTGGTAGTTTCCTGCAAACCTAGCCACAAATGTGGTGGTTTCTTGCAATTGACTCAAATTTAAAGACCAATCATCAAATTTACGGAAACCTAGCACATCACATAAAGTTTTTGGAATCGTGGAGACACTAGCACCCAAATGACATAAAGCATGGCACTCATAATCTTTAATTTTAATCTTAATAGTAGGTTCCCACTCATCATAAAGCTTTCTAGGGATCAAAACTTCCAACTCAAGTTTTTCTTCAAAATATTTCATCATAGCATCAACGACATGTTTAGTAAAAGCTTTATTTTGATTATAAGCATGAGGAGAATTCAACATGGATTGCAACAAGGAAATACAATCTATCAAAGAAAATTTATCATAATAAAGTCCTTGAAATCCAAAAGAGTTGGTTCATCGCTACTTAAAGTTTTGACCTCTCCAATCCCACTTTTATCAATTTTTGCATTAAGATCGTTAAACTTCAAATCATTGGGATGCCTTCTAGCTAAAGTTGACTCATCTCCAGTCCCATCTTTATCAAGATTTATATTGGAAAACTCAATAGGAGTCACACCAATCACTTTAAGATCTTCATCATTATTCTTAGAAAAACTCGAAGAACACGCTTTTACAAACCAATCTTGCTTAGCATGCATCCTAGCGGTTCTTTATTTACACTCATCAATAGAAATTTTAATAGCTTACAGAGATTCATTAATATCATGCTTGGGTGTCATAGATCTAATTATTAAAGAATCAATCTCAAGAGAAATTCTATCAACGTTCCTAGCCAAATCATCAATATTGAGCAATTTTTCTTCAACCATAGCATTGAGAAATTCTATCAACGTTCCTAGCCAAATCTCAAGATAGACATTATAAAGATAAAGAGCAACCTGAGGTAACCCAATCTCCATTTTTTTGTAGCTTTCTATTATTAAACCAAACTAGTGATAAAACAAGAAACTAAAAGATTCAATTGCAAGATCTAAAGATATACCTTCAAGCACTCACCTCCCCGACAATGGCGCCAGAAAAGAGCTTGATGTCTACTAAGCAACTTTATTCTTGTAGACACGTGTTGGGCCTCCAAGCGCAGAGTTTTGTAGGATAGTAGCAATTTTCCATCAAGTGGATGACCTAAGATTTATAAATCCGTGGGAGGCATAGGATGAAGATGGTCTCTCTCAAACAACCCTGCAACCAAATAATAAAAATTCTCTTGTGTCCCCAACACACCAAATACAATGGTAATTTGTATAGGTGCACTAGTTCGGCAAAGAGATGGTGATACAAGTGTAATATGGGTAGTAGATATTGATTTTTGTAATAAGAACAATAAAAAACAGCAAGGTAGTGATACGTCTCCATCATATCTACTTTTCCAAACACTTTTGCCCTTGTTTTCGACTCTAACTTGTATGATTTGAATGGAACTAACCCGGACTGACGCTGTTTTCAGCAGAATTGCCATGGTGTTGTTTTATGTGCAAAAAATAAAAGTTCTCGGAATGACCTGAAACTCCACGGAACACCTTAGAAAAAATAATAAAAAATCATCGCCAAAGATGAAGACCAGGGGGCCCACACCCTGCTCACGAGGGTGGGGGGTGATGAAGCCATGTACCTAGGGTAGGGTCATGGACCTGTCCAAGATACCCTCCCCAAGGACATCTCTTGAAGAAACCACCTTTCAGTCGACCTGGAAGGATTCCACTCGACGGACCTGAAGACACTCGACCATAAAGCCAACCACTCGACCGCCGGAGATCTCTGATCGATCAAGACGCATAAGCGGTCGGTCATTAAGTGGCTTTATGGTCATCATAGCACTTTATGTGGGACGTTACAGTAACTCCCTATCTTAATGTACCTTAATCCTGCATAATCGAGGGCTGGAGGGTCAGGAAAACTCTATATAAGCCACCCCCTCCTCAGTGTAAAGGGTTCGCACCCCTGTAACTCATACGCACATAATACAGTCGACCGCCTCTGGGCTCCGAGACGTAGGGCTGTTACTTCCTCTGAGAAGGGCCTGAACTCGTAAACATCTTACGTATACAACTACTCCGTAGCTAGGATCTTGCCTCTCCATTCCTACCCCCATTCTACTGTCAGACTTAGAACCACGACAGTTGGCGCCCACCGTGGGGCAGGTGTCTTAGCAACTTGTTGGAGAAGTTGCAGTTTTTTCCGATCTCCTTCATCATGGTTTCAGGTGGAGTTTTGGTTGAGGGCCGCGAGATCCGTCTCGGCGCTCTCACGTTCATCGCCGACGACTCCGCTTGGCTGCAGGAGGCTCCACTCGACGTCGACGCACTCCCTGTCCGCGGGGCAATGCACTTTCGCGCGTGCGTCCATGGCGTCCTCCTGCGGCAACCGTCGACCCAATATCGGTCGGCTCCCGTGCCGTCCTCCCTCCCAGTCTCTCACCGACGCAAGCGCTCCGGTCGGTCGAGGCTTCAGCGGTGGGTGAGGCATGCAGTGGCCCGCCAGTCGGCCACTCCCCAAGTCGCGACAATCGAGCCCGACGAATCTCTCTATGGCCTGTTCGATCTGTCGACTGGCTCCGCAGAGACTGCATCCGAGTGCGACAACAGTGATCCGGTGGCGGAGGTTCTGATGGTCGACGGACCATGCAGTCCTCCTGGTTTCCCCCGCGCCGACGGAGGCATTGGCGGAGGCGATCCGGCGCAGGTTCACGAAGAGTATCAACCTGAGCCCCTCACTTCACTGCAGAGGGAGGAGCTTCGCTGCCGGAACATGGATGCGCTTCACACTCCTATCGTTGGAGAAACCCCCGAGGCCCGTGCCTTAGAAGACGCGCGTTTGGCCAACTTGGCTGAGCGCACTCGACTGGAAAATCTCCAGCGAGTGCTCGACGAACGAGCGCAACAACGGGTCCCGTCGTCCAGTCGACGTCAACTCTTTCCACAACCGACTTAGGTATACCGAACTCCAATTCAGAATCTAGCAGCTGCAGCCCGTATAGCAGAGTCCATTCAGCCTTCCCAGTCAGAGGCTGTCAGAGGCTTGCTACAGATCAGATATTTACTCCGGGCAGCAGGAGATCAAAATTCAGCTGTATCGCAGTCACGGAATGGGATTCACAGCAGATCCGTCGCTGCGAATACAGTCTAGTCGGCTCATAGCCCAAGATCGCCCCCGAGGCGTGAGGGACGTGGAGGCCGGCGTGATCAGTATGAGGATCGATTCGATCGTGATGATCGACGTCGAGTGCCCACTCCTCCCACAAGGGGTGGGTCATACGCGCCTCGATAGCAGGATGACAGACCCCATCACAGTGTTGGGAGAAGGATTCCAGTCGACCCCAGGGAACCAGGCTTTGATGCGAGATCCATTATCGTTCAAGGTTTGGTCGACAGGAACAGAGCTCACCGAGAAGGCCATGACAGAGATGTGCCCACCAGCAGTAGAGTACACATCTAAGGACCAGAGTGTTTTAGCAGAGCCATCAGGGCCGCGATGATTCCTCCCAACTTCAGGTTGGCGACTGGAGTTAGTAAGTTCACTGGTGAGTCCAAGCCGGATACTTGGCTTGAGGACTACCGAGTGGCTGTTCAGATTGGCGGCGACAACGATGAAGTGGCCATGAAACACCTGCCTCTTATGTTGGAGGGCTCAGCCAGAGCATGGTTGAATCAGTTAGCACCCAGCAGCATTTACACTTGGGGAGATCTTGCCCGAGTGTTTGTCAGGACATTTGAAGGAACTTGCAAGCGGCCAGCAGGGTTGACAGAGTTGCAGTCGTGTGTGCAGAAGTCGAATGAAACTCTGAGGGATTACATCCAGAGATGGATCACATTGCATTACACGGTAGAGAATGTATCTGATCATCAGGCAGTCTGTGCCTTCAAGGAAGGCGTTAAGAATAGAGAGTTAAGTTTGAAATTCGGTTGGACCGGAGACATGACCGTGATTCGAATGATGGAGATTGCCACCAAGTACGCCAATGGTGAAGAAGAGGATCGGCTCCGGAGTGGCAAGTACAAGTCAGCCGCTAATGAAACCGGGGGAGGGAACTCCAGTCGGAAGCAGAAGCGGAAAGCCGAGCCAGCTGCTCCTGGAGAAGCCTTGGCCGTGACTCCAAGAAAGTTCAAGGGGAAATCCAAGGGGCCTTGGAACCCCAAGAAGGTGAAATACCAAGATGGAAATGATGTATTGGACTTGCCATGTCACATTCACACGAAGAAAGATGAAGAGGGTAAACTCATTTACCCAAAGCATACCACTCGACGATGTCGGCTCTTGATTCAGCAGCCCAGGAAGCAACCCAAGGATAAGGAGAAGGAGTCGGACAAAGTTGAGGACAAGGAAGATAGTGACGGTGGATACCCCCAGGTCAATTCCACCCTGATGATTTTTGCTGACGTTGAAAGCAAAAGTCGATTGAAAGTTATCAACCGAGAAGTGAATATGGTCGCTCCGGCGACACCCAGTTATCTGAAATGGTCATAGACCGCCATCACGTTCGACCAGTCTGATCACCCGACACACATAGCCACCCCTGGGAGGCAAGCGTTGGTGGTCGACCCAGTCGTCGAAGGCACTCGACTAACTAAAGTTTTGATGGATGGTGGCGAGGGCTTTGAACATACCGTATCAGAGACATTGAAAGGGATGGGCATTCCGATGTCGGACTCAGACCAAAGAACATGAGCTTCCATGGAGTCATTCTGGAAAGAACGCTGAGTCACTCGCCAAATTGCTCTCGATGTGGTTTTGGTGATTCCAAGAATTTTCAGAAGAAAAGTTGACCTTTGAGGTCGTGGATTTCAGAGCGCTTATCACGCTATTATGGGGAGGCCGGCGATGCACGTTTCATGGCTCGACCATGTTATGTATACCTCAAACGAAGATGCCAGCCCCAAAGGTGTGATCACCATCACGGCAATCGGAAGAAAGCGAAGAGTGTTTTAGAAAGGCTCTAAGATCGCTGATGCTCAGATGGCAGTGGTAGAGCTGCAAGAATACCAGAAAACTGCAGACCCGAGTGATTTGTTGCGAGCCAAGAAGCCCGCCACGGAGTCAACATTTCAGTCGTCCGGTGAGACGATACCGATTCACATTCACCCGACCGATCCCAATGCTGCTCCGACTCATATCTCAACAACACTCGACTCCAAATAGGAAGAAGCGCTCATCCAGTTCTCCATGAGAACTGGGACATCTTCGCATGGAAGCCTGCTGACATGCCGGGTGTTCCCAGGGGGCTGGCTGAGCATCGTCTACGAGTCGACTCAAAAGTTAAACCTGTCAAAGAGCATCTTCAACGGTCCGCCGTCCAGAAGAGAAAGGCCATTGGCGAGGAGGTGGCTCGGCTCTTAGCAGCAGAGTTTATCCGAGAGATTTACCACTCCGAGTGGCTCGCCAATGTTGTCATGGTCCCTAAGAAGGACAAATCACTTCGCATGTGCATCGACTTCAAACATATCAATCGAGCCTGCCCGAAAGATCATTTTCCTCTCCCCCGCATCGACCAAATAGTCGACTCGACTGCGGGATGTGAGCGGTTGTCTTTCTTAGACGCCTATTCCGGTTACCATAAGATCCGTCTGTATGGACCCGACGAGATCAAAACAGCTTTCGTCACTCCATTCGGGTGCTTCTGTTATGTCACCATGCCATTCGGCCTCAAGAATGCTGGAGCCACATTCATGAGGATGATTCAGAAGTGTTTGCTCACTCAAATCAGTCGGAATGTGGAAGCATACATGGATGATATTGTGGTCAAGTCACGGAAGGGTTCCGACCTGTTGACTGACCTTGCTGAAACATTTGCCAATCTCAGGAGGGATGATATCAAGCTTAATCCATCAAAGTGCACATTCAGAGTTCCTGGCGGAAAGTTACTCAGTTTTCTCGTTTCCGAACGAGGAATCGACGCCAACCCAGAAAAAGTTGGCACTATACTCCGAATGAAACGCCCTATGCGTGTGCACGATGTCCAGAAGCTTACTTGATGCTTGGCCGCTTTAAGTCGATTCATCTCTTGTCTCGGTGAAAAGGCATTGCCTCTTTACCGACTGATGAAGAAGTCAGACAAGTTCGAGTGGACTCCCGAAGCTGATGTAGCGTTTGCAGAGCTAAAAGCTCTGCTCTCCACCCAGCCGGTGCTTGCTGCCCCAATCAGCAAAGAGCCTTTGCTGCTTTACATTGCAGCCACAGGACAAGTCGTCAGTACAATACTTACGGTCGAGCGGGAAGAAGAAGGAAAAGCCTTCAAAGTTCAGCGCCCAGTATATTATCTTTCTGAAGTATTGACCCCATCAAAGCAAAGATACCCTCATTATCAGAAGCTTGTTTATGGGATTTATATGACCACAAAGAAGGTTGCTCATTACTTCTCGACCATTCCATTACGATCGTCGCCGACGCCCATTGTCGAGATTCTGCTGTGAGATGCAAGCTGGTCGAGTGGCGAAATGGGCGATTGAACTCCTTCCCCTTGATATCGAGTTTGAGCCAAAGAAAGCCATCAAGTCTCAAGCAGTAGCAGATTTCATCGCCGAGTGGATTGAACAACAATTGCCGACTCAAGTTCACTCGGAGCACTGGACCATGTTCTTTGATGGTTCCAAGATGCTGAATGGTTCGGTCTTTGGGGTAGTGTTGGTTTCCCCGAGGAGATAAGCTCGGATATGTGCTCCAGATTCACTTTGATTCTTCCAACAATGAAGCGAATCTGAAGCAAATTGTTGTATGGGTTGTGTATGGCCATTTCACTTTCGGCGTCCGTCGCCTCATGGTCTATGGCGACTCAAATCTAGTGGTTAATCGGTGATGAAGGAGTGGGATGTCGAAGTCCAGCCATGACTGGTTATTGCAATGCAAATGAGGAAGCTAGAGAAGAAGTTCGAGGGGTTAGAGCTTCATCATGTACCCGATTGAAAAATCAAGCTGGCGATGATTTGGCGAAAATAGGGTCCAAGAGGAAGCCATTCCCAGTGATGTGTTTTGGAGCACATCCACACACCGTCAATTCAAGAGGATCCTTTCACCGAAGAAGCCCCACAGCCAAAAAGTGCCACTCATCCGACTGAAGTTGAGGTCCCAACTGTGGTCGACCTGATCATGGAAGTCGTGGTCATCACTCCCGACTGGAGAGTGCCGTACATCGCGTATATCCTAAGGAAAGAGCTCCCAGTGAACGAAGAAGAGGCTCGACAGATCGTCCGCCGATCCAAGGCCTTTACTGTGATCAAGGGACAGTTGTACAGAGAAAGCGCGACTTGAGTCGGCCAGAAATGCATAACACCAGAAGAAGGTCAAATAATTCTTGATGATATCCACTCGGGGACCTGTGGTCATCATGCGTCCTCTCGGACCATTGTGGCTAAAGCATACCGAGCGGGATTTTACTGGCCAAAAGCAAATGAAATGGCAAAGGAAATAGTCGACAAGTGTGAATGATGGCAGTTCTATTCCAATATGTCACACAAACCTGCCTCTCAGCCTTGAAGACCATTCCACTCGTCTGGCCCTTTCGCTGTTTGGGGATTGGATATGATTGGACCACTAAGAACTGGCAGAAGCGGCTTCACTCACTTTCTAGTGGCAGTCGACAAGTTTACTAAGTGGATTGAAGCTAAGCCTATCAAGAATCTCTATGCGTGCACTGCTATCAGTTTCATCAGAGAGTTGATATTCAGATATGGAGTTCCGCATAGCATCATCACTGACAATGGGTCAAACTTCGATTCCGAAAAATTCAAAGCCTTTTGCGCCTCTCAAGGCACGTGAGTCGACTATGCTTCAGTTGCCCACCCCCAGTCGAATGGACAAGCGAGCGAGCAAGCGGTCTAATTCTCAAAGGATCTGAAACCCCGGTGATGCGCGATCTCAAGCATGCAGCAGGAGCGTGGGTCGATGAACTTCCATCAGTTCTTTGGGGATTGAGGACCACTCCTAATCGGTCGACTGGGAGAACTCCATTCTTTCTGGTCTATGGAGCTGAAGCAGTTCGCCGAAAGTGACTTGCTTCGCAATGCACCTCGAGTCGAACTCTACTCTGAAGATGAAGCGGAGCAAGCCCGACAAGATGCAGTCGACCTCCTAGAAGAGGAGAGAGAGATGGCCCTGATCCGCTCGACCATCTATCAGCAGGACTTGCGTCGATTCCATGCTAGAAATGTGAAGAGCCGAACCTTTCAAGAAGGAGACTTGGTCCTCCGAGTGGATCAACAGAAATCACACAAGCTCGCTCCCACTTGGGAAGGTCCCTTCATCATCACCAGAGTTCTCCACGATGGAGCATACCATCTTTACAACGTCGATCGCCAGATTGATGAGCCTCGAGCTTGGAATGCGGAGCTGCTTCGCCCCTTTTATACTTAAATACTCACTCGGATGAGATGTAATAAAAGTACTTCTGTAGTATGTTTATCGAAGACAAGAATGTTATAATTTTCCCAGTGATTGCTATTACTTTTTTTTACATAAGAAATTTCCCCCAGTGGTTGGCTTAGCTGCGAACCCGATTCGCCTAAGTTTGTAAAAAAAAAATCCCTACCGAGTGGAGAGCCAGCCTCCCCCTCGGGGGCTTAGCTACGAATCCGTTTTGCCTAAGTACTTGAAAATCCTACCGAGTGGTGAGCTAGCCTCCCACTCGGGGGCTTAGTTGCAGTCCAGGTACTCGCCTAAGTGTTTAAAATCCTACCGAGTGGTGAGCCAGCCTCCCACTCGGGGGCTTAGCTGCAGTCCAGTACTCGCCTAAGTATCTGAAAATCCTACCGAGTGGAGAGCAAACCTCCCACTCGGGGGCTTAGCTGCAGTCCAGTACTCGCCTAAGTATCTGAAAATCCTACCGAGTGGAGATCAACCCTACCACTCGGAGGCTTAGCTGCAGTCCAGTACTCGCCTAAGTATGAAATCCATTCTGATCCGCAAGGACGACGAGGTGCAGGTCGACTGTTACCTTCTCCTTCGGAGCTGCGCCACAAGTACAACGTGCGCTCCATCCCGATCCACAGGGATGACGAGGTGCAGGTCGACTGTTACCTTCTCCTTCGGAGCCACGCCACAAGTGCAACGTGCGCTCCATTCCGATCCATAAGGACGACGAGGTGCAGGTCGACTGTTACCTTTTCCTTCGGAGCTGCGCCACAAGTACAATCCGTGCTCCATCCCTACCTGCAAGAACAATGAAGTGTAGGTCGACTGGATTTTTCACCTCAGAGCTGCATCTCAAGCACTGAAGTATATTCCGAGTGAAGAACAAAGTTCGCTCGAAGGTGAATGGAAGCATATTCAATGATAAGCCAAGTTCAGACATCCTACAGATTCAGAAGTACTCAGGCGTTACAAGACCACTCGGCATTTCGAGGCAAATTTAAGACGAAGCATAGAAGTTTTTTACTCCTCAGGTGGAGGACTGGAAGGCGCGACAAACTGGTCCAGGTCAATCCCGTCAGTGATCCGGGTGGCAGCAACAATGAAGGTCTCCATGAAAGATTGGAAGTCGTACTTCTTGGTATTGGCAACTTTGATGGACGCCAGCTTTTCCTCTCGCGCCTCCTTGCAGTGAACACGGACCACGGACAGAGCAACATCGGCACCACACCTGCAGAAGACTTTTTCCATTCTTGCACTCGACTTGGAACGTCATTCAGTCGAGTCATTAAAGACTCGAGGTCATTTTGAAGCGTCTCGCCTGGCCAGAGTGTCGAGTCGATTCGCGACACCGCAACCTTCAGTCGAGCAAGGTAGTCCACCACAACAGCGACACGATACTCCAGTCGGAGCACATTCATAGCGTCTTCATCCTTCACGGGAGAGTTAATGGGTCCAAGCTGGTCTCCACTCGACTAGTCTCCTCCTCAAAGTTCTGGCAGAATTCTGTAAACGGAACTCGAGTTCAAGCTAATGGTTCTATGATGAGTCGGTGATAACAAATTAGTCGGATAAGAGGAATTATCTTCAAGCATGAGGAATAACTTCTTGGCGAGCCCTCCCAGATAAGCCTCCAGATCGTTCCTCTTCCCTTGATTCGCCAGCCTTGTCACTCAGAGCTATCTTATCATTCTTCAGTCGGCTAACCTCCTTGTTGGCCGTGTCGAGAACAGCTTTCAGATTGGCGTTCTCTTCTTCAAGTTTACCGACTGAAGCCAGTTTTTCTTCCGTGAGCTTTGTTTTGTCCAAAGCCGTTTTCTACGCCTCGGCAAGGTCATGATCCTTCTTCTTCAGAGCCTCCTCCATTTTTTCTGCAAAATGACAGTGAGATCAGAATTAGGAAGGGGCGGAAAGACAAAGACAGTCGTCAAGTTCTCACCAGCCATACCTTTTGCTTCGTCTCTCGCCTTCTGCAAGTTCTCCTGAGCAAGCTTCAAGTCAAGGTTGAGCTGGATCTGTTTGTTTTCCAATTCAGTATAGCGAGCCACAAGCTCGCAGGATTTCTGCGAAGAGTCAATCGACAGACATCAAAGATAGGTTGCTTCCGAGTGACTAAGAAGAATCGTAGTGTTCCTAAGACTACAGCCGAATCAAAATATTCGACAGTAGTCTCGGGGACTACACCCAGTGGGTGCACTCAGCGTGCCCCCACTGGTTCTACCGTCTCGGTTCGATCAGTCGACCGAAGAAAAAAAAAGTTCTTCAGACTACGGTCGACTGCCAGCAGTCCACCATAGTCTCGGGGACTACACCCAGTGGGTGCACTCAGAGTGCCCCCACCGGTTTCAAGATTCCATTCGACATGGCCCGACCAGACCGAGTGAAGAAGTTAGCAAAGAAATTCAAAGTATAAAGACTACGGTCGACTGCCAGCAGTCCACCATAGTCTTGGGGACTACACCCAGTGGGTGCACTCAGCGTGCCCCCACCAATCCAAAAATTCAATCGACACACCCAGTGGGTGTACAGATACGAAGATCTTCAGAAAGAAGAGTTTTCAGGTAGCATATCCTAACAGAACAAGTGGTGACCAACTAACCTGGACGTTGCTCTGAAGAGCTGAGCTGGCATCATAGGCCGCCTGGCTGGCCTCCCGGACCACCTTCGCTTGCTCCATCATGATCCCCGCCTGGCGTATAGCTTCCTTAGCAGCACCTACTTGGTCCTCTGGGACGTGGTGTGTGGGAAAAGGGAGGGCGGATCAGCAGTCGACGATGAAGGCCGGATGCTCGTCAGCGGCACAGCGAAAGACACAGAAGTCCGAGTGGTGTTGCCACCCTCATGAACCAGCGTCTCGTGTAATCGATACAACTGAGCAGTCTTGCCGGTGAGCGCCTTTTATTCCTCCTCCGCCTCGGTGGCGCCTCATCGTCATCATCAGGGAGATCAATGACATGAGGAGGGACTACAGGAAAGATTCAAAGTTAAAAACCGAAATCCAATCGACCAAAAGCGAAACTACAGCGATCATACCAAGGTTAGAGGTAGCACCATCTTCCATTTCCTGGTCTTCATTCCTGGCCGAGGTCTCAAAGGTAGCACCGCTGCAGATTTTAGAAATCAGTTGATCAGTCAACAAGTCGACCAAAAGTATGTCCATGCTAAACAAGGAAACACAAGTTCTGCTGTACCCGGAAATGGTGGGAATGGCCATCTTCATCTTGGGCAAAGCCTTCGTCGGCTTTGATGGCGTCGCTCGGGGTTGCTTCGACGCTTTTTCAGTCGGCGCCGGAGAGGTCGTCCGAGGGCGTTTCATCGACTGCCCGACATGCGCGATAGCCTTGCCACGCTCGACCACTGGGTCATGGGTGAGCTTGGATCGCCTTTCCATGCGAGGAGGGTCGACTTCTTCCTCCTCTTCCTTCTCCTCCTCTTCGCCGGAGCTGTCGTCGTCTTCGTCCTCCTCACCATCAGATTGCCATTCCTCCTGGCTTTCACCTCCGCTCCCTTCCTCCTCCTCGACTGGTTCTTGCACCCCGTTGGGCATCGAGTACATCTCAGTGGTGGCCTGGAAGACGACAAACAAGACAAAAGTCAATCGACCGATTTTAAGCAAACAAGATGGAGAAAGCAGGATCACAGTCAAAAATACAGGAATGGACCTTGTCTACTTCATATGGTGGTCGAGTGGAGGGATCCTCCGGCTCCTCGAGGTTGTCCTTGTTTCTGTGATGCCCGCAAGACACCTTTCCAAAGCATGGCATCCTCGATCTCCTCCGGGTGGATCCGAGTGGTGTCCTCAGTGCCAGAGTACAACCACATCGGATGGTCTCGGGCTTGAAGCGGCTGGATGCATCGTCGAAGGAAGACCTCCAAGAGATCCATGCCAGTCACCCCATCTCGGATGAGCTGGACAACTCGTTTGACCAACACCTTCACCTGCGCCTTCTCTCCCGGGATCACCTTCAAAGAAGATGGCTTGCTCACTCGGTCCATGAAAAAATGAGGGAGTCCAGTCGACTGCCCTGGCGTTGGCTGGTCCTTGCAGTAGAACCAAGTCGACTGCCATCCACGGACTGACTCGGGTACGATCATGGCTGGGAAAGAACTTTTTCCTCTCATTTGAACCCCAAGACCCCCACACATCTGAATCACTTGAGTTCTCTCGTCACTCGGATTGGCCTTTTTCACCGTTTGGGAGCGACAAGTGAAAATGTGCTTGAAAAGACCCCAATGAGGCCGGCAACCCAAGAAATTCTCGCACAAAGACACGAAAGCAGCGAGATACACGATGGAGTTGGGAGTGAAGTGGTGAAGTTGTGCCCCAAAGAAGTTCAGAAATCCCCGAAAGAAAGGGTGAGGCGGCAGAGAAAACCCGCGGTCGACATGGGTGGCCAAGAGAACACACTCACCCTCCAGAGGTTGTGGCTCCGACTCCTTCCCCGGGAGCCGCGCTGATCCATGGGGGATCCGTCCCTCATTGGCCATGTCATCGAGATCCTTCTGGCTGATCGTCGAGCGGATCCAGTCGCCCTGGATCCAGCCCTGCGGCAAGCCGACCCTCGACGAAGATCCGCCCCGACTGGTCGCTCTTCCCTTCGCCTTCGCCGTCGCCTTCTTCGCCCGCTCCAAAGCTGTCGTCTTCTCCTTCACCATTGTCGCGTGAAACACGCCTGAGCAGCAAATCTTGAGGTGGAATCGCCGCGCGGATGAATCTGGGGAAGGGGGGAGGAAAGGGGAACGCACTGTTCAAAAACCCCCCGTCCAGGGCCTTATATGAGGTTGCTTCCGAGTGACTGACTGGTAGGCCCGGGCGATCCTGTCAAATCCCGCAACAGTCACCCACACGATACGTGGCGAAAAAGGTGGCGTGGAGATCGAGGCGTCCCTGCCTTATCCCGTCCGATTACTGCGGTCTCCTTCGCCCCGCTCGCTTCCCGAAATTCGAATCCCGCTAAATCCGCGCGCCACATAGCAAATCATCAGACAGAAGATTTCCTCCGTCCTGTCATTCGGAGTTCTCCAAGCATGAAAAACACACTCGACGGATTCAAAGAATGGATCAAGGCGACTGAAAAAGAAGTTGAAGCCGTCACCTAAGCTCATTGATCCAGAACGGTCGGTCATTAAGTGGCTTTATGGTCATCATAGCACTTTATGTGGGACGTTACCAGTAACTCCCTATCTTAATGTACCTTAATCCTGCATAAGCGAAATTTGGAGGGTGCAGCGAACTCTATATAAGCCACCCCCCTCCTTAGTGTATAGGTGTCGGTGCGGAGACTACACCTATGGGATCACAAGAATCCCTACTACGGTTGCGGGGCGCGGGGTCGTGAGAAGAGCGGATCAAACAGATAGCACACGGGTTCTTTTATCCGTGTTCGGGCCATGAGATGGGTAAAACCCTACTCCTGCTTTGGTGGTTAGCTTATTTGTGTTCTTCAGCTAGCTATGGGCGTGAAGAGCTCCAAAAGCGAATCCCTCTCTGGTCGCCTTTGGGCCTCCTTTTATAGGGAAAGGGTCGCCACAGTGGCGTCATGTGAGGTGGACAGGTACAACTATCTGAGTCTATCCTCGCATTACATGACAAGGCGCCATAAATGCGTCTTGCTTAGGTGTCCTTGCTTTACTGGGGACGGGAGAGCCTAGTTTCGTCCGCCGCCGCTTCCCTTCGTGTTGACACGCGCCCTGGCCAGCGGTGCCTGTGGTGCCATGTAGGCAGGCAGGCAGCTGAGGTGGAGACGTGGTGGGTCTCCACGAAGGTTCGCTTGTCGCCACGCAGGTGCCTGCCCAACTGGTTGGGTCGGCAGCTACATGATGGAGGCTTGATTGGTGCGGGCCCGATGGTGGCCCTACGGGTGTCTCTGGCAGGGGTCTTGCCGCAGCCTCGGCAAGGGCCTTGCCGGAGCCCCGACAAGGGTCTTGCCGCGGCGCCTGCTGTCATCCCCGGCAAGGCTCTTGCCGGGGGCCTCGTGGTCCCCCTTGGCTGGGATCCCGCCAAGGGCCGTCGTCTTCTGTAGTGTGTATGTGATCTTGAATGTCTTCACAAAGATCTGCATGCCACCACGGGGATGTCTCCCGAATCCTTTGCCCCATGGGAGCGGTGGACTCAAGGGTGATCCGCTCCATAGGCGTGGGGCGAGTCGCCCCGGCAAGGGCCTTGCCGGGTTTGCTAAAACCGCACCCCGGCAAGGATCTTGCCGGGGGAGTTCGCTTCGTCCCCTTTTGCTCTTTGTGGTCTTGGTCTTGGCGTCGTCCTGTTCCTCTTGAGCTTCGGCCTTACTTTGGCTCACCTCCCTCGCCTTGCTTAGTGTGGCGGTCCCCACGACTCAGACTGCCCGTGCACAGTTAAAAGGTGTACCCTTCTTTCTGTACACCGACAGGAGCCCCCGGGCCTGGGCCACACGTAAGCGCAATCGCGTCGTTGGGCTAGGCCCAAAAACGGTGCGCGGGCAGGCAGGGTGGTTTTACCGTGGTAAGTCTTTTCGCGCGCTGCGCCTCCCACGCCTCCCGCGCGTGGCTCGGCGTGGGGAGGCGTGCGTGACGTGGGTGGCATGCGTGGGGCTGAGCTCTGCACGCATGCGTCCCGTCGTAGTAAATGTGAAAGGAGGCGGCCCGTGCTCTCCCCCATAAGAAGGAATAACCGCGGGCGCGCTGCTCACTTTCACCTCTTCCCTCGTACCTTTCCCAATCTCAGAGCCGCCGTTTTCTCTCTTCCTGCCCTTCCAAGCTTTCGCCGTCGCCCGCCGCCGCTACTTTGCCGCCCTCCTTCCTTGCTCCTCTAGACTTCTTGGCCGCCATGGCGCCCAAATCCGCCAAGGGCAAGGGGGTGGCTAAGAGCTCTGGGACCGTGGATCCGCCGGAGAGCGCGCTGTCGGGGGACCGGACGAAGTCGGTCTTCTTCATCCCCTCGTCGATTGGTGTTCAAGATCTCCTGACCTCCTTCAAGCCCTTATGGGGAGTGAAGACGGGGATTCGGGGCACCGGCGACGTGCATCATTCCTGCCGCCTGTGCCGATCCTGCCCCAAACCGGTATCCCTTCTTCATTGATTACCTTTCTTGCGGGTTATGCCCCCCTTTTTCCGATTTCTTCTGCGACATCATGCACACCTTTGGCTTTCGCCTCTTGGATTTTACTCCGAATGCGGTGGCATGCTTGGCTCTCTTCGCGCATCTTTGCGAGGGCTTCGCCGAAGTGCAGCCCAATACGACACTCTTTCGCCATCATTTCTCCCCCCGAATCCAGCCCGGAGGCACCGTCTCCGGATGCATCGCCTGGATCTCTAGATCCAAGGGGGCATACCCGGAAGGTGCTATGAAGGAGAAGTGGGATGAATGGCGTGGCCGGTGGTGCTGGATCGAGGACGAAGATCCGCCGGAATTCTGCAAGGTCCGTCGGACGCCGCCGGTCCGCGGCAGCGACTGGGGTGACGTCGATGCTACTGACGGGAGGCTCACCGTTGGCAGCACCAGGATCCTTCGGCTGACCCAGGCGGGGCTCACCCTGGAGATGATCGGGGTGGACTTCATTCGCCGCCGGATTGCCCCGTTGCACAACAAGGGGAGGCCAGCCTGGCTTTTCACAAACCCAGCTGACATCATACGGCTCCGCCCTGGCCTTGACCACAACTTCACCTTGATGGGGCATGCCCACTTCTGCCAGCGGCTTTTTCAGCTTGACGTGGATCGTGACGGCAAGATTGAGCGGACCGGCAAGGCCGCGAGGGCTGCCGCGAAGGTCGGCAAGGCCCTCAAGGGGTCTTTCTTCAAGTTGCCAGCGGGAGTAGTCCCGTTGTGCAACAACTCACGTCGGACTGAGATCATTGCTATGATGCCGGACTACAACGCGCACGGCCCTGTCCCGAGCTGGCGGGAGCCGACGGAAGCGGATGTGCAGCAGTTCTTCGACTCCTTGGTCGAGGTGTATGTCAATGTTGACGTCGAGCGGTGGCTTGTCATGGACACCACCCAGGCGGAGCTGGACTACATCGCCACTAGGGCGAGGGAGGCACAGCTCGCCATGGAGGCCGGCAGCGCCGAGGGTGTGGAGGACAAGGCCGCGACGGCTGCAGAGGAGGAGCAGTTCACCTTGTGGGCGACGGCCACCGGTGAGGTCAGCAGCGCCGATGCTGGAGCTCCGCTTGTCGAGGACGCGGTCGACGAGTCGTCGTCGGAGGGGGAGGATGCGGCGGCGGGCTCGACGCCAATCAGGGGAAGAGGGCGAGTCCTGCGGCGGGCTGGCTCCGGCGAGCCGGTCCGGCCTGGCAGGTTACGCTGCCTCAATTGACCCAGGGGTCCGGCGCCACACGAGGGCCACGGCGGCGAAGGGGCTGACGAGGGCCGCTGAGAAGAAGAAGGCGACGGCCCCTTCCTCATCCAGGCACGCACAAACCCCGCCGCCCTCTTCGCCTCCTCCGGCAAGCGTCGATTCAGATGACGAGGTGGAGCTCCCCTTTGATCTTGGGTCCCTCAGCCCAGAGAGGAAGAGGAACCTGGTGGAGGAGGAGGAGACGGACGATGAGTAAGCACTCCGTTCCTCCCTGTTATCTTCCCTGAATCGGGTCGCTTGCCTTGATCCATCTTTGCTTTCGCAGGGAGACGGAGACGTTAGCCCAGAGGGCGAAGAGGGCGAGGACCTTGGCGGGCGATCAGCCCCCTGCCGGGGCTTCAGAGACACCACTGGTGGTGCTGAGCAGCCCGGACAGCAGCCCCCGGCACAGCCCCCAGTGTAAGTTCGTCACCCTCTTCTTACTCGACATGTGGTAGGCGCTCGATGCCACGATGCTGACCTTGCCGGGTTTTGCAGGAGGGGAGCGGCAGTAGGAGGAGCCACGGAGGGCTGCTCCTAACACACCACCCCCATTGACTACGCCGCCGTGAGGGGCGTCCCCGGCAAGGGCACCAGGCACAGAGCCTACACCCATGGAGGAAGAGGGGAACTTGGGCGCTGGTGACTCTGCCGCGGCTCCAGATGCTGGCGGAGAGGGGACTTCTGCTTCACGGCCTGGCACTGGTGAGTCGCTAGTTCCTCGTCTCTGTTTTCCCCTTATTCCTTTCCTGGCTTCATCGTCCCCATTGCTGCCCAGGCCCTCCTTCAACAGACATGGAGGACGTGGACACTGTTGTGGGAAGCACTGCCGAGGAGGCCGCGGCGGAGGCCAGCAGGATCGCTGCCAAGGAGACCGCCAAGGATGCTGATGAGACTGCCGCTGACGAAGCCTCCAAGAGAGCTGCCGAGGACGCCGCTGCGGAGGCCGCCAAGGCATCCGGCAAGGCTTCTGCCGAGGGCGCCAGCAGTGGGCCTACCGGCGGGGCCAGCGAGGCCTCCGCCGAGGAAGAGGCGGCGGGCGATCAGCCTCCCTCTTCCTCAACCTCGGGCCCTAGCAGTTATCTGAAGGTGGGCGACGATCTTTTCGTCCATCTCACGGGGACGTCAAGCCGAGAGCCTGCCGAAGGCGAAGCCTTGGACGGCGAGGTGCTTGCCGCCGCCGGGCTTGAGGTGGTTGATGAGCCGGGCGTTGGCGGCGACGGTTCTCCGGAGGAGCAGCTCTTCCGCGCCATGGGCGCCGACTTCCGGAAGCTCCAAGTACTCTACTGCGCCCGCCTGGACAAGGTCAAGGCCAGGATGGCAGCGGTAGACAACACGGAGGTGGATTTCAAGGCGCGCGTTGCTGAGGCGCAGACCTGGTTCCACCAGACTCGCGAGGAGCAGAGGGCCTTTCAGGAGGATATGGCCAAGCGCGACGTGGAGCTCACCATGAGAATGGCCGACATCGAGAAGGCTCAGGAAGAGGCGGCGAACTTGGCCGCCGTGGCCGAAGCCGCTTGGAACCAGCATCAAGCCGTCTTGGATTCCCAAGAAGAGAACCTCTCCGTGCGTGAAGCGAAGCTCAACGCAACGCTCCGCGGCAAGTATGAGGAGCTCGAGGCCCTTGTCGCGCAACGGACCCGCGAGCTAGAGCAGAGGCACAAGGAGGCACTCGATGCCCAGGCTCTGGCCCATGCCGGCAAGGAGAGGGAGCTGGAAATGGAGCGGGATGAGCTGAAGAAGCAGGTCGCCAGGCTGTCCGGCGAGAAGAACACGCTCAACCACGCCTTGACTGAGGCGCAGGGAGCAGTCATCAGCAGGACTGGGGAGTTCTCCGACGCGCAAAGCTCCATCAGAGACCTCAAGTTGAACCTGGAGGGTCTCGAGAAGATGCTGTCGGAGAGCAGGGCTCGGGAGGAGACCTTGACCAGGAGCCTCGAGGAGGAGAAGAAGCTATGGGCAAATGAGGCCGCCTCCCACCAAGAATATGTGGTGGGCGAGAACAAGTGGATCAGCCATCTGGAGGTCATCGCTGGCAGGGTCACCTCGCAATTGGCCACCATGGGGCTGCCAAATGTGAGTTACGCCCCGGCGCAGCGGGACCATCAACGCCAAGTCGACGCAGTTCTTGGCGTCCTCGAGCCTTGGCCTATCACCATTCCAACGGGGACGGCCACGCCGCCGATGAGGCCAGCGACTTTGCGGAGGGTTGTGACCAAGGTCCTCACCAAGGTGGCTGCTGGAATCCCAACCTTGACTTCGCGGCCTCGATGAAGAGCTTGCCGGATGGTGTTGACCTCACGGTGCTCAAGGAGCGCATCAAGCCCATCACCAACGGCATCGACGAAATCAAGAGGGTGGAAGGCCAGCGCCGGGATTGAGCATCCCGTTCTTCTTTGCCGCTGCGGGTTCCCGGCCAAGACAAATTTTATCTTTAGTTAGAACCGCAGCTATGATGTGATGTAATATAACTTTGAAGTATTCTTAATTTTCTTGCACGTTATTTCCCCGTTCAATTCCCCTTTGTATGCGTGCCCCTCGTTGATCGGGTAGGCTTGCCGGCGCGAAAGCCCCTAGCGGCCTTTTTGGGGACGGATCCCCAGGGCCTGCTGGGTACGCGTGCTGCCGGACGAGCCACCTTTCCGTTCCAAACGCGGCCGCCCGAACTGTAGAGCTTGACTCGAGTCAGAATCGAGGGCGTTGCCGATCTCGGAAGGTTACTCTGCCATTCTCGACGCAGCCGCTTGAGCTGTTGAGCGGACTCGAAATAGGGCAAGGGCGTTGCCGATCGTGGGAGATCCCCCTGGCGTGCGGGTTCCCCATACAAAGGCGTGACATCTCCGGGGGAAAATAACCTTAGATAAGAAGGGGAGCATGAATAAGAGGTCAGTGTAACTTAGCCTCCGTTGGCGATCGCTCGAGCGTCGACCCACTGGCCTCCTTTCTTCTTCCAGGATCACGAAGATGAAGGAGTGCCGGACTAATTGCTAGAGCCGATTCTCACAACTGCGCCCCCTACCTGGCGCGCCAAAGATGTCGGTGCGGAGACGACACCTATGGGATCACAAGAATCCCTACTACGGTTGCGGGGCACGGGGTCGTGAGAAGAGCGGATCAAACAGATAGCACACGGGTTCTTTTATCCAGGTTCGGGCCGCGAGATGCGTAAAACCCTACTCCTGCTTTGGTGGTTAGCTTATTTGTGTTCTTCAGCTAGCTATGGGGCGTGAAGAGCTCCAAAAAGCCGAATCCCCCTCCTGGTCGCCTTGGGCCTCCTTTTATAGGGAAAGGGGTCGCCACAGTGGCGTACAGGAGGTGGACAGGGTACAACTATACGAGTCTATCCCTCGCATTACATGACAAGGCGCCATAAATGCGTCTTGCTTAGGTGTCCTTGCTTTACCGGGGACGGGGGAGAGCCTAGTTTCGTCTGCCGCCGCTTCCCTTCGTGTTGACACGCGCCATGGCCAGCGGTTCTTGTGGTGCCATGTAGGCAGGCAGGCAGCTGAGGTGGCGCCGTGGTGGGTCTCCACGAAGGTTCTCTTGTCGCCACGCAGGTGCCTGCCCAACTGGTTGGGTCGGCAGCTGCATGATGGAGGCTTGATTGGTGCGGGCCCGATGGTGGCCCTACGGGTGTCTCTGGCAGGGGTCTTGCCGCGGCGCCTGCTGTCATCCCCGGCAAGGCTCTTGCCGGGGGCCTCGTGGTCCTCCTTGGTTGGGATCCCGCCAAGGGCCGTCGTCTTCTGTAGTGTGTATGTGATCTTGAATGTCTTCACAAAGATCTGCATGCCACCACGGGTATGTCTCCCGAATCCTTTGCCCCATGGGGGCGGTGGACTCAAGGGTGATCCGCTCTGTAGGCGTGGGGCGAGTCGCCCCGGCAAGGGCCTTGCCGGGTTTGCTAAAACCGCACCCCGGCAAGGATCTTGCCGTGGGAGTTCGCTTCGTCCCCTTTTGCTCTTTGTGGTCTTGGTCTTGGTGTCGTCCTGTTCCTCTTGAGCTTCAGCCTTACTTTGGCTCACCTCCCTCACCTTGCTTAGTGTGGCGGTGCCCGCGGCTCAGACTGCCCGTGCACAGTTAAAAGGTGTACCCTTCTATCTATACACCGACAAAAGGGTTCGCACCCCTGTAACTCATACGCACATAATACAGTCGACCGCCACCGGGCTCCGAGACGTAGGGCTGTTACTTCCTCCGAGAAGGGCCTGAACTCGTAAACATCTTGCGTATACAACTACTCCATAGCTAGGATCTTGCCTGTCCATTCCTACCCCCCATTCTACTGTCAGACTTAGAACCACGACAGGGGGCACGCCCCCCTACCTCGTGGGCCCCGTGGAGACCCTCCGACGCCAACTCCAACTCCATATATTGGCTTTCGGGGAGAAAACAATCAGAGAGAAAGTTTCATCGCGTTTTACGATAATGAGCCGCCGCCAAGCCCTAATCTCTCTCGGGAGGGCTGATCTGGAGTCCGTTCAGGGCTTTGGAGAGAGGGATTCGTCGCCGTCGTCATCATCAACCATCCTCCATCACCAATTTCATGATGCTCACCGCCGTGCGTGAGTAATTCCATCGTAGGCTTGCTGGACGGTGATGGGTTGGATGAGATTTATCATGTAATCGAGTTAGTTTTGTTAGGGTTTGATCCTAGTATCCACTATGTTTCGAGATTGATGTTGCTATGACTTTGCTATGCTTAATGCTTGTCACTAGGGCCCGAGTGCCATGATTTCAGATCTGAACCTATTATGTTTTCATGAATATATGTGTGTTCTTGATCCTATCTTGCAAGTCTATAGTCACCTACTATGTGTTATGATCCGCAACCCCAAGTGACAATAATCGGGACCACTCCGGTGATGACCATAGTTTGAGGAGTTCATGTATTCACTATGTGCTAATGCTTTGTTCGGTTCTCTATTAAAAGGAGGCCTTAATATCCCTTAGTTTCCAATAGGACCCGCTGCCACGGGAGGGTAGGACAAAAGATGTCATGCAAGTTCTTTTCCATAAGCACGCATGACTATTTGGAATACATGCCTACATTATATTGATGAATTGGAGCTAGTTCGTGTCACCCTATGTTATGACCGTTACATGACGAACCACATCCGCATAATTATCCATCACCGATCCGGTGCCTCTGAGTTTTCCATATCTGGTTTACGCTTATTTACTTTTCCATTGCTATCTGTTACAATCACTACAAAATTACCAAAAACATTACTTTTGATGTCTTTACTTTTGTTACCGTTACCACCACTATCATATTACTTTGCTACTAAACACTTTGCTGCAGATACTAAGTTTCCAGGTGTGGTTGAATTGACAACTCAGCTGCTAATACTTGAGAATATTCTTTGGCTCCCCTTGTGTCGAATCAATAAATTTGGGTTGAATACTCTACCCTCGAAAACTGTTGTGATCCCCTATACTTGTGGGTTATCAAGACCTTTTTTCTGGCGCCGTTGCCGGGGAGCATAGCTCTATTCTTTGAGTCACTTGGGATTTATATCTGCTGGACACTATGAAGAACTTGAAAGACGCTAAGACAACAATTTATCCCTCAACTACGAGGGGAGGTAAGGAACTGCCGTCTAACTCTGCACTTGATTCACATTCTGTTATGAGTAAGTTAGCGACACCTAAACCTGCTTCTGCTATTCGTTCTGATATGTCGCATGTTATTGATGATGCCACTTCTGCTATGCATGATACTTATGATGAAACTACTTCTATGCTTGATACTACTGTGCCCCTTGGTGAATTTCTAGATGAACAAATTTCTAGGTCTAGAGAAAGAGAAACTATTGAAACTGAATACAATGATGAAAGTGATGATGAAAATATGCCTGCTATTCCTGAGGGTTACCTTTTTGATGCTGATTCTTCTGCAGCTACTTTTGCTTGCCAGGATAGATATGAACTTAAGAGGCTGCTAGTTAAATGGAGTAAAGAATCTCTTAGAGATAGGATGAGACCTGACCCTGCTTTTGCTACTTCACCTATCTGTGTTCCTTATAAGGATTATTATGAATTCTCTGTTGATCCTGATATAATTACTTTGGTTGAATCTTATCCTTTTTATGGCTATGAATCTGAAACTGTTGTGGCACATCTTACTAAGTTAAATGATATAGCTGCCCTGTTTACTAATGATGAGAGATCGCCCTACTTTTATATACTCAAAATATTTCCGTTCTCATTAAAGGGTGATGCTAAGATATGGTTTAATTCTCTTGATCCTGGTTGTGTGCATAGTCCCCAGGATATGATTTATTACTTCTCTGCTAAATATTTCCCTGCTCATAAGAAACAAGCTGCTTTGAGGGATATATATAATTTTGTGCAAATTGAAGAAGAGAGTCTCCCACAAGCTTGGGGAGGCTTCTCAAGTTACTTAATGCTTTGCTGATCATCCTCTTAAGAAACCTGAAATACTTGATATCTTTTATAATGGACTAACCGATGCTTCCAGAGATTACGGATAGTTGTGTTGGTTCTCTTTTCAGGAAAGAACACGGATGAAGCTGAAATTCTATTGAATAATATGTTGACAAATGAAAATAATTGGGCACCTCCCGAGCCAATTCTCGAGCCTATTCCTAAACCAACTCCGAAGAAGAGAGGTGTTCTATTTCTCATCTGAAGATATGCAAGAGGCAAAGAAATCTATGAAAGAAAAAGGTATTAAAGTGAAGATGTTAAGAATTTACCTCCTATTGAAGAAATACATGGTCTTAATTTACACTTTGTTGAAGAAGTATATGATCTCAATTCTTTATTCATTGAAGAACCTCCCGATCTCGATATCTCGACACGGTAGTAAAGGTAAATTCTCTCTATAGATATGATAAAGCTGAAGTACCTCCTACTAAAATTGCTAGTCGATTGCTTGGATGAGTTTGATAACTTTATGTTTAAGCAAGATGACTTTAATGCTTATTTTGGTAGACAATTAAAACAGAATACCTTTATGATTAAACGCTTGAGTGATTATATGGCTAATATTAGAGGTGAACTTAAACTTGTTAGCAAACATGCTTCCATGGTTACCACTCAAGTAGAACAAGTACTTAAAGCTCGAAAGAAGTGCTTGATGAAATGAATAGTAAGAAAAATGATTATGTTGTTAGAGTGGCTACTAGAACTGGTAGAATGACTCAGAACCTTTGTATCCTAAAGGCCACCCTAAGAGAATCGAGCAAGATTCTCGGAGAAATAATATTGATGTACCTAGTTCTTCTAAAAGGAAGAAAAAGAAAATGATAGGACTTTGCAAACTTCTAGTGAACCTATTCTTTGAACCACCGATAATCCAAATGATATCTCTATGTGCGATCTTTGAAACACAATCGGTAATGAACATGAACCTAGTGAAAATGTTAATGATAATTTTAATGATAATGTTCATGATGATGCTCAACCTAGTAATGATAATGATGTAGAAGTTGAACCTGCTGTTGATCTTGATAACCCACAATCAAAGAATCAACGTTATGATAAAAGAGACTTCGTTGCTAGGAAACATGGTAAAGAAAGGGAACCATGGGTTCAGAAACCCATGCCTTTTCCTCCCAAACCATCCAAGAAAAAGGATGATGAGGATTTTGAGCGCTTTGCTGAAATGATTAGACCCATCTTTTTTATGCGATGCGATTGGTGATATGCTAAAAATGAATCCTTATGCTAAATATATGAAAGATATTGTTACAAATAAAAGAAAGATACCGAAGCTGAAATTTCCACCATGCTTGCTAATTATACTTTTAAGGGTGGAATACCAAAGAAACTTGGAGATCCAGGAGTACCTACTATACCATGCTCCATTAAGAGAAATTATGTTAAAACTGCTTTATGTGATCTTGGAGCGGTGTTAGTGTTATGCCTCTCTCTTTATATCGTAGACTTGACTTGAATAAGTTGACACCTACTGAAATATCTTTGCAAATGGCTGATAAATCAACTGCTATACTGTCGGTATTTGTGAGGATGTGCCTGTTGTGGTTGCAAACGTTACTATTTTAACGGACTTTGTTATTCTTGATATTCCCGAGGATGATAGTATGTCTATTATTCTTGGAAGACCTTTCCTTAATACTGCAGGGGATGTTATTGATAGGCAATTTCACTTTTCATGTTAATGGTAATGAGCATACGGTACACTTTCCGACGAAACAACCTCAAGTTCATAGTATCAACTTTATTGGAAAAATTCCATCGATTATATTTGGAGGTTTTGAATTTCCTCTCCCTACTGTCAAGAAGAAATATGATATACTTATTACTGGGGATGTCCATATCCCCGTTGAGGTAACATAGTGTTATTCGAAATTTCTCCGGTTCCGTGTTATTCGGAATGAGTTTGTTAACAAGACTTGATCAACCTAGTTAGTGGGTTCATTTCGATGATCATGAGATGGATGAAACTAGAAGGCACAACCTTCTGTACCCTCTTTATATTCTCTGTCATTTAGTAGAAATAAAGTAAAATAGTATTTTTTCTGTCTGATTCCTGATTTATCCGTGCAATATAAAAATATCCCGAAAATAAAAGTCCTCAGAATGCCATGCCAATTTAATATGATTTTTTCAGGAATATTTGAGGATTTTAGTGCAAAAATTACCATGAGGGGAGCTGCCACCTGGCCACGAGGGTGGAGGGCGCGCCCCCTGCCTCGTGGCCCCACGGTGGCCCTCCTCCACTTATCCCTGCACCCATCTTCTTCCTCTGCCTCACACAAACCCGAAAAACCAACTCAAGCTCGTGTTCCAACCCCTTTTGCTGTGATTTTTGATCTCCTTGCTCAAAGCACCTCTCGCAAAACTGCTTGGGGAGATTGTTCCTTGGTATGTGACTCCTCCATTGGTCCAATTAGTTTTTGTTCTAGTGCTCTATTCTTTGCAAATTTGTGCTGCATAGGTGACCATGTTCTTGAGCTTGCATGTCAAATTTATATGGTTCCAAGTAGTTCTAATGCTTGATATATGCTCTAGGCACTTGTATGAGTAGTTGCTATCAGTTTTATTGAAGTTGGTTCACTTTTGTTTGAAGTTACTAAAAATTCAGAATTATTTTTCAGAGAAAACAATATGCTTAGGAAGATGTTCCAAGGTGGTTCTTCAAGGAAGCAAGGTCCCAGGCTTGCAATGCGTGATGCTGACGAGGAACCACCAAGAGACGCTCTTGTGAGGCCCTGTGAATGGCCTTCTGAAAATTTTATGGATCAAGCGGGAATTAAAGAAGAATTTAACGATATTTGCATCTTGCCGGTCTTGAGGACTTTGAAGCGATAAATGCCCCGAGATCGTGACCTCACAAGTTCATTTGTGGGGAGGTTTGAGTTTTCATCTTCGCGTAATTCTCCTTCAGTCATGTTTGACCTTTATGACAAATCTTATACCATGGACTTAGAGGATTTCACTCTTGCATGCAAACTTCCATCTTGGGGTAGTATCAGGGATACCCCTAAATCTGAATATAGAGACTTTCTTGCTAGAATAACTGTGGGGGAATCTAGGGATATAACGCAAGCTACTATAGGGAGCATTCACTTTCCTGCTATACATTATTTTGCTCTCTTCATAGGTAGATGCATAAATGCTAAGGATGAAGCATGTCACATGTGTGCCTCGATCAAAGCATTCTCAGAAGTGCTGTATTAGGGGACCAATCTTATCATATGGGAGCCATTGTAGCTCGTAGGTTGCATCTTAATAGACATAACGGAGATTTCTTTGGAGGAATTTATGCAACCCGCTTAGCTAATTTTCTTGATATAGACATTCGTGAGGGTGATATGGAGTTACCCCCTACTTATTTAAATTTTGATTCTATGGTTTCCCACCAGTTTGTTGAGAGGACTGGACCACCTCTCCAGTATCGACTAATCTTTAACAAACGGCATGTTGTCCATATTACTCTTCCTGCTCCTACCTTCTTTGATTTTCAGACGAGAGGAAGATATATTATTACCAGAGAGGAGGCAGATGAGTACGAGAGGAGAGCGGAGGCGGCTCGACGCCACGCTGCAGCTCAGGAGGCGATAGCCGCTGCATCATAGTACGACCCCAGCTACACCTACGGGTATCAGCCAGGCTATCCCTGGCAATAGACCAACTTAGGCCAAAATCCTAAGCTTGGGGGAGTACGTATTTCCCACCGACATTACATTCATGTTCACACACACTCATTGCTAGATGTCGGTGCTCATACTCTTTCACTGTAATATCCATGCTAGTTTATTTTCCTTTTTCCTGCTTTCTTCTTGTGCGTTTAATAAACCTTAGAAAAAACCAAAAAAAAGTTTAGTAGTAGTTTATTTTTCCTGCTATAGTAGTAATAATTAAAAAAAACCCAAAAATATTTCCCGTTCTTCTTTTGCTTGTTGGGAGCTTTCCCGTGTAAATAGTTTTATTCCTTTCTTTTCTTTGAGGATCAGTAGGAGAAGACCATAATTAAATTGTTGTAGTGGCTCTTATATGCATTATTGTTGATTTAACCAAGAGCCCATATTGCCTTGTCTTCTCCTGTTTATTGAATGCTCGCAGATTCCAGCTTAGTCCAATGCACGTGCACTCTTATTATTATTCACACCGTTTGGTCGTGCAAGTGAAAGGCAATTATGATGATATATGGGACTGACTGAGATGGGAAAAGCTGGTATGAACTCGACCTCTTTTGTTTTTGTAAATATGATGAGTCCATCGTTCTTGATTCAGCTTATTATGAATAAACATGTTTGCAATGACAATTAGAGATCATAGTTGCTTGTGCCATGCTTGATTAGCTATGAGTTATAATGGTTTACCTTGCGTGCCAACATGCTATTAAAATGGTTGTGATGTGGTATGATGGGTTGGTATCCTCCTTTGAATGATTTAAGTGACTTGACTTGGCACATGTTCACGCATGTAGTTGAAACAAATCAACATAGCCTTCACGATATTTATGTTCATGGTGGATTATATCCTACTCATGCTTGTATTCAATGTTTATTAATTTTAATGCATGTTCATGACTGTTGTCGCTCTCTAGTTGGTCGCTTCCCAGTCTTTTGCTAGCCTTCACTTGTACTAAGCGGGAATACGGCTTGTGCATCCAATCATTTAAACCCCAAAGTTATTCCATACGAGTCCACTATACCTTCTTATATGCGGTATCTACCTGCCGTTCCAAGTAAATTTGTATGTGCCAAACTCTAAACCTTGAAATAATCATTCTGTTTTGCATGCTCGAATAGCTGATATATCAACTAGTGTTGCCCTTATCTTCCGTGTTAGGCGGGTTATTCTCAAGAGGAGTGGACTCCGCTCCTCACTCACGAGAAAATGGCTGGTCACCGGGATGCCCAGTCCCATGCTTTATGCAAACTAAATCAAAATAATTGCAAACAAAACTCCTCCTAGGACCCGTTGAATGTTGGAGGCACTCGTTGTTTCGAGCGAGCCATGGATTGATGCTTGTGGAGGAGGGGGAGTATAAACTTTACCATTCTGTTTGGGAACCGCCTATAATTTGTTTAGCATGGAAGATATCGTCATCTCTTAGTTTTTATGTTGACAATGAAAGTATGCCGCTCAAAATATAATTTATATCTATTTCAAAATCGAGCTCTGGCACCTCTAGAAATCCCTGCTTCCCTCTGCGAAGGGCCTATCTATTTACTTTCATGTTGAGTCATCACCCTCTTATTAAAATCACTAGCTGGAGAGCACAGCTGTCATTTGCATTCATTACTATTAATTTATATCGGGTATGACTATGATTGGATCTCTTTCACCATGAATTACAATGTCTAGTCAGTCCTTGATCTTTGAAGGTGCTCTGCATTTATGTTTTGCGGTCTCAGAAAGGGCTAGCGAGATACCATCTTGTTATATCATATTATGATTGTTTTGAGAAAGTGTTGTCATCCGAGATTTATTATTATGACTTCCTAGCTGATTATGTTATTGATATGAGTAAACATGAGACCTGAGAATTATTGCAAATGTGGTTAGTTATAATCTTTGCTGAAAACCTGAATGCTGGCTTGACATAGGTACAACAACAAGAGCAAACAGAGTTTGTAAAAGTTTTCCTTTTTCTCTTTCAGTTTGTCAACTGAATTGCTTGAGGACAAGCAAGGGTTTAAGCTTGGGGGAGTTGATACGTCTCCGCCGTATCTACTTTTCCAAACACTTTGCCCTTGTTTTGGACTCTAACTTGTATGATTTGAATGGAACTAACCCGGACTGACGCTATTTTCAGCAGAATTGCCATGGTGTTGTTTTATGTGCAGAAAATAAAAGTTCTCGGAATGATCTGAAACTCCACGGAACACCTTAGAAAAAATAATAAAAAATCCTCGCCAAAGATGAAGACCAGGGGGGCCACACCCTGCTCACGAGGGTGGGGGGCGCCCTCCTGGGCGCGCCCCCCTACCTCGTGGGCCCCCTGGAGACCCTCCGACGCCAACTCCAATTCCATATATTGGCTTTCGCGTAGAAAAAAACCAGAGAGAAAGTTTCATCGCGTTTTACGATACGGAGCCGCCGCCAAGCCCTAATCTCTCTCGGGAGGGCTGATCTGGAGTCCGTTCAGGGCTCCGGAGAGGGGGATTCGTCACCGTCGTCATCATCAACCATCCTCCATCACCAATTTCATGATGCTCACCGCCGTGCGTGAGTAATTCCATCGAAGGCTTGCTGGACGGTGATGGGTTGGATGAGATTTATCATGTAATCGAGTTAGTTTTGTTAGGGTTTGATCCCTAATATCCACTATGTTCTGAGATTGATGTTGCTATGACTTTGCTATGCTTAATGCTTGTCACTAGGGCCCGAGTGCCATGATTTCAGATCTGAACCTATTATGTTTTCATGAATATATGTGTGTTCTTGATCCTATCTTGCAAGTCTATAGTCACCTACTATGTGTTATGATCCGCAACCCAAGTGACAATAATCGGGACCACTCCGGTGATGACCATAGTTTGAGGAGTTCATGTATTCACTATGTGCTAATGCTTTGTTCGGTTCTCTATTAAAAGGAGGCCTTAATATCCCTTAGTTTCCAATAGGACCCGCTGCCACGGGAGGGTAGGACAAAAGATGTCATGCAAGTTCTTTTCCATAAGCACGTATGACTATTTACGAATACATGCCTACATTATATTGATGAATTGGAGCTAGTTCTGTGTCACCCTATGTTATAACCGTTACATGACGAACCACATCCGCATAATTATCCATCACGATCCGGTGCCTACGAAGTTTTCCATATACTGGTTTACGCTTATTTACTTTTCATTTGCATTGTTACAATCACTACAAAATACCAAAACATTACTTTTGTTGTCTTTACTTTTGTTACCGTTACCACCACTATCATATTACTTTGCTACTAAACACTTTGCTGCAGATACTAAGTTTCCAGGTGTGGTTGAATTGACAACTCAGCTGCTAATACTTGAGAATATTCTTTGGCTCCCCTTGTGTCGAATCAATAAATTTGGGTTGAATACTCTACCCTCGAAAACTGTTGTGGTCCCCTATACTTGTGGGTTATCAGGTAGCAATTGATAGAACGGAGCACAAACAGTATTGCAATGCTTGAAAATGTGGCCTAGGGTCCGTACTTTCGCTAGTGCAATCTCTCAACAATGTTAATATAATTGGATGATATAACCATCCCTCAACGTGCGACAAAGAATCACTCCAAAGTTCCTACCTAGCGGAGAACATAAGAAGAAATTGTTTGTAGGGTACGAAACCACCTCGAAGCTATTCTTTCTGATCGATCTATCCAAGAGTTCGTACTAAAATAACACCAATTAATTTCAGATTCATAATACCCAATCCAACACAAAGAACCTCAAAGAGTGCCCCAAGATTTACACCATAGAAACGAAGACAAGAACGTGCATCAACCCCTATGCATAGATTACCCCAATGTCACCTCGGGAATCTGCGAGTTGAGTGCCAGAACATATACCAAGTGAATCAAAATAATACCCCATTTTCACCACGGGTATTCATATGCAAGACATATATCAAGTGCTCTCAAATCCATAAAAGTATTCAATCCGATAAAACGAAATCTCAAAGGGAAAACTCAATTCATCACAACAAGATAGAGAGGTAAAACTGAAGGAAATATGCCCTAGAGGCAATAATAAAGTTGTTATTTATATTTCCTTATATCATGATAAATTTTTATTATTCATGGTAGAATTTTATTAACCAAAAACTTAGTACATGTGTGAATACATAGACAAAACAGAGTGTCCCTAGTATGCCTCTACTTGACTAGCTCGTTAATCAAAGATGGTTAAGTTTCCTAACCATAGACATGTGTTGTCATTTGATGAACGGGATCACATCATTAGAGAATGATGTGATGGACAAGACCCATCCGTTAGCTTAGCATAATGATCGTTAAGTTTTATTGCTATTGCTTTCTTCATGACTTATACATATTCCTTTGACTATGAGATTATGCAACTCCCGAATACCGGAGGAACACCTTGTATGCTATCAAACGTCAAAATGTAACTGGGTGATTATAAAGATGCTCTACAGGTGCCTCCGAATGTGTTTGTTGGGTTGGCATAGATCAAGATTAGGATTTGTCACTCCGAGTATCGGAGAGGTATCTCTGGGCCCTCTCGGTAATGCACATCACTATAAGCCTTGCAAGCAATGTAACTAATGAGTTAGTTGCGGGATGATGCATTACGGAATGAGTAAAAGACTTGCTGGTAATGAGATTGAACTAGGTATGATGATACCAACGGTTGAATCTCGGGCAACTAACATACTGATGACAAAGGGAATAACGTATGTTGTTATTGCGGTTTGACCAATAAAGATCTTCGTAGAATATGTAGGAACCAATATGAGCAATTAAGGACATCACCCAAGCAACCGTCCACCCACATATCAAATTATCGAAGTACCGAACGCGAATCATATGAACGTGATGAAAACTAGCTTGACGATAATTCCCATGTGTCCTCGGGAGCACTTTTCTCTATATAAGAGTTTTTCCAGGCTTGTCCTTTGCTACAAAAAGGATTGGGCCATCTTGCTGCACCATATTTACTTTTTTTACTTGTTGCTCGTTACAAATTACCTTATCACAAAAATATCGGTTACCGATAATTTCAGTGCTTGCAGAGAATACCTTGCTAAAAACCGCTTATCATTTCCTTCTGCTCCTCGTTGGGTTCGACACTCTTACTTATCGAAAGGACTATGATAGATCCCCTATACTTGTGGGTCATCAAGACTCTTTTCTGGGACCGTTGCGGGGGAGTGAAGCGCCTTTGGTAGGTGGAATTTGGTAAGGAAAAATTTATATAGTGTGCTGAAATTTACTGTCACTTGTTACTATGGAAAGTAATCCTTTGAGGGGCTTGTTCGGGGTATCTTCACCTCGACCGGTAGAGCAAAGAGTTGCTCCTCAACAAACTGAACCTACTGAAAATGAAAATGTCTACTTTGAAATTCCTTCGTGTATGATAGAGAAACCGCTAGCTAATCCTTTTGCAGGAGATGGAACATTGCATCCCGATTTACACCTAATCTATGTGGATGACGTTTGTGGATTATTTAAGCTTGCAGGTATGCCCGATGATGTTATCAAGAAGAAGGTCTTCCCTTTATCTTTGAAGGGAGATGCATTGACATGGTATAGGCTATGTGATGATATGGGATCATGGGACTACAAACGGTTGAAATTGGAATTCCATCAGAAGTTTTATACTATGCACCTTGTTCATCCTGATCGTAATTATATATATAAATTTTGGTCTCGCGAAGGAGAAAGCATCACTCAAGCTTGGGGGAGGCTTAAGTCAATGTTATATTCATGTCCCAATCATGAGCTCTCAAGAGAAATGATTATTCAAAAATTTTATGCTCGGCTTTCTGACAACAATCGCTCCATGCTCGATACTTCTTGTACTGGTTCCTTTATGATGAAGACTATTGAATTCAAATGGAATTTATTGGAAAGAATTAAACGCAACTCTGAAGATTGGGATCTCGACGAAGGTAAGGAGTCAGGTATAACACCTAAGTTTGATTGTGTTAAATCTTTTATGGATACCGATGTTTTCCGTAAATTTAGCACTAAATATGGACTTGACTCTGAGATAGTAGCTTTGTTTTGTGAATCTTTTGCTGCTGATGTTGATCTCCCTAAGGAGAAGTGGTCTAAATATAATCCTCCCATTGAAGTAAAAGTAGTTGCACCTATTAAAGTTGAAGAAAAGACTATCACTTATAATGATCCTATTGTTCCTACTGTTTATGTTGAGAAACCACCTTTCCCTGTTAGAATTATGGATCATGCTAAATCTTCAACTGTAGTCAACAAAAGTAATATTAGGACACACAAACCCCCTGAGCAAGTTAAGGTTGAACCTAATATTGCTATGGTTAAAGACCTCTTGGTTGATAATATCCATGGACATGTTATTTACTTCTGTGATGAGACTGCTAGAATTGCTAAACCTGGTGCTAAAGATAAACATAGACCTTTGGTAGGCATGCCTGTTATTTCTGTTAAAATAGGAGATCATTGTTATCATGGCTTGTGCGATATGGGTGCTAGTGCTAGTGCAATACCTATTTCCTTATACAAAGAAATTATGCATGATATTGCACCAGCTGAGATAGAAGATATTGATGTTACCATTAAGCTTGCTAATAGAGATACTATTTCACCAATTGGGATTGTTAGAGATGTTGAAGTCTTGTGTGGGAAAGCTAAATATCCTGCTGATTTTCTTGTTCTTGGTTCTCCATAAGATAGCTTTTGTCCCATTATATTTGGTAGACCCTTCTTGAATACTGTTAATGCTAAGATAGATTGCAAGAAGGATGTTGTTACTATTGGTTTGGATGATATGTCTGTTGGAAATATGCCCTAGAGGCAATAATAAATTAGTTATTATTATATTTCCTTGTTCATGATAATCGTTTATTACCCATGCTATAATTGTATTGATAGGAAACTCAGATACATGTGTGGGTACATAAACAACACCATGTCCCTAGTAAGCCTCTAGTTGACTAGCTCGTTGATCAATAGATGGTTACAGTTTCCTGACCATGGACATTGGATGTCGTTGATAACGGGATCACATCATTACCAGAATGATGTGATGGACAAGACCCAATCCTAAGCCTAGCACAAAGATCGTGTAGTTCGTATGCTAAAGCTTTTCTAATGTCAAGTATCTTTTCCTTAGACCATGAGATTGTGCAACTCCGGATACCGTAGGAATGCTTTGGGTGTACCAAACGTCACAACGAATCGGGTGGCTATAAAGGTGCACTACAGGTATCTCCGAAAGTGTCATTGGGTTGTACGAATCAAGACTGGATTTGTCACTCTGTGTAAACGGAGAGGTATCTCTGGGCCCACTCGGTAGGACATCATCATAATGTGCACAATGTGACCAAGGAGTTGATCACGGGATGATGTGTTACGGAACGAGTAAAGAGACTTGCCGGTAACGAGATTGAACAAGGTATCGGTATACCGACGATCGAATCTCGGGCAAGTACAATACCGTTAGACAAAGGGAATTGAATACGGGATCGATTGAGTCCTTGACATCGTGGTTCATCCGATGAGATCATCGTGGAACATGTGGGAGCCAACATGGGTATCCAGATCCCGCTGTTGGTTATTGACCGGAGAACGTCTCGGTCATGTCTGCATGGTTCCCGAACCCGTAGGGTCTACACACTTAAGGTTCGATGACGCTAGGGTTATAAAGAAAGTTTGTATGTGGTTACCGAATGTTGTTCGGAGTCCCGGATGAGATCCCGGACATCACGAGGAGTTCCGTAATGGTCCGGAGGTAAAGAATAATATATAGGAAGTGAGCTTTTGGTCACCGGAAGTATTTCGGGGGTCACCGATAATGTACCGGGACCACCGGAAGGGTTCTGGGGGTCCACCGGGAGGGGCCACCAGCCCCGGAGGCTTGCATGGGCCTAGTGTGGAAAGGGACCAGCCCCAGAGTGGGCTGGTGCGCCTCCCACCAAGGCCCAAGGCGCAGCTAGGAGGGGAGAGGGGAAATCCTAGGCGCAGATGGGCCTAAAGGCCCACCCTAGGCGCGCCCTCTCTCCCCTCTTGGCCGCCTCCAAGTCCCATCTAGGGATGCCGCACCCCTAGGGTGGGAACCCTAGATGGGGGCGCAGCCACCTCCCCTCCTCCTATAAATAGTGGGGGTTTTGGGGCTGCCAGCGACATGAGTTCCTCTCCCTCTTGGCACAGCCCTACCTCTCTCCCTTCTCCTCTCCCGCGGTGCTTGGCGAAGCCTTGCAGGATTGCCACGCTCCTCCACCACCACCACGCCATTGTGCTGCTGCTGGACGGAGTCTTCCTCAACCTCTCCTTCTCTCCTTGCTGGATCAAGGCGTGGGAGACGTCACCGGGCTGTACGTGTGTTGAACGCGGAGGTGCCGTCCGTTCGGCACTAGGATCTCCGATGATTTGGATCACGACGAGTACGACTCCTTCAACCCCGTTCTCTTGAACGCTTCTTCTTAGCGCTCTACAAGGGTATGTAGATGCACTCTCCTTCCCCTCATTGCTGGTTTCTCCTTAGATAGATCTTGGTGACACGTAGGAAAATTTTGAATTTCTGCTACTTTCCCCAACAGTGGCATCATGAGCTAGGTCTATTGCGTAGATTCTTTGCACGAGTAGAACGCAAAGTAGTTGTGGGCGTTGATGATGTTCAATATGCTTACCGTTACTAGTCCAATCTTGTTTCAACGGTATTGTGGGATGAAGCGGCCCGGACCGACCTTACACGTACACTTACGTGAGACAGGTTCCACCGACTGACATGCACTTGGTGCATAAAGTGGCTAGCGGGTGCCAGTCTCTCCCACTTTAGTCGGAACGGATTCGATGAAAAGGGTCCTTATGAAGGGTAAATAGCAATTGGCATATCACGTTGTGGTTTTGCGTAGGTAAGAAACGTTCTTGCTAGAAACCCATAGCAGCCACGTAAAACATGCAACAACAATTAGAGGACGTCTAACTTGTTTTTGCAGGGTATGCTATGTGATGTGATATGGCCAAGAAGAATGTGATGAATGATATGTGATGTATGAGATTGATCATGTTCTTGTAATAGGAATCACGACTTGCATGTCGATGAGTATGACAACCGGCAGGAGCCATAGGAGTTGTCTTAATTTATTGTATGACCTGCGTGTCATTGAACAAACGCCATGCAATTACTTTACTTTATTGCTAACCGGTAGCCATAGTAGTAGAAGTAATAAGTTGGCGAGACAACTTCATGGAGACACGATGATAGAGATCATGATGATGGAGATCATGGTGTCATGCGGTGACGATGATGATCATGGAGCCTCAAGATGGAGATCAAAGGAGCAAAATGATATTGGCCATATCATGTCACTATTTGATTGCATGTGATGTTTATCATATTTATGCATCTTATTTGCTTAGAACAACGGTAGTAAATAAGATGATCCTCTTTAAAATTTCAAGAAAGTGTTCCCCTAACTATGCACCGCTATGTAAAGTTAAATGCTTCAAGCACCACGTGATGATCGGTGTGATAGATTCTTACGCTCACATACAACGGGTGTAAGCCAGATTTACACACGCGAAACACTTAGGTTAACTTGACGAGCCTAGCATGTACAGACATGGCCTCGGAACACAAGAGACCGAAAGGTCGAGCATGAGTCGTATGGTGGATACGATCAACATGAAGATGTTCACCGATGATGACTAGTCTGTCTCACGTGATGATCGGACACGGCTTAGTTGACTCGGATCATGTAATCACTTAGATGACTGGAGGGATGTCTATCTGAGTGGGAGTTCATGAGATGAACTTAATTATCCTGAACATAGTCAAAAGCCCTTTGCAAATTATGTCATAGCTCGCGCTTTAGTTCTACTGTTTAGATATGTTCCTAGAGAAAATATAGTTGAAAGTTGACAGTAGCAATTATGCGGTCAGTAGAAAGCTTATGTCCTAAATGCACCGCTCGGTGTGCTGGACCTCGAACGTGGTCTGTGGATGTTGCGAACATCTGACACACATGTTTTGATGACTACATGATAGTTTGGTAATGTTAAACGGCTTAGAATTAATGCACCAAAGACGTTTTTGAAACGTCGCGGAACATATGAGATGTTCTGAGGGCTGAAATTGGGATTTTAGGCTCGTGCCCACGTCAAGAGGTATGAGACCTCCGACGAGTTTTCTAGCCTACAAACTAAGGGAGAAGATCTCAATCGTTGAGCTTGTATTCAGATTGTCTGGGTACAACAATCACTTGAATCGAGTGGGAGTTAATCTTCCAGATGAGATAGTGATGTTTCTCCAAAGACATTGCCACCAAGCTACTAGAGCTTCGTGATGAACTATAACATATCAGGGATAGATATGATGATCCTTGAAGTGTTCGCGATGTTTGACACCGCGAAAGTAGAAGTCAAGTAGGAGCATCAATTGTTGATGGTTGGTAAAACCACTAGTTTCAAGAAGGGCAAGGGCAACAAGGGATACTTCATGAAACGGCAAAACAGTTGCTGCTCTAGTGAAGAAACCCAAGGTTGAACCCAAACCCGAGACTAAGTGCTTCTGTAATGAGAGGAACGGACACAGAAGCGGAACCACCCTAGATACTTGTTAGATGAGAAGGCTGGCAAGGTCGATAGAAGTATATTGGATATAATTATGTTAATGTGCACTTTACTAGTACTCCTAGTAGCACCAGGGTATTAGATACCGGTTCGGTTGCTAGGTGTTAGTAACTCGAAATAAAAGCTACGGAATAAACGGAGACTAGCTAAAGGTGAGCCGACGATATGTGTTGGAAGTGTTTCCAAGTTTGATGTGATCAAACATCGCATGCTCCCTCTACCATCAAGATTAGTATTAAACCAAAATAATTGTCATTTGGTGTTTGCGTTGAGCATAGACATGATTGGATTATGTCTATCGCAATACGGTTATTCATTTAAGGAGAATAATGGTTACTCTATTTTTTTGAATAATACCTTCGATGGTCTTGCACCTAAATGAATGGTTTATTGAATCTCGATCGTAGTGATACACATTTTCAAGCCAAAGGTATAAGATAGTAATGATAGTACCACTTACTTGTGGCACTGCCATGTAAGTCATATTGGTATAAAACACATGAAGAAGCTCTATGTTGATGGATCTTTGGACTCACTCATTTTTGAAAAGTTTGAGACATGCAAACCATGTCTATTGGTGTATACGCATGATGAAACTCCATGCAGATGGATCGTTTGGACTCACTTGATTTTGAATCACTTGAGATATGCAAATCATACCACATGGGCAAGATGACCTGAAAAGCCTCGGTTTCAGAAGATGGAACAAGATAGCAACTTGTTGAAGTAACACATTTTGATGTGTGTAGTCCAATGAGTGCTTTGAGGCATGCAGTGAATATCGTTATGTTCTTACTTCACGGATGATTTAAGTAGATCTTGAGTGTATTTACTTGATGAAACACAAGTCTGAATTATTGAATGGTTCAAGTAATTTCAGAGTGAAGTTAAAGATCATCGTGACAAGAGGATAAAATGTCTATGATATGATCATAGAGATGAGTATCTGAGTTACGAACTTTGGCACGCTATTAAGACATTGTGGAAATTGTTTCACAATTAATACCGCCTGGAACACCATAGTGTGATGGTGTGTCCGAACATCATAGTTGCACCCTATTAGATATGGTGTGTACCATGATGTCTCTTATCGAATTACCACTATCGTTCATGGGTTAGGCATTAGAGACAACCGCACTCACTTTAATAGGGCACCACGTAATTCCGTTGAGACGACACCGTTTGAACTATGGTTTGGAGAAACCTAAGTTGTCGTTTCTTAAAAGTTTGGGGCTGCGACGCTTATGTGAAAAGGTTTCATCGTGATAAGCTCGAACCCAAAATGGATAAATACATCTTCATAGGATACCCAAAATGGTTGGGTATACCTCCTATCTCAGATCCGGAAGCAAAAGTAATTGTTTCTAGAAACGGGTCCTTTCTCGAGGAAAAGTTTCTCTCGAAAGAATTGAGTGGGAGGATGGTGGAGACTTGATGAGGTTATTGAACCGTCACTTCAACAAGTGTGTAGCAGGGCACAGGAAGTTGTTCCTGTGGCGCCTACACCAATTGAAGTAGAAGCTTATGATAGTGATCATGAAGTTTTGGATCAAGTCACTACCGTACCTCATAGGTTGACAAGGATGCGTACTACTTCAGAGTGGTACAGTAATCCAGTCTTGAAGGTCATGTTGCTAGACAACAATGAACCTATGAGCTATGGAGAAGCGATGGTGGGCCCAAATTCCGACAAATGGTAAGAAGCCATGAAATCCGAGATAGGATCCATGTATCAGAACAAAGCATGGACTTTGGTGGACTTTCCCGATGATCGGCAAGTCATTGAGATAACTGGATCTTTAAGAAGAAGACGGACGTGGACGGTAATGTCACCGTCTATGAAGCTCGACTTGTGGCGAAAAGTTTTTCACAAGTTCAAGGAGTTGACTACGATGAGATTTTCTCATCCGTAGCGATGCTTAAGTCCGTCAGAATCATGTTAGCATTAGCTGCATTTATGAAATCTGGCAGATGGATGTCAAAACCAGTTTCCTTACCAGTTTTCTAAGGAAAGGTTGTATATGATACAATTAGAAAGGTTTTGACGATCCTAAGGATGCTAAAAGGTATGCTGGCTCCAGCGATCCTTCTAAGGACTGGAGTAAGCATCTCGGAGTTGGAATGTGCGCTTTGATGAGATGATCAAAGATTTTGGGTCTATACAAAGTTTATGAGAAACTTGTATTTCCAAAGAAGTGAGTGGGAGCACTATAGAATTTCTGATGAGTATATGTTGTTGACATATTGTTGATCAGAAATGATGTAGAATTTCTGGAAAGCATATAGGGTTATTTGAAAGGTTTTTTTCAATAGAAAATCTGGATTAAGCTACTTGAACATTGAGCATCAAGATCTATAAGGATGGACCAAAAACGCTTAATGGTACTTTCAAATGAGCACATACCTTGACATAATCTTGAAGGTGTTGAAGATGGATCAGTCAAAGAAGGAGTTCTTGCCTGAGTTGTAAGGTATGAAGTTAAGAGTTAAAGCTCGACCACGACAGAAAAGAGAGAAAGGACGAAGGTCGTCCCCTATGCCTTAGACGTAGGCTCTACAAGTATGCTATCTTTGTACCGCTCCGGAAGTGTGCCTTGCCATGAGTCAGTCAAGGGGTACAAGAATGATCCGGGAATGGATCATTGGATAGCGGTCAAAATTATCCTTAGAGGAATAAGGATATGTTTCTCGGTTATGGAGGTGATAAAGAGTTCGACGTAAAGAGTTGCGTCGATGCAAGCTTAACACCTATCCGGATAGCTCTGAGTAGAGATACCGGATATCTATAATGGAGCAACCATTTGGAATAGCTCCAAGTGGAGCGTGGAAGCAGCATTTACAATATGACCTAGAGATTTGCGAAGTACATACGTATCTGAATGTTGCAGACCCGTTGACTAAAACCTCTCTCACAAGCAAAACATGATCAAACCCCAGAACTCATTGAGTCTTAATCACATGATGATGTGAACTAGTTTAGTGACACTAGTAAACTCTTTGGATGTTGGTCACATGGCGATGTGACCTGTGAGTGTTAATCACATGGCGATGTGAACTAGATTATTGACTCTAGTGCAAGTGGGAGAATGTTGGAAATATGCCCTAAAGGCAATAATAAATTAGTTATTATTATATTTCCTTGTTCATGATAATCGTTTATTACCCATGCTATAATTGTATTGATAGGAAACTCAGATACATGTGTGGGTACATAAACAACACCATGTCCCTAGTAAGCCTCTAGTTGACTAGCTCGTTGATCAATAGATGGTTACAGTTTCGACCATGGACATTGGATGTCGTTGATAACGGATCACATCATTACCGAATGATGTGATGGACAAGACCCAATCCTAAGCCTAGCACAAAGATCGTAGTTCAGTATGCTAAAGCTTTTCTAATGTCAAGTATCTTTTCCTTAGACCATGAGATTGTGCAACTCCCGGATACCGTAGGAATGCTTTGGGTGTACCAAACGTCACAACGTAACTGGGTGGCTATAAAGGTGCACTACAGGTATCTTCGAAAGTGTCTGTTGGGTTGGCACGAATCGAGACTGGGATTTGTCACTCTGTGTAATCGGAGAGGTATCTCTGGGCCCACTCGGTAGGACATCATCATAATGTGCACAATGCGACCAAGGAGTTGATCACGGGATGATGTGTTACGGAACGAGTAAAGAGACTTGCTGGTAACAAGATTGAACAAGGTATCGGTATACCGATGATCGAATCTCGGGCAAGTACAATACCGTTAGACAAAGGGAATTGAATACGGGATCGATTGAGTCCTTGACATCGTGGTTCATCCAATGAGATCATCGTGGAACATGTGGGAGCCAACATGGGTATCCAGATCCCGCTGTTGGTTATTGACCGGAGAACGTCTCGGTCATGTCTGCATGGTTCCCGAACCCGTAGGGTCTACACACTTAAGGTTCGATGACGCTAGGGTTATAAAGGAAGTTTGTATGTGGTTACCGAATGTTGTTCGGAGTCTCAGATGAGATCCCGAACATCACGAGGAGTTCCGGAATGGTCCGGAGGTAAAGAATAATATATATGAAGTGAGCTTTTGGTCACCGGAAGTATTTCGGGGGTCACCGGTAATGTACCGGGACCACCGAAAGGGTTCCGGGGGTCCACCGGGAGGGGCCACCAGTCCGGAGGCTTGCATGGGCCTAGTGTGGAAAGGGACCAGCCCCAGAGTGGGCTGGTGCGCCTCCCACCAAGGCCCAAGGCGCAGCTAGGAGGGGAGAGGGGAAACCCTAGGCGCAGATGGGCCTAAAGGCCCACCCTAGGGCGCGCCCCCTCTCTCCCCCTCTTGGCCGCCCCCTCCAAGTCCCATCTAGGGCTGCCGCACCCCTAGGGTGGGAACCCTAGATGGGGGCGCAGCCACCTCCCCTCCTCCTATAAATAGTGGGGGTTTTGGGGCTGCCAGCGACATGAGTTCCTCTCCCTCTTGGCGCAGCCCTACCTCTCTCCCTTCTCCTCTCCCGCGGTGCTTGGCGAAGCCCTGTAGGATTGCCACGCTCCTCCACCACCACCACGCCGTTGTGCTGCTGCTGGACGGAGTCTTCCTCAACCTCTCCCTCTCTCCTTGCTGGATCAAGGCGTGGGAGACGCCACCGGCTGTACGTGTGTTGAGCGCGGAGGTGCCGTCCGTTCGGCACTAGGATCTCCGTGATTTGGATCACGACAGCACGACTCCTTCAACCCCGTTCTCTTGAACGCTCCACTTAGCGATCTACAAGGGTATGTAGATGCACTCTCCTTCCCCTCGTTGCTGGTTTCTCCTTAGATAGATCTTGGTGACACGTAGGAAAATTTTGAATTTCTGCTACGTTCCCCAACAATGTCTTATGAGTTTAATTTCTCTAAATTTCATAGACAACCTCTTGATGAGGAATTTCCTAGTAAAGATGAAATTATTGGTCTTGCTTCTATTGTCGTACCATGAAAATGATATGTTTATGAATGAAAGAAGGGAAATAGATGAAGTATTCTTTAAACAAGGACCTATTCTGAAACACAATTTGCCTATTGAAATCTTAGGGGATCCTCCTCCACCCCAGGGTGATCCCGTGTTTGAGCTTAAACCGTTGCCTGATACTCTTAAATATGCTTATCTTGATGAAAAGAAGATATATCCTGTTATTATTAGTGCTAACCTTTCAGAGCATGAAGAAGAGAAATTAATGAGAACTCTGAAGAAGCACCGTGCTGCTATTGGATATACTCTTGGTGATCTTAAGGGCATTAGTCCCACTCTATGTCAACACAAAATAAATTTGGAAAAAGATGCCAAACCAGTTATTGGTCATCAACGACGGCTGAATCCTAAGATGAAAGAAGTGGTAAGAAAGGAAATACTAAAGCTCCTTGAGGCAGATATAATTTATCCCGTTGCTGATAGTCAGTGGGTAAGTCCTGTCCATTGTGTCCCTAAGAAGGGAGGTATTACTGTCGTTCCTAATGATAAAGATGAATTGATTCCGCAAAGAATTATTACAGGTTATAGGATGGTAATTGATTTTCGCAAATTAAATAAAGCTACTAAAAAAGACCATTACCCCTTGCCATTCATTGGTCAAATGCTAGAAAGATTATCTAAACACACACATTTTTGCTTTCTAGATGGTTATTATGGTTTCTCTCAAATACCTGTGTCAGCTGATGATCAAGCAAAGACCACTTTTACTTGCCCTTTCGGTACTTTTGCTTATAGATGTATGCCTTTTGGTTTATGTAATGCACCTGCTACCTTTCAAAGATGCATGATGGCTATATTCTCTGATTTTTGTGAAAAGATTTGTGAGGTTTTCATGGATGATTTCTCCGTTTATGGATCCTCTTTTGATGATTGCTTGAGCAACCTTGATCGAGTCTTGCAGAGATGTGAAGAAACTAACCTTGTCTTTAATTGGGAGAAGTGCCACTTTATGGTTAATGAAGGTATTGTCTTGGGGCATAAAATTTCTGAAAGAGGCATTGAAGTTAGTAAAGCTAAAGTTGATGCTATTGAAAATATGCCGTGTCCCAAGGACATCAAAGGTATAAGAAGTTTACTTGGTCATGCCGGTTTTTATAGGAGGTTCATTAAGGACTTCTCAAAAATTTCTTGGCCTCTAACTAATCTATTACAAAAAGATATACCTTTCGTTTTTGATGATGATTGTGTAGAAGCATTTGAAATACTTAAGAAAGCATTAATCTCTACACCTATCGTTCAGCCACCTGATTGGAATTTACCCTTTGAAATTATGTGTGATGCTAGGGATTATGTTGTAGGTGCTATTCTAGGGCAAAGAGTTGATAAGAAATTAAATGTTATTCAATATGCTAGTAAAAATCTAGACAATGCCCAGAGAATTTATGCCACTACTAAAAAAGAATTCTTAGCAGTTGTATTTGCTTGTGATAAGTTCAGACCTTATATTGTTGATTCTAAAGTAACTATTCACGCTGATCATGCTGCTATTAAATATCTTATGGAAAAGAAAGATGCTAAACCTAGACTTATTAGATGGGTTCTCTTGCTACAAGAATTTGATTTGCATATTATTGATAGAAAGGGAGCTGAGAACCCCGTTGCAGACAACTTGTCTAGGTTAGAAAATGTTCTTGATGACCCACTACCTATTGATGATAGTTTTCCTGATGAACAACTGAATGTCATAAATGCTTCTCGTACTGCTCCATGGTATGCTGATTATGCTAATTACATTGTTACTAAATTTATACCACCTAGTTTCACATACCAGCAAAAGAAAAAAGTTTTTCTATGATTTAAGACATTACTTCTGGGATGACCCACATCTTTATAAAGAAGGAGTAGATGGTGTTATGAGGCGTTGTGTACCTGAGCATGAACATGAACAGATCCTACGCAAGTGTCACTCCGAGGCTTACGGAGGACACCACGCTAGAGAAAGAACTGCACATAAGGTATTGCAATCCGGTTTTTATTGGCCTACTCTCTTCAAGGATGCTCGTAACTTTGTCTTATCTTGTGATGAATGTCAAAGGATTGGTAACATTAGTAGACGTCAAGAAATGCCTATGAATTATTCACTTGTTATTGAACCATTTGATGTTTGGGGCTTTGATTATATGGGACCGTCCTGCCTCTAATGGGTATACACATATTTTAGTTGCTGTTGATTACGTTACTAAGTGGGCAGAAGCTATTCCAACTAGTAGTGCTGATCATAACACTTCTATTAAGATGCTTAAAGAAGTTATTTTTCTGAGGTTTGGAGTCCCTAGATATTTAATGACTGATGGTGGTTCACATTTTATTCATGGTGCTTTTCGTAAAATGCTTGCTAAGTATGATGTTAATCACAGAATTGCATGTCCTTATCACCCACAGTCTAGTGGTCAAGTAGAATTGAGTAATAGAGAGCTCAAATTAATTTTGCAAAAGATTGTTAATAGGTCTAGAAAGAATTGGTCCAAGAAACTTGAGGATGCATTATGGGCCTATAGAACTGCATATAAAAATCCTACGGGTATATCTCCGTATAAAATGGTTTATGGAAAAGCATGTCACTTACCTCTTGAACTAGAACATAAGTCATATTGGGCCATTAAAGAGCTCAATTATGATTTCAAACTTGCCGGTGAGAAGAGGCTATTTGACATAAGCTCACTTGATGAATGGAGAACCCAAGCCTATGAGAATGCCAAACTGTTTAAAGAAAAAGTTAAAAGATGGCATGACAAAAGGATACAAAAGTGTGAGTTTAATGTAGGTGACTATGTACTGCTATACAACTCTCGTTTAAGATTTTTTGCGGGAAAACTTCTCTCTAAATGGGAAGGTCCTTACGTTATCGAGGAGGTCTATCATTCCGGTGCCATAAAAATCAACAACTTCGAAGGCACAAATCCAAAGGCGATGAACGATCAAAGAATCAAACATTATATCTCAGATAATCCCATAAATGTTGAAACCAATATTATTGAAACCGTAACACCGGAGGAATACATAAGGGACACTTTCCAGAACGTTTCAGACTCCGAAAAGGAATAGGTATGTCGTACGGTAAGTAAACCGACTCCAAAACAGTTCTAATGGCAATTTTCTCTGTTTTGGAATATTTAGAAAAATAGGAAAATAAGAAGCAGTCCGGGAAGGACACGAGGCCTCCACAACGGTGGAGGGCGTGCCCTACCCCCTTGGGCGCGCCCCCGCCTCATGGGCACCTCGTGCGCTCTCCGGACTCCGTTTTCTTGCACGATACTTCTTTCGGTCGCTAAAAATTCATTATATAATCTCCCGAAGGTTTTGACTCCTGTATCACGCAAATATCCTCTGTTTTCGTTTCGAGCTATTTTTCTGACATATCTAGATCATCATGACGTCTCCAAGCGGCCCCAAGGACAAGTTCTTCGAGAAGGTCATCAACCCCTACCTCGCGGAGGTGTTGCAACACCCTCAAACCATTGAGATGCGTGATGGGTTGCTGCACATCCGCGATGTTGAGGGACCAAGGAGGAACAGAAGTGTGGAGACGAGGCTTGAAGCAATGGAGCAACAAGTTTTCAAGTGCCAAGGGATGGTGGAACGCGGACTCAACGCCAACCACATGATGATCGCGGAGTTCACCAACAACCACAAGCTTAGGGATGGCAGTTTTGCCCATGGGTATGGGTACCCGCGGGTACCCTACCCGAAAACAATGGGCATGGGCATGACTTGGAAAGATATTGTACCCACGGGTAATGGGTATCCATACCCGCAAAATCTATGGGTAGGGCATGGGTATTCAATTGTGCCCATGGGTAACCCAATGGATACCCAAAAGAAATTAATTAATCAAAATTATTCCTATGACATGTGGGGTAAGCATCTAACTCCTATGGCCCAACCCTAAATCTTATATTCTCTAAACCAGCCATAGGTCATAGGCCTACAATCGCCTGCTCGACACCCCTCTGACGTCCTATGTAACTTCTTGAAACAATGAAATCTTGACTCATCGCCATCGGACTCCTCTAAACTCTCAATCCAGTGACCCCCCAATTCCAGCTGCTCATTCCACTACGTCGTGCTTCCACCAACCGCTGCTCATAATCCCTTGATGCCTCCAAGAAGCCACCCGTCAGAGGAGACTATGTTGGTGCCATAATGACCGCCCATATCACGCTTGAATTTCAGACTCATTTCTCTAAAGAAAATCAAAATTTAAATGCTATATATGGTACCCAATGGATACCCATTGGGTACAGGATACCCGATGGGTATGGGCATGGGTATCCTTTTATGCCCAAGGGTATTGAAGTGGGTGGGTATAGAAAGTTTCTATGAGTATGGGTTTGGGTAGAAGGAGGTTGTACCCGCCCATACCCTACCCATTGCCATCCCTACACAAGCTGGATGCCAAGAACATTGGGGAGACCATCTTCAAGCTTCACAAGAAGATCGAGCACCTCCAAGCCCAAATTTATGACCTGCAAAACCAAAACTATGAGTATGAATATAGATTCAAGAGGATGAGTTTGGCTGCAGATTTGAGGATCCCGGAGACTCGATCATCCTTCTATGATGGTGAGCCTATGCCTTGGAAGATGGACGACAAGCCCACATCATCAACAACTCCACCACCCTCTTCACTGGCAAAGGAGACATAATCATATGGGTATGGGCACTCCCCTTGGCAGCTGCCAAGCTTGGGGGAGGTGCCCCGGTATCGTATCACCATCACACTCCTATCTTTACGGTTTTTCTTAGTTTGATCCTTTTGGTATTATCTTGATCTAGTAGAATAAAGTTTTTGGTATGATCTAGTTTTGAGTTTTGCTTTATGATCCCTCTATGTAATCAAGTCCGTGAGATATATAATAAAGATTAGTGTTGAGTCAAGGGCTTGATTATCTTGCTATGATCTTGAGGGAATAAAAGAAAAAGAAAGAATAAAAAGAAATAAAAAGAGATCATATTGATCTTATGGAGAGTAATGACTTCACATATAAAGAGTATGATGATTAAAAGTTGTTGAGAGTTGACAAACATAGTTTTGGTCATCGTTGCAATTAATAGGAAGTAATAAAGAAAGAGAGGTTTCACATATAAATATACTATCTTGGACATCTTTTATGATTGTGAGCACTCATTAAAATATGACATGCTAGAGAGTTGATGTTGGACAAGGAAGACAACGTAATGGGTTATGTTTTATTACATCTGAAATAAAGTATATTGTCATGGATCATCCAACATGTTGAGTTTGCCTTTCTCCCTCATGCTAGCCAATTCTTTACACCAAGTAGAGATACTACTTGTGCTTCCAATACCCTTAAACCCAGTTCGCCATGAGAGTCCACCATATCTACCTATGGATTGAGTAAGTTCCTTTAAGTAAGTTGTCATCAAGGAGGCGCGTGCCCCCCATGGGTCCGAATTGGACTAGGGGAAAGGGGGCGGCGCCCCCCCCCCCCCCTTGCCCTTTCCTACTCCCTCTCTCTTTCCCTCTTTCTTCTCTCCTAGTCCGGAAAGGAAAAGGGGAATCCTACTAGGACTTGGGAGTCCTAGTAGGACTCCCCACACTTGGCGCGCTCCCGCTAGGGCCGGCCTCCTCCTCCTCCCTTCTTTATATACGTGGGCAGGGGACACCCCAAAGACACAAGTTGATCATTGTCTTAGCCGTGTGCGGTGCCCCCCTCCACCATAATCCATCTCGGTCATATCGTTGCAGTGCTTAGGCGAAGGTCTGCGCCTGTAGCTTCATCATCACCGTCATCACGTCGTCGTGCTGATGAAGCTCTCCCTCGACACTCAGCTGGATAAAGAGTTTGTGGGATGTCACCGAGCCGAACGTGTCCAGATCGCGGAGGTGCCGTACTTTCGGTACTAGGATCGGTCCGATCGTGAAGACGTACGACTACATCAACCGCGTTGTCATAACGCTTCCACTTACGGTCTACGAGGGTACGTGGACTACACTCTCCCCTCTCGTTGCTATGCATCACCATGATCTTCCGTGTGCGTAGGAAATTTTTGAAGTTACTGCGTTCCCCAACAGTGGCATCCGAGCCAGGTTTATGCGTAGATGTTATATGCACGAGTAGAACACAAGTGAGTTGTGGGCGATAATAGTTATACTGCTTACCGGCATGTCATACTTTGATTCAGCGGTATTGTTGGATGAAGCGACCTGGACCGACATTACGCGTACGCTTACGGGAGACTGGTTCTACCGACGTGCTTCACACACAGGTGGCTGGCGGATCTCAGTTTCTCCAACTTTAGTTAAATCGAGTGTGGCTACGCCCGGTCCTTGTTGAAGTTTAAAATAGCACATACTTGACGAAAAATCATTGTGGTTTTGATGCGTAGGTAAGAACGGTTCTTGCTCAGCCCGTAGCAGCCACGTAAAACTTGCAACAACAAAGTAGAGGACGTCTAACTTGTTTTTGCAGGGCATGTTGTGATGTGATATGGTCAAGACATGATGCTAAATTTTATTGTATGAAATGATCATGTTTTGTAACGGAGTTATCTACAACTGGCAGGAGCCATATGGTTGTCGCTTTATTGTATGAAATGCAATCACCATGTAATTGCTTTACTTTATCACTAAGCGGCAGCGATAGTCGTAGAAGCAATAGTTGGCAAGACAACAATGATGCTACGATGGAGATCAAGGTGTCGCGCCGGTGACGATGGTGATCATGATGGTGCTTTGGAGATGGATATCAAAGGCACAAGATAATGATGGCCATATCATATCACTTATATTGATTGCATGTGATGTTTATCCTTTATGCATCTTATTTTGCTTAGTCCGACGGTAGCATTATAAGATGATCTCTCACTAAATTTCAAGGTACAAGTGTTCTCCCTGAGTATGCACCTTTGCGAAAGTTCGTCGTGCCGAGACACCACGTGATGATCGGGTGTGATAAGCTCTACGTTCACATACAACGGGTGCAAGCCAGTTTTGCACACGCAGAATACTCGGGTTAAACTTGACGAGCCTAGCATATGTAGATATGGCCTCGGAACACTGGAGACTGAAAGGTCGAACGTGAATCATATAGTAGATATGATCAACATAGTGATGTTCACCATTGAAAACTACTCCATCTCACGTGATGATTGGACATGGTTTAGTTGATATGGATAACGTGATCATTTAGATGACTTGAGGGATGTCTATCTAAGTGGGAGTTCTTAAGTAATATGATTAATTGAACTTAAATTTATCATGAACTTAGTCCTGGTAGTATTTGCATATCTATGTTGTAGATCAATAGCTCGCAAATAGCTTCCCCGTTTTGTTTATGATATGTTCCTAGAGAAAACTAAGTTGAAAGATGATAGTAGCAATGATGCGGACTTGGTCCATGATCTGAGGATTATCCTCATTGCTGCATAGAAGAATTATGTCCTTGATGCACCGCTAGATGACAGACCTATTGCAGGAGCAGATACAGACGTTATGAACGTTTGACAACGCTCGTTATGATGACTACTTGATAGTTTAGTGCACCATGCTTTACGACTTAGAACCGGGACTTCAAAAATGTTTTGAACGCCATGGAGCATATAAGATGTTCCAAGAGTTGAAATTGGTATTTCATACTAAGAGTTGAAATTGGTATTTCATACTCATGCCCGCGTCGAGAGGTATGAGACCTCTAACAGTACTTTGCCTACAAAATGGAGGAGAATGGCTCAACCAGTGAGCATGTGCTCAGATTGTCTGGGTACTACAATTGATTGAATCAAGTGGGAGTTAATCTTCCAAATAAGGTAGTAATTGACAAAGTTCTCTAGTCACTATCACCAAGTTACTAGAACTTCGTGATGAACTATAATATGCAAGGGATGACGAAAGTAATTCCCGAGCTCTTCGCGATGTTGAAATTGGCGAAGGTAGAAATCAAGAAAGAGCATCAAGTGTTGATTGTTTACAAGACTACTAGTTTCAAGAAAAAGGGCAAAAGAATAGAAAGGGAATTTCAAGAAGAATGACAAACAAGTTGTCACTCCCGTGGAGAAACCCAAAGCTAGACTCAAGCCTGAAACTGAGTGCTTCTACTGCAAAGGAAATGGTCACTTGAAGTGGAACTGGCCCCAGATACTTGGTGGATAAGAAGGATGGCAAAATGAACAAAGGTATATTTGATATACATGTTATTGACGTGTACTTTACTAGTGTTTATAGCAACCCCTCGATATTTGATACTAGTTCAGTTGCTAAGAGTAGTAACTCGAAACGAGAGTTGCAAAATAAACAGAGATTAGTTAAGGGCGAGGTGACGATGTGTGTTGGAAATGATTCCAAAGTTGATAAGATCACCATCGCACACTCCTTTTACCTTCGGGATTAGTGTTGAACCTAAAATAAATGTTATTTGGTGTTTGCGTTAAGCATGAATATGATTGGATCATGTTTATTGCAATACGGTTATTCATTTAAGTCAAAGAATAATTGTTGTTCTATTTACATGAATAAAAACCTTTTATGGTCATACACTCAATGTAAATGGTTTATTGAATCTCGATCGTAGTGATTCACATACTCATTAATATTGAAGCCAAAAGATGCAAAGTTAATAATGATAGTGCAACTTATTTGTGGCACTGCCGTTTAGGTCATATTGGTGTAAAGCGCATGAAGAAACTCCATGCCGATGGACTTTTAGAATCACTTGATTATGAATCATTTCATGCTTGCGAACCATGCCTCATGGGCAAGATGACAAAGACTCCATTCTCCGGAACAATGGAGCGAGCCACTGACTTATTGGAAATAATACATACCGATGTATGCGGTCCAATGAGTGTTGAGGCTCACGACGGGTATCATTGTTTTCTAACCTCCACAGATGATTTGAGCAGATATGTGTATATCTACTTGATGAAACACAAGTCTGAAACACTTGAAAAGTTCAAAGATTTTCAGAGTGAAGTAGAGAATCATTGTAACAAGAAAATAAAGTTTCTACGATCTGATCATAGAGGCAAATATTTGAGTTACGAGTTTGGCCTTCAATTAAAACAATGTGGAATAGTTTCACAAACTCATGCCACCTGGAACACCACATCATAACCGTACTTTATTGGATATAGTGCAATCTATGACGTCTCTTACCGATTTACCACTATCGTTTTGGGGTTATGCATTAGAGATAGCTGCATTCATGTTAAATAGGGCACCATCTAAATCCGTTGATATGACACCTTATGAACTGTGGTTTGGCGAGAAACCCAAGTTGTCATTTCTGAAAGTTTGAGGCTGCGATGCTTATGTGAAAAATCTTCAACCTGATAAGCTCGAACCCAAATCGGAGAAATGTGTCTTCATAGGATACCCAAAAGAGACTGTTGGGTACACCTTCTATCACAGATCCGAAGGCAAGATCTTTGTTGCTAAGAATGGATCCTTTCTAGAGAAGGAGTTTCTCTCAAAAGAAGTGAGTGGGAGGAAGGTAGAACTTGATGAGGTAATTGTACCTTCTCCCGAATTGGAAAGTATTTCTTCACTGAAATCAGTTCAAGTGATGCTTACACAAATTAGTGAGGAAGTTAATGATGATGATCATGAAGCTTCAGATCAAGTTACTACCAAACCTCATAGGTCAACCAGAGTACGTTCCGCACCAGAGTGGTATGGTAATCCTATTCTGGAGTTCATGTTACTTGACCATGACGAACCTACGAACTATGAGGAAGCGATGATGAGCCCAGATTCCGTGAAATGGCTTGAGGCCATGAAATCTGAGATAGGATCCATGTATGAGAATAAAGTGTGGACTTTGGTTGACTTTCCCGATGATCGGCAAGCCATAGAAAATAAATGGATCTTCAAGAGGAAGACGGACGCTGATAGTAGTGTTACTATCTACAAAGCTAGACTTGTCGAAAAAGGTTTTTGACAAAGTTCAAGGTGTTGACTACGATGAGATTTTCTCACTCGTAGCGATGCTTAAGTCTATCTGAATCATGTTAGCAAATTGCAACATTTTATGAAATCTGGCAAATGGATGTCAAAACTACATTCCTTAATGGATTTCTTAAAGAAGAGTTGTATATGATGCAACCAGAAGGTTTTGTCGATCCTAAAGGTGCTAACAAAATGTGCAAGCTCCAGCGATCCATCCATGGACTGGTGCAAAGCTTCTCAGAGTTGGAATATACGCTTTGATGAGTTGATCAAAGCATATAGTTTTATACAGACTTGCGATGAATCCTGTATTTACAAGAAAGTGAGTGGGAGCACTACAACCTTTCTGATAAGTATATGTGAATGACATATTGTTGATCGGAAATGATGTAGAATTTTCTGGAAAGCATAAAAGGAGTGTTTGAAAGGAGTTTTTCAAAGAAAGACCTCGATGAAGCTGCTTACATATTGAGCATCAAGATCTATAGAGATAGATCAAGACGCTTGATAAGTTTTTTCAATGAGTACATACCTTGACAAATTTTTGAAGTAGTTCAAAATGGAACAGTCAAAGAAGGAGTTCTTGCCTGTATTGCAAGGTGTGAAATTGAGTAAGACTAAAAGCCCGACCACGGCAGAAGATAGAAAGAGAATGAAAGTCATTCCCTATGCCTCAGCCATAGGTTCTATAAAGTATGCCATGCCGTGTACCAGATCTATTGTATACCCTACACTGAGTTTGGCAAGGGAGTACAATAGTGATCCAGAAGTAGATCACTGGACATCAGTCAAAATTATCCTTAGTGGAATAAGGATATGTTTCTCGATTATGGAGGTGACAAAAGGTTCATTGTAAAGGGTTATGTCGATGCAAGTTTTGACACTGATCCAGATGACTCTAAGTCTCAATCTGGATACATATTGAAAGTGGGAGCAATTAGTTAGAGTAGCTCCTTGCAGAGCATTGTTGACATAGAAATTCGCAAAATACATACGTATCTGAATATGGCAGACCCGTTGATTAAACTTCTCTCACAAGCAAAACATGATCACACCTTAGTACTCTTTGGGTGTTAATCACATGGCGATGTGAACTAATATTACTGACTCTAGTAAACCGTTTGAGTGTTGGTCACATGGCGATGTGAACTATGGGTGTTAATCACATGGTGATGTGAACTATTGTTGTTAAATCACATGGAGATGTGAACTAGATTATTGACTCTAGTGCAAGTGGGAGACTGAAAGAAATATGCCCTAGAGGCAATAATAAAGTTGTTATTTATATTTCCTTATATCATGATAATGAAGGAAATATGCCCTAGAGGCAATAATAAAGTTATTATTTATTTCCTTATATCATGATAAATGTTTATTATTCATGCTAGAATTGTATTAACCGGAAACATAATACATGTGTGAATATATAGACAAACAGTATGTCACTAGTATGCCTCTACTTGACTAGCTTGTTAATCAAAGATGGTTATGTTTCCTAACCATGAACAAGGAGTTGTTATTTGATTAACAAGGTCACATCATTGGTTGAATGATCTGATTGACATGACCCATTCCGTTAGCTTAACACTTGATCGTTTAGTATGTTAATGCTTTCTTCATGACCCATACATGTTCCTGTAACTATGAGATTATGCAACTCCGTTTACGGAGGAACACTTTGGTACTACCAAACGTCACAACGAATCGGGTGATTATAAAGGAGTACTACAGGTGTCACCAAAGGTACTTGTTGGGTTGGCGTATTTGAGATTAGGTTTTGTCACTCCGATCGTCGGAGAGGTATCTCTAGGCCTTCTCGGTAATACACATCACCTAAGCCTTGCAAGCATTACAACTAATGAGTTAGTTGTGAGATGATGTATTACGGAACGAGTAAAGAGACTTACCGGTAACGAGATTGAACTAGGTATTGGATACCGACGATCAAATCTCGGGTAAGTAACATACCGATGACAAAGGGAACAACGTATGTCGTTATGCGGTTTGACCGATAAAGATCTTCGTAGAATATGTAGGTACCAATATGGGCATCCAGGTTCCGCTATTGGTTATTGACCGAGAATGGTTCTAGGTCATGTCTACATAGTTCTCGAACCCGTAGGGTCCGCACGCTTAACGTTTCGATGACAGTTCATAATGAGTTTATAAGTATTGATGCATCGAAGGTTGTTGGAGTCCCGGATGTGGTCACGGACATGACGAGGAGTCTCGAAATGGTCGAGACATAAAGATTGATATATTGGAAGCCTATGTTTGGACTTGAATGGTTCGAATGAAAACAGGATAATCTGGAACACCGGGGTTCTGGAACCCCTGGGGTATATGGGCCCTCATGGGCCTTGAGGGAGAAGGAGAAGGGCTGGCCGGGTGGGCTGCGCCCCTCCCCTTCCAGTCCGAATAGGACAAGGAGAGGCGGCGCCCTTCCTCCTTTCCCCTCCCCAATCCTACTCCAACTAGGAAGGGGGAGTCCTACTCGGTGGGAGTAGGACTCCTCCTGTGCGCGCCTCTAGGGCGGCCACCTCCCCTTGTCTCCTTTATATACGGAGGCAGGGGGCACCCCAAGACACAAGTTGATCTACGGATCTTTCCTTAGCCGTGTGCGGTGCCCCCTTCCACCATATTCCACTTCGGTCATATCGTCGCGGTGCTTAGGCGAAGCCCTGCGCGGGAGAAGTCATATCGTCGCGGAGCTTAGGCGAAGCCCTGCGTCGGTGGAGCATCATCATCGTCACCACGCCGTCGTCTTGTGGAACTCATCCCGACACTTTGCTGGATCGAGTCCGGGATCGTCATCGAGCTGAGCGTGTGCGAACTTCGGAGGTGCCGACGTTCGGTGCTTGGATCGGTCGGATCGTGGAGACGTCGACTACATCAACAGCGTTGTTATAACGCTTCGCTTTCGGTCTCACGAGTGCGTGGGCGGACCTCTTCCTCTCGTTGCTATGCCATCACCATGGTCTTGCGTGATCGTAGGAAAATTTTTGAAATTACTACGTTCCCCAACGGTGGCATCCGAGCCTGGTTTTATGCGTTGATGTCATATGCACGAGTAGAACACAAGTGAGTTGTGGGCGATACAAGTCATACTGCCTACCAGCATGTCATACTTTGGTTCAGCGGTATTGTGAGATGAAGCGGCCGGACCGACATTACGCCAGACGCTTACGCGAGACTGGTTTCACCGCTCGAGCACTCGTTGCTTAAAGGTGACCGGCGGGTGTCTGTCTCTCTCACTTTAGTTGAACGAGTGTGGCTACGCCCGGTCCTTGAGAAGGTTAAAGCGGAGTCCATTTGTGAAATATCGTTGTGGTTTTGATGCGTAGGTAAGAACGGTTCTTGCTCAGCCCGTAGCAGCCACGTAAAACTTGCAACAACAAAGTAGAGGACGTCTAACTTGTTTTTGCAGGGCATGTTGTGATGTGATATGGTCAAGGCGTGATGCTATATTTTATTGTATGAGATGATCATGTTTTGTAACCAAGTTATCGACAGCTGGCAGGAGCCATATGGTTGTCGCTTTATTGTATGAAATGCAAGCGCCATGTAATTGCTTTACTTTATCACTAAGGAGTAGCGATAGTCGTAGAAGCAATAGTTGGCGAGACGACAACGATGCTACGATGGAGATCAAGGTGTCGCGCCGGTGGCGATGGTGATCATGGCGGTGCTTGGCGATGGAGATCACAAGCACAAGATGATGATGACCATATCATATCACTTATATTGATTGCATGTGATGTTAATCCTTTATGCATCTTATCTTGCTTTGATTGACGGTAGCATTATAAGATGATCTCTCACTAAAATTATCAAGAAGTGTTCTCCACGAGTATGCACCGTTGCCAAAGTTAAGTAGTACCCGGACACCACGTGATGATCGGGTGTGATAAGTTCTCGTCCATCTACAACGGTGCAAAACAGTTGCACATGCGGAATACTCAGGTTAAACTTGACGAGCCTAGCATATAACAGATATGGCCTCGGAACACGGAGACCGAAAGGTCGAGCGTGAATCATATAATAGATATGATCAACATAGTGATGTTCACCGTTGAAACTATTCCGTCTCACGTGATGATCGGACACGGTTTAGTTAAATGGATCACGTGATCACTTAGATGACTAGAGATGTGTCTCTAAGTGGGAGTTTTTAATATGATTAATTGAACTTAAAATTTTATCATGAACTTAGTACCGATAGTGTTTTGCTTGTCTATGTTTCTTGTAGATAGATGGCTCGTCTTTGTTGTTCCGTTGAATTTTAATCGTTCCTTGAGAAAGCAAAGTTGAAAGATGATGGTAGCAATTACGGACTGGGTCCGAATTTGAGGATTATCCTCATTGCTGCACTGAAAAATTACGTCTGGAAGCACCGCTGGGTGACGAACTGCTGCGAGATCTTGAGCCGAAGTTAAGAACGTCGCAAAGCGAGCTGATGACTACTCTATAGTTCAGTGTGCCATGCTTTACGGCTTAGAACCGGGTCTTCAACGGCGTTTTGAGCGTCATGGAGCATATGAGATGTTCCAGGAGTTGAAGTTAATATTTCAAGCAAATGCCCGGATTGAGAGATATGAAGTCTCCAATAAGTTCTATAGCTGCAAGATGGAGGAGAATAGTTACATCGGTGAGCACATACTCAAAATGTGCAGGTATAACAATCACTTAATTCAGCTGGGAGTTAATCTTCCGGATGATAGTGTCATTGATGAATTCTCCAATCACGCCACCAAGCTACAAGAGCTTCGTGATGAACTATAATATGCAAGGGATGACTAAGACAATTCTGAGCTCTTCGCGATGCTAAAAGCTGCGGAGGTAGAAATCAAGAAAGAGCATCAAGTGTTGATGGTCAACAAGACCACTAGTTTCAAGAAAAGGGCAAAGGGAAGAAGAAGGAAACTTCAAAAGAACAGCAAGAAAGTTGTTGATCAAGAGAAGAAACCCAAGTCTGGACCTAAGCACAGGCGAGAGTGTTTTCTTTGCAAGCGAGACGGACCTTTGAAGCGGAACTGCCCCAAGTATTTGGCGGATAAAAGGATGGCAAGGTGAACAAAGGTATATATGATATACATGTTATTGATGTGTACCTTACTAGAGCTCGTAGTAGCACTGGTATTTGATCTTGGTTCGTTGCTAATATTTGCAACTCGAAGCAGGGACTACGGAATAAGCGAGCACCGGCAAAGGGCGAGGTGACGATGCGCGTGGGAAATGGTTCCAAAGTCAATGTGATCGCGGTCGGCACGTTATCTCTACATCTACCTTGGGATTAGTTTTAGACCTAAATAATTGTTATTTGGTGCCAGCGTTGAGCATGAACATTATATCTGGATCTTGTTTATTGCGAGACGGTTATTCATTTAAATCGAGAATAATGGTTGTTCTATTTATATGAATAATATCTTTTATGGTCATGCACCCTTGAAGAATGGTCTATTCTTGTTGAATCTCGACAGTAGTGATACACATATTCATAATGTTGAAGCCAAAAGATGCAGAGTTGATAATGATAGTGCAACTTATTTGTGGCACTTGCCGTTTAGGTCATATCGGTGTAAAAGCATGAAGAAACTCCATCTTGATGGACTTCGGAATCACTTGATTATGAATCACTTGGTACTTGCGAACCGTGCCTCATGGGCAAGATGACAAAACGCCGTTCTCGGAACTATGGGCGTGCAACTGATTTGTTGGAAATCATACATCTTGATGTTTGTGGTCCAATGAATGTTGAGGCACGTGGCGGGTATCGTTATTTTCTCACCTTCACAGATGATTTGAGCAGATATGGGTATATCTACTTAATGAAACACAAATCTGAAACATTTGAAAAGTTCAAAGAATTTCAGAGTGAAGTGGAAAATCATCGTAACAAGAAAATTAAATTTCTACGATCTGATCGTGGAGGAGAATATTTGAGTTACGAGTTTGGTTTACATTTGAAAAATTGTGGAATAGTTTAGCAACTCACGCATACCGGAACACCACAGAGAAATGGTGTGTCCGAACGTCGTAATCGTACTTTACTAGATATGGTGCGATCTATGATGTCTATTTCCGATTTACCACTATCATTTTGGGGTTATGCTTTAGAGACGGCCGCATTCACGTTGAATAGGACACCGTCAAAATCCGTTGAGACGACGCCTTATGAACTATGGTTTGGCAAGAAACCAAAGTTGTTGTTTCTTAAAGTTTGGGGCTGCGATGCTTATGTGAAGAAACTTCAACCAGATAAGCTCGAACCCAAATCGGAAAAATGTGTCTTCATAGGATACCCAAAGGAGACTGTTGGGTACACCTTCTATCACAGATCTGAAGGCAAGATTTTCGTTGCTAAATTCGGATCCTTTCTAGAGAAGGAGTTTCTCTCGAAAGAAGTGAGTGGGAGGAAAGTAGAACTTGATGAGATAATCTGTATCTACTCCCTTATTGGAAAGTAGTTCATCACAAGAAATGGTTCTGTGACAACCACACCAATTAGTGAGGAAACTAATGATGATGATCATGAAGCTTGAGATCAAGTTACTCTTGAACCTCGAGGTCAACCAGAGTAAAATCGCACGAGTGGTGCGGTAATCCTATTCGGAAGTCATGTTACTTGACCATGGCGAACCTCGAACTATGAAGAAGCGATGGTGAGCCCAGATTCGCAAAATGGCTGGAAGCCATGAAATCTGAGATGGGATCCATGTATGAGAACAAAGTATGGACTTTGGTTGACTTGTTCGATGATCGGCAAGCCATTGAAAATAAATGGATCTTTAAGAAGAAGACTGACGCCGATGGTAATATAACTATCTACAAAGCTCGACTTGTTGCAAAAGGTTTTCGACAAGTTCAAGGGGTTGACTACGATGAGACTTTCTCACCCGAAGCGATGCTTAAGTCTGTCCGAATCATGTTAGCAATTGCCGCATTTTATGATTATGAAATTTGGCAAATGGATGTAAAACCGCATTCTTGAATGGATTTCGGAAGAAGAGTTGTATATGATGCAACCAGAAGGTTTTGTCGATCCAAAGGGTGCTAACAAAGTGTGCAAGCTCCAACGATCAATTTATGGTCAGTGCAAGCCTCTCGGAGTTGGAATAAACGCTTTGATAGTGTGATCAAAGCATATGGGTTTGTACAGACTTTTGGAGAAGCCTGTATTTACAAGAAAGTGAGTGGGAGCTCAGTAGCATTTCTAATATTATATGTGGACGACATATTATTAATTGGAAATGATATAGAATTTCTGGATAGCATAAAGGATACTTGAATAAAAGTTTTCAATGAAAGACCTCGGTGAAGCTGCTTACATATTGGGCATCAAGATCTATAGAGATAGATCAAGACGCTTAATTGGACTTTCGCAAAGCACATACCTTGATAAAGTTTTGAAGAAGTTCAAAATGGATCGAGCAAAGAAAGGTTTTTACCAGATTACAAGGTGTAAGATTGAGTCGACTCAATGCCCGACCACGCAGAAGATAGAGAAAATGAAAGATGTTCCTATGCTTCAGCCATAGGCTCTATCATGTATGCAATCTTGTGTACCGTGCCTGACGATGCTTAGCTGTAAGCTTGGCAGGAAGGTACCAAAGTAATCCAGAGTGGATCATGGACAGCGGTCAAGAACATCTGAAATACGAAAAGGACTAAGGATATGTTTCTCGTATATGGAGGTGACAAAGAGCTAGTCGTAAATGGTTACGTCGATGCAAGCTTTGACACCGATCCGGACGATTCTAAATCGCAAACCGGATCGTGTTTTTATTAAACGGTGGAGCTGTCGGTTGGTGCAGTTCTAAACAAAGCGTCGTGGCGGGATCTACATGTGAAGCGGAGTACATAGCTGCTTGGAAGCAGCGAATGAAGGAGTCTGGATGAAAGAGTTCATTTCCGATCTAGGTGTCATACCTAGTGCATCGGGACCGATGAAGATCTTACGTGACAATCTTGGTGCAATTGCCTTGGCAAAGGAATCCAGATTTCACAAGAGGACCAAGCACATCAAGAGACGCTTCAATTCCATTCGGGACCAAGTCCAAATGGGAGACATAGAGATTTGCAAAATACATACGGATCTGAATGTTGCAGACCGTTGACTAAGCCTCTTCCACGAGCAAAACATGATCAGCACCAAGACTCCATGGGTGTAAGGATCATTACTTTGTAATCTAGATTATTGACTCTAGTGCAAGTGGGAGGCTGAAGGAAATATGCCCTAGAGGCAATAATAAAGTTATTATTTATTTCCTTATATCATGATAAATGTTTATTATTCATGCTAGAATTGTATTAACCGGAAACATAATACATGTGTGAATATATAGACAAACAGTATGTCACTAGTATGCCTCTACTTGACTAGCTTGTTAATCAAAGATGGTTATGTTTCCTAACCATGAACAAGGAGTTGTTATTTGATTAACAAGGTCACATCATTGGTTGAATGATCTGATTGACATGACCCATTCCGTTAGCTTAACACTTGATCGTTTAGTATGTTAATGCTTTCTTCATGACCCATACATGTTCCTGTAACTATGAGATTATGCAACTCCGTTTACGGAGGAACACTTTGGTACTACCAAAGCGTCACAGCGAATTGGGTGATTATAAAGGAGTACTACAGGTGTCACCAAAGGTACTTGTTGGGTTGGCGTATTTCGAGATTAGGTTTTGTCACTCCGATCGTCGGAGAGGTATCTCTAGGCCTTCTCGGTAATACACATCACCTAAGCCTTGCAAGCATTACAACTAATGAGTTAGTTGTGAGATGATGTATTACGGAACGAGTAAAGAGACTTACCGTGCGAGATTGAACTAGGTATTGGATACCGACGATCAAATCTCGGGTAAGTAACATACCGATGACAAAGGGAACAACGTATGTCGTTATGCGGTTTGACCGATAAAGATCTTCAGTAGAATATGTAGGAACCAATATGGGCATCCAGGTTCCGCTATTGGTTATTGACCGAGAATGGTTCTAGGTCATGTCTACATAGTTCTCGAACCCGTAGGGTCCCTGACGCTAACGCTTCGATGATGAGTTCATAATGAGTTTATAAGTATTGATGCACCGAATGTTGTTTGGAGTCCCGGATGTGATCACGGACATGACGAGGAGTCTCGAAATGGTCGAGACATAAAGATTGATATATTGGAAGCCTATGTTTGGACTTGAATGGTTCGAATGAAAACAGGATATCTGGAACACCGGGGTTACGGAACCCCGGGGTATATGGGCCCTCATGGGCCTTGAGGAGAAGGAGAAGGGCTGGCCAGGTGGGCTGCGCGCCCCTCCCCTTCCAGTCGAATAGGACAAGGAGAGGCGGCGCCCTTCCTCCTTCCCCTCCCAATCCTACTCCAACTAGGAAGGGGAGTCCTACTCGGTGGGAGTAGGACTCCTCCTGGTCGCCCCTCTAGGGGCCGCCACCTCCCCTTGTCTCCTTTATATACGGAGGCAGGGGCACCCCAAGACACAAGTTGATCTACGGATCTTTCCTTAGCCGTGTCGGTGCCCCTTCCACCATATTCCACTTGGTCATATCGTCGCGGTGCTTAGCGAAGCCCCGCGCTGGAGAAGTCATATCGTCGCGGAGCTTAAGCGAAGCCCTGCGTCGGTGGAGCATCATCATCGTCCACCACGCCGTCGTCTTGTGGAACTCATCCCGACACTTTGCTGGATCGGAGTCCGGGATCGTCATCGAGCTGAACGTGTGCGAGAACTCGGAGGTGCCGACGTTCGGTGCTTGGATCGGTCGGATCGTGGAGACGTCGACTACATCAACAGCGTTGTTATAACGCTTCGCTTTCGGTCTACGAGGGTACGTGGACGGACACTCTTCCCTCTCGTTGCTATGCCATCACCATGGTCTTGCGTGATCGTAGGAAAATTTTTGAAATTACTACGTTCCCCAACAGATAAATGTTTATTATTCATGCTAGATTGTATTAACCGGAAACTTAGTACATGTGTGAATACATAGACAAACAGAGTGTCACTAGTATGCCTCTACTTGACTAGCTCGTTGAATCAAATGGTTAAGTTTCCTAGCCATAGACATGAGTTGTCATTCGATTAACGAGATCACTTCATTAGAGAATGATGTGATTGACTTGACCCATTTCGTTAGCTTAGCACTTGATCGTTTAGTATATTGCTATTGCTTTCTTCATGACTTATACATGTTCCTATGACTCTGAGATTATGCAACTCCCGAATACCAGAGGAACACTTAGTGTCGTGGTTTTGTCACGGCAGATGTCCTCATGAAAGGACTTAGTCGTGGAGCCATCGTTACGGGTTAGCTTGAAGGGGTTAAAGTGGACACAAGGACGCAAGAGAGTTTATACTAGTTCGGCCCCTTCGATGAAGGTAAAAGCCTACGTCTAGTTGTGATGGTATTGATGGGGGTTTCGATGACTAGGGAGCAAACAAGCTTCGCCTAAGCCTCGAGTTGTTGTCTGTTGTCCTTGAACACTTGCCGGTCGCCCCTTATATACATGGGTGGCGCCCGTCGGTTTTGCAGAGTCTCGAGACCGCTCATAGACATGTCGGTTCAGTCTCTAGTATTTCTAACTTACAACACAAGTTACATACCCACGCCGGTTTACTGACTGTGCCTTAAACCGCTACGGCCTTAATCCCTCATCGCCTACTTGGGCTTTAATATACTCAACTACTAATGAAGTTAACCCGGCCTGTCTGGCGGTTTCATCGATAGTAATATCCCCAACATTAGGCCCAGTTGATTTGAACAGGTTCATGTCAATCCTCGGCAAAAACCGTCTTGACAACTTTGTGTAATTGGGTGAACCGCCATGATGTCATCTTCTCTGGTCATCGTACCGGCGTGACGTCACCTGTCATAAAAACTATCCACAATACCTCTTTTGTTTAATAGACCTGCGACAATCGAGGTGACAGCTCCGTTTCCAAACTCGCGGCTCCTTGATTCTCACGCCTGACACATGTCCCTTGCTTTATAAATAAGACCGAAGGGTCATTTCTTTTTTCCCCTTCGTGCCCCTCTGCTTCGTCTTCCTCGCGCCGCCCAGCTTCGGAGCTCCGCCGTCGCCGTCAACTTCTGCACCAACCTTGGCCGCTGCATCACCACGAACGCGTGCGAGCATCGCGCGACCTTCCGCTTCTTCCTCGGCTCTGGTAAGTCTTACGCTCTTTCCGCCCAGATCTATTCTAGGGTTTCTAGGTTTTCGGTGTTCATCCTTTGTTCTTCGTTCATATAATGGTTCTCAAAAGAACTCCTGAATCTCTGTTCTGTGTAATGGTAGCTTTTAGCCTCCGTTTTCACTTACGCATCTCAAGATCATAAATCTTATTTACATCCTTGCTCATTGATTTAGTACCGCTCCGTTTTGGACCTTGAATATTCATTTCTTTTCTGAATATGCTCCAGATCCAAAGCTGTGAAATACTTTTGTAAAACCTGTTTCCGCACATCCACTCTCGATTCATCAATGTTTCAGACTAGGCGGTTTGACTTTGTAGAGAAATTGACAACTCGGCATATACCATTAGTCCCCTTGTTGAACCGCCAGGATTTCTCAGTTATGTATTGCCACCTTGCAGAACTCCGGTTTATAAGCAACTTCTTCCGGTTTAACAATGAATGTATCAATATATAGCCTTCCAACATATTCTTGAACCGGTATTACTGCTTTGCAGATTGCACCATGGCCAAGCAAGTGTACGAGTGTAATTGGGTCCCTTCTCGAGTGGTGAAGCATAATCTGGATAACTTAGTCCGCACCGGCGCTTTAGGCAAAAAAGACATCATTCTTTGGAGGGTCCACGGCCGGAGAGTCCTCAAAACCAAGGATGGAGAATTTGTTGTTTTTTGACCATTTAGCCCGGGCTTGATCCGCCCGGTTCAAAGTTTTATCGGGATGTCTTGGCCAACTTCCAAGCTGCGTCCACAAGATATTGGCCCCAACTCCATAACCAATATATGTCACTTTCAAGTGCTCGTGAGGTGTTCTTTCAAGAGGAGCCCACAGTTGAATTGTTCGAGATTGCTTCCATCTAAACCGCCGACTGAATTTTTCGACGGTCCCAACACCGAGTTGGGTGGTGTGGCGATTCAAAAGCGGAAAGAGGTCACTTACCCTCACGCCAAACTGCACAACCATCCCAAAGAGTGGAATTCAACATGGTTTTCTTGCAAAGATACCTCTCCTGAGGGAGAAAATCCTTCTTGGGTTACCACCGGAGCGGCTAAGCAACACACATCCCCTCCCTCACGGATCGACTGCTAAGGAAAGAAGCAAATATGCCCCTCAACTATCCAAGCTCCGGGCCTTCATGGCCAACGGGTTGACAGGAGTTGATCTTGCTCGCTGCTGGATATCTTGGAGTATGCTGCCCCTAAGCCTGCGCTCCGGTTTGATGTGCAAATACAAAGAAGATGTGAAAGACCCTCTACGACATATTGAGATCCAGCTGACAGACGATGAAGTTACTGAGGCTGTTAAAAGGATGTTAAACGAACCGGAAGCTGCTTGCGCCCAAACCAGCCTGGCTCCCTTTTCTGCCATTAACAAACCGCCAGCCGTAAGACTCATATCTTATGTCTTTATAAAATCTGACTATGTTTAAATACTCTTTGTTGATATTAACATCTTTCAAACAGGGTGATGATCCATTTTGGAGCAGGAAGACTCCACAAGAGAAACCGGAGAAAATAACCCGGCCCAAGACCAGAGTTGTGAAGAAACCAGCAAATAGAAAGAAAACCACTGCCTCCTCCGATCCACCAGCTGATTATGATGTGGGTAATCCAGATCTTGTGGTAGAACTTAACTTACTTGGTTTCTTTTTCACACGCCTTATTGATAATGATTATTGCCAGGATGATGCTGAAGTCAGTCATGCTGATGTTGTAGAGGTAATCGCTCTTTCTTCCAATTCAAACCCTTTACCTTCAGTAAAAATCCGTCGGGCAAACCGGAAAGTTAAATTTTCTCATCCGCTTGCTTATTTGGACCGAAACTTTCTTATGAATACACAACAGCATGAAGCTCGTCGCGCAACCCGGCACAGCGGCCAGGCAGTTACCTCCACCGGTTTACCGAACAGTCCGGTTCGGAAACGCCGTTCAGAGGTCTCTAACTATTTCATCAAAGCTTATCCTAAAGCGGGTTGCATTCGTCAACCTCTTAATCCATCTGACTCCGATTATCAGGTGACTTCTCATTCTTCCTCTGGCGAGTCGACAGGCACCCAACTCCCACCACTCAAGACAGTGCTTGGGTGAGCCATATTCCTGATAATGCTGTTTGGTATACCACTTTCAATGTTCATTGGACTGATCCATCTTTTTCCTTTCAGGGCCAAGCCTAGGCCAAGCAAGAAAGCTCGCCTGGACAAAGCGACAGAAGACGATGCTCCTGAACCGACCCAAATACTAAATCCCGAGGAACACGTCCAGGATGATATGTTGAACGACCCACCATTGCAAGATCATGATGCTACTGTTGAAGAGGCACATGTTGATGCCACAGGCCCTTCAAATCAACCCACGAGTCCTGCTAAAATAGCGAGTCCACCAAAGCATACGGATAAACCGGCGACCCCAGTGCGAACCGGTGAAGCCAAGGATGATGATGTTGTCATTACTGGCTTTGGCCATTCTGAGCCAGGTAATCCTGTCGCTTTGTCCAAGCATACCTCAAAGGATGACTTTACTGTGTTTGGTAAAGGCAAGTGGAATGCCGATTTGGCTACTTATGCCGCTTTGAATCCCCAAGATCTTCATTCCGGTTATCTGAATCGGTTATATACCAGCCGTGATTATGAAGCCGGTCTGGTAAATATGATGAAGGACAAATATGAGGTAAACTCCATATGACTCTCTGCTTGTATATTTTAATCTGTGAACTCTAATAGCCCTCAAGTGCGGTTTTAAGATGTGAACTTAAACAGGACTTCCCAATATAATCTGAGCAAAGCTGTACTTTTGGGAAAGTAGCCCCCAAGGGCAGTTCAACAATGTAGTTAAACCGGGACTTTTATACCATAAGAAATCCGGTATCCCTCAAGGACAAAGCAAATAGGCATTAGCCCCCAAGTGCCAAACTGAATACTTGTATTGAGCTTGGGACTTTATATTAATTGTAGGATGAAAAGCAAATATGCATTAGCCCCAAGTACCAAGGACATAACTTGTTATGGGGTTGGTACTTCAACTTTACTCCTTAATCTTTACCCAATGATAATCGTATGTAGGCTGATCTCGAGCAAGAAAGAAAATCAAATCAACGACCTTCAAGAAAACCTGAAATCAAAGCAAGCTGAAACCTCCAAAGCAAAGAATGAATTAACCAGCGCTTTAAGCGTCATGGAAAAGCTTAAGGAGGTTTCAACAAGGAGCGGCGGATTGGGCCCTTGAAAAGGCCGCTTTAACTCAGCAGGCGAGAGAATCTGAGGCTGCACTCAAACCGGTGGTTGTGAATCGACCATGTAAAGCGGCAAGTGCATGCCATGACCGCTGCTATTTTGGTAAGTCTTTTGATTTACGACGTAATGAAGCCTTCTCATGTAATTGCGGTTTATTAACCCTTTGAATGATCTGAGGACACGTATTGGCCACTTGGGATCGACGCGTGCGGAAAAAATTGAAAGCCTCTTATACATTGATAGAGCAATCAGATATCTTGGCGCAGCGGATCATCAACCTTGCTTCTCACAACAACCCGGCACCAACCTTGATCCAGACACCATTAAAAGGTTGTCAATGCTTCCTGCCGGGTTGAAGAGTTAAAAAATCTGCTGCTAGAACCGGTGCCATAAGCGCTTTAATCCGGGCCAAAGCATGGGTGCCAGATTTTGATCCTGTTGAAGCGGCCCAGGGCTTCCCAAGCTTGAAGGAAGACGGGACAGAATTCAGCGAAGAGGATCTCTGAGCGATAAACCGGGAAGTGCGCCTTTTGGCTTGCCAATTGGCTGAAGAGGCAAATCTGTCTCACTATCAAGCCCAATATGATGGAGAAAATAAACGAGTGTCTGCGCCGATTCCTGAAGCGGAGAACCTTATACCGCCAATCCGTAAGCATACTTACGCTCCTGATATTGAACTGTCGTTGCTGATCGATGATGAAGCCGTATTCCAAGCATTAATGGGAATCGACTGGACAACTGTTGATTTCCAGCCGCTGGGTAGGGAATTAGAAGTTGAAGCGGCGCAGGATGACCCGCAACCATCAGGCCAAGCTGGCGATCAAGCATAAACCGGAGGCCGGTTTACATTACTGCTTCCTTATGTTATGCCAAAAAACAATTATCTTATCTGGGCACTGTGTTGCCTTGTAATAGACTAGCTACCACACTTTGTGTTGATATGCCTTCGTGCATATTTATTGCAATTTATGTTTTTGTTGAATCATCAACCTTAAACTGTTGCCTGTAGCAAAAAGCTTAAAACGCCATTGTGGTTGTATCACCAGGCGGGTCATCATATCCATGTATATGAAATTAAAGATAATACTTTAGATTAAACATATGATAAAATATGGGAATATATGATACCTGCCATCGTAGGGCATGAAGTTGGTTGTGCCAATCTTGAAGCGGAGTTGTAAGAAACCCGCTCTGCTGAAGGAGAAAACAGCTCCTGTGTATATAGGGTCGGTTTACCAGGTAAACCGTTCCGGGTTAAGATGAACACCGGTGTTACTCCATAATAGGATGTTTATCAAAAATCAAACCGGGCAAAGTGTCTCCGGATGAACAACAAACTGTGTCCCGTCAACTGACAGTTGAATCGGTTTAATAATTGTCAGTTTAAGAACACAACAAGAGAAACATGCAAAAAGACAAACAAATTTCAAGCAAAGGCAAAGACAAAATCTTTTGCGAAAAGAGGCTGTTTGAGCCGATCAAGTGGCATTACCATGGTCGGACACGACCAAGCCCCCAATAGGCGTAGCTATGGTTCATGTCAGCCAGGTCCCCAAATGATGCAGTGACATTACGTCGATCAAGAGGTGTAGTGATGGTCCGGTTTCGACCAAAGCCCCCAAGTGATTCTGTGGCCTTAGGCCGATCAAGAGGCGTGACTGGTTCAGACGTGACCAAGTCCCCAAGTGATCTCGTGGCTTTTCGCCTATCAAAAGGTGTTGCATTGGTTCGGACACGACCAAGCCCCCAAGTGACATGATATAAAGCTTTGTTAAAAAGCTAACTCAAGGGGTAAACCGGAGACCGCTTTAAGATAAAAACTCCGTGTAACCACTCATGATGTAAAAATAACAGAGACCCCGCTTTAGCTAAGGCTCTGGTTTATTGTATTGATCATAATATATACATTGTCATAATATGTACATAAGTAGAGCCTATGGCTCAAGTATAGTAGGGCCGAAGATGAGCTATGTTCCATGGCCTGTTGGTCTCCTCCTCTGATGTACGTGAGTCTTTATGCTCTCGAATATCAATCATATAGTATGACCCGTTGTGCAGATTCTTGCTGACCACGAAAGGTCCCTCCCAAGGTGGGGATAGCTTGTGCATATCAATCCGGTCTTGGATGAGCAGAGCACCAAATCTCCTTCTTGAAAGGTTACGGTTCTAACTCGGCGATCGTGATAGCGGCGAAGATCCTGCTTTGGTAGATCGCCGAGCAGGCAGCTGCAATGTCACGCTCCTTATCCAACAGGTCCAAAGCGTCTTGCCGTGCTACCTCATTGTCCGCTTCAACATAAGCTGCTACACGAGGTGAATCATGACGGATATCACTGGGGAGAACCGCCTCCGCTCCGTAGACCATGAAGAACGGTGTGTACCATGTCGATCTGTTGGGTGTAGTATTGATGCTCTATAACACAGATGGTAACTCCTCAACCCAACAACCCGGCGTCCGCTGCAAAGGGACCATAAGCCGGGGTTTGATGCCTCGTAATATCTCCTGGTTAGCTCTCTCTGCTTGGCCATTGGACTGTGGGTGAGCCACTGATGAAACGCCAAGCCGGATGTGCTCACGTTCACAGAACTCCTTCATAGCGCCCTTAGACAGATTGGTACCATTATCAGTAATGATACTGTGTGGAAAGCCAAACCGGAAAATCACCTTCTTAATGAATTGAACCGCCGTGGCTGCATCACACTTGTTGACGGGCTCTACTTCCACCCACTTTGTAAACTTGTCAACCGCCACCAAAAGTTGGGTCTTCTTGTCCTTGGACCGTTTGAAAGGCCCAACCATATCCAGCCCCCAAGTCGCAAACGGCCAAGTAATTGGAATCATCCTCAATTCTTGAGCCGGCACATGAGCGCATCTTGAGAACTTCTGACAGCCGTCACATCGCCTAACCAGGTCCTCCGCATCAGCATGAGCATTCAACCAATAGAAACCGTGATGAAATGCCTTAGCCACCAGAGATTTTGAACCGGCGTGGTGACCACAATCTCCTTCGTGGATTTCGCGCAAGATCTCACAACCTTCCTCCGGCGACACACAACGTTGAAACGCTCGACACACTGCAATGATGCAACTTCGCCATTGACAATAGTCATGGACTTGGATCGCGGATTATCTGTCGGCGGCGTCTCATCCTCTCGTAACTCGCCCGGTTCATGTATGCGGATAAGGAACCGTCCAATCCGGAATAACATGCAGAGCCGCCACCAACTGAGCCTCCGGATCAGGAATAGCCAAATCCTCTTCGCCAGGGAGCTTGACCGACGGGTTATGTAGGACATCCAAGAAAACATTAGGCGGGACCGGTTTATGCTGAGAGCCCAGCCGGCTTAAAGCGTCCACCGCTTCGTTCTTCCATCTGTCCACGTGCTCCACCTGATATCCCTTGAAATGGCGTGCAATAATATCCACCTCACGACGGTATGCTGCCATGAGCGGGTCCTTAGAATCCCAAGTACCAGACACTTGTTGGGCCACCAGGTCCGAGTCGCCGAAGCACTTAACTCGGCTAAGATTCATCTCCTTAGCCATCCGGAGACCATGGAGTAAAGCTTCGTACTCAGCTGCATTGTTAGTACAAGGGAACATTAAGCAGAGAACGTAACAGAACTTATCACCTCGTGGGGAAGTTAATACGACTCCAGCCCCCGAGCCCTCCAATTGCCTGGACCCATCAAAATGAATAGTCAAGTAGGTGTGATCCGGCTTTTCTTCAGGTGCTTGTAGTTCTGTCCAATCATTGATGAAATCCACAAGTGCTTGAGACTTGATCGCCGTCCGAGGCACGTATTCCAAACCGTGCGGCCCAAGCTCTATAGCCCACTTGGCAATCCGGCCAGTTGCCTCCCTGTTTTGAATTATATCTCCCAAAGGAGCAGAGCTGACCACTATGATGGGATGTCCCTGGAAGTATTGCTTAAGCTTCCGACTTGCCATGAAAACTCCATACACCAGCTTCTGCCAATGCGGGTATCTTTGCTTGGACTCAATAAGCACCTCACTGATATAGTAAACCGGACGCTGAACCGGATATTCCTTGCCCGCCTCCTTGCGCTCCACCACGATAGCTATCTTTGTTGCACGAGCATTTGCTGCCACATAGAGTAGCAATGGTTCCTTGTCAATCGGAGCAGCAAGAACAGGCGGATTGGCTAGCTGCCGCTTTAAGTCCTCCAGTGCTTTATCAGCGGCCGGACTCCAGACAAAGGGATCTGCTTTCTTTAGCATCTGATACAAAGGGATCGCCTTCTCATCGAGGCGGCTGATAAACGGGATCAACGCGGCAATCCGGCCTGCCAACCGCTGGACATCATTGATACATTTCGGTTTAGCCAGAGAGGTGATAGCTGTGATCTTCTTCGGATTAGCCTCAATACCCCTGTTGGACACCAGAAAACCCAATAACTTGCCTGCTGGTACACCAAAAACACACTTGGCCGGGTTGAGCATCATCTTGTATGTTCGTAGGTTATCAAAGGTTTCCTTCAAATCATCAACCAGAGTCTCCTTTTCCCTTGATTTAACCACAATATCATCCACATAGGCATGTACATTACGGCCGATCTGCTTATGAAGGCAATTTTGTACACACCGTTGATAAGTTGCCTGAGCACTCTTGAGCCCAAAGGGCACAGATACATAGCAGAAGGCTCCAAAGGGGGTTATGAACGCCGTATTCTCATGGTCCTTAACTGCCATCTTGATCTGATGATAACCAGAATATGCATCCAGAAAACTCAAACGCTCACAACCCGCCGTAGCATCAATAATCTGATCGATGCAGGGGAGGGCAAAAGGATCTGCTGGACAAGCCTTGTTAAGATCTGTGTAATCCACACACATGTGCCAGGTGCCTTTTTCTTAAGGACCAGCACCGGATTAGCCAGCCATTCAGGATGGAACACTTCAACAATAAAGCCAGCCGCTAAGAGCACGCCACCTCCTCTCAATAGCTGCGCCTTTCTTCGTTGAACCGCGGAGAAACCGCTTCACCGGTTTGTACTTAGGATCAACATTAAGAGTGTGCTCAGCGAGTTCCCTCGGTACACTGGCATGTCGAAGGCTTCCATGCAAAATGTCCGGTTCTCACGGATGAACTCGATGAGCGCGCTTTCCTATTTCGGATCCAAGTTGGTGCTGATACTAAATTGCTTGGACGAATCTCCGGTACAAAGTCAACAAGCTTAGTCTCAGCTGCCAATTTGAACTTTAGAGCGGATCATGCTCGTGGTTGGCTTCTTCAGCGAGTCATGTCCGTCGGATCAACATTATCCTTGTAGTACTTCAACTCTTCCGTGGCACAAACCGACTCTGCATAGGCCGCATCACCTTCTTCACACTCCAAGGCAATCTTGCGACTTCCATGAACGGTTATGGTCCCCTTGTGACCCGGCATCTTGAGCTACAGATAAATATAACAGGGTCATGCCATAAATTTGGCATAAGCCGGCCGCCCAAATAAAGCGTGGTATGGGCTGCGGATCTTCACCACCTCAAAAATCAATGTTTCTGACATGGAATCATGATCATCTCCAAAGTCCACCTCCAGAGCTATCTTGCCAACGGGATATGCTGACTTACCAGGTACCACACCATGGAATACCGTATTGGACGGTTTAAGATTCTTGTCTGTTAACCCCATACGGCGGAAGGTCTCATAGTATAAGATATTAATGTTGCTTCCTCCATCCATGAGCACCTTGGTGAACTTATAACCTCCACGAGGTGCCACCACCAATGCTAGGTGACACGGATTGTCAACCCGGGAGGTGATCCTCTCTGCTCCATATGATTGGCTGTTCGGACCAGCGTAAATAACGAGGCACGGCGGTTCAGCGAATTCATGCGCCGCTTGTGAAGCTTCGGTCTCGCTTGTCTAAGCTAGTGGTCAATACATGATATTGCCCACTATTCAAGCTGCTTTGGATTGCTCGATAGCCGATTGCTGCTGCTGGTTGTAACCACCACAGCTATTCGATTGTTTTGATTGTTATGTCCACCACGATCTCCATTGAAGCTGAACGGCATTTCCTCCACCGTGACCCGGCCCATGGAATCCGGATCCCGAGCCACCACCTGATCCGTGATCATACCGTAAAGCATTAGAATTTTTGAACTCCTGCATAATATAGCAATCCTTCCAAAGGTGGGTGGTCGGCGTCTCCTTCGTCCCATGCTTTGGACAGGGTTGGTTTAATAGATAAGCCAGGCGGTCCGGGTTGGGGTTTGGAGCTCCGCCGTGATTTGGCGGTTTACCCTTCCGTCGCTGGCCCCTGTCCTGCGCGCTAGTATTAGCCACAAAGTCCTTGCTGCCATCCGCTTTACGCTTGCCTCCGTTACCATGACACTCGTCGTGTTGTGTTGCTGCCCTTGGAGTTCTTGTTCTTTTTCCTTCCTGTCTTGTCATCATCGGACTCGGGATCCTTGGTACTATCGAATCAACATACTTCACTAACTTGATCATGAGGGTCCCCATATCGTTACAATGGCGCTTCATCCGTCCCAATTTCAACTTCAGAGGTTTAAACCGACGGTTGCTTTCAAAGTTATGACCGTGGAGTCGGCGTTGATACTGATCGATGAGTGCAAAATTTCAAACTTCGGCGTACCCAGTGAGTTGTTGACTCTCCTTCCTCCGGACACAGCCGCTAAGTCCACTATCGACATGGGCTGCTTACATGTATCCTTGAAATTCTAGATAAACCGGGCTCGCAACTGGGCCCATGAACTGATAGAATTTGCTGGTAAGCTCTTTAACCAAATACGGGCTGTCCCTTCAAGCATCATGGTGAAATACTTTGCACATGCCGCTTCATCTACGTCAAGCATTTCCATGGCCATCTCTTAGCTCTCTATCCATGTTTCCGGAGACAAATCGGCCGTGTAATTTGGCACCTTGCGCGGGCCCTTGAAATCTTTGGGCAGGCGCACATTGCATAAAGCGGGGACAAGACAAGGCACTCCCAAAGAACTAGAAGTAACTCCTGGCTTGATCGAGGTGGTTGGACGAACCGGCGCAAGCTGACGAGCCTCATGTTGCGCTGCTAACTCGGCATCCCTTCGTGCTTGGGCCCGGTCCACCACTTCCTGAGCATCACCCACCGGGTTATGGCCACGGGGCGCTTCACGGTTCCGTGCATTACTGGATACGGTCGGTTCATCCATCCGCCTGCTGTAACTCCGGCTCGGGCGGGGGGTGGAATGAATTCGGTCATGGCTATATGAATATGCTTCCTGCTGAACCAAGGCTGTTCGAAGAAGTTCCTTAACCCGGCGCGTCTCCACCGCTTGCGGAGAATCACCTTCAATCGGGATGGCCTCCAGCCGTGAAGCGGTGGCGATAAGATTGTCCATTGGATTGGAATAATGACACGGAGGTGTGCGGACGGTGAGGTGCGATGTTATTACGTCGAGGTGGCTCCATCGGCGAGGCTGAACGGCGCACCGGCCAGTGCCTCTGCCGGTTTAGCCATGGCGGGTTACTAGTCCATGCTCCGGGGTATTAAAGAGGTTTACTGGCATCGAAAACCGTCGGCAGGCGAGACCGATGCTTCCTTTTCAGGACTTCATGCGACACGTTCTGGTCCAGCATAAGCCTATAGGCCTGCGCATCCAAAGCGGCCCGCTCTGCGTCCATCCTGTTGTTCTCGGCTACCAGGTCGGCCTTGGCCTGAGTGATCTGTTCCCTCACCTTTGCAATTTCCGCGTTGTGGGCGTCCTGATCCATTGGCTTAGCCTCCGCCATAAGCACAGCCAACGCATCAAACAAATCAGATGAGACTTGAGCCGGCGGGTGCACAGGGCCTCCTGCCCCTGCCGCCGCTGCTGATATGGAGAACATTGCTGCTGCGGTCGAAGAGTGGACAGCCGCCTGTGTACCGGCCATGAATATCCCAACCCGGTTGGGCGGATCGAAGGGTCGGAAATCGCCGCCATCGAACAGCCCCAATCCGGTCATCCCAGTGGTGATACCCCCTAGGGCCGGCCGGCCTCCCCTCTCCTCCTTTATATACGGGGGCGGGCGCATCCACAGTTTACTCCTCCGGTCATAGCGTCGTAGTGCTTAGGCGAAGCCCTGCGCGGATCACATCACCATCACCGTCACCACACCGTCGTGCTGACGGAACTCTCCCTCGACCCTCTACTGGATCAAGAGTTCGAGAGACGTCATTGAGCTGAACGTGTGCTGAACTCGGAGGTACCGTACGTTCGGTACTAAGATCGGTTGGATCGTGAAGACTTTTGACTACATCAACCGCGTTAAACTAACGCTTCCGCTTTCAGTCTAAGAGGGTACGTGGACACACTCTCCCCCTCTTGTTGCTATGCATCTCCTAGATAGATCTTGCGTGACCGTAGGAATTTTTTTGAAATTGCATGCTACGTTCCCCAACAAAAACACCATATGATCCAACTATATTAACAAAGTCCCTGATACATCAAGATCGTGCCATCAAGAACACGAGAGAGAGAGAGAGAGAGAGAGAGAGAGAGAGAGAGAGATTATAAACACATAGCTACTAGTACAAACCCTCAACCACGGGGGTGGACTACTCCCTCCTCATCATGGCGGCCGCCAGGATGATGAAGATGGACACCAGTGATGATTCCCCCCTCCGGCAGGGTGCTAGAACGGGGTCTAGATTGATTTCTCGTGGCTACAAAGACTTGCGGTGGCGGAACCTCTGATCTAGGGTCTCCTCGAGGGTTTTTGCAATATTTGCTGATTTATAGGGCGAAGAGGGGGTGCGGAGGCCACCGAGGTGGGCACAACCCACCAGGGCGCGCCTAGGCCCCCAGGCGCCCCCAGGTGGGTTGTGCCCCCTAGGCGTGCCCTGGTGGGTTGTGCCCCCATCGAGGCACCCCTCTGGTACTTTTCTGGCCCATCCTGGATGTTCTGGTCCATAAAAATTCTCAAAAGAAATTCGCTGCGTTTGGACTCCGTTTGGTATTGATTTTCTGCGATGTAAAAAACAAGCAAAAAACCGCAACTAGCACTGGGCACTATGTCAATAGGTTAGTCCCAAAAAATGATATAAAGTTGCTATAAAATGATTTTAAAACATCCAAGAATGATAATATAACAGCATGAATACTTCATAAATTATAGATACGTTGGAGACGTATCACACTCTTACTAGCAAACAATTTCATAAGTTCATCCATATCTTTCCATACAAAGTATTAATTTCTTCAATCGCATGCTCCTTTTTACTAGTAGAAGATCTTTTGGTATGCCATTGAGAGTAATTAGCCATAATATTATCTAGGAGTTTAGTAGCTTCTCGTAATGTAATTTCCATAAAAGTACCTCCCACGGTGGAATCTAAAAGATTTCTAGATGAAAAATTCAACCCGGCATAATTTTTTTGTATGATCATCCATAAACTTAAACCATGAGTAGGGCAATTTCTTATCATCAATTTCATCCTCTCCCAATATTGTGCAACATTTTCATGATCAAGTTGCTTAAAATTCATTATATCATTCCTAAGGGAGATGATCTTAGCGGGAGGAAAAATACTTGGAAATAAAAACATATTTACACTTGTTCCATGAATCAATACTATTTTTAGTCAAATATGAAAACCAAGTTTTAGCACGATCTTGTAAAGAGAACGGAAATAGCTTCAATTTAACAATATCATTATCCACATCTTTTTTCTTTTGCATATCACATAACTCAACGAAAGTATTTAGATGGGATGTGGCATCTTCACTAGGAAGGCCAGAAAATTGATCTTTCATAACAAGATTCAACAAAGCGGCATTAATTTCATAAGATTCCGCACTAGTGCGGGAGCAATCAGAGTACTACTAATATTATTATTCTTAGTGTTGGAAAAGTCACACAAGTTGGTATTTTCTTGAGACATCATGACAAAGCAAGCAATCTAGCACACGAGCAACCAACAAGCAAACAAAAAGACGAACGGAAGAATGGCAAATAAAAGGGCAAAAAAAATTGTGTTTTTCTGAAAACGTTTTAGAAGTGGGGGAGAGGAAAACGAGAGGCAAAAGGCAAATAATGTAATGCAAGAGATGAGAGTTTATGGTGGGTACTTGGTAGGCTTGATGTAGAACCTCTCCGGCAACGGCGCCAGAAATTCTTCCTGCTACTTCTTGAGCTTGCGTTGATTTTTCCCTTGAAGATGAAAGGGTGATGCAGCAAAGTAGAGATAAGTATTTCCCTCGGTTAAGAACCAAGGTATCAATCTAGCAGGAGGCACAAGCAAGTCTCCAATCTATGCACCTGCACAAACTAAAAAACACTTGCACTCAACGCGAAAAAGGGTTTGTCAATCCCTTCACGATCTCGAACAAGAGTGAAATCTAAAAGAGAAAACTAAAGTAAATCTAAATAAATTGCAACAAGGTATTTTTGGGTTTTTTGGTTTATAGATCTGAAAATATATGATGGAAAATAGACCCGGGGGCCATAGGTTTCACTAGAGGCTTCTCTCTTGAAAGAAACATACAGTGGGTGAACAAATTTTTGTCAAGTAATTGACAGAAAAGCGCAAAGTTATGACGATATCCAAGGCAATGATTATGAATATAGGCATCACGCCCGTGTCAAGTAGACCGACTCCTGCCTGCATCTGCTACTATTACTCCACACATCGACCGCTATCCAACATGCATCTAGAGTATTAAGTTCATACGAACGGAGTAACGCCTTAAGTAAGATGACATGATGTAGAGGGATTAACTCAAGCAATATGATGAAAACCCCATCTTTTTACCCTTGATAGCAGCAATACAATATGTGCCTCACTACCCCTACTTTGTCACTGGTTGAGGATACCGTAAGATTGAACCCAAAACTAAGCTCCTCTCCCATTGCAAGAAGAACCAATCTAGTTGGCCAAACCAAACCGATAATTCGAATAGAAATACAAAGATATTTAATCATGCATAAAAGAGTTCAGAAAAGACTCAAATAATATTCATAGATAATCTGATCATAAATCCATAATTCATCGGATCTCGACAAACACACCGCAAAAGAATAACGAGGAGAACATTGTATTGAAGAACAAAGAGAGAGAAGAAGCCATCTAGCTACTAGCTATGGACCCGTAGGTCTGTGGTAAACTACTCACGCTTCATCGGAAGGGCATCAAGGTTAATGTAGAGGCCCTCCGTGATCGAACCCCCCTCCGGCAGGGTGCCGGAAAAGGCCCCAAGATGGGATCTCACGGGAACAGAGGCTTGCGGTGGCGGAAAAGTATTTTGGTGGACGCTTCTGTTGGTTTGGGAATATTTTGGACTTTATAGAGCAAGAATTAGGGTTGAGGGACTCCCGAGGTTCCCACAAGCCAGGGATGCGCCCCCCTAGGGCGCGGCCAGAGGGCTTGTGGGCCCCTCGGGACTCTTTTGGCCCCCTCTCCAAGCTCCGTGGATGTCTTTTGATCCAAGAAAAATCATCGTAAAGTTTTATTCTGTTTGGATTCCGTTTGATATTCCTTTTCTGTAAACTCAAAAACAAGGAAAAACAGAAACTGTCACTAGGCTCTAGGTTAATAGGTTAGTCCCAAAAATAATATAAAATATCATATTAATGCATATAAAACATCCAAAACAGATAATATAATAGCATGGAACGATCAAAAATTATAGATACGTTGGAGACGTATCAGTAGCAATGATACAATGTGAATGACTTGTGGCCGAACTTTTTGTTTCTCTTAAATGATAGAGCCAGACTCCGTGACCGGCACATTGCTTGGTGGTGCATGATGCACTTGATCAATGCAACCGGACTATCGGTTGCATTGATCTTGGATGGTGCTCCAACGATGCCAAGAGGGGCTTGGGTGTGGCTTGATGTGACATCCATGAAGTCGTTGTAGTACTCCGCAATTCTCCCCCAAAAATGATCCTTGGATTAGTCCGTTCCAACCATTGCATCCATGGATTTGTTCATCCAAGTATCGCACAAAGCTAGATCTTCCACTTGGTTATAGTTGTGAGTCCTTCCCCTTGGTTGCTTCGTGCTCGATTGGGTTTCGATCCCCATTGGATCATCACCCTCTTCTACTTCAGCCAGCTCCTCAAGTTCTTCCTCTTCAGCCACCTACTCTTCGGTCAACTCCTCTTCAGCCACCTCCTCTTGGGTCTCGACTTGATGATCGAACACCGAATCATAATTGAGATCCTCGAGGCAAAGCGTATGAGACGACTCCAAAGACGTCAAGAATCCGATCGTGTTCATCTCCGCACTATGACAACAGCAATAAAGTCCATCATCCATCAGCCGCCAACAATCACTGCAAAATGCAAAAGCTGAAATGGAAAATGATTTTATTACCTAGTAGGCATTTCATCAAGAACTTGGCGGTCGCGGCCACCAGAGGCGCTGAAGTAGTGGTCGTAGGGGTGGCCGGAGACGGTGCATGATCCGTCGGACGGGGCGAGGAGCAGGAGTGGTTTTTTCTTCATCATCATCGTCGCGCCTCCGCGAGGGCCGACGAGGCCGTCATCGGCTCCCGAGCTCATTTGGCACTAGCGGGAGCAACGGGAGGCGGTCGACCGTCGTCGGAGAGTCAGTAGCCACCCCATTGAGACCTTTCTACCAGTGCTGGCAGCCGGTGTGGTGGACCGGACCAGATTTTTTATGCCCGACATTCTTCAGTGTGGCGGCAACGGGGAAGGGGGGTTGATACGTCTCCAACGTATCTATAATTTTTTATTGTTTCATGCTATTATATTATCAATCTTCGATGCTTTATATGCATTTATATGCTATTTTATATCATTTTCTGGGACTAAACTATTAATCCAGTGACCAATGCGAGTTCCTATTCTTTTTCTGGCTTTCAGAAAATCAATACCAAACAAAGTCCAAACATGATGAAACTTTACGGTGATTTTTTGTAAACGAGAAGGGACCCTAGAAGGTTCGGTGGGAGGCCAGAAGACCTACGGGAAAGCCACGAGCTCTGGCGCCCCGAGCTTGTGGGTCCTATGAAGCTCCGTTTGACCTAATTCCACCTCTATAAAATTACAAATATTTAGTGCAGAGGTTATGCTCAATTCACAATTTTTTTTTACAAATGTCATGACTCTTTCCCAGATAAAAAACTAAAGATCTCAGCCCAAACATTTTCACCACCTTTGATGCTCGCCATATTACAGTACTCTCATCAATCATCAAGTTGTGACATCATGGATTCAGTTCGACCTTGACATCTTAAAAAAAAATTGCGATGCCTCATCTTTTCACCAAATACGTTGCTGCTCAACGTGTTACACCCACCCCTGAAGAAGACACTGACATATTCAGTAGCAATGGACAGCCGCCGGTTTGCTATTATATCATTAAAACGCAGCCAAAAAAACACGCCAACAATTCTATGTGGCATCATCTACTCCCTCCGTTCCTAAATAATTGTTTTTCTAGAGATTTCAGTAAGTGACTACATACGAAGCAAAATGAGTGAACCTACACTCTAAAACATGTCTACATACATCTGTATGTTGTAGTCCATTTGAGATGGCTAGAAAGACAATTATTTGAGAACGGAGGGAGTAGTTGTCTAGAAAAAAGATAGGAATTGCATGGCGATTAATCTTGTGTACATGTCAGAAATATACAGAGACCAGAGTTGCTCCTCTAAAATTTCTCCAAAATTTGGATTATTATTTGAAAGCTTCCCAAAAAATCCTGAAAGACACAATGTTTTTAATCAAAATATAACCCGCCAGCAACATACTTCGATTTTGTATGAACACCCCTAACATGGCCGCCAATAAACCCACGTAGCTCAGTACTGCTGTCCAGGAGCTAGTATATCTGTATACTTCTCACATTACATTATCTAGGGTGTATAAATCACGACTGGTACAAATCATATATTAAGAAAGTAACTTCTTGTCAAAGCCTTGTCCTAAGAAACCTGATAATTCCTAGGTCATCTGTCCCATGTCCTAACTGTCATTTGTTAGATCTAGCTTGCATGTGACTCTGTTTTCAGTACAATCCAATGACATACGCAGATACGTACGCCGCATGATTTGGAATTTCTACTCCCTCAGAACTGCAAAAACGTCTTATATTAGTGCGCACAGAGGTAGTACTATCTTCTAAGCGCTTGTAATTTGCTTCAAGATTCATGCACCTGTCCCCTTATCTCTCCCCTTCTCCCATGCCGAGACCCCCCTTCTCTTAAATTTATCCCCGCTGCCGCCGCCAGTGCTTGCATGCCCTTTCAACAAAATTGCCAGTTCCGTACCATCGCCTTGCTTCTGCCATCAGAGCAGGTTAGGTGTTGGGACTAGGTGCCTGCATAACAAAAAAGCGAGGAGATGATGCACTTCTCTAGGTCTAGTAGTAATCTACTCTGTGATAGTTCAGACAGAAAGATGCACTTAAAACTTCAGGGAAACATGGATAAATTGTTCAGGATTCTCATTGACTGAATATCAGCAAAGGAAGTGAAACATCTTCCTCTGGAACACGCACATAAAAAATGGTGTCAAAATAATGCAGGCCTTTCAACCAAAAACGACTGGTAAAGAAGTCCGAAAAGCTAAGCTAGAAGAAACCAAAACCAAAACCAAGACACAAACACAAACCAAATATTCAAAAAGAAAAGGAACAGCCATCCTGCTATGCATATGAAGTGAAACATGAACGCACCACATGTTTTGAGCGGAAATGAGCACACCATATCCTTCAACGGAAATGATTTGCAAGGCACCACCAAAATATCGAGCAAAAAGGGCGAATGGCAACAAGACATTAACCATATCCTGCTCGTTACGCCTTCACTAGGGCCATCAATATCAAGTGGATTCTTTGAAAACTGAAGAATTATATGGAGGCAGTTGGCATTCCACTACCTTCATCCCTGACCTCCATTAGCAAAGCATTGAAGGTCAAATAATTAAATCACAGGTTCACCACCTGGGATGTATTTAATGAGAACATGTTGACTCTCCGCATCAAGTGATGAACACAGTCCACAAAATCTAGCACTCTGCTGGCATTACAAAGCATGTATTCCGGCTAGCCAAAACTCGAGGACCAAGGATATTATTCGAAACCACCCATGATTTTCGAGCATAGCAGCAGCCAATCAGATTAACTCGCAGTTATTTCAGAGCATCGCAGCAGCCAGCTTCGCTTTTGCATGCAGCCAACCATCGCACACGTCTAGCGCTAACAAGATTAACCCGTCGTTATTGCATGCAGCAATTCACCCGAAACGGCAGCCAATCCTGCATGCGTTTAACAGAGGGGATCATCGAGGGGAAGCAAACGCCATGTCCAGCGGGGCCTTAAAACACAGACGCAGCTGGCTTGCTAAGTGGCCGATAAACCTGGACGGAGGAAGTATCACATAGAAAGATTGATATCAAGAACTTTGATTCTGCATCTACTTTTCGTAACAGCGAGTGAATGTTGTTGAGGAAGAGGATGTAGCAAGAAATTAAACTGACGGGGAACTCATAAATTGGATTCCCTCACAGCCGTGGAGATCTATGTGAGTGAAGAGGCCCAGCAACAATATATGGACAAGCCGAAATGCTACCACACACTAAAGATCAAAACAACAATATTCCACTGAGAAATTTTGGCAAATCTCCCGTAAACATGGTAATATGGACACACAAGCAGGACGATTGAAATATATGCAGATCATAAACACAATATGAGTGCAAAACTTCCATATAAACAATTCAATGTTAAATGTAAAATCCATACAGAACTCAAGCCTGTGATCACCCCTCCCCCCTCCCGGCGGTCCCAGTGACACACGGGTTCCACGTAAACTGATAAAGAACATAATCCGAGCAGGTTCCTAGCGTGAGCTGCCATGGGGCTTCACCTAAACATTCAAGATTCATAAAGAAACCTTCAATGACCTACTCCCTCTGTTTACAAATACAAGATGCTCTAACTCTCAGAATCGGAAATAATTTGTTACCCATGGTGGTAGTTACGCATGGCTCCAATTTTTATTTCTAATTATTTTGGACTATGAAAAGTAACTCCATAATGAAAATATCGTGACTTTGGACCAGTCAGGCAAGCAAATAGACAATTATGCCAAAAAAGCAAGCAGAAAGACTGAGAGAAGTGAGAAAAGGCCCTTTATACACAACGAAAAGGCACTTTTGCCAAAAAGGAAATAAAAAAGACAAAGAGAAGTGAGAAAAAGTCGTTTCTATACAACAAAAATGCACTTGTGCCAATGCCATAAGAAACCCGACACCTCATATATCAAAAATGGCACTTATGCCAATGCGTGCGTAGCTACCACCATGCATAGGAAATCGCCTCTCAGAATATGTAGACACACTTTAGTGTCTGTTCACTCATTTCAGTCCATATGTAGTCCATATTGAAATATCCAAAACATCTTATATTTGTGAACATTGGGAGTACCTACTAAATATAGCATGGTAACAAGACTTCAACTAATCACATCACTAAATGTACTCCAGCAAATGATCATGTGAGTGTTTGCGTGTGCATATCCAGATCATGTGCTATCCCCCTACAGTAAGTCGCTTAAACAATCACCTAGCCATCAATGGAAACATGGCAATATGTGGTACAACCAAATGAAAAGACACCATATGAAAGCACAAGATTATCTCATAGCATTAGTCCATTTGCAATTGACTACCGGAGTACAATGTTCTCCAAATTTCAACAACTATTCAATGATCACGTGCATGCATGTCAAAACATAAATCTCATACCACACACAAGTTATGGTAAGTTATCACAAAAAAATTAAAAAAAACCATAAATCTCATCAATAGCTTATGTTGAGCACAACTAAAGTGACACCATCCGGTGTCCACCCACATCCACACCATCACATGAGGGCATGTGGGATCTCCAAACTGGTGGAGTAACCTCCAGCTCATGGAGGTTCATAACCAAGGTCTGCAACCTTTAAATGCATATGCAACAATATGCATTTATTTTCTCATAAGTGCGAATCATAACCCCATATATTCCATAAACACGAGCAAGAATTCCAAGCATAATAAGAATGATTCAGTAGCCATATTCGACAAAAAAAACCTTCTCAAGAGTCATGAGTAACATATACAATGAAGAACAAGGAGCGAAAAATACACAAACATCCAATGGTATCAATGGTGATATGCATCCATTGACTACCAATATGCATGTACCTGCCTCAACCAGAGTGCAAGGTGCAGCTGTGGCAGCTCCATCATATTCCATAAACACGAGCAAGAATTTCGAGCATAATAAGAATGATTCAGTAGCTATATTCGATTAAAAAAACCTTCTCAAGAGTCATGAGCAACATATACGATGAAGAACAAGGAGCGCAACATACGCAAACATCCAATGGTATCAATGGTGATGTGCATCCATTGACTACCAATATGCATGTACCTGCCTCAACCAGAGTGCAAGGTGCAGCTGTAGCAGCTCCAACATATTCCATAAACACGAGCAAGAATTTCGAGCATAATAAGAATGATTCAGCAGCCATATTCGACAAAAAAAAACTTCTCAAGAGTCATGAACAACATATACGATAAGGACAAGGAGCGCAACATACACAAACATCCGATGGTATCAATGGTGACGTGCATCCATTGACTACCAATATGCATGTACCTGCCTCAACCAGAGTGCAAGGTGCAGCTGTAGCAGCTCCAACCCAACTTGCCTCTAACGCTCCTGTCCAACCATTGCCAACAATCCACCTCAGCCCCTCCAACGTAGAATTCAACTAAGAGCATTGAAATTCTAGAAAACATGTCATGAGGTGGGTGACCAAGTGACCATAATATCATGGAGACCGTGCTTCGGAACCCTGAGTTATACCTCAAACGACTATTTGGCTGATCATAATGATTAGCCAACTTTGCTAACCCATGGAAATTTCAGCACATGATGGCACTTTAAGCATCTACAGAAAAATACTCTAAACTTTCATGTTGGATCCAGATTTTAAATCTAAATTGTATAATCTATTATGTTGGTGCTCGAGTGACAATTTATTATGTTCATAACCAAGGTCTCCAACCTTGAATGCATATGCAACAATATGCATTTACCATGGAGTCATGCTTTGAAACCCCGAGTTATGCCTCAAGCGACTATTTTGGTTGATCATAATGATTAGCCAACTTTGGTAACCCATTGAAATTTCAGCACGAGTTGAAACATAGTAAATGATGGCACTTTAAGCATCTATGGGAAATACTCTAGAACTTTCATGTTGGGTCCAGATTTTAAATCTAAATTGCACAATTGATTATGTTGGTGCTCAAGTGACAATTTAATAACTTAAACATAATCAAAGAAATCCTCTGGAGGCCGACATTTTCAAACAGTAACTTGAGTTAGGTAAAGAAATACCTACTAGAAAAGCTAGTGAAAACCTCCTCCACCTCTTCTTCACATAGCCCTCCTTCCTCTCTTCCTCCTCTCGGGCGGTTGAAGAGAAGGGCATACAAAGAATCCAATAGGAGTATACCTGTCACTTTGTCAGCATGGCCTGCCAAAGGGGAAGGGCATGGGGTAGACTCTGGAGTGAGCTGGTGCAGGACAAGCTGCAACGCCAGGGCGGCACGGAAGTCACGAGCAGCGCTGCTGCAGGAGAAGCTGCATTGCCTGCCAGAAGTACCCCGGAGGAAACGTCCAAGCTGGATGCAGCTGAGAAGCACCCACTTGATGGTACTGTCCTGCGACTGATTGGTGAGCTAGAACTGCCGTAGGAGGATGAGGGGCTGAAGATGCCAGGTGCAGCTGAGAAGAACCCACTTGATGATACTGTCCTGCGACTGGTTGGTGAGCTAGAACTGCCGTAGGAGGATGAGGGGCTGAAGATGCCGGTTGCAGCTGAGAAGCACCCACTTGATGATACTGTCCTGTGACTGATCGGTGAGCTGCTAGAACTGCCGTAGGAGGATGAGGGGCTGAAGATACCCGTTGCGTCATCACGTCTGGTTTACCCAATGACACAGCTGTTGACATGGCGTAGACTCCAGACTGAGATGGGGCAGAAAATTTTCCATCACCCGTATGTGGCGGCACAGGAGCTGGAGGTGGACTTAGCACAGCAGGAGTCCCTGCAAGAAGCACCATGGTGGTGGTGTCCAAGCTGGAAACGGCCGAGAAGCACCCACTTGATGATACTGTCCTGGTCCTGCCATTGGCCGGTGAGCTAGAACCGCCGTAGGAGGATGAGGGGCTGAAGATGTCGGTTGCGTCACCACGTCTGGTTTACCCAATGACACAGCTGTCGGCATGGCAGGAGTCTCCTGCAAGCACTCCGGTGGTGGTGTCGAAGTTGGGCCAGAAGGAGTTTCAGCAGTTGTCTGTGGCGGCGCAGCCGCGACGGGGGAAGCTGGAGGTGGAGAAGGCACATGAGGGGTCGCCTGCCGGCAGACAGACCCTGGTGAGGGCGTGACTAAGTCTTGTGCATGTGCCGGCTGCCACTTGACGACGCTGTTAGGATTCGCTTTGCACACTCGATCCTTGTGGCCCTGTCGGCCACAACCGTGGCAGTCACCACTAAAGGTGCACTCTGCAGCACGGTGCCCATCACCACACTTATAGCAGATCAAGCCCTGCCCCTTGACTGCTTTTAGTTGCCCTTGCGTTGGTTTCTTGAAAGCAGTTTGCTTAGTGCTGGTATTTGCCAGCCCAATCATCTTCTTCAGCTGCTTTTTGCTTGCTGGTTTGGACACATTGTCTGTCTCCATTTCTCGAGGTCGCTTAACTTCACATTTCTTATCTGCCATGCCATTAGAACCGCTTTGACGATCACACAAAATATTCTGCACTTCAGGGTTGGCATCTTGAGTCACATCCAAAGAACTAGAAACTATGTTCCTTGATGTAGCCAAATCATCCTTATTGCCACAATATGTGCTGCTTATGTATGGTGACTGTTCTAATGGTGGTTCTCCAGCCACAAGGCTTTTCCAGAGCCAAACACTCTTTGCTGCAGCAGTAAGTGTTTGAGACACGTTTGGAGGTTGTGCCAATAAAATATTGTATCGCCTCATTTTAAGCTTATGAATGGCATGAGAGAAATCCCGGTCACCAGAGATAAGCAGATAATTTGCTGGTGGAGGATTGTCAATAGCCCAGAACAGCATGCCAACCAAGATCTTCTTATCACTTGCATCTTTAATGCCTGCATTCGCTAGGAAATAATAGTAAATGAAAAGATGTGCTTACATATACAGTATGCTATACATGTAACTCAAAATGTAATGCAATCAGTGCATAGCTTTGCCATGTTCATTGGCCAGCTCAGAAAAGAATATTTGGGATAAAAACCTATAGTGGTACTTCAAGGTCATTCTTCTAATCGGAAGACATTTTATACAAGTATGGATTTGACAAATGGGAATGATAATCTTGCAAGCTATAGTTAAAGAAATCAGTTACTCATAAGAGTATTGTGTAGTACACGCTCACTTATTTGGATCACTGGATAAATCATAAGGAAAGTACAAAGACAAACAATATTAAGAATCATAGAGGAACCACATGTTGAAGAGAAGCTTGTCCAACATCGATTGAAGAGATATACGAGATAGAGTTGGGGTAGCACCGATTGAAGAGAAGCTTGTCCAACATCGTTTGAGATGGTTTGGGCATATTCAATGCAGGCCTCCAGAAGCTCCAGTGCATAGCGGACAGCTAAAGAGTGCTGATAATGTCAAGAGAGGTCGGGGTAGACCAAAGATGACATGGGAGTCCATAAAGAGAGATCTGAAGGACTGGAATATCACCAAAGAACTAGCCATGAACAGGGGTGCGTGGAAGTTAGCTATCCACGTGCCAGAACCATGAGTCGGTTTCGAGATCGTGTGGGTTTCAGCTCTAGGCTACCCCAACTTGTTTGGGACTAAAGCCTTTGTTGTTGTTGTTGTATAGAGAAACCACATATACTTTTCAAGCAGCGCATGTCACTTATTGAGCTGTTATGTGCACGGATATAAGATTAGCTAATATTCAAACAAATTATGTATATATTTAAATACGGAGGGTAATTAAGATAGGAAGAGATGAGACTAGAGATAGAGATCGAGTCCATATGCCTATCCATTGGGTTATTACATGGGAGTCATGTAAGTCCTCCCATACAAGATACAAGGGACAACATATGTACTCCCTCCGTTCCAAAATAGATGACCCAATTTTGTACTAACTTTGTACTAAAGTTAGTACAAAGTTGGGTCATCTATTTTGGAACGGAGGGAGTATGTATCTCAACCAAGCAATAAGAACAGTTTATCAACCTATTTTCTCTCTGATTCGTGCACGAGTGATTGTTTGGGGGTCACATAGGTCTCCATGTCAGCCTCAGTTTCTTTCCTCGACAATTTTCTTAACCCCCTAGCAGCTTCTGATGAAGTTCCAGTCATAGATGCCAAGGAAAAGGTGTGTATGTTTCCCAACGCTAAGGTGATGAATGAGGGCTTGGGCTAAAGCTATGTTGATGCCGACCGGGAGGCTAGCTCTGGACAGGCAGGAATCACTGAACCAGGATCAGATTCGATATCATAGGGGAAGGTTCTCCTTGCTTCTTGGAAATTCATGCCTATTTGTGCTAGCCCAGAAGGACGCAGAAATATTTTTGTGCCTCCGTGCTTTGGTGTTGGTGACCAAGTGCCCAGGGGTGGTCAGATTGTGGCTGTACCGTGAAATGGGTTTACATCTCTGCAGTGGATCGTTCATCGAGCTGGTGTCATATGAAGGAGGCGGATGCGTTACTGTTTACTCTTCAAGAGCTGAATGCTGGTCACCTCCCATCAGTGGCGGAGCTACGTTGAAGACTGCAGGGGTCAAATGCGTGAAAGAAATTTTTTGGGGGGAGAGGAAGATTAGGAAAAATAGAGTCTTTTGGCCTGCTAAACATCCATATTTACGTTTGCCCCCCCAAAGGATCCTACGTAGCTCCTCCACTGCCTCCCATGGGTGAGCAACCAGGCCGCGCATTGTTTAGCACACTTAGATAAGTGTGAGCCGAGTTGTGGTGTGTTCATGAGTGTCAGAACATTATTTCGTAATCAAATGAAGCTGACCTGTTCCTAAAAAGAGAAACCACGAGACTGAAATCAATTAGAGGAAGCACACCCCAAGTCAGGAAACTCCTAGACCCTAAGATTCCACTATTATTGTCCAAAATTACGCCACATCCATCAACCATACGCCCATACCCACTCAGAAGCATCTGTCTCAATCGAATATCCCAGCAATCAGGTCACCAGAGAGACAGACCATTGAGCAAAGTGATAAAGCAGAGCTACTGGCCGTGGGTAAGGAGGAGAAGGGGTTCCGTACCGGCGGGGACGTGGTGGAGGGAGACACCGGTGCTAGAGAGGGCGTGCTGGACGTTGTGGGCGATCTGGTGGGTGTCCCCGTAGGCGGAGACGGAGATGGGGCCGCGGTAGCCGGCGGTGGCGAGGGCGGAGCTCATGTTCTGGACGATGAGCTGGGGGTCGCAGCTGCGCGGGACGGCGCAGTTCTCGATGTCCCACCACACCGACGTCTTGGCCGCCGCGTACTCCCCCATCGCCGGCCGCCGCTAGGGTTTTCGCCGGCGGAGATGTGCGGGAGTCTTCGGGGCTTCTGCGATTTGCGGCGGATTAATGCGAGGATTTTTTTTTCGTTTTATTAATGAACGTGGGAGATTACCTCCAGAAAAATATCGGACGGGTTCTGCCCTAACGTATCGTCCCTGCGAATCCAGGCCGCCGCCGCCGCGTCAGGACTGGTGTCGTAGAGTTTTTTTTTACTGGTTTTTTTAACATCAATTTTCGAACTGGTTACTTGTGCGCAAACCTGGCCACTGGGCCCCTAAAAAAACTGGCCATCTGGGCCCGAAGACACCTTATAAGGCCGGCATGGCCCGGCACACCATTTTCGGCCTTCTGAGTTTTAATTTTTTTGAACAAATCTGTACGCTACTCACTCTTTCGTCAACTCTTTCATCTTGAGCTACTCTACAGGCTCTCGCGAGAAATCATGTTCTGCAAACTTGAGCTACTGCCAAGAAACCGGACGAGAGAACGTCAAAAAAAAAAAAAAAATGGAAGAGAGGTATGAGTGGAAGGCTCCTAGCCCGGGAGCTGCGAAGATACATGTAGATTGGGGCTATCGAGGGATGTTGGTACAGAGAATCTGAATTCTGACCACGGCCTCGTCTGGTCTATTCTTTTTTTTTTTTTTGAACCGGGCATAACCCCTTTTCATTACTGCGACATAACGGAAATACAAATCAAATCCACAGAATGAGACGGGAGAGGGGAGAGCGGGTTCAAGCATCGCCGGGAAACCTACTGTGAGCACTCGCCATCGAGATAACCCACTGTAGGGCAAAAACCCGGCGACACCAAGTCAATTAGAGCACCAAAATGACCGTCCCGCACAGGGGAGAAACTTCAGGAATGAAACATAAAACCAAGGCAAAAGATGACCACTGGAAGCATGCATCTTCTAGTGATGAAGCCTCACCATTCCCTCCAGCAGTTCTTCAGCGAGCTTCTCAATCCTCAGTCGCAGCGCAGATGCGCATCAGCCTCGACGCACTGTTCTTCAGCATGTCCACCCCAGTTCACGGGTCCACCACATCCTCTTGCTTCAACAGTCCTGCCCAGTAACCAAGAAAGGCACACATAGAAAAGCAGCATTCAAAAGGTGTTTGCAAACGTTTAGATTCGAACGTAACACCATTACGACATGTCCAAATAGCCCAGCACAAGGCAGCAATGCCAACTGTGTAAAAAATCTCCCCATTTGGACAGTAAGCATAACACCAGGAGTAAGCCTGCCATAAACTGTTCGGACATAGATCAGTGCCGAGCATGCAGGCAACACTTCTCCATGTCACCCTAGCTATAGGACAGGTAAAGAAGAGATGCTAAGATGTCTCATTCTCTCCACAGAATGAACACTTCGAGTTTCCTTTCCACCCTCTTTTTTTCATCACCTCCCGAGTAAGGATAGCATCCTGGAATAGCTGCCACATAAAAATCTTAATCTTTAATGGAATGCCAGCTTTCCAAATCCACCCAAAATTGCATCCTGTGATGTTTCTTTCCAAGAAAGAATAAACCGATTTAGTTGTAAAGACTTTTTTGGGACCCAGGCCCCATTTAACGCAATCTGATTCATCAGATACACAGCTGCCTCTAGCAGCGGCAGCCACCTGCTGCCATTGCTCTTTGAGCTCATTGCTTAATCTCCTCGGAAAGAACGTTACAGGATCTGCCTCCCGACATTTTTCCACAGTGCATTCAGGGAAATTGCAATTTGAGAATAGCTGAGGGAACTGGTCCTTAAATGGTTTCTGATCACCAATGGGATCGACCCACACCCTCGCTATATTCCCAGATCGAATAATGATTCTTCTACCAACCATATAAAGGTTTTTCACCTCGTCTGGCCTATTCGCTTCAGCAAAGCCATTTGGCCCGCAACGCCACGTCCATCCACCCCATATCGAGCACGCCCAGGCCACCTGCCCATTTGGGACAGCACACCACGTCCCATGCCACCGCGCACGGGAGTGAACTTTCTTATTAGAAGGGTACACTTTGGTTCCTGGTTGTATATACATCTTATATGGAGATTTCTTTTAATAATTAAATAAAAAGTCAAAATAGTTCAGAAGTTTTTATAGAATAAACTTGACTTACCTTTGCACTAATATATAAATTTCCAGAAAAAAAACCCAACGTTGACTTCATAGTGAAAAAGGCAAAAATTATTTGCTATTATAGGTTACTATTCACACTATTTTGGCCAAAATTTTGTCTTTTTTGAAAAGAAGTCAAAGGAGGATTTTCTTTTTGCAAAAAAAATCTGACAAGTACAATGTAAGGTCAAGTTTATTTCAAAAACATTTTCAGAATTATTTGACTTTTTATTGAATTATTACTAATTTTTTCCCATATAGGGTGTATATGTCCTCATAGACCAAAAGTTCCCCTCCGGTCAACGACCTACTGATTGGAAGCGACATTTTTTCAGGAAAGGGAAATGATTCCAAACAAAATCAAACTGCATGGGAAAAGTAGGAAACAGGAATGAGAAGACTTCCAGCCTTTTAAAAACCTAATCTTAGCATCTACCAAATGCTAGGGAAACAAAGGCAGATAGGAAGTGACAAGCCATCAAAAGTTAGCAAAATTTGAAAAAAGACCAAAATTCCTTGAGGTGCACTGATCAGGGTGTAAGACACATAATGACATGAACAGCCGTGTGCAGGGCATACAAGATGCAACTTCCAGCCCCAATATTGCTACTGCCTCCGTCCCATAATAGAAGATGTTATTTCAACCAATGCATGAGTACATTGGTTGTCATAACATCTTATATTATAGGACGAAGGCAGTAGTCACAATAAGCAGATTTTAGCTTCTATCACCTGACGAGTCTGAAACTATGTACCGGCTACCGGGGATGATTGTCTTTACTAACAGCAATGCCAAATTATGCAACACAGGTAGAAAAGCAGAAACAATGAGAACATTATAGCTAGAAGATACAGGTTTAACAGCTATATATGGCTGGCCCTTGAAACAATATTTGCAAACCAGAACAAGGATTACAATATAACAAGAGCAACCTAATTACAGGAACTGTATCAGGACTGGAGGGGTCACTAAGGCAATGGCTCCTCCGAGTCTCCCAGCCGTGACAAGTGGAGGTAAGCGTCGGTGCCTACGTAACACAAAAGGCAAGAATGATCAGCAGAATACATATGATGATGACAGAAGCAGAAAGACATACATGAAAATTCAGGTAACCATTGACAAATTATCCAAGGTTCACGCTGAGAGATTAGCAGAAACAAAGCAAAATATGACCGTACCGTATCCCTCCATGGATATTATTTGTAGGTCGCCACCGAAATATCGCGCATAAAGGCGACTAACTGGAAGTCCAAAACCATACCCAGCCATGGTTACTCCTTCACTAGGGCCCTCCATATCAGGTAGATTCTTTGCAGTGCTGTAAAGATATGTGAAAATTCTAGGGAGCCCACTTCTCCGTATTCCACCACCTTCATCACTGACCTGCATTATCCAAACAATGAACTCAAACGACCCTCGGGAATGGTTCCTTATGATGAATATTTGACAGGAATGGGTCTCATATGTTCCACAAATCTCAGTGGGTTATAGCTTCTAGCATAAGAAGACAACTATCACATACAAGAATTGATATCTAGCACTTTGACAATGGATCCAGTTTTAGGACAGTAATGACATGTCAGCAGACATGCGCCATAAAACAATATAGTAGTGTCTGCAGCTTCATAAAAAATATCAGCATAGAGTAACAATAATGTCCTAGTTAGGCACTAAACTAGAATGGACATGCATTCAAATTGGTGTTTGGGTTTAGATTTGCACTCAGCAGTCCACATTGATCCATATCTTTCTTAGTCAGGTTGTAACCCAATATTAAAATACAAATCAAGTAATTCACAATTGCATTTATGCACAGCCTAGTAATGCGAGATGCTAAATTCATACAATGATAGGTATCAGTAGAATTTTTTCTCTCTCAAGAAAATGCAAAAACACTTGTGTTTCATTTCATTGGAAAGGGAGAGAGGTTCATATACATGGAGAAAGGTTCAGAAGCCTCGATGAGGCCTGACACAGTGCCCGGAAGAAAACAAAGCAAACAAGGGAATTTTATCGGTCATTGCACATATTTGCAAACTGCAATGTTTTAGTAACTGCTTGTGCACTCTTTAGCCTAGAATGTACCAAATAGGTGCTAGGTGGTATCAAGGAAATCATACCTTAATAGTAACATCCTCTGTTCCATCAGCAACTATAATTCTGACAGGAGGAACATCTTTATCAGAATTCATATATCTTTCCTGTACTGCACGAAGGGAATTTTTCACCAGTTCAAACAGCATGAGATGAAGATGTGATGTGACATATCTGCACATAGTTAATTGCAAGTAGTTAGTTAGCAAGACAACAATAAATGAGGCCACTCAATCAACATGATAACAAAAACTATAAGCCAATGAACATGTAACCTGACAAGTGACAACAAAGAGGTGCTGTTGCTAACACATGATTTAATCCACGAAAAAACAAAGGTGATTGGTGGAGTTTATATCTGAAACTTACGGAAATGTTAAATTTTGATCTCCATAAATGTTGATGTCAGGAGCTGATCCGTATTCCCTCATACAAATGGAACGGGCATCCTCACTAGCAATTTGAGCTACCTGTATGGGGGACAATTTTGTATTGATGAGGCCTATGACGCCAGGCTCTGGTTCAGGATCATGCAGAGCCACATGCTGCCCTGAAATTAAGCAAGTTGGTCTAATTCAGAACAAGTTTCTAACAATTAGCACTCAACTTAAGTATAAATGATTTGATACAGAATTTACACATTAAGCAAACATTTTTACCATTTTTCAGTTTTTAAGCCATATAACAGTATAGTTAGCTCAAGTAGCATAGCATGAAGTTTGAACATAAAAAGTATCAAGCAACCAACCAAAATAGAACTGTCTATCAATACAAGTCAAATTTGCAAATCAGCCAAAAGATAAGGATTCTGCTTGACAGCTTAACATTGAACTTCAGTATATGATCCATCATTTGTTCCGAATCGCAAGCAAGATTTAGGATAGAATGACAAGAGCTTAGACAACGTTTATAAATACAGCTCCAGAGAGAAGAGTAGTACCAAGCTCACAAACCTATGAGCATGCGAATACCAATCCTTGACATGTAAAATCGATCGAGGAACCCGTGGATCTCGTCGAATCCTGGGGGAAGCTTCCTTGAGCTGAACTGTTCGTTTTTCAGCTGTTGCACTCCCAAAGCCATAGTCGGTACCACGTTATTGTGCCGCACTTTGATCATCTTAATCATCTGCGTGAAAGCAAGCTCGTCGTCCCGATTCCTCACTTCTGGAAAATACCGGATGTCACGGAACGAGTCCAAGTACCAGTCCCTCACCTTCACAATCGTCAACAGACAAACCATCAGTCCCACACAAGGATGCCCAGTTTGGCAGGAATCAGTAAATCCAGCTGTGAGGTTTTTTTTCCTCGGTAAATATTTACTATTCAATGAATTCAGATTCTCTAGTATTGACGTGATAAGGTGAGGAAGACAAGACAGCACGACAAAAGCTTCAAGCATATACTCATACAAAAAGCATGTGAGCCCACTACCCAACTCCTATTAGAAAAAAAAAGTAAACAAGTTGGCAAGCAAGAGTCTCCAAAAGTTCCTCCTTAATCCCTATCCTACGATAACTTTACATGTTGATGACAAATTGAAGAGAAAATGAAAAGGAAATATACTGAACAGCACATCAGTTGGTCACTCAAGAGTTCAACTATATCATTCTGAATCAACATAGAACTGTTTAGGTACTGACACAGTGATAGTATCTTCTTCGCATTCGAAATCCCCTGACAAAAGCTGACACCAAATCGAATCCTAACAGTAAACACGGAGATATACCAAAAACATCCACTGACCTTTTTAAAATGATCCCAAGAAAACATCCTAGTAAATAGTATATAATTAGGATAAAAACAGCAAAACCATCATCTCCCCAAGCAAGCAGAGCGAAAAATTGGGCGCTCACCAAAACATGTCAAATCATGGACGGGACAGACTGATAGAAACAAGGGACAACGGTCAACGGCAATTCCAACCTAGCCTAGCGTCAAATCGAAATTTAACCACCAAAATCAGCGCAGGGGCGGGGCGGAGACCTTGAGGATGGCGGGCTTGGCGGAGAGGCCGAAGGGGAGGGACTCGAGCTCGAGCGCGCGGCGGGCGATGCGGATGGGGAGCTCCTTTTGCAGGAACTGGGCCGAGAGCAGCAGGTTGCGGTCCGTGGGGACGGACCCGAACTCCATCATGTACCGCAGGCTCACCCCCGTCTGCTTCATGCTGCCCCACCGCCCCACCTCCTCCGCCACGGCCCGCGCCACCGGCTCCGACGCCATCATCCCTCCGCCCCCCGCCGCCGCCACCGCTCGCCGACGAGGAGCCGGGTAACCGCCGTGCAAACAGGAGGATTAGGGGGGCCAGGCGGCTAATTAAGGCGGCATCAGGGGGGAGAGAAGCCTTGTGGCCAAGAGAGGCCGGGTTTTGTGCCGGCGATTTATAGAGGAGTGAAGGGGATCTTCGCTGGGCTCGGGTGTCAGTGAGTGGCCTGGAACGGTATCTGCCAGTGGGACCGTATGTCTGTGGGCGGGCTAGCTCGTGTGGATGGTATCCGAACCGGGGGAATCGGTTCTGTGTGCGGGCGCTTTAGCGCAGCTGGCCCAGATCGCGCATGAGCTTATCCATGGGGATTTGGGGAATAAATCCGGGAAGAATTCGAGTAGTACCATGTTACTCAACTGAAATGTTCTACTCCTCCGTTCCTAAATAATTGTCTTTCTAGAGATTTCAACAAATGACTACATACGAAGCAAAATGAATGAATCTACACTCTAAAACATGTCTACATACATCCGTATGTTGTAGTTCATTTAAGATGGCTAGAAAGACAATTATTTGGGAACGGAGGGAGTAATAATGTCCCCCCCCCCAAAAAAAATGTTCTAATAATGTCAAATTAGTCTCTTCGCAAATATATTTACTGTATATAAATGTTCAGGCAATGTACATTCTTGAAAAGAAAAACCGTCTAGGTGAGCTTAGGTTCCATGAACTTGGTCACCCTTGGTGTGAATCTGTTTTACAATAACGTCCGTATCTGTTAGAATTTCGTCGATAATTCAAGATGCATTCCATGAACTTGATCACCTTTTCACGTGGATCTGTTTTACATTAAGGCCCGTATCAATGAGAATTTGCCACTACTTCAAGGTGCATTCTACGAGCTTGATCACCTTTCATGTAAATCTCGTTTTACAATAACGTCCATATCGATCGGAATTTTGCCAATACTTCGAAATGCATTCTATGAAATTGGTCACCTTCAAGCAAATTTGTTTTACAATAGGGCCATGCTAGACGCCTGTCGACCGGCCTAAAATTTTTGGTTGGTTCCAGCAAAAAAAAAAGATGATGGTAGCAAAATTGATACTGTGGTTACATCAAACAAAACATGGTAGCAAAAAATTTGGTTCGCTTCTAGCAAAAATTCAAGATGGTGGTAGAAAATTGGTACATTGGTTCCAGCAAACACAAACGTGGTAGATAAAATTGACTGGTTCCAGCAAAAAACCACGACGATGGTAGCAAATTTGGGGCTGCTCCCAGTAAAATAACTCGCTAGATCTCCAGCACTTGTCCTCGTGGTTCCAAACGCCTTGAATGCCAGCCATCACGGCTCTCCAGCACTTGTCGCCACCGTCTCCAGCATCGGTGGCTCCTGGTTGCAGCACCTGTCGCCGTCGTCTTCATTATTGTAGTTGTCGTCCCATCATCGCATATCGTCGGACCCAGCACCAGGCGGCACCGGGCCCAGCTCCGGCACCGGCGCTCGGTTGCCCCTGGGAGGCATGGGAGGAAGGAATGGGGGTGGGAGAGAGGAGTTTGCAGCAGTGTGCTGTGCCAATGGCGGCCGGATCGATCTATCGCGAGGGAAGGTGGGGTGTGAGGTGAGGATAAGAGCGATGAGTGGGGAACAGACGAGGCGAACTCCTCAGGGTGACGTGTGTTTGGCCCACTGGCATGTGTCTAGCATAGGGTGTTGGGATACACGATCTAAGTCAAATCAGACGCACGGTGCACGACAGGCCGAACGCTCGGGTGGTTAGTCGTGTACAATCGTTTCCCTTTACAATAACACCCAATACTTCGAAGATGTATTCCATGAACTTGGTCGCTCTTCACATAAATCTATTGCTCGCTCACTTTGTATGGATGTGCACATACGCGCACTCTACCCAAATGAACACTTTCAAAAAATTGTGTCGGTAAATCTTCAAATTGATGAAGTCACTATAGGGGCCTCATACTCGGCAGCGTTGCTGGAAAATCTAAGATAAATCCAAAAAAACATGAGCGCCCGTGCTAGGTGTCGGCCCGGGTTCTAAGAATGGAAGGCCAAGATCATCGCATGCATTGTTTCGAGCACTGTTCATAGCAAAAAACAGTTGGGTCACACTGTAGCAAGTACTTCCTCCATTCCACAATTCTTGTTGTTGTTTTACTTCAAAGAATTATGAAATGAAAGTAGTATTGTTTACTGCTCCTGTAGCATCCAATCTGGGTCGTTGGTCTACAATCATGCGGATGAAACTGAGCAAAGGCAGAGGTTGTTGTACACCTCTGACTTTGCCACAAAAGGTCAGACAATCCACGACATCCAAGTCTACGAGTTAAATCTGGATGGGCTGGTTCTAGCAGAAAGAACCTAATAATTTGGGCTATTGTCTGTTGCTTCTATGTTTATAAATTTGTAACCACACATGGGTAGTTAGTTGCCTTTTTTACACCGTGTGACCCGTCAAGGTCTGTTTGAGATGCGGCAATTCTGGAGGAATTTAAAGAAACAATTGAATTCGTGTTGGACTAATATAGAATCCCTCGGCGCCATTTTGATTAGAGTTGTGCAAACATGCTGAGTGAAAATAATACACTTAAGTTAACATCCATGGCGAACAAGGCCAGCCTAGAGGACGCCGTCATTTTCATTTTCCTCGACGACGATGACGCCCGGACGAATTTTCGGCAAAGGGGCACTACTAAAGGAGTAAAGGGGATTCTGAATAATTCATGCTCATAAACAAGTGGACACCATCCAGAGCTAGATTCACACCACAAAGCGATTCCCCACTAGCACCAAGCCAGAAAACGACCCAAAGGCAAGCTTCCATGTCAAGGTCTCACTTTGAAGATGCTAAACGATTCTACACAGTGCGTGAGGTGTGACTACTACTTGGAGAGGATTCTGAGCCTAGCTTCTCCAATAATTCAACTGTAATGTCTGGGAGGAAAGGGTAACATTGGCGAGAATCTTGGAGATAGAAAGAGAGTTCCAGCCATAGAGCGCGGCTGGAAGGCCACACGTTTTCACCCATGGTAGCGTGTACAGCTCCAACGGTGGAGGGGCAATGGATCAACCACATGTCCGGTGATGGAAACATGCTAACCTAGCTTGGTCGCTTAATTAAATCCACTAGGGTGTTGATGACATAGACAGGCACGTTGCATCACAACCTTACTCCTAAGTCCTTGGTTGATTAACCCTTCATTAAAGAATGATAATGTCACATCTGTTGAACAAGGCCGGGGTAAAAAAAAGCCAGGTTGAAGCTTGACCAAATGAAGTCTCTATATGACATAGCATGTTGTGCAAGAAAATTTGTCATAGCATGCGCGAATGCAACAAATATCTACCAGAAAAATAACTAGGAAAGGCCATGGTGCTACAAAATTTTCCTTTTTTTTTGTTTTTTTAACACAGTACAGACGCAAGCGCTCATACAAATGCGCATACACTCATCTCTATGAACGCACACACGCACACATTACCCCTATGAGCACCTTCGAGAGAATGAACCGGCATATCATCTTGAGATTTACGAAGTCACCGTAGACGCCTCCTCGTCGACAGAAACGTCTCCTCCCACTGAAAGCGCATCGCCGGAAATCCTGAATTAAATCCAGAAATAATGCGAGCATCAAGACTTAAACCCTGATGGGTTGAGGATACCATTGTCCCTCTAATCATCTAATAACCACAGGTTGGTTCGCAGTACATCGTACTCCCTGTTTGGATTTGCTTAATTACCATATATGTCACATAGCCTCTCTCCTCTCTAGTTTGTTAGGCCCATAAAAAATTCAGAATTTTCTTATTTTTAAGGCACATTGCTTCAAAAATAGGCAAATTTAGCTTCCTACAATAAACATGTCTAATTTGGGTTCTCAAATCTTAATGCATCAGAAGCATGCATGCATCATCGATCTGTTGTCTAATGCTTAATCAGGTCCTTCTTGATTATTACAATTTGTAAAATGAGAATAAATTGAAAAGGAGGAAGTAGCCCTCAATCTTTTTAGCATGAGGGAATAACCATTACAGCATGTTTGGTTCAGGGTAACTAGAGCCAGGGAATGGGAATTGAAGGGGTACGAGATTTCAAATCTATTGTTCAGTTGGAGGTATTGGGAATTCATAAGGGAATAGACATGTGATTTGAGACTCCAGCTCCCACCATTTTATTAATAGGGAGGGGTGGGAGTTGGAAGGGAATTATTTTAGTTAGTCAATCTTAACATTCATTCTAACTTTCCTTGTCTAGTCCCATGTCAATTCCCACAAACCAAACGAGGGAGTATAATTTCTCTTCAAATTCTCACACATAATTCCTATCATGCACCAAACCGAGGATTGGAAATAAAACGACTCATCCCATGTCTAATCTCAACACAAAACTCTACTCTAAACTCCCATTCCCCTTCCCCACTATGGCCAAACACGCTGTCAAGGTTTAGCATGAGGGAGTAGCCCCCAATTTGTAAGACGAGACTAATAAATCAAAAATGGAGAAGTAGCTCTATGTAGGTGCGTATATGAGCACAAAGATGCGTCTCCGCTTTAAGAAGGTCAATCAAGCTGTCCAGCCCTTACAAGGCTATCCTTGAAAGTAAATAATAGAAAATAACATCCTTTGGTATATCAACGTCTACTTCCTCGTGCACTCTGTGAGCAAAGCTCGACGTTGCCTTTGGATCTCCGGAACACCTAGCAGTAGGTAACATTGTTGAGGCAACTCCCAAGAAGTAGCTTGTCAGAGCCAGATGATGCCGGCGGCAATGTTGGAAATATGCCCTAGAGGCAATAATAAATTAGTTATTATTATATTTCCTTGTTCATGATAACCGTTTATTATCCATGCTATAATTGTATTGATAGGAAACTCAGATACATGTGTGGGTACATAGACAACACCATGTCCCTAGTAAGCCTCTAGTTGACTAGCTCGTTGATCGATAGATGGTTACGGTTTCCTGACCATGAACATTGGATGTCGTTGATAACGGGATCACATCATTAGGAGAATGATGTGATGGACAAGACCCAATCCTAAGCCTAGCACAAAGATCGTAGTTCGTATGCTAAAGCTTTTCTAATGTCAAGTATCATTTCCTTAGACCATGAGATTGTGCAACTCCGGATACCGTAGGAATGCTTTGGGTGTACCAAGCGTCCTGGCAACGAATGGGTGACTATAAAGGTGCACTACGGTATCTCCGAAAGTGTCATTGGGTTGGCACGAATCGAGATAGGATTTGTCACTCCGTGTAAGCGGAGAGGTATCTCTGGGCCCACTCGGTAGGACATCATCATAATGTGCACAATGTGACCAAGGGGTTGATCACGGGATGATGTGTTACGGAGCGAGTAAAGAGACTTGCCGTAGCGAGATTGAACAAGGTATCGGGATACCGACGATCGAATCTCGGGCAAGTACAATACCGCTAGACAAAGGGAATTGAATACGGGATTGATTGAGTCCTTGACATCGTGGTTCATCCGATGAGATCATCGTGGAACATGTAGGAGCCAACATGGGTATCCAGATCCCGCTGTTGGTTATTGGTGGAGAACGTCTCGATCATGTCTACATGTCTCCGAACCCGTAGGGTCTACACATAAGGTTCGATGGCGCTAGGGTTATAAAGGAAGTTTGTATGTGGTTACCGAATGTTTTTGAGTCCGGATGAGATCCCGGATGTCACGAGGAGTTCGAGAATGGTCGGAGGTAAAGATTTATATATGGAAAGTTGTTGTTCGGGTTAGGAAAAAGTTCGGGTTTTTCGGTATTGTACCGGAAGCTTCTGAAGGTTCGGAGGATTCGGAGGGTCGGAGGTCCGGAAATTGTTCCACCACGTCCAATACAGTAGCATGGGCTGTAGGGGTGCCCTAGCCTTAATGGGCCAGGGGCACCAGCCCCCAAGGCCCATGCGCATGGGAAGGGGAAACCCTAAGGGAGGGCCTCCACTTGACTTGGGAGGCACTCCTCCCCTCTGGCCGCCCCAAGTCCCATCTAGGGCTGGCCGCACCCCTTGGGGTGGGAAACCCTAAAGGGGCGCAGCCCTCTTTCCCCTATATATACTTAAGGTTTTGGGCTGCCCAACACACATGAGAACTTCTCCTCTTGGTGCAGCCCTGCCTCCTCCTCCTCCTCTCCCTTGGTGCTTGGCGAAGCCTGCTGGGATGCCACGCTCCTCCACCACCACCACGCCGTTGTGCTGCTGCTGGATGGAGTCTTCCTCAACCTCTCCCTCTCTCCTTGCTGGATCAAGGCGTGGGAGGCGCCACCGGGCTGTACGTGTGTTGAGCGCAGAGGTGCCGTCCGTTCGGCACTAGGATCTCCGGTGATTTGGATCACGACGAGCACGACTCCTTCAACCCCGTTCTCTTGAGCGCTTCCGCTTAGCGATCTACAAGGGTATGTAGATGCACTCTCCTTCCCTCGTTGCTAGTTTCTCCATAGATAGATCTTGGTGACACGAGGAAAATTTTGAATTTCTGCTCGTTCCCCAGCAAGTGGCATCATGAGCTAGGTCTATTGCGTAGATTCTTTGCGAGTAGAACACAAAGTAGTTGTGGGCGTTGATGTTGTTCAATATGCTTACCGTTACTAGTCCAATCTTGTTTCGACGGTATTGTGGGATGAAGCGGCCGGACCGACCTTACGTGCTCTTCGTGAGGCGAGTTCCACCGGTGACATGCACTTGGTGCATAAGGTGGCTAGCGGGTGCCGATCTCCCACTTTAGTCGGAGCGGATTCGATGAAAAGGGTCCTTATGAAGGGTAAATAGCAATTGGCATATCACGTTGTGGTTTTGCGTAGGTAAGAAACGTTCTTGCTAGAAACCCATAGCAGCCACGTAAAACATGCAAACAACAATTAGAGGACGTCTAACTTGTTTTTGCAGGGTATGCTATGTGATGTGATATGGCCAAGAAGATGTGATGAATGATATGTGATGTATGAGATTGATCATGTTCTTGTAATAGGATTCACGACTTGCATGTCGATGAGTATGACAACCGGTAGGAGCCATAGGAGTTGTTTTTATTTATTGTATGACCTGCGTGTCATTAAACAACGCCATGTAATTACTTTACTTTATTGCTAACCGGTAGCCATAGTAGTAGAAGTAATAGTTGGCGAGACAACTTCATGAAGACACGATGATGGAGATCATGATGATGGAGATCATGGTGTCATGCGGTGACGATGATGATCATGGAGCCCGAAGATGGAGATCAATGGAGCTATATGATATTGGCCATATCATGTCACTACTATATAATTGCATGTGATGTTTATTATGTTTATGCATCTTGTTTACTTAGAACGACGGTAGTAAATAAGATGATCCCTTACAAATTTCAAGAAGTGTTCTTCCTCGATTGTGCACCGTTGCTACAGTTCGTCGCTTCTAAGCACCACGTGATGATCGGGTGTGATGGATTCTTACGTTCACATACAGCGGGTGTAAGACAGATTTACACAGCAAAAACACTTGGGGTTAACTTGCGAGCCTAGCATGTGCGGACATGGCCTCGGAACACGGAGACCGAAAGGTCGAGCATGAGTCGTATAGTAGATCGATCAACATGAAGATGTTCACCGATGATGACTAGTCCGTCTCACGTGATGATCGGACACGGCCTAGTTGACTCGGATCATGTAATCACTTAGATGACCAGAGGATGTCTATCTCGAGTGGGAGTTCATAAGATGAACTTAATTATCCTGAACATAGTCAAAAGACCTTTTGCAAATAATGTAAAAGCTCGCTTTAGTTCCTTGTTTAGATATGTTCCTAGAGAAAATATAGTTGAAAGTTGAAAGTAGCGATTATGCGGACAGAGAAAGCTTATGTCGTTAATGCACCACTCAGTGTGCTGAACCCCAAACGTCGTTTGTGGATGTTGCGAACATCGGACATACACGTTTTGATAACTATGTGATAGTTCAGTTAAACAGTTTAGAGTTGAGGCACCAAAGACGATTTCGAAACGTCGCGGAACATATGACATGTTTCGAGGGCTGAAATTAGGATTTCAGGCTCGTGCCCACGTCAAGAGGTATAAGAACTCCGACGATTTTCTTAGCCTGCAAACTAAGGGAGAAAGCTCAATCGATGAGCTTGTGCTCAGATTGTCTGAGTGCAACAATCACTTGAATCGAGTGGGAGTTGATCTTCCAGGAGAGATAGTGATGTTTCTCCAAAGTCATTGCCACCAAGCTGCTAGAGCTTCGTGATGAACTATAATATATCAGGGATAGATATGTTGATCCTTGAAGTATTCGCGATGTTTGACACCGCGAAAGTAGAAATCAAGAAGGAGCATCAATTGTTGATGGTTGGTAAAACCACTAGTTTCAAGAAGGGCAAGGGCAACAAGGGACACTTCATGAAATGGCAAATCAGTTCTTTGCTCCGGTGAAGAAACCCAAGGTCGAACCCAAACCCGAGACTAAGTGCTACGTAATAAGGGAACAACCTTTGGAGCAGAATTACCCTAGACACTTGGTAGATAAGAAGGCTGGCAAGGTCGATAGAAGTATATTGGATATACATTATGTTAATGTGTACTTTGCTAGTACTCCTAGTAGCACCAGGGTATTAGATACCGGTTCGGTTGCTAAGTGTTAGTAACTCGAAATAAAAGCTACGGAATAAACGGAGACTAGCTAAAGATGAGCTGACGATATGTGTTGGAAGTGTTTTCCAAGTTTGATGTGATCAAACATCGCACGCTCCTTCTACCATCAAGATTAGTATTAAACCTGAATAATTGTCATTTGGTGTTTGCGTTGAGCATAGACATGATTGGATTATGTCTATCGCTTGTCGGTTATTCATTTAAGGAGAATAATGGTTACTTTGTTTATTTGAATAATACCTTCAATGGTCTTGCACCTAAAGGAATGGTTTATTGAATCTCGATCGTAGTGATACACATTTTCATGCCAAAAGATATAAGATAGTAATGATAGTACCACTTACTTGTGGCACTGCCATGTAAGTCATATTGGTATAAAACGCATGAAGAAGCTCCATGTTGATGGATCTTTGGACTCACTCATTTTTGAAAAGTTTGAGACATGCGAACCATGTCTATTGGTGTATATGCATGAAGAAGCTCCATGCAGATGGATCGTTTGGACTCACTTGATTTTGAATCACTTGAGATATGCAAATCATACCACATGGGCAAGATGGTGAAAAGCCTCGGTTTTGATAAGATGGAACAAGATAGCAACTTGTTGGTAGTAACACATTTTGATATGTGCAGTCCAATGAGTGCTGAGGCATGCAGTGAATATCGTTATGTTCTTACTTCACAGATGATTTGAGTAGATGTTGAGTATATTTACTTGATGAAACACAAGTCTGAATTATTGAATGGTTCAAGTAATTTCAGAGTGAAGTTTAAGATCTTCGTGACAAGAGGATAGAATATCTATGATATGATCATAGAGATGAATATCTGAGTTCTGAGTTTTGGCACACAATTAAGACATTGTGCAAATTGTTTCACAATTAATACCGCCTGGAACACCATAGTGTGATGGTGTGTCCGAACATCATAGTTGCACTCTATTGGATATGGTGCGTACCATGATATCTCTTATCGAATTACCACTATCGTTCATGGGTTAGGCATTAGAGACAACCGCACTCACTATAATAGGGCACCACGTAATTCCATTGAGATGACACCGTATGAACTATGGTTTAGAGAAACCTAAGCTGTCATTTCTTAATGGTTTGGGGCTATGACGCTTATGTGAAAAAGTTTCAGGTTGATAAGCTCGAACCCAAGGCGGATAAAATGCATCTTCATAGGACACCCAAAACAGTTGGGTATACCTCCTAATTCAGATCCGAAAGCAATAGGGATTGTTTCTTGAATCGGGTCCTTTCTCGAGGAAATGTTTGTCTCGAAAGAATTGAGTGGGAGGATGGTGGAGACTTGATGAGGTTATTGAACCGTCACTTCAACAAGTGTGTAGCAGGGCACGAGGAAGTTGTTCTGTGGCGCCTACACCAATTGAAGTAGAAGCTTATGATAGTGATCATGAAGTTTTGGATCAAGTCACTACCGTACCTCGTAGGGTGACAAGGATGCATACTACTTCTGAGTGGTACAGTAATCCTGTCTTGAAGGTCATGTTGCTAGACAACAATGAACCTACGAGCTATGGAGAAGCGATGGTGGGCCCAAATTCCGACAAATGGTTAGAAGCCATGAAATCCGAGATAGGATCCATGTATCAGAACAAAGCATGGACTTCGGTGGACTTGCACGATGATCGGCAAGCCATTGAGATGAATGGATATTTAAGAAGAAGACGGATGTGGACGGTAATATCACCGTCTATGAAGCACGACTTGTGGCGAAGAGTTTTTCACAAGTTCAAGGAGTTGACTACGATGAGATTTTCTCATCCGTAGCGATGCTTAAGTCCGTTGGAATCATGTTAGGATAAGCTGCATTTATGAAATCTGGCAGATGGATGTCAAAATGAGTTTCCTTACCAGTTTTCGTAAGGAAAGGTTGTATGTGATACAATCAGAAAGTTTTGTCGATCCTAAGGATGCTAAAAGGTATGCTAGCTCAATGATCCTTCTAAGGACTGGAGTAAGCATCTCGGGTTGGAATGTGCACTTTGATGAGATGATCAAAGATTTTGGGTTTATACAAAGTTTATGAGAAACTTGTATTTCCAAAGAAGTGAGTGGGAGCACTATAGAATTTCGATGAGTATGTGTCGTTGACATATTGTTGATCGAAATGATGTAGAAATTCTGGAAAGCATATAGGGTTATTTGAAAAGTGTTTTTCAAGTGAAAACCTGTATTAAGCTACTTGAACATTGAGCATCAAGATCTATGAGGATAGATCAAAACCGCTTAATGGTACTTTCAAATGAGCACATACCTTGACATAATCTTGAAAGTGTTCAAGATGGATCAGTCAAAGAAGGAAATCTTGCCTGAGTTGTAAGGTATGAAGTTAAGACTTAAAGCTCGACCACGGCAGAAAAGAGAGAAAGGACGAAGGTCGTCCCCTATGCTTCAGACATAGGCTCTATAGTATGCTATCTTGTGTACCGCACACGGAAGTGTGCCTTGCCATGAGTCATCAAGGGTACAAGAATGATCCAGGAATGGATCATTGGACAACGGTCAAAAATGTCCTTGGAATAAATAAGGACATGTTTCTCGATTATGGAGGTGATAAAGAGTTCGGCGTAAAGGGTTACGTCGATGCAAGCTTTAACACCTATCCGAGTGACTCTGAGTAGCAAACTGGATACGTATAGTGGAGCAACCATTTGGAATAGCTCCAAGTGGAGCGTGGAAGCAGCATTTACAATATGACCTAGAAATTTGCAAAGCACACACGGATTTGAAAGGTTCAGACCCGTTGACTAAAACCCGTTGACTAAAACCTCTCTCACAAGCAAAACATGATCAAACCTCAGAACTCATTGAGTCTAAATCACATGATGATGTGAACTAGTTTACAGACACTAGTAAACTCTTTGGGTGTTAGTCACATGGCGATGTGACCTATCAGTGTTAATCACATGACGATGTGAACTAGATTATTGACTCTAGTGCAAGTGGGAGACTGTTGGAAATATGCCCTAGAGGCAATAATAAATTAGTTATTATTATATTTCCTTGTTCATGATAACCGTTTATTATCCATGCTATAATTGTATTGATAGGAAACTCAGATACATGTGTGGGTACATAGACAACACCATGTCCCTAGTAAGCCTCTAGTTGACTAGCTCGTTGATCGATAGATGGTTACGGTTTCCTGACCATGGACATTGGATGTCGTTGATAACGGGATCACATCATTAGGAGAATGATGTGATGGACAAGACCCAATCCTAAGCCTAGCACAAAGATCGTAGTTCGTATGCTAAAGCTTTTCTAATGTCAAGTATCATTTCCTTAGACCATGAGATTGTGCAACTCCGGATACCGTAGGAATGCTTTGGGTGTACCAAAGCGTCACTGGCGTGGCGGGTGACTATAAAGGTGCACTACGGTATCTCGAAAGTGTCATTGGGTTGGCACGAATCGAGGCTGGGATTTGTCACTCCGTGTAAGCGGAGAGGTATCTCTGGGCCCACTCGGTAGTACATCATCATAATGTGCACAATGTGACCAAGGGGTTGATCACGGGATGATGTGTTACGGAACGAGTAAAGAGACTTGCGGTAGCGAGATTGAACAAGGTATCGGGATACCGACGATCGAATCTCGGGCAAGTACAATACCGCTAGACAAAGGGAATTGAATACGGGATTGATTGAGTCCTTGACATCGTGGTTCATCCGATGAGATCATCGTGGAACATGTAGGAGCCAACATGGGTATCCAGATCCGCTGTTGGTTATTGACCGGAGAACGTCTCGGTCATGTCTACATGTCTCCCGAACCCGTAGGGTCTACACACTTAAGGTTCGATGACGCTAGGGTTATAAAGGAAGTTTGTATGTGGTTACCGAATGTTGTTTGGAGTCTCGTATGAGATCCCGGACGTCACGAGGAGTTCAGAATGGTCCGGAGGTAAAGATTTATATATGGAAAGTTGTTGTTGGGTTAGGAAAAAGTTCGGGTTTTTCGGTATTGTACCAGGAAGCTTCGAGAAGGTTCGGAGGATTCGGAGGGGTCGGAGGTCGGAAATTGTTCCACCACGTCCAATACAGTAGCATGGGCTGTAGGGGGCGCCCTAGCCTTAATGGGCCGGGGCACCAGCCCCCAAGACCCATGCGCATGGGAAGGGGAAACCCTAAGGGGAGGGCCTCCACTTGACTTGGGAGGCACTCCTCCCCTCTTGGCCGCCCCAAGTCCCATATAGGGCTGGCCGCACCCCTTGGGGTGGGAAACCCTAAAGGGGCGCAGCCCTCTTTCCCCTATATATACTTAAGGTTTTGGGCTGCCCAACACACATGAGAACTTCTCCTCTTGGTGCAGCCCCTGCCTCTCCTCCTCCTCCTCTCCCTTGGTGCTTGGCGAAGCCTGCTTGGGATGCCACGCTCCTCCACCACCACCACGCCGTTGTGCTGCTGCTGGATGGAGTCTTCCTCAACCTCTCCCTCTCTCCTTGCTGGATCAAGGCGTGGGAGGCGTCACCGGGCTGTACGTGTGTTGAACGCGGAGGTGCCGTCCGTTCGGCACTAGGATCTCCGGTGATTTGGATCACGACGAGTACGACTCCTTCAACCCCGTTCTCTTGAACGCTTCCGCTTAGCGATCTACAAGGGTATGTAGATGCACTCTCCTTCCCCTCGTTTCTAGTTTCTCCATAGATAGATCTTGGTGACACGTAGGAAAATTTTGAATTTCTGCTACGTTCCCCAACAGGCAATGCATTGGGGAGCAAACGACCATCCAGAAGACCAAGGTGACGAAGAAAGTTGGACAACCATCTCAAATTTGGCAAGGCAGATTTGGGGTGGCCTCGCCTCTCATTAGCTTCCCGACCAAAACGAAATTAGTCATGCTTCATCAAACGGAGAAAAAAGCCAACGGACTAAAACACGAACCGTCGCCATCCACACCACCCAACATTACATGAAACAAAGACAATTTTAGGATCACAGATCTAAAGCTCCACACATCCTCCACCAATGCCAAACAATGCCACTGCAACCAGGACATGACAGGGAAATCCTATTCTGCACCGCAATGGTGCCATCTCCTTGGCACCATAGATCAGACACCTAGACCGAGCCTAGGCAAAACTGGGGTGGCACAAACAAAATTATTATCAACCTCAAACCAGGGATTCCCCACCTCACCGGCGCCGGAAAGCACCCGGAGGCGAGGCGAACCAACAACAGCGACAACACGTATGCGAGAAACCGTAGACATATATCATGTCACGTGATTATCCGTTTTCAAAGCATGTCTTTAATGCGCTCAAAATTTGAAATTATACACTTGCATCTGCATATATCAGAGTTGCTTAATACCACCTTTGTTTTTATTTACTCTCCGTATTAGCTTTGGTCAAAGTCGAACTTTGTAAACTTGACAAAGTTTATAGACAAAATAATTAACATATACTATAACAAATCAATACAATTTGATTCATTATTGAATGTACTTTCACATCAATAGATTTATTACTGTAAGTGTTCATACTGTTTTCTATAAACTTGGTCAAATTTTATGAAGTTTGGCTTCAGTCAAATCTAATATGCAAAGTAAACAGAAACGAGGGAGTGCTTCCTTACTTTCTCTTGAAAGTACGATGTGATGATCATTCCACGTAGTAGTATTGTATCCACAACGAAAGAACACACTGCAATAATTCATCATGAATTAGAAGGGCAACAAAGGGTATGAAAAAAAGGCCTGGTCAGGTTAACCCAGAGGGCCGAGTATTTTCTCCCACGACGTTCCTAGTGGCAGCGTTGCATGCCCTTCTCATCTCCTCCCCTCACCCCCTACTGCCGCTGGCAGCTGTAACGGAGTTGGGGAACCCCTGTTGATGGAGTCAAATCCAGTAGATCTCGGGTAGGGGGTCCCGAGCTTGCAGCCTTAACACGATGGTAATAAGGACACCAGATTTTACCCAGGTCCGGGCTCTCTCTAGGAATAACACCCTACATCCCACTTTGATTGTATTGATTATGGGGGTACAGAGTACACGTGATCTACCACGAGATTATGTTTGTATGAGTTGTCTCATCTCTAGGATGTGTTGAGATTCTAATTACCTATCGGCTAGCCTAGTGTAACGCCCCGGATTCGATGCGCCAGGTGTCCGCCAGTTATTCGCCGTCGTTGCCATGTCATATGCTTGCGTGTTGCACTTTGCCATGTCATCATATGCATTTCATATCATGTCATCATGTGCATTTCATTTTGCATACGTGTTCGTCTCATGCATCCGAGCATTTTCCCCGTTGTCCGTTTTGCAATCCGGCACTCCTATGTCTCCCGGCGCCCTCTTTTACCTCTTTTCGTGTGCGGGTGTTAAACGGTCTCGGAATGGACCGAGGTTTGTCAAGCGGCCTTGGTATAGCACCGGTAGACTGCCTGTCAAGTTTCGTGCCATTTGGAGGTCGTTTGGTACTCCAACGGTTAACCGGGTAACCGCAAAGGCCTCTTTTATCTTGCAGCCCAACACCCCTTCCAAAGTGGCCCAAAACCCACCTAACTCTCCTCCATGCTCTCGGTCGTTCGATCACGATCGCGTGGCCGAAAACCGCACCTCATTTGGACTCTCCTAGCTCCCTCTACCTATAAATACACCTCCCCCTTCGGATTCGCGGTCTAACTTCCCCGAAACCCTAGTCTCCTTCTTCCTCCGCGCCCGGACGCGTCCGCACCCCGCCGGACACGTCCGCCCTCGCTTCCGCGCCAATCAGCGCTGACACGTGTCGCCGCCGCCTCCCTCCGCTGGGCTGAGCCTGAGGCCGCCCGGCTCGCCTTGACCAGCGCCGCCCGCGCCTCCGGCCAGCGTGCCCCGCCGCCCGACCCCAGCGCCTCCGGCGACCTCCGCCCATGGCCGCCGCCCAGCGCCGCGCCGCGCCCGCCGCCGTCGCCGCTGGCAGCGCCGCCGCCGCCCGCTCTCCATGATCGCCGCGCCGCCGCCGCCCGCTCCATGATCGCCGCCCGCCGCCGCCCGAGACCTCCCGGCCCTCGCCTCGCCGCCGCCTTCCTCCGCCGGAGGAGCTCGAGCTTCGCCGCCCGGCCCGTGCTCGCCCGCCACCGCCCGCCTCCTCGCCCGCCGGCCGACTCCGCCCGGCGTCGCGCCTCCTCGCCATGGATCCGGCCTCCCGGCACGGATCCGGCGGCCCCCCCGCCGGGCGCCCTCTCCCTCGTCCTCCGGCCACCACCGCGTCCATCTCCGGCGAGATCCGGCTTGCCTCGAAAACCATGCACGGAGGTTGACTTTCCTCTCCCCCGAAATCCACCAAGTCCCCGAAATTGTTGCATATTTTATTGCATTTTCATCACATCATAACTCTGTCATCGTTGCTCCGTTCTGCGCGTGTAATATGTCAAAATGTTCGTCTCGATGAGTAGATCATTTCATATCATTGCATCATTTTAATTTGAGCTCATCTTGATGCCCGAAATGCTGTTGGAAGAGTGTTATGTGATGTTAGTTTCTGATTTTTATCAGAACATGCACTATTTTCATTTTTGCCATGATTGATGTGTGCTCCCTATGGACTTGAGTCCTACATGTGTTTTGTAATATGCCATGCCATCTTTCCAGTGGTGCTTTCTATGTATTTTTGTGATCTATGTGGTGACTAGCACAAGCATGCAAACTAGGTGTCTTGTTGTTGCTGATTTCAGCTCTGTTTTGCTGATATTTTGATGCCATGTTAACTTGATGCTACAGAGAGATCCATGCTTATTTTCAGATACTTCAGTAAGGTTGTTTTGTTACACATGTCTTGCTCTATCCATCCATGCCCTTGTTTGCAATTATGGAGTGCCATAGCTTGAGTCAATCGAGCTCTACTTTTGCTATAAAATGTTTCCTGGCAGGTTATTTACATGTTATTCAATTTTGCCAAGGTTGTTGTAGTTGATCCTTGTATGCTATGATGTTGTTCTTGCCATGTATAGCTTCTATAATATGTCTTCTTACTGTTGGTTGCCTTGCCATGCCATGTATTGCTCTATGGTGAGTGGTTCAAGCTCACCAACATGCCTACTTATCGTTGTTTCTGCCATGTATGAATCTGTAATATAACTTGCCATGTTTACATGGGTGCCATCATATCTTCTGATCCTTTTTGGCTTATGGTCAGTAAGGGTCTTTTGTTCTATGCTTTGAGTAGATTCATGCCATGCCTTTGTTTGCCATATTAATTTCCTGTAACATGTTGTTTGATAGCTCTAAACATTGCAACCTGATGTTATTTCTGCCAAAGTCTGAAACTGTTATTATTTGCAATCTTGCCATGTCATTTTGAGCATGTTCTAGTGATTTCTGGAGATAGCTCAGTGTTCATGTTTTGTAATGCTTTACCTGTACATCATGCGCATGCCTTTTTTTTCATGTTATGGTGCTGTAGCTTGTTGTTTTGGTGCTTGCAATATGCCTAGTTGCTGTTTTGGACAGATTGTTGCTATAACTTGTATAGGGTGTATGTGTCAAACCGTTGCTCCGTTTTGAGTGTGCTCTATATGAAACTTGCTTGATTTTGCGTGTAGTTTCATATTATCATGTTGCATCCTTGTTTTGAGGTGTTTGCTTGATGTTTGTATGCATTTTGCATCAATGCCATGTTTAACTTGTTTTGCTCATATCTTCTAGGCCGTAGCTCCGAATCTAATGAACTTTATATGTAACTTGACTAGAATTTCGTGTAGATCATCGTGGTGCATCTTAACTTGCTGTTTAACAACTTGAATATAAGGTTTATTCAGATCTGGACCAATTTTGAAATTTGCATATGAGGACTTACCGGTATTGTTATATGTTGTTCCCGGCCTCATTTAAACTTGCCTTGATGTGTTGTTCTTGTTTGCATCATCTCTTGCCATGAGTAGCTTCATGTAGTCTTGTCACGCATCATGCTTGTTTGTGCATCATGTCTTGTTCATGTGTGGTGTGTTTACTATGTTGTGTGCTTCTTCTTGTTAGTTCCGTTTAGTTGCGATCGATCGTGAGGATTCGTTCGCTCACGCTTGGTTCGGCTTCATCCGTTCGTCTTCTTCATGGATTCGTTCTTCTTCCTTGCGGGATTTCAGGCAAGATGACCGCTACCCTGGATCTCATAACTATTATTGCTATGCTAGTTGCTTCGTTCTTTCGCTATGCTGCGCTACCTATCACTTCTTTGCTCAAGCCTACCTAATTGCCATGTCGACCTCTAACCTTTTGCACCCTTCCTATGCAAACCGTTGTTTGGCTATGTTACCGCTTTGCTCAGCCCTCTTATAGCGTTGTTAGTTGCGGTGAAGATGAAGTTTGTTCCTAGTTGGAACATGGAGATGTTGTTCCTTGTTGGAACATGTTTACTTGTTGGGATATCACAATATATCTTATTTAATTAATGCATATATATACTTGGTAAAGGGTGGAAGGCTCGGCCTTATGCCTGGTGTTTTGTTCCACTCTTGCCGCCTAGTTTCCGTCATATCGGTATTATGTTCCCGGATTTTGCGTCCCTAACGCGGTCGGGTGATTTATGGGACCCCTTGACAGTTCGCTTTGAATAAGACTCCTCCAAAGAAGGCCCAACATTGGTTTTACCATTTGCCTCACCCAGCCCTTTTTCCCTTGGGTTTAGGAGCCTAAGGGTCATCTTTATTTAGCCCCCGGACGGTGCTTCTCTAAGTCTTGGCCCGAACCGAGCCGCTTCTTGGGCCACCTTGGGGCAACTTGAGGATTGGTTTTACTCGTAGCCTGTCTCATCGGTGTTGCCACGAGAACGAGATATGTGCAGCTCCTATCGGGATTGTCGGCGATCATCGGCGGTCTTCTGGTCTTGTTTTATTCTTTGTCGAAATGTCTTGTAGCCGGATTCGAGACTGATCGGGTCTTCCTAGGGAGAAGGAATATCCTTCGTTGATCGCGAGAGCTTATCATGGGCTAAGTTGGGACACCCTGCAGGTATAAACTTTCGAGAGCCGTGCCGCGGTTATGTGGCGATGGGAATTTGTTAATGTCGGTTGTAGAAAACCCGAAGTTGATCTTAATTAAAATACACCAACCATGTGCGTAATCGTGAGTGTCTCTTTTCGGGTTGATCGAGAGGAGAACACGGTTTCGGGTTATGTTTGGCGAAGCAGGAGTTCAGGATCACTTCTTGATCATTTCTAGTTGACGACCGTTCCTTTGTTTCTCTTCTCGCTCTCATTTGCGTATGTTAGCCACCATATATGCTTAGCGCTGCTGCAGCCTCACCACTTTACCCCTTCCTTTCTCATTAAGCTTTGCTAGTCTTGATACCCATGGTAATGGGATTCTTTGAGTCCTCGTGGCTCACAGATTACTACACCACCGATTGGTGTACAGGTTATGCGATGATCATGGCGTGAGAGCGATGTTTGCTTGTATTGGAGTTCTTCTTACGCTTCTTCTTGATCGGGGATAGGTTCGGTCGGCAGCCCTGGGCTAGCAGGTGGTGGATGTCGTTTGAGCTTTGTTTATGTTTCATCCGCAATGGATGTTGATCTTGTATATGATGTTGATGTATTCTTGTGGCAGTTGTGCCTTATGTATGTATCCCCATCTATTTTGTAATGTTGATGTAATGATATCCACCTTGCAAAAGCGTTTCAATATGCGGGTCTATCCTTGGTGGGACCGTCGAGTTCCTTTTGGATAGGGTCGCATATTGGGCGTGACACCTAGCCTCGGTTTATGTAATGTACCGGAGGCCAAGGATAACCGAAGTCCTAGTCGGCTATGTCTGTGGAGATGAGTCGTCCACAGACCAGGAGTCCTTGTCTTGTCTTGTGTGTCAAGGTTCCTCATAGATTGTCATGGGCTGCTCCAAGTGGCCCGTTAATGAACCGCCATAGGGGTCCTCGACACGACCCTCCTGGCCGGGAGACGACATGGTGAGTACCCCTAGTCCAGTACATCATCAGTAGCTCATGAATCTGTCTTCACCGGGGATGCTCTTTGGTTCTTCTGATCTGCTCTTTGTCTACACACATTGGTCTTGAAAGCTAGTTCAGCAAATCTTTCCATCTTCGACCTCAAGGATCGTTGAAGTACGTCTGACGAGTATACACGTCAGACATCTGAGGAGCCCTTTTAAGTTCCCAGCCTTTATCAAATGCCTTAGTATTTTCATGCAACACCCCGGGTTAAAGTTTTTCCCGCGCAGCGATGTCTTCTTGCAACCGAGCTCCAATGTCGGACTACATCCGAGGTGTCACAAACCTCGATCTTCAAAAGGTTGAAGGAGTACGACCGAGATGCAGGTCAAAAAAGTCTCCTGCGCAACCAGCCGCTCGCAGCTGGCCTCAATGCCAGACTACTTTCAAAGTGGTGTACCACCTCGGTCTTGAGTTGTCGATGCAGATGGCCGGCCTTCGTGTGATTTTTTTCCGCCAAGCCAGTTTCCGCGCGACATTTCTTCAAACAATTTTCCACTTGATCCAATTTATTCTCCGCCGAGATGTATAACCAGTAGCCCTCAAGGTGTGTGTGTGTGAAGGAAATATGCCCTAGAGGCAGTAATAAAGTTGTTATTTATATTTCCTTATATCATGATAAATGTTTATTATTCATGCTAGAATTGTATTAACCGGAAACTTAGTACATGTGTGAATACATAGACAAACAGAGTGTCACTAGTATGCCTCTACTTGACTAGCTCGTTAATCAAAGATGGTTAAGTTTCCTAGCCATAGACATGAGTTGTCATTTGATGAACGGGATCACATCATTAGAGAATGATGTGATTGATAAGAACCATCCGTTAGCTTAGTACGATGATCATTTAGTTTGTTGCTATTGCTTTCTTCATGACTTATACATGTTCCTATGACTATGAGATTATGCAACTCCCGAATACCAGAGGAACACTTAGTGTGCTATCAAATGTCACAACATAACTGGGTGATTATAAAGATGCTCTACAGGTGTCTCCAATGGTGTTTGTTGAGTTGGCATAGATCGAGATTAGGATTTGTCACTCTGATTGTCGGAGAGGTATCTCTGGGCCCTCTCGGTAATGCATGTCACTATAAGCCTTGCAAGCAATGTGACTAATGAGTTAGTTGCGGGATGATGCATTACGGAACGAGTAAGGAGACTTGCCGGTAACGAGATTGAACTAGGTATAGTGATACCAACGTTCGAATCTCGGGCAACTAACATACCGATGACAAAGGGAACAATGTATGTTGTTATGCGGTTTGACCGATAAAGATCTTCATAGAATATGTGGGAGCCAATATGAGCATCCAGGTTCCGCTATTGGTTATTGACCGGAAATGAGTCTCGGTCATGTCTACATAGTTCTCGAACCCGTAGGGTCCGCACGCTTAACGTTCGATGACGATCGATATTATGAGTTTATGTGTTTTGATGTACCGAAGGTAGTTTGGAGTCCCGGATGTGATCACGGACTTGAAGATGAGTCTTGAAATGGTCGAGACGTGAAGATTGATATATTGGAAGGTTATGTTTGGACACCGGCACTACAAAAAAAAGACACATCCGTGACATTTTGGGCCGAACAAAAATCTTTTCTGTCATACTTATGACACTTCTAAGATGATAATTGTGACAAAACCCGGTATCATCATAGATGTTGTGGGGTCCTACTTCTATGACAAAAAATCATGACAGAAAATGGGCTTTTCGTCTTGGGCGGGCTGGAGACGCAGCTGCATGACATTCTTTGGGCCGTCCATGACAGAAAAAACCATGGTAGAAGCGAGGGCGCGGAAAATATCGGGGAATCCCCGGTTACGGTGGGTGGTCGGGGCGGCGATGCGCTGCTTTCTCCCTGACGCACTGCTGGCGTGTGTGGGAGGCATTGGGCTCTAATCGAACTCGAGCGAGGCGTTGGGCTCTAACTAAATCCGGCGAGGACCTTTGCGAACTCTACGCGTTCTCGAACCCGTGCGATCGATCGATGGTCGATAATCTGAATCCGATCGAGCCATTCGCCGCCATCGCCGCTAATCAAGCCGATCGATGATGCCTCTGGATGAGCAATGGCGTTCTTTGGGGGTTTGGATGAGCAGTTCGGTGGGGTGGATGAACAGGACCCGTGGCGTTGCCTCTGGATGAACAGGACCCGATCGTTCGAGCGGTTGGGGCTGGATGAACAGGACCCGTGGAGGCAGGATGAACAGGACCACCCTTGGAGGCGGGATGAGCGGTAGATGGTGGAGGCGGGATGAGCAGAGCCCGTGGAGGGTGGTTGAGCAGAGCCCGTGGAGAGGGCTGGTTGAGCGATGGCGGTGGAGTAGTGCACGGTGGAGGCTGGATGAATAGGAGCCCGTGGATGAATAGTCGCAGGTGGAGGCTGGAGGAGGTCGACGGTGGATAAACAGTAGCCCGTGGAGGCTGGAGGGGGTCGACGGTGGAGATGAACAGTATCCCGTGGGGTCCCGTTTTGCGGTACGCCACACCCCTTCCGATGAACAGGACCCCCATTTCGACCGTAGCGCTCCAACACAAGTCCGTTTCCTCGGTTTTGTGGTACGCCACACCCCTCCCGATTAACAGGACCCCCGTTTTGACCGTAGGAGGTCCGTTTTCTTTGTTTTGCGGTACGCCAGACCCCTCCCGATGAACAGGATCCCGTTTCGAACGTGGCCAGTCGAACACAAGGCCGTTTCCTCCGTTCCGCGGTACGCTAGGCCTCGTTTCCATTGGCTGTTCCGTCCAAGCCCTCCCGATGAACACGACGACGCATTCCGTTCCGACCCAGCCGGTTGGCTCCCCACGAACACGACAATGACGATGTTTCTTCGTTCCGACCCAGCCATGTACACGAGCCCTGGCCGTACGTATGCGCGAGTAGGCGTTTGAGACACTGCCTGTATGTACGTACGTGGCTGTATTTTCTTTCTTGCACACTGGCCGCTGTACGTACGTGTACATGCTACGTGCGCGCCTCTACTACGACACGTGCGTGCCTATACTACGACACATGCGCCCCTCTACTACGACACGTGCGCGTCTCTACATCGATCGGTATGTACGTACACGTTCGCGACCAGAATGACAACGCTACGTACGCTTCGACTAGGTGGGTCCCGACTGTCAGGCACTTGCTTGCCTACGAAGATGTAGCTGGTGGGTCCCAGCAGTCAGGGGGAAATCGTTTTTTTTTGCTCGGACGCACTTCCATGCGTGCGAAGATGTAGCTGGTGGGTCCCAGCAGTCAGGGGGAAACGTTTTTTCCGTGAAATACGGTGGCCCGTCCGATGGGTCCCTGCTGTCAGGTGGAGGAATAATTATTTTGCACGTAATAAGGAGGCACTTCCTTGCTGCGGCCCTGGACCCAACTGTTAGCCTCTTCACGTATAGTCCACGTCCGATGGAAGCCGTTCCTTGACCACGTTGACCACGCCGCGCCAAGAGAACCAGGGCGGTGGACGACAGAGAGGCCTAGGAAGGGACAACGCGAGCCGGGAAGACGCGGCGGTGGAAGCCCCGCGGAGAGAATACGAGGTTCTTTGGTTCGGCTGCGGTGTGAGGCTGTCGCCGCCGCAGGCCTGGTCGGTGGTGGGAATAGTAGGGGGCGGTGAGGCCTCCGCGGCAGCACAGCCGGCCACGGGAGGCAGGAGCATGCGGCACGACCGGCGCTGGTTTGGGCGGCTGGAGAAAGAGACCAGAGGTTGAAGAAGCACTATGACCGTTGGATAGATATCATATGGTCACTGGAGCTAGAATCGTGCATATTGACTAAGCTGACAAAGCACTCCGTCCCCGTCAACTTAGTAGGCCCACAAGTCAGCCTCCCACCAAGGTGGGTCCCAACCTGCAGGGGGAGTATTCATTTTTTTGTGCGTAATAAGGAGGCACTTCCTGTGGGTCCGAGCTGACAGCGGGGGAACATTTTTTTCGCGCAATACGGTGGCCCATCCGGTGGGTCCCAGCAGTCAGGGGGAAACATTTTTTCACAAAATACGGTGGCCCGTCCGGTGGGTCCCTGCTGTCAGATGGAGGAATTATTATTTTCCGCATAATAAGGAGGCACTTCCTTGTTGCCGTCGTGGACCCAACTGTCAGCCTCTCCACGTACAGTCCATGTCCGATGGAAGCCGTTCTTGACCACGTTGACCACGCTGCGCCGAGAGCACCAGGGTGGTGGACGACGGCGAGGCCTAGGAAGGGGACGACGTGGAGCCCCGGAAGACGCAACAGTGGAAGCCTGCGCGGAGAGGAGTACGAGGGTTCACTGGTTCGGCTGCGATGTGAGGCTGCCATCGCCGCGGAATAACAGGGGGTGTGGGTGAGTAGAGGGATGGCCTGGCCAGCGGTGGGAGTAGTAGGGGGCGGTGAGGCCTCCGCGGCATCACGGCCGGCCACGGGAGGCAGGAGCACGCGGCACGACCGGCGCTGCTTTGGGCGGCTGGAGCAAGAAGACCAGATGTTGAAGAAGCACTACGACCGTTGGATGGACATAGTACGGTCATTGCAACTAGAATCGTTTATATTGACTAAGTTGACAAAGCCCTTGTACGCTTCAACTTAGTAGGCCCATAGGTCAGCCTCTGAAACGGTGCGCCCCAGATGTCAGGGGGAGGAATCATTTTTGGGCGGCTGAAGCAAGAATATCCGAGATTAAAGAAGAAGCAGGACATCCGTTGGATGAACATCCAACGGCCACAGCTGCCAGAACCGTGTGTTGTTGATAAAGCCTTGCATACGCGTCAACTTAGTGTTTTTTAGGGGACGCGTCAACTTAGAAGGCCCACAAGTGTGTGGCAGAGAACATATAGCCCATTTGCGATTTGTAAAAATGTACAGCCCATTTTTAATTCTAATGGAATTTACTACATCCCATTTACACTTTGTTAAAAGTACAACCCATTTTCTAGCTAGGACAACGATTAATAATTTTAACCAACCGCTCAAAACAGAATTAAAAAAAATTCCCACATTTTTATGGGATCCCAAATATTTTTAGCCAAAATTTCTAGTCCGATTAAATATAATTTCAAAATAAAGTTGTATTACGTTAAAATCCAACGAAATATTGCGCGCGCAACAAGTAATGAAATTAAAATTTTCAAATTCTGAAAATAATATATTTTTTAAACTAAGTACGCGATTGATGCATCTTTTTATAGTTACTGCCCAGTTATTATAATTACATATCATTTATTATTTCTTAAAGTCCATTTTCTTGTTAAGCCTAATGCATACCTCCTAGGAAAGTTTACAGCCCAGCCCAGCGGGGCGGAGAATAACAAGTTGACCCGGATATTGTGTACAACTGTCGGACCAGTTGCATTGCTGATGTTGAAAAAAAGTCCTGTGTAGTACATACAACCTAACATGGCTACTTAACCCACATTCAGCGATGCCGGAAAGGCCCAAACAAGGCTTCTGTACAACTTTTTGAAGTCACTGAGCTCAATTAATAACTTAAGAAAAAAGTTAGATTATAGTGGAACCTAATTAAAAGCTGTCACGAGCAAAGAAATAATTCAATGGGTCCCACTTATGCGTGTGTGCGTGTGTGTGTGTGTGTGTGTGTGTGTGTGAGAGAGAGAGAGAGAGACCCATCGGTCGATGCTCGTAAATACATCTTTTCCCCATATGCATTGCTGATGCTCAGTAAAAACTTATATAGTTGACACAATCATACAGAACATCATAGCACACTTAACTTGCATACAAAAATTTCACGCAGGCGGCACAATCAGGATGGAAGCAGTGGATCGCTACGGGTAGGGTTATGTTGAAACCAACGAACTCGTACATAACGGTTCATCTTCTTTATCAATGACAGGGAAATATCTTGAATGCTGTGCAAATAAAACATACATACAACACAATAAGTTCTGCTAGCACATTAAGTTGACGTACAACCCTTTCTAAAAAAAAGTTCAGGTACAAAATTAGAACAGGTTTTGCCAGCTACCGAGCTCCATACCAAGCTTGACGCTGAGATGAGGTTGAAAGAGCTACTTCGTGAAGAAGAATTAAAGTGGGCACTGCGAGCCAAGGTGCGAAAAGTGGTCCAGGGGGACGCGAACACTCAATTATTCCACATGATTGCCAATGGCAAACATAGGAAGAAGAGAATCTTCCAGCTAGAACAAGATGAGGGTACAATTATCGGTCAGGATAACCTGAAACTTTACATTACTGAGTACTACAAGCGTTTGTTTGGACCACTAGAGGAGAAGCGTGTCGCATTTGGATGAGTCTAGGGTCCAAGATGTACCTCAACTCATGCTGTGGAGAAGCGATATTTTAAGCGACCCTTTCTCGGAAAAAGAGGTTTTCGAGGCCATTTCAAGATGAAATATAATAAGGCACCTGGTCCGGATGGTTTCCTGCTGAGTTTTATAAGAAGTCTTGGCATATTATTAAAGGGGACCTGATGCCGATGTTCCATGATTTGTTCTCGGGACATTTGCAGCTTTTCCAACTAAATTTTGGAACAATAACCCTGCTCCCTAAGAAAACAGAGGCTGTGAGAATCGAGCAATTTCGGCCTATCTGTCTTCTGAATGTCAGTTTCAAAATCTTTACCAAAGTTGGGACGATTAGGCTCACACAGATTGCACACGCTGTTGTGCAGCCTTCTCAAACGACTTTCATGCCGGACAGGAACATCCTGGAAGGGGTTGTGGTCCTTCATGAAACGCTCCATGAGATTCACACTAAAAAATTGGATGGTGTTATTTTTAAAGTGGATTTCGAGAAGGCTTATGATAAAGTCAAATGGCCGTTCCTTCAACAGGCCTTACGCATGAAGGGCTTTGATGAAGCTTGGCGACGCCAGGTGGAAGCTTTCACGCAAAAAGGGAGTGTTGGAATTAAAGTAAATGACGACATAGGTCACTATTTCCAAACACACAAGGGCCTGAGACAAGGCGATCCTATGTCGCCAATTTTGTTCAATATTGTGGTTGATATGTTGGTGATCCTGATTGGGAGGGCCAAGGAGGCGGTCGGTGGATGGCTTGGTGCCTCATCTAGTTGATGGTGGTTTGTCCATTCTCCAATACGATGATGATACAATCATTTTCATGGAACACGATTTGGCAAAAGCGAGAAACATGAAGTTAGTGTTATGCTTATTTGAACAATTGACGGGGCTTAAGATTAATTTCCATAAAAGCGAGCTGTTCTGCTTTGGTAGAGCCAAAGACAAACAAGAGGCTTATAGACAATTGTTTGGTTGTGAAGTTGGGGCTTTACCTTTCACGTATCTTGGTATTCCCATTCACCATCGTAAGCTAACAAACAGCGAGTGGAAGTGCATCGAGGATCGGTTTGAGAAGAAACTGAGTTGCTGGAAAGGAAAACTCATGTCTTATGGAGGCCGGTTGATTCTTATTAACTCGGTGCTCATGAGTTTACCTATGTTCCTCTTATCCTTCTTTGAGGTCCCAGTTGTGGTTAGGAAAAGGCTGGACTTCTATCGCTCTCGATTCTTTTGGCAGAGTGATGAGCTTAAGAGGAAGTACAAACTTGCCAAATGGGATATTATCTGTCGACCAAAGGACCAGGGGGGCCTTGGTATTGAAAATCTTGAAGTCAAGAACAGATGCTTGCTCAGTAAGTGGCTGTTTAAGTTGTCTTATGAGATGGAGGCAACGTGGGCGCAGATTTTATGTAGTAAATATTTGCAGTCCAAGAACCTATCCCATGTCACTCTGAGACCAACAGATTCGCCGTTCTGGAAGGGGCTCATGAGAATCAAAGCTGCCTTGTTTAACAGAACGAGGTGTATTATCGGTGATGGTAACAACACGCGATTCTGGAAGGACACGTGGCTTGGCGATTCGCCATTGGCGACCCAGTATCCGTCCCTATATCGTATTGTTCAGCGTCGTGAGGCTCTTGTTGCCACGGTTATGCAGTCCGTTCCTCTCAACATTCAGTTCAGGAGGGTGCTTGTGGGTGATCGATGGGAAGCATGGCTTCACTTAGTCCGTAGGCGATGGAGGTTCGATTAACTCCTCAGCCCGATCGAGTTATGTTGGAAGCTTACTAGATCCGGAGAGTTCACGTTAAATCGATGTATATCGATATCATTAATTCTCTTGTGATTCCCGGTTCCAAAGAGGTTTGGAAAGTTAAGGTTCCTTTGAAGATTAAAGTGTTTATGTGGTTTGTGCATAAACAAGTAATCTTAACAAAGGACAATTTAGTTAAACGCAACTGGACAGGTTCTACTAGGTGTAGTTTCTGTGATCGGGACGAGACTATTAAGCATCTCTTTTTTGACTGCCCGTTGGCATGAGGGTTGTGGCGCTCTGTGCAAATTGCCTTTAACATTACTCCTCCGACTTCGGTCAACACGTTATTCGGGGCATGGCTTGCTGGGATAGAGTCCGAAACAGCTAGACACATTCGTGTAGGAGTATGTGCGTTGTTATGGGCAATTTGGAATTGCGAAATGATTTGGCTTTTAACGAACAACAACTATTCATTTTTGCAGGTTTTGTTCCGACTCGCTTCTCGATCCGTATGTGGTCCTTACTCACTCCGACGGAGGCCGTGGAGCGTTTGGTTCTTGGATCTGTCCGGTGGGAGATGGTAGCGAGGATATCTTCAACGGTTTGGATGGCGGTCATGTAATAGGGTAGGCAATTAGTTTACCTATCTTTTATTTTTGCCTGCCGGTTGTGGCTTTTGGGCTTTTTGTTTTGGCGTTCAGGCTCTGTGTGAGCTAGCCGTTGCTTTTGTTTGCAGACTTTAAGACCTTGTGGAACTTCATTTACTCTTTAATAAATGTGGCCGTATGCATCGTTCTGATGCAGAGGCCGGGGAGTCCCCCCTTAAAAAAAACAAAATTAGAACAGGTCACTATCAAATGTACTGGCACATCAGTGCTTCACACCCATAGCTCGGATTTAACTAGTATCTGACAAGATTCAGTTGTTACCTCAAATTAGAGCACATCTAGGCAGCCAGCCCCGCCTCTTCTCCCAAAGAAGCAGTGGCCTCCGCCGCACGATGGAGTAGGCCATGTGTCATCCATCGTTCTGAGCAACACGGGGAAAGTCTGACATTGACTCCTGTAATGGACGTCGTCGACGGACCCTAGCAGCAGCGGCGGCGGTAGGACTTCGATTGATGGATTGACCACTTCTTTGACATGCACGAACACTCGATACAGGTACATCCTTAACGTGGTCCGCGACGGCCTTGGTGTCGACGAATAGTACAACCCCGGTTCCTGCACCGGTATCTCAACACCAATCACCTTCGGTATGGTGGACGGCTTCTTCATCCATGCCATAACCGTCAGAGCCCAGCTGTCTGGAGGAACAAACATACTTACGAGCTCACCTCCAAGGTAGTTGATAAGCTCATTCATGGACTCGTTGTTCCAAGCACGTCGAGGCATGCCGTGGAAGGTAAGCTTTGTTAAAAACTCAAGCTCAGAGGGCACCGAGCCCCATCCTGGGTGCCACCGATCAAAGCTCAGCAGCGCGCCATCGCAGAACAAACACCGGGAAGATTCAAACACATGACTGCAGTCGAAAGTTGTCTGGAACCTGACGAAGAAATTAGCCGGTGGCGGACAGACTTTGATGAGCAAATCACTTATTTGGATGTCGTGCGCAATGCCAAGAGCTTTGACAAGGTCGTCCGGCGAGACGGGAGGCCGGTCGCCGTTGATGGTTACCATCAACGCTTTGCCAGCAAACTGGTCGTCAAGCGCCGCCATGCCACTGTTGAGCGATAGCACGCAGTGACCGAAGGCAGGACGGACCTCAGGATCTCCGGCTCGGAGATCCGCGTTGACCGGCGACATGATAGTGAGCTTGAGTACAGGGAGTCGGGAGGGGGATTTGGGGGAACTGGAGTAGGAATCGAGATTCCAGAGGTGGGGGAGGGGCGGGATATTGGGGATGAAAAGGCAGCTTGAATTTCGAACAGGCGCCAATATGCTCTCGGCGTGCAAGCGCACGAAAACACCGGTGGCGCCCACATGTCGGCCTAAGAGTCCTTATTTTTTCTTTTTTGGAGAGCCCGGCCTTTTTTTAGGATCTTTTGAGAGCCCGGCCTAAGAGTCATAATTAACCTGTTTGGCTTGCGTTACTACTTGGCCCATATTGAACGACACCTCACTGGCCCAAACAAGTGTACATCATCGAAAAGACACTGAGCTCAAATTATATAACTTGAACAAAGGAGATACACTCTGAACACTGGAGAATGGTGATGCCCTCATTTAGCCCACCAATAGTTCGAGACAATAAACAATTTAAAACAACGATATATACAACATTCAAACACTGACTAGTGACTACTACTGACATAAACAGCAAGACATGATAGTTCATAAGAAGTCTTGCTACACCACCAAAACGCACCCATCTGCAGCGCTTAGACTCTGTGATCCATACGAGAATGACATTCTAAACAGAGCCAACTATTACATAGTAAGAGTGACATAGATGAGGATGACCAAATGACAAGGAATATGCATAACAAAAGAAAGAACTACCCATCTAGAACAAGCAGCAAAGACAACAAAGTCATTCGAAGAGATGATCCAACACCATCAAAATTTGCAGCCCCGCTTCAGCTACCAATGATCCGGAGACACCAGTACCCCACCCTTTTGACGCAACAGCCCAATTACCTATCAACCTGAAGGCTTGAACCACATCACTGCCTGTCGTAATTGAGACATCCAAGGATCAAAGTTAATCTGGATGCCTTTGTCATTCTCACCTTCTTTTGGCTGCAGGTTGTATCCTTGAAAATCAGGGGAGTTTGCTCCCGAACTCCTAGGGCTCGCCGTGTAGACACAGTTTTCCATAGCAAACAGAGCTTCTCTGCCATCAAGGTCCTTGCCAACGGTGATCTCCTGGTTAATCGGATAATTGAGTCCGATAAACAATGAGTGTGAACCAAGGTTGTTTACCCGCCTCCAACTAAAAAATCCTGAAGGCCCCAACAGGTTGGTATCCTGCTCATAGACGTAACAACCATTGTCCGGATACTCACGTATTTCACGGTGCTTGTATACAGTGGGGTTTTTGCAATATAACTTTTCCAGCTCATGTGTCCGAATGATCATCAGTCTTTTGCCGTCATCTGATCGAGCGAGGAACCAGTTGTGCTTCCCTGTTTTTGACAAATGTGGTGTGATTACAAAGGCAAAGAGCTGAGGGACACCGCATCATATCAAAAAGGACATGCATTGTTAATGTAAGATCAGCATTGTTCAGAGTATGAGTAGGATAATGCAAGAAACATCATTGATATGTCCCTGTTGGAACTGGGAGGAAAATACAGGGAAATGTATACTGGGTTTGAAAATATAGAAGTGCCATGCATGGTTATACTCATGTTATCTCGCAATCGATTCTTCACAGGAAACTACCATGTCATGCATGTTATGGAATCATGTTCTGTCCTTACAAACAAATTCTTCAAGGTAACTAACAGACCATGCATACATTGTTATATACTCGTGTTCTGTGGGCAAAATTTTTGTGAGGATATTATTCTAGCCATTGATTGCTGAAGGGCGAATATATGTATGTACACATGGTAAGCATTACATGATTTCGCTACTTCCAAATATAGAGTTCTCCATATGCACATTTACTTCCCTAATGTAGGGTTAGATGAAACCAACATTTTGGTGCATGTTTCTACATCATGAAAATGAGGAAACTAACATGGCCATTGATACACACTCATATTTAGTAGTAGTATATAGATTACTGTAAAATAAGGAGAATACCCATATATTCCTAACCGTTTGATTATTCAGGGGTACAAATTGGTTGTAATGACATGATCACAATCGCATGAATTAACTCATTCCAAATATAGCTGATTGACGGCGTCTCTAATACATTGCCATAGTTCTACTCAAATTCTGCTCAAACAGGGATATGCCAATCATCACAAAAAGTTCAAACAATGTCATGGCGTCATCATTAACATGAGACAGAAACAACTTACATGCACCGTCCCAGCAATATGTGGTGCCATCTTCTTTGTTGATCGCGTAGATGATGCCATTGTGTTCAGTAGCATCACAGAAGTGTGTATCATCTTTGACGACGATCCACTGCGAGCTGAGTTGTCTCCATCTAAAGAAGGCACCAGCGTAAAGATAGGCGAGTCCCTTGTCGAACGAGGCAATTAGCTTGAAGTCTGCATAATCCGCATGTCGTGTGGGCACTTGGCAGATTACAATCTTCTGCAAAACAAGGTCCGTTCAACTGACGCGGTAATCTAGATGACTAGGACCACGATGGTAATACTCTATATAATCCAACGGAGGAAGGATAATCTCATGGGAGGTCTGGAAGTTCACGAGCACCAACTTTTTACCGTCTTCTCTGACGGCAGCCATCTAGTGGGAGTTCATGCCGACCCAGTACATACCTGCCAAGAATTTTCGGGCGATGGTGATCGGATCGAAGTCGAGGGAAATGATGTATGGCGACCCACTACATACATGCAAAGAAGTTTCAGCTAATTGAGATCGGATTGAAGTCGAGGGGCATCATGTACGCCTCCGTATCATGGTGAGCCAATCTCGTAAGACCAGATAGCATCAAGGAGGGTGTCTTGAAAAGCTTAGGCCTCGCTTCAATGATGGCCGTGTGCATGCCCTTTGAGCATGCAGCCAGCCGCAGGGCGCTCAACATATCCATACACGAACAACAGAGGTCGAGGACGTCACTGCGGAGATAGCTCCAATCGCGGCTCATATGGATCCTATGCGGTTCGCGTTCGGCCATGGTGGAATTTGGAAGGTGGGGTTTTGGGGGGCTTGATTTACGGGGGAGAAGGCTGTCGGTGCTGGAGCGGCTAGCGAGGGAATAGTGGTACTGGGGGAGGCGAGCGAGGCGAGGGTATGCGGGGACACAGTGAGATAATGAAGAGTGACCTCAGGATCTTCGGCGAGACAGAGATGGAGATGGAGTGGTGCTAGGGGAGAGGGAGACGAGGCGAGGCATGCTATCTGTGGCGGTGATAAAGTGATCTGACAAAGTGCACAAGGTGAGGCTGACTTTGGTAACCCGGACACGCCGCCTGGACTGGTGTCACCTCGGGCACAGGGTCTTGTCACTTCACTGTGAGGACCGGATGAATAATAGTATTTTGACCATCAAGTGTACCATAGTTGTACTACTACTACTAGTAGGAGTAGTAGGAACATGAGTACACTCCCGTGCTGGCATGCCTCTGGGTTCACTCCATCCTCCAGCTATCATCCATATTGCGAGCAAAACCAAATTCTCGTGCATGCGGAAGCGCGAAGGACTTTTTTTTGAGGATAACCGCATATTCCTTAACCGTAGTAGGAACATGAGTAGTGCTCCCTACGGTCCTCTTTTGTCTGCGCATAACTTTTTTCAGTATTGCTCTAATTAGTCTGCGTATATACCCTTTTGCATGTGCCCATTTCCCTCCATGCCCCGCATTCACAGCATTAATTAGCGTACGCATGAGCAGCTATAGCCCGACTCTAGCGAATAAACTGCAGCATGCAAGTGGGCCACTCTGTGCGCGTAGGAGAGAGAAAAGACAACCGAAGATCCCGTCCAATCCATTGCATGCAGCAGTCAAACCACCGCACCTCTCCTCATGCATGCGCATAACTTCTCCCATTTACTTCTCCATCGGGAACCAATTTTCCTCGGCTTTTTCACTACTCCTTGATCTTCATTTGCATCCAAACCACACTGCATTCACATTGTTTTAACCTCTTCACATCCTCCTGGAGTAATTCCGAAGCCCCTATAAATAATCATCTTCTTCAGTTAGATTAGCCATATAATCCTAATTCTCCAAACCATAGCCCTCCGGTCCAGCGGTTCCAAATGGCGAAAGAGATCGAGATGCAGGTTTTTAGCGTCCAACATGTCCTCGTCAAAGGCTCGTTGAGCATAGTTTCCACAGTCACCGACCACCCAAGGGTTGTTCGGAAGTGGATCAACAATGTATCCAACTCCCTCCAAAAGGTGGAGTTGAATGTCATCGGTCTCGATGCAGAGTACACGGAGCGTGCCACTGGGAAGATCCAACGCGCCGCTATCCTTCAGCTGTGCCTCAAAGATGATGTTTTGGTGTACGACATCATACACGCGCCCTCCATACCAGGTGAGTGTAACGCCCCGGATTCGATGCGCCAGGTGTCTTCCAGTTATTTGCTGTCGTTGCCATGTCATGTGCTTGCGTGTTGCACTTTGCCATGTCATCATCTGCTTTTCATATCATGTCATCATGTGCATTTCATTTTGCATACGTGTTCGTCTCATGCATCCGAGCATTTTCCCGTTGTCCTTTTGCAATCCGCACTCCTATGTCTCCGGCGCCTCTTTTGCCTCTTTTCGCGTACGGGTGTTAAACTTTCTCGGAATGACCCGAGGTTTGTCAAGCGGCCTTGGTATAGCACCGGTAGACCGCCTGTCAAGTTTCGGGTCATTTGGAGGTCGTTTGGTACTCCAACGGTTAACCGGGTAACCACAAAGGCCTCTTTTGTGTGCAGCCCAACACCCCTTCCAAAGTGACCAAAAACCCAACAAACTCCCCTCCATGCTCTCGGTCGTTCGATCACGATCGCGTGGCCGAAAACCGCACCTCATTTGGACTCTCCTAGCTCCCTCTACCTATATATATGTGTGCCTCCCCCGAAATTTTCGCAGTCCAACCCTAGCCTCTCTCCTCCTCAAGGCCACGGACATGTCCGCCGGGCGGCCGGACACGCCCACCGCGCCTCCACATCACCAGGACCAATCCGAAGCCGCCACCTCAGCCAGCGCCACCGCCTCGGCCAATCCCTCGTCTCCACCTCACCTTCTCTCTCCTCCCCACTGCGCGGCCCGCCGAGGTCTGGTCGGGCCCGCCCAGCCAGCGCGCGCCGCCGCTCAGCCGAGCTCGCCGAGCTCCTCCGCCGCCCTGCTGCCTTCGCCCGCCGATGCATGTCCGCCTCCGTCTCCGCCGCCATGCAGCAGCAGCCCGGCGACCAGCCTGCCGCCCTTATCCGTCCGCGCCCCTGGCAGATCCCGCCGCCGCCGCGACCACGGCGCTGCCCCGCCCGTCCCGAGCCGCCACGCTGGCGACCCGCCTCGATCGCCGTCGCCGCCTCCCGGCTGCCCCGCCACCGATCGCCGCCGCCCTCCTCGCCGGATCCGCGCCCCAAGGCGGATCCGCCTCCTCACCGCTTTGCCGCCTGGATCCGCCGACGGCCGCCTCGCCGAGTTCGCCCGATCCACCCGCCGCCGTTGACTTTTTCCCCCCTCGAGGTCGTTTTCTTCTAAGTCCCAGGATTTTTGGTAATTTTCATGCATTTTCATCATGTCATAACTCTCTGCATACTGCTCCGTTTCGTGCGTGTAATATGTCAAATTGTTCGGCTCGAAGAGTACATCATTTAATCTCATTGCATCATTTTCATTTGAGCTCATATTGATGCCCGAAATGTTGTTAGAAGAGGGCTATGTGATGTTAGTTTCAGATTCTTATCAGAACATGCACTTTTGTCATTTTTGCCATGATTGATGTGTGCATCCTATGAGGTTGATGTCTACATGTGTTTTGTAATATGCCATGCCATATTTACAGGGGTGTATGCCATGTATTTTTGTGATCACTGTGGTGACTAGCACAAGCATGCAAACTAGGCTTCATGATGTTGCTGATTTCAGCCCCTGTTTTGCTGATATTTTTATGCCATGTAAACTTGATGCTACCGAGAGATCCATGCATATTTTGAGATACTTCAGTAAGGATGTTTTTAACATATGGTTATTATCTATCCATCCATGCCCTTGTTTGAAATTATGGAGTGCCATAGCTTGAGTCAATCGAGCTCTACTTTTGCTATAAAATGTTTCCTGGCAGGTTGTTTACATGTTATTCAATTTTGCCAAGGTTGTTGTAGTTGATCCTTGCATGCTATGATGTTGTTATTGCCATGTATAGCTTCTATGCCATGTCTTCTTACTGTTGGTTGCCTTTCCATGCCATGTATTGCTCTGTGGTGAGTGATTCAAGCTCACCAACATGCCTACTTATTGTTGTTCCTGCCATGTATGAATCTGTAATATAACTTGCCATGTTTACATGGGTGCCATCATATCTTCTGATCCTTTTTGGCTTATGGTCAGTAAGGGACTTTTGTTCTATGCATTGAGTAGATTCATGCCATTTCTTTGTTTGCCATGTTAAGTTCCTGTAGCATGTTGTTTGATAGCTCTAAACATTGCAACCTGATGTTATTTCTGCTAAAGTCTGAAACTGTTATTATTTGCAATCTTGCCATGTGTGTTTGAGCATGTTCTAGTGATTTCCGGAGATAGCTCAGTGTTCATGTTTTGTAATGCCTTACCTGTACATCATGCCCATGCCTTTTGTTTTCTTGTTGACGTCCTGTAGCTTGTTGTTTTGATGCTTGCAATATGCCTAGTTGCTGTTTTGGACAGATTGTTGTCATGACTTGTTTCATGTGTATGTGTTGAACCGTTGCTCCGTTTTGAGCGTGCTCTATATGAAACTTGCTTGTTTTTGCATGTAGTTTCATATTATCATGTTGCATCCTTGTTTTGAGGTGTTTGCTTGATGTTTGGGTGCATTTTGCATCAATGCCATGCTTATCTTGTTTTGCTCATATCTTCTAGCCCGTAGCTCCGAATCTAATGAACTTTATATGTAACTTGACTAGAATCTCGTGTAGATCATCGTGGTGCATCTTAACTTGCTGTTTAACAACTTCAACTTAAGGTTTATTCAGATCTGGACCAATTTCGAAAATTGCATATGAGGACTTACCGGAATTGTTCTATGTTGTTCCCGGCCTCATTTAAACTTGCTTTGATGTGTTGCTCTTGTTTGCATCATCTCTTGCCATGAGTAGCTTCATCTAGCGTTGTCATGCATCATGCTTGTTGTGTATCATGCCTTGTTCATGTGTGGTGTGTTTACCTATGTTGTGTGCTTCTTCTTGTTAGTTCCTGTTTCGTTGCGATCGTGAGGATTCGTTTGTCTACGCTTGGTTCGGCTTCATCCGTTCGTCTTCTTCACGGACTCGTTCTTCTTCCTAGCGGGATTTCAGGCAAGATGACCGCTACCCTGGATCTCATTACAATCATTGCTATGCTAGTTGCTTCGTTCTTTCGCTATGCTGCGTTACCTATCACTTGCTGCTCAAGCCATCCCAAATTGCCATGTCAGCCTCTAACCTTTTGCACCCTTCCTAGCAAACCGTTGTTTGGCTATGTTACCGCTTTGCTCAGCCCCTCTTATAGTGTTGTTAGTTGCAGGTGAAGATGAAGTTTGTTCCTTGTTGGAACATGGAGATGTTGTTCCTTGTTGGAACATGTTTACTTGTTGGGATATCACAATATATCTTATTTAATTAATGCATCTATATACTTGGTAAAGGGTGGAAGGCTCGGCCTTATGCCTGGTGTTTTGTTCCACTCTTGCCGCCCTAGTTTCCGTCATATCGGTATTATGTTCCCGGATTTTGCGTCCCTAACGCGGTCGGGTGATTTATGGGACCCCCTTGACAGTTCGCTTTGAATAAGACTTTTCCAGCAAGGCCCAACATTGGTTTTACCATTTGCCTCACCTATGCCCTTTTTCCCTTGGATTTCCGGAGCCCAAGGGTCATCTTTATTTTAGCCCCCCCCGGACCAGTGCTCCTTAGAGTGTTGGTCCGAAATGGGCAGACTGCGGGGCCACCACGGGGCAACTCGAGGGCTGGTTTTACTCGTAGGCTGACCTATCCGGTGTGCCCTGAGACCGAGATATGTGCAACTCCTATCAGGATTTGTCGGCACATCCGGGCGGCTTTGCTGGTCTTGTTTTATTGCTGTCGAAATGTCTTGTAGCCGGGATTTCGAGACTGATCGGGTCTTCCCGGGGAGAAGGAATATCCTTCGTTGATCGCGAGAGCTTATCATGGGCTAAGTTGGGACACCCTGCAGGTATAAACTTTCGAAAGCCGTGCCCGCTGTTATGTGGCAGATGGGAATTTGTTAATATCCGGTTGTAGTAAACTTGAAGCAAACTCTTCTAAAATACACCAACCGTAAAGCGTAATCGTGAGTGTCTCTTTTCGGGTTGATCGAGAGGAGAACACGGTTTCGGGTTATGTCGACGTAAGTAGGAGTTCAGGATCACTTCTTGATCATTACTAGTTGACGACCGTTCCTTTGTATCTCTTCTCTCTCTCATTTGCGTAAGTTAGCCATCATATATGCTTAGCCGCTGCTGCAACCTCACCACTTTACCCCTTCCTTTCCCTTAAGCTTTGCTAGTCTTGATACCCATGGTAATGGGATTGCTGAGTCCTCGTGGCTCACTGATTACTACACCACCGATTTGCGTGTACAGGTTATGCGATGATCATGACGCGAGAGCGATGTGTGCTTGTGTTGGAGTTCTTCCGCTTCTTCTTCGATCGGGGATAGGTTCCGTGTCGGCAGCCTGGGCTAGCAGGTGGATATTGTTTGAGTTTCATTTTGTTTCATCCGTAGACGGATGTTGATCTTGTATATGATGTTGATGTATTCTTGTGGCATTTGTGCCTTATGTATGTATCCCCATCTATTATGTAATGTTGATGTAATGATATCCACCTTGCAAAAGCGTTTCAATATGCGGGTCTATCCTTGGTGGGACCGTCGAGTTCCTTTTGGATAGGGTCGCATATTGGGCGTGACAGTGAGCTTCACGATTTCTTGTCTCAGGAGGACATATACTTTTGTGGGAAAGCCATCGAGGGGACAAACAGAAGTTGGAGCCGTACAACCTTGATTTCAAAAGCATCGCTGACCTACAAACCAGAATAAAAATTCATGTAGAAGATTGTGATAAACCGTCACCATCCCTATTCGACGTAGCAAATTTTGTGCTAGGAACAAATCTTCAGAAGGGTGACGAGACGCTGGCATTAAGGTCGTCTGGATGGGAGAATTATCCCTTGACATACGAGCGGATAAAATATGCTGCCCTCAATGCCCGTGTGAGTTTCGAGATAGCTGCAAGGTCCAGAGAGCTTGTTGTGAAGCCGTCTCCCACAGAAAATGAGAACAAGAAGAAGAAGAAGAAGAAGAAGAAGAAGAAGAAGAAGAAGAAGAAGAAGAAGAAGAAGAAGAAGAAGAAGAAGAAGAAGAAGAAGAAGAAGAAGAAGAAGAAGAAGATGCTGCTGCACTAGCAGCAGGGCATTATGGATGGATGAACTATTTCCTCTCTTGTAAAAAAATATTCCCTATCTATGTATATTGATATAGATGGACTATTTCGATGGTGTGCATGTCTTTGGAACAAGTAGTAGCGTGGGTCCGCTTGACTATAAGGAACTATTTATCCACCTAGCTTTCTCTACTACTCCTTCTAGTGATCGGTATGCAATGCATGTGCCCGTAAACATGACAGCTTGTCCATGGAAGTTCAACTACGGCGACCATCACGTTTCATCCACTGCCAATCGCGATTCCCACGACGCCGCTCCAACCCACGGCACCACGTCCCCCGACGTGCGCCTCACCCCTTTCGGCCGCACCGCCCCTCTGCCTTTGTTTGCATGACATGTGGGCCACCTTAAATGCGGCAAACATCAAGTTTCTACCACAGCCACACGCGATTCCCACGACGCCGCACGAACCCATGACACCACATGTCCCGCGCCATCGAATTTTGATCCAGCGGCTATGACACATGTCGTCCCGGGCATCAATCCTCAGATGGAGTACTTCTGTACTACAGGTAGTACCGCCGGTGTGGCCATCTACGCCTCGTAACGCCCCGACGCCCAGCTGTGGCACCCTCGCCACGGCCACGTCATCACCGGCCGGTTCATCTCGAACGAGTGAGTCGCTAACCACACCACCACCATGAGAATGACATGTGGGCCAGCCTCATGTAACGTCCGCATGTCATTGACTCAGAGCATGGTTAATAATATAGCCGGCTGCTGGCTATATGATGTTGCCACGTCACATGTAGCCAAGCTTGTAGCGAGCAAGTACAATAGTTGAGTATTAATATGTACTTCTTTGTTGTTACATGACCCACCTCGCTCTCTCATAAAATGCCTAGGAGCACGTGCTGCAGCCAACTGTTAACTAGTAGCCCGCTTCTCTTCTCTTTCATCTTCTCTCTCGTCCAACTAAGCAAAAATATAATATTTAATGTCTTACAGCCCACCTACATCACCTTATTGTACTTGCTCTCATAGGCCGGGCACTAAGCCATTGAAGTTCGGTCCCGTGGGCCCCGAGAGGGAAATGTAACTCCTACGGCAGGCCTTGTGGTGCTCCCACAGTACGAGCTCGTGCCAAACCCGGAATTTGTTTCTTACTACTACCAACTACTAGTAAGGTACACGTGCATTGCACGCATGAGATTCTGGTGGTTTGTGCATTATGCTTCTACATGTGGAGTCTTCTAGATTCTACATGTGGCAAAATCTGGTGGAATGTAGATGATATCAAACGGCCAGTAGTGCTTGGATTTGCCATCTTTGTACCATCGGATTGGCTTCATCCAACGACCAACTTTCCAGCCTAAGGTTGCCACGCCTAATCTTAGGCATGTCGGCATGTGTTTGGTTCATTGCTACACTTGTGGCTTGCCACACTTTTCTAGCTACATGGTCCACATGTCATAGACTCAACTTCTTGCAAAATCTTGCCACACTTGTGGTGGCCATTTTGTTAGCCACATTTTTTGTGGCAGACACACTTTGCCTAAGCTTAGTTGTGGCAAAGTTAGTCATGAATGAAGTTCAACCATGGAGTCTTCTATATTCTACATGTGGCGGAATCTGGTGGAATGTAGATGATATCCAACGGCCACTAGTGCTCGGATTTGCCATCTTTGTACCGTCGGATTGGCTTCATCCAACGACCAACTTTCAAAGTTATGGTTTTGTTTGCAGCCTAAGGTTGCCACGCCTAAGCTTAGGCGTGCCACAAGTGTGTTTGGTTGCGTTCTCGTCTCAACATAGTTGTTCCCTCTTCATGCATGCTCAACTCAACACCCCTCTTCATGTATGCTCTCTTCATGCATGCTTCTAGTGTATTTGTGCTAATATAGTGTGGACTCATGCACCCTCCATACACTCTACCAAACACCCAAAAATGGGTCGAGAAGGGAACTCTTGGGATCATGCACCCTTCATACACCCTACCAAACACACCATGCATGTGTTTGGTTCATTGCTACACTTGTGGCTTGCCACACTTTTCTAGCTACATGGTCCACATGTCATAGACTCAACTTCTTGCCAAATCTTGCCACACTTGTGGTGGCCATTTTGTTAGCCACATTTTTTGTTTCAGACACACTTTTCCTAAGCTTACTTGTGGCAAAGTTAGTCATGAATGAAGTTCAACCATGGAGTCTTCCAGATTCTACATGTGGCAGAATCTGGTGGAATGTAGATGATATCCAACGGCCAGTAGTGCTCGGATTTGCCATCTTTGTACCGTCGGATTGGCTTCATCCAACGACCAACTTTTAAAGTTATTCGCACACTATATAGGGGGTATAGATATAGATGTGTCGACCCGCTGCAATGGATCCAAAGTATATACATTTAGTGGAGTGCACTCTAAACACATTATCTATTTATTTTCTCTAACCTTTCGTAGCCATGCAACCAAGCCACATAAGCTTCATGGGTGCCCCCACATCATATTATTCATACTACGTTGATGTAAAAAAGATAAATCACCCAAAACAAGATCTTCACATTTTTTGTTCCTACGATGTTGTGCCGTGCAAGTACCTACTAGTTGTATAGTGGTAGTACTAGTTGTATAATACGAACTTACTACTAGTAGGAGCAGAGTAGTACGGAATGCTCCTACTCTATCAACGAGCCCCATCTGACACCAAATTTCTCGGCTTCCGTGCTACAACTAGATCTTCCCTCGTTTGCTTTTCCAACCCCGGCAAGCGGCGGCGGTTTGCCAATAGTCGGTTTGCTCAACGGCGGTCCCACATGAAAGTGAAAATGCTAGGCAACATGCCTTCCCTAAGCTATGTGTCGTGCCGGACGGGCCATGGAGTACTCCCGATTCCTGGGCGTGTGTGGAGGGAGTGCGACGCGAACGCGGCAGGCCTTTTCCTTTTACTAGCAATGTGCCCATGCGTTGCGACGGATCCAAAGTAGTAGAATAGTAGTACTTGTTCACAAACTTGAAACAAATCACTCTTGTTTTGATATACTCCTAATATATTACTCCCTCCGTTCCTAAGTATTTGACTTTTTAGAGATTTCAAATGGACTATCACATAGGATTATATAGACATATTTTGAAGTGTAGATTCACTCATTTTGCTCCGTATGTAGTCACTTATTGAAAAATCTCTAGAAAGACAAATATTTAGGAATGGAGGGAGTACTTTTCACTCAAAATATATTTCTCAGGCTGTTTTGATGAGGTGAGGGAGGGATGTGGTTGCTTTCAAGTTAATAAGGGGTTTTCTGCAAATTGGAGCAGAGAAGTGGGCTAATGTTGCAAAAATGCCACAACTTACCTCACAGCCGTTAGATGTAGATCTAATGGTCAGAAACGACGTATGGCAGACACACCACCATCACCAACTGAGTCTTTTATAGGAGTATATATTTCTCAGGCTGTTTTGATGAGGTGAGGGACGGATGTGGTTGCTTTCAAGATAATAAGGGGTTTTCTGCAAATTGGGGCAGGGAAGTGGGCTATTGTTGCAAAAATGCCACAACTTACCTCACAGCCGTTAGATGCAGATCTAATGGTCAGAAACGACGGATGGCAGACACACCACCATCACCAACTGAGTCTTGTATAGGAGTAGGAGTAGAGAAACATGTATAAATTGTAACATTTTGATTCTGCTCCTTGGCACAATCGATAGATAGAAATAACGATTGGAAATGCTAGGGCGGGGCTATTTCCGTCGATAAGGTGGCACGAGTAGCTAGGTTGGCGCATCGTCGGTTTGGTCACACGCGGTCCGACATGTTCTAGTGTTTCTAGCAAGATGCCCGCGCGTTGCACGAAGTTGATGGAGTACTAGTTATAGTGATGCATATAATTAAGCAAAGGGATCACACATGTCGGTATTGACTGGAACGAGAATGCAACACTGTCATGGGAACGATTCCGACAATTATAAGGTATAGGGTAACGGAGCGTGATCTATCGAGATGCAAATGGGTGACACGATGGTTTTAGCGAGTTCGGGCCTCTCACGGTGGAGATAACAACCCTACGTCTCGTGCTCCAGAGAGGCTTTGCTTTATCTGTCATTAACATAGAGTTACATGGTGTATTTGAGAGAGAGAGAGAGGAGAGCGGATCTCCATGCCTGAGCAATGTCCTGAGACTAATGGTGAGAAAGAGAGAGGTGGAAGAAAAAAAACCCTAGAGTCTAGTGGTGGGGGTGGCCTATATAGAGTGTGCCACCCCCTCACCTCCTATGTTACAAAGTGGGGTATGAATGCCATAATGCCAGCCCACTACCAAGCCCTCACCATGAGAATGATGTCGACTGCTTTGTTGCCTGCTGGTCTTCGTATATCCGAGTGAGTCGTATCGAGTGGTGAACTGTCATCCGAGTGGATGGTATACTGCTTGGTCGAGTGGATGGTATGCTGCTTGTCCCAGTGGATAGTATGTCTGTATGAAATTTATCTGGACCCACATGTTGTGTGGACCCCATGCTTTATGATACTTCGACCCTTCGTGGGCCTACCTGTTATGTGTATCCCCAACATTAGCCCCCGAATCGATTGCGATTTTGTAGAACGAGTTTGTGAAAGACACAACTTGGCCCGAGTGATTACGGAAATACTCGGTACTTGTCATCGTACTTTCAGACAACCAAGGTTTGAACAAAATCTCAATGGATTCCGACACTGCGCTTCCGACTGATCTGGGGTAAGTGCCCGCGAGGAGCAACTTGGTGACATTCGATCATCTCTCGGAAGAGGTTAACTCGTGAACAGAATATGGATGTCTCATTAAATCCAGGCAACAAGATCGACGCATGGACTGCTCTCTCGGTGAGATGCCATTCTTATCCCGGAGGAACGTCAATACGAGTCGGCTCTAGATCCAAACTTATGAGTTTCACACTTTGAGTACTAGAAGAAGCCTCAAAACAAGTCCACGGAGGAGCCTTAAACTCACCTTATAGCAATTTTTTTTGGAGTGATTTGGAGCTGGTCCTGCATGGAGTAACTGATTACTCAGAATTTCTTCATGCTTGGAACATGTCTTTTTTTGTTGTTTGGCCGTCACTCGGACCGGGCGGACCGTTCCGAGTGGATACCATTCCAGTGGGGGCACGCTGAGTGCACCCACTGGGTGTAGTCCCCGAGACTGCAGTCGACTGCGGGCAGTCGGCGGGAGTCTTAGAGCCTATCTTTTTGTTTGGCCGTCACTCGGACCGGGCGAACCGTTCCGAGTGGATACCAACAGTCGGCGGGAGTATTAGGGCCTGTCTTTTTTGTTGTTGTTCATCACTCAGACTGGTCAGGCCATACCGAGTGGAGATTACTCCAGTGGGGGCATGCTTAGTGCACCCACTTGGTGTAGTCCCCGTGACCGCCATCGACTGCGGGAGGTCGACGGGGGTCTGAGAGAACTAAAACTATTTTTAGCTGGTATTGATCGAACTTGTTCTTCTCTCGGATTGGTTCCTATTTGCCTGATACAACTTCTGAAGAGGAATCAGCAGTCGACCAGTTGGACGATCCTTGAGCAGCATTGATCAGCTAATCAGCAAGGCCCTCAGCGATGGTCTTGACGTTCTTGTCTCAGCTCACCAGCAAGGCACTCAGCAATGGTCTTGACATTCCTGTCAGCCGTCTGCTTTGGCGCCAGCCGTTGGATGGGCCTTTGACAGTGCATACAATCTCGTCCTTCTTCTTGACGGTGCAGCCCTGAAGTGGTGGTCGTGGCCGACCCGCACTTTGCTAAGCCCCCGAGTGGGAGGATTGCTCACCACTTGGTAAGAATTTTTCAAACTTAGGCGAGTACTAGACTGCAGCTAAGCCTCCGAGCGGGAGGATCGCTCACCACTCGGTAGGATTTTTCAAACTTAGGCGAGTACTGGACTGCAGCTAAGCCCCCAAGTGGGAGGATTGCTCACCACTCGGTAGGATTTTTCAAACTTAGGCGTAGCATTGGATCAGTAGCTAAGCCCCGAGTGGGAGGATTGCTCACCACTCAAGAGGATTTTTCAAACTTAGGCGAGTACTGGACTGCAGCTAAGCCCCGAGTGGGAGGATTGCTCACCACTCGGTAGGATTTTTCAAACTTAGGCGAGTACTGGACTGCAGCTAAGCCCCCGAGTGGGAGGATTGCTCACCACTCGGTAGGATTTTTCAAACTTAGGTAGTCTTGAACTGCAGCTAAGCCCCGAGTGAGAGGCAGGCTCACCACTCGGTAGGATTTTTCAAACTTAGGCGAGCACTGGACTGCAGCTAAGCCCCCGAGTGAGAGGCAGGCTCACCACTCGGTAGGATTTTTCAAACTTAGGCGTAGTCTTGATCTGCAGCTAAGCCCCGAGTGAGAGGCAGGCTCACCACTCAAGAGGATTTTTCAAACTTAGGCGAGCTTGGACTGCAGCTAAGCCCCCGAGTGAGAGGCAGGCTCACCACTCGGTAGGATTTTTCAAACTTAGGCGAGTACTGGACTGCAGCTAAGCCCCCGAGTGAGAGGCAGGCTCACCACTTGGTAGGATTTTTCTTCGACTTAGGCGAAACCGATTCACAACTAAGGCACCCGCTTGGGGATTTTAGAACATGTAAAAAATGAACAACAATCATTCGGAAGACTGTAAAAGCATGTCTTTTGATAATCAAACTAAAGGGTACTTCTTTCTGAGTTCTCTTCCAGTGGGGGCACGCTGAGTGCACCCACTGGGTGTAGTCCCCGAGCCTCTGTCGGACTAGATGAGTCTGGCAGAGGGTTTAAGTCTCCCAGTAAACCTCCATGCAGTTGGCACGGTTAATATCTTTGTCTGGAATTGAATCAATCGGATGGATGCGTAGCGAGGTGGTTGTATGAACGACGTTCGACGAGTAAGGCCGCCTGTACGATTTAGCGATGGCGCTTCATTTTTACCCTTTTGCATGAAAGGGGTATTTATCCAAGTGGACGTGCTTCCCGACTGATCGGGGTATGTTGACTGCAAGGAAAAACTTGGTGGCACTTGTATGTCTCCCGGAGGAGATGGACTAGTGGTCTGACATGGACGTGCCATGAAACCCGAGTGACGAGGCTAGTGTGTGGACTGACTCTCCAGATAGCGGTCACTCATTATCCCGGGGGAAAACCAGCACATGCCATCTCTGAGTCGAAGTTTGTGAAACTGACGCCTTGGAGCCTAGGATAGGGCCAAGTGTATCCGTAGAGGAGCGTTGTTTTCACCCTTTTGCAGTCCTGAAGATGACTTTAGGTAATGATTTGGGCGATCGTCCGAGTGGACAGTACTACCCTTATAGATTTTCGGCAGACCGAGCAAGTATGGTCAGAAAGATATTCCTGATGTGATCAATGGGTTGATTGAATGGGCGTAACCCCTGAGGGCGGCATGGCCAACGGCTGTGCATAGCCCCCGAGTGATGCTCGAAAGAGGCAAGCTTGCTACAGAGTGTGATATGAGGTTTGATCATACGAGTAACTTAGTCGTTCCCATGTTGGGGTTGTAGAGGTAAAGACATGTCCAACTGATGGTGACGCGCGAGGCGGCCGAGGGGCGATGATGTGTACAACCGAGTGATGACGCGCGGGGCGGCAAAATGGGGAAGACGTGCACAACCGAGTGGCGACGCACGGAGCGGCCGAGTGGTGAAGACGTGCACAACCAAGAGGCGACGCATGGAGCGCCCGAGTGGTGAAGACGTGCACAACCGAGTGGTGTGGTGCGGGACATCCGAGTGAGGATGTGCGAGGTGGCCGAGTGATATATTGCGTGTCCAGCCAAGTGGCTGAAATGGTCTTCGAAGGAGTTAGCCAGATGCTTTCGAAGCTAATGTAACGATGAGGTCGGTGTAGTTTGGTCGCGACACAACAAGACCGGCGTGACAACTGAGTCTGAATAAGAATGAAGATGGCGTGCAGAGCATCTGGGTGATTATAAAACTTGTCAAAGTGGCGGATCGAATGCACTTGTTGAAGTGAAGGATCTGACTGGTGATGAAGTACTTGACTACTCAGGAGTGTCATTCCAAATGAGATGCAGCCCCCAAGTGCGGTGTAGCCCCCGAGCGTACTACAGGCTTCGACAATGGACATGTCGAAATACGAGAAATATAGTTTTGAATGGATGATTTGCAATTCATCGAGTCGGACTCGGGTAAAGATGAGGAGAAGCTTTCGAGTGATGCTCGAAAGAGGCAAACTCGCAAAAGAGTGAAGTGTGTGAAGTTTAATTATAAAAGGGACTTATCTGTCTCATGCCTGACGAGGTATATATCATTGATACGATGAAGAGGATTCCACAGAGGGGTCGGCCGGATGTGTTTGAAGTCAACAGAGCGGCAAGGTCAGTGTTGTGGTGCGCTAAGATCGGTATGGTGGCCGAGTCCGAGCAGTGATGAAGTTGGCGCATAGGGCCGTCGAGTGATCGCGTAACTTGTGCAAGAAATGGCACAAGCCAACGAAATAATTTTGCGAGGAAATTTGATGTGTGCTGAAATGATTTGTGTGAATAACACCCGTAGACACCCGCTGGGAGTGCAAGGGGCTTGCTGGTTAGCCAGCAAGAGTCTGAAAGAGCGCAGGATCCGTTCGAACTTGTCGAAGCGACGGATCCGACTGAACTCACTAGAATACTGGCTCAAATAAAACGGAATTGCAGTGTTTCGACTGAGTTGCAGCCCCGGAGGACCGATGCAAACTCGAAATGAAGAACGACACATTGTGTTCGTGAATGATGTATGCGAAAAAATGAAAGTTGGACTCGGGTGAAAATAAGCAGCCGAGCGTGGCCTTCGAGTGAATGTGATGTGTGAATAACAGGATACTCGGAAACTCGGAAATAACAGAATGTAGTGCATGTAAAATGACTTAGCTGTCTGAAGGTGCGCGAGTGGCCGAGTGGTGATGAGGCGACCAACTGAATAGCAACGCGCGGGGTGGCCGAGTGGTGATGAGGTGAGCAACCGATGGCGACGCGCGGGGCGGCCGAGTGGTGATGAGGTGACCAACCGATGGGGACGCACGGGGCGGCCGAGTGGTGATGAGGTGACCAACCGATGGGGAAGCGCGGGGCGGCCGAGTGGTGATGAGGTGACCAACCGATGGCGACGCGCGGTGCGGCCGAGTGGTGATGAGGTGACCAACCGATGGCGACACGCGGGGCGGCCGAGTGGTGATGAGGTGACCAACCGATGGCGACGCACGGGGCGGCCGAGTGGTTATGAGGTGACCACCCGATGGCGACGCGCGGGGCGGCCGAGTGGTGATGAGATGACCAACCGATGGCGACGCGTGGGGCGGCCGAGTGGTGATGAGGTGACCAACCGATGGTGACGCGCAGGGCGGCCGAGTGAAGTAGACGCGTCCCGCGGAGTGGCGAAGCGCGGGGCGTCCGGCTGAAGTAGACGCGTCTTGCTGAGTGACGATGAGCGGGGCGTCCGAGTAAAGTAGAGACGTCCAGCGGAATGACGATGCGCGAGGCGTCCGACTGAAGTAGACGCGTCCCGCGGAGTGACGATGTATAGGCCGTCCGACTGAAGCAGACGCGTCCCGCTGAGTGACGATGAGCGGGGCGTCCGACTGAAGTAGACGCATCCCGCGGTGTGATGATGTGCGAGGCGTCCGAGTGATGTAGACGCGTCCCGCGGAAAGACGACGCACGGGGCGTTCGAGTCGGGCAAGTTGATGATGATGTGAGCAGCTTCATGACCACGTCCTGGGTGGCTGAGGACATGTCCAGTCGAGCGATGATGTACGGGCGGCCAAGTGGCGGCGCACGAACGGCCGATCAAGCGCCAGTGATCCGGTTTGGTCCGAGTGAGCTAGTCCCATCCGAGTGATCATGTAGAGTTGCCGACTGAAGGGAGTTGTTGCCGAGTGCTGGGTCTTATCAAGGCAGAGACGACGTGTGGAGTGCCGGCTCTAGCGAACCACCGTGCCCGTCAGCAAGTACAGCAACGAAGGCTTGACGAAGCGGAGCCAGCGGAGTGGCGTACTGGTGGGAGCCAGTCCTTCCGTTTCCATTTTCCTACATGCAGTTATTCCTCGAGGAGGTTGATTTGGTGCAGAGCTCGATCTGTTGGTTGTGGAGCAATAAATCACAAGTAATTAGGTGAGATTGCTCGGCCGACCAACACATTGAAGGAGTTGCCCACGTTCTGGACGCGTACACAGAATCTGCATGCAAGAGAGCGCTAATTAAGTGAGAGTTAGAGCCATTCATGTATGTAATAAACGTTTCCCACGGCCATTTATCCCTGCATGCAGGAAAAAAATGGGAAGGAATTAAGGGAATAAATGGGCATGAATTAAAGTTAGAAGGAGTGGTGACGTGCCGGGCGTCCGAATGAAGCAGACGCATCCCACGGACTGGCGACGCTCAGGGCGTTCGAGTGTTGTAGACACGTCCTGCAGGGTGACGACGCGAGACGCCGAGTGACCATGCACGCGCGTGACCGAGTGATCTTGGCGTGACGAGTTGAACAACGGTCCGCCTGTCATCGTGTTATTCGCCTGAACTAAACGTCCATCCGAGTGAACTGCAGTCGGTGGACGACGATGGGACAAGTGTTCCTGCAAGTTAGTAGCAAGTATAGCTATGAATATTATTTTTTTATCCCAACGCTCCTGCAAGATAGCCAGTTAGCAAGCATAGCCATGAAATTAATGGCCGGGCGGTTGCACATGCATGCATGCATGCACCAATTACTGGCGCGTGAATAGCAGGAGTTTTGGCTGCAGTAATTAGGCTGGTTGTAATGGTAGTATCATAGCTAGTATCATGCATGCCAACTAGGCAATTTTGATGAGGTGTCATAGCATTAAAGGAAGAAAGAGAGGGTGTAGTATCATATCATAATACCGTATCATATTAAATGCTATACTACTTTGTGTCATGCATGGCAATAAATAGAGTACTAAATGATACTAATATATGATACCATGCATTAGGGAGGTAGTATCATACACTAGTATCATATGCATGATACTAGTATATGATACTCCCCATTACAACCAGCCTTAGAAATCTGGTGCAGGAAATACTCACCTGATGAGCCGCTTAATGACGCAATTACCTTAGCGAAACGGCCACCCCACGTTCTTCTGTTTCCTTGCGTGGCGAGGAGGTGGGCTACGCTCGCGCGCGGTTAACGCACTAAACGGGCGACAGGGTTGGTCCCTTGCTCCCGAACGACGGCTGCAACGACGGGACTTGGAAACGCCGCCAGAGGGGCCGATCCAGCACGGATGGATGCGCCAGAGGCCTGGGGGTCGTGCAGCAACCGAGCGTCCGCGTCACCGGAGTGACCGCTGAACACCTGCAGTCGCCACAGCCAGCAGACGGGTGTGCTGGGCTCGACGGAGAAGATGGAGAAGACGAAGCGGGAGGCGCACCAGCGGCCGCCCCGGTCGGTCCGGTCGAGCGGGTCGATTCGCCTCGCGCTCGGAGTCCTCAGTGGCATCGGGATCATCGCCCTGAACCCGAGGTAGCGGCACGGGTCGTCGGCACCCCATGGAGGCGGCATCGCCGGAGAGCTCGGCGAAGAGGAGCCGCACACCGCCTGGCGGCGACGTGTCCGTCCAGCGGTACCGGCCCTCGAAGATGAAGTCCGCAGTGTAGAAGGAAATCGCCTGATGGACGCGTTTGTGAATGGTCATGCACGCTGGCAGTGTCGGGTGAAGATGTATCTTCTCCTCCCCTTTTGCGGTGCTTCAGTTGTTCGTATGAACTGCATGAACATGAAATTAGATGAATGAAAAACTATCTGCATCATGGCTCGATAGACGCCATGCCCCACGGTGGGCGCCAACTGTCGTGGGAACGATTCCGGCAATGATAAGGTATAGGGTAACGGAGCATGATCTATCGAGATGCAAATGGGTGACACGATGGTTTTAGCAAGTTCGGGCCTCTCACAGTGGAGATAACAACCCTACGTCTCGTGCTCCGGAGAGGCTTTGCTTTATTTGTCATTAACACATAGTTACATGGTGTATTTGAGAGAGAGAGAGGAGAGCGGATCTCCATGCCTGAGCAATGTCCTGAGACTAATGGTGAGAAAGAGAGAGAGGTGGAAGAAAAAAAACCCAGAGTCTAGTGGTGGGGGTGGCTTATATAGAGTGCGCCACCCCCTCACCTCCTATGTTACAAAGTGGGGTATGAATGCCATAATGCCAGCCCACTACCAAGCCCTCACCATGAGAATGATGTTGACAGCTTTGTTGCCTGCTGGTCTTCGTATATCCGAGTGAGTCGTACGGTCGAGTGGTGAACTGTCATCCGAGTGGATGGTATACTGCTTGGTCGAGTGGATAGTATGCTGCTTGTCCGAGTGGATAGTATGTCTGTATGAAATTTATCTGGACCCACATGTTGTGTGGACCCCATGCTTTATGATACTTCGACCCTTCGTGGGCCTACCTCTTATGTGTATCCCCAACAAACACCACAATAAGAATTAAGGCCACGATGATGATGCGATCGTAGTGGTGGTTACAGAAGGCAAGAAGAAAGATGCATCCATCAACGTACGACCTCCTCCTCATCAACTTAGTGCGCCGGGTCACCGACCGGCGGCTAAGGAGCAGCGTCTTTTGTGGCAAGGTCGAGGTGCTTCTCAGCAAAGGCATCCAAGGCTTCCAGCCGGTTGAGGAAGGCCAACGTCGTAGCGTCCTCACTGGCCTTGTAGATACCTATGTACACGATTTTCTCGTACACGTGGATGTGTAGGTCGGCAATTCTTGCAGGAGGCGCCTCATGGCAGCGACGACCTCAGTGGACATTCTTCGTGGCGTCGGCGTGCAGTCGCAGGGCCACCAGTGCTTGAAAGCGGTTCCGGCCATGGAGGCCGATTAGGGTGGCAGGCAATGAGGAGCTGATACGTCTCCAACGTATCTATAATTTTTGATTGCTCCATGCTATATAATCTTCTCTTTTGGACATTATTGGGCTTTATTATTCACTTTTATATTATTTTTGGGACTAACCTATTAACCAGAGGCCCATCCCAGAATTGCTGTTTTTTGCCTATTTCACAGTTACGCAGAGAAAGAATATCAAACAGAGTCCAAACGGAATGAAACCTTTGGGGACGTGATTTTCGGAACGAACATGATCCAGAGGACTTGGACCCTACGCCAAGAAACAAAGGAGGAAGCCACGAGGTAGGGGGGCGCGCCTACCCCCCCCCCCCCCCAGGCGCGGCCTCCACCCTCATGGGCCCCCTGTTGCTCCACCGACGTACTTCTTCCTCCTATATATACTCATATACCCTAAAAACTTCGGGGGACAGAATAGATCGGGAGTTCCGCCGCCACAAGCCTCTGTAGCCACCAAAAGCCAGTTGGGACCCTGTTCCGGGACCTGCCGGAGGGGGGATCCCTCACCGGTGGCCGTCTTCATCATCCCGGCTCTCTCCATGACGAGGAGGGAGTAGTTCACCCTCGGGGCTGAGGGTATGTACCAGTAGCTATGTGTTTGATCTCCCTCTCTCGTGTTCTTGAGGTGATAAGATCTTGATGTATCACGAGCTTTGCTATTATAGTTGGATCTTATGTTGCTTCTCCCCCTCTACTCTCTTTTAATGGTTTGAGTTTTCCCTTTGAAGTAATCTTATCGGATTGAGTCTTTTAATGATTTGAGAACACTTGATGTATGTCTTGCCGTGCGTATCTGTGGTGACAATGGGATATCACGTGATTCACTTGATGTATGTTTTGGTGATCAACTTGCGGGTTCCGCCCATGAACCTATGCATAGGGGTTGGCACACGTATTCGTCTTGATTCTCCGGTAGAAACTTTGGGGCACTCTTTGAAGTACTTTGTGTTGGTTTGAATACATGAATCTGAGATTGTGTGATGCATATCGTATAATCATACCCACGGATACTTGAGGTGACATTGGAGTATATAGGTGACATTAGGGTTTTGGTTGATTTGTGTCTTAAGGTGTTATTCTAGTACGAACTCTAGGGCTGTTTGTGACACTTATAGGAATAGTCTAATGGATTGATCGGAAAGAATAACTTTGAGGTGGTTTCATACCCTGCCATAATCTCTTCGTTTGTTCTCCGCTATTAGTGGCTTTGGAGTGACTCTTTGCTGCATGTTGAGGGATAGTTATATGATCCAATTATGTTATTATTGTTGAGAGAACTTGCACTAGTGAAAGTATGACCCCTAGGCCTTGTTTCCTATCATTGCAATACCGTTTACACTCACTTTTATCATTAGTTACCTTGCTGTTTTTATATTTTCAGATTACAAAAACCTATATCTATCATCCATATTGCACGTGTATCACCATCTCTTCGCCGAACTAGTGCACCTATACAATTTACCATTGTATTGGGTGTGTTGGGGACACAAGAGACTCTTTGTTATTTGGTTGCAGGGTTGTTTGAGAGAGACCATCTTCATCCTACGCCTCCCACGGATTGATAAACCTTAGGTCATCCATTTGAGGGAAATTTGCTAATGTCCTACAAACCTCTGCACTTGGAGGCCCAACAACGTCTATAAGAAGAAGGTTGCATAGTAGACATCAAGCTCTTTTCTGGCGCCGTTGCCAGGGAGGTAACGAGGAGGAGCCTTCTATTCAACCAATTTCATTAATAAGGAGCTCCAAAAAGAGGATTGAACCCACACATGATGTGGTGAAGAAGAAGAAAAGAAAAATGAAGAGAGGTAAAAAGATATCTCTCCCAAATAATGTTGCTCCTATTATTGTTGTGCCTCATGAAAATGAATCACAAATAATTGTGGAAGGTGATGCACTTGATGATGATCTCGTTATGCCTATTGCTTGTTGTGATGATTATGACTGGGAAGATAATGATACTTCTTATGATCTTGAAAATCTTTTTGGCACTTGCTTGGAAGAATATGATAATAACGTTTGCTATACTATTGGTGCTATCCATACTATTAATGATGAGAGTGATTATGCTTATGATATGAAAAGGCCCAAGCTTGGGGATGCTATGTTTGATGAGGATGATGTTTTTGAGAATATATTTGCTGCAATTAATGTTTGTCCCAATCTTGGGGATGCTACGTTTAATAATAATGATATTTTTAGCCTCCCAAGTTTTGATATGCAAAGTTGTTATGATGATAACATGCCCTCTACCTATGATGATAATATTTATAAAAGTGTATTTGGATAGGTCATGACTTAAATTAGTGATGTATCCACTATATTGGAAGAGGTTTCAATCGATTATGATGAGAACAAAGTTGCTACTTATGATGATTATTGTGATGAAACTTATGCTATAAAAAGTAGTGATGATTATATTTATAAAACTTGTCATGATTATGATTCCCTTTTCTGAACATTACTCTTTTAATGTGGAAACAATTTATAGTATTCAAGTCTCTTATGATACTCCCACTATTCGAATGAGAAGAATTTTGCTTATGTGAAGAGTAGTAAATTTTATATGCAAGTAGATCATGAAAAGAATGCTTTATGTGATGCTTATATTGTTAAATTTATTCATGATGCTACTGAAAATTATTATGAGGGAGGAATATATGCTTGTAGGAGTTGCAATAATATCAAGTTTCCTCTCTATGTGCTTAAAGTTTTGAAGTTATGCTTGTTTTGCCTTCCTATGCTAGTTGATTATTGTTCCCATAAGTTGTTTGATCACAAAATCCCTATGCATAGTAAGTGGGTTAGACTTAAATGTGCTAGTCATATTCTTCATGATGCTCTCTTTATGTTTCAATTCTTATCTTTTATGCAAGCATCATTGAAATCATCATGCCTAGCTAGGGGTGTTAAACGTTAGCGCTTGTTGGGAGGCAACCCAAATTTATTTTAGTTTCTTGATTTTTGGTTCTGTTAAGCAATAAATAATCCTTCTAGCTTCTGTTTAGATGTGGTTTTATGTTTTAATTAGTGTTTGTGCCAAGTAGAACCTTTGGGAAGACTTGGGTGAAGTCTTTATGATCATGCTGTAAAAAAACAGAAACTTTAGCGCTCACGAGATTAGCTTCAATTTTTTACTGGAGAGTTCCATTTAGTTGATTATTTTTGAAGTTTATTACTATACAAATTCCTCAGGTCCAAAACTTTATTTTAGAATTTTTGCAGTTCCAGAAGTATACGTTTGATACAGATTACTACAGACTGTTCTGTTTTTGACAGATTCTGTTTTTCGTGTGTTGTTTGCTTATTTTGATGAATCTATGGCTAGTAAAATAGTTTATAAACCATACAGAAGTTGGAATACAGTAGGTTTAAAAACAATATAAATAAATAATGATTTCATTACAGTACCTTGAAGTGGTCTTTTGTTTTCTTTCGCTAACGGAGCTCAGAGATTTTCTGTTGAGTTTTGTGTTGTGAAGTTTTCAAGTTTTGGGTGAAAGATTTTGATGGATTATGGAACAAGGAGTGGCAAGAGCCTAAGCTTGGGGATGCCCATGGCACACCCAAAATAATCTAAGGACACAATAAAGCCAAAGCTTGGGGATGCCCCGGAAGACATCCCCTCTTTTCGTCTACTTCCATCGGTAACTTTACTTGGAGCTATATATTTTTATTCACCACATGATATGTGTTTTGCTTGGAGCGTCTTGTACGATTTGAGTCTTTGCTTTTTAGTTTAACACAATCATCCTTTCTATACACACCTTTTGAGAGAGACACACATGATTCGGAAATTATTAGAATACTCTATGTGCTTCATTTATATCTTTTGAGTTATATAGCTTTGCTCTAGTACTTCACCTATATCTTTTAGAGCACGGTGGTGGATGATAACCCACAAGTATAGGGGATCAATTGTAGCCTCTTTCGATAAGTAAGAGTGTCGAACCAAATGAGGAGCTAAAGGTAGAACAAATATTCCCTGAAGTTCTATCGACCACCGATACAACTCTACATTCGCTTTACCTAGAACAAGTATGAAACTAGAAGTACTTTGTAGGTGTTTTTGGATAGGTTGCAGGAATATAAAGAGCACGTAAATAAAAGCTAGGGGCTGTTTAGATAAAGACACAACTAAATTAGTAAAAGTAAAGAGCTTGTTGTCACGAGAAAGTTATTTGTCCCTAGGCAATCGATAACTAGACCGGTAATCATTATTGCAATTTTATTTGAGGGAGAGGCATAAGCTAACATACTTTGTCTACTTGGATCATATGCACTTATGGTTGGAACTCTAGCAAGCATCCGCAACTACTAAAGATCATTAAGGTAAAACCCAACCATAGCATTAAAGCATCAAATCCTCTTTATCCCATAAGCAAACAACCTACTTACTCGGGTCCGTGCTTCTGTCACTCACGCCACCCACCATAAGCAAATCATGAACATATTGCAAACCCTACAGTGGGAATCCCTCACGCTTGCGCGACACGTAGAGCACCATAGGACATCACCAATAATAAAACATGCAACTCAAACCAATCTTGATCATCAAATATCCCAAAGGACAAAACAGATCTACTCAAACATCATAGGATAGCCATACATCATTGGGAAATAATATATAGCGTTGAGCACCATGTTTAAGTAGAGATTACAGCGGGTAAGAGAGAAGTTACACCGCTGCATAGAGGGGAGAAGAGTTGGTGATGATGGTGGTGAAGTTGTTGGTGAAGATCACGGTGATGATGATGGCCCCCGGTGGCACTCCGGCACCACCGGAAGCAAGGGGGAGAGGGGCCCCCTTCTTCTTCTTATTCTTCTTCTTCTTCTTCTTCTTCCTTGACCTCCTCCCTAGATGGGAGAAGGGTTTCCCCTCTGGTCCTTGGCTCCCATGGCGTGGGAGGGGCGAGAGCCCCTCCGAGATTGGATCTGTCTCTCTGTCTCTCTCTGTTTCTGTGTTCTCTCTCTGATGCCTTTTCACCGTTTCGTATATATATGGAGATCCGTAACTCTGATTGGACTGAAACCTTCGCCGTGATTTTTTACCAAAAATTAGCTTTCTTATGACGAAGAAGGCGTCAACCGCCTTACGGGTGGACCACGAGGGTCAGGCGCGCTGGGGGGGTAGGGCGCGCCCCTACCTCGTGCCCACCTCGGACACCGTTTCGCGTTGATTCTTCTTCCGGAATTTTCCAAATATTCCAAAAATAAGCTCTGTCCGTTTTTATCCCGTTTGGATTCCGTTTGATATGGATATTCTGCGAAACCAAAACATGCAATGCATGTGAACTGCACTGGGCATTGGATCAATATGTTAGTCACAAAAATAGTATAAAAAGTTGCCAAAAGTATATGAAAGTTGAGTAATATTGGCATGGAACAATCAAAATTATAGATACTGACGGAGACGTATCAGCATCCCCAAGCTTAATTCCTGCTCGTCCTCGAGTAGGTAAATGATAAAAAAGATAATTTTTGATGTGGAATGCTACCTAGCATAATCTTGATCATATGTCTAATCATGGCATGAATATTAAGACACGAGTGATTCAAAGCAATAGTCTATCATTTGACATAAAAACAATAATACTTCAAGCATACCAACCAAGCAATTATGTCTTATTGAAATAACATAGCCAAAGAAAGCTCATCCCTACAAAATCATATGGTCTGGCTATGCTCCATCTTCACCACACAAAATATTCACATCATGCACAACCCCGATGACAAGCCAAGCAATTGTTTCATACTTTTTAACGCGCTTCAGCATTTTCAACCCTCATGCAATACATGAGCGCAAGCCATGGACATAGCACTATAGGTGGAATAGAATATGATGATGGGGGTTATGTGGAGAAGACAAAAAAAGGAGAAAGTCTCACATCGACGCGGCTAATCAACGGGCTATGGAGATGCCCATCAATTGATGTCAATGTGAGGAGTAGGGATTGCCATGCAACGGATGCACTAGAGCTATAAGTATATGAATGCTCAAACTGAAACTAAGTGGGTGTGCATCCAACTTGCTTGCTCATGAAGACCTAGGGCATTTGAGGAAGCCCATCGTTGGAATATACAAGCCAAGTTGTATAATGAAAATTCCCACTAGTATATGAAAGTGACTCTCTATATGAAGAACATGGTGCTACTTTGAAGCACAAGTGTGGTAAAAGGATAGTAACATTGCCCCTTTTTCTTTTTTTTCTTTTTTTGCGGGCTTCTTTGGCCCCATTTTTTTATTTAGGCTTCTTTGGCCTCTCTTTTTCTCTTTTTTTGGGGCAATGCTCTAATAATGATGATCATCACACTTTTATTTACTTACAACTCAATATTACAACTTGATACTAGAACAAAGATATGACTCTATATGAATGCCTCCGGCGGTGTACTGGGATGTGCAATGATCTAGCGTAGCAATGGCATCAAAAACGGACAAGACATGAAAACATCATGCTAGCTATCTTACGATCATGCAAAGCAATATGACAATAAATGCTCAAGTCATGTATATGATGATGATGAAAGTTGCATGGCAATATATCTCGGAATGGCTATGGAAATGCCACAATAGGTAGGTATGGTGGCTGTTTTGAGGAAGATATAAGGAGTTTTATGTGTGATAGAGCGTATGGTATCACGGGGTTTGGATGCACCGGCGAAGTTTGCACCAACTCTCGAGGTGAGAAAGGGCAATGCACGGTAGCAATGATGGAAGGGCGAGAGTGCGTATAATCCATGGACTCACATTAGTCATAAAGAACTCATATTCTTATTGCAAAAGTTTATTAGCCCTCGAAGAAAAGTACTACTATGCATGCTCCTAGGGGGATAGATTGGTAGGAAAAGACCATCGGTCGTCCCCGACTGCCACTCATAAGGAAGACAATCAATAAACACCTCATGCTCCGACTTCGTTACATAACGGTTCACCATACATGCATGCTACGGGACTTGCAAACCTCAACACAAGTATTTCTCAATTTCACAATTACTCAACTAGCATGACTCTAATATCACCATCTTTATATCGCAAAACTATTGCAAGCAATCAAACATATCATATTCAATGATCTACAAGTTTTATGTAGGGTTTTATGACTAACCATGTGAATGACCAGTTCCTGTCATCTCTCTAAATAGATATAAGTGAAGTAAGAGAGTTTAATTATTTCTACAAAAGATATGCCCACGCTCTAACAATTATAAGTGAATCAAAAGAGCATTCTACAAATGGCGGTTGTCTAAGTGAAGAGAAACAGACAATCCAAACTTCAAATGATATAAGTGAAGCACATGAAGCATTCTATAAAGCCATACTCAAAAGATATAAGTGAAGTGAAATGAGAATTCTATAAATCAACCAAGGACCATCTCATACCAGCATGGTGCATAAAAGAAAAATGAAAACTAAATGCAAAAGACGCTCCAAGATTTGCACATATCACATGAATGAAACGAATCCGAAAACATACCAATATTTGTTGAAGATAGAGGGGATGCCTTCCGGGGCATCCCCAAGCTTAGACGCTTGAGTCTCCTTGAATATTTACTTGGGGTGCCTCGAGCATCCCCAAGCTTGAGCTGTTGCCTCTCTTCCTTCTTCTCACATCGAAACCTTCTCGATTATCGAACACTTCATCCACACAAAACTTCAACAGAAAACTCGGTAAGATCCGTCAGTATAATAAAGCAAATCACTACTCTAAGTACTGTTTAAAACCAATTCATATTTTTTTTTGCATTGTGTCTACTGTAATATAGCTTTTCCATGGCTTAGTCCACTGATATGAATTGATAGTTTCATCAAAACAAGCAAACTATGCATCGAAAACAGAATCTGTCTAAAACAGAACAGTCTGTAATAATCTGAACATTCACCATACTTATGATACTTGAAAAATTCTGCCAAAATTAGTAAAAATAAAAAAATAATTACAGAAAGACAGTTCAAAAAGAATCGGAACCATTTAACGTTGCAGTAAAAAATTAAAAATCGCGCACTACAGCCAAAGTTTCTGTCCTGCACCGCACAAACCAACAAGCACTGTAAACATCCTAAAGGCAAACCTTGGCACATTATTTTTATAATACAATGGAATTGTACAAGGGGATGATTATTTTGTTTAAAAGTTTCTGTAATCAAGATTCACAAAGTTGCCGTGAGCATGAACAAAGTTCAAGGAGCTCTCCCACTTCAACAATGCTTGTCTTTCTCACTTTCGCTTTTCTTTTTGAAAAAGTTTTGGGTTCCCCTCTTTATTTTTGTTGTTTTTAAACTATATGAAAGCACTCAACAGAAATAAATGACTCTCTAAAACTTCCGTGTTGTCTCCCTGGCAGCGCTTTCTTTAAAGCCATTAAGCTAGGCATATAGTGCTCAAGTAGTGAATCCACCCTGATCCCAAGGTATATCAAAGCCAATTTTAATTAGCAATGATTTGTAATTTAGTAGTGAGCACAAAGTAACATCTATCATGTAATGACAAAGTCTAACTCTCTTCCTATGCATCGGCATGTCATAAAAGAACAATTCATGCACACATAGTAAAGGCCAATGCATAGTATAAACAGTTTCTTGCAATTTTATCATATTGGAAACATAGAGAGGTGGATATATAGTTCCTCTCTCATAATAATTGCAAGTAGGAGCAGCAAGCACATGCATATTATATCTATCAAAATCATCATGTGCAATGGTAAAAGGCAACACATCAATGTAATCCTTAATAAGTGCAAACTTCTCCGATATAGTGTAGTTTGGAGAATTCAAAAAGATAATAGGACTATCATGCGTGAGTGCAATAGCAACAATTTCATGTTTAACATAAGGAACTATAGCAAGTTCATCTCCATAAGCATAATTCATATTGGCATCTTGGCCACAAGCATAGCAAGCATCATCAAAAAGGGATATTTCAAGAGAATCAACGGGATCATAACAGTCATCATAGCAATCATCCTTCGGCAAGCACGAAGGGGAATTAAACAATGTATGAGTTGAAGAGTTACTCTCATTAGAAGGTGGGCACGGGTAGCTAATTCTCTCTTCCTCCTTTTGTTCTTCGCTCTCCTCCTCATCTTTTTCATCCAATGAGCTCACAGTTTCATCAATTTCTTCTTCCATAGATTCCTGCAAAATATTAATCTCTTATTGGACAGCGGAGACTTTCTTAATAAGTGAATTAATATAGGAATTATATTCATAATTATCATAGCAATATTTTAGGATAGCTAAATTTTCAGGCCTATAAACATCATCATCAAAAGCTTCATACTTTTCAAACATAGATTCAATTTCATAAGCACCCTTAAAAGCAACAAATTCTTCTATTTGTTCCACATCATAGTAATCATATATACCATTAGCATAAGAAGCTAAGGTTTCATTATCATTAAATTTGCATGAAAAGGGAAGGTGTGGAGCATTCATCCTAGAACAACAATTATAATCATAATTCAAGCATACTTGCCGAGCATACCACTTCAATATATAAATTAGATCCCATAATAGTTTCCCTTTTTGTGTCAAGCGATAATCCCTAAAGTATTCACGTTGATCCAACGTTACTCCCATTACCAAATTGAATGAGGTTTTCTCAGGATTATCAAAGTGGTACATAATATTTTGCACATATTGAGCATCAAGGGTTTTAGGAGGTTCCTCATCTCCATGAGTAGCAGGTACACCTAATTTTTTTGGTATTTCGTGTTCCATATCCATAAATAAAGATAGAGAACAACTAAGAACAGCAAATAAAAATTACTTAGTGATAAAGCAAACAAGCACACACGAGAATATTCACCCCACGCTATTGCTCCCCGGCAACGGCGCCAGAAAAAGGTCTTGATAACCCACAAGTATAGGGGATCAATTGTAGCCTCTTTCGATAAGTAAGAGTGTCGAACCCAACGAGGAGCTAAAGGTAGAACAAATATTCCCTCAAGTTCTATCGACCACCGATACAACTCTACGCACGCTTGACGTCCGCTTTATCTAGAACAAGTATGAAACTAGAAGTACTTTGTAGGTGTTTTTGGATAGGTTGCAAGAATATAAAGAGCATGTAAATAAAATCTAGGGGCTGTTTAGATAAAGACACAACTAAATTAGTAAAAGTAAAGAGCTTGTTGACACGAGAAAGTTATTTGTCCCTAGGCAATCGATAACTAGACCGGTAATCATTATTGCAATTTTATTTGAGGGAGAGGCATAAGCTAACATACTTTCTCTACTTGGATCATATGCACTTATGATTGGAACTCTAGCAAGCATCCGCAACTACTAAAGATCATTAATGTAAAACTCAACCATAGAATTAAAGCATCAAGTCCTCTTTATCCCATACACAAACAACCTACTTACTCGGGTCTGTGCTTCTGTCACTCATGCCACCCACCATAAGAAAATCATGAACATATTGCAAACCCTACAGCGGGAATCCCTCACGCTTGCATGACACGGAGAGCACCATAGGACAACACCAATAATAAAACATGCAACTCAAACCAATCTTGATCATCAAATAGCCCAAAGGACAAAACAGATGTACTCAAACATCATAGGATAGCCATACATCATTGGGAAATAATATATAGCGTTGAGCACCATGTTTAAGTAGAGATTACAGCGGGTAAGAGAGAGGTTACACCGCTGCATAGAGGGGAGAAGAGTTGGTGATGATGGTGGTGAAGTTGTTGGTGAAGATCGCGGTGATGATGATGGCCCCCGGTGGCACTCCGACTCCATCGGAAGCAAGGGGGAGAGGGCCCCCTTCTTCTTATTCTTCCTTGACCCCCTCCCTAGATGGGAGAAGGGTTTCCCCTCTGGTCCTTCGCTCCCATGGCGTGGGAGGGGCGAGAGCCCCTTTGAGATTGGATCTGTCTCTCCGTCTCTCTCTATTTCTGCGTTCTCTCTCTGGTGCCCTTTCACCGTTTCGTATATATATGGAGATCTGTAACTCCGATTGGATTGAAACCTTCACGGTGATTTTTTACCAAAAATTTAGCTTTTGTGCGGCCGAAGAAGGGCGTCAACGGCCTTACGGGTGGACCACGAGGGTCAGGGGCGCGCCTGGGGGGTAGGGCGCGCCCCCTACCTCGTGCCCACCTGGACACCGTTTCGCGTTGATTCTTGTTCCGGAATTTTCCAAATATTCCAAAAATAAGCTCCGTCCGTTTTTATCCCGTTTGGATTACGCTTGATATGGATATTCTGCGAAACCAAAACATGCAATGCATGTGAACATCCATTGAGCAATCGGATCAATATGTTAGTCCCAAAAATAGTATAAAAAGTTGCCAAAAAGTATATGTAAGTTGAGTAATATTGGCATGGAACAATAAAAAATTATAGATACGACGGAGACGTATCAGTGGATTTGTTTTATAGAAACTATTGGTCTCTCATGCTTCAATTAGATTATTTTGAGAGTCTTAAATAGCATGGTAATTTGCTTAAATAATCCTAATATGCTAGGTATTCAAGATTAGTAAAAACTTTCTTATGAGTGTTTTGAATACTAAGAGAAGTTTGATGCTTGATGATTGTTTTGAGATATGGATTTAATAATATCAAAGTCGTGCTAGTTGAGTAGTTGTGAATTTGAGAAATGCTTGTGTTGAAGTTTGCAAGTCCTGTAGCATGCACGTATGGTAAACATTGTGTAACAAATTTGAAACATGAGGTGTTCTTTGATTGTCTTCCTTATGAGTGGCGGTCGGGGACGAGCGATGGTCTTTTCCTACCAATCTATCCCCCTAGGAGCATGCGCGTAGTGCTTGGTTTTTGATGACTTGTAGATTTTTGCAATAAGTATGTGAGTTCTTTATGACTAATGTTGAGTCCATGGATTATACGCACTCTCACCCTTCCATCATTGCTAGCCTCTTCGGTACCATGCATTGCCCTTTCTCACATTGAGAGTTGTACAAACTTCGCCGGTGCATCCAAACCCCGTGATATGATACACTCTTTCACACATAAACCTCCTTATATATTCCTCAAAAAACAGCCACCATACCTACCTATTATGGCATTTCCATAGCCATTCCAAGATATATTGCCATGCAACTTTCCACCATTCCGTTTATCATGACACGTTCATCATTGTCATATTGCTTAGCATGACCATGTAGTTGGCATAGTATTTGTGGCAAAGCCACCATTCATAATTCTTTCATACATGTCACTCTTGGTTCATTGCATATCCCGGTACACCGCTGGAGGCATTCATATAGAGTCATACTTTGTTCTAGTATCGAGTTGTAATCATTGAGTTGTAAATAAATAGAAGTGTGATGATCATCATTCTCTAGAGCATTGTCCCAAGTGAGGAATAAAAAAAAAGGCTGTAAAAAAAGAGAAGGCCCAAAAAAAGAGAAAAAAATGAAAAAGAGAGAAAAAGAGAGAAGGGACAATGCTACTATCCTTTACCACACTTGTGCTTCAAAGTAGCACCAAGATCTTCATGATAGAGAGTCTCTTGTTTTATCACTTTCATATACTAGTGGGAATTTTTCATTATAGAACTTGGCTTGTATATTCCAACAATGGGCCTCCTCAAGTGCCCTAGGTCTTCGTGAGCAAGCAAGTTGGATGCACATCCACTTAGTTTCTTTTGTTGAGCTTTCATTTATAGCTCTAGTGCATCCGTTGCATGGCAATCCCTACTCCTTGCATTAACATCAATCGATGGGCATCTCCATAGCTCATTGATTAGCCTCGTTGATGTGAGACTTTCTCCTTTTTTGTCTTCTCCACATAACCCCCATCATCATATTCTATTCCACCCATAGTGCTATGTCCATGGCTCGCGCTCATGTATTGCGTGAAAGTTTATAGGTTTGAGATTACTAAACTATGAAACAATTGCTTCGCTTGTCATCGGGGTTGTGCATGATGAGAGCATTCTTTTGTGACAAAAATGAGCATGACTAAACTATATGATTTTGTAGGGATGAACTTTCTTTGGCCATGTTATTTTGAGAGGACATAATTGCTTAGTTAGTATGCTTGAAGTATTATCATTTTTATGTCAATATGAACTTTTATCTTGAATCTTTCGGATCTGAATATTCATACCACAATTAAGAAGAATTACATTGAAATTATGCCAAGTAGCACTCCGCATCAAAAATTCTGTTTTTATCATTTACCTACTTGAGGACGAGCAGGAATTAAGCTTGGGGATGCTTGATACATCTCCAACGTATCTAAATTTTTTATTGCTCCATGCTATATTATCTTCTGTTTTGGACATTATTGGGATTTATTATTCACTTTTATATTATTTTTGGGACTAACCTATTAACCGGAGGCCCAGCACAGAATTGCTCTTTTTTGCCTATTTCATAGTTTCGCAGAAAAAGAATATCAAACGGAGTCCAAACGGAATGAAACCTTCGGGAACATGATTTTCGGAAGGAACATGATCCAGAGGACTTGGACCCTACGCCAAGAAACAAAGGAGGAAGCCACGAGGTAGGGGGCGCGCCTACCCCCCAGCCGTGCCCTCCGCCCTCGTGGGCCCCCTGTTGCTCCACCGACGTACTTCTTCCTCCTATATATACCCATATACCCTAAAACTTGGGGACAGAATAGATCGGGGTTCCGCCGCCGCAAGCCTCTGAGCCACCAAAAGCCAATCGGGACCTGTTCAGGCACCACGCCGGGAGGGATCCTCACCGATGGCCATCTTCATCATCCCGGTGCTCTCCATGACGAGGAGGGAGTAGTTCACCCTCGGGGCTGAGGGTATGTACCAGTAGCTATGTGTTTGATCTCTCTCTCTCTCTTTCTCTCTCTCTCTCTCGTGTTCTTGAGGTGATAAGATCTTGATGTATCGCGAGTTTGCTATTATAGTTGGATCTTATGTTGCTTCTCCCCCTCTACTCTCTTGTAATGGATTGAGTTTTCCCTTTGAAGTAATCTTATCGCATTGAGTCTTTTAATGATTTGAGAACACTTGATGTGTGTCTTGCCGTGCGTATCTGTGGTGACAATGGGATATCACGTGATTCACTTGATGTATGTTTTGGTGATCAACTTGCGGGTTCCACCCATGAACCTATGCATAGGGGTTGGCACACATTTTCGTCTTGATTCTCCGGTGGAAACTTCGGGGCACTCTTTGAAGTACTTTGTGTTGGTTTGAATAGATGAATCTGAGATTGTGTGATGCATATCTTATAATCATACCCACGGATACTTGAGGTGACATTGGAGTATCTAGGTGACATTAGGGTTTTGGTTGATTTGTGTCTTAAGGTGTTATTCTAGTACGAACTCTAGGGCTGTTTGTGACACTTATAGGAATAGCCCAATGGATTGATCAGAAAGAATAACTTTGAGGTGGTTTCGTAACCTACCATAATCTCTTCGTTTGTTCTCCTCTATTAGTGGCTTTGGAGTGACTCTTTGTTGCATGTTGAGGGATAGTTATATGATCCAATTATGTTATTATTTTTTAGAGAACTTGCACTAGTGAAAGTATGAACCCTAGGCCTTGTTTCCTATCATTGCAATACCGTTTACGCTCACTTTTATCATTAGTTACCTTGCTGTTTTTATATTTTCAGATTACAAAAACCTATATCTATCATCCATATTGCACTTGTATCACCATCTCTTCGCCGAACTAGTGCACCTATACAATTTACCATTGTATTGGGTGTGTTGGGGACACAAGAGACTCTTTGTTATTTGGTTGCAGGGTTGTTTGAGAGAGACCATCTTCATCCTACGCCTCCCACGGATTGATAAACCTTAGGTCATCCACTTGAGGGAAATTTGCTACTGTCCTACAAACCTTTGCACTTGGAGGCCCAACAACGTATACAAGAAGAAGGTTGCATAGTAGACATCAGGAGCCCAGGCGCGCGGGCTGGAGGAGTACGGCGATGTCGTCCGCGAGCTTCTTGAGGATGGTGAACTTGTTGGTGGTGGCAACGATCAACTAGTCCAACTGAGAGTCGTAGTTGGCGTCGACGGTGGCCATCCACCAGCCGGTCTCCAACACCGTTTAGAGACGATCCTCGGTGCCATGCCGCAGGCCGACGTCGTGGACCATCTGGCTCAAGCCGCTGGCTGCTCGCGCGCATCACCGCCATGGGTCTGGAGTGAGCTCTTTTGCGCTTAGTGTAGGTGCTTAGGCAAATGCTTAGGTGCGTACGATGTGGAGATGCATTGGAATGGAGGGGAGCCTTTATATGAGGGCAAACTGCGTTGCATTCACATCATGCAGCCTCTTTTCCCGGTCCTCCTCCCATTACTTCCCTCATGCATTAATTGAAGGAGGATGCATTGGCCGTTCAACATTTTGGGAACCGCTACTCCCTCGCTCGTCTGCATTAAAGTCATATCGGGAACTGCGGCGCCCGCTGTCAAATCGAATACTAGTACTGCGCCGCCCGCTGCACGCCCGGTTGAACACGCCTCCTCGCCTCCATCAAACCCCTCCGTTAAACCCACATGCAAACCGAGAGACCTACTCCGGCCACACGTCCGTTCATGAGCGGGCCGGAATTAAACGCAACACCGGCCGAGCTCCTCCCGTCCGCCCTTAGTTTAAACAAGGCCAGACGCCGGCCAAGCTCCTACCGTCCGCCCTCTATTTACACGAGGCCAGACAGATAGCAGGCAAGAATCGCACCCCTCCGCCGCTCCCCATCTCCGCCTTCACCAATTTCTCCACTCTTCCGATGGCTTCCGAGGAGCCGTTCTCCGGCATATTACCCGGCTGGGTGGCCCGCCGAGCCCTCTGGATACGGGCGAGGCCGCTCGGTGCTTCACCAACCTCGCTTGGCTTCGACGGAGCGATTGCCGCCTAAGCGGCGCGTGGTGCAGCAACTCGCCGCTCCAGTTCAGCTCGATGAGGAGTGGCGAGTTGCTCAACGCCGGCACGGTGGCGAGCACACCGGTACAGGCATCGTCGCTGCTGTGTCGTACCACGCCTCCCGTGTCTGTGGGCGCGCCTTCCGTGACTGCGGCAGCGCCATGCAGGCAGAGACAGAAGCCGGGTGCGTGGACAGCGACGAGTCGGTGGCCAGCTTCTCCGTGTCCGCCGCCATCATCGAGGAGAAGTAGAACACGACGCCACTTGGGTCTCATGAAGGCCACCGCCGAGGCGATGACTGCACATTCAGGTGGTTTCTTTGCTTCTTCGCCTCTTCCGAGGACCTTCGTCGACCCCGCAAAGTGTCTGCCGGACATGAGGAAGACAAAGGGATCCGCGGGCGGCCATTTAGATTATGTACTCCCTCTCCAGCTGGCGGGAAATTTTTGTTCTAAGAATGGATAAATTGTATGTATCTATAACTAAAATAAGTCTAGATACATCCATTTCTAGGACAAGTATTTCCGGACGGAGGGAGTATTAATTATACCAAGATAGCCAGATTGGCACCGCTTAGTTCATGTAAATGTAATGAAATCCATCATGTTTATATGAAGATCCGCTTTTTTATACAAAATCCTTCATTCTTATATGAAATTAGTCAGTGTTTGCACGAATTTCATCTGGTTGGTTAGAGTTGTGAAAATGTATGCCGCTGGCGTTTGATGTCGTCCTCCGCGAAAGGAAATGGGAGGAAATTTGCCGGCTGCCGTTGGAGATGCTCTTATGCTGGAAATAATAGAGTGACATCCAATCCATTTGAGTTAATTGCGTGTATGATTGTCCCTCTATAAAAAGTTAATTGCATGTACAGTGTACACGTGACTTGCGTGGTGGCTACTGACTTCAGACTGAAAGTTAAAAAGAAACAAGTCCATCCTCAATCTTGTATTCTAAGTACTCTATGGGTTCCACTGTCAGTACAGTAGCGAAGGAAGTATATATTAAATAAGTAATATATAATATAAAAATCTAAAGTTAAAGACAGAATTCAAACTCATGTCATCGTGTTGCGAACATCTAGCGCTAACCAGTCCAGCACATTTTTGTTGTAGACTATGCTGCTGATATATCTCCATGTCTACTCTTATATTCCATCTGTTCCTAAATATTTGTCTTTTTCAGATTTCAAATGGACTACCACATACGGATGTGTATGTAGACATATTTTAGAGTGTAGATTCACTCATTTTGCTCCATATGTAGTCACTTGTTGAAATCTCTAAAAAGACAAATATTTAGGAATTGAGGGAGTAGAAAATAGAGTTGGTGATGATGGTGTGCGTGCCATCCTGCAATATAGGCCATCGGATTTATATCTAATGGATAGGAAGAAAACTATGGCAATTTTGCAAAAAATTACCCACACCCCTCTCCACGTTCGCAAATACGGCCTTCCCTCGTTCATCCTTTTCTCTCACAAGATAAACTACTCATACAAATGCATCTTGATTTTCCGTGCAACGCACGGGCATCTAGCTAGTTTCTTTTAAAATAGTTACTGCGATAATTGGGTTGAAGTGATATATTTTATGTCTGCCCCGAATGATTTCGGATTCACTAGTAGTGACAAAGAAAAGGTTGCCTTGTTAATTAACAGAAAACAGGGTGAAAACTATCACATGAGGCTGGTAAAAACGAGGCACACTGGGTTCAGCGTCATCGTCACTACAGCTGTGCGTGCGCGAGAAGTGTACATATCGAGGGGGCTACAGAGTGAGGCACAGAGACACAATGTTCGAAAGAGAAACCAATTGACAGATTACGATCAGATTGAGTTGTCACCCTTCTGCTGTCATTATTGGGGTGGGGGAGAAAGACATATCGAGAGTGTGCGCGGTAGGCACAGAGGCACAACTAGCGAGTGTGTGTGTATGTGTGTGTGTGTGCTTGAAAGAGGAGTAGATATATTACTATCAAGATCGAGGTGCCGCCCTACTCCTTTGGTGTCGGGTAGTGTGTGTGTGCGTGTGTGTGTGTTTGAGAGATAAGCCAGTCGATAGATTAGTGATACGTCTCCAACGTATCTATAATTTTTGATTGCTCCATGCTATATTATCTACTGTTTTGGACTATATAGGGCTTTATTTTCCACTTTTATATTATTTTTGGGACTAACCTATTAACCGGAGGCCCAACCCAGAATTGCTATTTTTTGCCTATTTCAGAGTTTCGAAGAAACGGAATATCAAACGGAGTCCAAACGGAATGAAACCTTCGGGAACGTGATTTTCTCACCGAATATGACCCAGGAGACTTGGACCCTACGTCAAGAAAGAAACAAGGTGGGCACGAGGTAGTGGGCGCGCCCTCCACCCTCGTGGGCCCCACGAAGCTCCACCAACGTACTCCTTCCTCCTATATATACCTACGTACCTCCAAACGATCAGATACGAAGCCAAAAACCTAATTCCACCGCCGCAACCTTCTGTACCCACGAGATCCCATCTTGGGGCCTGTTCCGGAGCTTCGCCGGAGGGGGCATCCATCACGGAGGGCTTGTACATCATCACCATAGCCTCTCTGATGAAGTGTGAGTAGTTTACCTCAGACCTTCGGGGTCCATAGTTAGTAGCTAGATGGCTTCTTCTCTCTTTTTGGATCTCAATACAATGTTCCCCCCTCTCTCGTGGAGATCTATTCGATGTAATCTTCTTTTTGCGGTGTGTTTGTTGAGATCGATGAATTGTGGGTTTATGATCAAGATTATCTATGAACAATATTTGAATCTTCTCTGAATTCTTTTATGTATGATTGATCTTTGCAAGTCTCTTCGAATTATCAGTTTGGTTTGGCCTACTAGATTGATCTTTCTTGCAATGGGAGAAGTGCTTAGCTTTGGGTTCAATCTTGTGGTGTCCTTTCCCAAAGGATGAGGGGCAGCAAGGCACGTACTGTATTGTTGCCATCGAGGATAACACGATGGGGTTTTTATCATATTGCATGAATTTATCCCACTACATCATGTCATCTTGCTTAAGGCATTACTCTGTTTTCTTGAACTTAATACTCTAGATGCATCTTTGGATAGCGGTCGATGAGTGGAGTAATAGTAGTAGATGCAGCAGAGTCGGTCTACTTGTCTCGGACGTGATGCCTATATACATGATCATACCTAGATATTCTCATAACTATGCTCAATTCATCAATTGCTCAACAAGAATTGCTCACCCACCGTAGAATACTTAAGCTCTTGAGAGAACCCACTAGTGAAATCTATGGCCCCCGGGTCTATCTTCATCATATTAATCTTCCATCACTTTATTATTGCCTTTGCTTTTTATTTTACTTTTCATATTTATCATAAAAATACCAAAAATATTATCTATCATATCTATCAGATCTCACTCTCGTAAGTGACTGTGAAGGGATTGACAACCCCTAACCGCGTTGGTTGCGAGGAGCTATTTGCTTTGTGTAGGTGCGAGGGACTTGCGCGTAACCTCCTACTGATTGATACCTTGGTTCTCAAAAACTGAGGAAATACTTACGCTACTGTGCTGCATCACCTTTACTCTTCAAGGAAATCCAACGCAAGCTCAAGAGGTAGCAAGAATAATTTCTGGCGCCGTTGCCGGGCAGGTCTAGCAAAAGTCAACATACCAAGTACCCATCACAATCCCTTATCTCCCGCATTACATTATTTTCCATTTGCCTCTCGTTTTCCTCTCCCCCACTTCACCCTTGCCGTTTTATTCACCCTCTCTTTTTCGTTTGCCTTTTTCTCGCTTGCCTTTTTGTTTGCTCGTGTGTTGGATTGCTAGTTTGTTACGATGGTCTTACCTAGATTTGGTGATCTTCACCTTAAAAAATTAGAAGAGATTGAAAGCAACGTCAGGAGTTTTATGGTTCTATAGTTTGAGCATAATAATTTCTTCAGAAACGAGCTTAAGGAACAAAAAGGTTTTATGAACTATATGAATAAAGAGCTCGATGATATGTCTAAAGAATTTGATGGTTTGAGATCTCAAATTGCTCGTCTTGAGATGTTAACTATTTAAATATCGGATAAGCAGGCTACCTTAGTTAATAAGATGGCCGCTAAACCGGAATTCCATGAAAATAAATATGAAGATCTAAAAGTTATTGATGTGTCCCCTATTAAATCTTTGTTTTGCAATATGAATCTTGATAATTATGGGACTGAATATGATCCACCTCTACCTAGAAGGCGTTCCAAAAATTCGGAATTTTTAGATCTTGATGCTAAAATTGATAAAAGTGGGATTGAAGAAATCAAAACCTTAGATGTTGCTAAACCCACTATTTTGGATTTCAAGGAATTTAATTATGAAAGTTGCTCTTTGATTGATTGTACTTCCTTGTTACAATCCGTGCTAAATTCTCCTCACGCTTATATCAAAATAAAGCGTTTACTGAACATATCGTTGATGCCTTGATGCAAGCTTATGAAGAAAAACTTGAGTTGGAAGTTTCTATCCCTAGAAAACTTTATGATGAGTGGGAACCAACTATTAAAATCAAAATTAAGGATCATGAATTTTATGCTTTATGTGATTTGGGTGCTAGTGTTTCCACTATTTCCAAAACTTTGTGCGATTTGCTAGGTTTCCATGATTTTGATGATTGCTCTTTAAACTTGCACCTTGCGGATTCCACTATTAAGAAACCTATGGGAAGATTTAATGATGTTCTTATTGTTGCAAATAGGAATTATGTGCCCGTAGATTTTATCGTTCTTGATATAGATTGCAATCCTTCATGTCCTATTATTCTTGGTAGACCTTTCCTTAGAACGATTGGTGCAATTATTGATATGAAGGAAGGGAATATTAGATTCCAATTTCCATTAAAGAAAGGCATGGAACACTTCCCTAGGAAGATAATAAAATTACCATATGAATCTATCATGAGAGCTGAGGGAGTCTTGGATTAGGGGGTATCCGGACAGCCAGACTGTATATAACGTCCGGGCTATTGAAGCATGAACATACAAGACTCAAGACTTCGACCCGTGTCCGGATGGGACTTTCCTTGGCGTGGAAGGCAAGCTTGGCGATCCGGATATTATATTTCCTTCCTTGTAACCGACTCCATGTAAACCCTAGCCCTCTCCGGTGTCTATATAAACCGGAGAGGTTGGTCCTTAGAAGGCCGATCACAATTACAATCATACCATCATAGGCTAGCTTCTAGGGTTTAGCCTCTATGATCTCGTGGTAGATCTACTCTTGTACTACCCATATCTTCAATATTAATCAAGCAGGAAGTAGGGTTTTACCTCCATCGAGAGGGCCCGAACCTGGGTAAACATTGCGTCCCTTGCTTCCTGTTACTATCAGCCTAGACGCACAGATCGGGACCCCCTACCCGAGATCCGCCGGTTTTGACACCGACATTGGTGCTTTCATTGAGAGTTCCTCTGTGTCGTCGCTGCAGGGCTTGATGGCGCCTTCAATCATCGTCAACAACACGATCCCGGGTGAGACCTTTCTCCCTGGACAGATCTTCTTGTTCGGCGGCTTCGCTCTGCGGGCCAACTCGCTTGGCCATCTGGAGCACATCGACAGCTACGCCCCTGGCCACTAGATCAGGTTCGGAAACCTGAACTACACGGAGGACATTCGCGGAGACTTGATCTTTGATGGATTCGGGCCTATGCCAGGAGCACCGGACAGTCACGACGAGCACGGCTTAGACCTGCTGTCGGATGAAGCTTGGGGTATCACCCCCGCAGTAGCCCCGGACCTAAATCCGGAGCAGGCTGCACTGCCTAAGGACGGAGGGATGGACCCCGCCCCGCAGGTCGCACACTCATCGGCGGTGGAGCCGAACACGGGTCTTACCTCTGTGGTGGCCTGTGACTCCCGACCCCCGGATTCGTATCGGGACGCTGGTTCCATCCGCAGACTCCGAGCCGGCCGAGCCAGGTTGGGCTCCGTAATGGAGTTCACCGCGAGGATATCTTCCAAAGACTCGCCCTTTGGCGACATCTTTGACTCATTAAAGTCTCTCTCTTTGTCGAGGCTCTTGGCTGAACTATGTCCGGCTCGAGTGGGAGGCAGGCGATGAAGGAATTAGTTGCCCACCCACCACCCACTTCATTGCCACGGTCGATGATTTAACCGAGGTACTGGACTTCGACTCAAGACATCGACGGTATGGACGACGATGCAGAGAAGAACATGAACCATCTGCATCGGGCGGTGGACAACCACCTCTTCCTATGATATATATATATATATATATATATATATATATATATATATATATATATATATATATATATATATATATATATATATATATATATATATGGTGGACACTCCGAAGGAAACAAATGGCGATGAGGCAACGGAGGATAAAACCTCAGGGAAAAAGCAAAGAATGGGCGTCCTCGGCGCCACTCCAAGCCCCGCCACAGCAATACTGGCCCAGGAGACAAAAACAATCCGAATGGTGCCGAAGAAGAATACACCCCTGATCAGCCCGCCTTCGAGCAGGCCGAACAGGAGGATGAGCAGGTCAGCCCAAAAGAACAGGCGACGGACGAATACCCGGAGGAGGACAGCTACATGCCCCCCTCCGAAGACGAGATTAGCCTCGGCGACGACGAGTTCGACATGCCTGAGGATCCCGTAGAGTAGGAGCGCTTCAAGCATCGGCTTATAGCCACTACGAGGAGCCTGAAAAAGAAGCAGCAGCAACTCCAAGCTGATCAAGACCTGCTCACAGATAGATGGACTGAAGTCCTGGCAGTCGAGGAATACGGACTCGAGCGCCATACGGCTGACGGGCACCTCGTGGCCGGGATAAAAAGACATATCAGTCCGCATACCAGCCAGCACCCCCACGCCAACATACTACGGCCCGGGGCAACAAAACAGGACAGCCAAGATCGATCTACGGATCGCGGGGGCGCGCCTTGGCACGTGACGACGACCATCACGCCGGATACACCTTCAACAAGTCTGGCCGGGCCGAACATAACCACCCAGAGAAATTCGACCTACGTAGCCACATAGCCCGGCACAGAGGCGCCGCGCACCCCCTCTGCTTCACTGACGAGGTAATGGATCATGAATTCCCAGAAGGGTTCAAACCCGTAAACATCGAATCATACGATGACACAACATACCCCGCAGTATGGATCGAAGATTTCCTTCTCCACATTCACATGGCCCCCGGAGACGATCTACATGCCATCAAGTATCTTCCCCTTAAGCTCAAAGGACCAGCCCGGCATCGGCTAAATAGCTCGCCAAAGAAATTCCATTGGCAGTTGGGAAAACACGGAAGACGATTCTCGACAACTTCCAGAGCACATACGTGCGACCACCGGACGCCGATGACATGAGCCACATTACTCAACAGCCTGGAGAGTCAGCCAGGAAATTCTGGACTCGGTTCCTAACTAAAAAGAACCAAATAGTCAACTGTCCGGACACCGAAGCCCTGGCAGCTTTTAAGCATAATATCCGTGACGAGTGGCTCGCTCGACACCTCGGACAGGAAAAACCCAAGTCCATGGCATCTCTCACAACACTAATGACCCGCTTTTGCGCGGGCGAGGACAGCTGGTTGGCTCGCAGCAGCACTACGTCACATTCTGGCACTTTGGATGGCCGCGACAATAACGGCAAGCCACGGCGTAACAGACATAAGCGGCGGAACAACGACGACAGCACTGAAGACACGACAGTCAACGCTGGATTTAGCGGATCCAAGCCCGGTCAACGGAAGAAGCCGTTCAAAAGAAATAATGAGGGACCGTCCAGTCTGGACCGCATACTGGAGCGCTCGTGCCAAATTCATGGCACCCCGAACAAGCCAGCCAACCACACCAATAGAGATTGCTGGGTGTTCAAACAGGCCGGCAAAATAACCGCCGAAAACAAGGACAAGGGGCTGCACAGCGACGATGACGAGGAGCCCCGGCATCCGAACACAGGGGGACAGAAGAAATTTCCCCCCAGGTGAAAACGATCAACATGATCTATGCCACGCACATCCCCAAGCGGGAACGGAAGCGGGCACTACGGGACGTCTATGCGATGGGGCCAGTTGCCCCCAAATTCAACCCATGGTCAGCTTGTCCGATCACCTTTGATCGTAGGGATCACCCTACCAGCATCCGTCACGGTGGCTCGGCCGCATTGGTCCTAGACCCAATCATCGACGGGTTCCACCTCACGCGCGTCCTTATGGACGGTGGCAGCAGCCTGAACCTGCTTTATCAGGACACAGTGCGCAAAATGGGCATTGACCCTTCAAGGATCAAGGCCACCAAAACCACCTTTAAAAGGTGCGATTCCTGGAGTAGAGGCCCATTGCACGGGCTCTATAACATTGGAAGTGGTCTTCGGATCTCCGGATAACTTCCAAAGCGAAGAGTTAATCTTCGATATCGTCCCTTTCCGCAGTGGTTACCACGCACTGCTCGGACGAACCGCATTCGCTAGATTCAATGCGGTACCACACTACGCATACCTCAAGCTCAAGATACCATGGGCGTAGGCGGAGGCGCAACAACGACTCAGTCAACAGTGCGGGATAACCACCACATACCTTCATAACCCGTCCTTCTTCTTTTTTCAGGACATTGCTTTAGAGCAGCCTCTTCAGAAGAGCCGGATTGCCGGACTTACATAGGAGAGAAAACTAAGGAGGGAACAGGCTTCACGCACAGAAGGAAACACCCAGGTGGAATCTATTTACGATCATTATACCTGTTTATATATCGATACGCGGCTTGCCCCTGGATAGGACATGTTAAATAGTCCTATTTATCTCCACTTAATGCATTCATTGTAAACATACGCTTAAACGTATTTTCATCAATGGGAGATTATATATAGCGTCAGCTTATTATTCTTATTTGCACATTTTTCTTACAAATGTCTCTTTGATATTACATCCGTACACTTTGGTACGGTCCGTTTGCCAGGGGCTTCCTATGGTGCCCCGTTCTACGGTAAATAAAGTCCGAACACTTTAAATAGTGCGGCACCCCGAACTTATAGCACTATATGCATCAGCTGCGAATCATGTCTTGGGTCTACAGTTGGGTTAGCTCGGCTCCCTTGTTTTGGTACCTTACGTTCCGTTATATCGGCTAAGGTAGCGCAGGGAGAACTACTGCGATTGTGTCCTAGTTCTTCCGGACGAGCACCTCAGTAGAGAAAGCCGAAAACTGACCGACATGATGAGGCGAGAGCTAGTCGCTGTTCGAGAGGTCTTAAAATCCTTACAGATTTTTTCCGCTTTAGGCGATGAGTCGGCCTTGTCCGATTTAGGCATATATAGCGCCCCAATTCGGCCCTCCGAATTCTAGGGGCTTCGCCGAAATTTAAAATTATAGACTTCTATGGCCAAGTGAAAGTTTTAAAGCCACATAGTCCAATTTCCTTGTTCGCTGCGCCGGATACCTCCTTAAGGGACCAAACATTTGGATAAAGAGTATCCGGGTTTTTCCAGGAACACCCCGGTACTAGGTACGTGGGGGCGGAAGCCGACGACTGGCCTACTTTCATAATTTGATAAACAACTGCATAGATGGTAATATTTTAAATCAAAACAATGCTACATAGCACAGGAAACTCCGTCCTTAAATTACAATAGTGGCAGAGGTACATTTATTCAAAGATCTTGTCTTTAGTACATTCGTCGGCCACAAGACGAGCGCCCTTCATAACGCCATCATAGTACTTCTCGGGATGGCGATCGCGCTTTGCTCCTCCGGCGCCCGTCCTTCACCAGCTTCTCCGCATCCAGCTTGCCCCAATGCACCTTCGCACGGGCAAAGGCCCGGCGGGCACCCTCAATGCAAACGGATCGCTTGATTACGTCAAGCCGCGGACAGGCATTCACCATCCGCTTGATCAGGCCGAAGTAGCTAGTGGGCAGGGGCTCACCAGGCCACATCCGGACTATGAAATCTTTCATAGCCACTTCGGCCGCCCTGTGGAGTTCGACCAACTGTTTCAGCTGGTCACTCAGCGGCATCAGATGTTCGGCCCCAGCATACTGGGACCAGAACAGCTTCTCCGTTGAGCTCCCCTCCTCGGCATGGTAGAACTCCGTGGCGTCTGAGACGCGGCGTGGCAGATCTGCGAATGCCCCTGGAGAGCTCCGAATTTGGGTAAGTAAAAGAAACGCCTACTCCACATGTTTGCTTTGCATAAAGAATTTGTTACCCGCCGTTATCTTTTTGGCCTCCTGGATTTCCTGCTATGCCTTCTCGGCTTCAGCCTTGGCGTCTCTCATACTCACAAGCACCTTCACAAGCTCGACTTCTTTCATTTTCAGATCATGCTCCACGGACTCAAACTTCTTGCCGAGGTCCTGGAGCTCTTGCTGTACCTCGCCCACTCTAGCACTTTGCTTTTCGCGCTCCTTGCATTCCAAGGCCTCCTTGTCTTCGGCCTCGGATAGCGCTTTCTTCAGGGACGCCACTTCGGCAGTGGACCCTGTCACACAGTCATGACGCTTCGTCGTTAGACTAAACAATTTTGTCTATCTTTACATACATAAGAGCGGAGAATCGCTCACCTTTGCTCTCTTCGAGCCGCCTCTTTGTGAGGTCGAGCTCTCCCTGCGCCTGCTCCAGGTCCCTCTTTAGTTCGGCAACCTCGGCTATGCGGGCAGCAGCGGCAAGCAGCACGGCCTGCTTATTCACATAAATGCTTATTAGACTCCTGCGGATTATAATTGACCCTCCGTTTGGCTTTTCTTTCCAACACCAAAGCAGAGTCGAGGCTACTACCTATCGGTGGTAATTTCACACATTTTATTACTTACCTCGAAGCCCGTCAGAGGCTTGTGCGAGCTTTGTTAGTCCGCTTTGGCGGGACAGAACCTTTTGAATCACCGCACTCATAAGAGTACGGTGCTCGTCATCCATGGGCGCCTCGGCGCTTCCACCAGATTATCCAGCGCCCGGCTGGCGTGACGGAAGCCCTCGGCACGGACGGCCCGCCCTCCCTAACGAGGGGCTGCCCGCCTAAATCCGGAACCGTCAAGGGTTCCGGAACAGTGTTCGGTCGAGAGTCCGCCTTGCTGCGGCTCTCATCGACGTGATCCGCGGGGGTCTTGAACCCCGCGTGTCTGACATCTGGAACTCCGCCTTGGGGCGTCTCCAGGGTCACCTCCCCCTGCTCAGGGAACCTTCGGGACAACACCTCCGTGTCATCCGCAGGCTGAGGAGTGGTGGCCGTCGGGAGCGAGTTCATCTCTGAAGCGCTCAGAAACCCATCCGAAGACAACACCTCTGGATGAGCCGTGGCCGGACTGCATATATGTTCGGCGTCATTAAACAACTATGAAGTAAAATCACGATAGAGTGCGGACACTTACGATCGCGCTAGGGGCTTCCCCCTGGGCAGCCACTCTTCCTCGCTATGAGCGCCCGTGGTGGAGTAGTCCGGAAGGGACGTCTTTCCCTTCTTGGGCGTCCCAGCCTCCCCCTCCGGGGCGGCTTTCCTCTTTTTCTCCTCCCCAGCGCGGGGAGGTAGAGTTTCTTCTTGCTTCCCCCCGCCTCTGCGGGAGGAATCTGTTTCATCGTCTGTCAGGACCCCGATTCCAAGTCACATCGATCTAGCCGGTAACACCTCATATCACTTTGCGGCCTCACGCACGGTATTCCCACGGGTGTCGCCTTACCATGGCCCGAGACCGTTTGCGTCTTTTGGCTCATGTATATGATAGTGTCGCTAGCATCCATAAGATAGAGAACCCGGGCCGACATGGCTAGTCGTGAACCCAAAGCGGCACTAACCCATGGGGACAGGCATACATGAATCACCTCGAGCATGTCGGTCATCAACGTATGAATCCGGGCTGTAGCACTGGGCTAACAGGACTCCGGGAAACCGGGCTGTAGCAGGCTAGGCAGGACTCCGGATGTCACCGCGTGACATTTCCCCAAAGGGACAGACATAGGAACGAAGTGAAACACATGCCGGCTAGTCAAGTGTCCAAAGCAGTAGTGCTGGGCTAGCAGGACTCCGGTGAACCGGGCTGTAGCGAACTACTATCGCTCAGGAAGCACTAGACTACATTTCCCCATATGAGAGGCTGCCAAGGATAAACAACTAGATTGTCGGATCCCACACATACCAAGCATTTCAAACATACACACAATATGCTCAATATGTGTAAATACAACATGGCATCACAACATAACTCTACGACTCAAATATTTATTCATTAGGCTCCGAGGAGCGAGATATTACAAACATGGGTCTCACGACCCAACATTCAGAGCATACAAGTCAAACACATACGGAAGCTTAACATGTCTGAGTACAGACATCTACAAATGAAAAAGGCTGAGAAACCTGACTATCTACCAGATCCTGCTGAGGGCACAAGATCGTAGCTGAGATAACAAGCTAAACGTCGGAGTCCATACGGAACTACTAGCGAGACTGACATCTCTCTGCAAAAACATAAAATAGGCAAACGTGAGTACAAATGTACTCAGCAAGACTTACATCAGAACTAACTACATATGCGTCATTATCAACAAGGGGGTGGTGGAGTTTGACTGCAGCAAGCCAGCTTTGACTCAGTGGCTATCCTAAACTACGACTGCAAGTAACTCTTTTGAGGTGGCGCACGAGTCCACATATTCACCATATCAATACACCACTATGGATCCGCCCCGTCTCCCTCACGAGAACGCCATCCATAGCACTCACGCTTATCTTGCGCATTTTAGAGTATCCACTTTCACTTGTCTATGAACTGTTATAGGCAACCCGAAGTCCTTTTCGCGGACACGGCTATTCAATAGATCATATTAACCTGCAGGGTGTACTTCTTCACACACGCTCTCGCCACTTACCGCCATGTACACCTTGTGTATCTCGGCAACCTTCAAGCGGAAGCTTTGGCGAGGAGTCGGCCACGACCGACTAACCACACAAGTCTCTAGTCCAGGTTTATCGCCTATTGGGTTCCATCCGCAAGGAGATCCGCCGGGTGTCGCCACGGCCCCAAACGATGTGTGCAGGGTTCCCAAGCCCACCTCGAGGGTGGATCTCGCTTGGTACACTGTGCCATGGTGCCTAGTCGTCCCAAGCCCACCTGCACGGGTGCCACTTGGTAGACTACTAACACTACCTACAAACACCAGAAACTAGTTGCAACTCCTGGACAGAGATCAAGTTGATTAATAAGTCGAGAGGGGCACTTAAGCATTCCAATGTGTGGTAGTAGTTATTCATGGATCACAAACACAGAACTCAGTTCCTGAGGACGGCTGAAATGAGACAACCCACCATGTACTCCTACATGGCCTCTCACCGCTACCTTTACCAAATCGTGTTCACACACTTAGCTCTCAACAGTAGGACATGTTCACACACCTCCAATTCATCATCGATGAATCAGACCGGACTCAACTCTAAGCAATAGCAGGCATGAAAAACAAGCATGAATGAGTAGGCACATCAGGGCTCAACCAACTCCTACTCATGCTAGTGGGTTTCATCTATTTACTGTGGCAATGACAGGTCATGCAGAGGATAAAGGGGTTCAACTATCGCAGCAAGTAATAGTTGTATCGTGGTTGTCCTAATGCAGTAAAAGAGAGCAGAAGCGAGAGAGTGGGTTTGTATCGGAATGAATAAGGGGGTTTTGCTTGCCTGGCACTTCTGAAGATATTATAGTTCTTCATCGGTGCCATCGAACTCATCGTCGGAACCACGTCTATCGAGAGGGGACAAACACCGGCAACTGAGAAAGAACACAATCAATGCAATGCCACAATATGATGCATGATCATGACATGGCAATATGTTGTGATTTGAGCTAATGCATCTAGCTATGATTTAAATGAAGTTGGTTTGAATACAAGATTCAAATTCAAACTCCACATGTAGTTATTTAAATGCCATTCATTTCATTTGTCCTAGACAGTAGCCATAAGTTGTTCTAACATGCATGAAAATGGTACAGATGGATAGATTGGATTTTTCTGATCATTTTTCATATATAATTTATCTCATTTGGAGTTACGGTTGAATTTATATGAATTTTGAAGTTTATACTATTTTCTGGAATTTTCTGAATAAGAATAAATCCAGGAAAAAGCATTACTGCGTCAGCATGACGTCAGTGTGACGTCATCGGGTCAACGGAGCCGGGTCCAGGTCAAACCTGATGTGTCGGGTCCACACGTCAGTGACTAACTAACTAATCTAAATTAATTAGTGTTAAACTACTACTAACTAAAAATGTCAGTGGAGTAATTAGACTTAATTAAAAACTAAACTAGGATTAGTGGGGCCTGGGTCCACTTGTCGGCGACCACGGGAGGTCAAACCCTGGTCAGCAGGGCCTAACCAGCCGGGCTGCTGTGCCGTGGCAACAGCGCGACGGAGGCTCGGGTTCGCTCTCCGGCGCCCAAACGAGCGGCGGAGGCACCCTGGAGGCTGGAGCTCGCCCGATCCAACGCCCAAGCAGCAGCTGCTAGGGCGGCCGGAGCTCGTCGGGAACGAGCTCGGGGCGGCGGCCGGTGATCGGGCGCAAGTGGCGCGGCGGCTACGGTGCACAGAGAAGAAAACAGAGAGGGGGAGGACGGGCAGAAGCTCACGGCGATCTTCTTGGAGTGGACGGCGAGCTCTGGGGAGGCTGAGGCACTGGGCGCCGAGGGGAATCTCCGCGACGGTGGTCGGGACGAGCTCGGTGAGGGCAGAGGCGCGCCGGCGTCGAGTGGCGGAGCGAGGAGGTCGAGGACGTCGAGGTGGAACTCATGAACTCGTCAGAGGGGCGAGGGAATGGCTCAGAGCGCAGCAACGACGAGCGGCGGCGGCGGCTGCGTTCGGTGCGTGCGAGGAAGAGAGCCAGGGGAGGGGATGGGGACGAGAGAGAGCGAGAGAGAGTCGGGGCTGGCGTGGCATCTCCTGAGGTGTCCGGCAAGCAGGTAGAGAGGAGGTGGCTGTGGCGCTGCGTGCTGCTGGCGTCGACCACACGCGCGCGTCCTCCTGGCAGGAGCTTGAGGACAGTGGCGCTGGTGGGCTGGGCTGGCCAACTGGCCAGCCAGGTGGGCTTTGGTGGGCGCCAGGTAAGTTCCTGGTGAGTCTCTGCTCTTTTCCTTTTCTTTCTCTTTTCTAATTCTAACATTTATTTCCTGACTTAGTAAAAATGGCTAGGCACTTTCAAAAATCATACCACTAACTGAGGTCACTGTTTGGAATATTTCCAACAGTAAATATTTCAGGTTGTGATTAATTGGACATTTAAAATATTTATAGTATTTAAATGCCCAAAGTCAACTACAATAAGATTTAATTCAGTGACCCCCAATTGACCTAGAAAAATGTGCAATATTTTTGGCAGAGGTTCAAGACCAAACCAAAGATGGTGAACATTTTTGGGAAGGCATTTTGGGTTCATTGAAGATATTTTTATTTGAACCTAGTTGAATTATTTCTGATGCTAGGGTTTGGTCAATCCCCACTTCAACTTAAATAGAATTTAAACATGATGCAACAAGATGCAAAACACCAGGCAGTACGGAAGCTAGGGATGTGACAACTCACCCCACTAAACAAGAATCTCGCCCCGAGATTCGGGACGTGAGTAAGAAGACGAGGGCACAAAACTATCACAATCTTCTCGATCCAATTACCCTTCTCGAAGATGTTGATTCATTCCATCATCTTGGTCTTGGCGTCTTTGCTTTGAGATCTTCACTCGACACAACAACGAAAGAGAGGGAAACCCTACAGAGATTTAATCTTCTTGAAGATCGAGCAACTCAAGATCAGTTCATGGGTGAGACGTAAGAACATCTCTTGAGTTGAGACACCAAACACACATTAGGAATGATGGAAAAAACGGATGTGAAGGTTCAAATTGGTAGGCAACCATTCCACGCTTAAGTAAAATGGTGCACGGTTTCAAAGTAGCAAGGAGATGATTGCCATGATTCCATAACGGGACACCTTAGGAAAGGTGACTCGTAGAGTTATTCCCTTAAGTGGCAAAAAGAGTTACTTTTGATTCAGAGATCATTGACACTCTTTATACCAGCCTAAGGCAATTCACAACACTCGTTTGGCGGAGTACAAAGGGATGGCATACACGGACTAGAATGGATGATGTGGACTACCTTGTTGAAGACAACGCAAAGGATGATTTTACTTGCGCGTGCTCTCAAGAACTTGAGAATTTCCATATTCACCAAGGTTCTATCAACATCCGTGTCAAGGATCCTGGCAACACAACATACTACCATGATGAATAGTGATGGACGATGCAGATGCATAGGAAGATAACACCTCCTCAGATTTCACCTTAGCGAGGCCAAGGAAACAAAATCTGGATGATCGACCGAGAGACATTTAGCACTTCGCTTCTAATGTTCTCCTTGATGTACTGGTTACCACCGGCATGCTTTAAAGCATCAACATAGCCATTAAGTAGTGGTGGGACTTGAATACAAAGGATCCATAAGAAATAACTTCGGAGTAAATCCTCGAAATCCTTATGGGAGGTGGCCAACTTTCTCAATTAAGATACTACGATAATAGGTCTCTCGGCTGGGTGTGTTGGCCACGACATGCACTTACCGGGTTATAGAGACCATTAGTATAGTTCTTGGGAAACATTCCAACCATCATATCTGCCGAGATTCAGATCTAGTTGGGGTTAGGACATTCCGGACTCATCAAGTCTAGAAAGAAAATGGAAGTTTGCAACACAAATCGATGAGATGGCGTTGCGAGATTCTCGAGGAATGAACTAAGATAGCAAGCTCCAAAACATGAGCTGGTTCGCTAAACACATGTGAACACGCTGTCCCTGCACAAGCATGACCACATAGTAGTCTTATGATAAAACACTACGAGTTCGGTGGGGAACCATCATCGAGGATATCAAAGTCTTGTGCACTCAAATTAGACTTCTTTACCTTGAACAAATCACTCAGTGGCTTGTGTGCTAGGAATTCATATGGAACGAAGATGATCAGTCTAACATACCACAGAATACTTTGCACGTGCATGGCTGACTTGGGATGATTCCAGAGGAAACAACATTGACTTTCTCGATTTCATGGCGGCAACTTACACCTAATTCACGTGAACTTGGAGAAAGTCACTTCTTTCACCAAAACATATACCTCATGAGCGGAACACGAAGGCAATGCAAACAAAGTTTCCAACACTAGGTTGATGCTCAACATGAATCATGGGGGAGACAAAATGCTGCTGATGGGCTCTACAACAACTCATCGGAATTTCCATATAACTGGACTTCCACCATCATGTGAACACGGTGATAGCATTGATCAGACCAAAAGATGTAATGGTGTATGCTTAAGGGATCAACCACGAGTAAGACAACATCACGAACATCGTTGGTTCTGATTTGACTTGACAATAGCCCATACTCAAGTCAAAGTTCTGACAAGGCAATAGATCCAACAACTGATCACGAGGACCAATCAATGGAGATATCATCTTTCTTCAACACACACACACGCACAGAAGATATCCCTTAGAGCTGAACTAAGTCAAGCAAAGCTTTATCTTCCAACTCTCCAAGTTGTTGTCTAGCTCAACCAACTAGTTCAGGGATATCCAACATAGAGTCTTGGAGAATGGGTGGTTTAGAGGAAAACCAATATGATCACGAACTCAACATAGCGGTCAGGTGACAACCTGGTAACACTTCCAAGAAGATATTTGGAAAGTCACGAACCACCGATATATTACTAAGCTCGAGAACAATCTTGCTTTTCAGGGCAAGACGATGCGACCAAATGAGCGAGGGCTTGATAAGATCCTAACTCATCAATCGAAGTGTGCACCAGGAAAATGGACTAGGTGGCACGATCAATCTTAGGATGATGATTTAATAACCAACACGCTAAGAATGATAATATTGTCCATTAACTACCAAGCAACGGGTTGCTAGGAGTATTGATTTCACATCACGACTCACTTGCCAGCATTCCGGTTATGACAACACGGAACCGGGGAATGAGCAATGATGGCGAGAGGTATCACTGCAACAAGAATTCATAAGAGTTGGTGCAATTCTCATGACATTCTTGACATAAGACGGTAATACTTCAGAGTAGAACATAATCAAAAGCTGGATTGGCATTTGATCTGCAGAATACAACCGCTTTGACCCAGTCCTAGAAATGGACAAGGTACTGGAGTTTGTTTCTCCTAGTCATTCCGGAATAGAATGGCTTGACGGACCACATGAGTAATAGGCATCGGTGAACACGAATGCACAATTACTCCTGACTATCAATTGACAGACGGGGGTCGGAATGCAACTAAGGAGGAACAACTCGAGGAGCATATAACTTTCTGAGTTGTGGATGCATAGGTCAGTATGTCGAATCAAGTTCAACAGGTTTCTTCCGGATAACCCATGCAGGAAAGTAGAACTGGCAGATTCACAATTATGAATGGAGAACTCCTCAAGAGTACTCTGATTGTGATCCTTTAGTTCAGCGAGGAACTTCTGCCATAAGCGGTTCATAGCATTTGGAAGAAGGAAATACCATGGACCTCGAGGACTAATGCAAAGGTTACTAATATCCTAAAGGAACTAGCAAATACTAACAACATGAGGTAGGGTGAATCTCGGGTTCAAGAACCCAGGAATAGATTGCCTACTAACTAATAACATCACGGGACGCTTTCAAGAATAATGGCCAGAATCATCACACCGGGGATACAAAAGCATTGCTAAGTTACTAGGTGACTTTCTAAAACAACTAGGGTCATAATAATAGTTCCAACATATATGTCAAGGCAATAAATTACCTCAGCTCACCGATTAGTGTGCTTATCCTGACCCAAAGGAACAACGGGGTGGAAAGAAAGGATTTGCAAATGCATCAGACTAATTAGAAACCTGGGATGACTCGGACAGCATAACGGCTGTAAATGCTCAAAAAGATTTGAGACATCATGCAAAATGGTGGCATAGCCACTTAACAACATCATATCAAGGTTCCGAGATCAAGAGTTAACATATAGAAATAGTAGGAACTGAACTGAGGCTTGAAACCAACAATCTTAAAAGTCTATGGATTAGTAACACGTCATCCTGATAGAAAGATGAGAAGCCTAGTTCTTAAACCCCGTAGAAGAGAAGAGGATGACTCAGATTAGAAGGCCATGAGGTATAAGGAGTAAAAAGAGCCTTACGTTCCCTTCCACAATCAATTCCCTTATATAACTAAAGCATTTCTAGACACAACTTCGACCAGTTTGGCTTGGTAATCCTACAGGCAGTCAGGCTCTGATACCAAAGCTGTCAGGACCCCGATTCCAAGTCACATCGATCTAGCCGGTAACACCTCATATCACTTTGCGGCCTCACGCACGGTATTCCACGGTGTCGCCTTACCATGGCCCGGGACCGTTTGCGTCTTTTGGCTCACGATATGATAGTGTCGCTAGCATCCATAAGACAGAGAACCGGGCCGACATGGCTAGTCGTGAACCCAAAGCGGCACTAACCCATGGGGACAGGCATACATGAATCACCTCGAGCATGTCGGTCATCAGCGTATGAATCCGGGCTGTAACCTTTGGGCTAATAGGACTCTGGGAACCCGGGCTGTAGCAGGCTAGGCAGGACTCCGGATGTCACCGCGTGACGTTTCCCCAAAGGGACAGACATAGGAACGAAGTGAAACACATGCCGGCCAGTCAAGTGTCCAAAGCAGTAGTGCTGGGCTAGCAGGACTCCGGTGAACCGGGCTGTAGCGGACTACTATCGCTCAGGAAGCACTAGACTACATTTCCCCATATGAGAGGCTGCCAAGGATAAACAACTAGATTGTCGGATCCCACACATACCAAGCATTTCAAACATACACACAATATGCTCAATATGTGTAAATACAACATGGCATCACAACATAACTCTACGACTCAAATATTTATTCATTAGGCTCCAAGGAGCGAGATATTACAAACATGGGTCTCACGACCCAACATTCAGAGCATACAAGTCAAACACATGCGGAAGCTTAACATGTCTGAGTACAGACATCTACAAATGAAAAAGGCTGAGAAACCTGACTATCTACCAGATCCTGCTGAGGGCACAAGATCGTAGCTGAGGTAACAAGCTAAACGTCGGAGTCCATACGGAACTACTAGCGAGACTGACATCTCTCTGCAAAAACATAAAATAGGCAAACGTGAGTACAAATGTACTCAGCAAGACTTACATCAGAACTAACTACATATGCATCATTATCAACAAGGGGTGGTGGAGTTTGACCGCAGCAAGCCAGCTTTGACTCGGTGGCTATCCTAAACTACATTGCAAGTAACTCTTTTGAGGTGGCGCACACGAGTCCACATATTCACCATATCAATACACCACTATGGATCCGCTCCGTCTCCCTACGAGAACGCCATCCATAGCACTCACGCTTATCTTGCGCATTTTAGAGTATCCACTTTCACTTGTCTATGAACTGTTATAGGCAACCCGAAGTCCTTTTCGCGGACACGGCTATTGAATAGATCATATTAACCCTGCAGGGTGTACTTCTTCACACACGCCTCGCCACTTACCGCCATGTACACCTTGTGTATCTCGGCAACCTTCAAGCGGAAGCTTGGCGAGGAGTCGGCCACGACGACTAACCACACAAGTCTCTAGTCCAGGTTTATCGCCTATTCGGGTTCCATCCGCAAGGAGATCCGGCCGGGGTGTCGCTCACGGCCCCAAACGATGTGTGCAGGGTTCCCAAGCCCACCTCGACGGGTGGATCTACGCTTGGTACACCGTGCCACGGTGCCTAGTCTGTCCCAAGCCCACCTGTACCGGGTGCCACTTGGTAGACTACTAACACTACCTACAAACACCAGAAACTAGTTGCAACTCCTGGACAGAGATCAAGTTGATTAATAAGTCGAGAGGGGCACTTAAGCATTCCAATGTGTGGTAGTAGTTATTCATGGATCACAAACACAGAACTCAATTCCTGAGGATGGCTGAAATGAGACAACCCACCATGTACTCCTACATGGCCTCTCACCGCTACCTTTACCAAATCGTGTTCACACACTTAGCTCTCAACAGTAGGACATGTTCACACACCTCCAATTCATCATCGATGAATCAGACCGGACTCAACTCTAAGCAATAGCAGGCATGAAAAACAAGCATGAATGAGTAGGCACATCAGGGCTCAACCAACTCCTACTCATGCTAGTGGGTTTCATCTATTTACTGTGGCAATGACAGGTCATGCAGAGGATAAAGGGTTCAACTATCGCAGCAAGTAACAGTTGTATCGTGGTTGTCCTAATGCAGATAAAAGAGAGCGAAGCGAGAGAGTGGGTTTGTATCGGAATGAATAAGGGGTTTTGCTTGCACGGCACTTCGAAGATATTATAGTTCTTCATCGGTGCCATCGAACTCATCGTCGAACCACGTCTATCGAGAGGGACAAACACCGCAATCGAGAAAGAACACAATCAATGCAATGCCACAATATGATGCATGATCATGACATGGCAATATGTTGTGATTTGAGCTAATGCATCTAGCTGTGATTTAAATGAAGTTGGTTTGAATACAAGATTCAAATTCAAACTCCACATGTAGTTATTTAAATGCCATTCATTTCATTTGTCCTAGACAGTAGCCATAAGTTGTTCTAACATGCATGAAAATGGTACAGATGGATAGATTGGATTTTTCTGATCATTTTCATATATAATTTATCTCATTTGGAGTTACGGTTGAATTTATATGAATTTTGAAGTTTATACTATTTTACGGAATTTTCGAATAAGAATAAATCCGAGGAAAAAGCATTCTCACGTCGGCATGACGTCGATGTGGCGTCATCGGGTCAACGGAGCGGGTCCAGGTCAAACCTGATGTGTCGGGTCCACACGTCGATGACTAACTAACTAATCTAAATTAATTAGTGTTAAACTACTACTAACTAAAAATGTCGGTGGAGTAATTAGACTTAATTAAAAACTAAACTAGGATTAGGTGGGGCCCCAGGCCCCTTGTCGGCGACCACGGGAGGTCAAACCCCTGGTCAGCAGGGCCTAACCAGCCCGGCTCGTCGCCGGTGGCAACAGCTTGACGGAGGGCTCGGGTTCGCTCTCCGGCGCCCAAGCAAGCGGCGGAGGCACCGCTGAGCTGAGCTCGCCCGCATCCAACGCCCAGCAAGCAGCGGCTAGAGGCGGCCGGAGCTCGTCGGGAACGAAGCTCGGGCGGCGGCCGCGATCGAGGCGCAAGTGGTAGGCAGCGGCTACGGTGCCTGAGAAGAAAGCAGAGGGAGGGCAGGCGTAAGCTCACGGCGATCTTCTTGGAGTGGACGGCGAGCTCGGGGAGGCTGAGGCACTCAGGCGTCGAGGGGAATCTCCGCGACGGCGGTCGGGACGAGCTCGGTGAGGGCAGAGCGCGCCGGCGCCGAGTGGCGGAGCGAGGAGGTCGAGGACGCCGAGGCGGAGCTCATGAACTCGTCGAGAGGCGAGGAATGGCTCGAGCGCAGCAACGGCGAGAGGCGGCGGCGGCTGCGTTGAGTGCGTCTGAGGAAGAGAGCGAGGGAGGGATGGGGGCGAGAGAGAGAGAGAGTCGGGGCTGGGCGTGGCATCTTCGTGAGAGGTGTCCGGGCAAGCAGCGAGAAAGGAGGTGGCTGAGGCGTGCTGTGCTGTGGCGACATCACATGGCGTCCTCTGGCAGGAGCTTGAGGACGGTGGTGGCTGGTGGGCTGGGCTGGCCAACCAGCCAGCCAGTGGGCTTTGGTGGGCGCCCTGTAAGTTCTGGTGAGTCTCTGCTCTTTTCCTTTTCTTTCTCTTTTCTAATTCGACATTTGTTTCTGAATTAGTAAAAATGGCTAGGCACTTTCAAAAATCATACCACTAAGCGAGGTCCTTTGTTTGGAATATTTCCAACAGTAAATATTTCAGTTTGTGATTAATTGGACATTTAAAATATTTATAGTATTTAACTGCCCAAAGTCAACTACAATAAGATTTAATTCAAGTGACCCCAATTGACCTAGAAAATGTGCAATATTTTTGGCGGAGGTTCAAGACCAAACCAAAGATGATGAACATTTTTGGAAGGCATTTTGGGTTCATTGAAGATATTTTTATTTGAACCTAGTTGAATTCTTTCTGATGCTAGGGTTTGGTCAATCCCCATTTCAACTTAAATAGAATTTAAACATGATGCAACAAGATGCAAAACACCAGGCAGTACCAGAAGCTAGGGATGTGACATCGTCATCGGACGACGTGGGTATGACGGCCTTGCGTCGAGGGCCTGTCCGGCCCCATGGCCCGTCTCCTCAGGCCCCTCATCCTTTCTGGATGGGGCGGCTTCTTCTTCTTCTTCCCCCTCTTCGGGGGAGGAGTGTTCCTCGTCGTTTTCGGACGAGGCTTCCGGCACAACCTTACGCCGGAGGCCCTTCCTGGTCCCCGGGGCCTTCTTTTCGTCCTTCTTCTCCGGTGCCTTGTAAGGCGCTGGGATCAGCTGTTGGGGAACGTAGTAATTTCAAAAAAATTCCTACGCACATGCAAGATCATGGTGATGCATAGCAACGAGAGGGAGTCTACGTACCCTCGTAGACCATAAGCGGAAGCGTTAGAACAACGCGGTTGATGTAGTCGTACGTCTTCACGGCCCGACCGATCAAGCACCAAAACTACGGCACCTCCGAGTTCTAGCACACGTTCAGCTCGATGACGTCCCTCGAACTTCGATCCAGCCGAGTGTCGAGGGAGAGTTCCGTCAGCACGACAGCGTGGTGACGATCTTGATGTTCTACCGTCGCAGGGCTTCGCCTAAGCACCACTACAATATTATCGAGGAGGACTATGGTGGAGGGGGCACGCGACACGGCTAATAGATCTCAAGGATCAATTGTTGTTGTGTCCTCGGGTGCCCCTGCCCCCATATATATAGGAGCAAGGGGGGCGGCGGCCTATGGAGGAGGCGGCGCCAGGGGGGAGTCCTACTCCCACCGGGAGTAGGACTCCTCCTTTCCTTGTAGGAGAAGGAAAGAGGAGGTAGGACTCCTCCTTTCCTTGTTGGAGAGGAAAGAGGAGGAGAGGAGAAGGAAAAGTGGGCTGCCCCCCTTGTCCTATTCGGACCAGAGGGTGGGCGCAGGCCTCCTTCCTTTTGGCCTCTCTCCTCTATTCCCGTATGGCCCAATAAGGCCCATATACTCCCCGGCGAATTCCCGTAACTCTCCGGTACTCCAAAAAATACCCGAATCACTCGGAACCTTTCCGAAGTCTGAATATAGTCGTCCAATATATCAATCTTTACGTATCAACCATTTCGAGACTCCTCGTCATGTCCCCGATCTCATCCAGGACTCCAAACTCCTTCGGTACATCAAAACTCATAAACTCATAATATAACTATCATCGAAACCTTCAGCGTGCGGACCCTACGGGTTCGAGAACAATGTAGACATGACCGAGACACGTCTCCGGTCAATAACCAATAGCGGAACCTGGATGCTCATATTGGCTCCCACATATTCTACGAAGATCTTTATCGGTCAAACCGCATAACAACATACGTTGTTCCCTTTGTCATCGGTATGTTACTTGCCCGAGATTCGATCGTCGGTATCCAATACCTAGTTCAATCTCACATTCTTGGCAAGTCTCTTTACTCGTACGTAATGCATCATTCCGTAACTAACTCATTAGCTACATTGCTTGCAAGGCTTATAGTGATGTGCATTACCGAGAGGGCCCAGAGATACCTCTCCAGGCAATCGGAGTGACAAAACCTAATCTCGAAATCGCCAACCCAACATGTACCTTTGGAGACACCTGTAGTACTCCTTTATAATCACCCATTACGTTGTGACGTTTGGTAGCACCAAAGTGTTCCTCCGTAAGCGGAGTTGCATAATCTCATAGTTACAGGAACATATATAAGTCATGAAGAAAGCAATAGCAACATACTAAACGATCAAGTGCTAGGCTAACGGAATGGGTCAAGTCAATCACATCATTCTCCTAATGATGTGATCCCGTTAATCAAATGACAACTCATGTCTATGGCTAGGAAACTTAACCATCTTTGATTCAACGAGCTAGTCAAGTAGAGGCATACTAGTGACACTATGTTTGTCTATGTATTCACACATGTATTATGTTTCCGGTTAATACAATTCTAGCATGAATAATAAACATTTATCATGATATAAGGAAATAAATAATAACTTTATTATTGCCTCTAGGGCATATTTCCTTCATCAGCATCTCCGTCAGGAGAGCATCGGCTGGATCCTCTGGCAGCGGAGCCGGACAGTCAATCTGCTCCGCTGTCTCCACATAGTCCTGATCAAATATACACAAATACTTAAGTCTCCCCCATGAATATGCTGGGAAGAACCGAATCCGGTGGTGGCCCGAAGACTCACCTGGCTAGGAGGCCGCGCGGCGTGGAGCCCACGGTCCTCGGATGTGGGAGGAGGTACTTCGAAGGCCTTGAACAACGCCTTCCACGCATCTTTGTGCTTCATGCCATAGAGCCTCTGAAGCGTCTGGTGTTCGGCCGGGACGAACTCCCACAGTTTGAATGCCCGCCTTTGGCACGGCAGAATCCGGCGAACGAGCATGACCTGGATCACGTTGACAAGCTTGATGTTCTTGTCCTTCATGCTCTTGATGCAGGTTTGGAGTCGATCAGCTCTGTGAGGTTCGCCCCAAGTCAGGCCCTTCTTTTCCCGGAGGTGAGCCGCATGGGGCTCGGATCGAACTTCGGGGCCGTCGCCCGGTTGCGCGCCAGCGGCTCGGTGATGTAGAACCACCCCGATTGCCACCCTTTTACGGTCTCCGCAAAGGAGCCGTCTAGCCAGGTGACGTTATGCATCTTGCCCACCATGGCCCCTCCGCACTCCGCTTGCTGGCCGCTTACAATCTTCGGCTTCACGCAGAAGATTTGCAGCCTGAGCAAGTGAGGCGGATGCGGAGGAAGGCCTCACATCTGACGATGAACGCCGAGATGTTGAGGACGAAATTCGGGGCTAGATCGTGGAAATCTAGCCTGTATTAGAACATGAGCCCGCGGACGAAGGGGTGAAGTGGAAACCCCAGTCCACGGATGAAGTGGGCAATGAACACGACCCTCTCGTGGGGTCCCGGGGTCAGAATGACCTGCCCAACGTCCGGTAGCCGGTGCGCAATGTCTGCGGCCAAGTATACGGCGCCCGAAGATTTGCGACGTGCTTCTCCCTCACGGTGGAAGCCACCCACTTGCCTCCTGCTGCGGACATGTTTAGCTGTGCGGAGAAGATTTGGGCTTGGGCGCTGGATCTCGAGGGGGCAAGAGTGGGCAAAGGAGGAAGAAGGCGTGGGTAACAATGGGGAACTCTTATCCCTTTATAGAGGCGACGAAAGCGGTGTGCCTCCCCACTTGCTCGTTGGGAATCGCTTGCTTCCCAAGCGCCACGATTGATGGCGTGGTGGGATTACCCATACCCGTATTGATGAGAATCCCGTGATAAGGGGACACGATCTCTGCTTTGACAAGACGTGTCAAGGAAACCGCCTCGCAATATGCGCTGTGGCTAGTTGTGGGAAAACGGTTCGAATAATGACCCGACCGCAATGACACGTCGCGTTGCCTAAAAAGTTGTCAGTAGATCGCATTTGTGAAAATACCATTCTTTCTACGGTGGCATGTGAAGATCATTTTGTGGATCCGGACACGGTTCAAGTGTTCGACAATTACTTTGGAGTATTCAGAGAAGGAACCCGCCCTGCAATGCCGAAGACAAGACTGCTCGCCAGACTCATCGTCATTGAAGCCTGGTTCCGGGGCTATTGAGGGAGTCCTGGATTAGGGGGTATCCAGACAGCCGGACTGTATACAACGTCCGGACTATTGAAGCGTGAATATACAAGACTCAAGACTTCGACCCGTGTCCGGATGGGACTTTCCTTGGCGTGGAAGGCAAGCTTGGCGATCCGGATATTATATTTCCTTCCTTGTAACCGACTCCATGTAAACCCTAGCCCTCTCCGGTGTCTATATAAACCGGAGAGGTTGGTCCTTAGAAGGCCGATCACAATTACAGTCATACCATCATAGGCTAGCTTCTATGGTTTAGCCTCTACGATCTCGTGGTAGATCTACTCTTGTACTACCCATATCTTCAATATTAATCAAGCAGGAAGTAGGGTTTTACCTCCATCGAGAGGGCCCGAACTTGGGTAAACAATGTGTCCCTTGCTTCTTGTTACTATCAGCCTAGACGCACAGATCGGGACCTCCTACCCGAGATCCACCGGTTTTTACACCGACAAGAGCCACTTATGGATTGCCTACCAAAGATGGCAATACCTAGATCTATCCCTGCTTTTATGCCTAGCTAGGGGCATTAAACGATAGCGCTTGTTGGGAGGCAACCCAATTTTATTTTTAGTTTTTTTTTGCTTTTGTTTCTGTTTAGGAATAAATATTTGTTCTAGCCTCTGGTTAGATTTGTTTTTATGTTTTAATTAGTGTTTGTGCCAATTTAAACCTATAGGATCTTCTTGGATGATAGTTATTTGATCTTGCTGTAATTTCCAAAAACTTTCTATTCAGGAAAACAATTATTAATAATCACCAGAACGTGATAAAATACTGATTCCAACTGCTTCTGATCAATAAACAAATTTCCTAGGTCGTCCTATTTTGGCCGAATTGTTTGAGTTCCAGAAGTTTGCGTTAGTTACAGATTACTACAGACTGTTCTGTTTTTGACAGATTCTGTTTTTCGCGTGTTGTTTGCTTATTTTGATGAATCTATGGCTAGTAAAATAGTTTATAAACCATAAAGAAGTTGGAATACAGAAGGTTTAACACCAATATAAATAAATAATGAGTTCATTACAGTACCTTGAAGTGGTATTTTGTTTTCTTTCACTAACGGAGCTCACGAGATTTCTGTTGAGTTTTGTGTTGTGAAGTTTTCAAGTTTTGGGTGAAAGATTTTGATGGATTATGGAACAAGGAGTGGCAAGATAATCTAAGGACACCCCCAAGATAATCTAAGGACACCAAAAAGCCAAAGCTTGGGGATGCCCCGGAAGGCATCCCCTCTTTCGTCTACTTCCATCGGTAACTTTACTTGGAGCTATATTTTTATTCACCACATGATATGTGTTTTGCTTGGAGCGTGTTGTATGATTTGAGTCTTTGCTTTTTAGTTTACCACAATTATCCTTGCTGTACACACCTTTTGAGAGAGCCATACATGATTTGGAAATTATTAAAATACTCTTTGTGCTTCACTTATATATTTTGAGTTATATAGTTTTGCTCTAGTACTTCATTTATATCTTTTAGAGCACGGTGGTGGATTTGTTTTATAGAAACTATTGATCTCTCATGCTTCACTTATATTATTTTGAGAGTCTTAAGTAGCATGGTAATTTGCTTAAATAATCCTAATACGCTTGGTGTTCAAGATTTGTAAAGCTTCCTTATGAGTGTGTTGAATACTAAAGAGAAGTTTGATGCTTGATAATTGTTTTGAGATATGAAGATGGTGATATTAGAGTCCTGCTAGTTGAGTAGTTGTGAATTTGAGAAATACTTGTGTTAAAGTTTGTGATTCCTGTAGCATGCACGTATGGTGAACCGTTATGTGATGAAGTCGGAGCATGATTTATTTATTGATTGTCTTCCTTATGAGTGGCGGTCGGGGGACGGCGATGGTCTTTTCCTACCAATCTATCCCCTAGGGCATGCGCTAATACTTTGCTTTGATAACTTGTAGATTTTTTCAACAAGTATATGAGTTCTTTATGACTAATGTTGAGTCCATGGATTATACACACTTCTCCTCCTTCCACCATTGCTAGCCTCTCTAATACCGCGCACTTTTCGCCGGTATCATACACCCACCATAAACCTTCCTCAAAACAGCCAACATACCTACCTATCATGGCATTTCCATAGCCATTCTGAGATATATTGCCATGCAACTTTCCACCGTTCCGTTCATTATGACACGCTCCATCATTATCATATTGCTTAGCATGATCATGTAGTTGACATCGTATTTGTGGCAAAGCCACCGTTCATAATTCTTTCATACATGTCACTCTTGATTCATTGCATATCCCGGTACACCACCGGAGGCATTCATATAGAGTCATATCTGTTCTAAGTATCGAGTTGTAATTATTGAGTTGTAAGAAAATAAAAGTGTGATGATCATCATGAAAGTGCGTTATATCGACTAGAGGGGGGGGGGGGCTGGTGAATAGGCGATTTTTATGAATTCTTCACTGAGGAATTTGCCGGTGAGGAAATTCCTTAGCGAAGAACTACTTGCAGCGGAATAAGTACTCAGAAGTAAGCATAACAGAATACATGCATGGTCATCATGATGACATGAAGACAAGCACAGAGTACAAAAAGCGTAATCACAGGATAACACAAGATGAAGACAAACAGACTGAAGAAATTGAATTGAGGAAATTGAGAAAGTCTTCAGTCAAAGTCTTCAAACAAAGATATTATGAAGCACTTAACACAGTAATGAGGAAATGAAAGAGTTGAGGAAATAGAACCAGTAAGCTTGGTGAAGACAATGATTTGGTAGACCAGTTCAAGCGATGTCTCGGTTATGCGTCAGTTGGAGAGGCTGAGTATTTAAACTCGAGGACACATAGTCCGGACACCTAGTCCTGAGCATGCAGCTCAGGACACCAAGTCCTCACCGTATTCTCCTTGAACTAAGGTCACACAGACCTCGTCCAATCACTCATTGTAAGTCTTCAGGCGACTTCCAAACCTTCACAAACTTGGTCACTTGGCGATCCACAATTCCTCTTGGATGCTCTAGACCATGACGCCTAACCGTCTGGAAGAAGCACAGTCTTCAAAGGTAACAAGCGTCGGATCCACGCAGGATCAACCTCTTCAGTGATGCTCAATCACTTTGGGTTTGTAGGTGTTTGGGTTTGGGTTTTCCTCACTTGATGATTTTCACTCAAAGTCCTCGGAGGATGGGATGCTCACAATTGACAAGTGTCAGTTTCTCACGGAGCAGCCAACCAGCTAGTGGTTGTAGGGGGCGACTATTTATAGCCTAGGGAGCAGCCTGACATGATAAGACATAAATGCCCTTCAATGATATGACTGTTAGGTGGATAAGATATTTTGAGACAGCTGGCGCGTAGCACAGCAATGGTCGGAAATTTGAGGTTCAAATTCCCCAGGGCTATCATGTTCCTCTTTGTGTAGGCAATCCGACTTTGGCGAATTCCTAACTCCTCGGTCGGGACAAATTCCTCGTGACGGAAGAACTTGGCTCATCCTTTGAAGAAATTGACTGAATCTGTATGAGATTTCAATGGCTTCACTCGAAGGGATTGGTAGGTGTAGGATTTTGAGTTGAGCATCACATTGAAATTTTTCCTTAGTATTTCCTAGACCCCCTTTAACAGTACGGTGTTTCCTATGACTCAATAAAGAGAAAACGAAACTACGAAAACAAAAGTCTTCACACTTCATGTTCCTCAAATGAATAACAACTCTTCAAGGTCACACCAATTTCTTCACTTTCAAAGTCTTCAGAAAGTCTTCGGAATACCAAAGTCTTCAGTCGAAGAACTTCATTTTTAGGGGTCGACTTTCTCTGTAAATATCAAACTCCTCATAGACTTATAGACCTGTGTACACTCATAAACGTATTAGACCCTTAACCTATAAGTCTTCAATACACCAAAATCACTAAGGGGCACTAGATGCACTTACAATCTCCCCCTTTTTGGTGATTGATGACAATATAGGTTAAGTTTTCAACGGGGATAAACATATGAAGTGTAAATACTGATATTGAGGAATTTGATTGCAAGATATAGAAGAACTCCCGCTGAAGATGTGCATAGTGAGGAATTTGCTTTTGAGGCAATGCACACTTGAAGAGTTGAATCATGGAGATCTTCCCCTATATCTTGTAATTCATACACGCATTTGACATATAATATGAAGAATTTGAAATGCATGATGAAATATGGTGGTGATGTAATTCAGCATGCGTGTATTAACATATAACGAGGAATAAGCATGCGAGAAGAACACATCAAAAGTATCGAGCACCATCGGGTTTAAGATTACAACTCGATCCAATAAAGTTTCGAAGAAGCGAGTTGTAACTTAGCAAAAAAACGCCCATATAATAGACACGCTTGAAGACTAACTCAACTTCCCCCTTTGTCATCGAATGACCAAAAGGATCGGCGAGGACTAACGCCTCGAAGAATATCAAGTTGATGGAGGAGCGCCAATGTTGTCGGGGTCGTTTGTCGTAGTAGGGCCTGCCGCAGTGTCGTCCAAGTCTTCATGTTCATCAGTGTCGCGTGATGAAGAATAGGAGCTGGCCACCAAGGAAGGAACCTTGACCTTCTTGTATTTCTTCGGTGGAGGTGCAGACGAGTCAAATTCTTCCTTGAGACCCATTTTCTTCAGATCTTCTTCGCTGTAGACATGAGACAAAACAGCCCAGGTATGGTTGAAGGTTTCATGGAGGTAGTATTGATTTTTCTTCACTGCATTATGGGTTGAGGTCATGTTGTGAAGAATTGAACCAAACCGACGCTTGACCCATTTATGATTGCGATCAACCTTCTCATGAAGACTTCGGAGAAGCTCACGATCAGTCATCACCCTGGGTGCTATGCCTTGAGGATTTGGCTTGGTTGTGTTGGCGGCAGAGTCATGGGTGGAAGAGTCATCATTGGTTGAGTAGGATGCAGCCTTGCGAAATTGACCATCCAATGGACGAATGCCTTCATCTATCACAGTATCGTCCTTGCCTTTGTCATCAGTTGAGGAAAATGTCCGTTTGAGGACTTCAGTCAGAGGCAAGTAGCTGCAATGATTCAGAGTATCAACTTTGTAATTGAGTGAAGACCTTGTTCTGATGAATCTCATAATCCAAGGTGCATAAGGCTTCAGCTCAAAAGGTGACATAGCGACATTGGCCAGAGTCCTCATGAAGAAATCATGGAAGTTGACGGGAACACCATGAATGATATTGAAAAGCAGATTCTTCATGATGCCAACGACTTCTTCTTCATTCGAGTCGTGGCCTTTGATAGGACTCAATGTCTTCGTCAAAATGCGATAGACAGTCCGAGGCACATACAATAATTCCTTGACGAGGAATTTGGTTAAGTGGGGCCTGCCACAGCTTCAAAGGCTTCATCGGAACCTGCATGTAGTGATTTGTAAGCTCAGGTTCACTATAGGCATAACGAGCACCTTCAAGGGGAGGACCGAGTGGTAGGGCACGAAGCAATTGATGGCTGGCGCCTTGTAGTGAGTGTTTTCGACATCAGTCCAGCACCCATGAGTTCACATCTTGTAATCTCTGTGATGTGCAGCGTTGCAAAGAATTGAAGAATGAGTTCTTCATTCCAATCACATATGTCAGTGCAGAAATTTAACAGTCCAGCATCGTGAAGAACACTGAGGACTGGCTCGAAGCCCGACAGAGATTCCATGTCCACATGAGGAATATGTGCATGATCGAAGACTTTGTCTTTGTTGAACAACACTGAGGAATAGAAATTGGCCTGGCTGGCCGTCCAGAAACGCCTCTTCCTTATGCGAGCAGAATCATAGGGGTTGTAATCTGTGAAGAACACATGCTCGCCAAAGAAATCTTCAGCCTTGAACTTTTGCTTCCTTGAGAATGGATCCTTTGGCTTTGGCAGTGGAGTGTCAGTGAGTTGCATCACGACTTCAGAATCGTAATCTCAGGTTCTTGGTGAGAATTTCTGGTTCCTCTTGATGGCGATCTGCGTGTTCAAGTGATCAGTAGCAGCAGTTTCTTCAGCACTAGTGGCTGGAATTTCTTCACGTATAGATGGAAGTGGGGTGAGTTTCTTCAGAGCCCATTTGAACTGTTGGTGCAGGGGACTGAGGTATTTGCTGTAAAGGGGTGAAGAGTGGAGAATTGGGGTGCTGACTTTCCCAAAAGTCATCATTCATCACTGGCGTAGTGCACCCAATATCCACGTCTTCATCTTCCATATCTTCAACGCCAGCCTCTTCAGCTGTGAACTGAGGCATGGGCGAGGAGACAATAGGTGTTGAAGGGATAGCATCCACTTCAATTTCTTCATCAATCTGCTCTGATGAAGCAGCATAATGATTTTCTTCATCAGATCCACTAGGGATCACATATTCTTCACCAAAAGGAACAAGGTCCTTTGATGGCATGGTTGAGATCGGAACAACATCAATTGGATCTGCAAATGAACTTGTCATAGGCTTCATTTTCTTTGGAGCTAAGGAATCTGAAGCAGCTGATGCTTTCCTTTTCTTCACAGTTGCACGCTCTGCAGCCTTGGTCTTCTTCACATCTAATGCAGATGGAAGGATTGGAGTTGGTGTAGGCGCAGGAGGAGCAGAGGTTGATTTTCTTGAGTATGGAATCGATGCGGTTGCCTGACTTCTTAATTTTCTTCAGCGCACCACTAGTGGATGCCCCGCAATGTCTTCGGCGGCTGGAATGCGGTCATCGCCTGGAACTAACATTTTCTTCAGCAGATCTGAAAGTCATCGGTGTCTTGGCATGTTCTTCAGTTTGCTGAGCAAAAGCTTCAGCCTGAGGAATTTCCTGTTGCGATGGAGCTGCAACATTGGAGGTGAATTTCTCAGTCAGTTTAACAAATTCGACTTTGGCACCTTGCCAATCAGCATAGTAGGCATTGAAGTTATTGCTGAGGGCTTTGATTTCAGACTAGATTTTTATAAGCTCATCAGTTGTCATAGAGACAACATTGGTCTTCAAAAACGTTTCTTTCCTATACTGTGCTTTCTTGATCTGGCTGGCCTTCTCATATTTCCATTTTTCTTCAGAGATGAAATGGGTCAGCATGTGACTTTGGCCAGGAGTCAAATTGAAATCAGGCATAGGAGTGTCTGGATCCTTGTGCCAGAGATCAATATAATCGAGGATCAACTTAGGATCCAATAGCAGTGGCACATTAGTGCCTTTGGCTCTAGCAGCCCTGACTTGCCTGTCTCTGATGATCTCAACAAGTTCTTCATCATCAGCTTCATCTTCTTCAGACGGTACTTGGAAGGCAACCTGCTTCTTCTGAGGACTAGGGCGAGGACCTCGTCCTGCGGTGGCCTTTTCTTGATGAGAGACGGACCCATTGAAGAATTGGGTGCAGCTGAGGAACTAGCTGAGACACCTGAGGCAATGGAGATGCCTGCCGTCCTTTGGCACGTGGCAAGATGCACAGGTGCAGAGGACTTTGTCGGAGCGGCCGAAGACTTTGGCGGAGGAGCTGAAATTCTGGAGGAGCAGGAGAAGCATGAGGAATTGGCCATGAGGGCTTTGAGGATTCTGGCCGTGAGGGCATTGCTGAGGAACTAGGCCTCGAGGGCACTGGAGGTGAAGCACTTGGCTTGTGCGCGGGCTTCTTTGCCATAGATTTATTTGGCTTGACAGCAGAGGCCTCAAGAGAGGCAGCAGCAGCAGCAGAGTCCTCATTGAATTTCCTCTTTGCTTCTTTGGCGTGCTCAGCCAGCTTGGCTTGGCGCTTTGCCCATTCATCGGGATAATCCTCACCACGCTTGAGGCTGGTGGGATATGCTACTTGGCCAGTGCCAATGGTGGTCTTGGGCATGGAGGATTGAGTCTGAATTTCTTCATGTACTTTGGAGTTACATACCACATACTCCCTCCATTCTCTTGCCCATCTCCTTTCTATCCTCTGGATCGCACCTTGCGCTGATTTTTGTTCTCCTTACCAAACTTGGCCTCATCAGAGTGCAATAGTCTTTGTATATGTCATCGGGGATCTCAAAGGCAGTCATGACCTCAGCTTCTTTTCTCCTTTACGTGGCTTCTTACCATCTGCCATTTTCTTGATTGAGGAATTTGAACAATTGAATTCTCTGAAGAAGTATGCAACTTTTCTTCGAGGAGCGCTGCAAATGAGTTAAGTTGATGAGAACCTAGTGATTCAAAGGCGGACATGAGTACCTGTGAGCAGAGTATAGTTGCGAGGAATTTGGAGAGGTCATATGCGTTCTCGAAGGTTTTCAAAAAGAACAAGTTTGAGGAATTTTGACCAGATGAGTCTTGAAGAATTTCACTAAGCGTTCTTTGTCTTAGGTTCGAGTTGTATAGATCGAAGATCCACACAATTGAGGAATCTTGAAGAAAATGATGCTTAGAGAAACGAATCAAGAATGATGACATGTGAGGTGTTTAGTGTGTGAGGATTTGAAGAATAAAACACCTTTGAGGATTTTGTAGAAATCATTTGAATCAAAGAGGGCAGTAAAAGTAACTTTTAATTACCTGAGCGAAGAACACGATTTAACTGTGAGATGGAGATGTGAAGTTAAATCGGTCTGCAGATCTTCACGCCCTAACTTCGGCGGAGGAAGAGCGGCTATGAAGGCGGCGGAGTGAAGATTTCATGACCGTAGAGTCTGACGGCGACGAGGTCGAGGCAGTGAAGCTCTTCCTCACCAGCGATGATGAAGTAGCGGCGGCGCTAGGGTTTGAGAAGCTCGAGCAGGAGAGAGAGAGAGAGCGGAGTAAAGGAAGTGAGGAAGGGGAGAGGGGTATTTATAGCCACAGTGAAAAAACTGTTCGCCCGAAGATTTAGGAAGAACGTGCCCCTGACCTTTCTCATTCGCATGACATGTGTCACCCACGTACTGAAAAGTGGAGATCGTGTTAGATCGTGGGTGAATAGATAAGTCTATCGTGGAAAGCGGAATGGTTTGAGCGGCAAAGCTGAAAATTTGGATAAGATAAGTTAAAAGTTCCGTTCGCAAATTCTTCAGCTGACAAGGACACAGTGAAGATTTCGAACAAGTTTCAAATAGAACGCACATGAAGAATTTGTGAATAGATTGGGTTGAGTATAGCATAGAGGGGGAAGGGTCCGATCACATTCACTTAGCAGAAGAACAACTTGAAGAAATAGCCATAAGTGAATGCTGTAGAGGACATAAACCCACAAATATATATATATATATATATATATATATATATATATATATATATATATATATATATATATATATATATATATATATATATATATATATATATATATATATAACCAATGAAGAAAAATGACGGAACCAGTGAAGATTTTGCAAAGTTGAAGAATTTGAAAAACTGAAGAATTTCAAAACTGAGGAAAAACTCAAATTGAAGATTTTCAACTTTGGTGGTGGCGTGACCCACCGTATAAGAATGATGATTTCAGACACCGCGTACAATTGTCGTAGAGTTCTGAGGATCAAATTCTTCATTAATTTCTTCACGCTTAGAGTGTTGTTCTTCATTGATTGAAGAAAAACGTTTCTTCATGTGTTGCACATCTAAGTCATCAATTTTGCATAAGTGTTAGGATGAGTGTCCTATTCAAAGAACATTCGAACATTCTAAGATATTTAGCTCACACCGCAACTTGCTAAATCTCTTCTCATCCAAGGGCTTTGTGAAGATATCGGCTAGTTGTTCTTCAGTCTTCACATGATCAATAATGATGTCGCCCTTCAACACATGATCGCGAAGAAAATGATGACGAATCTGAATGTGCTTCGTCTTTGAGTGTTGAACTGGGTTGTGAGCAATCTTGATTGCACTCTCATTGTCACAGTAGAGAGGCACATTCTTCATGTTGATGCCATAATCCTTGAGAGTTTGCTTCATCCACAGCAATTGAGCACAACAAGAACCAGCAGCAATGTACTCAGCTTCAGCACTAGACAGTGATACGCAGTTCTGTTTCTTCGAGGACCAACAGACCAAATATCGTCCGAGGAAATGACAAGTACGAGATGTTGACTTGCGGTCCACACGATCACCAGCATAGTCAGAGTTAGAATATCCAATGAGATCAAAAGCAGAGCCCTTGGTATACCATAATCCTAGTGTTGGTGTGTGAGCTAGATATCGAAGAATATGCTTCACAGCCTTATGGTGTGATTCCTTCGGTGTAGCTTGAAATCGGGCACACATGCAAACATTAAGCATTATATCTGGCCTAGATGCACATAAGTATAATAAAGAACCAATCATGGAGTGGTATACCTTGTGATCGAAGTTAATACCATTTTCATCAATGCATAGATGGCCATTTGTGGGCATAGGAATTCTGACGCCTTTGCAATCTTGCATGCCGAATTTCCTCAGAACATCCTTGAGGTATTTCTCCTGAGATATGAATATGCCATTGCGCTGTTGGCGAATTTGAAGACCTAAGAAGAATTTCAACTCTCCCATCATAGACATTTGATATTCTTCAATCATCATATAGGCAAATTCATCACTATAACGTTGGTCAGTACAACCAAAGATAATATCATCAACGTATATTTGGCACACAAAGAGTTCACCATGATAAGATTTAGTAAAGAGAGTAGGGTCGAGTGAACCGGGTGTGAACCCATTCTTCATGAGGAATTCCTTCAAAGTGTCATACCACGCCCGAGGGGCTTGCTTGAGGCCATAGAGGGCCTTGTTGAGTCTGAAGGCTTTGTCAGGATTCTTTGGATCTTCAAAACCTGGGGGTTGAGCAACATATACTCCTTCCTCAAGCTTACCATTGAGGAATGCACTTTTCACATCCATTTGATATAAAGTGATATCATGATGGTTAACATAAGCAAGTAATATGCGAATAGCCTCAAGTCTAGCAACAAGTGAAAAAATTTCATCGAAATCAATTCCTTCTACCTGTGTGTAGCCTTGAGCTACAAGACGTGCCTTATTCCTCACCACAAGGCCATTTTCATCTTGCTTGTTGCGGTAGATCCACTTTGTGCCAATGATATTATGCTTGCGAGGATCTGGACGTTTGATCAGTTCCCAGACGTTGTTGAGCTCGAACTGATGTAATTCTTCTTGCATGGCCTGAATCCACTCAGGCTCCAGAAATGCTTCATCTACCTTAGTGGGCTCTGTGATAGAGACAAAAGCATATTGCCCACAAAAGTTAGATAAATGTGAAGCTTTTGAGCGTGTGAGAGGACCTGGTGCTTCAATGTCATCGATGATCTTTTCAACTTGCACTTCTTTTGCAACGCGAGGATGAGCTGGTTGTCGTCGAGGAATTTGATCACCATTTTCTTCAGGTGCATCAGCTCGACGTTCTTCAAGTTCTGGAATGAATTCTTCAGCAGATTCTTCAGTAGGAATGACATCCTCAGTAGCCTTGAACTTGATAGAATCCTCAGGTGCTGGTTCATCTATCACAGAAGGTAGGTGATCTCTTTGCGAGCCATTAGTTTCATCAAACCGCACATCTACAGTTTCAACAATCTTGTGAAGAGCATTGTTGAAGACTCTGTAGGTGTGTGAGTCCTTTCCGTAACCTAGCATAAAACCTTCATGTGCTTTCGGTGCAAATTTAGCATTGTGATGAGGATCTCTAATCCAACATTTTGCACCGAAGACTTTGAAATAACTCACATTGGGTTTCTTGTCAGTGAGGAGTTCATAGGCAGTCTTCTTGAAGAATTTGTGAAGATATACCCTGTTGATGATGTGGCATGCAGTGTAAATTGCCTCAATCCAGAAGTGACGAGGCGTCTTGTACTCATCAAGCATAGTGCGAGCCATCTCAACAAGAGTTTTGTTCTTGCGCTCCACGACGCCATTTTGCTGAGGAGTATAAGGATCAGATAACTCATGAGTAATACCAAGTTCATCAAGATAGTCATCAAGACCAGAATTCTTGAACTCAGTTCCATTGTCACTCCTGATGTGCTTGATCTTCACACCAAAGTTGGTTGAAGCCCTCGAGGAAAATCGTTTGAAGGCTTCTTGCACTTCATGTTTATAAGTAACAATGTGTACCCATGTGTAACGAGAGTAATCCTCAACAATAACAAAGCCATATAGAGATGCATCATTAGTGACTGCTGAGTAATGATTAGGACCAAAGAGGTCCATGTGAAGCAATTCGAATGGTCGAGTAGTGGTCATGATAGTCTTCGCTGGATGCTTGGCCTTGGTCATTTTTCCAGCTTCACAGGCCCCGCATGAGTGATCCTTGAGGAATTTGACATTCTCAATGCCAATGACATGCTTCTTCTTCGCAAGCATGTGCAAATTCCTCATGCCTGCGTGACCAAGTCGTCGATGCCATAGCCAGCCTTCTGAAGCTTTTGCAAGTAGGCACACGGCTGGTTGAGGTCCTGTAGAGAAATCAACAATGTACAAGTCTCCTCTCCTAAAGCCTTCGAAGACTTTGGAATTGTCAGCTTCCATAACCACAACACAACGATACTTGCCAAAGACAACAATCATATCAAGATCACAAAGCATTGAAACAGACATAAGGTTGTATCCTAAGGACTCAACAAGCATGAATTTGTCCATGTGTCGATCCTTTGTGATCGCAACCTTACCTAGACCCAATACCTGACTTTTGCCTTTGTCAGCGAAGATGATATGCTTCAGATGTGATGGTGATAAGGGAGCATCAATCAACAGATTCTTGTCACCAGCCATGTGATTTGTACATCCACTATCGAGGACCCACTCAACGGCTATGGGTTGATCATCCTGCAGATGAATTAGTGCAGCTTACGAACTCATATACTTCATCATTGAAGAATATGATATCAAATTCATCAGATGAATTTCATCAAGCAGTAAAACAGATATAGCAGTATGAGGACGTGTGAAATGAAAGTTCATTTCTTCATGATTAGCCTGCGTCCTTTCAGGCATTTTTGTCTGGCCCCCGGCAAATTCTTCAGACGTTAAAGCACGTCTGGAGACCTGAGCCTGCAGAAGAGATTAGTTCTTTTTCTTCACCACCCACATCTGAAGGGGCGGCAAAGAGTTCATCACTCTACGATCTCCATATGAGAATGGTGGCAAAGAAGCCAGACCATTTCGTTTCACATAAGAGGGGTTAGGGTAAGCATATGAATAAGTAGAGAAATTCTTTGAGGACTTATGAACATAATGGTTTGAGGAATAATGCACATATTCATAGCCCTTAGCTCTACCCTGCGAAACAGAGTTTTTAGCATGATGATAATCGTGTGAGGGCTTTGATTCTTTTGAGGAATTTGATCCACATGAGGAATTTGGTCCATATGAGGACTTGGATCCATATGAAGAATTTGGTCCATATGAAGAGTTTGATATGGTGTTCCTATTCTTCACAGGTGGTGTCATGAGGACATTCACCTGAAGACTTTCAAGGCACCTTTTGGGAACCTAGATTTTCTTCATAGGGGAACAGTTCCTGCAGTTAGTGCCAACATATCTAGCAAATACTTCACCATTCTGATTTTTGAACAGTTTATAGTTTGATTCAAATGACTCATCAGAAGAATGAGGAGATTCACATGTAAAGCCAGATAAGTTAGATGGATCAAATGGTGGTCCCTTTGCATCAACCCATGAGGTTTTGGGGTACTGCTTAGGCTTCCAATATGTACCATCAGCATTGTTTTCCTCTCAAAGGCAATACCCTCTTTCCTAGGGTTCCTGTTGAGAATGTGCTTTTTAAGCACATCACAAAGAGTCTGATGCCCTTTGAGGCTTTTGTATATACCTGTCATGTACAATTCCTTCAGCCCTGCATCGTCAGTGATACTAGCAGTTTCATCAGATGAGGAATTAGTGATAGCAGAGGCAGGTGAAGAATTTGTAACAATAGAAGCATTTGAACATTCAGGTGAAGAATTAGCAAATTCACGTTCAATGCACTTTAAGCATGGAGGAACAAATTCTTCTTGAGAAGCGCTGATTTGTTGAGCAAGTAATGAATCGCGCTCCTTCTGAAGATCTTCATAACTCACTCTTAGCTTCTCAAGATCATGCTTCTTTTAAAGAAATTCATAAGAAAGCTTCTCATGATCATATAAGAGAGTGTTATGATGACCTTGAAGGCTGTCAAACCTAGACTGAAGTCTCTGAAGATTTTCAGTTAAGGCTTTAGTGCGATACATTTCTTCACCCAACATATCATCGCTCTTATTTAGCATATATTGAACTTTTTCCAAATCTCTTTGTTGTTTAGTGGCAAGGGAAGCAAGTTTGACATAGCTGGGTCCAAATTCATCACCAGATTCATCATCACTAGACTCGGATAGGTCGCATTCAGTTACCTCAGCACTTTTGGCCATGAGGCATGATGAAGAGGATGATGATTCTGGTTCGAATGTCATCGCTTTGAGAGATTCCTTGAAGTCCTCAAACCAAGGATCATGACGGGTTCGATGACCTTCATAGACCTCAGAGAGACGGTCCCAGATAAGCTTCTCATGATCGAGATGCATGATGTTCCTGAACTGATTTTGAGACAACAGGAGCAGATGACGTCCTTCGCCGTGAGGTTGAGAAGAGTGTACTTGCGAATGTCATCAGCTCCCGCCGTCTTGCACAGATCAGTAAGACCAATCTCAGTGACGGTCCACAGTTTGCTGTTCATCGCCATGAGATGCTTCTTCATCATGGCCTTCCACTTGGGATACTCATGACCATCAAAGATGGGGCATGTCACTTTCTTTATACCCGCGGTCGACATAACTAAAACTCTAGGCGGTTAAACCAAAATCACACAGAACAAGGGAGTACCTTGCTCTGATACCAATTGAAAGTGTGTTATACCGACTAGAGGGGGGGTGAATAGGCGATTTTTATGAATTATTCTCTAAGGAATTTGCCGGTGAGGAAATTCCTTAGCGAAGAACTACTTGCAGCGGAATAAGTACTCAGAATTAAGCATGACAGAATACAGGCATGGTCATCATGATGACATGAAGACAAGCACAGAGTACAGAAAGCGTAATCACAGGATAACACAAGATGAAGACAAAGAGACTGAAGAAATTGAACTGAGGAAATTGAGAAAGTCTTAAGTCAAAGTCTTCAAACACAGATAAGTAATGAGGAAATAGAACCAGTAAGCTTGGTGAAGACAATGATTTGGTAGACCAGTTCCAACTGCTGTCTCAGTTGTACGTCTGGTTGGAGCGGCTGAGTATTTAAACTCGAGGACACACAGTCCCGGACACCCAGTCCTGAGCACGCAGCTCAAGACACCAAGTCCTCACCGTATTCTCCTTGAACTAAGTTCACATAGACCTCGTCCAATCACTCGTGGTAAGTCTTCAGGCGACTTCCAAACCTTCACAAACTTGGTCACTCGGCGATCCACAATTCCTCTTGGATGCTCTAGACCATGATGCCTAACCGTCTGGAGCACAATTTTCAAAGGTAACAGGCGTCGGATCCACGCAGGATCAATCTCTTCAATGATGCTCAATCACTTTGGGTTTGTAGGTGTTTGGGTTTGGGTTTTCCTCACTTGATGATTTTCACTCAAAGTCCTCGGAGGATGGGATGCTCTCAATTGACAAGTGCCAGTTTCTCACGGAGCAGCCAACCAGCTAGTGGTTGTAGGGGGTGGCTATTTATAGCCTAGGGAGCAACCCGACATGATAAGACATAAATGCCCTTCAATGATATGACCGTTAGGTGGATAAGATATTTTGAGACAGTTGGCGCGTAACACAGCAACGCTCGGAAATTTGAGGTTCAAATTCCTCAGGGCTATCATGTTCCTCACTGTGTAGGCAATCCGTACTGGCGAATTCCTAACTCCTCAGTCAGGACAAATTCTCGGTGACGGAAGAACTTCGTCTCATCCATCAAGAAATTGACTGAAGCTGTATGAGATTTCAATGGCTTCACTCGAAGGGATTGGTAGGTGTAGGATTTTGAGTTGAGCATCACATTGAAATTTTTCCTTAGTATTTCCTCGACCCCCTTTAACAGTATGGTGTTTCCTATGACTCAAGAAAGAGAAAACGAAACTACGAAAACAAAAGTCTTCACACTTCATGTTCCTCAAATGAATACCAAGTCTTCAAGGTCACACCAATTTCTTCACGTTCAAAGTCTTCAGAAAGTCTTTAGAATACCAACGTCTTCAGTCGAAGAACTTCATTTTTAGGGGTCGACTTTCTCTGTAAATATGAAACTCCTCATAGACTTATAGAACTATGTACACTCATAAACGTATTAGACCCTTAACCTATAAGTTTTCAATACACCAAAATCACTAAGGGGCACTAGATGCACTTACACATCATTGAGCATTGTCCCAGGTGAGGAAAGGATGATGGAGACTATGATTCCCCCACAAATCGGGATGAGACTCCAGACTAAAATAAAAGAGTCCATAAAAAAAGAGAAAAGGCCCAAATAAAAAAAACGAGAGAAAAAGAGAGAAGGGACAATGTTACTATCCTTTACCACACTTGTGCTTCATTGTAGCACCAAGATCTTCATGATAGAGAGTCTCTCATTTTGTCACTTTCATATAATAGTGGGAATTTTTCATTATAGAACTTGGCTTGTATATTCCAATGATGGGCTTCCTCAAAGTGCCCTAGGTCTTCGTGAGCAAGCGAGTTGGATGCACACCCACTTAGTTTCTTTTGTTGAGCTTTCATATACTTATAGCTCTAGTGCATCCGTTGCATGGAAATCCCTACTCACTCACATTGATATCTATTAATGGGCATCTCCATAGCCCGTTGATACGCCTAGTTGATGTGAGACTATCTTCCCTCTTTTTGTCTTCTCCACAACCACCATTCTATTCCACATATAGTGCTATATCCATGGCTCACGCTCATGTATTGCGTGAAGATTGAAAAAGTTTTGAGAATGTCATAAGTATGAAACAATTGCTTGACTTGTCATCGGGGTTGTGCATGATTTAAATACTTTGTGTGGTGAAGATAGAGCATAGCCAGACTATATGATTTTGTAGGGATAACTTTCTTTGGCCATGTTATTTTGAGAAGACATGATTGCTTAGTTAGTATGCTTGAAGTATTATTATTATTTTTATGTCAATTTGAACTTTTGTCTTGAATCTTTCGGATCTGAATATTCATACCACAATTAAGAAGAATCACATTGAAATTATGCCAAGTAGCACTCCGCATCAAAAAATCTTTTTTATCATTTACCTACTCGAGGACGAGCAGGAATTAAGCTTGGGGATGCCTGATACGTCTCCAACGTATCTATAATTTTTGATTGCTCCATGCTATATTATCTACTGTTTTGGACTATATTGGGCTTTATTTTCCAGTTTTATATTATTTTTGGGAGTAACCTATTAACCGGAGGCCCAGCCCAGAATTGCTGTTTTTTGCCTATTTTAGAGTTTCTAAGAAACGGAATATCAAACGGAGTCCAAACAGAATGAAACCTTCGGGAACGTGATTTTCTCATTGAATATGACCTAGGAGACTTGGACCCTACGTCAAGAAAGAAACAAGGTGGGCACGAGGTAGGGGGCGCGCCCTCCCCCCAGGCGCGCCCTCCACCCTTGTGGGCCCCACGAAGCACCACCGACGTACTCCTTCCTCCTATATATACCTACGTACCCCCAAACGATCAGATACGGAGCCAAAAACCTAATTCCACCGCTGCAACCTTCTATACCCATGAGATCCCATCTTAGGGCCTGTTCCGTAGCTCCGCCAGAGGGGGCATCCATCACGGAGGGCTTCTACATCATCACCATAGCCTCTCCGATGAAGTGTGAGTAGTTTACCTCAGACCTTCGGGCCCATAGTTAGTAGCTAGATGGCTTCTTCTCTCTTTTTGGATCTCAATACAATGTTCTCCCCCTCTCTCGCGGAGATCTATTCGATGTAATCTTCTTTTTGCGTGTGTTTGTTGATTGATCTTTCTTGCAATGGGAGAAGAGCTTAGCTTTGGGTCCAATCTTGAAGTGTCCTTTCCCAGTGACAGTAGGGGCAGCAAGGCATGTATTGTATTGTTGCCATCGAGGATAACAAGATGGGTTTTTTTTTATCATATTGCGTGAATTTATCCCTCTACATCATGTCATCTTGCTTAAGGCGTTACTCTGTTTTCTTGAACTTAATACTCTAGATGCATGCTGGATAGCGGTCGATGAGTGGAGTAATAGTAGTAGATGCAGACAGGAGTCGGTCTACTTGTCTCGGACGTTATGCCTATATACATGATCATACCTAGATATTCTCATAACTATGCTCAATTCTGTCAATTGCTCAACAGTAATTTGTTCACCCACCGTAGAATACTTATGCTCTTGAGAGAAGCCACTAGTGAAATCTATGGCCCCCGGGTCTATCTTCATCATATTAATCTTCCATCACTTTATTATTGCCTTTGTTTTTTTACTTTGCTTTTTATTTTACTTTGCATCTTTATCATAAAAATACCAACAATATTATCTATCATATCTATCAGATCTCACTCTTGTAAGTGACCGTGAAGGGATTGACAACCCCTAATCGCGTTGGTTGCGAGGAGCTATTTGCTTTGTGTAGGTGCGAGGGACTCGCGCGTAACCTCCTACTGGATTGATACCTCGATTCTCAAAAACTGAAGGAAATACTTACGCTACTGTGCTGCATCACCTTTCCTATTCAAGGAAATCCAACGGAAGCTCAAGTGGTAGCAATTAGTATCAAGATCGAGGTGTCACCCTACTCCTTCGGTGTTGGGAAGTGTGTGTGCACTACTCGGAAAAGGCCTAGTAATGGCGCACTGGTTTTGCCTACTAATGGCGCATTACCAGTGCGCCATTAGTAGCACGCCACTAGAATTCTTTACTAATGGCGCACCACTGGTGCGCCATTAGTATCTGGTGTACTAATGGCGCACCAAGCAGTGCACCATTAGTATGTAAAACCATGCACCATTAGTGTGCCTCCCGGGGGGCCATACGTAAGCATGTGCTTTGTCATACTAATGGCGCATTCTCGTGCTGATCGCCATTAGTATCCTTTAACATACTAATGGCGCTTTTGGTGGTGATGCGCCATTAGTATGAATATTTGGTTTTTTTTTGCTTTTCTGATTTTTGCACAGGTTACAAAATATATTATTGGACAGAATATAGACAGCAGCACACAGCAACATCAGATTCATCGAATACAATAGAAGTTTAGTCTCCTAATACAATTCATCATATTAGCCTCCGACTTCAAAAGACCGAACAAAGATAAAACATTACAAGTCTCAAGACCGCGAGTATCGAGTTTGTCTTCACATTACAAGTCGATATCGATCATCTAAACTACCATCACATAGAAGAGAGTTGTGGTCATCACGATGAGCATCATCGCGATCAAACTGGTCTTCATCCGGTTCCTCCAACGCTCCCTCCTCTCTCCCGCTAGATAACGGGCGTACCTAGATTCGGCCTCCGCCCTAGTGGTGTACCCTTTGTAACTGTTACCGCTGAACGGTGAACCTGTCTCCGACACTCCTCCCGGTCGTCAGAGACTCGGGAACCTTACCCTTGTACACGACATACGACGGCATCTCTATGCACAAGCCAAACAACAGACAATACATAAGCAATATGTAAGTATGCAACAAAAGGATCAGAAGAGAAAAGCAAGACATTAATAGCACGATTCATGGTCCTACTAATAAATAGCATCGATTACATCTAAGTTGAATGACTGTCCAAATCAAAGAGACATACGAATTCATTAAAGTATAATTACAACATGAGCTAATCAATGTTTCAGAACTACACATCACTACTTTCGACTCGACTCATCAGACATGAGCGTGGATGAAGCCGCCGTCTGTCGTGATGGTCATGAAATCGCGGTTGTTGTCACCCTGCATTTGTAGCATTTCATCTATCTCACTGTTGGACGGTTGATATCTGAGGAAGAACTGCTCCGAGGTATGAAGGACATCTTGATGGATGATGTCCGCAAACTCCATTGGATGCGAAGAATTCTTGTCTCGAGGTCCGCGTCCTGGACTGCCGACAAGCTCGCGGCCCAATCTTTGAGATTATCTGGTAGCAGAAGTTGATGATGGTCCCTTACGATCGCCCGCATGGATGGAGGGCGTAGTAGGCATCCTTCTGACCTCAAGGCGGCTGCTTGACGCAGCAGAACTTCTTATTGTGTGAGAACATGTGCTTGCCGTACTTACGAACTGCCCTGGTGAAGGTGCCTCCAGATTTGGCATAGCCGGGGAGAACATCATCAAGAACTTTCTTGACATTTGTGTAGTCTATCTTGGAGTTACGGTTCGGGTCAAAATACGTGGCCATGGAATATTTCGGGCTTAAGAGGATGAGTGTGCAATGTGTGTCACTGCACAGAACACGGAATGCTAGAAAAAAAAGAACGATCGAAATCTAAGAAATCATATGTTACGGGGCGGTTAAGGGATGACTTACTCGGAAAGTAAGCCACAAGGAAGTTATCCTTATCCGGGTTTGCGAATGACGCCTTTGAGGTGTGAACTTCGCAACTTGGCGGTCCCCAAAGGCCTGCTCAAGTGCTTGCACGCATGTAGAAGGGGTCGACTATCACGATGTCTGGGGTCTTGTCTCTAATGATCCGCATCTCCATACTCAGCGAAAACAGCCGAACGAAGGTGTAGTGCAGTGGATGAAGGTTAAATATAGCAAAGATGTCATCAAACTGCAGGACAATCGTACCCCCGATGTCGCCATCCACAAAGCCCTTGCCCTCTGGCACCTCGGCCACGAAAACCGGGTATGCCACATCATTCTCTCCGAGACACCGCTTCTCCAAAGAAAGAACACTGTCGTATAGACTCCGCATAGCACCGGTTGCAGCATTCAGCATATTTGGCGGTAGCATCGCCCTACCCGCCACATGCACCCTCCTCGAGATATCCTTAGGTGAAGGTGGCCCGCCCCGAGCACGGATCGAACTTCGGTGCCGGCTGGCTCGCTTTTGGCGCCCTTGTTAGTCTTTCGTTTCCGTCCCTTCTTCTTGATCTCCTGTAATGGGACCGAGTTCTGCTCACAGACCGCCTTCTTGAGCGTGTTGGGGCTGATAATATTTCGCACCTCAGCTATCTGAGGCTCGGTGAAGGCGGGAGCTGGAGGCATGTCCTGAGAACTGAACGCCAGACGACGCCTGTTGCAATTGGATTTCTCCGCCGTACCAGCTAGATCGCGGTCGTCTTGGTTGGGTTCTTGAGAAAGAGGCCCGCAGAACTCGTCAGCGTACCCATGTTCGGCAAAGTACTTATCAACTTTGGTAAATGTACTTTGTCGTCGTTGTCGCCGCCGTCCGGATCACGTGCCATAGGGCTGTCCGGATCCGTGCCATAGGGATGTCCGGCAGGTCTCGGTAGCGTTGCGGCGTTCTTGCCATGGCTTGGCGCCGGCACGATCGGGCGGTCTTGTGCGTGGGTGGTGTCCCCGCCCCAAGCGAATCCGCTCTTCGCCAAGCAGGGGCGATTTCTGGCTGGCGCCGAGGATCATCTCATCTTCTTCGTCGGCCCCGGGTCGAATCGGAGGTAACAGCTCGTCGCAGCTCGGCAGCACCGAACCACTTCAACCCTATACACCGTGGGTGGCATCGGATTACCGTGGAACATGGGGTTGCCGGTTGAACGATTCTGCCCTTGGCGACATCGACCAACTCGGCGCCCACGAAGTGCAGAAGAGTGCAAGGAACATCGGCGGTGCCCTGCGAAAACATGTACAGGGCGCCAGGGATGCCCAGTCAAAGGCAAGGAGATGAATTCATCGGCCGAGAGGCTTAGTTACCGTGGTGCCGTCGAGCTCGGCTAATGTCGAGGCACCGCCAACGGCGGGCGTGCAACTGACGGAGGGGGCGCTTGCTGGCGAGGTGCCGGCCGGCGTACACCCGGGTGCATTAAGCTGCAATGCCCGTGCCGGCGACGGAGACACGAATACCGCCTCCGCCGGAGGCACCAATGGCGCCGCCGCCGGAGACACCAATGGCACCGCCGGAGACACCAATGGCGCGCGCCGCGCGCTGTCGCGATTGTTGGCTGTGAAGCTGGGAACCGGGAGGCCCTGATGGCGCCCGCAATCCACGTCGTCAGCCCATGAATCAATGTAGGCACCATGGCGTTGAGCTTTGTTCCCAGTTGTTGTTCCACTTGCTCTTGGAAAAGCTCCGGAATCCGTGCCACTTGTGCCTTGAGTTCTTCAACCTCGCGCGTCTGGCTTTCCGAGCTGGTCTTTTTCTCCTTCCGCAGACCAGCAGTATAGTATGACCCCCATTTTGTGGACAAGCCTTTGCCGGCCACACGACCAGCTGACGTTGGCTTAGTGAGCTTATCCTTGTTTTTCATTACGTTCAACGCCCTATTTAAAGGGGTGTCGAAAGGGGAGCTCGAGAGCGACCCCGCCATCGCTTTCGGTGTCTGCGAAAGGGCGTGAACCATTTAGAAATATTGGGGATTAATTAGAGTGCAACCATATGGAGCTAATTACGCGGGGTGTATTCCTTACCAGAACAAGCTCAAGCGCCCTGGTCTTCGGATCCGTGGTAAGCTCCTTTGTTATCGGGTCCTCCTTGTACCAGGCCCTGACATAGTTCCTGGTCCGCTTGTCACTGCTGTATTTCTCGAAGCGGGGCGGTAGGCCTTGCTCGGCAAGCTCCGCGTCCTCCTTGTCCCATATAGGCTCCGCCACTCTGTAACCGCCGGGACCGAGTTTGTGTTCCCCTAAGTTCAACTCCCGCATTTCTTTCCCCCACAGACTTGATTCGAAGGTTTCACTGCTCTCGCACTTGATCTTGAACTCCTTGTACTCATCTTCGCTCATCAAAGGATATTTCGCCTTGATCTTCTCATAACTTTCACCTTTATCAATCATTCTCTTCACCGCGCTTCTCCAAGTAGACAGGGCCGTGCTCATCTTCGTGAGGACGGCACTGTTAACTTTATTCCCTGAGAGGCGTGTGTTTTCAAATTCGGCGGGGAACTTGTATCGTTCGTGCAGCTTCGTGAAGAGGAGGTTGCGCAAATTCCCTCGGTCCGTATGCCTAAGGTTCTCGGTGTTGATCGAGGCGGTGCTCGGAGAATGCACCGAGCTGAACCGAAAACCCTTGACTATATGTTTGGGCTCCGTTGGATTCCGCCGGAGTCCACTTGAGTGAATTCCTCCTTGAGGGTCTGGAGCGCATTCGGCGCCGGTCCTTCCTTTGCTTCTTCGGTTGGCTGCCATCGTGTGTGCACCGCCATCATCGATGGTGGCATCCTCGGCGGCACCATCGGTGGTGTCATCCCCACGCCACTAGGGGTTGTGTAATCAGGATCGGTGTCTTCATGGCGTCCTCATAGCGGTGAGGTTGTTCCTCCATCTCCGGGACAGCTCCAGAATTGCTTGCCACCCGAACCACCGGCCTCATCATTGTGGGCCATGTTTCGCTCTAAATAGGAAAAAAGTTTGGTCAAAAAGTTGGTTATTGTCACGGAACAAGATCATGGTCTCATCATTTAGGGTTTGTCGACACCGAGTAACCCTAAAAGCCTAAGCTTTCATCATTTAGGGTTTGTCGACGCCGAGGCACCCTAAAAGCCTAAGCATACATCATTTAGGTTCTCATCGACACTGAGGCATCCGGGGCAGCCAAGTTAAGTTTTCATCATTTAGGGTTTATCGATGCCGAGGCACCCTAGGTTGGGCCTAATCACTTGGCACTAATCACTTGGCTCTATTGCCACCTATGTTGGGTTTATCATCTAGGGTTTATCGATGCTAAGGAGAATTCTAAGTTGGGCCTAATCACTTGGCTCTATTGCCACCTATGGTTTAATGCAGCAAGAATGGCAGGGTAGTTGATCCTACTTAACTAAGTACTAAGATACCCCGGCCCATGCATTAGTCGCAAGTACCCCATATGTCCTATTTTTAGCAAAGTCATGCTAAAATTCACGGAAAATTTTAGCATGACCTTTGGTGAAAATAGGACATATGGATACCAATTTGCCGGAACGGAAGTTAATCGACATTCCGCAAACTCAAGGGCCTCTCGGGTACCTCCAAATTCATCATGACACAATGGTCGGAGACAAAACCCAGCAAACTAGCAAGATGATCATCATCTTTGCAAGACAAGAGCTCAAGTTTTTGACGGTAGCCTCTCAAGAAAACAACATTGCAACATTCAAGTTCAGACATACACACTTTGAACATTTGACGATTACCTCGAAGAAAAATATCGCTAACTATTGGACACAAAGAAAATAGCTATTGTAAACATTAAGTCATGGTAGTGTGCGTTGAAGCAATTACAGATAGGAACAACAACACAACAGTAGCAAATACAAGTCCTCGATGAAGTGTAAGAGAAGTGTACTAGAGCTGTAAAATGACTTAAAAACCCACATGATGTTATAAGCAGATACACCTGAACATGATGATACCTAATGGGAAGGAAAATTGTATCACTCTAGATTAGTGTAGCCACTATCTAACAAAACCAGAATGTTAACAAAATTACACCATGATGATACCAAATTCTTGTAGCAGTACAATGAGTTCACAGGATAAAAAATCATCCACATTCACCAACCCAAACTGGTGGAGATCTGACAAACCAGAACCTCCTGTGTTTCGCCATTTTATTTTTCCCACCATATATGTTTTTGATTCATGTCATGGTACTTGCTGTCAAACCAAGTATTTTCTTTCTACATAATCTGGGAAGTTTCCTTCTTCTTGTCTCACTATCTTCTTGTCTCACTACAAAAACTAGTATGCTTAGTTGAGACTAGTATGCTTAGTTGCATTATGACAGGCAAAGTGTCACGATTCGACAACAGAGCAGCTAAGCATAGCAAGTGGATAGTTTAGTCGGTATACTAGTACTCTTTAGAAAGCATGAGACATATATTACTCGGAGGAGACTTAGTCGGAGAGTTGCTGTGAATTCAAAATACAACGAGATCAGCAAAGGACAATAAGATATATACTGAAATTATCATAACAAAATGCCAGCTACTGCCATGGTCAAAGAATAGATTATGATAGCTGGACAAGTACAGGTCAAACTAGATAATTTTCAGAACCGGTTTAACCACCGAGGATAAAACAATGCATCCAAGACTGGGCTTAGACTAATATCCTCATAGCATAATCGACATCAAGCAAATATTATAAGAACGGTGAAAATGTATGTTCACTGCAAATGAATATGGACCAAGTGTTCTCATTAACTACTTAAAGAATTAGTTCCATATTGTTGCATGAGAATTGTAGAGAGAAAAGATACATGGTTCTACTTCTGGGATTGGTTACATCTCTTATTGTTCACATTCTTGTCAAAGGACTTTAACCATTAATTATCAGAAGAACTAATGCACATTTAAACACCCTAAATCCGGAAGAAGTAATACAACACTACATAGTACCTCTGTAGTTTCCATGCCAAACTTTGGGTGATATCAAACCATTAGAAAGCATGATCATGAGAACAACATAAGTTTGAAAGATATTGTAACCCCTCCTGGTAACACATATTCATCTACTCATTTGTAGATACCTAGGAGTAACAAGACTGCACTTGCCAATAATGTTTTATTTATGCTTCCCAAGGACCAACTCCTAAACTGAACACAAAAACTGTGTGCACATCGCAAGTTGTAGAAGGAAAAGGTGCAACACTAAAAAACTATCAAACTAACAGATCCATTAATCAATATGGACTTCTTACATGTTACATCTATCATTAGTGGCCGAAAGAATAGTAATTAATGTTTCATATTGTTGCATGAATCCAAACTCTTTGGAAAATTCACTAATTGAGCCTAGCTACTTAAAGAAAGAATCTCTAGGCGGATGCTTAGTTGAGACTAGTATCCTCTAAAATGCATCTAAATGCAAGCTCAGAGATTTGAACATTTGGAAAACCCTAGCTACTTAATTCTCCAACCCCCTTTCCTTGTCCAAATTTCTCCAACCCCCAACCCTAGAACACATCAGAAGGAAATAAAGAGGGGGAAGAGGGGGAAGCGGCTCGGGTGCTCACTTGGGAGGTTGAGGGCGACTCGGGGCAGCCGGAGCTAGTTGAGGCAGCGCGAATTCGGCGTCGAGCGGTGACGGTCCTCCTGGGCATCCGAGCTCGTCCGGGTCCTCGTAGTCGAAGAAGAAGACAACGGCGGTCCTCCTGGGCAGGCCGAGCGGTGTTGGATGGCGAGCACGTTGAGGGCGCAGGCGGGGCCTGGGGGGAGGCGCTTAGGCGGGAGGACGTCGAGGCACTCGGCTCGGGACGGCGAGGAGGCGGCTCGGCTCGGGGACAGCGAGGAGGCGGCGAGGAGGCGCTCGGCTGCCTGGGACGGCGAAGGAGGCGAGGGGACGGCGAACACGGGGCAGCGGGTGAGATCGATCTGGCGGGGAGAGATTGGGGATTTAGTGTGGGGGAGCTTTCTAATGGCGCACCACCCTCGTGGCGCATATAGCACGACTATTCTAATGGCCCACCACCCTCGGTGCGCCATTAGAATTTTGTTTTAATCTAGCCCGCCACTAGCCCTATCTACAACCTAACCCTATCTACAATGTAACCCACCCACTAGCCCGTGGTCAAGACGCATCACACACACCAGAGGTCCAGGTTCGATTCCTGTGCTCCCCAATATTTTTTATGTATTTTAAATGCTGTTTTTATATTTATTTGTGTTTAAATATTTTAAACTTGTTTAAATCATAATAGTAATATTTTTTTATAAAAACAGTAATAATTTTTTAAAAATATGTTCAAAATTGTTACTTGAAAATATCATCGGTGGCGGTGGAGCGGGGAGGGTGCGGGGGACGGGTGCTCGTCGGCGGTGGAGCGGGGAGGTTGCGGTGGGTCGTCGGCGGTGGTGGAGCTAGCGGGGAGGGTGGGTGGGATCGAGATGGAGGGGATCGAGATTGAGATGGAGGGGAATCGAGATCGAGATGGAGGGGATCGAGATCAAGTGTCCTCATGAATTCAAAAAGTGCCCATGAAATTTAAAAATATTCATGATATCAAAAAGTGCCCATGAAATACAATCGAGAAATGAAGACTACGATTTAAATACAATCGATCTTAGCTAGCTATCTGTTCACAATCTTCTTGCCCTTCTTTTTTGCAAATGGAGTTCTTCTGTGGAACGGACGTCCTTTAGGTAGGGTGGTCTTGCTTCTTCTTGTGGTGTGTGCTGCTACTTCATCGTCGTCGTCATGTTTGATCTTCGGGTCGCCGTACTTGTCGAGGTCTTGCTCATTGGCTACTCCATCCATTCCGATGATCTTCCTTTTGCCTCTCCTCACGACAACACGACTGGGCTTTGACGGGTCGGTAATGAAGAAGCATTGGTCCACTTGGGAAGCCAGTACCCATGGCTCATTTTTCGCGGTGACGTTTGCGCCCGCGGTCTTGGATTTGGCTTCGGGTATAACCATGGTGGTGAAATACCGGTCTTCTTTTAGGACTCTCTTGGCCCATCTGACACGGAACATCGGGACCTTCTCTCCAGCGTAGGTCAGCTCCCAGATCTCCTCGATCCTTCCGTAGTATCTGTCCTTGTCATTGCCGGTGTAGGATTCCGTCGTTACCCCGGAGTTCTGATAACCATCGCTCTTCATGTCCTTGTTCTCGGTGTAGAATGTGTAGCCGTTGATATCGTACGCCTCATAGGTCATCAGGTTGTGCTCGGCGCCCTGTGACAAGGAGAATATGAGTTGTTCTTCCGCGGAAGAATCCTCATGTAAAGGGTACGACAGAAGCTTCTGCTTGAACCAACGCGTGAAACATGAGTTGTGCACTTTGATTATATATCCGTCCGTCCTCTGTTGGCCTCGGTCATTGTACGTCTTCTCAATAAAGGTTTTGTGCTCTACCACCCAAGGATCGACCACGTCTATGTGTTGTAGCGCGACTAGGTTTGCTCTTTCAAATTCGACGAGTCGACCCTCGAAGTCAAATTGCATTTCGCGGCGACCCTCACGGTGACCCCATCCAGCGAGCCTGCCAAGGTGCCTGTTGACGGGCAGACCAATGGGGTTCTCTATGCCTAGATAATTCATGCAGTAGGAGATGCACTCTTCGGTCAGAAAGCCCCTGGCTATACTTCCCTCTGGACGTGACATGTTGCGAACGTATCCTTTGATGACACCATTCATCCTTTCGAACGGCATCATGCTATGCAGGAACGTCGGCCCGAGTTGGATGATATCCTCCATGATATGGACCAGCAGATGCACCATAACATCGAAGAATGCGGGCGGGAAGTACATCTCAAGCTCGCATAGTATCACCACGATCTCTTCCTGTAGCCTTCTGAGTTGCCTCACGCCAATCGACTTCCGAGAGATGACGTTGAAAAAGTTGCATAGGCCAAATAGCGTTTCACGAACGTGCGTGTCCATGATCCCACGGATTGCAACTGGAAGTATCTGCGTCATCAAGACGCGTGACGGTCGTGAGACTTCATCCCGCTGAACTTCGCTTCACTGGGTCTAGGTATCCGCTTATCTTCCCAGCGTAACCAGAAGGAAGTTTTACTCCTAGGAGGCAGGTGAAAACTGCTCGATCTCCTCCTCGACTTAGAGTGAAGCACGCGGGAGGGTAGTCATTTCCGATCTTCTTGGCCTTTTTGCCTTTGCGACGACTTTCTGTGTCCTGCTTCGCCTCATCATCATCATCATCATCATCATCATCATCATCATCATCATCATCATCATCATCATTAGCATGAAGCTCCTGCCTGATGCCCATTGATTTCAAGTCTGCCCTTGCTTTCGGCCCATCTTTGGTCCTCTCTGGCATGTTGAGCAGGGTACCAAGCAGACTCTCGCACACGTTCTTCATGATATGCATGACATCAAGGCTGCGAGGCACACGGTGGATCTTCCAGTACGACAAGTCCCAGAAAACGGACCTCGTTTTCCATACCTTCAGCAGCGGCTCTGGCGCCTTTCGCTTCTTTCCCGGCTCTGGCGCCTTTTGCTTCTTTCCCTGCAGTGGGCAGTCTTTCCAATTTTTCAACAGCTCATCTATTTCCTCGCCACTCCTCGTACACGGGCGTTTTCGGGGTTCGGTTTCACCATCGAACAGATCCTTGCGTTTCCTCCACGGGTCATCGTCGCGAAGCCACCTTCGATGTCCCATGAACACAGTTTTCAAGACCCGGATCTCTATCTAGCTGGCGATACGTTGTGTCATCCATGCACCTTACGCATCCGTAAAATCTGTGGACTACCTGCCCATGAGATATCCGTAATCGAGATAGTCGTGCCACCGTCGTGAGCGGTGCGGCTCTCATAGGGAAATATTCTTTCTGCGGCCCCACGATTGGCTGGCGTTTTCCACAGCGTGTCTAGCTCCTCCTTCAGCAGCCCTAGATACAGATTGATGTCATTCCCTGGTTGTTTCGGCCCTTCAATTAGCATACTCATGTGAATGTACTTCCTGTTCATGCACAACCAGGGGGGAAGGTTGTACATCCACACAAACACAGGCCAGGTGCTATGTGTGCTTCTCTGGCTGCCAAATGGATTGACTCCATCAGTGCTCGCGCCCAGCACGATGTTCCTTGGATCCTTCCCAAATTCTGGGTATTCGAAGTTCAACGCTTGCCACTAGCTCGCATCCTTAGGGTGACTCAGCATCTTGTCTTTTTTATTTATCTCCGGATCATTTCCGTCATCTTCCGCTTCTTCTCCTCCCTATCCGCGTGCCAACGCAGGAGCTTTGCTACCTTAGGGTCCGAAATACCGCTGCAGACGAGGAGTGATCGGAAAGTACCACACCGATTTTCGAGGAGCTTTCTTCCTCTTCTTGTATCGGGTGACACCGCACACCGGACATATGGTAGACTCAGCGTGCTCGTCCGATAAATGATGCAATTGTTCATGCACACATGGTATTTCACGTGCGGTAAATCCAGAGGACACACGATTTTCTTCGCCTCCTCGAAACTGGTGGGCATTTGTTCCCCTTGGGAAGACGTTCGTGCGTAATGACATGTTCTCGTCGAAGCATGCGTCGGTCATTTTGTGTTTTACCTTCATCTCCAGAGCCATGAGCGTTACTTTTAGACGGGTATCCTCGGGCCTGCATCCTTCATACAATGGAGTAACCGCGTCTATCTCCAGTTGATCCAGCTTGGCTTTCTCTCGGGCGGCAGCTCTTGCGTTATCCGTTTGCTTGAGAAGCAGCTCTTGAATATGAGGGTCCTGCACCCAGCCTCCATCGTCGTCTGCTCCGGCATCTTCATCTTCATGATCATGCCCTTCGTCTTGATCTTCCTCATCATCATGTACGACATCTTCTACATGATGACTGTGTACAACATCACCGTCGTGATCATGTCCTGGAGATTCTTCGTCTTCTCGCTCGCCCTCGTCGCGATGGTACTTGTCTTGTTGCCCTTCCTCATTTCTTGCCCGGCCCCCATGGACGACTTCATAGTCATCTTCATGACCTTGCCACCGATAGCCATCCATGAAACCACGCAAGAGCAGATGGTCCCGCACCTGCCCGGAATCCGGGTCCGCAATAAGGCTCTTCAGCTTGCATCTTCGACACGGACATCTTATCTCCGTCTCGTTCTTTTGAAGCATCTCGGCCTTCGCGGAGCTCAAAAACCTATTCACGATGCCTTCGGTCATCGTGCGGACTATGGTCGCATGGGTAGAGCAAAAGGATATTTTAGAACCAAGAAAAATTTGGCATGACCTTCCCTAAAATAGGACAAAAAGAATGCATAGTGCCAAAATTCTCTTAAACGGAAATGAATCAAAACATTCCGACAAAATATTGGCAACTATCGATTTCAAGTACCAAGACTGCAAACACAAACATATATGCAACACCACAAACACATGCAACACCACAAACATACATAGATCTAGCTAGGCCACAAAAGTGCATGTGCACGTTGTTGGAGCGAGCTAGGGAGAAAAAAGTAGATCTACATCATGAAGATAGCTTTCCCTTACTTACCTATCAAAAAAGGTAATTTCACCACTTAATTTTGATGAATCTATGGTGAAAATGAGGTGAGGAGGAGGAGGCAGCCGAAAGCTTGGAGAAGGAGGTGGAGGGAATGAAGTGGGGAAAGTGAGTGGGTAGGTGTGGGGCTGTCCAAAATATCTTGTTGGGGTCCCAGGTTACTAATGGCGCACCACCCGCAGATGCGCCATTAGGAACCCTGGTTACTAATGGCGCACCTGCAGGTGGTGCACCATTAGTAGTTTTGCAAAAAAGGATAAAAAAATAAATATACATACTAATGGCGATCAGGCAATAGTGCGCCATTACTAGTTTAAACTAGTAATGGCGCCTTCGTGAAACGGTGCGCCTTAGTAGTTTTGCAAAAAAGAATAAAAAAATACAGTAATGGCGCACTGTTCGCAGCAGTGCGCCATTACTAGTTAGAACTAGTAATGGCGCACTTCGACCTGATGCGCCATTAGTATGTATGGAAAAATGGAAAAAAAATAATACTAGTGGCGCACCCTGTTTTTGGTGCGCCATTAGTGTCTTCCACACTAATGGCGCATCACCAACATGTGCGCCATTAGTATATAGTAGTGGCGCACTACTTCCTTGGTGTGCCATGAGTATCAATCCTATCTATAGCCCTTTTCCTAGTAGTGGTGTGTGTGTTGGGGGGCAGTGTCACTTACATATCCCTACTCGTATAAGAAATAGAGTTGGTGATGATGGTGTTCCTGCCATCCTGCAATATAGGCCATCCGATTTATACCCGACGGATAGGAAGGAAACTGTGGAAATTTTGCGAAAAGATACCCACACCCCTCTCCGCATTTGCAAATAAGGCATTCCCTCGTCCATCCTTTTCTCCCACAAGATAAACTACTCATACAAATGCATCTTGATGTTCGGTGCAACGCATGGGCATCTTGCTAGTAGGGAGAAGGAGTTTGTGTGACACATATCTAGCTATATTAAGGGATAGGTAGATAGCATTTGTGCGAGGCATACTTAAAGCATCACGAAGATAAACAAAATTGTGTGCATGCAAGTGTCGGAAAAAATGAAGCGAGAAATAATGTGTTGGAGAGAGAGAGAGAGAGAGAGAGAGAGAGAGAGAGAGAGAGAGAGAGAGCGAAATCTCAAAACAAAAGGTGCTCTGTTGGAATCCCATTGTATGTATTCATATGGTTCCGGAACTCGAGTTAACCTTAGGCATATGTGTGAGAGACATTATTATACTTTGAGACATTAGTGGTTGTGGGTGGGCGAAATTAAAGGGGTGTGCGTGTTCGACAGAGAGAGCGTGTGTGTTCCTATGTGAGAGACTTGTAGGACGGGGTAGAAAGATGAATTCTAACCTTGACAGAGGGAGAGAAATACACGAAGTGCACGTGTGTGATTCCGATGACCACAGGGAAATGAGATATGTATGCGTGTGAGATAGATTGCACAATTCATTCACGTAACACTATCTAGTGATCATGGATGTGCATCGCTTGAACATAAATCAATATCTACTTCGTATCGTGGCCAAAGGTACAATATCGATTCAACGCTATAAAGATTGGACACTCACATATCACATTTTTTTCTATTTAAATAAACCTTTTTAGTTGTGCATGCCAAAGTTACAGTGATGTTTCTTCAAACAACCAATGTAGCTATCATGTACATGCACCATTGTTGAAGTAATATATGTAATATTCATATATGATTTAAGGTTCTATTATGAAGTAATATATGTAATATTCATATATGAATTCAATGGGTACGCAATTTATGAAATGGAGGCTATGTAGTCATATGAGGTAACACTTTTAAGTAGCGGACTTCTTTTTGTGCGCCTCTACACTAACACGTCAATGCATTATGTTTAAAGTAAATAACCAATTGCACTAAATTATCTATTTACACGAGAAATACATAGGCTGAGCGTTTGATCCCTTTTTTGTGAACACGCCACTACACCCGTACGATTGGCCGCGCCCGTGTGAACGTCCAAGTTATCGGCGCATCATCCCGCGTTATTGTCTTTTTTCTAGGGTGGACACACCAGTTATTAATCACGACGCGTGCCCGTGTACACAGTCCAAGATGACCTTCCCGCTAGCACGGTCCAAAATTAGTTGAAACTGGATACTGAACGATCCATGGGCGGCAAAATCTCCTGCCTCCTTCTAAAATTTCCGCCACCTTAGTCTTTAGCATGCGAAATTCCCCTTTTGTCCTTGGTGCACGGATACCAACAGTTATAATACCGCCCTCATCTACATAATAGGTCGGGGCTGCTTTGGTAACTTCCGGTTCCTCCCACTACACGGCACCCTCATTTCCTCTCCCCCTCCCACAAAAACGACTAACTCCACAGCACCAGAGCATCTCACATCACGCCGTCCGTACTTCATCGGCCTTTCTCCCCTCCCCTCTCGAAACCCTAAACTGCTCATACACCGGTGTACCAGAGCCCATTCACTGCCAGCGGCATCCACCTCTCCGGATCTGCTTCTGCGGCTGCATCTACCCCTCCCACCTCCCCTAGAAACAAGTAGACTGCTCATCCACCACTGTACCACAACCCATTCAGTGCTGGCCTTGTCCATGGTGCCGGATCTGCTTCGCCGGTACTCTCGTCAACCGCAGCGCATCTGCAGCGGCTCAATCGTACTCCCCACCGGAGACGCTTCGTCCACACCCCCCCGGAGCCACCCCACCGATGCCCCCGTCGACGGCCTCTGATCCTCTTCGCCGACACCTTCCTCAACCCTACCGGAGCCGCTTCGCCGACAACATCGTCAACCCCACCGGAGTAGCTTCGCCTATACCATTTTCAACCCTACCGGGGATGCTTTGCCAACGCACAAGTCCACGGCCTCAGATCCTCTTCCTCGCACCCTCATCCAACCTACCGGAGCAGCTTTTGACGCCCCGTCCATGGCCGCAGATCCGCATCATCGACACCATCCTTAACCCAACCACCGGAGAAGCTTCACCTACGCCCTCGTCCACGACCACAGATCCGCTTCGCCCACACCGTAGTCCACCCTACCGGAGCCGCTCCACAAACACCCTACTCGACGGTTCTAGATCTCCTTACCGGACCCCGACAGCCAGCGCAGCGTCATCACCCTTGACGTTTCTAACCTGATTCCCACCGTCTGGCAAGATGCCAAGCAGCCTCCAAGGCCTAGGTACTTGTCACCTTTAAACCCGTCCAGCATCACCTGCCCGATGTACTTCAAATGTACTAACAGGTCGCTTTTACCTGTTATGCAGCTAGCAAAAACTACAAGGACAATGTTTCTTCTGGATCTAACAGCTTGGCCAACCAAGATCCTGGACCGAGGCATTGCTATGATCTTGTAAGCGTGTCTCTCTCTCTTGTATTGTTCTATGCCTGCCAACGTGCTTTGCTAGGATTTTCGACCAAGAATCCTTTGTGCGCATAATGGTTTCTACCATGGCTGCTAAATTAGATATGTAGATGTCATACATGATACTACCTCGTACCTCCGTTCCTAAATATAAGTCTTTTTAGAGATTCCAATATAGGCTACATACGGAGCAAAATGAGTGAATCTACACTCAAAAATGCATCTATATACATCTGTATGTGGTCCATACTGGAATCTCTAAATAGACATATATTTAGGAATAGAGGCAGTACATTACACAAAATCGTAGGTGGCATGTAGGAATTCCAGTACACTACATTAGGCTCCCTTAGATTGCCTGCTAGTCCAGCACACAGAGTCATGGCTAGTTTATACTATGCACACAATCATTAATTGGTGGTTTAAATATGCGCAAGGGATATGCAATGTATTATCATGTAGAGATGTCTGAAATTAGCCGTGCCAACTTGCAGATTGGGTTACACAATGAAAAAGTACAAGATGTATGTGGCAATTTCATGGAACATCGCAAAAAAGGAGAGCCAGCGGTTAACCTATACAGTGTGCTATGGTACGTCACTCCTCCATTGCAATCATCGTGACATGTTATTTGTATGTCAGTTCTGTTGGCCAAGTTTTTTAGGGACAGTTATTACGAGTTATCCTAAGGAAATAAGCACCTGTGAATATAAGCTCCATGTAATAAGCCAACCAATTCTTTTCATTTCGTTTTCAGCTTATATTTGGTATGATAAGTGAAAAGTATAGATTGCATTATATTTTTTCATTTTGCTGCCCATATGAAAATTAATTTGACTTGCAAACATCACAAATTGAACCCAGTGCAGTAATTAATATGATAGGAAAACATACCATCACTATTTTCTCAAAATGCAAAAACAAAGATACCATCTACTTGGCACAATCTACTTTGGTCAATGTTTCCATAGAGATCCCATTGCCTAATTTAAACGAAAAACGCATGACCCACATTTAAATGAAGAACAATTATTTATTGAAATTCGATGGTCCAAGTGGCTGGTTATTATCATATAGCACCACCACCTGAAAGCATCATATAGCAGCAGCAGCAGCTCATAGCAACTCATCAACAGCAGCAGTGCGCAATTCATCATATACCAGCAGCAACTCATAGCAATTCATCATATAGCAGCAGGAGCAGCTCATAGCAATTCATAATATAGCAGCAGCAGGAGCAGCTCATATCAATTTATCATATAGCAGCAGCAGCTGATAGCAATTCATCATATATCATCAGCAGGAGCAGCTCATAGCAATTCATCATATAGCAGCAGCAGGAGCAGCTTATAGCAACTCATCATATAATAGCAGCAGCAGCTCATAGCAATTCATCATATAGCAGCAGCAGCTCATAGCAATTCATCATATAGCAGCAGCAGCTCATAGCAATTCATCATATAGGAGCAGCAACTCATAGCAATTCATCATATAGCAGCAGCAGGAGCAGCTCATAGCAATGCATCATATAGCAGCAGCAGAAGCAGCTCATAGCAATTCATCGTATAGTGGATCAGAATGAAAATTTGGCAAAAATCGAGGAGATCCTCACCTTGTTGGATGAGCTCATCCTTCAACAGCACCTCAAGGCCACGGCCCGGGAGGTGGGGAGGGGAATAAGGTGCCTTACGCATGATGTGGCATCACCATAGTTGTGCAGCATACACGGAGTAGCGTTGGACGAACCATAGTGGAGCAGCTCTTTGGAGACCATGAGAATGAGGGGCGGCACCAGACGGAGGAGCAGCTAGGGATATTTGCCCCTAACCGCCGGCCATGTATCCTAGCTGGACAGAGCATCATCGAGGACCAGGCCAGATGGGACCAGTGGCGACGGCTTGCTGGAGGAACCCTAGTGCTGCAGGCAGGGGATCAAGGTAGAGGGAAAGGGGAGAGGAGATGCAAGCGGGCAAGGCAATGAACGCTTGCCTGTTTGTTTTTACTTGATGGTGAGGTGTGACACGGGCATCACCAGTTGCATTTTGAGTGTAATATAGGCAGACAATAGAGTCATTTCACTATTCCCCTTCCCTTCAATTTTTAGTGAGGTTCTACCCGAAACACCCCCCTCCAAAGCGAAATTAGTTAAGCCCAAGCCCATAACTCAAAAATGACTTCTTTACATCTTTTATGGCTTATTTTGAGCCCTGAAAAGGTGGAATAGAACTGTCCCTTAACTTGCAATTCAATTGTGCGTGCAATGATGAATCACTCCTGCCTGCTATAGTGTACATTTAGGCATCATCATACATGGCATAACCAAATACATGTGCATTCCATTGTAGAATCTGGAATATGCAATGTTTATGTTAGTTCATACGTTGCACATGATGTTTAAATGCCCCTTAAATCTAGTCAGTCAAGTGATGGTCTTTAAGCCTCCTTCTTTGCTTCTTTTCTTGATATGTAAGATTTGCTCACACATCTGTTCAATTGCTTGTTTGCATCAGCCAGCCATACTAGGACTATTTGCTTTGATTACTTGTTGTTCTTGACCTAACACTCTAACAGAGCTTGCCAACGATTTAAACACTAAGGGCTGCCATAATGGGGCCTTTTCTAACTCATAGGTGACATAAAGGTTTGACTGTACACTAAAGTAGGCTCTCGAAGAGTACCTGGAGATCCAGTTCGAAGGTATGCCTAGTTTTTACATAGTGCACACATAGTAAATGCTCATTTCATTGTGTGCAAGTGCAAGATATGCGGCATGTTTCATTAAGTGGTGTTGTTTTATTATAATCTCATCCTTTTATGTTCACAGACTGGAAATTATGCATATTTATCTTCCAAGGAGACGAGTAACTAGTTTGTGTCACCTTGCAGAGCGGGTGCAATGAAGATAAGATTGAGGATTTCCAAGTACAAGATGTTAGGAAGGAGCCTTGCAAGAGAAGTAGGAGCTGCACTGAGCCTCTTCAACCTGTTAAGGTAAGTCACTGTATCCAACTCAACAGTTCAATTCCTTGTTTGTTTCAGGCATAGTTAATTTGCTCTTTTCAGTTGCTTTATTTGTCCTCAATTAATGAGATGCCCAAAGAATGATGCCTGATGTTGGGTACTTGTATAACTATTAGTTGACATAATTAAAGGCCTTACCATTTAATTACTCGCCAAGTGTGCTCAAGCTTTGAAGTCTATTAACCAACTATTATTGAATGAGGCTCACAATCTAGTTTATACTAGGCTAATGATTGCATAGTTTTGCTTGCTATAGTATGTTTGTATGAAATCCTCTGCTGTTCATTATGCTCCCTAAGACTTTAATTGAGCTACAGAATGGCCAACTGCTTGCTTACTTCTACGCAACGTGCTGTCCAAATTTGTAACTTGTCTGTGTTTTGGATTGGGCCCCAACATCATGCTCCTCTGTTGAGCTAAGAGAGATTTCTGTATGCAGGCTGCACAGACTACCTTTTTTATAATTTTTAAAATTTCACCTTCTTATGCTTCATGATGTGTAACATTATTGTTAGTCCTGTTTTTCCATGTACAAAATAATCTGTCTTGCTCGCTTCACTGTTGTAACTATATTTTTGCCCTAGTCATGTGTACTTACAGAAACATTTCAGGATGAAGTGACATCAACACAAAGATCTGCGAGCTGTGCGGCATGGCTGTTACCGAACAATTATGGATTGGAATTGGAATGTGCTAATGTTCTCGAGCATCAACTAGAGGTGGCAAGACAACGTGTACATGATTCTGAACGTACAATCAACAAGTTGAGACTAGACATGCAGGTATTAGATGCAGGACTCAAAAAATGAAACAATACACTGAGGTAACAATGAAGGAATTGGAGATTTTGTAGACTGAAATTTCTGCTATCTAAATCCGGCCAATCCTATTTTTTGAAGAGATTATAGTTCAAATGGTAAGTTATGTTGATGCGCGTCCATGATGTATGAGTTGTATTTGCCCAATGTATGTAATTTGCTGTTTGTGTATGCTTTATTATCACTGGTGTCGAACCATAATGCCCAGTGGGTATAATCGGCTGTAATTTCTTTATTGTATAGTGTAGGATTATTCTACGCTTCTATGCCTTAGTCTCTTTATTGTATAGGGTATGTTTTTAGAGGTTATAGTACAAAGTAGGATAATTCTTTGAATATGCCATATCGTTCAAACGGGGGCCAACTCGCCCAAATGTTGTAGTGACCATGGCCCTCCACAGGCCGTATGTTCCATGGGCCATCTACGGGACGGACGATCCCTGGCCTTACGTGGCCATCGGATTCGTGGGCCTTCTATGGGCTGTCGGATCCGTGGGCCTTCTATCGGCTGTCGGATCCATGGGCCTTCCATGGGCCAGCGGATCCATGGGCCTTCTATGGACCGTCGGGTCAATGGGCCTTCTGTGGGCCGTCGGGTCAATGGGCCTTCTACGGGCCGTCTCATCTATGGGCCTTGTACGAGCCGTATAAGGGGCCGTAAACGGGCTAGAGTGGAAATCGTACGTTTTATGGGCTGACCATAACGGGCCGTTAAACGGCCGTATTTGATGATGCTATGAAAATGGCCCAACAGATTAACGGGCCACAAATGGGCCGACTGTATCCACGGGATGAATTTGGCCCACAAGCAGAAAAGGCCTGTAACGGGCCGTAAGTAAACGAATGCTGGAAATGAGCCCAAGAATAAATGGGCCCTGAGAAGTCCGAAAGATAACATGGGCTGGAAAACAGCCCAACGGTATAATGGGCTGTTAATGGGTATAAAGTGATACACTGTTCATCACGGGCCAGTTTTACCACGGGCCGAGGGTTACTAAGGGCCTCAGATGGGCCAAAAGACGTTATGGGACATACATGGGCCGGAAGTTAAAACGGGCTGGAATTATATTGGACGGCCCAGATGACGCTACTGGGCCTAATTCGGATAGGCCGTAAACGGGCCCTGGGTTAGCGAGCTGTAATGGGCTATATGCGAACAAGCCGTTAACAGGCTTGCCGTGGGCCGGCCCGCCACCTTTTGACCAAGTCAACCGGGCCGGCCTTTTCACAGGAATGGGCCTCTGTTGGGCCATGCCACGTGTCGACGTATCATAGGCGCTTTGGGTCCAATGAGTGGATGACATATGTCCCAACGGTGAGCCGACACGTGTTTCCTCCAGCCAATGATGATTTTACACGTGGAAAATCCCCATTGGTCGGGGCTGTTAACGGGTTATCGGATCCAAATACCGGACCCGATAGCTTAACGACGTTCGTTACGGTGGATGCCACGTGTCACCACCCTTGACGAAAAGCACTTACGTGACGCTAATTTATCGTCATGGAAGTGGACACTTCCGTGATGATAATTTTGGTAATGTCATGGAACACTTCTATGACAAAGATGTATGACTATCTTGATTACATCATAAATTTTTCTTGGATGTACATGCATGACAAAAATCCGACCCATCGTGACAAACATGTATCATCACGGAAGTGTATTTTTTTAGAAAAGTCTTGGAAAGGTTTCAGATAGGTTTGGGCATTTTCCATAGTACCGGGGGGTTACCGGAACTCCCGGGGGGGGGGGGGGGTTAATGGGCCTTCATGGGCCTTAGTGGAAGAGAGGAGGAGGCGGCCAGGTGGAGACGCGCCCCCCAAGCCCAATCCGAATTGGGGAGGGCGGCCGGCCCCCCTTTCTTTCTCTCCCTCTTCCCCTTCCTTCCCCTCCTAGTTGGACTAGGAAAGGGGGAAACCTACTCCTAGTAGGAGTAGGATTCCCCCCTTCGTGCGCGCCACATGAGGCCGGCCGACCCCCTCCTCCACTCCTTTATATACGGGGGAGGGGGGCACCCCATAGACACACAAGTTGATTTCTTAGCCGTGTGTGGTGCCCCCCTCCACAGATTTCCACCTCGGTCATAATGTCGTAGTGCTTAGGCGAAGCCCTGCGTTGGTAACTTCATCATCACCGTCACCATGTCGTCGTGCTGACGAAACTCTCCCTCGGCCTCAACTGGATCTAGAGTTCGAGGGACGTCACCGAACTGTACGTGTGCAAATCGTGGAGGTGTCGTGCGTTCGGTACTTTATTGGTTGGATCGTGAAGACGTTCGACTACATCCACTACAAAAAAAACACTTCTGTGATGATACGTGTTTGTCACAGTAGGTCGCGTTTTTTGTCATGCATGTACATCCATGACAAATTTATGACAGAATCAAGATAGTCATACCTGTGCTGTCGAGAAGTGTTCCATGACATTACGAAAATTATCATCACGAAGTGTCCACTTCCATGACGATAAATCGCGCGTCACGAAGTGCTTTTCGCCAAGGGTGACCGACACGCGGCATCCACCGTAAAGGAACGCCGTTAAGCTATCGGGTCGGGTTTTGGATCCGATAACCCGTTATCAGACCCGACCAATGGGGATTTTCCACATGTAAAATCATCATTGGTCGGAGGAAACACGTGTCGGCTCACCGGGACAGATGTCATCCACTCATTGGATGTATATGCGCGATGATACGTCGACACGTGGCCATGGCCCAACAAGTTTAATTGGGCCGGCCCAATTAAAAGCCCACAAGTTTTGCGAACCATAATGGGCCGACCCAGCTAAAGGCCCACAAGATTTTGCGGACCATAATGGGCCAGCCCAGCTAAAGGCCCATAAGATTTTGCGGACCATAATGGGCCGACCCAGCTAAAGGCCCACAAGATTTTGCGGACCATAATGGGCCGACCCAGCTAAAGGCCCACGAGATTTTGCGGACCATAATGGGCTGGCCCAGCTAAAGGCCCACGAGATTTTTGTGTGCTATAATGGGCCTTCCCAGGTAAAGGCCCACAAGATTATTGCGGATCATAATGGGCTGGCCCAGCTAAAGGCCCACGAGATTTCGCCGACATTAATGGGCCGGCCCAGCTATAGGCCCACAAGATTTTGAGGACCCTAGTAGGCCGGCCCATTAACTGGCTGCCATGTTTTGGGCCAAATGTCGCCCATATCTCGATCCGTCCGTTAATGGCTCTGCCACGTTCCGGGCCTAAAAGTGGCCCATATGAGATCCGGCCCGTTATAAGCCTACCACGTTCTGGGCCAAATTACGGCCCAGATCAGGTTCGGCCCTTTAAGAGGCTTTGGGCTCAATTATGGCCCATATCAAATTCGCCCAAGAATCTGGACACTATGCTTTTGGGCCCACTTGCTAAAGGCCCACTTAGTAATTCGCCCGATATTAGTTTTGGCCTGTTAAGGCCCGTTTAACATTTCAGCCCTATATTAATTTAATTTGTTAAAAGCCCGTCATATAGTTGGGCCTAACTACGCCCGATTTGCATCCGCCTGCTCGCGACCGATATCCGATTGGGCCAAACAAGGACCGAGACAATTTTGGCCTATTAAAGCCCGTGATTTGATTCGCACAATCATGGGCCGGGTTCATTTCGGCTGCTGCCGCCCATGAGCTGTTCGACACGTTTGGGCCCAACCTACATCGTGATTGCATGACGCCCAATTATGTATTGTAATTTTACGGTTTGGCGGTTTATTGCGAAGACAGGATATATATACATAAAATAACCGCAGCATCGTGAATAAGAAAAATCCTAGACTATACAATAAAGAAATTACGCATATTACATCCATTGGGCATCAAAGTTCACCACTATGATAATAAAGCATAAGCGGACAACAGATTACATACATTGGGCATCAAAGATCGCCACCGATTGCAAATAAACACGCCAACAAAATAATATACAAAACCGACAAAGACTTCAATAGAGTTCAAGAAAGGTTATCCTCTTTGGGAGCTCAGCAGCGCAAGCGGTGAGCAAGATGATGAGGCTAGCGCTTGTTCAACACTTATATCTTCCTCACTCGAAAGATAAACAAGGGACAAATGACAGGTTTTGCATGTAAAAGTATCGATCTTGACAATTCATAACATTTCTTCTTGATTTAATAAAGTGACACAGTTTAAAATTGCATTAACACAATATGGTATTGTTCAGGTCAAGACATGGCAGGAAATGACATTGTGAAGGAGTTGGCAGCTTCACGACAACACCGGATTACGGATCAAGAACTCATAAGTATCAATGGTTAGTGTGTTTGTCAATTTATACCATTTCAAATTGGCAAATAAAGAGACGGTTTAAATAATAGTAGAATGATATGACATTGTTCATAGTTAAGACATTGCAGAATATGACATTGTGTTGTAGTGGGTAGGTTCACCACACCACTGGATTACGGATGAAGAACATAAGCATACATGTAGTGCAAAAGAAGATCACTTGCTCTGTATAGTTTAATTTACATGGTATGAAGAAGGAACTTGGTTGTACAACTGAAAACTTAAATTGAGGAAGGACAAAGTTTTGTTTATGAACTACATAATAAACTTTAAATAAGCAATTTGATGCAAACACCAAAAATAAACAGTTGTTGCAATCATGCCTAACCAAATATATACAACAAAGTTTGAAGGCTTGAGATGGACAAACTTACATTATTGGTGAAGACAGGCTCTATAAAGGCCTTGTCCATGCTGATGGGGGGGGGGGGGCAATTCAGGAAGTTTACCACAGAATCTTCTTCAAAAGCATTGCCTTTATTCTACATTTTGTTAAGAGTAAATATAGATGTGATAATATACGAAAAAATGGAGAATATTTAAGATAAGATGAAGAGTGATTCTACATAACCAAGTAGCTATAAATGTAAGTGCAGCGATATAGGCAAAAGGTACAACCAAGAGCAATGCACAACTAAACTTCTTCAGTACCAACCTTATGGTAAGAGTAAATATAGATCTGATGTGTAGAAAATGGAGGGCAAAGGAAAATAAGCTGCAGAGTGATGGTACATGAACAACTACCTGTCATTATAAGTACACTGATAAAGGACATCATGTACTTACAAGAACAATGCAGAGCTAAAAAAACATTGGCATTGGATATATTCTACACTAATGTAACCATTCATACATATCAGATAATTTGGAGCGAACAATTGATAAGCAAGCTATCATAAATACTGCTGTCACATAATGAACCAGGTATGTATGCAAGTACAGTGATACAGGACAACAGGTACTAACAAGAGCAAAGCAGCGGGCAGCATATTTGCGATATCCTGTCGTTCTTTTCAAACTGGAATTCTTCTTCGAGCAAATTTCCTGCAAAAAAGATCCGTAAGGCACATGCGCAAAAGTAGAAGTTCAAATTGTCATGTGATTTCATAGATAGTACATCATCCTGGGAACGAGACCAGTGCATAACAAGGTTTTTCCATTCAATGTCTTCTAAATTAAGCATAGGAGACTTCACCGGAAATTCGTTTATAGACTTGCCACGAAAGTGTGATTTCCTCAGGTAGCACCGATATTGCTGCAATGCTTCCTTGAAAAGCACAAGCAAGCTTTGCTTGTCATGACTATCCAGATTGACCCTCGTCTAGTTACAACAATGTAATGTAAATCATTGATGTGTTCAATCAGCAGAAAACAGGAAAATAATAACCATGAATAATAGCACTTACACGTAAGTTGGACAGGAAGATGTGAAAATGGTGTTTGTCTTCACAATAATCTTCCCATGATGGGAATATATGCATGTAGTCCCTAAAAACATTGAAAGCATTGTATTTTAAACTGGGAATAAATGAAATGGGGTTCCAATCTGTAGGAATTGGTCGTCTCTGCGATTGCGATAGGTCTTGACGGTGGACTTGCTGTACTTTTTCTTTGGAGTGGGATTTTTACGTGGTACAGCTGGTGCTATGGCAAATGAAATCGGTATACCTTTTGCTGGAGTGCAATTCCTATGTGGTGGGGCTAGTGTTGTGGCCAGTGAAGTATGGGTACAGTCTGGTGGAGTCGGTCCTACGTTTTGTGTCACTGGTTGTACAGCCAATATAAGTGGGGTGCTGTCTGATTTCTCCGGCACCACCATGTTTTTCAAGGACTTTGCTGGTGCTCCTTCAGGTTCGGCAATCACCCTCTTAATTTTTGATGTCTGATGCACACGAACAACATTTGAGTGGAAAAACATGGTATGATGACAGATGGAATATGTATTGATAATGGATGGGCATGTCATCTCAACATATATGATGAGTAAACTAAGCAGATGGCGGTGCAACAAAGTAGAAGAAATGCTAGACAACATATGCAAGATACCCGCAATCAATAAAACATTGCCAAATTAGAACAGGCACCTTGATGGGTGAACAGGACAGGCCATCTGCCTTTGACTCCTCGAGGTTAGAATAGTCATTAGGATCATATTCTGAACAAGAGTCAACATGTGGGGAGCGTATGAGTTTCATTGCATCCAGAATGGCACTCAATGCCTTGGTGCCAATTTTGTAAGTCATTGCAGTGTTTAGCTTCAAGAGTGGACTGCTGCTAGTGCGACACAAAGCAGCTACACAGATCATAGTGTAGATATCACGGGAAAACCTTAAGCATCAGAGTAAAATCAGCAAAGTGGGACTTGCTGGAATATATGTGCTAGTATTGCCGGTACAGCTAGAAAGGCTTCAGTACCAGCTCTCTTCAAGTGAAGGTGCGGTACTGTTAATATTAGTGTAACTCTCAAAGGCGACACAGCTCCGCGCATTTCCTTGCTATTCTTATAGGATTCAAGTGGGCAGGCCACTACAAATCCTATTCCTATGTTTACAAGATCCTACGAATCAAAGAGGCTCAAAGTGTCCATAACAACCTGAACGTATAGACCTCTACATCGCAAATGTCCTGCTCATCTTGATTACAAGGAACATATTGTACTACTAGCACACTCCCTCCGTTCCAAAATATAAGTCTTGGTAGAGATTTCCACTGGATCACATATGAGATGTATCCAGATACATTTTAGAGTGTAGATTCACTCATTTTGCTCCATATGTAGTCCATGGTGGAATCTATACAAAGACTTGTATTTAGGAACGGAGAGAGTACATATTAAAGAATAACGGAAGAGGAACATGGTAAAGAAGAGCAATCAGATTTTGGATAATAAAATGTTGGTTGCTTGCAGTGCCCACACAAGATGAACCAGGCGCATTAAGAATGCAACTCCTGTGTGTCTCTCGACCATTTCAAAGGTTGGATGAAGATCCCACGTCTCCTAACCCTTCTTCTTCCTCATCTCTTAATTCTTCCCATACTGAGAACACCTTGACGGGCCACCGCGGACCACCGCCCCCACCGCCTGTGTTCCTTCGCCACCCCCACCCCCACCCGTCGAGTTTTCTTAGTTCGGCGAGGCCCCACAACCACCCGAGCCTTGGATCGCACCGCGAACTCCGCGAGCTCAAAATCGATGACCCAATTTTGAAATTTAGTCTCTGTGATTTAACTAGTGTGGAATATAAAAGGGAAAAACCATAAGCATTGGGAGTATAGTGTTGAGCATGCCATGGCGGATCTGAAGGTGCAAACCGGACAAAGGCAACTTCGCTACCAAGACAAGAAATCAGAGTAAAGCAGTGGCGATCTATTTTCTTGCTGCGATAAATAAGTTGACCAGATACGAAAGAGTACCGCCTCTGGTGCGGCGCCGTGTGCGCATCTGCTGAGAATTTGACAGTGTTGCGATAGCAATGGCTATCGGCGGCGTGGAAGCAGATCTAGGAGGGTAGACAGTGGCGGCGGGGCGCAGTGGATGAGACGGTCGTAGGAGCGGTGCCGGCAAGGTGGACGACGGCGGGGATGAAGCGAGAGGACGGGATGGAAGGATCTCGGTCCGAAGGCGTGGATGAGAGAGGTCGATCTCTTGTAATGGACGGCGGCGTCGGGGTATCAGCTCCGGCATGGTGGAGGAGGTCGGCGGTGGATGGGGTGGCGGATGGCGGCGGACGGAGGAGGGTGGGGTGGAGAGGGTGTTTTGGCACCCACGGAGTACGAATGGGGAAAAGGGAGGTAGAGAGGAAGGGGGGAACCATGTATTCAGGGCGCGCTTGTCTCAAATGCGAGGAAATTTACAAACTTAGCCCCCGTTTCAAATTTCTACTACATCACAACAACATTAGTCGGTTGGGGATAGGACGGTAATCTCGCATACGAATATTTGCCGACGAGAGTTTGTTTTGGTGCCCACCGTGTATGAATATGAATCGGGAGGGAGTCGATTTCGCCGAGGGCACTTGTGTTTTGGCGCCACCGTATGAATCCGGTGAGAGGCGGTTATGTCACGTTTGGGTGAAATTACAAACCTACCCCTATCGAAACCTATAGAAATCCAGTAGATAGGCTTTGCGTGGCAGGGATAGGCAGTAGTGATTTCCATCTCGCATATTTTGGTTTTGGGTGGGGTTACTGCGACTTTCCCCACTTCGTTCAAATTTTGCATTGTGCACGTTTACCGTGCCAACTCAATTCGAATCCCGTTTGTATTCTACTATTTTTTTCGGGCGGGATCCATTTTCAATTGGAATTACATTCTATATACATCATTTTTTTATATATACTTTCAAGAGCACAACAAAGAATTCTGCTCCTTTATATGTATAATATGAATTACAAATACAACGATCTCGAAATCTTAAGGTTGAATTCAAATTTTTTTAACCAAATTATGTTCTATTAAAATGTATGGATCAGTAATATCTACATGTTAAATAATATAGATGTGCGTGAATTCATATGAGTATGCATGTTTGATAGATCAATTTTGGTTCGAGTATGGATTACATGTATCATCATCTCGAATTCAAATATTTGAATCCCTTTTTTCTTCACTCCTTTCACGCCCATCTCTCCCGCATGCATGCTCCTTCAGGTAGCTATCACTCTCTTTTCTCCAGCTCACCCGCACGCTCACTTCATGTTTCTCCTATCCTCACAAACATGGTCTCTGGACGTCTCCCTTGAGAAGTGTCACACTCTCCCTATCATTATACATTACACGGTTTTCATTATCTCTCACGTCTCTACTGTTCTCTGGTATCACTTTCGGTACCTAAGCTTTCTTTTCACCGCCACACACAGTCTCCACTGTCTTTCACTTTGTCTTTCTCTCTATGGGATTCTCTCACACACCGTATATGTCTCTACATATGACTCATACCACTAAAATTACTCTCTCTCTCTCTCTCTCCTGTAGACACAACATTTGTTGCGGTCTCCTTTTAAATCTCCATCCTGCACAGACATTATTCATTTGTTTATCGATCGACAACCCCGACTAACGCTCTCTCTCTCTCTCTCTCTCTCACACACACACACACACAACTCCTGCTTCCACTCCCTTCCCGACTACCGTCTCTCTCTCACACACACAGTAACTCTCGCCAGCACCTCGACTCGTATTTCTCTCACAAACATTTATCGACTGGCTAGCCTCTAGATAGGTTTATACACCCGCATAATCGTGCTTCCACCATCGCATACATGTCTCTCTCCCGATCCTTGTATCTATGTAGCTTTTTCTTCCCTTCTTGAGACACGCCCTCTCGATCGTGCACACACACACACACTATCACCTCATTTTAAGCTGATACCTATCGCACACACACTACTTGTGAATTTGTCACACATGCACTCCGCCCCTCCTCCACTCTCCCTCTCTCTCACACACACATGGGCCTTTTGCAACAACTAGCAAGATGCCCATGCGTTGCACGGAACATCAAGATGCATTTGTATGAGTATTTTATCTTGTGGGGGAAAAATGAACGAGGGAAGGCCTTATTTGCAAATGTGGAGAGGGGTGTGGGTATCTTTTTGCAAAATTGCCATAGTTTCCTTCCTATCCGTCAGATATAGATCGGATGGCAAATATTGCAGGATGGCAGGCACACGATCATCCCGACAATGCTTTTTATAAGAGTAGGGATAAAAATAGAGTTGGCGATGATGGTGGGCCCGCCATCCTGCAATGTAGGTCGTCGGATTTATATCTGACGGATAGGAAGGAAAATATGGCAATTTACCCGCACTCTTCACTGTTGGGGAACGTTGCAGAAAATTAAAATTTTTCCTACGGTTTCACCAAGATCCATCTATGAGTTCATCTAACCAACGAGTCATGGGAGAGAGATTGCATCTACATACCACTTGTAGATCGCGTGCGGAAGCATTCAAGGGAACGGGGATGATGGAGTCGTACTCGCCGTGATTCAAATCACCGATGACCAAGTGCCGAACGGACAGCACCTCCGCGTTCAACACACGTACGGAACGGACGACGTCTCCTCCTTCTTGATCCAGCAAGGGGGAAGGAGAGGTTGAGGAAGAAGGCTCCAGCAGCAGCACGACGGCGTGATGATGGTGGAGAGGCAGTACTCCGACAGGGCTTCGCCAAGCACTCAACGGAGGAGGAGAGGTGTTGGGGAGGGGAGGGGCTGCGCCTTGGATGTGTGTTGCAGCCCTCCCCTCACCCCTCTATTTATAGGGGAAGGGGCAAGGGGGGCCGGCCCCTCTAGATGAGATCTAGAGGGGGGGCGGCGGCCAGGGAGGGGGGCTTGCCCCCCAAGCAAAGGGGGGCGCCCCCACTAGGGTTCCCCCCCAACCCTAGGCGCATGGGCCCAAGGGGGGGCGCGCCCAGCCCTCCAGGGGCTGGTTCCCTGCCCCTTGTGGCCCATGAGGCCCTCCGAGAGGGGTGGCCCCTCCCGGTGGACCCCTGGAACCTCTCCGGTGGCCCCGGTAAAATACCGATATGCCCCCGAAACTTTCCGGTGTCCGTATGACAACTTCCCATATATAAATCTTCACCTCCGGACCATTCCGGAACTCCCCGTGACGTATGGGATCTCATCCGGGACTCCGAACAACATTCGGTAATCACATACAAGTCTTCCTAATAACCCTAGCGTCACCGAACCTTAAGTGTGTAGACCCTACGGGTTCAGGAGACATGCAGACATGACCGAGACGACACTCCGGTCAATAACCAACAGCGGGATCTGGATACCCATGTTGGCTCCCACATACTCCTCGATGATCTCATCGGATGAACCACGATGTCGAGGATTCAAACAACCCCGTATACTATTCCTTTTGTCAGACGGTATGTTACTTGCCCGAGATTCGATCGTCGGTATCCCAATACCTCGTTCAATCTCGTTACCGGCAAGTCACTTTACTCGTACCGTAATGCATGATCCCATGACCGTACAATTGGTCACTTTGAGCTCACTATGATGATGCACTACCGAGTGGGCCCAGTTATACCTCTCCGTAACACGTAGTGACAAATCCCAGTCTCGATCCGTGTCAACCCAATAGACACTTTCGGAGATACCTGTAGTGCACCTTTATAGTCACCCAGTTACGTTGTGACGTTTGGTACACCCAAAGCACTCCTACGGTATCCGGGAGTTACACGATCTCATGGTCTAAGGAAGAGATACTTGACATTGAAAAAGCTCTAGCAAAACGAACTACACGATCTTGTGCTATGCTTAGGATTGGGTCTTGTCCATCACATCATTCTCCTAATGATGTGATCCCGTTATCAACGACATCCAAATGTCCATAGTCAGGAAACCATGACTACCTGTTGATCAATGAGCTAGTCAACTAGAGGCTCACTAGGGACATGTTGTGGTCTAAGTATTCACACGTGTATTACGATTTCCGGATAATACAATTATAGCATGAATAAAAGACAATTATCACGAACAAGGAAATATAATAATAATCCTTTTATTATTGCCTCTAGGGCATATTTCCAACAGTCTCCCACTTGCACTAGAGTCAATAATCTAGTTGTGATGAATCGAACACCCATAGAGTTCTGGTGTTGATCATGTTTTGCTCGCGGAAGAGGTTTAGTCAACGGATCTGCGACATTCAGATCCGTATGCACTTTGCAAATTTCTATGTCTCCATCTTGAACATTTTCACGGATGGAGTTGAAGCGACGCTTGATGTGCCTGGTCTTCTTGTGAAACCTGGGCTCCTTGGCAAGTGCGATAGCTCCAATGTTGTCACAGAAGAGTTTGATCGGCCCCGACGCATTGGGTATGACTCTAGGTCGGTGATGAACTCCTTCACCCAAATTGCTTCATGCGCTGCCTCCGAGGCTGCCATGTACTCCGCTTCACATGTAGATCCCGCCACGACGCTCGCTTGCAGCTGCACCACCATCGCCCCACCATTCAACACATACACGATCCGGTTTGTGACTTAGAGTCATCAGATCGTGTCGAAGCTAGCATCGACGTAACCCTTTACGACGAGCTCTTCGTCACCTCCATAAACGAAACATGTCCTTTGTCCTTTTCGGTACTTCAGGATATTCTTGACCGCTGTCCGGTGTTCCTTGCCGGGTTTACTTTGGTACCTTCCTACCAAACTTACGGCAAGGTTTACATCAGGTCTGGTACACAGCATGGCATACATAATTGAACCTATGGCTGATGCATAGGGGATGACACTCATCTCTTCTTTACCTTTTGCCGTGGTCGGGCATTGAGCCGAGCTCAATCTCACACCTTGCAGTACAGGCAAGAACCCTTTCTTGGACTGATGCATTTTGAACTTCTTCAAAATCTTATCAAGGTATGTGCTTTGTGAAAGACCTATGAGGCGTCTCAATCTATCTCTATAGATCTTGATGCCTAATATATAAGCAGCTTCTCCAAGGTCCTTCATTGAAAAACTTTTATTCAAGTAGGCCTTAATGTTGTCCAAGAGTTCTATATCATTTCCCATCAAAAGTATGTCATCTACATGTAATATGAGAAATGCTCTGAGCTCCCACTCACTTTCTTGTAAACGCAGGCTTCTCCATAAGTCCGGATAAACCCAAACGCTTTGATCATCTCATCAAAGCTTAATGTTCCAACTCCGAGATGCTTGCAACAGCCCATAAATGGATCTTGGAGCTTGCATACTTTGTTAGCATTCTTAGGATCGACAAAACCTTCCGCTGCATCATATACAGCTCTTACTTAAGATAACCGTTAAGGAATGCCGTTTTGACGTCCATCTGCCATATCTCATAATCATAGTATGCGGCAATTGCTAACATGATTCGGACGGACTTAAGCTTCGCTACGGGAGAGAAAGTCTCATCGTAGTCAATCATTTGAACTTGCCGATAACCCTCAGCGACAAGTCGAGCTTTATAGATGGTGACATTACCATCCGCGTCCGTCTTCTTCTTAAAGATCCATTTGTTTTCTATCGCTCGCCGATCATCGGGCAAGTCCGTCAAAGTCGATACTTTGTTTTCATACATGGATCCTATCTCGGATTGCATGGCTTCAAGCCATTTGTTGGAATCAGGGCCCGCCATCGCTTCTTCATAGTTCGAAGGTTCACCGTTGTCTAACAACATGATTTCCAGGACAGGGTTGCCATACCACTCTGGTGTGGAACGTGTCCTTGTGGACCTCTGAAGTTCAAGAGCAACTTGATCCAAGTACCTTGATCATCATCATTAATTTCCTCTCCAAGAGGTGTAGGCACCACAGAACATTTTCTGAGCTGCACTACTTTCCGATTCAAGAGGTAGTACTTCATCAAGTTCTACTTTCCTCCCACTTACTCCTTTCGAGAGAAACTCTTTTTCCAGAAAGGATCCGTTCTTGGCAACAAAGATCTTGCCTTCGGATCTAAGGTAGAAGGTATACCCAATGGTTTCCTTAGGGTATCCTATGAAGACGCATTTTTCGACTTGGGTTCGAGCTTTTCAGGTTGAAGTTTCTTGACATAAGCATCGCATCCCCAAAGTTTTAGAAACGACAGCTTAGGTTTCTTCCCAAACCATAATTCATACGGTGTCGTCTCAACGGATTTAGACGGTGCCCTATTTAAAGTGAATGTAGCTGTCTCGAGAGCGTATCCCCAAAATGATAGCGGTAAATCGGTAAGAGACATCATAGATCGCACCATATCCAATAGAGTGCGACACGACGTTCGGACACCGTTATTACGCTGAGGTGTTCCAGCGGCGTGAGTTGTGAAACGATTCCACATTTCCTTAAGTGTGTACCAAATTCGTGACTTAAATATTCTCCTCCACGATCTGATCGAAGAACTTTATTTTTCGGTCACGTTGATTCTCTACCTCATTCTGAAATTCCTTGAACTTTTCAAAGGTCTCAGACTTGTGTTTCATGAAGTAGACATACCCATATCTACTTAAGTCGTCTGTGAGAGTGAGAACATAACGATATCCTCCGCGAGCCTCAATGCTCATTGGACCGCACACATCGGTATGTATGATTTCCAATAAGTTGGTTGCTCGCTCCATTGTTCCGGAGATTGGAGTCTTGGTCATTTTGCCCATGAGGCATGGTTCGCATGTGTCAAATGATTCATAATCGAGAGACTCTAAAAGTCCATCAGAATGGAGCTTCTTCACGCGCTTGACACCAATGTGACCAAGGCGGCAGTGCCACAAGTATGTGGGACTATCGTTATCAACTTTACATCTTTTGGTATTCACACTATGAATATGTGTAACATTACGCTCGAGATTCATTAAGAATAAACCATTGACCATCAGAGCATGACCATAAAACATATCTCTCATATAAATAGAACAACCATTATTCTCGGATTTAAATGAGTAGCCATCTCGCATTAAACGAGATCCTGATACAATGTTCATGCTCAAACTTGGCACTAAATAACAATTATTGAGGTTTAAAACTAATCCCATAGGTAAATGTAGAGGTAGCGTGCCGACGGCGATCACATCGACCTTGGAACCATTCCCGACGTGCATCGTCACCTCGTCCTTCGCTAGTCTCCGTTTATTCCGCAGCTCCTGCTGTGAGTTACAAATATGAGCAACGGCATCGGTATCAAATACCCAGGAGTTACTACGAGTACTGGTAAGGTACACATCAATTACATGTATATCAAATATACCTTTAGTGTTGCCGGCCTTCTTGTCCGCTAAGTATTTGGGGCAGTTCCGCTTCTAGTGGCCCTTCCTTTGCAATAAAAGCACTCTGTCTCGTGCTTGGGTCCATTCTTTGACTTCTTCCGGCAACTTGCTTGCAGGCGCGCAACATCTTTGCCGTCCTTCTTGAAGTTCTTCTTACCCTTGCCCTTTTGAACTTAGTGGTTTTATTGACCATCAACACTTGATGTTCTTTCTTGATTTCAACCTCTGCTGACTTGACAGATTGAGAATACTTCAGAATGGTCTTCACCATCCCTGCATATTGTAGTTCATCACAAAGCTCTTGTAGCTTGGTGGGAGCGATCAAGGATTCTGTCAATGACCGCCTCATCCGGGAGGTTAATGTCCAGTGGGACAAAGCGGTTGTGCAACCTGACATTTTGAGTATGTGCTCACTTGTGAACTGTTTTCCTCCATCTTACAACTATAGAACTTGTCGGAGAATTCATATCTCGACCAGGGCATGAGCTTGGAAAACTATTTTCAGCTCCTCGAACATCTCATATGCTCCGTGTTGCTCAAAACGCTTTTGGAGCCCGGTTCTAAGCTGTAAAGCATGCCGACCGAACGAGGGAGTAATCATCAAGACGAGACTGCCAAGCATTCATAATGTCTTGGTTCTCAGGATGGGTGCTTCACCTAGCGGTGCTTCTAGGACATATTGTTTCTTGGCTGCTATGAGGATGATCCTCGGGTTCCGGACCCAGTCCGAATAGTTGCTGCCATCATCTTTCAGCTTGGTTTTCTAGGAGCGCGTTGAAGTTCATGTTGACATGAGCGTTGGCCATTTGATCTACAAGACATATTTTGCAAAGACTTTAGACTAAGTTCATGATAATTAAGTTCATCTAATCAAATATTTAATGAACTCCCACTCAGATTGACATCCCTCTAGTCATCTAAGTGTTACACGATCCGAGTCGACTAGGCCGTGTCCGATCATCACGTGAGACGGACTAGTCATCGTCGGTGAACATCTCCATGTTGATCGTATCTTCCATACGACTCATGTTCGACCTTTCGGTCTCTTGTGTTCCGAGGCCATGTCTATACATGCTAGGCTCGTCAAGTTAACCCTAAGTGTTTATGCATGTGTAAAACTGTCTTACACCGTTGTATGTGCACGTAAGGATCTATCACCCGATCATCACGTGGTGCTTCAAAGCATTTAACTTTAGCAACGGTGCACAGTTAGGGGAACACTTTCTTGAAATTATTCTAAGGGATTATCTTATTTACTACCGTTGTTCTAAGTAAACAAGATGCAAAAACCATAATAAACATCACATGCAATTATATAAAGTAGTGACATGATATGGCCAATATCATATAGCTCCTTTGATCTTCATCTTCGGGGCTCCATGATCATCTTGTCATCGGCATGACACCATGATCTCCATCATCATGATCTCCATCATCGTGTCTCCATGAAGTTGCTTGCCAACTATTACTTCTACTACTATGGCTAACACGTTTAGCGATAAAGTAAAGTAATTTACATGGTGTTGAATCAATGACACGCAGGTCATACAATAATTAAGACAACTCCTATGGCTCCTGCCGGTTGTCATACTCATCGACATGCAAGTCGTGATTCCTATTACAAGAACATGATCTCATACATCACAATATATCATTCATCATTCATCACAACTTCTGGCCATATCACATCACATGACAATTGCTGCAAAAACAAGTTAGACATCCTCTAATTGTTGTTGCATCTTTTACGTGGCTGCAATTGGGTTCTAGCAAGAACGTTTTCTTACCTACGAATAACCACAATGTGATTTTGTCAACTTCTATTTACCCTTCATAAGGACCCTTTTCATCTAATCCGCTCCAACTAAAGTAGGAGAGACAGACACCCGCTAGCCACCTTATGCAACTAGTGCATGTCAGCCGGTGGAACCTATCTCACGAAGCGCACGTAAGGTCGGTCCGGGCCGCTTCATCCTACAATACCGCTGAAGCAAGAAAAGACTAGTAGCGGCAAGCAAGTTGACAAGATCTACGCCCACAACAAAATTGTGTTCTACTCGTGCAATAGAGAACTACGATAGACCTAGCTCATGATGCCCTTTGTTGGGGAACGTTGCAGAAAATTAAAATTTTTCCTATGGTTTCACCAATATCCATCTATGAGTTCATCTAAGCAACGAGTCACGGAGAGAGATTGCATCTACATACCACTTGTAGATCACGTGCGGAAGCGTTCAAGGAACGGGATGATGGAGTCGTACTCGCCGTGATTCAAATCACCGATGACCAAGTGCCGAACGGACAGCACCTCCGCGCTCAACACACGCATTTAAACGGACGATGTCTCCTCCTTCTTGATCTAGCAAGGGGAAGGAGAGGTTGAGGAAGAAGGCTCCAGCAGCAAGACGACGGCGTGATGATGGTGGAGAGGCAAGACTCGGCAGGGCTTCGCCAAGCACTCAACGGAGGAGGAGAGGTGTTGGGAGGGAGGGCTGCGCCTTGGATGTGTGTTGCAGCCTCCCTCACCCCTCTATTTATAGGGAAGGGGCAGGGGCGGCCCTCTAGATGAGATCTAGAGGGGGGGCGGCGGCCAGGGAGGGGGGCTTGCCCCCCAAGCAAAGGGGGGCGCCCCCACTAGGGTTACCCCCAACCCTAGGCGCATGGGCCCAAGGGGGGGCGCCTAGCCCTCCAGGGGTTGATTCCCTGCCCCTTGTGGCCCATGAGGCCCTCCGAGAGGGGTGGCCCCTCCCAGTGGACCCCTGGAACCTCTCCGGTGGCCCCGGTTCAATACCGATATGCCCCCGAAACTTTCCGGTGTCCGTATGACAACTTCCCATATATAAATCTTCACCTCCGGACCATTCCGGAACTCCTCGTGACGTCCGGGATCTCATCCGGGACTCCAAACAACATTCGGTAATCACATACAAGTCTTCCTAATAACCCTAGCGTCACCGAACCTTAAGTGTGTAGACCCTACGAGTTCGGAAGACATGCAGACATGACCGAGACGACTCTCCGGTCAATAACCAACAGCGGGATCTGGATACCCATGTTGGCTCCCACATACTCCTCGATGATCTCATCGGATGAACCACGATGTCGAGGATTCAAGCAACCCCAGATACTATTCCTTTTGTCGACGGTATGTTACTTGCCCGAGATTTGATCGTCGGTATCCCAATACCTTGTTCAATCTTGTTACCGCAAGTCACTTTACTCAGCATCAGTAATGCATGATCCCGTGACCGCACACTTGGTCACTTTGAGCTCATTATGATGATGCACTACCGAGTGGGCCCAGTGATACCTCTCCGTAACACGGAGTGACAAATCCCATCTCGATCCGTGTCAACCCAATGACACTTTCGGAGATACCGTAGTGCACCTTTATAGTCACCCGATTACGTTGTGACGTTTGGTACACCCAAAGCACTCCTACAGTATCCGGGAGTTACACGATCTCATGGTCTAAGGAAGAGATACTTGACATTGAAAAAGCTCTAGCAAAACGAACTACACGATCTTGTGCTATGCTTAGGATTGGGTCTTGTCCATCACATCATTCTTCTAATGATGTGATCCCGTTATCAACGACATCCAAATGTCCATAGTCAGGAAACCATGACTATCTGTTGATCAACGAGCTAGTCAACTAGAGGCTCACTAGGGACATGTTGTGGTCTAAGTATTCACACGTGTATTACGATTTCCGGATAATACAATTATAGCATGAATAAAAGACAATTATCACGAACAAGGAAATATAATAATAATCCTTTTATTATTGCCTCTAGGGCATATTTCAATCATTCACCACATTTGCAGATAAGGCCTTCCCTCGTTTATCCTTTTCTCCCACAAGATCTTGATGTTCCATGCAACGCACGGGCATCTTGCTAGTAAGAGTAGAAATTAGACATATACCACTTCTCGAATCTTGAAACCAACAACATTCCTCCCTTGTCTCATCGAAACCGCCAAAGGAATATATTTTGAGTGAAACATAACATATTTTTAGTGATATACGTATTTCAAAACTAGACTTTTTTTTCTATCAAATCGGTGAATATGTATTAATCTACTTTGATCGTGTGGCAACACATTGGCACATTGCTAGTAGTTATTATAATGTTTTGGACACTAGACAAACAGTGGAGTACATATACGAAGAGAAGAGGCGCACGCACGCAGTCGGCCTCTCGCTGTCTCGCACACATGAGTGTTACGTAAAGGCGACGTTAACAAATAAACCCTAAAACCCTAGGCGCACGATTGCTGCATTTGCGGGTACCGGATACGTGGTGGAGCACCTTTGTAGGAGTTGATGGTCGGGACCACAGGTGAACGACTTGGAGCGCGGTGGCTCGCCAGTTGCCACAGATCGAGTAGCCACGTTTAAAATATCGTTTTTTAGCGGGGTTAAGAGTTCCGATTTTCAATGGCACGTTATAAGTAGTAAGTAGTTTTTAGAATGATTGGTGTGGAGCGAAAATGGAATTCATAGTACTACGTACCTCCTTGGCGTATGGTTGTATGGGTTTATGTTGCGAGATGTTGAAGCTGGTAGTTCTAGGGAAAATACTATGGTTTAGATTTAGATGCTGGGTTTCAGTAATCGGAAGGGGAAACCCTTCTTTGATTAAAAAAAACTACTACCTCCATTCTGGTTTACTAGTCCCCGTCGTACTTTGGGTTAAAGTTTGTCCACGAATTTTACTTGTAAAATGTGAATGGAAAACGAGATTTTGTTATACCCATACAAAAAAAGACTGGAGGGAGTGATTGCTCTGACACGGACGCGACCTGTCATAGCGCAGGCATTGAACCGGTGCGCCGGCCAAGAGGGCCGCACTCGCTGCAGGCCCGGCTGAGCACGCCTCCTCGCAGCGTGCTACCAGCTTAAGACTGCCCGCTTTGCCTTCATTGAATCCGCAGTGTGCCGGCAACACGTCCTTCCGTGAGCCGGCAGGCATTTTAGAACAGAAAACATGACTAAAATATACTCATGGTCTTGACTTGTTGTGCTCGCACTGGTAGCAGGAACTAGTAGAGGTTTTTCTTTATTTATAACTCTCCTCACATTTTTTTGGCTTTGAAGTGAATCATGGTTGTGGACATTATGTATGAATGTGCAGATATCTGTGAACATGAGTTTGATGTGGAAGTTGAACTTGGAATGTCGGGCTTGCGCGTGAACTATACCATGTTCAATGCTTCGTCTGTTATTGTTTGGAAAGTAATTGCTGTTATTACATGACCCGAAGAAAAAAACATTTTGTGCCACATCAGTAGATGCACAGACATCACAACAGGCATGGTGACTGGATAAACATTTGAACCTAGCTATTATGAAGGAAATTTTGTATTGACAACAGTTTTAGATAGCAGGAGACGCCTAACCTGCTCTGCCTCTGCTAGCTTATTTCTGGTTTCTTCCATCTCTTCTTTGGCTTGGGTGAAGAGAGCATTTGATTGCTCTTTTCGCTTCTTCAGGAACTCAGCTACATTCTCAAGGGCTGCTGCACGCTTTCTTTCAGCCTTTACTAATGCCACGAGGACACGAACAACCGATTTACTCCACCGGCTTGTGTGTAATCCAGCATCATCGGCAGTTTGCACCTTGTGTCTAATCCAGATCATTAGGAACGGCACCTTGTGTGTAATCCAGCCTCATTTTGGAAACATGATCTCGAGGTTGACCATACTTCCCTCCTCGTAGGAACTTCATCCCGACATGAAGTTACTTTTTAGATTAATACTCGAGAAACCTAGATCCATTTAGTAGAAGCCGATAGATGTAACTCGGAGAAGTGAATTCAAAAGGAAAAGAAATATAAAAATAGACTACAAGGTGAGAAAACCCACTTCCTACATCAAGTTAAAAACGAAAGCATTAGGACGATTAAGACTCTTCTTATTACACATCGAAGAACACCACGCTTAAGAGAAACAGAAACTACAACATATACACATCGAAGAACATGAGGCTAAATGGAAGTAATTGAAAGGGTGTTACTTACCAAAGCTCGTTTTACAGGTTCGGTGCAGCTCCTCTTTAACTTGCCATGCTCCTTGAAGATGTCCCGAATATCCCGTGTTTGGTCTTCATTGCTCCGCTGCATGTTCACACTCATGGTTTTAAAATCTCAACATGGCAAGAAAAATACTACTAGTAATACTCGCGCATCTTGTGGGCAACATTAAGCACTCGTCTGCCATGTTAGAGCATCTCCAACAGAATCGCAACGCGCAACGCTTTAAAAAAGTGTTTACAATGCTGAGATCGAGAAGTAGATACTAGAGAGTAGAGGATAGTTCTCAGCATAAATAGATAAAAAAAGATAATTCAACTACTCCTCGTGGTCCGACTCCTCCTCGGTGATGTCCTCCTCCGACGTCCGGATGTAGGCGTGAAGATACCGACCATCGTCGGATTCCCAAGGCGACGCTGCTCCTAGCCTCATGTTGAATTGAGCGTCTCCTTTTCGCCTACGCTTGTCCTCGCGATAGGCGGCTTGCTCCGCCCTCCTCCTATCCCTCTCCGCCCACCTTTGCGCATAGAACTCGCGCTCGTTGATGATGTCCTGCGGGAAGTGTTGGCGCCACAGCGCCATGGCTTCCTCGTCCATCTCGGCGATGCCGAGACGGTGCTCCCGCCTCCGGTTGTCGCGACGATCCTCGTCGGTGCTAAGCCGCGGCAGAGGCGCGAGCTCCTGCGCCCGCTCCCGCGTCGGCACATTGGGGAAGTTCAATGTTCTATGAGGCCACCGGAGGCGCCATGCCGCCGCGCCGTACTCGCGGGCGGCCTCGTTGGCGGTGTCGAAATTGCCGAGGCCGAGGCGCATCCCGCGGAACCGGATCTTGGCGGAGAAGCCGCCGGAGGGGCGCGCGCGGACGCCGCGGTATCCCCAAGATTCCCGGTGATGCGGCGGCATGGTGGCGCGGCGGCGGCAAGGCGAAAAAGAGCGGGGAGAGAGCGGTGGTGAGGCACAAAGCGGTGGAAAGGCACAGAGCGGTGGGAGGGTGTTGGATTTTATAAAGCGCGCTAGACGCCGCGCGCCAAAACTAGCGCACGCCCCGCCGCTTTTTCCCGCGGGCGCGCGATCCTTTCCCGACGTCTCTGCTATCTCTACTCTCTTCTCTATGGTTATATTTATTTTATATTTAATATTTAATATTTATCTCTACTTCCTTTACTGTCTACTTTTTTCTCTATACTTTTTTTCTTGCAATATAGGCCGTCCGATTTATATCTGACAGATATAGGAAGGAAACAAATGGGAATTTTGCAGAAAGATACCCATACCCCTCTCCAGATTTGCAAATAAGGCCTTCCCTCGTTCATCCTTTTCTCCCACAAGATAAACTACTCATACAAATGCATCTTGATGCGTGCAACGCATGGGCATCTTTCTACTTCTAAAAACATTTCCATCATTTGCCACACTACAGGTTGTAGATGAAAAACCTACCCAAGCACAGCGCGATACAGGAGCGACGCACAATTACCAGCTGATATTCTGTTGGACAATGGAGGCTATAACCAATTACTTTTACGGAACAATAGCACCAGGAAAATTGAAGGGTAGGTATGAACAAAATTGAATCGCACATGTAAAGCTAAGTGATTCAATACACACATTACCAATCGAGGAGGAGAACGATGGTCGCGGCGGCCTCTGTGAGTCATGGTCGGCAACGGGAGTCAGTTCATTGTCCACGATGGTGGTACTTCTGCGCTTGGCGTCAGCTTCCGGGAAGCAGATCCGAGACCGTGGAAGACGATGCCGGGAAGAGGCTCCGTCTACGACGACGACGGTGGACCGGCTCCAGTGCGGCGTACGAGGTCGTCGATGAGGCAGATGCACTGTGGTGGACGAGTGTGCCGATGTAAAGGGGAGGAGCACGAAGGCTGCGGTGCCGTGGAGAAGTCTATTTTGCGGTGGGGATAGAAAATGGGGAGTATTCAGGTGTACTACTCTGGGTGCCGGGTGGGGTTGGCTGGGTAGGGTGAACTGAGTTACTGAAACAGCCCCTACCAAGCATTGTCCGTAGGCCTGTTCCGAAGGCTATGATGGTAACTTCCCACTGCTCGAATCAGGGTCGCGGGAGATTTTCCCGCCAACCTCAAAATTTTGTGACACTGGACTCCCCGTGTGGCGTGTTGAGTGATTCGGCTGAGCAACTAGCTAGTAGTAGTAGTAAACTCTGCATATTAGGTTTGACCGAAGTCAAACTTCCTAAAGTTTGATCAAGTTTATATAAAAATATAAACATTTACCATAACAAATATGTTTGATGTGGAAGTACATTCAATAATGAATGTAATGGTATTTATTTGTTATTGTATATGTTAATATTTTTTGATAGGGAAAACTTTGTTTTTGCCACTCTAGTTTTTGCCAACTTTGCTTATGCCACTCTAGAATTTGACATATCACTTTTGCCACTGTTAGCTTTTGATAATACATCACAAATGCCATTCGATGGCAAAAATTTCATTTCACTTTTGCCACTCTTAGCATTTGACATGTATCACAATTGCCACTTGGAAAATTTTGTTTTTGCCACGGAAGGGAAAAAGTGATATATTGTCAAAAGCTAAGAGTGGCAAAAGTGAAATGTCAAATTCTAGAGTGGCATAAGCAAAGTGGGAAAAAACTAGAGTGGCAAAAACAAAGTTTTCCCTTTTTGTTATAAGCTTTCTGAGAGTTTACAAAACTTGACTTTGACCAATGCTAATACGTGGACTTAAATAAAAACGGAGGGAGTACACATTTGTTTTCTTAGTTTGTAGTGAACTAATCATTTGTTGAAATTGTGAAATAAATATATTAGGCTATTGACTTCGAATGTAATGGTCTATACAATTCAATAGTTACAATCATTGTCGAATCCCAAGATGTATACAAGGTCTATAGTACTTCACAACATGCTCAAACTCACATAATCCCAGTCAAATGAGAATCTAAATGCATTTCATAGTTATTACTTTGTAGGATGCAACAAAAACAACCAAAACTCTACATCAGCCATTATAGAAGCAACCTTTTGACATATCCCATTGTGTGAATGAAATGTGCAGAGAGAGCTTTTGAAGATGGAGCAGATAGGGCGGGAAAGATTGTATGTCTGTGGACGAGAGAGTAGGAGACAAACCTAACAAGACACAGAGAGAGAGAGAGAGAGAGAGAGAGAAAGAGAGAGGAAGAAGTTAGGTCTGTGAGAAAGATGGAGACATGTAATATACGTGATTCTGTATACATGGAAGGAGAAGAGACAACATGTTTGATGAGAGAGCTGGAAAAACATGGACGAGAGGGGAAGGATCTCATGGGTTGAGGGATTGACAATTTTGTGCGGGGGAGAGAGGGATTGGTAATTTTGTGCAAGAGAGAGAGAGAGGGTGGGGGAGGAGTCAGTCAGCCGTCGTCACATCACCCTGCTTCCAAATGACCCCGCATTCTCTAGCGCGATGTGGTCGCTGTCTTCGATCTGCTCGATGCCCTCTTTGAAGATCGAGGTGTTGTGCATGTTGGGGTGCAAAGAAGCACAAGCGAGAGTGGTCGCAGTATAACCTTGGATGGGGGATGAATTGTGTGCTCGAGGGAGTGTGCATGTGTGTTGTGCTGCGTGTGTGTGTGTGTGCGCACATGCGTGTGTGTGTGTCAGATATTGAGCGAAAACAAACCTAAGGAGAGAAATGGGTATTCACGAAGAGATTGTGCGGGCCTTGAGGTGGGCAGGGCCCGAGTGAGGGTGTCAAAAATGTGCCAGAGATGCATGTGTTGCATGCGATCGTCATGAGGGACTGGACGAATCGAGAGAGTGGTTGTTGTGTTCTGGATGCTCTCTCTCTCTCTCTCTCTCTCTCTCTCTCTCTCTCACACACACACACACAAGTAAACTAGAAGACAGTTCTCTCATGTATACACAACGATCGGCATCATCTATGTCTCACTCATGCATGATCATTTGCACATTCACACCTCTCTATGTCTCAGATCACACGCACACCGCCTCCACATTGCCCTTCCGCCACAACACACATATGGACACATACACACGTTCTCTCTCAGTCACACACACAAAATAAGTATTAAAAAAAACTAGGGCGCACCTAAAACGTCCAAATCCAAATAAACACAAACTGGAGCTAAATTCAAATATATGGAAATATTGCAGCGTCAAGAACTTTCCCAGGAAAAAACTTGAGTAATATTCGAGGATTGTTTTCACACACACAAAAAGGTTCGGTGGATGTCCTTCGAGCGCGACACGGTGACGCACCGTTCGATCGACCGCGCGGCCGCGGTTCACGTGCTTACACAGGATTCCGTATCGTGGCTGTGGTACTAACTTAATTTTTTTTAATAAAAGCGCTGCCTAAGTCCAATGTTTACGTGTACTAGTACGGTTTTCTTTTACGGGTTTGCTATTTCACATCTAGATGTGAAATATTATCTCACATCTAACTCACTCACCCTTGATTTTTTTTAAAGTCTTCCACTCACTCACCCATGATTTTTTTAAAGTCTCCCATGGATTTTAAGGGTGAGGGAGTTAGATGTGAGATAATATCTTATGTAAAACTAAAGTAAGCTCCCATACGCGCACTCATCAATATGCCGCCGCCGCCATTGCGCATGCCGGCGCCCGCCTGCTCCGGCCAACAATTTCTCGCCCATCACCGTTGTGTCACCGCCATCCCTATGCCATGAAGCCGAAGGCTCACCCGCTCACGTCTTTTGCAGTCCCTCCTCGCCATGCCGCCGCGCTGCGAAGCACGCGAGCAGCTGGTGGAGCCACGTCTATGCACGTAGCGTACGAAGAGGAGGACGAGCGCGTGCTCCAGCACGCCGGCGAGGAGGAACTAGCATGTCATTGTCGTCTCCGCCCACGCGGAGGAGGCGCGCATGGTGGCTGTCGCGGCGGAAGCCGGTCGCGCGCGCGTCGAGCCCGCAAACCGGGTGCGGACGTGGAATCTACCTTCGAGACCTTGAATGCCACGTGGATCCTGCAATCTGAAGGAGCAATTTGGGTCACTCGACTCATGTGAGCCGTTTGATGCAACATGAATGGCTAGAAGGGCTTCTTCCACCTCTTCTGCCGTCTTCTTCCTTCGCTCCGTCGAACTTCTTTCACAAATCGACTGACCCAAATTATACTACTAGTACGAATGTATTAAGTACAGTAGGAACACGAATATACGAGCAGTAGTACCAACTGCAAGAAGAACAGTAGTAAGACATAGTACTAGTACTACTCTACGTACTAAAGAGTTCAAATAACGAGAAAGAACATAAACATAGTTCTGCTGGGGCCTCAAAGACAACACACCCTTGAAAATAAACTAAGCAACTAGTCCGCTTGACACTGCAGTAGAACCAGCATGAGCAATGGCACGCCACCTACTCGAGTCCGAGTCCACGCCCTGACTTCGCCCTCGCCCCTCTTCCTCTTCCTCTTCGCCAACGCTTCTTTGCTTGAACCGACTTTGGGCTCGCTTCTTCATCCAACCCATGTAGATATTTAAACAAAGGTAGGCATCCATTGCTGCGTACAGGATGTGATCTTCATCTAATGTCTTCGACTCCCATGCATGATTAAACTCGTGATGAGGTTTCTTCAGTTTAGCGTATGAAGGATCAATCATGGCTGCTGCCAGGGTCAGCATTGAAGGTTGAGAGGAGGACACCAGGCTTGCCTTCTAGAGATCGAAGGGCTGGCCTACAACGAGACCTATCCGACGCAGGACATCTCTGTCGTTCTTAAAGCCTACAGTAACGAATTTCACTCTTTTGTCCGTGAGGAAGTTCTTAAAATCCTGGCACTCAACGTCGGCATGGCATATGTGGTAGACCAAGCAAACGTTATGTATGCAAACCTGGATCACGGCAGGCTTCTTCCTCTCTTCGTCCTTTAGATCCTTCTCTCGTCCCAGGACTGTGGTGTACTCAACATCTAGCCCAGCGACCCACTCATCTGTTGAACTGTTGAACATGCATAGGAAGCGAGCAAGCCATTCTTTCACCGTCGCGGATCCACGTGTGTAGATGACGATGAACTGATGCCGGTGATGGCTCTAACCTGGTACTCAGCGGCGACCATGGAGATTTGGGAGGCCATGGATTTTTGAGGAGGGTTAGGAGAAGTTGAACTGTTGTACCCCGCAAAAACTGGGAGCGAACTAATGTGAAAGGATGGGACGACTGGGAGCAAACTGTTGTGAGGTAGAATACGGGGATGAGTAGGGCGTGCGAACGGCGTGGGGTTGCTGGCTTGCCCGGTGGATAAACGGCTGCAAGCCCCCAAAGAGTTCTCGAGAACTATGCGGGACCCACTAGATGTCGTGTCTACTAGACCCATATCGTAGGGCCCGACGGTATAGCTTCGCCTGTTTCGACGCCATGCCGGTGCGTGGATGTAACTTCACTTAATTCCGTCAACCATCGAGCCTCCCACGACCTTCGCTTTCCCTCGGCGGTCGCGCCTTTGAGACTTCGACCGCTATAAATGAGCAATTTTTTTGCCTATTCCGCATGCATGATACTCCCTCTGGTCCTTCTTACTCCCACAACCGCTTGCAAAGTGTTTGACCAAATATATACTTTTTGAACACCACCTTATATTAATTAACCAGCCACACCAAGACACTCATTCGATACAATATTCACCACATGTATGATACGTTATTTACAAGAATACCATCTAATCTATTGTCAAAGCTATACTTAGTGATTAAGTGTGCCACCTTATTGGCTGAACGGCTAATCTTTGACAATTGAAGATTGTTGATCAACTTCGAGATGCTCAACGCTTTCATCTTGAGTCACGCATAGCAGACTGTCATAGTCCCCGATGCAAGAGACGCTACCACAAAAGCGCAATCAGTCTCTAAAATTACAGGATTATGAAGAGAAATACCTATGTAGAGACCGCAATGCAAGCCCTAAGCTCCGGTTCCTCCACGCTTTGACAGCATCAATGAAATCCCACGACCAAATTTATACTAAAATATCAATATCTACAATACTGATTATAATGAGTATAAGAACTACGTTTTATAATGAGTGTAAAAATATTGATTTGACATTGTGAATGTTGATACCCTCCGTCTAGGTGAGTAAGTCATCTTAGGCTGTGCACCGTGACCAAGGAGGAGGGAAAACGAGAGACATTAATGTTTATTTGCTAATTAAATAGTATTGCATGCAATGAACTAACCCTTGCATGTCATGTTTGATAGTCTCGGGTCATTAAAAGCATGCACACCCTCATCTCTTATTGGTTGATATGTCAAGAAACAAGAAACGAGGTAGAAGTTAATACACCGCGCCACGTGTTTTGGGATTATTTGGTTTTCAGTAAGATGACTTACACACCTAGCTATTAGAGTACCACTACCTCCCTTCTAGTTTAAAGGGCTCGACTCAAAATTTCACCTACTCTTAGCAAGATAGTAGAGGCGGTGGAATAGTTTTGAAGTCTGCAAAAGTACTCAACTAATGCTGTCGTTCTTCACAAAAATGTGTTTACCAATGCATGCATGAACACTAGTTACTCTAACCCCTCTCTTCTTTAATTCTTTGCCACATCAGCATGTTTGCTATTCCCATGTGCATGATACCAGCTAAGATACCACCATTATGGCCAGCCTTAATCATCGCATGCAATAATTTAGTGCACCTTGAAATATGAACATGTGTGGGCGGTATGTTTTAATGACTTGAGACTATACCTAGCCCGGCATGGAAGATGACTTATTATCCACCGCTCCCCATACCTGCAGGAAGCCCGTTCGTCTCCAAATATTTTCCTCTCCATGTGTGGAAACAATATGCCTGCCAAACTCTCCTTCTCCCTCCGTGGTCCCACCACTCCACCCCGTGTGAAAAAATCTGCATGCATGACCCTCCTCCCCACGCTCGTCCAATCCACAGACCAGCAATATTTCCACCCCTTCGCTCCCCCATAATTTACTCCAACAAATATGCCCACGTAGCTTTTACTTAACTTCAGTTGCACTGGGTCACTGACATACGGGCCCAGCAGTGTACTGGCCCACATGTCAGTGACGCAACTGGACCTGTAGTTAAGTCATTGCAGATCAGTCCATATCTTACGTAGGTGTGCCATTGCTCACTATAAATACTGCGCCTCCCACGAAATCGCTATCTCCTCCCACCCATGTTCACGTTCATCGCTATCTCCTCCCCCTCCCTCTCACGTCGACCACCATGGCATCGCCCCTCCCAAGCCCTAGGAGCCCCTCGCTGCACCGCGCGGACGGTCATGCGTCGCCGTTCCGTTCCTCGCCGCCACTAGTCGAGGAGGACGCGTCGGTGTTCCACTCCTCGCCGCTACGCGACGCGTCGCCGTTCTGTTCCTCGCCGCCACTAGCCGAGGAGGACGCGTTGGCATTCCGCTCCTCGCCACGACGCGACGCGTCGCCATTCCGTTCCTCGCCGCCACTAGTTGAGGAGGACGCGTCGGTGTTCCGCTCCTCGCCGCGACGTGTCGAGGTGGACGCGTCGGCGTTCCCAATCTCCCCAGCACGCGCGTCGGAGGACGCGTCGGCTCCCCGCTACGAGGAGAACGCCGTGCCGCCCGCCGAGCTCCCCAGCCTTGAGGAGCTTTGGCAAGAAATGGATGTCGCCTTGTGGGAGGCTTTGCCTCCAGTAGAGCGCGCCAAAATAGAGGCGGAGAAGAAGGCCGAGGAAGAGAAGCGCACGCGCAACAAGCTTCTCGGGAGATCTATGTCGCGTCCGAGAGAGTCAAGCAATTGGTTCTTTGGCGAAGGCTCGTGCGAGGGCCGTGAGGGTGGCGGAGGATGCCCGTGCCGACGCCCGAGTGCAGTCGGGCCAAGCGCCTCATCTACGCTTGGCGGCACGTGGACTCGGTGCACTTCCAGCCAGGAGGAGTACTGTTGGCGCGGATCACCAAACCGGTGAGATCGCGCCGCTCGCCGGCAAGCCGCCAATCAGCACCTCGCGAGTTGTGAGGCTGAGGAAGAGGCGTTGTGTCGGCGCGCTGGGAAACGGCCGCGCACCAGGGCACTCGTGGCGCGCCGCAAGCGCTCCTGCGAGCGCCGTGGCTTTTAGGAGGAGTATAATTTTTGTTTTGTAAGGCGATCTCATTAGTTTTGGGACGCAAATGATAAATCCCGAACGTTCAGGAATTTTTAGCGTCCTTAATTAAGTATGTAAAAGGGAAAGTTTGGAAACGTTGTGTATTATTACGCATTTTGCAAGTACGTGCATATAGCACAAACTTTACTATAGACTATCGGACTACACGTCTCTCTCGATATATGCTTGCAGACTTTTCTACTCCCTCCGTCCAGGTCAATAAGTCATCTTTGGTTGTGCACGGTGACCAAGAAGGAGGGAAGATTTGTACACCTAGACGGATGGAGTACTACTATTATTTATGTACGTGCAAATGCACGTTTAAACATTACAATACAAGTAGAAAAACAGCACTAGTCAAGCTTGTGAAACGATTCCAACGTGAGTACTACTACTAGTAGGAGTACCAGGGGCCAGTTCTTTTAGGCTTCTAGATTAGTAATCTCATAACTACTACCCGTCCTAGTTTATTGGTCCCCATTGTAATCTGTGTCAAATTTTGATCATAAATTTAACTAATGAAATGTTAGTGCATGTCACATGCACTACTCCATTCGTCTAGGTGAGTAAGTCATCTTAGGCTGTGCACCGTGACCAAGGAGGAGGAGAAAACGAGAAACGTTAATGTTTATTTTCTAATTAATAGTATTGCATGCAATGAACTAACCACTGCATGTCATGTTTGATATCTCAAGTCATTAAAAGCATGCACACTCTTTATCTCTTATTGGTTGATATGTCAAGAAACAAGAAACGAGGTAGAAGTTAATGCACCGCGCCTAAGTGTTTTGGGATTATTTGGTTTTCATAAGATGACTTACACACCTAGATGCACCGCGCCTAAGTGTTTTGAGTAACATTTTATCAGTTAAATCTTTGGTCAAAATTTAGCACAAATTACAATGGTGAGGAATAAACCAGGACGGAGTAGTAGTTTAGAAGCCTAAATAAATGAGTGAGGCGCCTTATTGTTACTCTCCACTATGACTAGTCTTGTGGGAAAAGCTGGGAAGCCGCCAAAAGAACTGGCCCTAGGAGTAGTAGCTAGGATCAAGTGTGGGAGATGAACCGAGAAAGTAAATGCAGAGAGATGAAATGCAAAAAGACGGAGGGATGTGATGGTTGCTTGTCCGCTTATTTTACCAGGCCACTTATTACCGGGAGTGGTTGGGTTTTGTGATATGACGCTTTTTATCGCCGCCACGAGTGAGAGGTGAGACTCCGTGCAGCGCTGCCCTCTACACTTGTATTACATCGGTCGTGGTTTATTAGTCCCCATTGAATTTGACTGAAGATTTAACTGACAAAATGTTAGTGCATGTCAACAAAAAATATATCGTTGGATTCGTATTTGAACATAATTTTGAATGATATAATTTTAGGTGACATGCATCAGTATTTATCGTACTATATATAATGTTAGTTCAATTTTTTGGTCGTACTAATCTATAGTAGTAAGGTGCCCGTGCGTTGCACCGAAGAGTGAAATGCATAGATCGGGGAGTTGTTTATTTTGACAAAGGATGTGGGGTCATCTCATGTGTAACGGGTATCGATAGGTTTCTTCGGATATTATCTCATCTCTAGAGCTCACAAACATCCGGGTGAAATAGATAAAAGGTATCTTTTGCAAACAAAAGCGCTCAACTGCTCAACCTGCATCCAAAACTTGTGAAGAAATAACACTTATTGTGCTTTGCAAGAAATGATCTTTAAGAATTAGTTTTTGAGTATCGATTGTTATACATGTTGGCTACAGATGACATGGAACTTTATTATAGTCAACAGTTGGCTATACTATTAAGTAATATTAACCATGCCCTTATACACCTAGACGGAGGGATTAAATAAGGATGACTTGCAAGGGGGCAGAGGATATGTAAGAAATGGTTCATCGTAAGTCTTTCACCAGTAATGTAATAAAAATTCATACATGGAAGATTCTAGACTAAACCATAAACGGATACACTTTTATTCATGCGCGATACTCCAATAGAGCAAGATCCTGCATGGAAGTCTCCACATGCTTAGACAGCGGATTACATTGAGCGAAGACTAATGATCAACATTTAACTTGATAATGCGTATTTTTTAGAAGAACAGGGAGGCTCCTCCCCGGTTCCATTATCAAATGAAACCCAAAGTGTCTTACATCAGCTCACTGAGAGGAGCTGTTCAAAGGAAGGACTGTGGCGAAAGCCATTCAATTTTAACGACAAGCTTACATAATCAAAAGCGGCAAAGCCACGGGCCATAAGCGCCCACACACACTACATGTTTTCTAAGTGCACTTGATAATGCGTATGTCCAGGTGAACCTCCTTGGAGTCCCCGTGCATCGAGTCGGCGTGTAAAGGATAGAACGGATGCCATGGGTTTTCCAAGTCCACATTGGCGGGATAGTTCCAGCTCCTCAGATTCCAAGTCTGTCTGATGAGGCCGGTTTCGCCGCCCACGTGACCCGGAGTGGTAGTAACATTGACCTCGCACCCGTACATCTGCCTCGTGTCGATTGTCGGCGTCGGCGGCGACGCCGACGACGCTACAAAGACGGGCGGCGGCTCTCGCTGGCCTCGCCGGTGCCCACGATCAAGAGGAAGACGCTGCCGTCCTCCTCCGAGACTAGCGGCGGCGGTGATCCTCCAGCGACTCCGCATGGTGAACCGATAGCACGTGTCGTACTTGATGTTCTCCGCCAAGGGCTAGCAGTGACCGCTGCACGCATCCGTGAGGTGATGCACCATGTCCACCGGCGAGCCACAAAACGGCATCGGGAACTCATAGCAGTGGACGAAGGGCTCCTTGGAGGCATCGACCAGGCCGTCCATGAAACGGGAGTGGCTGTAGGGGACGTTGCGCCAGTTGAATATGTGAGCAAGTTACTACGAGATTTAATCCAAATAAGCACAAAATAAATCATGACGGCTATAACAGAGATGAAACTAATCATGTGGACTAGCATAGTAGTAGGATACAGAGTAGAAACATGAATTCTACCACGATTTCGAATAGGAAGGACAGAAACACCTACGGTGCAACGGGAGCAGCACCGTTGGTGTTGATGTTGTCGCCCATGTCGTTGAGGAAGAGGTTGCTGAGGTTGGGGAAGAAGTCGTCGTCGGTGAAGTCGTGTCTGCCAGCAGTCGCGAGAGTGCGCTCCCCAGATTTCAACAATACTACGAATGGAGCGCAGGAGGGAGTGGCTGTAGGGGACGTTGCGGCCGCCGAATGGAGCGCAGGAGTAGCACACGAAGCGGTAGATGGTGTCCTTACTAGTACTCCCTAATCTCTATCTATCTATATCTATATATATCTACTCTTATAGAAAACCGAATTGGTGATGATGGTATGCCTGCCATCTTGTAATATAGACCGTCCGATCTATATCTGACGGATAGAAAGCCAACTATGACAATTTTACAAAAGATACCCACACCTCTCTCCACATTTACAGATAAGGCCTTGCCTCGTTCATCCTTATCTCCCACAACCTCGTGCTCCTCCCTATGTCTCTATCTCAACTACTTTTTTTTAATAATGAATCGAATAGTGCTGCGCCGTCCGTTGCACACCCGGCTGAACACGCCTCCTCGCCTCCATCATCACCAACTGAGTCTTTTATAGGAGTAGGAGTAGAGAAAAAACCGAGTTGGTGATGATGGTGTGTCGTGCAATGCACGGGCATCTTGCTATTTTTTTGCATATAAGTCCAAACACCACGTAGACACGGTCTTTGAGCATGGTTCGTAGTCGTTCCACGCTCGGGCATTGAAGTTTGTAACTATTTTAGATTAGAATATACTACTCCTCCGGTGCTAGTAGTAGAGCAGAGTCCTACTCTACTACTCTACTCTAGCAAGCTAGGGCATAGTACTGTAGTAGGTACTGTAGGGAGTACCAATACTGTGATCACTCAAGCAAGTTGTCTCGCATCGATATGACCCTACATTGCTGGTATGTGTCTCGTAAGTCAAGCGGCGTGCTGTAGTCATCATCACCTGTCCACTTCCCGCAGCACATATTCGCTTCTCCATCTTTGTCCGCACATAATCTCGTCCAAGCTTCCATCCCCGCTAAGGCGCCTCCCCCCCTCGTCCGAAAGCCAAGCACTAATAATGGCAGAACCGAGCAGCGTCCGCCAAAAGAGTGGCTGGAATTCGCTCCCCACAGAGGTAATCAAGCTCATTGTTTCGCATGTGGACAATCTTAGTACCATGCCGCTCGCCGCGTGCTCGTCGGGGCTGTACCGTTTACTCAAATCCCTCAGGCCGGAGCTTTTTAAGCCAGCTCCTTGCTTGCTGATGCTGCCTGATCTTCAGAAACGGCGTGTCACGCAGCATAACGATCGTGGGGTGGCGAGCATCAACCCCTTCATCGCGATCCGATCCCGACAGCCTCAGCTACATTAACGGTATGTCTTTGGTCGGCATGAACACGCCTTGGATGGTGCTCGTCGACGATCGCGGCAGCTGGATGCTCGTGGAGGTCTACACCCGTGATTGATCCCCTTCCTTCGATTAACATCTGATCGCCGCACCACGCCCGTAATACTCGAGAATCTTATAGTAGCCAACATGATACCAAGTTTGATTTGCTCAAGATTGTAATCTACCAAGTGCCCACAAGATCTGTGAATTATAAAGATTTAGCTAATTGCATTCTTCAACCGCGGTCTCGCCTTATCTCGATGTGTCACTGCGGTAAGTGGATATATCTCGCACGCCCATCGCAGGATCATACATCCTCCATGGTTCTCTCGATTCTATTGAACACAAGGGCTTCATTTACTGTCGTCTCCTTCTATGATGGACGTATTGCTGGCCTACTCCAGTCATCGCTACAAACGGTTGTTACAGCAGTATATTACTTTCCTATGATATCATGATGGCTTGCTTATATTACTGTCAACATTTAATGAAAAAATATTCATGCTCATAACATGCTGTTCTTAAAATTGACTAAATCAAGAGCCCTTTTTATTTGACTCAACTTGATATGATGTTGTAGGTCACCTGGTGTCCCTACCCTTCCTAATCCCGTAACCTTTCAAAGAAAAGCGGCATGGCAGTTGCAGGTGGTTCTGGCTCGATCGACGACGGCGAAATATTGATGATCGTCGACGCATCGGACGTGTTGTTTCGTGGAATACAATCACAGCCACCGCTGTGTCTTTGAGCGGGATCCCAGCTTCTCGGGCCTTCAGGAATTTTTGACGGAGGGTGGTAAGTAGCCTTGGTACACGCCTCTGTTTGTCGGACTGAATTATCCAATTAACCAGGAGATAATCGACGGCAAGGATCATGATGGCAGCGCGGTTTCGTTCATCGAGCAAAACTGTGTGTACACAGCGTACCATGCGCCTCTGCATGCACCATACCCCGATATGTGCCGCCACGCCTCGCAGCCCAAAGTAGGAGAGAGGGTCGCAAGTATCGGACTTCGACCGCCGGTGGAGTTTCCGTCAGCACCCATCTAGTTCAAGCCGTCAGCCAATCTCCACAGCTTAATAAATAGTAACGTCTAAATGAGCCAGTTAGTTAGATGAGTACACTTGGTGTAGTAGGATCTTTCTTTAGGTTGATGCATACACTTGTTCTTTTTTGGTAGCTCTTTTGTAATGATGGCTGATGTTTGGTTTGGAAGAGAGAGCTGCGTCTTCACTCTTCTGGCCTGCTTACTGCTTCTGTTGCACCCCCAGCCCTGGCTGCTGCTGCTGTTGTTTTCAATGTACAATCAGTAGTATATTTCGTCTATTGGTTGAATAAATGTGTTGTTTTGGAAGTCGTTGCACGGTTCAATCCTTTAGTGCCCTGCATCTGCACGTAGCTCATACTATTTTTCGACGGAACACATTTTCCACTTGTTGATAACATGCAGCCCACCGATGAAGGCCCAATAGAGAAGCCCATAATTAAGCTGGAAGGAGTCTCTCACATGAATCCGCCCAGTACATGCTCATGGTCCCTAAACATAAATAAGTAAGTAAATAAATAAAGCTAAATGCTCATGCACCAGTTCTTTGGGAAAATAGGTAGCCTAGTATTTCTTTTGAAGAATACCCAAGCTAGGCCTATTTGTTTTCTCCAATTACCCGCTGCAAATCTTTCAAGACGAGGAGGGATGCATTCCGTCTGGCCAAAGAGTATGGTCAATGTCTGTTAAAACTAATATCAAAAGGGTTGAAAATTCTAAAAATTTATAGCAAATGGGATATTAGTTTTTTTGAATTTTGTTCTTCATCGATATCTTATACGATTTCATTGGATTTAACATGACTTAGTACTAATTTATTTTTAAATTTGTTTTAGCATGGCTATTAATTTTGGATTAAGAATGTTTCGTTCCCCAGCAAAAATTTGCGAATTTTCAAAATTTACCACATATTTAGTTAATTTTTGACCTCGGCATCTTGACGTAAAATGGCCGCAATTCTAAAATGGAAAACGGCTGCAATAAATTCCATAAGAATTAGAAAATGAGTAAAAATTATAAAAATAATAGCAAATGGGCTGTACACGCCACAGATTTCGAGGCTGACTTGTTTACGCAAGGCTTTGTCAGTGAACACACGATTCTAGCAGCAGTGACTGTTGGATGTCCATCCAACGGCCGACGAGCTTCTTCAATCTCTGATCTTCCTGCTCCAGCCGCCTAAACTAGCGCCGGAGGGACTGCCTACTCCCTCCTCTTGTGGCCCGCTTTGATACCGCGCAGGCTTCCCCGGCCCACCCTACTCCCTCCGCTGGCCTGGCCGCACGCAATCAACTACCTCCTTATTACGCGAAAAAAATGATTCCTCCCATCGACATCCGGGCGCACGGTTGGGAGGCTGACCAGGCCTACTATGTTGACGCGTACGCAGGGCTTGTCAACTTAGTCAACAAACAATTCTAGCAGCAGTAACCGTTGGATTTGAATCGAATGGTCCTGCTGCTTCTTCAATCGCTGCTCTTCTTGCACCAGCCGCCCAAACCAGCGCTGGGAAACCGCTTTGCTCTCGCCTCCGGTGGGGCTGTCTTTGCCGTTGAGGCCTCATCGCCCCCTACTACTCCCACTGCTAGCCAGGCCCTGCAACGACGGCAGCCTCACACCGCAGCTGAACCAGTGAACCCTCGTACTCCTCTATGCGTGGGCATACACTGCCGCGTCTTCCCCGTTTCCGCGTCGTCCCCTTCCTAGGCCTCGCCGTTGTCCACCGCCTTGGTGCTCTCCGCGCGGCGTGGTCAATGTGGTCAACGACATTCCATCAGAAGAGTATACGTGGAGAGGCTGACAGCTGGGTCCACGGCCACAGCCCAATTCTTTTGTGATTTGCCAAGTAAGTCGCTTTGTCAGGCCTGTTGGGCTGCAAATCTTTCAAGACGAGGAGAGCTTTCATTTGGCTGGCCGAGAAAATGGCCCATCAGTAATGAGAAATGGGTTGTACATTTTTAAAACACATCAAACCAGCAATTAGTTTCAAATATCTTTTTTTCATTTCGAGATTTTAAATTACATTAATTTTTATGTGTGGAGAATTTGTTGGATTTTATATTGATATACATTTATTTTTAAAATCAGTTTGAGTGTGAGTCGAAATTTGGGATTAAAACAGTTCGGACCAAGACCAAATATGCAAAATTACGATAATTTTTAACCGTGGCCATAGTATGGGCTGTAATGCTAACAAAAGAATGGGCTCCAAAAAAACCCTTAAGAATTAGCAAATGGGCTGTAAATTATTAGAAGTAATGGCAGATGGGCTGTATGCTGTTTTCCACAGATTTGAGGCTTTCCTAAAAAAGGTTGGCCGACAGTAGTGACTGTTGGATGTCCATCCAACGGCCGCCGTTCTTCTTCAATCTCTGCTCTTCCTGCTCCGGCCGCCAAACAAGCGCCAATGGACTGCTCGCTCCTCCTCCTCCCATGGCGGGTCTTGCTGCCAGCAGCCTCACCGCCCCACCGCACTCCCATCGCTGTCCTAGCCATCCTCTACTCACTCACACTGTTGTTATTCTCCGCGACGGCAGACGAACCAAGAAACCTCAGACAACAGATTCTCTCGCGTGGGAAACAAATGCCGAGTCTTCCTCGCCTCCGTGTCGCTCCCTTCCTAGGCCTCGTTATCATCCATCGCCTGGTGCTCTCGGCGCTGCCTGGTCAACATGGTCAACGATCGACATGCATCTGAAGTGGATCAGACGGAGAGGCCGACACTGGGTCCACGGTCGCACTCAAGGAAATGCCTCCTTATTACGCCGCAAAATAATGATTCCTCCGGTGACATCGGGACCCACCGAAAGGGCCTCAGATTTCGCGAAAAAACGTTACCGCCACCGACAGCTCGGACCCATCAGCTATATCTTCGCACGCAAGGAAGTGCCTTCTTATTACGCACAAAAAAATGAATACTCCCCGTTAGCTGGGACCCAAAGATAGTGGCAGCTGACTTGTGGGCCTACTAAGTTGACGGGACGGAGGGCTTTGTCAACTTAGTCAATATGCACGATTCTAGCTCTAGTGACCGTGACGATGTCCATCCAACGGCCGTAGTGCTTCTTCAACCTCTGGTCTTCTTGCCCAAGCCGCCCAAACCAGCGACGGTCGTGCCTCGTGCTCCTCGCCTCCCGTGGTCGGCTGCGCGCGCGGAGGCCTCACCACCCCTACTACTCCCACCGCTGGCAGGCCATCCTCTACTCACCCACACCCTCGTTATTCTGCGGCGACGGCAGCCTCACACCGCAGATGAACCGGTGAACCTCATTCTCCTCACGCGTGGGCATCCACCGCCGCGTCTTCCCGGCCCGCCGCCCCTTCCTAGGCCTCGCCGCCGCCCACCGCCTGGTGCTCTCGGCGCGGTGTGGTCAACATGGTCAAGGAACGCCTCCATCGGACGTGGATCAGACGTGGAGAGGCCGATACCGGTCCACGGCCGCAAAGAAGGAAGTGCCTCCTTATTACGCGGAAAATAATTATTCCTCCACCTGACAGCGGGGACCCACCAGACGGGCCATCATATTTCACGAAAAAATGTTTCCCCCCTGACTGCTGGGACCCACCAGCTACCTAAAGCCCATTAAGGCCCACTAACTCCTCGGGGGGTTCCAGTAACCTCCCGGTACTCCGGAAAATACCCGAAACACTTCTGAACCATTCTGGTGTCCGAATATAACCTTCCAATATATCGATCTTTACCTCTCGACCATTTCAAGACTACTCGTCATGTATGTGGTCTCATCCGGGACTCCAAACAAACTTTGGTCATGAAATCATATAACTCATAATACAAATCGTCATCGAACGTTAAGCGTGCGGACCCTACGTGTTGGGAATACAACTATTGAGTATAAACCGGCCAGGAGGGGCCGGGTTATGCTCATGATGATTTACTAGTATTGAAGCCCAGGAAGACAACGAAGATGGCGACTTACGAAGAAGACTTAATAAGAAGGCCCAAAGACCAAAGGCGGGTTAGGGCCCATAGATGTAAACCGCCATGGGTGTATGACTTGTATTGTAAGATAGGAAAGAGTAGATACCGAGCCGGACACGTTTATGAGCCGGCCAGGATTCTGTGAACACGGGACGTCGACCTGTGTATATAAAGGGATGAACCAGCGGCGGTTTAGGACAAGAAAGAACAAATCGAGAGCCAGGCTAAGCGTATTCGCTCCCTGGTCATCGAAACCCTGGCAATACCACCTCAAACTGGATTAGGCCTTTACCTTCACCGCAAGGGGCCGAACCAGTATAACTCCCTGTGTCCTTTGTCCCCCTTTAAGCTAATCTCGTTGCGATGGCTCCACGACTAAGTCCTCACACTAGGACATCTGCCGTGACAAACCCACGACAGTTGGCGCCCACCATGGGGCTATCGCACGATGGTTTCAAGTTCTTAGAGGGCAACTTCCAAGGGATCAAGGGATACACCGTGGGCCGGATGACCAAGAGTCGTCGCGGCAAGCTCTACATCGACGACGCAGGCTGGGGCCCCGAGGCCGGCTCAATCGGGTACGGGTACCGGGTCCCCTTCGGCGGAATCCACGTCTTCATCGGCAAGATCGGTGAACCGGGCCCTCAGCCAGACATCTGCACCGACATCATCGAGACGGCTCAGCGTGCAAGACCGGCCCGAGTTCAGCCCGCCGGGAATCGAGCTTTTGTGGGATTCATCCATGGAGCGGAATCTGATGATAGATTGGTGTCTGGTGACGAGACAGTTGTCTATTTTGACGGCGAGTCATCCACGGGTGAGACCGAGTCATTGTATCAACTGCAAGACAGCCGGCTTGGGGGCTGTTCCGATGGCGACAGTATTCCGGACCCCTATGAACCGCCGAATAGGGTCGCAATCTTGATGGCCGGAACACAGCCAATACATCAATCATCAACTGCAGCAGAGATGATTTCCGGATCAGCAGCGGCAACGGCTGCTGGGGCAGGAGGCCCTATGCGCCCGCCGACTCAGGCTTTAACTGACTTGTTGGATAAGCTAACAGCATTGTTAACAACAATGGTTAATCCAGTAGATCAGGATCAACATAACGTGGCGGTTGCAAAGTTGCGAGATGAGATAGCACATGCCAAGGAAGAGCTGAACGCAGAAAACACTAGGATGGCTGCAGAGTGGGCCACTTTAGATGTTCAGGCGCAGCGGATTCAATCAGAGTCTTTCCAGCTCATGCTAGATCAGAACGCGTCAAACGATGTCATGAGGAGAAGGCATCAGACCTGCCTGCCGCCGGTTACGAGGAGAGAAATCTCTTTAACACGCCCAGAGCAGGGACTAGTAATCAGCCAGTGGTAAATCAGATTGAAATGCCTGGAACGGGAGCGTCGGTTCAGCCGCGCCAGACAGACCCGCCTCGACAAGACGATATCCCACCACAGCACGTGCTAACACCACTGGGTCATTATTCTAACCCCTTGGATAACATGATTGTTGCCGCATCACTATTGGCGGCTATCCCAGTTGAAGGCGAGTCTCTAGCAGCAGTTGAGACGCGAAGGGCTAGAGAGTTTCTTCAGGCGGCATTGGTCCAGCAGCAGGCTTATTCTTACAGTCGTGAGAGGATTCATTCAACCCCATGCCCAAGCCGGAGTTATAGCAGGAATATTGAGGAACCGGCTGTGTCAAGCAGTGGATGGAACCGTAACCCGCCCCATGGACATAACCCGGCAAGTGGTGGGGTTAATGCCCAGAACGTCGTGGATCAAGGAAGAGCACCTCAAGAGGCTGAGCTGACGGCTCAATATGCACCTCATCAGCACTCCCCGGTTCGTCCGACAACTTCAGTGGAGACAGGCGTGACTTTTAGGACTTTGGGTGTGTCATGTTTGTCTCTGGCTCTACGTAACGTACGATTACCCAAGGATTTCAAAGGTCCCTGTAAGGTGCCCAATTACACTGCTGACTTACCCCCTGAAGCGTGGGTTGAGAATTATGAGATGGCGATGGAACTGTTTGATGTTGACGATGCTGCGTGCGCTAAGTATTTCATCATGATGTTGGAAGGGACAACTTGTACTTGGTTGAAGGGGTTGCCAGCTAATTCCATTGGGTCATGGGCAGAGTTAAAGGCCCGTTTTATCCAGAATTTTAAAGATACGTGCAAGCAGCCCATGTCAACCGTGGATTTGGCCTCCTATGTCCAAGAAAATGTGAATCAACAACCCATTGGGTACGCGGGTTTCAACAATCCCGCACTCGTCAGATCGATCAATGCCGATTCAACAGTATTGATGTTGGAGAACAATTGTCGTTTCACGCCCCTGAAGCAGAAGTTAGGGCGGCTCAAACATCACTGCAATGACATGGGGACACTTATGGCGGCTCTGGTTAAGTATGCTGACTCTGATGGTACCAAGGACCCCGAGTCTGATGATGAAAAGCCGGGAAATGGAAAGAAGAGCAGCAACACCAAGGGGCAGCAACATAACCCGACGAGCCATGGAAACAACGGTAAGCGCCAAGCTGATAATAGTTTGGACTTTGTGGCTAACACCAATACGCAGAATAATGGTCAGCGTTGGAAGGGTAAACTGCCCCCACGGACTGGAGGGCTAGGCATCAATCTTGAGCAGCTGCTAAATCAGCCTTGCCCGAGACATGGGACGCGAGAAAGACCGTCTGGGCACCTCTGGAAGGATTGCTACATTATGAAGGAGTTCAAAAATTCAAATCTTTTTCACGACAGTCATGGGCCGGGTGGTGGCTCAGGATCCGGCTCTCATGGACCGGGTTATGGCAGTGGCGGTTCTAATTATGGATTCCAAGGAAATCAAGGTGATCACGGCAACCAGGGTGGTTACAATCAGCAGAGTAATCGGGAGAGTCAACAGCAGCAATTTGGGTATCAGAGTAACCCGAAACAGTTGAATAGCGGGTAGTACCACGTCTTCACCACAAGTTTATGCAAACGGGATTAGAAGCTTCATAAGAGGGCGGTGAACACTTTTGAACCGGCAATTCCCCATTACTTGTGCTGGTCTGAGTAGCCCATTGTGTGGAGTCGGGAAGATCACCCGCCATGGGTTGATAATCCGGCTCACCTAGCATTGGTGGTTGCACCTCAGGTTGGAGGGTATAAGTTCACCAAGGTACTTATGGACAGAGGGAGCAGCATCAATATCCTTTATTATGAAACTTTCCGTCGCATGGGGTTGACAGATAAAAATCTTAAACCATCGAACACTGTTTTCCACGGCGTGGTGCCTGGTAAATCGGCGTACCCGGTTGGTAAGATAGCTTTGGAAGTGGCTTTTGGAGATGATCATGACTCTATGTCAGAGACGTTGACCTTTGAAGTGGTGAAAATCAAGAGCCCTTATCATGCCCTGTTTGGACGGCCGGCTTATGCTAAGTTCATGGCCAGGCCTTGTTATGTTTACCTACAGCTCAAGATGTCGGGTTACAAGGGAACTATCATTATGCGCGGAAGCCGGAAGATCGCTTTAGAGTGCGGGGAAGGTGATGCAGCCTATGCTGAGGCGGTTTGCGCAACGGAGGAGTTAAAATTTTATAAGGACAATGTTGATCCGGCGGATATGACATCTTTGAAAAAACCAACTACAGAGCATGATCCGGTCTTGAAGTTTAAATCGGCAGATGATACTAAGCTGGTTGATTTTGTTCCTGGCGATTCATCCAAGAAGTTCAGTATCAGTGCCAATCTGGATCCAAAATTGGAAAGCGCGCTCATCGAGTTCATCTGTGAGAACCGGGACATCTTTGCATGGAAACCTTCTGACATGCCAGGTGTACCGAGGGAACTCGTTGAGCACACTCTCAATATTGATCCCAAGTTTAAACCGGTCAAGCAATTTCTTCATTGTTTTAATGAGGAAAGGCGTAAGGCCATCGGTGAGGAGGTAGCCCGGCTCTTGGCGGCTGGGTTTATTCTTGAGGTTTTTCATCCTGAGTGGCTAGCTAATCCGGTGCTGGTACTTAAGAAGAACGACACTTGGCGCATGTGTGCGGACTACACAGACTTATTGATGCTACGGCGGGTTGTCAGCGTTTGAGTTTTTTGGATGCTTATTCTGGTTATCATCAGATCAAGATGGCAGTTAAGGACCAGGAGAAGACAGCTTTTGTAACTCCCTTTGGAGCCTTATGCTATGTGTCTATGCCTTTTGTGCTCAAGAGTGCCCAGGCAACTTACCAGCGATGTGTGCGGAATTGTCTCCATAATCAGATTGAGCGCAATGTTCATGCTTATGTAGATGACATTGTGGTGAAATCAAGAGAGAAGGAGACCCTGATTGATGATTTGAAGGAGACGTTTGACAATCTCCGGGTTTACAAGATGATGCCTAACCCGGCCAAATGTGTCTTTGGAGTGCCGGCAGGCAAGCTCTTGGGTTCCCTGGTCTCCAACAGCGGGATTGAAGCTAACCCATAGAAAATCAAGGCCATTACTTCATTGGCTAAACCGGCGTGTGTTAACGATGTTCAGCGTCTGGCGGGTCGTATTGCGGCTCTAAGCCGGCTAGGTGAGAAGGCTATTCCTCTTTGTCAGATGATGAATAAGACAGATCACTTTGTTTGGAGTGATGCTGCTAATCAAGCATTTGAGGATCTGAAGAAACAGTTTGCTGAGCCGCCCGTTCTTGCTGCTCATGTTGATAAAGAGCCGTTATTTTTATATGTGGCTGCTAATGCCTGGGCTGTCAGCGTAGCCATTGTGGTGGAACGGAAGGAGGCAGGCAAAGAGTACCCGGTCCAGAGGCCGGTTTACTACATCAATGAGGTGTTGATTGAGTCCAAGCAGAGGTATCCGCATTGGCAGAAGCTTGTGTATGGGGTGTTTATTGCTAGTCGGAAGCTTAAGCAATATTTTTGGGGTCATCCCATCACTGTGGTTAGTTCTGCTCCCTTAGGGGATATTATTCAAAACAGAGAAGCCACTGGTCGGATAGCCAAGTGGGCCATTGAGCTTGGACCTCATGGTTTGAAATATGTGCCCTGCACAGCCATCAAGTCTCAAGCACTGATGGATTTCATCAATGACCGGACAGAGCTGCAGATGCTAGAGGAAAAGCCAGATAACACGTATTGGACTATTCACTTTGATGGGTCCAGGCAATTGGAGGGCTCGGGGGCTGGAGTTGTGCTCACTTCCCCTCAAGGTGATAAATTTTGTTATGTTCTCCGCTTGATGTTCCCTTGCACTGACAATGGAGCTGAATATGAGGCCTTGCTCCATGGTCTTCGGATGGCTAAGGAGATGAAGTTAAGTCGGGTAAGGTGCTTTGGTGACTCAGATTTGGTGGCTCAACAGGTCTCTGGTACTTGGGATCCTAAGGACCCACTCATGGTGGCTTATCGACGAGAGGTGGACGTTATCGTTGGTCACTTCAAAGGTTATCAAGTTGAGCATGTTGATCGGAGAAAAAAATGAAGCGGTTGATGCCTTAAGCCGGTTGGGTTCTCAACGTAAACCGGTGCCGCCTAATGTCTTTCTGGACGTTTTGCATAACCCGTCGGTCAAGTTACCTACAGAGGAGGATTTGGCTATTCCTGACCCGGAAGCTCAATTGGTGGTGGCTATTCATGCTATTCCTGATTGGACAGTCCCTTATTTGGCTTATATGACCCTGGGCGAGTTACCTGAGGATGAAACCTTAGCCAGGCAGATAACCCAGCGGTCTAAGTCAATGAAAATTGTCAACGGAGAGCTGCATCACTGCAGTGTTACAGGGGCTTTTCAACGTTGTGTTTCTCCAGCAGAGGGCCATGAGATCTTGCGTGAGATTCATGAAGGAGACTGTGGTCATCATGCCGGTTCAAAGTCTCTTGTGGCTAAAGCTTTTCGTCATGGATTTTATTGGTTGACGGCTCATGCTGATGCTGAGGATCTAGTCACTAAATGTGATGGTTGTCAGAAGTTTTCACGACGAGCCCATGCGCCGGCTCAAGAATTGAGGATGATTCCAATTACTTGGCCGTTTGTAGTCTGGGGGCTAGATATGGTTGGACTTTTCAAAGTTCCAAAGATAAAAAGACACACCTCCTGGTGGCAGTTGACAAATTTACAAAGTGGGTTGAGGCAGAACCGGTCAGTAAATGTGACGCGGCAACGGTGGTTCAGTTCATGGAAAAGGTGGTTTTACTTTTTGGCTTCCCCCACAGTATCATAACTGATAATGACACTAATCTGTCCAAGGGTGCTATGAAAGAATTTTTCCAACGTGAGCACATCCGGCTTGACATATCATCAGTGGCTCACCCCCAATCTAAAGGTCAAGCTGAGAGAGCCAATCAAGAGATCCTGAGAGGCATCAAGCCCCGGCTTATGGTTCCTTTACAGAGGACGCCGGGTTGTTTGGCGGAGGAGCTACCTTCCGTGTTATGGAGCATTAATACCACCACCAACAGGTCTACAGGTTACATGCCTTTCGTCATGGTTTACGGAGCAGAGGCAGTTCTCCCTAGTGACATCCGTCATGACTCGCCCCGCGTGGCGGCTTATGTTGAAGCTAACAATGAAAAAGCACGTCAGGAAGCACTTGACCTGTTAGATGAGGAGCATGATATCGCAGCGGCTCGTTCGGTGATTTACCAACAAGATCTGCGCCGTTACCACAGCCGCCGGGTTAAAACCAGAACATTCCAAGAAGGCAATCTAGTGCTCTAGCTCATCCAGGATCAAACTGATATGCACAAGTGTAGGACCTTGAGAAGAGGTGTCTAGAGGGGGGGATTAGACACTAAGTACCAAAGTTGCAGTTTTTAAGTTTCTTTAAAGTTTGAGTGGAGTTCAGGCACATGTTTAACATTCATAACATATAGCAAGCAAACATTCAAAGAGTATATGAGCAGCGGAAAATAAAGCATGCAACTTGCAAGAATGTAAAGGGAAGGGATTGGAGAATTCAAACGCAATTGGAGACACAGATGTTTTTCTCGTGGTTCCGATAGGTGGTACTATCGTACTTCCACGTTGGTGGAGACTTCAACCCACGTAGGGTAACGGTTGCGCGAGTCCACGGAGGGCTCCACCCACGAAGGGTCCACAAAGAAGCAACCTTGTCTATCCCACCATGGCCGTCGCCCAAGAAGGACTTGCCTCACTAGCGGTAGATCTTCACGAAGTAGGCGATCTCCTTGCCCTTACAAACTCCTTGGTTCAACTCCACAACCTTTTCGGAGGCTCCCAAGTGACACCTAGCCAATCTAGGAGACACCACTCTCCAAGAAGTAACAAATGGTGTGTTGATGATGAACTCCTTGCTCTTGTGCTTCAAATGATAGTCTCCCCAACACTCAACTCTCTCTCATAGGTTTTGGATCTGGTGGAAAGAGGGTTTGAGTGGAAAGCAACTTGGGGAAGGCTAGAGATCAAGATTCATATGGTAGGAATGGAATATCTTGGCCTCAACACATGAGTAGGTAGTTCTCTCTCGTAAATAGGATTTGGAAGTGTAGGTTCACCGATGGCTCTCTCCACGAATGAAGAGGAGGTGGAGGGGTATATATAGCCTCCACACAAAATCTAACTGTTACACACAATCTACCAAACTTGGTGGGACCGAATCGTTAAACTCGTTCAGACCGATTTAGCAAATAACGTGACCGTTAGGGTTTTCGGTGGGACCGGAATGCAACTCGGTAGGACCGATATGGTTAGGGTTAGGGCATAACGTAATCTTGGTAAGACCGATTACACAAACTCGATGGGACCGATTTTGGTAATAAGCTTCCCAGAGAGTTGGTCAGGCAAACTCGGTTTGACCGATTATCAAACTCGGTGAGACCGATTTTGATAATAAGTTAACCAGAAAGTTTGCATTGTAATCTCGGTAGTATCGATTGCTCAAACTTGGTGAGACCGATTTTGATAATGGACATACACAGAGAGATTACAATCCCATCTCGGTGAGACCGAGATCCCTATCGGTGAGACCGATTTGCCTAGGGTTTGTGGCAGTGGCTAAGACATCCAAACTCGGTGGCGCCGGATAGAAAGAATCGGTGGTAATGAGTTTGACTTTAGGTTTAGGACAAATGTGTGGAAGTGGGAAAGTAGTTGAGGGTATTTGGAGCATATCACTAAGCACTTGAAGCAAGAGGCTCATTAAGCAACACCTCATCCCTCCTTGATAGTATTGGCTTTTCCTATAGACTCAATGTGATCTTGGATCACTAAAATGTAAAATGAAGAGTCTTGAGCTTGAAGCTTGAGCCAATCCTTTGTCCTTAGCATCTTGAAGGAGTTCCCACATCCTTTAGTCCATGCCACTCCATTGTTGAACTTATCTGAAACATACTAGATAAAAGTGTTAGTCCAACAAGAGATATGTTGTCATTAATTACCAAAACCACCTAGGAGCACTTGTGCTTTCAGTCTCCCCTTTTGGTAATTGATGGCAACATACATCAAAGCTTTAGATAAAGATATAAAGAATAACAAGTAAAGCTTTGGAAAGACATGTAACAAGCATAGGCTCCCCCTACATGTATGCAATCATGTGAATATGAAATATAGAATCATGTGATAGCATAACCATGATAGAGCAAGCAATGTGTTACATGTATCTTGGCTATATGCATCAGAGCAAAAAGTATTAAAGAGAATACCTTCATGCCCATGAGTCCTTCTTGCAAACAGTATGTACATCAGCAAGAATTCCTCATACACATGATTGTGATGCATATACTTATCTTGTAGTCTTGAGTTGGATTAGGATGGAATGAACCTGTGTAAACAAGGTTAGATAACACAGATACATCTACTAGCCAGAGCAAACAAAAGAAACCACAAGAATACCAAGACTACGGGATGACATGTAGAGAGTGAGTACTGAGTACCACATTGGATTTGACATGTCCCCAAGAGTAAAGATATGCAATGAATTTAAATGATCTCTTTCACTTAGATGTCTTACTCCCCCTGAATCTAACATGGGATACTGGGAGAAGATAGGTAACAGAAAATCAGAGCTGAAGGAAAACAGAGCTGAAAGATATGAATGATGATCAGAGCTAAAGTTCAGAGCTAATGTATGCTAATGCAAAATTAAGCACAACGGATCATATGAACATGTCTCTCCCCTCAAGAAGACATGTGGCATCTCTCCTCTTGAACACCAAGCATCTGGGATCCTTGAGAAATACTTTCTACTAGTATTCTCTCCCCCTGGAGATCTCTCTCTCCCCCTGAAGGATCTTTCTCTCCCTCTGAGATGTGATCTCTTTCTCTAAATGATAATCTTTGATGTGATCTCTCTTTCCCCCTTTGACATCAATTTCCAAGAAGGGCTTGATAAAGAATGTGATCTCTCTCCCCCTCTGGAATTTGTCGTGAATGGGTTTGATCCTTGAGTCACAACATAAAGCAATGATAAAAATGTGATGCTTGTAGAGGACAAGATTCATTGAGTGGAGCTGGATCAGAAGAAACAACGAATATGTGGCAATTAGTTCTTCCTGTTATGAAATCGGTGGCACCGAGTGGTATGCTTCGGCCGTACCGAAGAGATTCGGTTGGACCGAAAATATCAAACCGGTTGAACCGAGTTCATCGCAGAGAAAACACTTGTCACCTCAGCTCACTAGACTAGTAAGATCTCACAAGGATTTGAAGGGGAAACACAAATGCATGAGACAAATGCAAAAACTCAAAAAAGAACACAGGAGAACTTCATCTAGAGATGGTCGGCGACAAAGTCACCTATGTTAGAGTATATTGACTTAGGAGTCAAGTGAGATCACTTGATCATAGGCCATACTCATCGTTTAAGCTCAAAATGGGGTTTCCATTTTTCGTTTAAGCATCTTGATGTATTCACATCTTGTCGAGTTGCTTTAACTCATGACTCGGAGTAAAGCTTCTCTAAGATGGAATAAGATACCTTGGTTGGTGGTGTTGTCCATGTAGTTGAACTTGCGTGGGTTGCTTAAGGTTGATGTAGCTCATCAAGAATTTGGAGCACCACTTGGAATTTGAGTCCATCTACCTACATGGGTTAGTTCTTGCAAGGAAGAGCACTTGTATATCCAAAAATGACAATCATGAAACTCAACATAGAATTTGTCAAAGGATATGTTTGAATGGTTTCGTGCTTCCTTGTCTTCAACCACCTTGTGTAGAGACTTGGTAATGTAGAGATTGCTCAAGATATGAGTAGGTTTCAACCTCATGGAATTTGATTCAACCAAGTACCTACATGGGTTAGATAACATGCAAGATACAAATATATCCAAGACATAAGTTTTTCATCCTAAGAGAAATATCAAGGATTAGTCATAAGCTCATGTCTTGCATGTATCCAATGGAATTTCTACTCCAAGTTTGAAGCATCAATGATGTTCAATTCTCCTCTTAACCTGCAAAGCACTTTCTCATCAAGAGGTTTAGTGAATATATCCGCTAATTGCTTTTTGGTGCGAACATGCTTAAGATCAATGTCACCCTTAGCAACATGATCTCGAATGAAATGATGACGAACTTCAATATGCTTAGTTCGAGAATGTTGCACAGGATTATGACCAATTTTGATTGCACTTTCATTATCACAAAGCAATGGAACATGTCTCACATATATCCCATAATCTTTAAGAGTTTGGGTCATCCAAAGTAATTGAGCACAACATGAACCAGCGGCAATATATTCAGCTTCATGGTGGATAAGGATACGAGTTTTGTTTCTTGGAGGACCAAGACACAAGAGATCTACCAAGAAATTGACAAGTACCAAGTGGACTTTCTATCAACCTTGTCTCGGCATAGTCCGAGTCGGAATAGCCAACAAGATCGAAAGAGGCCCTCTTAGGATACCAAATGCCAAAATTTGGTGTATGGATTAAGTATCTCACTATCCTTTTCACGGCCTTAAGATGACATTCTTTAGGAGCAGCTTGATATCGTGCACACATGCACACACTTAGCATAATATCAGGACGTGAAGCACATAGATATAACAATGAACCGATCATAGAGCGATAAACCTTTTGATCAACCGGTTCACCATCTTTGGTTAACTCAAGATGTCCACTAGTAGGCATGGGTGTGGTCATACCTTTGCATTCTTGCATATTGAACTTCTTGAATAAGTCCTTAGTGTACTTTGTTTGAGAGACAAAAGTACCTTCCTTAGTTTGCTTGATTTGCAAACCAAGAAAGAATTTGAGTTCACTCATCATAGACATCTCAAACTTCTCCGACATTAGCTTCCCAAACTTTTCACTAAAATGAGGGTTAGTTGAACCAAATATAATATCATCAACATAAATTTGGCACACAAAGAGTTCACCATTAACCCTTTTAGTAAAAGAGTAGAATCAATTTTCCCAATTTCAAAGCCTTTTCAATAAGGAACTTGGTCAAGCATTTATACCATGCTCTAGGAGCTTGTTTAAGTCCATAAAGAGCTTTGTGAAGTTTGTAAATATGATTGGGTTTCTTAGGATTGACAAAGCCGGGAGGTTGTTTAACATAAACTTCCTCCTCTATTTCACCATTTAGAAAAGCACTTTTAATGTCCATTTGGTACAAGGTGATATCATGGTGATTAGCATAGGCAAGTAAGATGCGAATGGACTCAAGTCTAGCAACGGGGGCGTAAGTCTCACCATAGTCCATACCTTCGACTTGTGTGTAGCCTTGGGCGATGAGACGTGCTTTGTTGTGAACTACTTGTCCATCTTCATCTTTCTTGTTGCGAAACACCCATTTGGTACCGATGATGTTGTGGTTGTTGTCGGGCTTCTCAACCAATGTACAAACTTGGTTCCTCTCAAAGTTGTGTAGCTCTTCATGCATAGCATTTATCCAATCCGGATCTTCCAATGCTTCTTCGACCTTCATAGGTTCAATGCTAGAGATGTAAGAATAGGTTTCACAAAAGTTAGCTAAACGAGTTTTAGAGCGAGTGATTCTCCCGGTTTGAATATCATTGTAGATTTGCTCGACGGGATGGTCTTTAGAAATTCTTGCTCGAACTCGTGAAAGCTTTTGCTTGGGTCTTCGTTGAACATCTTCTTCATCTTGTTCTTCTTCTTGGCCTTCTTCATTTGGCGTTGTCGTTCTCTTGTCGTGGTGGAGAAGGAGGTTGTTGACGTTCATCTTGATGCACTTCCTCGTTTTCTTCATCTTGGTGTGTCCCACTTGTGGATGCTTCCGTATCAACTCTTGGTTCACCTTGTCGTGAAGTAGAAGCTTCCACTTGGACGGACGAGGTACTCTCCTTCACCTCTGTTGGACGGACCTTGCCAATAGACAAGTCTTGGATTGCTTCCGAAGGATCTTTGTCTCCTACATCAATTGGCAATTTCTCTACTTGCGAGCCGTTAGATTCATCAAACTTCACATCTACCGTCTCTTCAACCTTTCGGGTGAAATTGTTGTAGACACGGTAAGTGTGAGAGTTTGAGCCATAACCTAGTAGGAAACCTTCATGGGACTTAGGAGCAAATTTAGAACGATGATGCTTATCAAGAATGTAGCACTTTGAGCCGAATACTCAAAAGTATCCAACTTGGGGTTTGTTACCGGTGAGGAGCTCAGATGTCCGCCTTGCCGAGTAGCTTGTGAAGATACAAGCGATTTGTTGCATGACAAGCTGTCTCAACCGCTTCTTCCCAAAAGTGCTTCGGCGTCTTGTACTCATCAAGCATTGTTCTCGCCATTTCGATGAGCGTCTGGTTCTTCCTCTCAACAACTCCATTTTGTTGAGGTGTGTACGTAGCCGAGAACTCGTGTGAAATCCCTTCTTTGTCAAGAAAGGTGTCCACATTTGCATTCTTGAACTCCGTTCCGTTGTCGCTGCGAACCTTCTTGATCTTCACTTCAAATTGGTTTTGGGCCTTCCTAGCAAAGTTTTTGAAGATCTTTTGGACCTGCGATTTATCATCGAGAAAGAACACCCACGTAAATCTGGAAAAATCATCAACTATAACAAGACCAAAAGAATGTCCATCGAGTCTCTTGTAAGAGTTGGGACCAAAGAGATCCATGTGAAGTAGCTCGAGCGGCCTCTTCGTGGTCATGATGCTCTTCATGGGATGCCTTCCTCCAACATGTTTACCTGCTTGACAAGCACTGCAAAGTCTATCCTTATCAAATATGACATCGTTAACTCCAAGGATATGATTTCCCTTAATAAGCTTGTCAAGGTTTCGCATACCAACATGACCTAATCGTCTATGCCATAACCAACCTTTTGAGGATTTAGCAATGAAGCAAGTTTTAGGTTGAGCCTTTTTAGTGAAATCAACAATGTATAGATCACCTCTACGCACACCAGTAAAGACCATTTTATGATTATCTCGACGAAACACTTGGCAGTCTACTTCAGTAAATAGAACATTGAAACCGAAATCAGCAAGTCTTGTCACGACCGGTTTTCCAATAAAATACTTATTGAGGAACCGATCTTTAAGTCCCAGTATAAGGAAAAATCCTCCTTACTGGTAGACAAAATCTTGACACAGAAAGCCAGTAGCATTAAAACATATTACAGGGTCGAGCTGAGGGTTCTCAACACATTATTACAAGCACGCCAATAATTATACATAATGGCGGATATGACACAATGGTGTGGGGTGGCATACTACTGACTCGAGAATAAAGTGGTAGTGGAATAACACAGTGGAGTGGGTAATATGACTCCTAAACTGGCAGCTCATCGAGCGTCGAGGTGAGGCTCGATGAATTTATTTGGGTAGCGGAAGCGGATATAATACAATGACCAATCCAGGGTCGCACGAGACTGACTTGGACTCCTCTAGGCATCGGACTCGCTATCGAAATCTTCATCCATGAGATCGCCTTCATCAACATCTGGCCAAATCAACAAGCCAGGTGAGTACTTTGAAAGTACTCGCAAGACAGTTCGGACATAAGATATAACAAATGCATGCATGAATGCGTCATGATAAAATAACAATGCACATTCAAATAATAAATATTTGCACAACATGATAAGTAAAAAGGAAGTCGGGCGGTAGTCCTCCCGAAATCCCAACAAAATAAATGAAAACCGATCGGGTGTCTAGAGCGACGTCTCGAAGGGTAAACGAATAAATAAACATGCCACAGTCGGGCGTCTAAGCGACGCCACATAAAGGGCTTGTATTGAAAAATAAAAGACATACATGCCATAGTCGGACGTCTTAGCGACATCGCAGAAAGGGCTTATGTCGAAAGTAAAATAACAAGCGTGCCACAGTCGGACGTCTGAGCGACATCGCAGAAAGGGCTTATATCAAAAGTAAACAACAAGTGTGCCACAGTCGGACGTCTGAGCGACATCGCAGAAAGGGCTTATATTTAAAAGTAAATAACAATTGTGCCACAGTCGGACGTCTGAGCGACATCGCAGAAAGGGCTTATATTCAAAAGTAAATAACAATTGTGCCACAGTCGGACGTCTGAGCGACATCGCAGAAAGGGCTTATATTCCATCATTCATGTCTGATAAATTCACAAGGATATAATATTCATAAGAAATATTCAGCACACAATAATAAACGGGTTAGTCCATCCACAGGAATACACATTTAACCGGACTTATCACTCATGTGGTTTACCGGAGTTTTTCCACTGAGACTGATGCTGACAAGATAAGTTGAACATAGAACTCAGACATAGATGAGATTGTTTCAAAGGATTTTGACTCTGCAGAGTTTGTACGAATTATTCACAGCCAACGGATTTCCGTAGTCGCGAGGACTAGTTCCGTTTACGGTATTTCGGTAGAAACATACCTAACCAGTGCACACCCATCCCACCTCACGATGTCAGGAATCACCCTAGACAATGTTCAAGAAAAACTTTGAGACGGGGAGATCACAACCTCGAATAGCATGGGATCAAATTTATATACGCGCGCTCTAAGTGGTGCCCCCCTCTTGGTCCCAACCGGAAACACCCATGCCCCCTAACCGGATGACGGGCTTTAATCCAGGGCCATGGAACCCTCATCCCGGCCTCTCTATTTATTGTGTACCAGGAAAGCGGTTTGCAACTTACTAAGCCATATCCCTTGCGGAAAACATGTGGTAGTACAGGTAGGGAAAACGGACGAAAACTGGACTGATTCATGTTGGCACTGGAGTCAAATAGTCTGGCATAAGACTAGCATGCTACAACACTGCCATCTTACCCATCCTCATGCCATCACATGGCCATGCTTACTCACATCCAACAATTTATGGATTATCGAAATTCACTTGCCTCAACTTTGCATGCAATATGACATTCATCCAACAATAGTCTGTTTAAAAGTTATAAGGGTTTTAATCCAGGGACCTTTGTGTAATGAAACAGAAACTTCTCAGGGGCTGAACAGAAAAGACCAGAAAAACGCTTCAGATCGAAGCGTATTTGCTCGAATACATTTTCGTAAAACGATTCGCTTAAAAGAAAAGAGAGGTCGACAGGGTCCCACCCGTCAGGTTTGAAAATTCAAACGGGGAAGAACAGAGCCCGCCGGCGCCCGAGAGCTGTGGTGGTCGCCGGCGGCGATCCACGGCGAGGCAGGGGGATCGGGCGATACCTGCGTGTTCAGCGTGTCCTTCCGCGTCGGTGGGTGGTGGTGGTGGTCGTCGGCGAGCACTACGTCGACTGCGACCCTTGCTCCGGCGGACGGCGGCTCAGGTGGAGTTGGATCTCGCCGGGGAGGGCTGCGAAGTTCAAATCGAAGCTTGGGTCAGTTCACTTGGTGCTCGAGGAGGTTACTGACGAGGTTTGGGCGTCGGGGATGGCCTCACCGGAGTGATTCGAGCTGGTGGCCGAGGCGGATCGGGGCGGCCGGAGTTGGGGGAGGAGACCTCCTCGAGGTCCTCCGAGTGGCTTGGCGGGGTGTTGGCGAGGTGCAATGGTGGTGCGTGCTCGAGAGCGAGCTCGGGGCCCTTTTTATAGGCGATCCGGCGGTGGCCATGAACGGGATCACCGGCAATGGTTACTGGCGCAGTGCTTGGTCGGGAGTTCAGGAGTTGGGCGCCAACGTGGAGGTTCACCGTTCCATTTAGGTGCTAAACAAGTTTGGATTAGGCTCCACGGTGGCTGCGACGGAACGGGGCAGCGCGGGCCCGTCGGCGGCAGAGGGCGCGCCCTGTGCTTGCCGGGCCAGGGCGACGGTGCTGCGGGGTGCGCTGGCATGCATGAGGCCACGCGGAGGGCTAGGTGGCGTTGGGCAGCACAGAACGGCGTAGCGAGCCGGCGCTGGCTCCGTTGGCCACCACGGGTGGCTCTGCCACCGTAGAGGCTGCCGGCGTTGGCGATGCTCGCCGCCACCGACACCTGCGTCCGTCCGAGAGGGCGTGCGGTTCTCAGGTCAAGGAGAAGGGGCCGTGCGCAATGCTCCAGGGCGCACGGGTGATCGATGACAACACTCTGACGAAGAAAACGACACTGCCCATCTCTGAAACTCTGAACTTTCTGAAAGTGCACAGGAACAGTGCCGGCCAGGTGTTCGATGAAATGATTTTGGCATGTGGGTAATTTTCTTTGAGCTGATTTTTGGTGGGGTGGCCTCTCCTTGCATCTGGGGGCTGCCTGAATTTTGGTAGAATTTTTGGGGGAGAGGAAATATGAATTTCACCAAATTTGACAAATCTGGTCCAAACTTGCAGAGGATGAAACTTGAAAATTTTGAAAAGAGGAAGAGTGGATCTTGATGGATCTAGGTTGGGGGTGCCAAAGACTATCCAGAGGAGTTGGTTTGAGATCAAAACTCAAAGGGAATTAGGTACTTGCTTTGTAAATCACCTAGGCTTAAAATAAATGATAGAATTGTTTTGGGAAATAAAATAAATGAAATAAAATCCAAAAATGGGTTGGACTTGTTGGAACAGAAAGTTTAGATTGCTCCAAAGAGGAAGGAGGGGTCTTGGGAGGTTTTACCACATGAGGCATGGTAAAACCATGGGTGGTTTCAAAATGAAAGAAGCCCCAAAACTCATAGGGTTTCTTTTTTAAAAGAAAATAATTATCAAGAAAAATATATTTGAGGAGGGAACAATCAGAAGGAAGGTTCTCATTAACCAAACACCAGGGTTGAAGAAGATACAAAAATAAAATCCTTGCCAAGGGAAAAAGTTTTGAGAGAGAAGTTTTTGGAAGAATTTAAATGACCTTCTTCAAATCCAACAAAGTTTTTGTTGAAAACCAAATAAATTTTTTTGAGTGTCACAACACCTACCACCTTTGGAAAAATCTCGTCCCCGAGATTTCAGCTGATCCTCAAATAAGTGTGGGTGCTCTGTCCGAAGAAAATCCTCTCTTTCCCAAGTTGCTTCACTTTCAGTGTGATTGCTCCACTAAACTCTGAAAAACTTGACGGTTTTCTGTCGGGTCCTCCTTTCAGACTCCTCCAAGATTTTTATAGGATGCTCCCGATAGGTGAGTTCTGGCTGTACGTCAATGTTTTCATGGGATACCTGCTTCTCTGGGTTGCTTACGCACTTCCTCAACTGCGAGACGTGGAACACATCGTGGACATCGGATAAATCTTCGGGTAAGTCTAGCTGGTAGGCTACCGTGCCTCTCCGTGCCACTATACAGAATGGTCCAATGAATCTTGGTTCTAGCTTTCCCTTAACCTTGAATCGTTGCAGGACCCTCATAGGAGATACTCGTAGGTACACAAACTCACCGGTTCAAAACCGACTTCGATGTTTCGATCGTAATAACTCTTACGTCGACTTTGGGCTGTCTTGAGTCGATCCTAATCACCTTAACTTTATCTTCAGCCTCCTTGAGCATGTCTGGGCCAAGATATGGCTGTCTCCGGTTTCGACCAATTTAGCGGGTACGACATCTTCGCCGTCTGAGCTTCAAATGGTGCCATTTGCGAGCTGGCTTGGTAATCTGTTGTTGTATGCGAACTCGGGTATGGCAAGCTCTCTTCCCAACTGGTTCCATAGGTGAGGACACATGCTCTTAGCATGTCTTCTAGAATTTGGTTTACGCGTTCAGTTTGCCCATCAGTCTGGGGGTGGTATGCGGTGCTAAACGCCAGTTGAGTTCCCAGAGCTTGTTGTAAGTGATCCCAAAATCGGGAGACGAATTGAGTGCCTCCGTCGATATTATCGCTTTTGGGACTCCATGTAAGCGACGATCTGGGAAAGATAAAGCCGGCAAGCTTCGAGTGGTGTGGGTTGTCTTTACGGGATGAAGTGTGCTACCTTAGTCGATCTATCGCTGATGACCCATATGGCATTATTCCCGTGTCATGACCGAGGTAGTCCAATAATAAAATCCATTCCAATTTCGTCCCATTTCCACTCGGGTATGTTATTTGGCTGTAAAAGTCCGGCTGGTTTCTGTGCTCGGCCTTGATGCGTTGACAAGAGTCAGAACATGCGATGAACGTGGCTATGTCCCTTTTCATACCGTGCCACCAAAAATTTTCCTGAATATCCTTGTACATTTTTGTTCCTCCAGGATGGATTGAATACGGGGCGGTGTGGCCTTCAGCTAAGATTTGTTGTTTAAGGTCCTCAATAGTTGGTACGCAAAGTCTATCTCCGTACCACAATATTCCTTGCCCAAACTCACTTTCCGTTTTATGCCTTCAATGTTGGGGTGCCCATGCTGAGCCTCTTTAATCTTTTCTATCAGGGTAGGCTGCATTTCTAAATTCGATACGCTACCTTCGGTGACCACCAGCAAGTTGAGTTTAGCAAACTCCTGCCGAAATTCAGGTCTCAGGTTTGGTAGGTTGTCGTCGTTCGGGCTAGGGTTCCGACTTAGAGCATCTGCCACTACATTTGCTTTTCCTGGATTGTAGTGGATTCCAACATCATAATCCTTCACTAGTTCCAACTAGCGTCGTTGCCGTAAATTGAGTTCCGGTTGTGTGAAAATATACTTGAGGCTTTTATGGTCCGTGTATATTTCACAACGATTTCAAGTAAAAGTGTCTCCATTCCTTGAGTGCATGGATGATCGCTGCCAATTCTAGGTCATGAGTAGGATAATTTTCTTCATGCTTGCGGTTGTCGGAGACATATGCGACCACCTTGCCTTCTTGCATCAACACACATCCGAGGCCCTTTCGGGATGCGTCACAATATACCTCAAAATTCTTGTGTATGTCTGGCACAATTAATACTGGTGCTGTCGTTAATTTCTTTTTTAGCTCTTGGAAACTTTTCTCGCAAGCTTCCGTCCATTCAATTCTTGTCTTTCTTGAGTAACTGCGTCATTGGCTTTGCTATGGTGGAGAATCCTTCAATAAATCTTCGGTAGTATCCTGCCATTCCCAAGAAACTTCGTACGTCCGTTACGCTGGCTGGTGGTTTCCAGCCAAGTACGTCCTTGACTTTTTTCGGGTCTACGGCAATACCTTCTTGGGTCAGTACGTGGCCCAGAAAACCAACCTGTCTTAACCAAAATTCACACTTGCTGAACTTGGCGTACAATTGATGTTTCCTTAGTTCTCCTAGTACGATTCGGAGATGTTCAGCGTGCTCTTCTGGTGTCTTGGAGTATATCAGAGTATCATCGATGAATACTACAACAAACTTGTCCATAAACTTCATAAATACTTTGTTCATGAGGTGAACAAATATGCTGTATGCTTGTTAGTCCAAACGGCATTATTGTGAACTCATACAATCCGATCCGGAGGTGAAGGCTGTCTTGGGGATATCCTCTGTTCGTACTTTTAATTGATGGTATCCCGACCTTAAGTCAATTTTTGAGAAGACCTTGGCCTGAGCGAGCTGATCAAATAAATCATTTATCCTTGGCATTGGGTATTTATTATTGATTGTGACCATGTTAAGTGCTTGATAGTCTATACACAATCTCAGTGTCCCATCCTTTTTCTTGGCAAATAAAATTGGTGAACCCCAAGGTGAGGAGCTGGCTCGAATATATCCTTTGTCCAGTAATTCTTTTATTTGCTTCTTCAATTCTACCAATTCAGATGGTGCCATTCTGTATGGTTTCTTGTAAATGGGGGCGGTTCCGGGTGCTAGCTCAATGCTGAATTCTATCTCTCGGTCTGGTGGCATTCCTGGTAGCTCTTCGGGAAATACGTCTAGAAATTCACACACCATCGAACCTTGCTTAATTCGTAAACGCCCACCTTGTTCAATCTCGGTTGCGGGATATTTTTCTCTTTGGCTGAAACTCTTATTGTCTTCCCATGGTGGTGGGTGAGAATTACGGTCCGTTGAAGCAGTCAATAAAACCTTTGTTGGTGGTTAACCAATCCATCCCTAGGATGACATCCAGTCCTTTATTTTCCAATACAATAAGGTTGGCGTGAAACTTCAATCCTTCAAATTCAATAACCACACCTTGGCAGTAACTCCGAGTCACTTGCTTAATCCTGTGGGACTTGATGATCATGGATTTTTCCAAGGAAGCATTGAAAATTATTTTGCAAAGCAAATCTCTTCGAAATGAATGAGTGAGAAGCTCCAGAATCAAACAAAACCATGGCAGGTATTGTGTTGACAGGGAATGTACCGAGTACGATATCCGGGGCGTTCTGTGCTTCCTCTTTGGTCACGTGGTTCAGATGACCCTTCCTGTGGTTGTTATTGGGGTTGAAATTGTTCCGCTTGGGCGCTGAATTATTGCCACCGTTGTTCGGTTTTGGGGTCGAGTTCCTTGGCTTGGGGCACTGTTTGGCATAGTGCCCTTCTTCTCTACAAGCGTAGCAAGTAACGCCTGGGCGATACATGAACTCCTTGTCCCTTGCGTGGAAATTCTTGATTGGGCGTGAGACGTTTGTCGTGGGTTTGTGTGTCCCACCTTTCTGAAAATCCGTCTTGCTTCGGTGGTTGCGAGCAAGAGTAGTCTGGTCCCTTTTTCGCTTGTGAAAATCCTCCAAGCTGCGTCTCTCATTTTCCAAGGTAATGGCCTTATCCACCAGCGTCTTGAAATCTGGAAAGGTGTGCACAACCAGCTGGCATTTAAGTGCGGGTGCCAACCCTTCCAAGAATTTTTCCATATTCTTGCTTTCAGTCATACGCTCTTCGTTGATGAAGCGAGACAACAGAGTAAACTGGCTGTTGTATTCGACACCGCCATGGTCCTTTGTTTGAGGTCATCAAATTCTCTCTTCTTGATCTTCATAACACTTTTAGGAATGTGCGCCCCACGAAAACCTTCTTTGAATTCCTCCCATGTTATTTCATTTTCGTTGGGGTGCATGTGTAGGAAATTTTCCCACCATGATGCAGCTGCTCCAAGTGAGATAGTGCGGTGCATATAGTACTTCCTCACGGTCTGAACACTGTGCAATAATTAATTTTCTTTCCATGTCTCAAGCCGTCGTCGGCCTCAAGAGGTTTGTCAAGATGAGAAAATGTTGGGGACGCGTCTTCGTAGCTCGCATAACTTGGACTGCTGCTCATACTGTCCACGGTGATTTCCCATATTGATGACTTGGTTCATCATTTCCTGATGTTGTTGCTGACTCTGTTCAGAAGGCGGCATACTTGGGTAAATGCTGTTTCACTGCCTGTTGACTTGACTGCCCTCGTGTGAAATTGTTGTTTGGTGGTGAGCCATAATTTTCCTCCGCTGATTTGGCATGGAGCGCGTCCAAGGACGAGACATTTTTCACTCTGGGTATATATTTTGTAAAACTCATAAGAAAAGAAATTGAGTCGCAAAAGTCAATAAATTCATAAAGACGGGAAATTTTAAATGCTCCAAGATTTTTCAAGAGAATAAACGTTTGCGCATGGAGAAGGACTGCTCATTACATATCTTACACGCAAGCAGTAATTATACAATACATCACTCAGGATATGCGTACACATTCCTGACATGTTATTTAGGCTAGTGCACTTCTCCCAGTTCCTACATGATGCGCAAACAAGCTACTTCTCACAACCTATGTACATATAAACATATCGTACAAGTCGGTACATCGCATGGCGGCTAAGCGCACTCAGTCGGAGATGGTAAGGATCTCCCTTGGCCTGCCGAGGGTGAGGCGCAGTGAGGCTGGGGACTCAACCTCCTCCTCGCTAATAGGCTCCAGACGTGAAGCGCTGCGCTGAGTTGATGGAGCTGGTGCCATAGGCGGAGCGACACGAATAGGAGTAGGTGCAATAGGTGGTGCAGAACGAACTGGAGTGGGCGCAATGACTTGATTGAACTCCTCAGTGGTAGGCAGGCGACGAGCAGTGGCGAGAATGGTAGGAGAATAAGATGTCGAGGACGAGACGAAAGTCAGCGGTGGTGCGGTGTGCAGGAGCTCCCTCCTGTTGGCGGCACAGCCATGGACTGAGTCCATGCGGGCAGCCACAAGGTCGTCCACCAGCTGTCGAAGGCTGCCTCTGTGGCTCGGAGGTACTCGACAAGCATCTCAATAGCCTCATCTCGCTCTCCTCTGGGGCAAGCGAATGACTAGTGACAGGTGTATGGCACGTGGCATGGAAGGTAGCGGTAGCGACGAGTCTTCATTGAAGGAAGAGCATCCCGGAGACGAGCTATCGCCTCACGGGCAGCCATCTGCATAGCATGCCTCTCCGTAGGCATGGCTCTCCCAAGAACCGGAAGCGGCGTAACTCAACACGCCCTCCCTTGAATTGCACCGCGGCCTGGTGCATGGTCAGACTTTCGTTGATCTTGTGCGGTAGAGTGTGAAGACTAGGCGACTGATGGCCCCATCGCGACTGGACGATGAAGGAGAGGAGCTTGACGAACCCTCAGCATCGCTATTAACACTGTGACTCACAATCGTTGCCAGCCATCTACAAAAGTAGGCAAAAATTCTGAATGGTCGATCATAAATTTATGCCGATTGTCGAAAATGACTACATTTGCAAAAATATGAATAAACTCTATTATGCTAATAACCGATTAGCGATCGCACCTAGTGGCTTCCTACAATCAGCCTGGCTCGTACTAAGCTTGTCACGACCGGTTTTCCAATAAAATACTTATTGAGGAACCGATCTTTAAGTCCCAAAGATAAGGAAAAATCCTCCTTCTTGGTAGACAAAATCTTGATACGTAAAGCCAGAGCATTAAAACATATTATGTGGTCGAGCTGAGGGTGCTCAACATATTATTAGAAGCACGCCAATAATTATACATAATGGCGGATATGACACAATGGTGTGGGGTGGCATACTACTGACTCGAGAATAAAGTAGTAGTGGAATAACACAGTGGAGTGGGTAATATGACTCCTAAACTGGCAGCTCATCGAGCGTCGAGGTGAGGCTCGATGAATTTATTTGGGTAGCGGAAGCGGATATAATACAATGACCAATCCAGGGCCGCATGAGACTGACTGGGACTCCTCTAGGCATCGGACTCGCTATCGAACTCTTCATCCATGAGATAGCCTTCATCAACATCTGGCCAAATCAACAAGCCAGGTGAGTACTTTGAAAGTACCCGCAAGACAGTTCAGACATAAGATATAACAAATGCATGCATGAATGCATCATGAGCAAATAATAATGCACATTCAAATAATAAATATTTGCACAACATGATAAGTAAAAAGGAAGTCGGGCGGTAGTCCTCCCGAAATCCCAACAAAATAAATGAAAACCGATCGGGTGTCTGGAGCGACGCCTTGAAGGGTAAACGAATAAATAAACATGCCACAGTCGGGTGTCTAAGCGACGCCACATAAAGGGCTTGTATTGAAAAATAAAAGACATACATGCCACAGTCGGACGTCCGAGCGACATCGCAGAAAGGGCTTATGTCGAAACTAAAATAACAAGCGTGCCACAGTCGGACGTCTGAGCGACATCGCAGAAAGGGCTTATATCAAAAGTAAACAACAAGTGTGCCACAGTCGGACGTCTGAGCGACATCGCAGAAAGGGCTTATATTCAAAAGTAAATAACAGTTATGCCCCAGTCGGACGTCTGAGCGACATCACAGAAAGGGCTTATATTCAAAAGTAAATAACAATTGTGCCACAGTCGGACGTCTGAGCGACATCGCAGAAAGGGATTATATTCCATCATTCATGTCTGATAAATTCACAAGGATATAATACTCATAAGAAATATTCAGCACATAATAATAAACGGGTTAGTCCATCCACAGGAATAAACATTTAACCGGACTTGTCACTCATGTGGTTTACCGGAGTTTTTCCACTGAGACTGATGCTGACAAGATAAGTTGAACATAGAACTCAGACATAGATGAGATTGTTTCAAAGGATTTTGACTCTGCAGAGTTTATACGAATTATCCATAGCCAACGGATTTCCGTAGTCGCGAGGACTAGTTCCGTTTACGGTATTTCGGTAGAAACACACCTAACCAGTACACACCCATCCCACCTCATGATGTCAGGAATCACCCTAGACAACGTTCAAGAAAAACTTTGAGACGAGGAGATCACAACCTCGAATAGCATGGGATCAAATTTATATCTGGCGCTCTAAGGGTGCCCCTCTCGTCCCAACGGAAACACCCATGCCCCCGACCGGATGACGGGCTTTAATCCAGGCCATGGAACCCTCATCCCGCCTCTCTATTTGGTGTGTACCAGAAAGCGGTTTGCAACTTACTAAGCCATATCCCTTATGGAAAACATGTGGTAGTACAGGTAGGGAAAACGGACGGAAATGGACTGATTCATGTTGACATCGAGTCAAATAGTCCGCATAAGACTAGCATGCTACAACACTGCCATCTTACCCATCCTCATGCCATCACATGGCCATGCTTACTCACATCCAACAATTTATGGATTATCGAAATTCACTTGCCTCAACTTTGCATGCAATATGACATTCATCGAGATGCTCATAAACATGCCATGAACTACTTAATGCAAACATGTCAAAGACACTCATCATATCAAAAGTTCAAACATGCTTGCCTGGTTCGGAGTAGTCGGAGTCTAGCTTGGCGAAGTTCGCGGTTCCGTCACCTCCTCCGGTATCTACGGTATAAGAAAATACGTACTTATCGTAAATACCGTGAGTGCATAGAAAAGTGTTCCAATATTTTTCAAATAAATCATATTAAAAAACTAGACAAATTTCTAAAGAGGACAGAAAAAGAATAAATCAAAATCCTTTTCGCTTAAAAGTAATAAGGGTTTTAATCCAGGACCTTTCGTAATGAAACAGAAACTTTCGTGGGGCTGAACAGAAAAGACCAGAAAAACGCTTCAGATCGAAAGCGTATTTGCCCGAATACGTTTTCAGAAAACGGTTCGTCTAAAAGAAAAGAGAGGCTGACAGGCGGGTCCCACCCGTCAGGTTTGAAAATTCAAACGGGGAAGAACAGAGCCCGCCGGCGCCCCAGAGCTGCGGTGGTCGCCGGCGGCAATCCACGGCGAGGCAGGGGGGTCGGGCGATACCTGCGTGTTCAGCGTGTCCTTCCGCGTCGGCGGGTGGTGGTGGTGGTCGTCGGCGAGCACTACGTTGATGGCGGCCCTTGCTCCGGCGGACAGCGGCTCGGGTGGAGTTGGATCTCGCCGGGGAGGGCTGCGAAGTTCAAATTGAAGCTTGGGTCAGTTCACTGGGTGCTCGAGGAGGTTACTAACGAGGTTTGGGCGTCGGGGATGGCCTCACCGGAGTGATTCGAGCTGGTGGCTGAGGCGGATCGGGGCGGCCGGAGTTGGGGGAGGAGACCTCCTCGAGGTCCTCCGACTTGCTTGGCGGGGTGTTGGCGAGGTGCAATGGTGGTGCGTGCTCGAGAGCGAGCTCGGGGCCCCTTTTTATAGGCGATCTGAGGCGGTGGCCATGAACGGGGATCACCGACGATGGTTACGGCGGCGCAGTGCTTGGTCGGGGAGTTTAGGGAGTTGGGCGTCAATGTGGAGGCTCACCGGTTCCATTTAGGTGCTAAATAAGTTTGGATTTGGCTCCCTGGGTGGCTGCGACGGACCGGGGCGGCGCGGGCCCGTCGGCGGCAGAGGGCGCGCTCTGTGCTTGCCGGGCCACGGCGACGGTGCTGCTGGGTGCGCTGGCATGCATGAGGCCATGCGGAGGGCTAGGGGCATTAGGCGGCCTGAACGGCGAGCGAGCGTGGCCGCTCCGTTGGCCGCCACGGTGGCTCGCCATCAGAGAGGCTGCCGGCGTTAGCGATGCTCGCCGCCACCGACACTGTGGTCCGTCCGAGAGGCGCGGCGGTTCTCGTGTCAAGGAGAAGGGCCGTGCGCAATGCTCCAGGCGCACGGTGATCGATGACAACACTGACGAAGAAAACGACACTGCCCATCTCTGAAACTCTGAACTTTCTGAAAGTGCACAGGAACAGTGCCGGCCAGGTGTTCGACAAAATGATTTTGGAATGTGGGGAATTTTCTTTGAGCTGATTTTTGGTGGGGTGGCCTCTCCTTGCATCTGGGGGCTGCCTGAATTTTGGTAGAATTTTTGGGGGAGAGGAAATATGAATTTCACCAAATTTGACAAATCTGGTCCAAACTTGCAGAGGATGAAACTTGAAAATTTTGAAAAGAGGAAGAGTGTATCTTGATGGATCTAGGTTGGGGTGCCAAAGACTATCCAGAGGAGTTGGTTTGAGATCAAAACTCAAAGGGAATTAGGTACTTGCTTTGTAAATCACCTAGGCTTAAAATAAATGACAGAATTGTTTTGGGAAATAAAATAAATGAAATAAAATCCAAAAATGGGTTGGACTTGTTGGAACAGAAAGTTTAGATTGCTCCAAAGAGGAAGGAGGGGTTTTGGGAGGTTTTACCACATGAGGCATGGTAAAATCATGGGTGGTTTCAAAATGAAAGAAGCCCCAAAACTCATAGGGTTTCTTTTTTAAAAGAAAATAATTATCAAGAAAAATATATTTGAGGAGGGAACAATCAGAAGGAAGGTACTCATTAACCAAACACCAGGGTTGAAGAAGATACAAAAATAAAATCCTTGCCAAGGGAAAAAGTTTTGAGAGAGAAGTTTTTGGAAGAATTTAAATGACCTTCAAATCCAACAAAATTTTTGTTGAAAACCAAATAAATTTTTTTGAGTGTCACAAGTCTAGATACTGAAAGTAAGTTGTAACCAAGAGATTCAACGAGCATAACATTTTGTATGGAGCTATCATGTGAGATGGCCACCTTACCGAGGCCAACCACCTTACCCTTTGAGTTGTCACCGAAAGTGACATACTTTCGAGGACCATCATTTTCAGCAAGCTCACGAAACATGTCTTTATCTCCGGTCATGTGATCGGTACATCCACTATCAAGAACCCATTCCTTTCCTCCTGACGTATATGCCCGAAGATTTTCCATAAGACCAAAATGTCTCATTGCATCATCAAGATCGAAGTCACTATCATCATCCTCATCATAGTATCCATGTTCAACATCGTCATGTGGTGGATCAAATCCTAGAGAGGGTGATTCATTAGAATGAGTTTGACACATATCTTGCTTATGAATTCTTATAGCTTCGGAAATAATGTCACTAATAATACCAACATTTCCTTTGGCACGCATAAGGTTTGTAAGCTCAAATAGACGATCACCAAACATAGGATCACTAGTATTCATTTTGCTCAAAGCAATAGACTTATGAAGAATTTCATAAAGATTTTTCAAGGAATAATTTGGAAAGCGTTCCTCAAGAAATTTCCATATGGTGTAGGCACACTCAAAAGTAGGCAAGATTCTAATCAAGTTTCTAGGCAAGCCTCTAGTGATAAGATTAACAGTTCTAAGATTCCGAGTCATGTCAATAGCTTCATCAAGGGTAGGATGCATAGGATCAACACAAGGTGCACAAGGACTAGCAATGTACTTGTTAAAATGATATTGATTGAAAATAACAAGAATCTCATTTTTCCACTCACGAAAATACTCTCCATCAAGAATAGGCACTCTATGACTAAGACTCCCCATAGTAGACTCATCCATCTTCCTCCAATGGTGATTAAACCAAAGCAATGGAGACCAATGCTCTGATACCACTTGTAGGACCTTGAGAAGAGGTGTCTAGAGGGGGGGATTAGACACTAAGTACCAAAGTTGCAGTTTTTAAGTTTCTTTAAAGTTTGAGTGGAGTTCAGGCACAAGTTTAACATTCATAACATATAGCAAGCAAACATGCAAAGAGTATATGAGTAGCGGAAAATAAAGCATGCAACTTGCAAGAATGTAAAGGGAAGGGATTGGAGAATTCAAACGCAATTGGAGTCACGGATGTTTTTCTCGTGGTTCCGATAGGTGGTGCTATCGTACTTCCACGTTGGTGGAGACTTCAACCCACGTAGGGTAACGGTTGCGCGAGTCCACGGAGGGCTCCACCCACGAAGGGTCCATGAAGAAGCAACCTTGTCTATCCCACCAAGGCCGTCGCCCAAGAAGGACTTGCCTCACTAGCGGTAGATCTTCACGAAGTAGGCGATCTCCTTGCCCTTACAAACTCCTTGGTTCAACTCCACAATCTTGTCGGAGGCTCCCAAGTGACACCTAGCCAATCTAGGAGACACCACTCTCCAAGAAGTAACAAATGGTGTGTTGATGATGAACTCCTTGCTCTTGTGCTTCAAATGATAGTCTCCCCAAAACTCAACTCTCTCTCATAGGTTTTGGATCTGGTGGAAAGAGGGTTTGAGTGGAAAGCAACTTGGGGAAGGCTAGAGATCAAGATTCATATGGTAGGAATGGAATATCTTGGCCTCAACACATGAGTAGGTAGTTCTCTCTCAAAAATAGGATGCTGGAAGTGTAGGTTCAGTCTGATCGCTCTCTCCATGAATGAAGAGGAGGTGGAGGGGTATATATAGCCTCCACACAAAATCTAACCGTTACACACAATCTACCAAACTCGGTGGGACCGAATCGTTAAACTCGTTCAGACCGATTTAGCAAATAACGTGACCGTTAGGGTTTTCGGTGGGACCGGAATGCAACTCGGTAGGACCGATATGGTTAGGGTTAGGGCATAACGTAATCTTGGTAACACCGATTACACAAACTCGGTGGGACCGATTTTGGTAATAAGCTTCCCAGAGAGTTGGTCATGCAAACTCGGTTTGATTGATTATCAAACTCGGTGAGACCGATTTTGATAATAAGTTAACCAGAAAGTTTGCATTGTAATCTCGGTAGTACTGATTGCTCACACTCGGTGAGACCGATTTTGATAATGGACGTACACAGAGAGATTACAATCCCATCTCGGTGAGACCGAGATCCCTATCGGTGAGACCAATTTGCCTAGGGTTTGTGGCAGTGGCTAAGACATCCAAACTCGGTGGCGCCGGATAGAAAGAATCGGTGGGGCTGAGTTTGACTTTAGGTTTAGGAAAAATGTGTGGAAGTGGGAAAGTAGTTGAGGGTATTTGGAGCATATCACTAAGCACTTGAAGCAAGAGGCTCATTAAGCAACACCTCATCCCTCCTTGATAGTATTGGCTTTTCCTATAGACTCAATGTGATCTTGGATCACTAAAATGTAAAATGAAGAGTCTTGAGCTTGAAGCTTGAGCCAATCCTTTATCCTTAGCATCTTGAAGGAGTTCCCACATCCTTTAGTCCATGCCACTCCATTGTTGAACTTATCTGAAACATACTAGATAAAAGTGTTAGTCCAACAAGAGATATGTTGTCATTAATTACCAAAACCACCTAGGGAGCACTTGTGCTTTCAGTCTCCCCCTTTTTGGTAATTGATGGCAACATACATCAAAGCTTTAGATAAAGATATAAAGAATAACAAGTAAAGCTTTGGAAAGACATGTAACAAGCATAGGCTCCCCCTACATGTATGCAATCATGTGAATATGAAATATAGAAGCATGTGATAGCATAACCATGATAGAGCAAGCAATGTGTTACATGTATCTTGGCTATATGCATCAGAGCAAAAAGTATTAAAGAGAATACCTTCATGCCCATGAGTCCTTCTTGCAAACAGTATGTACATCAGCAAGAATTCCTCATACACATGATTGTGATGCATATACTTACCTTGTAGTCTTGAGTTGGCTTAGGATGGAATGAACCTGTGTAAACAAGGTTAGATAACATAGATACATCTACTAGCCAGAGCAAACAAAAGAAACCACAAGAATACCAAGACTAGGATGACATGTAGAGAGTGAGTACTGAGTACCACATTGGATTTGACATGCTAGGTGTACCGAGGGAACTCGCTGAGCACACTCTCAATATTGATCCCAAGTTTAAACCGGTCAAGCAATTTCTTCGTTGTTTTAATGAGGAAAGGCGTAAGGCCATCGGTGAGGAGGTAGCCCGGCTCTTGGCGGCTGGGTTTATTCTTGAGGTTTTTCATCCTGAGTGGCTAGCTAACCCGGTGTTGGTACTTAAGAAGAACGACACTTGGCGCATGTGTGCGGACTACACGGACTTATTGATGCTACGGCGGGTTGTGAGCGTTTGAGTTTTTTGGATGCTTATTCTGGTTATCATCAGATCAAGATGGCAGTTAAGGACCAGGAGAAGACAGCTTTTATAACTCCCTTTGGAGCCTTATGCTATGTGTCTATGCCTTTTGGGCTCAAGAGTGCCCAGGCAACTTACCAGCGATGTGTGCGGAATTGTCTTCATAATCAGATTGAGCGCAATGTTCATGCTTATGTAGATGACATTGTGGTGAAATCAAGAGAGAAGGAGACCCTGGTTGATGATTTGAAGGAGACGTTTGACAATCTCCGGGTTTACAAGATGATGCTTAACCCGGCCAAATGTGTCTTTGGAGTGCCGGCAGGCAAGCTCTTGGGTTCCCTGGTCTCCAACAGCGGGATTGAAGCTAACCCAGAGAAAATCAAGGCCATTACTTCATTGGCTAAACCGGCGTGTGTTAACGATGTTCAGCGTCTGGTGGGTCGTATTGCGGCTCTAAGCCGGTTCATAAGCCGGCTAGGTGAGAAGGCTATTCCTCTTTATCAGATGATGAAGAAGACAGATCACTTTGTTTGGAGTGATGCTGCTAATCAAGCATTTGAGGATCTGAAGAAACAGTTTGCTGAGCCGCCCGTTCTTGCTGCTCATGTTGATAAAGAGCCATTATTTTTATATGTGGCTGCTAATGCCCGGGCTGTCAGCGTAGCCATTGTGGTGGAACGGAAGGAGGGAGGCAAAGAGTACCCGGTCCAGAGGCCGGTTTACTACATCAATGAGGTGTTGATTGAGTCCAAGCAGAGGTATCCGCATTGGCAGAAGCTTGTGTATGGGGTGTTTATTGCTAGTCGGAAGCTTAAGCAATATTTTTGGGGTCATCCCATCACTGTGGTTAGTTCTGCTCCCTTAGGGGATATTATTCAAAACAGAGAAGCCACTGGTCGGATAGCCAAGTGGGCCATTGAGCTTGGACCTCATGGTTTGAAATATGTGCCCTGCACAGCCATCAAGTCTCAAGCACTGATGGATTTCATCAATGACTGGACAGAGCTGCAGATGCCAGAGGAAAAGCCAGATAACACGTATTGGACTATTCACTTTGATGGGTCCAGGCAATTGGAGGGCTCGGGGGCTGGAGTTGTGCTCGCTTCCCCTCAAGGTGATAAATTTTGTTATGTTCTCCGCTTGATGTTCCCTTGCACTGACAATGAAGCTGAATATGAGGCCTTGCTCCATGGTCTTCGGATGGCTAAGGAGATGAACTTAAGTCGGGTAAGGTGCTTTGGTGACTCAGATTTGGTGGCTCAACAGGTCTCTGGTACTTGGGATCCTAAGGACCCACTCATGGTGGCTTATCGACGAGAGGTGGACGTTATTGTTGGTCACTTCAAAGGTTATCAAGTTGAGCATGTTGATCGGAGAAAAAAATGAAGCGGCTGATGCCTTAAGCCGGTTGGGTTCTCAACGTAAACCGGTGCCGCCTAATGTCTTTCTGGACGTTTTGCATAACCCGTCGGTCAAGTTACCTACAGAGGAGGATTTGGCTATTCCTGACCCGGAAGCTCAATTGGTGGTGGCTATTCATGCTATTCCTGATTGGACAGTCCCTTATTTGGCTTATATGACCCGGGGCGAGTTACCTGAGGATGAAACCTTAGCCAGGCAGATAACCCAGCGGTCTAAGTCAATGAAAATTGTCAACGGAGAGCTGCATCACTGCAGTGTTACAGGGGCTTTTCAACGTTGTGTTTCTCCAGCAGAGGGCCATGAGATCTTGCGTGAGATTCATGAAGGAGACTGTGGTCATCATGCCGGTTCAAAGTATCTCGTGGCTAAAGCTTTTCGTCATGGATTTTATTGGTTGACGGCTCATGCTGATGCTGAGGATCTAGTCACTAAATGTGATGGTTGTCAGAAGTTTTCACGACGAGCCCATGCGCCGGCTCAAGAATTGAGGATGATTCCAATTACTTGGCCGTTTGTAGTCTGGGGGCTAGATATGGTTGGACATTTCAAATTTCCAAAGATAAAAAGACACACCTCCTGGTGGCAGTTGACAAATTTACAAAGTGGGTTGAGGCAGAACCGGTCAGTAAATGTGACGCGGCAACGGTGGTTCAGTTCATGGAAAAGGTGATTTTACTTTTTGGCTTCCCCCACAGTATCATAACTGATAATGACACTAATCTGTCCAAGGGTGCTATGAAAGAATTTTGCCAACGTGAGCACATCCGGCTTGACGTATCATCAGTGGCTCACCCCCAATCTAATGGTCAAGCTGAGAGAGCCAATCAAGAGATCCTGAGAGGCATCAAGCCCCGGCTTATGGTTCCTTTACAGAGGATGCCGGGTTGTTTGGTGGAGGAGCTACCTTCCGTGTTATGGAGCATTAATACCACCACCAACAGGTCTACAGGTTACATGCCTTTCGTCATGGTTTACGGAGCAGAGGCAGTTCTCCCTAGTGACATCCGTCATGACTCGCCCCATGTGGCGGCTTATGTTGAAGCTAACAATGAAAAAGCACGTCAGGAAGCACTTGACCTGTTAGATGAGGAGCATGATATCGCAGCGGCTCGTTCGGTGATCTACCAAGAAGATCTCTGGCTATTACCACACCGCCGGGTTAAAACCGTAACATTCCAAGAAGGCAATCTAGTGCTCTAGCTCATCCAGGATCAAACTGATATGCACAAGTGTAGGACCTTGAGAAGAGGTGTCTAGAGGGGGGGGGATTAGACACTAAGTACCAAAGTTGCAGTTTTTAAGTTTCTTTAAAGTTTGAGTGGAGTTCAGGCACAAGTTTAACATTCATAACATATAGCAAGCAAACATGCAAAGAGTATATGAGCAATGAAAATAAAGCATGCAACTTGCAAGAATGTAAAGGGAAGGGATTGGAGAATTCAAACGCAATTGGAGACACGGATGTTTTTCTCGTGGTTCCGATAGGTGGTGCTATCGCACTTCCACGCTGGTGGAGACTTCAACCCACGTGAGGGTAACGGTTCTGCTGAGTCCACGGAGGGCTCCACCCACGAAGGGTCCACGAAGAAGCAACCTTGTCTATCCCACCATGGCCGCCGCCCAAGAAGGACTTGCCTCACTAGCGGTAGATCTTCACGAAGCAGGCGATCTCCTTGCCCTTACAAACTCCTTGGTTCAACTCCACAATCTTGTCTGAGGCTCCCAAGTGACACCTAGCCAATCTAGGAGACACCACTCCAAGAAGTAACAAATGGTGTGTTGATGATGAACTCCTTGCTCTTGTGCTTCAAATGATAGTCTCCCAACACTCAACTCTCTCTCATAGGTTTTGGATCTGGTAGAAAGAGGGTTTGAATGGAAAGCAACTTGGGGAAGGCTAGAGATCAAGATTCATATGGTAGGAATGAAATATCTTGGCCTCAACACATGAGTAGGTAGTTCTCTCAAAAATAGGATCTTCGGAAGTGTAGGTTCACCGATGGCTCTCCACGAATGAAGAGGAGGTGGAGGGTATATATAGCCTCCACACAAAATCTAACCATTACACACAATCTACCTAACTCGGTGGGACCGAATCGTTAAACTCGGTCAGACCGATTTAGCAAATAACGTGACTGTTAGGGTTTTCGGTGGGACCGGAATGCAACTCAGTAGGACCGATATGGTTAGGGTTAGGGCTAGGGCATAACGTAATCTCGGTAAGACCGATTACACAAACTCAATGGGACCGATTTTGGTAATAAGCTTCCCAGAGAGTTGGTCAGGCAAACTCGGTTTGACTGATTATCAAACTCGGTGAGACCGATTTTGGTAATAAGTTAACCAGAAAGTTTGCATTGTAATCTCGGTAGTACCAATTGCTCAAACTCGGTGAGACCAATTTTGATAATGGACATACACAGAGAGATTACAATCCCATCTCGGTGAGACCGAGATCCCTATCGGTGAGACCGATTTGCCTAGGGTTTGTGGCAGTGGCTAAGACATCCAAACTCGGTGGCGCGGATAGAAAGAATCGGTAATGAGTTTGACATTAGGTTTAGGACAAATGTGTGGAAGTGGGAAAGTAGTTGAGGGTATTTGGAGCATATCACTAAGCACTTGAAGCAAGAGGCTCATTAAGCAACACCTTATCCCTCCTTGATAGTATTGGCTTTTCCTATAGACTCAATGTGATCTTGGATCACTAAAATGTAAAATGAAGAGTCTTGAGCTTGAAGCTTGAGCCAATCCTTTGTCCTTAGCATCTTGAAGGAGTTACCACATCCTTTAGTCCATGCCACTCCATTGTTGAACTTATCTGAAACATACTAGATAAAAGTGCTAGTCCAACAAGAGATATGTTGTCATTAATTACCAAAACCACCTAGGGAGCACTTGTGCTTTCAACAAGTTATCCCCACCTTGGGAAGGACCCTTTGTGGTCAGCAAGAATCTGAACAACGGGTCATACTACCTTATCGATGTTCCAAAGTATAAAGACTCATGTAAGTCGGAGGAGGAGACCCACCGACCCTGGAATATTGCTCATCTTTGGCCTTACTACACGTGAGCCACTGGCTCTTCTGATGTACATATTTGGACAATGCATATATTATGATCAACTAGCAAAAGGGCCCGTGCGTTGCAACTGGAGGAAAAAAAATCATAATCCCCAAAGGCAATAAAAACATAATGTTGTATCACCAATAACATTTTGGTCAATTTCATTAACAGTTTTAATACATGAACTTTTTAGAAAAATTATGAACATTTCTTGTATTTTCCAAACATTTGTTTCCAAAATTGCGAAGATTTTTTGAATATGTGAACATTTTTAGAAAAATTATTAATTTTTTTGAACCCACATACATTTTATGATTTATTAAAAATCTGATTTAAAGTTCACTTTTTTTAATTTATGGAACTTTTTGAAGTACCAAATTATTTAAACTCCATTCACATGTGTTTTAATTACTGTAACTACTAATACATTCGTAGATATGATAGGCATGAACATTAAACCATGGTCGTACAAACAAATAGCAGCCAAGTAATAGTATTCGGTCCATAAAAAAAGTAATTACTCGATGCTAGCACGTAGAGCGACATCCAGCAGCTTCTAATCGGTGTGGCGACAACATCTAAGTTTGATTAGAAAAAGCAGTAGGCATCTAGCCCAACGAGCAGTGTGTGCGTTATCTTATCCACAAGCTCGCCATCGCTCTCCGCCTCTTCTCCATCGCTTACGACCTGCCCCACGCCCATCTCCTCTGCAGTCTGCCCTCTTCTACTACCTGGATCCTCCTCGCCCGCGCGCGCCCTCAGTCTTCCCGTGCCTCCCCTTCGTTGCTCATTATCGCCCAGCAGGGTCACACCGGGGAGGTGAGTGAGCTCTGCAGCCGCGCCTTGTTTTCTCTCCTCTCTCTAATCCCCTTTTCTCTTCTCTCTGGTCCGTGCCCCGCCGGAATGCCATGGACGTCCGCCGCTTCCTGCTGGCTATGGGTCGGCAACCACCACCACTACCCCGGCACCGTCCTACTCCGACATGGCTTTCGTCCGCCATGGCCTCCCTCATGTCGGAGTTGTGCTTCTACCCTCCTCTGTGCTGCTGCTGAGTTAATTTCTTCAGGGGCCGTTTGCTGATTCCTTTTCTCCTTTCTTCGTTCCCTTCATGATTTCAGGCCGGTTGATGATTCTCTAGGCGTTACATATATACTCTTGATGGTTCATAATCGTGGTCGAGGGGTTCCTTCTTATAGCATCAATATCCATGCGCCGGACGGCCCCGTGCTCCTGAACATCACCTCCTCGGACAGTACTCCAAGACGCACGCAACATGGAATCCTCTCCGAGTCCGAGTTCGAGATGTGTGGGGAGGTCGGTGATGTAGGGAGGGGCGACGTTGGGGCGTGACGAAGTTGTTCTGCATCCCCATGAGGCCATGACGGAGGTGGCGACGGCGACCGAAGATGGCTGCGGCGGCGGCGGCGAGCACGCAGAGAAGAAAGAGGAGATCGAGCAGAGAAGAAGAAAGAGTATATTGAGGAGGCTGCATTTTGTTTTTTTAAGGCCCAACTGTGGGTAGGTCACAAGAGGTTTTTTAAGGCCCAACTGTGGACAGGTCACGGGAGGCACAAAACATACTAAACGTGGCTGGCCCAATAATTTTTCCAGGAGCCCAATAACGAGCAGAACACGTCTGAAATCTTTCCAACGTAAAATTTAGTACCACCTTGGTCAGAACATCATCAAAAATAATAATATGGGTGAACGGATTAAAAATTTGGTGAAACGCACCTTGCTTTATTAGTAGGTATAGATATAATAAAACGGCATCCCTGCTAAAGCAGGGCCTCTATCGTTTCTCTTATTAAATAATGAGTCTTTGGTTACTTGCGGGCTTCTGCTTTATATAGCAAAGTTATGATTCCCCTTTGATCCGGCTTATAGGCCACAAATAAAACTTGGGGGCTGCTACCCAGGTTAAAAGGGACCAAAGAGAGTCTGTTGCAAAAGCACAACTCAAACATAGGCGCTCATTGAGCACAGCTCAAAAATATGGCTTGGGGGCTCTTTTGTTCTAAAGAACAAAGAGTTTCTATAACCCTTGTAATAGGCTTAAAAGCCAGGCTTGGAAGCCAGGTGTATTCACCTAAAACCCCGGGTTATCCTGCCATTTTAAGTAAGCCACTCCGCCCAGGTAATCCTGGAATGACCCGCCGAACGTTTGACAAGTCAATCTTATGCAGAACCTGAACTTGTCAAAGTTAAAACGACGATTGGTTATGTGAGGTCCATCTTATAAGGTTTGTAAAACGGTTTAACTCAGTGCCCTATGCAGCCTGTGAAAGCACTTGATTTTCGGCCTGGCAACCGATGAAAAGCCTCGTTTTTGCTTGTTTTTATTCGACAGATCTTTTGAGATTTATTCTATAAGGCTTATAAGGTTTTATCATCACAATTCGCCGGTGTTTATTAACCCGGCTCGGCTTTCGACTATAAGTCATCAGTACATGATAAGTTAAGTTCCGTTGTTTATTGACCCGGCTTGGTTTTTGACTATAAGTCACCAAGTGTGAGATAAGATAATATCCGGTGTTTGTTAACCCGGTCTGGCTTTGTTCATAAGCCAGCAATATATGATAATTACCAGTACTCAAATTTGGGTTATCACCCTTATTACACTGGATTGGTAAGCTAACAGTGTGATCAAATATCACAGGTATGATATATTTTCAATTATATATGGTTATCCTTAAGTCCAGCCTTGGTTATAAACTATGGTTTTATATTGGGCATTATAACCCGTCTAGCGGTAAACCGCCAGGACACTTTTAATCTGTTGTATACAGGAACAGATTCAAAATTGCTAAATATCATGCGCATACATGGCATATCTTAACATGGCGGATTAGCAGTGTCATGCAAAGCAAAATATGCGCGATGGCATAGCTGTACAAGAGTTTAAACTAGCCTATTACAAGGCGTTCGATGCCCAAAATAATAATTGTTTTCAACAAATCTTGCAGGAAGCAGATGCTAAACCGGCCCCCAGTTTATGAATCTTGGCCGGGCTGACTTGAAGGTTGCGGATCATCCAGCGCCAGCTCGTCTTCCTCTTCTCTACCGAGTGGCTGGAAGTCAATGGTTGTCCAATCGATCCCAGCTAAGGCTTTGAATACAGCTTCATCACTTATAAGTGTGGAGGGATCAACATCAGGGGCATAGGTATGCTTGCGGATTGGAGGAATAAGATTTGGAGCATCATAAGTAGGCGCGTTAACTCTCTTGTTGTTGGAATCATAAATCGACTGACAATGTGAAAGATCGGTCTCTTCAGCCAATTTGCTAGCCAATGGGTGCATTTCCCTCGTCAAGGCTCTGAGGTCATCATTACCAAAGTCTGACCCGTCCTCTTTTATGCTCGGTTAGCCGTTTCCCACATCAGCTGGATCAAGATCAGATATCCATGCTTTGGCCCGAGTTAGTGCAGTAAGAGCACCCGCCCTGGTGGCTGATTTCTTCACTTCTTCAAACCAGGCAGGCATCATCGCCAGCCTTTCCAACGTCTCCTTGATCAAGGTCGGGGGTGGTTTGTTATGGGAAGCTGTGCAGATAACCCGTTGTACGCCGGTATATAACTGCTCTATAAGTGTATAGGAAGCTTTCAGTTTTTGCCGCATATCTGAGCCAAGATGAGAAACGTGTGTTCCTGCATCATAAAAACATCTATAAACCGGCAGTTTCCTAGATAATACATGTTTAATGCTTATGAAGAAGCTATTTACCAAAAACAGCAGTAGTCATGGCATTTATTTGCCGTTTCAAGCCAGTCAGCTCCTCTGATACCGGATTAAGGGCCGCTTTAGCGTCCTCAGCCCTTTTCAGTAGAGTTGAATTTTCTATATCCCAACCTGCCCGCTCGTTCTTGAAGCTCTCCTTTAGTTTTTCCATTGTTGATAAGGCACTGGTCAGTTCCTCTTTTGCCTTGGAAGTCTCTGCTTGTTGAGATTTGATATTTTCTAGAAGGTCAGCAATTTGGGATTCCTTCTTGGTAAGCTCAGCCTACAAGGGACATGCAATTGATGAGTTGATAGTGCGTATTCGAAGTCCCAAGCACATAACAAGTAATATACTTGGCACTTGGGGGCTAATGTCTATTGCTTCTTCTAAAAAAAATTACAAGTCCCAAGCTCAATACAAGTATTATTCTTGGCACTTGGGGGCTAATGCATATTTTATCCAGTTAAAACTATGGATTTTTCTTCCACTAATCAGCTTGGTGGTCAACCGGTTTATACAGGTCCTAAAACAAGCATCTTGAACCTTACAGCATAATTAGTCTCAACTTAACATATTTGTTAAGTCGACCCTTGGGGGCTACATAGGCAAAATTGAAGGGTTGTTATTCTAAAGTCCCGGTTCATCTTGAAAGTATAAACCGGCCTTTAGGGGCTACATAGGAAAAATTGAAGAGTTGTTGTTTTACAAGTCCCGGTTCATATTGATATTATAAACCGGCCCTTGGCGGCTACTGGAGTTGATCTATGCGGTTCTTGGAAGTTTGCAGAACATTCTATTCTTTTATGACCAGCAAACTTGGCGGCTAAGGGAAGAATATTCATGCAGAGTTAACATCATTTACCTCATATCGCTCCTTCATCATGTTCAGTAAACCGGCTTCATAGTCACGGCTTGTGTATAAACGGCTTAAAAACCCAGAATGGATATCTTGGGCGCTGAGGTGGGCATAGCTTTCCAAGTCTATCTTCCACTTGCTTTTGTCAACAGCAGAAAATTCTTCTTTGGCGCTATGTTTTGACAGAACAGTGGGGTTGCCTGGGGCTGTATACCCGACACCAGTGACTACAACATCGTCAGCTTTATCATCATCAGCTTTAGTTGGGTTCGGCGATCTATCAGCATGAATCATCGGATCAACTTCCATATGTTCAACGAAGGTTTCATGATCTTGCGGTGGCGGATCATCAAGAATAGCTTCAGCATTTGGATTAGACTGTTCCGGGGTTTGTTCCGGATTAGTTGGAATGCTATCATCAGCCGGTTTATTCAGTTTGGCCTTTTTACTAGCTCTAGCTTGGGCCCTGAAAATAATAAGTATAGATCAGATCAGCATAAAGATCAAGTATAAGATATGAAGGGTCAGTTAAATATACTCACCCAGGAACCGTTTTGAGGGTTGGAATATGCATTCCCGTTGACTCGCCCGAGGAAGAATGGGAAGTTCCCTGATAATTTGAATCAGACGGATTAAGGGGTTGTCAGAAATAACCCGCCTTGGGATAACGTGTGTCAGAAGTATAAGAGACCTCTGGGCGGCATTTACGAACCGCGTGTTCGGTAAACCGGAGGAAGTTAAAACCTGGCCGCTATGCCGGGTTGTGCAGCAAGCTTCGTGTTGCTGTTTCTTCAAAAGAAAGTTTGGATCCAAGTGAGCTAGAGGGTGAGAAAATCTTACTTTCCGGTTTGCTTGACGGGTTTTCGGAGTTGGCAGAGGTTCTGAGCCGAAGGAAAGAATAATTACCTCTGCGTCACCAGCATGGCTAGCCTCTGCGTCATCCTGATAACAATCATTGTCAATGAGGTGTATGAAAAAGGAGCCAAGTGAATCAAGTTCTACCTCTGACTTCGGGTTATCATTGTCATCATCAATGTTTAATTCGGTGGACTCGGTGGTTTTCTTCTTGGCGGGCTTCTTGTGAACCTTGGTCTTGGACGAGCTGTCTTGACCGGTTTATCTTGCGGTTTCCTCTTCCAGAATGGATCATCACCCTGTTAAAAGATGAAAAGATCATAAGGGAGTATAAAAAATATGGATTAAGCAAGAGTTGGGCAATTCTTATAGCTAGCAGTTTATTTGAAGTGCAGAAAGGACTAAGCCATGTTTTTTTGCACTTAGCCACCGGGATATCCAACATTTTCTTGACGGCTTTAGTAACTTCAGCGTAAGTCAACTAAATATTAATGTGGCGTTGAGGGTCTTTCACGTCCCCTGTGTATTCACACATTAAAATGGGGCGACGGCTTAAAGGCAAAATGCTCCAAGACACCCAGCAACGGACAAAGTCAACGCCTGTTAAACCGTTTGCCACAAAGGCTTTGAGCTTTGAAAGCTGTGGTGCATACTTGGCTCGTTCCTTTGCGCTGAGTCATTGGGGGATTGGATGTGTACTGGTAAGCCGGTGAGCATGGTAACCCGGCAGAGGATTCTCATCAGCTGGAGATGTATCCCGGCAATAGAACCAAGTTTGATTCCAGTCCTTGGGATGGCTATGATGGTTAGCGTGAGGGAAGCTGATATCTTTTCTCTTCTGGATTGACACCCCACCAAGTTCAGTATTAGGCCCATCCACAAATTCTGTATGGCGGTTTAAGTAGTAGAAATCTCTGAACAGTTCGACCGTGGGCTCCTCCTACAGGTAAGCTTCACAGAACACTTGAAAGTTGCAAATATTTGATACGGAGTTCGGTCCAATATCTTGAGGGTGAAGTTGGAGGAAATAAAGCACATCACGGAAATTTTTTGATCTGGGAGGGCTGAATCCTCGACTCAGATGGTCAACAAAAACGATCACTTCCCCTTCCTTGGGTTCAGGAGGACATTCAGGACTAGGGAATCTCCAGTGGATGACTTCCTTTTTGGCTAAAGCGCCAGTAGTAACGCGTTCGTTCAATTTTTCCTCTGTAACCCAGGATTGAACCCAGTTGCAGGAATAAAAGGACTTGGCCATTTATTCGATAACCTGGAACAAGGTTTGTGCCGGTTTAAGATTCATGGTTAATCCGCTAAAGGTTAAAAAGCAGAAAGTGTTGAAGCATGCAAAAATGTTAAACCGGAGATTACAATTTCGGATCTACTGCGTGTCAGAAAAAGAAAATATATTCAAACCTAAAAATTGGTACTTGAACAGTTTATGAAGTTCTAGATTGGGTTTTTCTACATAAAAAAGATGATCTGATGGGAAAAGAAGGACTATGGTTGCTACCGCATACGAAAATATCAAGTTGGAATCTGCCATTTATGCTATGGTGAAGAACAGGTGGAGAACAGCACCAAACCTCCATGACTTTGTTCGAACCCTAAGGAGATCTACGGGGGAGAACTTACCGAGGCTGGAGCGGCGGAGGCGCGCGAGTGAGATCTGGACCAATCAGGTTGATGCAGCGGCCAATGTTGAAGCAGATGTGAAGCTTGACGGCGGCGGCTAAACTCGAGCTCTAGGGAGTCGCGAGGAGGAAGACGAGACGAAGAGGCACGGGGGGAAAAGTGAAAGGGACCCCCGGCCCTATTTATAAGGAGAAAGGATAAGTGGCAAGCGCGGGAATTGAGGAGGTCAAAAAATGGATATGTAACAGTGCAGACGCCTCGATTTTCAGAGATTCATTAAAAATAAGGAGATACATTAAAGATTTTGGTTCTGTAAAATTAATGGCAGGTGACGTCACGGTGGGTTATCATGGTTCCAGAAGATGATGTTATGGCGAGTTATAAGTTCCGCAAAAGTAATGAAGGAGGGATTTTTTCTTAAGTGTTGAAGATTGACATGAACAAGTTCAAATCAACATGGGGCCTAATGTTGGGGATATAACTATTGAGTATAAACCGCCCAGGAGGGGCCGGGTTATGCTCATGATGATTTACCAGTATTGAAGCCCAGGAAGACATAGAAGATGGCGACTTACGAAGAAGACTTAATAAGAAGGCCCAAAGCCCAAAGGCGGGTTAGGGCCCATAGATGTAAACCGCCATGGGTGTATGACTTGTATTGTAAGAGAGGAAAGAGTAGATACCGAGCCGGACACGTTTATGAGCCAGCCGGGATTCTGTGAACCGCGGGGCGTTGACCTGTGTATATAATGGGACGACCCGACGGCGGTTTAGGACAAGAAAGAACAGATCGAGAGCCAGGCTAAGTGTATTCGCTCCCTGGTCATCAAAACCCTAGCAATACCACCTCAAACTGGATTAGGCCTTTACCTTCACCGCAAGGGGCCGAACCAGTATAACTCCTTGTGTCCTTTGTCCCGGTTAACCCCTTTAAGCTAATCTCGTTGCGATGGCTCCACAACTAAGTACTCACACTAGGACATCTGCCGTGACAAACCCACGACACTACGGGTTCGATAACTATGTAGACATGACCGAGACACATCTCCGGTCAATAAAAAATAGCGGAACCTGGATTCTCATATTGGCTCCTACATATTCTACAAAGATCTTTATCGGTCAAACCGCATAACAACATACGTTGTTCCCTTTGTCATCGGTATGTTACTTGCCCGAGATTCGATCGTCGGTATCATCATACCTAGTTCAATCTCATTGCCGGCAAGTCTCTTTACTCGTTCCACAACGCATCATCCCGTAACTAACTCATTAGTTACATTGCTTGCAAGGCTCATAGTGATGTGCATTACCGAGAGGGCCCAGAGATACCTCTCAGATACACAGAGTGACAAATCCTAATCTCGATCTATGCCAACTCAACAAACACCATCGGAGACACCTGTAGAGCATCTTTATAATCACCTAGTTACGTTGTGACGTTTGATACCACACAAGGTGTTCCTCCGGTATTCGGGAGTTGCATAATCTCATTGTCAGAGGAACATGTATAAGTCATGAAGAAAGCAATAGCAATAAAACTAAACGATCATGAATTCTAAGCTAACTGTTGGGCCTTGTCCATCACATCATTCTCTAATGATGTGATCTCGTTCATCAAATGACAACTCATGTCTATGGTCAGGAAACTTAACCATCTTTGATTAACGAGCTAGTCTAGTAGAGGCATACTAGGGACACTCTGTTTGTCTATGTATTCACACATGTACTAAGTTTCCGGTTAATACAATTCTAGCATGAATAATAAACATTTATCATGGTATAAGGAAATATAAATGACAACTTTATTATTGCCTCTAGGGCATATTTCCTTTAGTTACCAAACGGATCAAAGCCGCATGTAATAACTGCTAAGGGAGTCCTAGATTAAGGGGTACTCGGGCGTCCGGGCTATGTGACATGGCCCGGACTAATGGGCCATGAAGATACAAGACAGAAGACTTCCTCCCGTGTCCGGATGGGACTCTCTTTTGCGTGGATGGCAAGCTTAGCGTTCGTATGTAAAGATTCCTTTCTCCGTAAACCGACTCTGTACAACCCTAGGCCCCTCCATTGTCTATATAAACTGGAGGGTTTAGTCCGTAGAGGCAATCAGAATCATAATCATACAGGCTAGAAATCTATCGTTTAGCCTCTACAATCTCGAGGTAGATCAACTCTTGTAACCCCATATTCATCCAAGATAATCAAGCAGGAAGTAGGGTATTACCTCCATCAAGAGGGCCCGAACCTGGGTAAACACCGTGTCCCTGTCTCCTGTTACCATCGATCCTAAGACGCGCAGTTCGGGACCCCCTACCCGAGATCCACCGGTTTTGACACCGACATTTGTGCTTTCATTGAGAGTTCCTCTGTGACATCGACGACAGGACTGATGGCTTGCCTTGTTATCAAGGACAAGATTACTCGAGGAGCCTCGCCTCAGCCAAACCTCCGGTGGGCAGCTTTACCATGGCCGCCCGTTCGGCCGTTAAGCCGATGATGACCTCTCAAGTCATCAAAAATCGTCTTTGTGTTGGCCCCAAACACTCCAAACGGATGGATACGGCGGATTTGCCATCTTAAAACAAACTCCTGGATCACATCGCCGCCCTGGGGGTCGCTACAGACTATGATCGGATTGGGCTTAAACCCGATCAGAGAGAAATCAAATCTCCGCCGATCACCCATCATATAGCGGTCATAGAGGAGCAAAACAACAAAAACTCTTCCCCTATGCTAAAAACAAGCTACGTTCGGATCTCCGAGCTCGAAGAGTCGGATACCTGTCTGCGGGGTGACACCCCCAGTCCTCCGAACTTAGAATCGGGCATTAAGCCTAGAGAATCATTGGACATCCCGGAGCCCGAACTAATGAGTTCGGAAGTTTTTCAAACTCCGGACTCCACAGTGGGTCAGGGTTCGGATTTAACGCCACCCACCCACCACAAAAAATATTTGCCAAGCAATTCCGGTCCCCCGGATATATGCGACCTCATGTACGTACGGCAGCAGCCTCAGGAAATGGCCCATCACTTTTGGTCCAGATTCCTCCTTGTCAAGGACAGGATTAAAGGTTGCCGCGACGAGGACGCAATTTCAGTATTCTGCAATAATTGCTCAGACGAAGAGATCCTCAACGCCCTCAACCACCGTCGCGTATCACACTTTGCTGACTTCGCAACCATAGTACAGAAATACTACGCAATGGAAAGCGCTTGGAAAACTCAGACAGCTCGTTGGGAACTACCAGCCTTCACGCCATCTCCCGGGCGGGCAAAAAGGATGCACCCTCGTGGCGCACCCGACCCCGTGGGCAAGAAAATAAAACCCATTACGGGACGTGGAACCGTTCTTGAAGGATGGCTCGATAAGCCATGCAAAATACACACGACATCCGATACCGAACCAACCCACAACCTTAGACCATGTTGGATACTCTGGCAAGTGGCCAAGAGCGGCGAAGATATCCTCACCAAAAACACATCGGAGCAGTACTCTCTAGAAAACGACGACCTCAGAGTATTGACGGTCTTCAAGACTTTTGCTTCAAACAATCGGCGCAAGAGGGCACTACGTGACCTCACCGAAGTCTGCCAAGTTGCAGCAATAAATCCTTGGAACGACACGGCCATAACTTTTACTGCCGATGATGAACCAAAATTTTGGTCAGTCAGGGAACTGGCCGCCTTGGTTCTCAACCCAATTGTGGCTGGCTTTCAGCTCACTAAAGTGCTCATGGACGGCGGCAGCAGGCTGAACCTCATCTACGAGGACACGCTCAATAAAATGCAAATAGACAGAAGCCGCATCGAGGAAAGTAATACGACCTTTCAAGGAATCATTCCCAGTCGATAAGCAAGATGTGTAGGAAAAAATAAGCTCGACATGGTATTCGGCACGTCGGAGAGCTATCGGTCTGAAGAGATAACCTTCCAAGTGGCCTATTTCAACAGTGGATATCACGCCCTGTTGGGGCGAGACACATTCACGCGTTTCCAAGCCATACATCATTACGGGTATATGAAGCTCAAGATGCCCGGGCCCAACGGTATTATCACTCTCGCCAGTGATCCGGACATAGCACTCCACGCCGAAAACAAAACCACATCCCTGGCCCTCGAGGCACTATCCGAGGCCCTCGCAGCCGAAGAGTTAACCGCACTACGCTCCATGGTGGATAGGGAAGACGTAATTCTCGATAAGCGACCCAAATCCACCTCCTTCAAACCAGCAGATGAAATAGTCAAATTTTAGGTTCACCCAACGGACCCTAAGAAGACACCTTCCATCGGGGCACAGCTGGACCCGACGATCGACGCCAGACACGCTGCTCTCGCACGAGAATCGACATATTCACCGGCATCCCTCAGATATGCCAGGAATCCCACGCAGGTTGGCCGAACATAGTCTCAATATATTGAAGGGACACAAGCTGGTCAAGCAAACACTACGGCGCTTTGCCGAACCCAAACGACAAGCTGTGGGGGAGGAGCTAGCCAAGTTAATTGAGGTCGGATTCGTTAGGGAAATAAAACACCCGGACTGGCTAGCAAACCTGGTGATGGTATCAAAGAAGGACAAATCCTGACGCCTGTGTGTCGATTTCAAAGACCTCAACAAGGCCTGCCCTAAGGATCCCTTCCCACTCCCCGCATCGATCAGATCATTGATGCCATTGCAGGACACGACTCACTGTGCTTCCTTGAAGCATACTCCGGATACCATCAAATCAAAATGAAGGAATCCGATCAAGCCGCAACGGCATTCATTGCCCCATATGGGCCTTTCTGCTTCAATACTATGCCCTTTGGGCTGAAAAACGCAGGTGTCACCTACCAACGCATGATTCAAACATGCCTGGAGAAACAAATCGGCAAAATGGTCGAAGCATATGTGGATGACGTCGTCAGCAAAACTAAGCATGTCGAGTCACTCATAGACGACCTGCGTCTCACATTCGACAACCTCCGTACATATGACATCAAGCTCAATCCAAAAAAATGTGTTTTCGGCGTCCCCGCCAGAAAACTGCTGGGCTTCATCGTCTCCAATAGAGGAATTGAGGCAAACCCAGCCAAAATCCGAGCTTTGTCACAATTGGCTACACCAACAGACCTCAAACAGGTCAAAAAACTAGCCGGGTGCATGGCAGCTTTAAGCCGCTTTATCTCTAGGTTAGGAGAAAAGGCATTGCCACTATATCGCCTGCTCCGGCGCACCGACCACTTCGAGTGGACGGACGCGGCAACGGCCGGACTGGAAGAAATAAAAGCTCTTTTAGCAAGCAACCCAATCCTGGCCGCGCCAAACGTCGGCGAACCCATGTTATTATACATCTCTGCAACACACCAGGTGGTGAGTGCGGTGCTTGTCAACACAAATTCCCACTCCAGAAACCGGTATACCATGTATCCACTGTCCTCACACCATGCAAATCCCAGTACCCTCATTACCAAAAGATAGCATACACGGTCTTCATGGCATCCCGGAAGCTACGGCACTACTTTTAGGAGTGCTCGATCACTGTGGCTTCCGAGGTACCACTCAATGACATAATAAAAAACCGCGATGCTACAGGCCAGATTGCCAAGTGGGCCATTGAGCTCTTGCCATTCGACATAACATACAAATCGCGCCGAGCCATCAAATCCCAAGTGTTGGCCGACTTCGTCACCGAATGGATAGAGGTCGAACTCCCTAAAGAGTACGGTACATATTCCAACTGGGTCATGCACATCGATGGCTATAAAATGCTAGCCGGTTTAGGAGCGGGCGTTGTCTTAACGTCCCCCACAGGAGACATAGTTTAGTACGTACTCCAAATATTATACACAGACTCCAACAAGGCAGCCAAATACGAGGCCTTATTGTTGCATGGTCTTCGGATGGTTGTCTCCATGGGCATACAATGCCTGGAGGTGCGTGGGGATTCAAACCTCGCAATATCCCAAATAAACAGAGACTTTGACGCAAAAGATCTGAAGATGGCGGCCTATCATAACGCCGTACTCAAAATACCAGTCCGGTTCGAGGGACTCGAGTTTCATCATGTGGCTCGAGAAATTAATCAAGCGGCGGATGTCCTTGCTCGCATGGGCGCCAAGCATGACCCCGTCCCGCCTAACATCTTTCTGGAAAGGCTCTTCAAGCCATCCGTGGCGTGGTAGGATGAGAGCAGCAACACTAGTCCGAATCCGATTATACCCCAAGATTCCGAACACAACACCGATGTCATCGGGGGCTCGATCACCGAAATAACACCATCGGCCCATCTAATAATGGCAATAATTGCCCCATGGACCGAACCCTTCTTGGCCTACCTCAATAGGCGAGAGCTCCCTGAGGATCAGAATGAGGCCCAATGCATCGTTCGGCGTTCGAAAGCCTACAAGGTTCATGAAGCAGAGCTCTACAAGAAGAGCGCTACCGGAGTCCTTCAAAGATGTATCTCCGAGGAAGAGGGATGGTAGCTCCTGGCCGAAATCCATGATGGTCTCGGCGGTCACCACGCTGCGGCTCGGGCCCTTGTAAGTAAAGCCTTCCGTACTGGTTTCTTCTGGCCGACAGCCCGAGCAGATGCACATGACCTTGTCCAATGTTGTGTAGGATACCAGCTTTTCGCCAATCAAAGCCATATGCCGCCCACCACTCTACAAATAATCCCCATTAGTTGGCCTTTCGCGGTCTGGGGGCTTGATATGGTCGGACCCCTTAAAGGGGGAAGCTGAAAGATCGAGGATGTCGCCTAGAGGGGGGGGGGTGAATAGGCGCTTTAAAATAATTACGGTTTAGGCTTGAACAAATGCGGAATAAACCTAACGGTTAATTTGACAAGCACAAAACCTAAAACAACTAGGCTCACCTATGTGCACCAACAACTTATGCTAAGCAAGATAATCAACTATGTGATAGCAAGATATATGACAAAGAACAATATGGCTATCACAAAGTAAAGTGCATAAGTAAAGGGCTCGGGTAAGAGATAACCGAGGCACGCGGAGACGACGATGTATCCCAAGTTCACACCCTTGCGGATGCTAATCTCCGCTTGGAGCGGTGTGGAGGCACAATGCTCCCAAGAAGCCACTAGGGCCACCGTAATCTCCTCACGCCCTCGCACAATGCAAGATGCCGTGATTCCACTAAGGGACCCTTGAGGGCGGTCACCGAACCTGCATAAATGGCAACCCTTGGGGCGGTCACCGAACCCGACACTTTGGCAACCCTTGGGGCGGTCACGGAACCCGTCAAATTGCTCAGGCGATCTCCACAACCTAATTGGAGACCCGACGCTGTCTTGAGCTTTACACCACAATGATTGAGCTCGAACACTACTAACCGCCTAGGGCGCCCAAGCACCCAAGAGGAACAAGCTCAAGGGCACCAAGCACCCAAGAGTAATAAGCTTCTCAACTTGTAACTTCCACGTATCACCGTGGAGAACTCAAACCGATGCACAATGTAATGGCAAGGGCACACGGAGTGCCCAAGTCCTTCTCTCTCAAATCCCACCAAAGCAACTAATGCTAGGGAGGAAAATGAGAGGAAGAACAAGAAGGAGAACACCAAGAACTCCAAGAACTAGATCCAAGGGGTTCCCTCACATAGAGGAGAAAGTGATTGGTGGAAATGTGGATCTAGATCTCCTCTCTTTTCCCCAAAAACTAGCAAGAATCCATGGAGGGATTGAGAGATAGCAAGCTCGGAGAAGGTCAACAATGGGGAAGAACACGAGCTCAAAGGGATAAAGTTCGATGGGGAAGAAGACCCCTTTATAGGAGGGGAAAAATCCAACCGCTACCCCACCGAACAGCCCAAGACAGAGCGGTACTACCGCTAGGAAGGGCGGTACTACCGCTGAGGGCGGTACTACCGCTCCCTACCAAGCGGTACTACAGCTGAAGAGAGGGACCGCCATCGGCCCCAGAGCGGTACTACAGCTGGAGTAGAGCGGTACTACCGCTCGAGCGGTACTACCGCTTCTATGCCGCTCTTAGTGCCGCAAAACCCGACACGAGAAAACACGCTCGAGAATCGAGGCGGAAGTAGCCCAGACGACAGCGGTATTCACGGCCTAAACTCCCAAGCGGTACTACTGTTCGGAGAGCGGTACTACCGCTTGAGCGGTACTATCGCTCCAAGAGCGGTACTACCGCTGAGGAGCTTCAGCAGTACTACCACGAGGGTCACGGTACTACTACTGGCACCAAACATAAGACAAAGAATACTCCAGAAAACCAGAACTGCCAGAACTTCTTCATATGAGCTCGAATTGAGCAAACTCAAGCTTGTTTGAAACAAGACGACGAGTAGCATCAAAACAGCGACTGGTTATAGTAAGAAGAGGCAGGGGAGGTATGCTTAGCAAACAAAGGAGTGAAACCTCCAAACGAGAAGAACCGGCATACCCTCCAACATCGAAAACATCATAGAAGATGCATGAGAACTCCGCTGATGAACTCGAGCTTGTCATAAAAATGACCATAAGCTCCAAATCTCACAAGGAGAAGAACCAAACAAGAACCTAAGAAACATGATGCAAGGATGCAATGGTTTGAGCTCTCGATTTAACGATACGATCAAGCTACTCACTTGAGAGCCCCCTTGATAGTACGGCTATCGATCCTATAACCCGGTCTTCCACAACTACCATGAGACCGTAAAATAGAAAACCTATCAAGGGCAAACCTTTGCCTTGCACATGGTCCACTTGAGCTAGATGATGACGATCTTGACTCCCTCAAGTGGGACCACCTTTCTTGATTGCGTTGGCTCAAGAAGACTAGTTGATTGCTCCCCATACTCCACTATGGGTGAGCCACTCTTCCAAGACATCTTCACAAGTCCATTGTCACCAAATGGACGGCAAGCTTCAAGCACTTGATCTCTTCGTGATGCATCACTTGAACTTGCACACCGCAACCTAACCCCACAAAGAACTCTCACGAAGACCATGGGTTAGTACACAAAGCGTAATGGACAATGCTTACTATACCATGGGATCACTTGATCCCACTCGGTACATCTTCACGCTTTGTGAGTTGATCAACTTGATTCACTCTTGACTTAGTCTTGATCAACCTTGATTCTTTCCAACTCTCTTCGCTTGGATGATGTCTTGAAGGTAAACATGAATGATCACACAATCTTCTTCTTCAAGACATGCTTGCAATAAGCTCAACACTCACATGACCAATCTTTGGATAATTCCTTAATAGCACCTTGGTCAACACATAAACTCCTTGAAACCAACACATGGACTTCAAGAAATGCCTATGGACAAATCCTTCAAATATAGCTCAATGCAACCATTAGTCCATAGAGAATGTCATCAATTACCAAAACCACACATGGGGGCACCGCATGTCCTTTCAGAAGCCATAAGAAAAAAATACCAGCTGGTCATGGTAGATAAATTCACTAAGTGGATAGAGGCCAAACCAGTTAAAACGGCCGAAGCCGGACCAGCGATAGACTTTATATCTTGTGTCGTACACTGTTATGGTGTCCCACACAACATCATTACCGGTAACGGCTCCAATTTTACAGCCGACAAAGTGAAAACCTCGTGTGCTAACCTAGGCATCAAGCTCGATTATGCCTCCGTCTATCACCCACAAACAAACGGTCAAGTCGAACGAGCTATTGGTCTTTTCATGAGCGGCATTAAGCCCAGACTAGTGTGGTATTTGAAAGAATCAGAAAAACTGGGTTGAGGAGCTCGACCCCGTACTCTGGGGGCTGCGGACCACGCCTAATCGCACTACCGGTTACACACCATTCTTCATGGTGTACGGCGCAGAGGCTGTTTTGCCCTGCGACATCATTCATGACTCACCTCGAGTGCGCATGTACGAAGAGAGATAAGCCGAGCTTGATCGGCAGGACAGTCTAGATGCCCTGGAGGAGGAGCGCGACATTGCAACAGCCCGTTCCGCATTCTATCAACAACAAGCTCGCAGATATCAAAGCAGAGAAGTGTGGGCCAATACCTATAATGTTGGTGAACTCGTTCTACGCTTTCTAGAAAAGAAAAAGGACAAACTCAAGCCCAAATTGGAGGGTCCCTTCATTATAGATGAAGTTCTCACTAGAGGTGTGTACCGCCTGCGTGATGCATCGGATAATCGCTTAGAGCTGAACCCGTGGAATGCCGCCAGACTCCGAAGATTGTACGCCTAGAGCCGGACTCATTGTTCGTTTTCTTGTTCTTCTTTTTACATTTTCCTCTCTTTAATTTTTTCAGCTTTATAGCTCTTATGCGGCTAGACCGCACACTTATGAGGTACACATCTTTGAATGTACACACCCATAATACCTGGGGGCTTCTTTTACAGAAGGTTATTATCAACTTTCGAGCATCAAGCTCACAAACATATTTGTCCTTCTCTCATATGTACCTTTTCTTCGCCATTATATGCACCTTTATGACTTAAGTTTTTGCCAAGCTGGGTTGCCTGGCTCCTGTGCTTATGCCCTACGTTCCCGTTTGTTCGGCTAGGGCATAAAGGGAGCACCTATGTGATTGTTACAGCCGGGTCATCCAGACGTGTACCTCAGACTAGGTGAAGCCGAAAGCTAGCATTCTTAAGGGAATAATCGGTCGGCGGACTAAAGTCGTTTTACCCTCGTTGCAATGTGAACGCCCAGATACTATGTATACTGCGACTTTTTTGAATCATAGTTCAGGCATGCATACTAACGCATGTTCACCCAGGGAAAGGAACCCTTAAGGGAACTATTCTCTCTGGAAGATATTTCCTACAATCAACAAGTAATATAACATAGCTAGCCGGATACAACTAGTCTGTTCAAGCAACTATGACCCCTACGCCTGGTTTCCACACATGGCCCGGTATTTATTACCAGTTCGGTATTCAGAAACACTCCGCACCTTTGGGTCCGGAGGTGGAAGCGAAAAGGTCTGCCATGACAATCGTTTTACAATTCGGCTAGGGACAAATCTGTCAATTGAAGTACATAGTCACTTGGACTCAGAAGCTACTTCTTCCTCTCTACCGTCTAACAGGCTGTCTAACCTACAATCCTGTTGTGAAAACTTGGCGGCTATCTTTACTTGGTCATATACCAAGCTTACTGGAATTTCTTTCCCATCTGACCCCCGAGGCCCGACCCGGGCCATATGATTCGGATCAAGTCTGGTGTACCGCGTTTCACCATGGTCCAGGCCTCGCGTGCGCCTTCCCGGCAAGCCGATATCTTCCATAATCCAAAGCGATGCCGAGCTCCCTTGAATAGCTTCACAATCTCCTCCATACTTCCTAGAGGGGATGCGGATGGCCATAAAGCCTTGGCAACACTCCGCATCACTTTCCGAGCTCAATCGTGCACTTGGGACAGCTCTTGTAGCAGATCGCCTTAAGATCCAGACATTTCCTCTTCGGGACGGCCAGTCAGTATACCTACAGACATAAATCTGCTAGCTCATTTCATTGCCGCATTGCATGAAGGCAATTTCAAATGCATACTGAATATGCTGCCCCATAGCCTTCTGTTCTCTTTTACGGCGTCTGCTAGCTGGGCTCGCACGTCTTTTAGCTCTTCGCCCAGCAGGGGGTTGGAATCCTGAAGCTTGTTCTTATCATCCCTGGTCGGTGTCAACACACGTTCGCCAGTGGCCAGTTGCCTTTCGGCATGTTGTTTACCCGCTTGCACGACCTTCAGTTCCTCTTTTAGTTGATCTAACGATCCTGCAATGGGAAATACAACAGTATTAACATTAGTGGTATATGATTATATTTTTCTGATGGAGGGGAACATTACCAGGCGGTGCCTCCTTGGACTTCTCTAGTTCGGCGGTAACAACAGCTAGCTGGGTCCGACACTTTTCCAGCTCATGAGACAGCATGTTGTTCTTCTCCGTCAGTGCCTGATTATACATTGATCCTTAAATAAATTGTTTCAACTGCTTCAAGTCTCAGGGGCTACTGGTATATGATTACCAGATATGTACAATACGTACTTACCCACATATCTTTTAAATGTTGGCCAGTGGCTCTGGCAAGCCCGTCCCGAGCAGCTCATATGTACGCATCAGGCGAGTTGAAGGCATTGAACGCCTCTTTAGTAAAGTTGGGGTCACGAAGTGCGGCTCTTCGGCGCCAATGATTCATGGAGCTCTCTACTTCAGAGTTCCTGATGGATACATCATCTGAATCATCTGAAGGAGGACAATCCGGCAGCACTCCCGCGTCAGCCCCCGCCCTAGAGGCAGGGTCTGGAACCTGATTGGTGGAGGCGCGACCGGCAGGATCCCCGAACATAGTCCGGCGAACACTCTTCCTGATAAAACACAGCGGACAATATCACAGTTCGATGTGACCGCCAGAGGGCATATTTAATGTTATACCTCCTTGATGGAGGCTTGGCCGTGTTGTCGTTCGCCTTCCTCTTCGAAGACCCGCCCGGCGCAGGCGCCGCCCTCTTATGAGACGCCTTTGGTGTGGCATGGCGCGCCGAGCGCTTCCCCTTTGGAGCACGAGACAGTGCGGCGGGTGAGGCATAATGAGGAAGTTCTTTTGAAGGAAATGTCTCCTGACTACTTACATATGAAGCAGGGAGGAGGCCAGGATAATCGGCCACGATGGCTACTTTTGTGCCATCATAGCTCGCCTGGTAGAAGACTCCCTCCTGGATCTCTACAAATATGTTCGGATCCTCCTCGTATCCGGGATCGAGGTCCCGGTTGTGGTCCTCCGGCTGTGGAGCGGGGCTATGGATCCCTGCGATGACCTTCCGCCATTTCTAATAAAAATGGACAGGCTAATGTCACTCAAACATAATTCAGGGAGAAGATTGAGTAAGGTGGTGGGATTAAAACTCACCCATTTAGGAGGATTGTACATGGAAAATCCCTCTCGGCGCTTAAGACGAGTAAACTCCTCTTTCTCCCCTTTGTACAGATCGGCCAATATTGTGGCCAGGGCGGCGGGGGTGTCCGGACCCTTTCGTCCGCAGCGTGAGGCGTCATCTTCCCCATTATAGTGCCACATAGGGAGCCCTCTGAATTCGAGTGGTTGGATACCCCGCGCTATGGAAGTCGCCATTACCTCGATTATTGATAATCTGGACTGGGCGAGTGTCCTTATCTTGCCCAATAATTGCTGGACTTCCGCACTATCTTCCTCCTCGAAGCTCCGAGGGCGCCAGCTGTGGCGTTTCTTCAATGGAGCGCTGGAAAATTCGGGAAGGCCCATTCGGACTGGGTCAGGGAGGGCGACATCTTCAATATAAAACCACTCTGAGGGCCACTTTTCGGACGCCTTCTTCGGCGTGCCAGACAGGTATCTGGTCCCGGCTATGCGCCACACCTCGGTGCCCCCCACCTCGAATACCAATCCCTTTTGAGTGCAAGGGACGAGGCAGAAAAGCTTCCTCCATAACTTAAAGTGGGTCTCGCAGCCCAGGAATAGCTCGTAAAGAGCGACAAAACTCGCGATGTGCATGATGGAGGCCGGAGTAAAATTGTGCAGTTGGAGGCCGTAGTACTCCAGGGGACCTCGGAGGAAAGGATGGATTGGAAATCCGACGCCTCTTAATAAGAAGGATATGAAGCACACTCGCTCCCCCCTGGTTGGATTGGGAAAATTTTCCGCCAGAGCTTCGCTAATAAAAGAGGATAATCCTACCCAGACAGGGACTAGATACGTGGGGGGAAGGAATCCCTGTGTTTGAAGCTTGCTCAGCTGACCATGGGATACTGAACATCTCTTCCATTCGCCTTTCTTGGAGCTATGGGGGCGGGAGGAAGAACTGGGAGCGCTGGCCATGTTTGAATGGTTTCTCCTAGCGAGCTCTAAAGATTTTCCGCCTGGTGTGGAATGGCATCTTGATCCAATACCTTTAAATAGACACATTTCATATGTGGCCAGGGTGTTATGCGTAAAAAATATCTGACCTTTTGTATTCGCTCGGCACGTGGAAGCAGAAGCAACGGAGGCGCAGAAGCCAAATGGTGTGACATTAAATGAAAAGCCGAGTACAACTCGTCGGGACAGATGCTTTGAAGTATTTGGAGGAGGAACCCGCCTTGCAATGCCGAAGACAATCTGCACGCCGGACACATCGTCATTGAAGCCTGGTTCGGGGGCTACTAAGGGAGTCCTGGATTAAGGGGTACTCGGGCATCCGGGCTATGTGACATGGCCCGGACGAATGGGCCATGAAGATACAAGACAGAAGACTTCGTCCCGTGTCCGGATGGGACTCTCTTTTGCGTGGATGGCAAGCTTAGCGTTCGGATGTAAAGATTCCTTTCTCTGTAAACCGACTCTGTACAACCCTAGGCCCCTCCGGTGTCTATATAAACTGGAGGGTTTAGTCCATAGAGGCAATCATAATCATACAGGCTAGACATCTAGGGTTTAGCCTCTACGGTCTCGAGGTAGATCAACTCTTGTAACCCCATATTCATCCAAGATAATCAAGCAGGAAGTAGGGTATTACCTCTATCAAGAGGGCCCGAACCTAGGTAAAAATCGTGTCCCTGTCTCCTGTTACCATCGATCCTAAGACACACAGTTCAGAACCCCTACCCGAGATCCGCCGGTTTTGACACCGACAACTGCCTCGGAGGCGGTTCGCCCGATGAAACCGCTTAAATCCTCTAAACAACGCAGGTGATCTGGTTCTAGAAACCATTTGCGGGCGGTGAGTACCTCAGGGTGCAACATTCCCCTTCTATTTTTTTGTTCGTTTCTCCCTTCCCCTTCTCCATTCCACAACCAAACCCTAGCACCTGAAGGAAATATGCCCTAGAGGCAATAATAATGTTATTATTTATTTCCTTATATCATGATAAATGTTTATTATTCATGCTAGAATTGTATTAACCGGAAACATAATACATGTGTGAATACATAAACCTACAGAGTGTCACTAGTATGCCTCTACTTGACTAGCTCGTTAATCAAAGATGGTTATGTTTCCTAACCATGAACAAGGAGTTGTTATTTGATTAACGGGATCACATCATTGGTTGAATGATCTGATTGACATGACCCATTCCATTAGCATAGCACCTGATCGTATAGTTTGTTGCTAGTGCTTTTCTTCATGACTTATACATGTTCCTATGACTATGAGATTATGCAACTCCCGTTTGCCGAGGAACACTTTTGGTGCTACCAAACGCCACAACGAATCGGGTGATTATAAAGGTACATTACAGGTGTCTCCAAGGTACATGTTGGGTTGGCATATTTGAGATTAGGATTTGTCACTCCGATTGTCGGAGAGGTATCTCTGGCCCTCTCGGTAATGCACATCACATAAGCCTTGCAAGCATTGCAACTAAATGTGTTAGTTGTGAGATGATGTATTACGGAACGAGAAAAGAGACTTGCCAAGAACGAGATTGAACTAGGTAATTGGATACCGACGATCGAATCTCGGGCAAGTAACATACCGATGACAAAGGGAACAACGATGTTGTTATGCGGTCTCGACCGATAAAGATCTTCAGAGAATATGTAGGAGCCAATATGGGCATCCAGGTCCCGCTATTGGTTATTGACCAGAGAGGTGTCTCGGTCATGTCTACATAGTTCTCGAACCCGTAGGGTCCGCACGCTTAACGCTTCGATGCGATGTTATTATGAGTTTATATGATATTGATGTACCGAAGGTTGTTCGAGTCCCGGATGAGATCACGGACATGACGAGGAGTCTCAAATGGTCGAGACATAAAGATTGATATATTGAAGCCTATGTTTGACTCGGAATCACTCCGGGTGAAATTGGGAATTTTACCGAGTACCGGGGTTACGGAACCTCCGGGGTCAATGGGCCTTGATGGGCCTTAGTGGGAAAGAGAAAAGGGGCCATAGTGCTGGTCGCACCTTCCCCCTTCCCTAGTCCTATTAGGACTAGGAGAAGGCGCCTCTCTCTCTCCCTTCCCACTTGGGAAACCTAGTTGGACTAGGATTTGGGGGAATCCTACCCTAGTAGGAGTAGGACACCTGGCGCACCTCTCCTTGGCCGGCCAGCCCCTCCCCTTCCCTCCTTTATATACAGGGCAGGGGCACCCCATGACACACAAGTTGATCATTGAGATCGCTCTTAGCCGTGTGCGGTGCCCCTTCCACTAAACTACACCTCGAATATACCGCTATGGAGCTTAGGCGAAGCCCTGCGCCGGTGGAACATCATCATCGCCACCACGCCGTCGGTTGACGAAACTCTCCTCAACACTCGGCTGGATCGGAGTTCGAGGGACGCCATCGAGCTGAACGTGTGCAGAACTCGGAGGTGCCGTGACGCTCGGTACTTGGATCGGTTGGATCGGGAAGAAGTACGACTACTTCCTCTACGCTGCGTCAACGCTTCGCTTCTGGTCTACGAGGGTACGAGACAACACTCTCATCTCGTTGCTATGCATCACCATGATCTTGCGTGATCGTAGGAAAATTTTGAAATTACTACGCTCCCCAACAAAGTGGCATCCGAGCCTAGGGTTTTATGGTTTGATCATATGCACGAGTAGAACACAAGTGAGTTGTGGACGATACAAGTCATACCGCCTACCAAAGATGTCATACTTTGGTTCAGCGGTATTGTTGGATGACGATCCGGACCAACCTTACGCTGCATTTTACGCGAGACCGGTTCCCTCGACGTGCTTTGCACATAGATGGCTTGTGGAAGACTGTCTCTCCAACTTTAGTTGAACTGAAAAGGCTACGCCGGTCCTTGAGAAGGTTAAACGGAGTCTATTTGACGAAGTATCGCTGTGGTTTTGATGCGAGGTAAGAACGGTTCTTGCTCAGCCCGTAGCAGCCACGTAAAACTTGCAACAACAAAGTAGAGGACGCCTAACTTGTTTTTGCAGGGCATGTTGTGATGTGATATGGTCAAGACGTGATGCTATATTTTATTGTATGAAATGATCATGTTTTGTAACCGAAGTTATCGGCAATCGGCAGGAGCCATATGGTTGTCGCTTATTGTATGAAATGCAACGCCATGTAATTGCTTTACTTTATCACTAAGCAGTAGCGATAGTCGAGAAGCAATAGTTGGCTAGACGACAACGATGCTACGATGGAGATCAAGGTGTCGCACCGGTGACGATGGTGATCATGACGGTGCTTCGCGATGGAGATCACAAGCACAAGATGATGATGACCATATCATATCACTTATATTGATTGCATGTGATGTTTATCCTTTATGCATCTTATCTTGCTTTGATTGACGGTAGCATTATAAGATGATCTCTCACTAAAATTATCAAGAAGTGTTCTCCCGAGTATGCACCGCTATGAAAGTTCTTCGTCTTTGAGACACCACGCGATGATCGGGTGTGATAGGCTCTACGCTCAAATACAACGGTGCAAAACAGTTGCGCACGCGAATACTCAAGTTAAACTTGACGAGCCTAGCATATAACAGATATGGCCTCGAACACGGAGACCGAAAGGTCGAGCGTGAATCATATAGTAGATATGATCAACATAGTGATGTTCACCATTGAAACTACTCCATCTCACGTGATGATCGGACATGGTTTAGTTGATTTGGATCACGTAATCACTTAGATGACTAGAGAGATGTCTATCTAAGTGGGAGTTCTTAAGTAATATGATTAATTGAACTTTAATTTATCATGAACTTAGTCTGGTAGTATTTTGCAAATTATGTTGTAGATCAATAGCTCGCGTTGTTGCTTCCCTATGTTTTCATATGTGTTCCTAGAGAAAATTGTATTGAAAGATGTTAGTAGCAATGATGCGGATTGGATCCGTGATCTGAGGTTTATCCTCATTGCTGCGCAGAAGAATTATGTCCTTAATGCACCGCTAGGTGACAGACCTATTGCAGGAGCAGATGCGACGTTATGAACGTTTATTAGCTCAATATGAGCAGACATGACGTTATGAACGTTTGGCCAGCTCAATATGATGACTACTTGATAGTTTAGTGCACCATGCTTAACGGCTTAGAATCGGGACTTCAAAGACGTTTTGAACGTCATGGACCATATGAGATGTTCCAGAATTGAAGTTAATATTTCAAGCAAATACCCGAGTTGAGAGATATGAAGTCTCCAACAAGTTCTATAGCTAAAAGATGGAGGAGAATCGCTCAACTAGTGAGCATGTGCTCAGATTGTCCGAGTACTTCAATCGCTTGAATCAAGTGGGAGTTAATCTTCCAGATAAGATAGTGATTGACAGAATTTTCTAGTCACCATCACTAAGTTAGTAGAACTTCGTGATGAACTATAGTATGCAAGGGATGACGAAAAAGATTCTCGAGCTCTTCGCGATGCTAAAATCGCGAAGGTAGAAATCAAGAAAAACATCAAGTGTTGATGGTTGACAAGACCACTAGTCTCAAGGAAAAGGGCAAAGGAAGAAGGGAACTTCAAGAAGAACGGCAAGCAAGTTGTTGCTCGAGTGAAGAAGCCCAAGTCTGGACCTAAGCCCGAGACTAAGTGCTTTTCCTGCAATGGAACTGGTCACTAGAAGCGGAACTACCCCAAGTATTTGGTGGATAAGAAGGATGGCAAAGTGAACAAAGGTATATTTGATATACAGATTATTGATGTGTATTTTACTAGTGTTTATAGCAACCCTCGGTATTTGATACTGGTTCAGTTGCTAAGAGTAGTAACTTGAAACGGAGTTGCGAATAAACAGAGACTAGTTGAAGGGAAGTGACGATGAGTGTTGGAAGTAGTTCCAAGATTGATATGATCATCATCGCACACCCCTATACTTTCGGGATTAGTGTGGAACCTAAATAAGTGTTATTTGGTGTTGAGCATAAATATGATTTGATCATGTTTATTGCAATACGGTTATTCATTTAAGTAAGAGAATAAATTGTTGTTCTGCTTACATGAATAAAACCTTATATGGTTACACACCCAATGAAAATGGTTCATTGGATCTCGATCATAGTGATACACATATTCATAATATTGAAACCAAAAGATGCAAAGTTAATAATGATAGTGCAACTTATTTGTGGCACTGCCGCTTAGGTCATATTGGTGTAAAGCGATGAAGAAAACTCCATGCCGATGGACTTTTGGAATCACTTGATTATGAATCATTTGATGCTTGCGAACCGTGCCTTTTGGGCAAGATGACTAAAACTCCGTTGTTCGGAACAATGGAACGAGATACCGACTTATTGGAAATAATACATACCGATGTATGCGATCCAATGAGTGTTGATGCTCGTGGCAAGTATCGTTATTTTCGACCTTCACAAGATGATTTGAGCAGATATGGGTATATCTTCTTGATGAAACATAAGTCTGAAATAGTTGAAAGGTTCAAAGAATTTCAGAGTGAAGTGGAAAATCATCGTAACAAGAAAATAAAGTTTCTGCGATCTGATCGTGGAGATGAATATTTGAGTTACGAGTTTGGTCTTCAATTAAAACAATGTGGAATAGTTTCACAGCTCACGCCACCGAAACACCACAACATTATGGTGTGTCCGAACGTCAGAACTGCATTTTATTTTGATATGGTGCGATCTATGATGTCTCTTACAGATATAGTTTTGGGGTTATGCATTAGAGATAGCTGCATTCACATTAAAAGGGCACCATCTAAATCCGTTGAGGCGACACCGTATGAACTATGGTTTAACAGTAAACCTAAGCTGTCGTTTCTTAAAAGTTTGGAGTTATGATGCTTATGTGAAAAAGTTTTCACCTGATAAGCTCGAACCCAAATCGGAGAAATGCGTCTTCATAATATACCCAAAGGTAACTATTGGGTACACCTTCTATCACAGATCCGAAAGCAAGATATTTGTTGCTAAGATGGATCCTTTCTAGAGAAGAAGTTTCTCTCGAAAGAAGTGAGTGGGAGGAAAGTAGAACTTGATGAGGTAATTGTACCTTATCCCTTATTGGAAAGTAGTTCATCACAGGAATCAGTTCCAGTGATTCCTACACCAATTAGTGAGGAAGTTAATGATGATGATCATGAAACTTCAGATCAAGTTGTTACTAAAACCTCGAGATCTTCCAGAGTAAGATCCGCACTGAGTGGTACGGTAATCTTATTCTAGAAGTCATGTTACTAGACCATGATAAACCTACGAACTATGAGGAAGCGATGATGAGCCCAGATTCCGCGAAATGGTTTGAGACCATGAAATCTGAGATGGGATCCATATATGAAAACAAAGTATGGACTTTGATGGAGTTGCCCGATGATCGGCAAGCCATGTTATATAAATGGATCTTCAAGAGGAAGATGATGTTGATAGTAGTGTTACTATCTACAAAGCTCGACTTGTCGCAAAAGGTTTTCGACAAGTTCAAGGTGTTGACTACAATGAGATTTTCTCAATCAGTAGCGATTCTTAAGTCTGTCCAAATCATGTTAGCAATTGCCACATTTTATGAAATCGGCAAATGGATGTCAAAACTACATTCTTTAATGGATTTATTAAAGAAGAGTTGCATATGATGCAACCAGAAGGTTTTGTCAATCCTAAAGATGCTAACAAAATGTGCAAGCTCCAGCGATCCATCTATGGACTGGTGCAAGCATCTCAGGGTTGGAATATATGCTTGATGATTTGATCAAAGCATATGGTTTTATGCAGACTTTTGGAGAAGCCTGTATTTACAAGAAAGTGAGTGGGAGCATTACAACATTTCTGATAAGTATATGTGAATGACATATTGTTGATCGGAAATAATGTAGAATTATTCTGCAAAGCATAAAGGAGTGTTTGAAAGGAGTTTTTTTTCAAAGAAAGACCTCGGTGAAGCTGCTTACATATTGAGCATCAAGATCTATAGAGATAGATCAAGACGCTTGATAAGTTTTTTAATGAATACATACCTTGACAAGATTTTGAAGTAGTTCAAAATGGAACAGTCAAAGAAAGAGTTCTTGCCTGTGTTACAAGGTGTGAGATTGAGTAAGACTCAAAACCCGACCACGGCAGAAGATAGAAAGAGAATGAAAGTCATTCCCTATGCATCAGCCATAGGTTCTATAAAGTATGTCATGTGTGTACAGATCTATTGCATACCCTACCACTAAGATTGGCAAGGAGTGCAATAGAGATCTAGGAGTAGATCAATGGACAGCGGTCAAAATTATCCTTAGTAGAATAAGGAAATATTTTCGATTATGGAAGTGATAAAAGAGCCCGTCAGAAAGAGTTACATCGATGCAAGTTTTTACACCGATCCAGATGACTCTAAGTCTCAATCTGGATACATATTGAAAGTGGGAGCAATTAGCTAGAGTAGCTCCGCAAGAGCATTGTAGACATAGAATATTTGCAAAATACATACGGCTCTCAATGTGACAGACCCGTTAACTAAGCTTCTCTCACGAGCAAAACATGATCATACCTTAGTACTCTTTGGGTGTTAATCACATATCGATGTGAACTAGATTACTGACTCTAGTAAACCCTTTGGGTGTTGGTCACATGTCGATGTGAGCTATGGGTGTTAACCACATATAGATGTGAACTATTGATGTTAAATCACATGGGATGTGAACTAGATTATTGACTCTAGTGCAAGTGGGAGACTGAAGGAAATATGCCCTAGAGGCAATAATAATGTTATTATTTATTTCCTTATATCATGATAAATGTTTATTATTCATGCTAGAATTGTATTAACCGGAAACATAATACATGTGTGAATACATAAACCTAAAGAGTGTCACTAGTATGCCTCTACTTGACTAGCTCGTTAATCAAAGATGGTTATGTTTCCTAACCATGAACAAGGAGTTGTTATTTGATTAACGGGATCACATCATTGGTTGAATGATCTGATTGACATGACCCATTCCATTAGCATAGCACCTGATCGTATAGTTTGTTGCTAGTGCTTTTCTTCATGACTTATACATGTTCCTATGACTATGAGATTATGCAACTCCCGCTTGCCCGAGGAACACTTTTGGTGCTACCAAAAGTCACAACGAATCGGGTGATTATAAAGGTACATTACAGGTGTCTCGAAGGTACATGTTGGGTTGGCATATTTCGAGATTAGGATTTGTCACTCCGATTGTCGGAGAGGTATCTCTGGGCCCTCTCGGTAATGCACATCACATAAGCCTTGCAAGCATTGCAACTAAATGTGTTAGTTGTGAGATGATGTATTACGGAACGAGAAAAGAGACTTGCCAAGAACGAGATTGAACTAGGTAATTGGATACCGACGATCGAATCTCGGGCAAGTAACATACCGATGACAAAGGGAACAACGATGTTGTTATGCGGTCCGACCGATAAAGATCTTCGAGAATATGTAGGAGCCAATATGGGCATCCAGGTCCCGCTATTGGTTATTGACCGAGAGGTGTCTCGGTCATGTCTACATAGTTCTCGAACCCGTAGGGTCCGCACGCTTAACGCTTCGATGGATGTTATTATGAGTTTATATGATATTGATGTACCAAGGTTGTTCGAGTCCCGGATGAGATCACGGACATGACGAGGAGTCTCAAATGGTCGAGACATAAAGATTGATATATTGGAAGCCTATGTTTGACTCGGAATCACTCCGGTGAAATTGGGAATTTTATCGAGTACCGGGGTTACCGGAACCTCCGGGGGTCAATGGGCCTTGATGGGCCTTAGTGGGAAAGAGAAAAGGGGCCATAGTGCTGGTCAGACCTTCCCCCTTCCCTAGTCCTATTAGGACTAGGAGAAGGGGCCCTCTCTCTCCCTTCCCACTTGGGAAACCTAGTTGGACTAGGATTTGGGGGAATCCTACTCCTAGTAGGAGTAGGACACCTGGCGCACCTCTCCTTGGCCGCCAGCCCTCCCCTTCCCTCCTTTATATACAGGGCAGGGGCACCCCATGACACACAAGTTGATCATTGAGATCGTTCCTCAGCCGTGTGCGGTGCCCCTTCCACTAAACTACACCTCGAATATACCGCTGCGGAGCTTAGACGAAGCCTCGCGCGGTGGAACATCATCATCGCCACCACGCCGTCGTCGACGAAACTCTCCTCAACACTCGGCTGGATCGGAGTTCGAGGGACGCCATCGAGCTGAACGTGTGCAGAACTCGGAGGTGCCGACGCTCGGTACTTGGATCGGTTGGATCGGGAAGAAGTACGACTACTTCCTCTACGCTGCGTCAACGCTTCGCTGCTGGTCTCACGAGGGTACGAGACAACACTCTCATCTCGTTGCTATGCATCACCATGATCTTGCGTGATCGTAGGAAAATTTTGAAATTACTACGTTCCCCAACAGCACCACCAACGCAATGTTGGACTTGCTAAGTGCTGACTCTTGTACGCTTCTTCGTCGGTGACCACTGTCGACGTAGTACTCTGGTGTTAGATTGGCCCATCCAAGATGGTGTGGTAGAAATCCGCCCATCTGTGGAAGTGTGGTTCCATGTATTTCCTTTCGCCAAGGCGAAGTGGTAGATCTGCCCATTTGCAACACAATGGCACATCTGGACATCTGCGACAGCGTAGTGGATCCAGTCCACCTACAACATTGACCGAGGCAGCTCGATGGGTGGCATTTGTCGAAATTGGAATGTCGTTGCCACCGACCTCCAACACGGCCTTCAGATCTCTGGTACAGTGAGCTCCCTAGTGTTTCACCACGGATTTTTGTAAGGTTATGTTGTATGCTTATGTATTCTTGTATTGTTAGTTGATGCTTATAGAAATATGTTTCACCACTGGTTTTTGTATGGTTAGGTGCTACTTATCAAAATCAGTTTATAATTAAAATTGTTTAACTCATGCTTGGCAAAGTTGTTTATATACTGTTGTGTTTACCTCTTTATTTACCATGTGTAATGAAACTCAACATGATTTATATTTTATAAATTTTAGCAGTTGCTTTATATGATAGATTGCATTGCACAAAAAAATATGAAGAAGAGGAAGGTGCAGGGGTAGGAACCTGGTACTCCGAACTCTTCATTTTGGATATGGGTTGTGTGCTACTTTGATGGTCTCAGAGTTCATGCTATAACATTCAAAAAAGGGTCTTGGTAGTTTGTATCTTGATCGATATGTTATATACGAGTCTTTGATGGCCTGTGAGTTGGCATCCTGACCTAGATGTTTTACACAATGATGAGATAATCATTCTCCTCATCTCCTTCATATAGAGCGACATCTCATTCATAGGTTGGATGTCTCAGTGAATATTGTTGACTTACATGCATATTGATGTGTATTAAACTCAAAATCTAAATTGGAATATTTCTCGTGCAGGTGCTTTAAATTTTTAGTCACATTGCACAAAGTTATTTAAAGAGAAGGTGAAGCCTCAGGGGTGCCGAACTTAACAAAAAGGATAAAACTATTAGGGATGTTGCTTTTTGGGATACCCTCTTCTTTTCAACCATGTTAGGTTTTCGAACATGTTCTGAAGTTGTGAAGTGTGTAAAAGTACATGTTTATCATGTATGCATATATGTTATAAGACACAAAGCTTTGAGCAAATGAATGATGTATGTTTATCTTTATTTGAATGTTTACTTCCAATTCCCTTCGCACGGCTGCTTAAGAAATAAAAAAATTGAACTGATCTAAAAAACAAATGAAGGTGGTTGTAAAATCAAAACCACTTCAACTGGTAACTTATTATAAGTGGTTGAATAATGAAACCACCTGCGGTGTATCAGGCATTCAAGGTGGTTCTAATGAAATAACCGTCTCCGGTGCAAAGCACTGGAGGCGGTTTATCGCCTCCACTGTGTCGAGTATTACCAATAGAGGCTTTGAGGCGGAACTGGCAACCGCTAATGACCCATGTAAGAAAACTGCCTTCAAAGACTGAGTCTACACTAGTGTGTTCGCTAAGTTTGCTTATGATAATAATACTTCTTCTATTTGGGTCGATGAACCCCATATTTTCTTAGTGGATGCCCTTCCAAAGGATGTAACTATTTTACTTTTAAATAAAGTGGCCATGATGTTACCTAAAAGAAGCACAAGAACACCTCAACCTCAGGAGGTTGTTCTTCCCGTTGTACTGTTCATCATCAGCCCAAGAGGCAATCCACCACCACCACACTGGAGTAGGGTATTACACCACGACGGTGGCCCAAACCAGTATAAATCTTGTGTCTTTGTGTTGCGAGTTCGTCCACGAGATTTTAGAAAGTTAGGGCGTGGATCAGTAGGGAGGAGATCTTCGCGCGCACCCCAGTGTTCGAACCTCAAGGGTTTTGCCAGAACCCGTGATCCGACATTTGGCGCGCCAGGTAGGGGTGCGCCGAAGCTTCTTTCCGTCGCTCCGTGCCCCGTTGCTCCGTCGCCTCCATGGTGGACGCTCGCCGCGCTCGTGCGGAGCGCCGGGCTGCCCTCGCCGCCCGTGTCACCCAGACGGCTCCCGTCAGTGGGCCACCTCGTCGTTCCCCGTCGCCTGCTGCCAACGCCGCCACCGGCCTGGCGGGGAATGGGCAGCAAGCCTCCTCGCTACAATACTCGGTGCGGCGGGATGGTCGCACCGCCACTCCATCGCTGACCCCGGCCGGTTCTTCGCCCCATGCACGTCGTGCTCCCATGGACGCGCGGGCCGCGCTCCTCATGGCGCACGAGCTCCTGCGCTACCGCCCAGTTGATGACCTCTACGAGGACTGGCTCGACCGCATCACCGAGCTTGTCTACGCCGCAGGGGCCCCCCTGCGCCTTCCCTCTCTCCGCCTCACCCTCCGCCAGCTACGGGCGGCGTAGCTCACAGAGCACCTCCACCACCTCTGCCCCAAGACGGCGCCCTGGCGCCAAGGCACGCGGCTCCACAACGCGACACGCTGCGTCCCGCGCCCGCGCGTGAAGAAAGAAGTTGTCAAGAAGTCCCTCCGCCGCAAGAAAACGCTCTGCCGCTCCTCGCACCACCGCGCCAGGACCGGATGCTGCGGCAAGACCGCGCGCCACCTGTAGCAGCATGGCGCGGACCCCATCAAGACCAAAGCCACCCCCAAGGCAGGCCCCGGTGACCACAGTCGGCTGCCGCGTTTTCGCCCCCGAGCTGCGTAGCGTCGCTTGGCCGGGCAAGTTCAAGTCGGATCTGCCTCCTCGCTACGACGGCACCCCCGACCCCACGGAGTTCTTGCAGCTCTACGAGTTGAGCATCGAAGCGGCCAACGGCGACGAGAAAGTCATGGCGAACTGGTTTCCCATGGCTCTCAAGGATGGCGCCCGCTTGTGGCTCCTGAACCTGCCACCGGGCTCGAGCTCCTCGTGGGACGAAATGCACAACCGCTTCGTCACCAACTTCCAGGGCACTCGCGACCGCCCGTCGGCTGTAGGTGACCTGTGCCGGGTCAAGCAGCAACCTGGAGAGACCCTCCAGAAGTACAGCCAGCGCTTCAACAACGTCCGCCTCAAGATCCCCAAGGTGACGAACGATGCCACCATCTCTGCGTTCTGAGATGGCGTCCGTGACGTCAAGATGAAGGAAGAGCTCGCTATCCACGAGGAGCTGTGCACGTCCCTGGAGTTGTTCAACCTGGCGACCAAGTGCGCAAGAGCTGAGGAGGGGCGCCTCTCCCTCATCGAGCAACCAGCCGCAGACCCGGAGGAGAAGAAAGCCAAGGCCAAGGACGTGAAGCGCAAGGGAGCAGCCGTGCTCGCAGCGGAACCAGACACCAAGCATGGCACAGACCAACCTGAGTCGTCCAAGAGCAGTCGTCCGTTCTGCGCACAACCTGAATACCCACAACACCAGCGACTGCCAAGAGTTCAGAGCCAATCACGAAGGACGCTTCGGTCGACGCTCCGAGCGCGACGACCGGGGCTACGGCCGAGGAGGAGGACGTGTTGGCGGACGCTGGGACGACCGTGGCCCGTGCCAGGAGTGGCGTGACCGGCCTCATGAGGACCGCTGGCAGGATCAGCCTCGCGAGGGCGCCTGGAGGGATCAGCCTCGTGAGGATCGTCCTCAAGGCAACGCTGGACTCCCTCCGCTGCCGCCACCGCCAAGAAGGAATGACGCAACACCACCAAGATGAGGGGGCTGGGGGCTTCCAGGAACCGCGTGCTATCGCCTGCATCTTAGTCGGAGCCCAGGCCCCAGCCTCGCAGCGTATCTTCAAGCAGTTTGCTTGTGAAGTGAATGCAGTCCTCCCCAAGCTCGAGGCCACACGCCCGCTCAGATGGTCCCAGTGCCCCATCACGTTCAACTCAGCAGATCAGCTCAAGTGCGCAGCTACCGCTGGCACCCTCCGATGCTTTGCTCCCCAGTCATCAGCAACGCGCAAGTTACCAAGACCCTCATCGACGGTGGCGCAGGGCTCAATGTCCTGTCTGTCAACACATTCGACAACCTCCAAGTGCCATATGACCAGCTTCAGCCTACCAAGCCTTTCTCAGGAGTGACCGACGGTTCCACCACACCGATAGGGCAGGTCTGCCTCCCAGCTGTCAGCTTCGGAGAACGCAAGAACTACCGCACCGAGCTCATCGACTTTGACGTCGCGCACATCCGTCTGCCGTACAATGCCATCCTCGGATATCCAGCCCTGGCCAAGTTCATGGCCGTGACCCATCACGGCTACAATGTCCTCAAGATGTCGGGGAGCGGTGGGATCATTACGGTCCCATGTGAATAAAGAGATGCGGTGTGCTCCCTCGAGCGTGCCTTCCAAGCTGCAGCAGTCGACGACCCCGACAGCAAGGGCGAGAGCCCTCCTGAGGTCATCCCCAAGAATAAGAAGCAGCTGCGCTGTGCAAGACCTCAGGAGGGTGGCGTCATAGTCGAGGCCTCGTCAGGATCAGCGCCCGCTCCAGAGGCGCCTCCATCCATCGGGAAGGCGCGCCCGGTGCCCTTCTCGGGCAGGGCTCGGGGGCTTTCTTCTGGAAGACCTCAGACCTTGCACACATCACGAGGGAGGTGCTCGGGCACCACTTGGAGGCGTGCTTCGCGACACGTTTCCCTCAGGAGGGCACAGGGCAAGGATCACCAACCGTTCAGGAGTTCGTCACCAAGACCACCCAGGAATTGCAAGACGCAAGGGCCATGCGTGGCGACCGCCGCTCACGAGGCGCAGCTCCCCATCCAGGCGAGGATGCCGGGCTGCGCGTCTGCATCGATGTTCCAGGGCTCAACAGGGCCGCTTCTCAGGAGCTTTTCTGGCCTTCGCGCGTGGGACGCTACGGGGGCCCACCGCACAACTACGTTCGCATGCCCTTTGGCCTGCCGAGCGTGTCGTCCGCCTACCAGCGCAACTTGCGGCGCATCCTAGCGGCTCAGGAGGCCAGGCACCACGCCGTCCTGGCGGAGATGGAGGCGGTCCTCAAGGAACCACGTGAGCCCTCAGAGCCTCCTGAGGCTCAGGGCCCCGGTGGCTCGTGAGGAGCCATCCTTTCGCCGCGCACCTCCAGCTGCCCCAACTCTCCTTCGTCAACAGTACCAGGTGACATTTTCCAAGTTCATTTAGCTGGGAGCGCCCCTCGGGCTGCATCATTCCCAGGCCACGTGGGTCCGTCCCTGTGGCATGTATCCCTTTTTTATGTCTTTAGCTTACCTTGATTGGGAGCGCCCCTCGGGCTGCATCACCCCCAAGCCGCTCAGGCCTGACCCAGCGCCATGTATCTCCCTTGCATTTACTTAAGCTTGCTACTTTCATGTTTAACCTACCTATGGTTACTGCCTGCTCGATCGTCGCCTCCCACAGGGCCTCCTCATGCCGGCACGACGCTGGTGCTCGGGTCCGTCCCTGCCACATCGATAAACCTGAGCGGTCGAGCACTGGCTCGCGGCACGCTCCACGCACGTCACCTCACCAGGCCCTCAGTGCCTTCACCCCATCGCGGAGCAACCAGTGGCAGGCTGGCAACCATAACGGCAGATCGTGTTCTTCCTTGTGCTAGCTCGCAGGAATCTCACGAGGATAACATCAGGCGGCACCGCGAGCTCCCACCTCTTCCACGTAATCCGCTTGCACGTTAAAAGGGGGGCTCCTGAGCATCGCGACTCAGGAGCTCTTACTGGCTCTCCAACCCTCACCCCCTGGCCTTGACCACGGCACGCGACCTGGCATACCAGCGGCGGCTGAGCTCCCTCGAGGGCCGGGACCTGAGGACGTAGAGCACAAAGGAGAGCATGGGAAGAGGAAGGACTCGTATGGACCTGACCTAGCTACGTTGCGGATGTTTGCGCACAGGTCTGGCGCATCATGAAGAATCGACCCCGGACCACTAAGATAAGTCGCGAGCTCAGATCAACTAATCATTGGAACCTAGGGGACACGCTCGCCGCAGCCCTGTTGCGGCAACGTCGCCTCCCTTTCCTATCTTACCACAGCTGCTTGAGCGCTAAAGGGGACCCCCTGAGCATCGCGCCTAAGGAGCTCTTACTGGACCTCGGGCCGCTCACCTCCTGGCCTTGACCACGGCACGCGACCTGGCATACCAGCGACGGCTGAAGCTTGCCTGGGGACCGGGACCTGTCAGTGTAGAGCAACAAGCTGTCGCGAGATTGGAAAGGGATGACTGAGGCTAAACAGGACTTGCGCTCACCAGGCTTCCATAATTAGGATAATATCAACAAAAGACATTGCAGACCGTTTACACGCCCCCACGGGGTACTTCTTGATTCCTCACAGGGAACAAAAGATGAGAACCTAGGAGAATCCTATCTACACCCCCCGCGGCCGACGGCATCATCAACAGTGGGTCGCGGGAGGTCGGTGCCAACCCCATCCAGATCAGCGACGGCGGCGGCTGGACTTCGCGGCCCTGCTCCGGGTGCAGCGAGAGCTCAGAGGCACATAGCTGTCGTCGCTCGTCTTCGGAGTCTCGTAGAGCTCAGGAGAACCGTTGGACTCCCAATAGTTGCTGCATCGAGTAGCGCGAAGCGGGCGCGCTCATCTGTTGTTTCTTCGGGCAACACTCCAAGCGGCGACCCTTCGCGTCAAAGACCTTGAAGAACAGCATGGAGGCGCTGTCGTACTCGAAGTGGATTGCGAGGGCGCCCTCCGCACGGCGAACCCGCGCGACCTCGCCCCAACCACGGGTCATGAAGATCTTGCCGGTGGAGACTTCTTCAACCTCTGCTCCGGCCGCCGGAGCGTCGTAGTCGGCATGCTTCAACCAGAGCTCGAGAGCCCCCCTCGGCGGCATCACGTCGGAGAAGAAGCGCGGGAAGCGGATCCAGGAGCTTGGGGGCATCGCTGCCCACAACACAAGCTCGCGTGAGGAGTCTGCGGCATGGACTCCAGGAGTGACGGCGCTCGTCGCCGCAGCGCGTCGAGCTTGGCCATGGTACTCGCGCCGACGCTCGTTGCTCCGTCCTCCCGAGCCCCCGGCTTGGGCGTACAAGGGCAGCGGATACCCAGGAGGAGGCCGCTCACACCAAGGCCTCGTCACCACCTGCATCGCCGCGACGTCACGACGGTGGGCCGACCTCTTCTTCGGCGGAAGCAGCGCCGGCGTGTCGAGGGGAATCTTTCCCCTCTTGTCAGCCGAGAACTGTCGGATCGGCGCCATTGAAGTTGCTGCTAGCAGTGGAATAGAGGAGGAAGAAGCAGGCGGAACGGAAAGAAGTGGGGGACGGGGGCTCCACCCCCTCCCTCATTTATAGCAGGAGAAGGCCAACCAGCGCCCCCATGATCACAGGTAATGATGGTTTTCCTTGCATGTCGCAGGGACTTGACAAGTCGGGCAGTTGCCGAGGCAGCGTGGGGAAGCGAAGACGTCCATGTCCAATCAACCGCCACGCGTCAACCGAGGCCGCAGGCTTTGGGGCCTTGGCGCGCCCGCTTGACCTTTGGCTTTGCTCTCGCCAAGCCCGAAGCGCTTTGGGCCCGGGGCTCTTGTCGGCGTTCGGGAACGGGGTCCCCAGACTTGCTCGCGCTGCCCACGGCGTGGCTGAGCTAGCAGGCCTGTACAACCCATCTTCATCGACAAGGCATTCAAGACCCTCGCGAGGCGGACGACGCAAGACCTCCTCAGGAGCGGCCTAGCCAGGCAGGCTCATGAGGGGCGGAGAGATCAAGGCAGGGCAAACCTCGCGAGGTTCTCGTGACGTGAGCCATGACGACCGAGACCATGCGGGCGCCAGCGCGCGCAGCGTCCTTGTTTCCTCTTTGGTGCCAAGGGGGCAAGCGCAGGCGCGGAGTACCGAGGCATCAAGCAAAGGTTTCCATATCGGTGCAACGAGACCAAGACCAGCAGGACGACAAGACGGAGGTCACCATGGAGCCCAAGATGGCGTCACCACTAGAGCCTTTTGCAGGAGAAGACCGCTTTTGTCAGGATAAGCTATACTAGCTATCCCTTTTCAAATTGGCCGTTGTTGGCTCTCTTCCCGCTCAATATTTGGGAAGAGGACCAGGGCCTATATAAGTAGAGCTAGCCACCACCGTAGGGGAGATCGTATCCTTAGCCAATCCCTAGCCACACACCGAGCACAAGAACACCTCAACCTTAGGAGGCTGTTCTTCCCCTTGTACTGTTCATCATCAGCCCAAGAGGCAATCCACCACCACCACACTGGAGTAGGGTTATTACACCAGGCGGCCCGAACCAGTATAAATCTTGTGTCTTTGTGTTGCGAGTTCGTCGAGTTCGTCCGCGAGATCTTAGAAAGATAGGGCATGGATCGGTAGGGAGGAGATCTTCGCGCGCACCCCAGTGTTCAAACCTCGAGGGTCTTTTTCTCATGCATGTTATGATAAAGTGGCAAGTTTGCATGTTGTGCGATGATGTGGGGATGAGCCTTTTTCCATGCATGTTATGTGAGGATGTGGCATGCTTCCATGTTGAGAGAAATAGTTAGTGAGGGCTAGCAATTTAGAAATAGAGGATTTTGTTTTTATTTTTTCTTTTCTTTTTTGTTTTGTTTTTCCTATATTAAATAATTTGGGACTTCAAAAGGTTCCAATTTTTTTAAATGATAATTTTTAAATAAAATGTTTATCGATTCAAAAATGTTTGCAATTTTAAAATAAATGTTTGCTTATTCAAAAATGTTCAAAATTTTGTAAACAAATTTTTAAGAAATAAAAAAATGATTTTATAAAGTTTATGCATTTAAAAATCTTAATGAAATTGAACAAAATTTTGCCAATTGAAAACATGTTCATGAATGGAAAATATACTAAAAATTCAAAAAAATTGAGACTTACAACATACTTTATACATTTATAAAATTTTCGCTAATTCAAAAATGATCATGCATTTCAAAAACTGTTCGTTAAATAAAAAAGGCTCATTAAATCAAGAAAATGTTCGTGAATTTTAAAATTGTTTCAACAATTTCCAAAAAAGTTTGTCGATTATAGAAATGTTCACCAATTCAAGAAAATGTTTATTTTTATTATTATTTTAAAAAGTTTGCAAATAGTATAAAATGTTCATGAATTCAAAAAATATTCTTAATTTTTGAAAATGTTCGAAAACTTGAAAAAGTGGTCACGAATTTGAAAAATGTTCACCATTTCAAATATGTGCATGAGTTTAAAAAATGCTCATGATTTCAAAAATTGTTCATGATTTGACGAAATTGGAAGCGATAGTGTATCTCGATGATTCAGCAAAATATTATGAATTTTTTTCTCCCATTGAAACGCATGGGCCCTTTTGCTTGTAAGTAATAAGCGCGACATAACTCGAGTGCGTACCTGCCTAGCCTTAAAATAAAAATTCATGTGCATACCTCCCGCACCATCGAGCGGTATCCTACATGAGCCTGGCCTAGCAAGCAAAAAAGCGAGATTCCATCAACCAGCCAACAAGCAAGTGCATTATTTCCTTCGTTTTTTCACGTTGTCTTTTTGTTTGTATGTTCTTCTTATATTTTACAATATTTACAATATTGGTCAAAAACGTTAGCTACAAAATGTTCACGAATTTGAAATAAAATGTTTGTAAATCCGATTTTTTTGTGAATTCAAATAATGTTCGTGAATTTTCAAAAAATGTACAAGAATTTTCAAAATGTTCAATATTTAGAAAATGTTCACGAATGTATTTTTTTATGAATTTCCAAGTGTTCACGAATTTGAAACCCTTTTCATATTCGATAATTGTTCATGAACTTAATTGTTTTTCATGAATTCAAGTTTTTTTCATGAATTATAAACAAGGTTCATGAAGTGGAAAAATTTTCATGAATTTAATCACAAAAATCATCACTTCAAAAACTTTCCATGAATTTCAAAAAGCATCATGAATTCAAAAAATGTTCATGAATTCAGAAAGTGTTCATGAATTTGAAAATTCATGGACTGAAAAAGTGTTGGAATTTGAAAAAATGTTCATGAATTCAAGTAATTCTCGTGAATTAAAAAAGAAAAGAAACTGGAAAAAAGGAAAGAAAAAATCACAGAAAAATCTATAAAACCGGTAAAGAATGAAAATAGAAAAGGGAAAAACCTTTTGAAATCTCCCAAAAGTGGGCGGAATGTTTTAGAAGCTTCCTAAAAGTAGCGTTCTACCCACACGAATCTACTGGTAATGGGCCGATCCAATATAGTGCCTTAGTGAGTGATTTCACCCGTAGCGAGCGCTATTGGCGATACATATTGTTAGATGGAAGGGTGTGCTCCACTGCGCCCGGCTATAACATGTCTTAGACAAGCCTTAGTGCTGAACTACTAATTGTGCATGCTTTACAATAGAAAAGCAACTTGCCTGACGTAGGAGTGAGACACCGACAGACTTTTGGACTTGCCCTTTATGGTGACAGGCTCTGTGCCGCTCGTCCCCTCCTTCCTTGATCCCTCCCATCCTCCTTTGCTCCGGCTCCTCCCCCCATACCCGGTCGCCGGCGGCCATGGTCGCGAGCGTTGAGTGGGAGGGATGCCTGGATCTTGTTCTTTCATATAGCCGCAGGCTTTCTTTCCTCTCAAATAAACCTGGTTTGGTTCTTCCTCTCTTGCTTCTGTTGCGTGCATCTACAACCATGGCGGTCGGATAAGGGGTGGTTGGAGATCTCGTGCTAGTCAGATTGGAGGCCCTTGTCCAGGGTTCCCCTGATCTGTGGTGACGAGGGGCTGTGTTGGTTCCCGAATCTGGAGGATCCTCTTCTCTCATTCATCTTCTTTGTGTAGACGTCATGGAGATGGTGATGGAGGATGCAGATCTGTAGCTCGCTATCGTCGCGCGTATCCTTGATGTCCTTCTTTGAAGTAAGAGTATCGATCCTACAGGGAGCATAGGAAATGGAATTTGTCTCTCGTTGATATTTTTAATACTGTTCCTGCAAGTTAGTTGCGGTCCAAAGCAAAGTGGAAATATAAGTTTGAAATATTGCACGTGAGTTGTGGATACAGAATAAAGAACAAGATTAAAATAAAAATATGCAATCACGGAATTATGGTAGTTTGGACTCAATAGGGCTAAGTCGTTCTTGGGGAGTCCGGATTCCCCTCTATTATGTTTCTAATGCGACCTATGCTAATGGATAGTTCTAGGTTCAGATTCCCAAGCCACTTGTTTCTACAAGTGGGTGGAGCCAAGCATAGATACGTGCATACATGCAACAGCCCGGTATCACATACACCACCACCTTTTGTCCCCACACTGGCTTTAGAACGGTGATTAAGGGTTTCCTCATGGACGCAGCTAAAGGCAGTCTCCGTTGATCCCCTATTGCAATGATCAAGGAAGGAGGGAAATAGCTACTGTCAGTACAAAGCTCCACAAACTCACCTTCACACAAATAGCAATGACCTTTCATCCAAAAGAAGCATATGTTGGATGGTCGACTTTACCCATCAAGAATATCACCAACATAACATATAAAGAGGATGTAAAATCCTATCATCGTTTCGTACCTAAACATACTAGGGTTCCTACCTGATAACATGATGAATTGCGATAAACATGGATGAAACTATGTAATATAAAAATGGATCCACAAGGGCTATCGTATTAAAAAGAAATGGTGATGGGATTGTGAAGGTGTAGATGGATGATCCTGATGCCTCCTTGATGGGAGTGATGTCGTGGTGGAACCCTTCAATCAATCCTCCCTCTGGATCACTTCTAGAGGTTAGGGCTCTTCATTCTGGATGAGTTTGTGGTGGCTATAGGCATATGAACCTTGATCCGATCGCCCAGGGTAGAAGTACTGGACTAGGAGGTTGCAACGACAGCTGGGGCGATCAACAGTACGAGCACGCGTGGTCATACTGGACGCCATCATTTGCTCTAGAGCCTGACCTGTGTTTTTTCTTCTCCATTCCACTTCTCCCTTTTATGATAGTTTTTTATCATGCCAATTAACATGATTTTTACATCATATCCTTGGCATTCTTTCCACGTGCCCCCAAATACCTACGTAGATGAAATGCTGGTGAAAAAAGAGAAAAGGGTGCGTGGACATGGTAAAATCCTGAAATCCTAACACTAAGGTGCAAAAATAAAAGGCATAAAATGACGCAAAAATTGGACACATCAATCCACACCTGAGTTCGATGCAGAGCTATACCGCTCGTTGGAGAGCGAACGATGGGCATTCTTCGCGGATCTAGTGACTTTTCTGGTCGAAAGACGTCCAACCCTTTTCCCCCGGGCCCAAATGCCTAAAGGGAGGCGTCATAGCGTCATCTCGGTGGTCGTGACTATGTGTTTCGTCGGCCTTGTCTCCCCAAGTGGTTCCGAACCTTGTGATGGCGAGGTGGAAGCTGAGAGAAGGTTGAGGACCTAATTGCAATTCAGTATCTCAGATTGGGGTCCTTCTTGCAAAGTGTAGGGACTTCTTTGTAATTTGTAGTGTCTTTTGGGTCCAACTGTAACCATAGTTGTAATATGTTTTTATGAATAAAGTTTCGGGATCCTTCGGGATCCCTCTCTCTGTTAAAAAAAGCAATTTACCTTCTCTAAATTCGAATCTGCATCTTATTAGTTCCTATCCTGGATCCCAACATGATGCTAAAGCTGAATGCCTACATATAGTGTAACACTGAGACCACAGGTCTAGAGACGACCACTAAACCATCATCTAAAAAATATGCAGATGGCAGAAAGGCCACACCAAAAAGACATTTTTTCCAAATCTATGGCTACTTTTAAAAGTATATTGAAAGTAGAGGGTATAACAAATAGTGATGATCACAACTTTTCACATTAGCTAGTCATTCTGTTTTCTCTGACTATTGATGCAGTGTAGGTATATTGTGAAGGAGCTACAGCAAACTCTATCAAGAAAATATCAATAAACTTATAATGATTTTAACCTAGATTAAGCTTAACCAGAAACTACGGAATTTCTAACAGAGGTAAGGGGCTGCTGCATGATTCATTCTCGTTAACAAATAAGCTAGCTTTGGTACCAAGGTTTTGCTTTATGTATGCTATACAGTTCTACACAACACGCGACATGTGACTACTTAGAGAGCATTCCTATCCCCGGCCCGATGGTGTGAATAGCATCGTCGGAGGATGAGTGAAGGTAACTCTCTGTCGGATCTCGTGAGATTCGGTCGGTGCTGGTCTTCGCTGGATCCATTTGGATCCACTTTTTGTTTGTCTTCGTTTGTGTGGTTACAGGTTTGATCTTTATGATCTACAACTCTCTTCATTGGCGATGGTTGCTACTCTGGTGCACTGGTCCTTTGGGACCTTAACACGATGACTTCCCGACTGTCTACTACAAGTCTACAACAAGGTTTGCCTGGCTCCGGTGAGGGAAGAGCGATGACGGAGGCGCGCTTTCGACTCGCTCCAGTGCTTGTAATCGTCGCTAGGTGGTCCATATACCTGGTTGTAATTTTTATTACCTCTTGTGTTCTCTCAACTGTCATGATTGATAAATAGATTGATAATTTCTCTCACAAAAATAAATAAGAATAAAAATACAATTCACGCTAATGTTTGGAAGGAAAGGGTAACATTGTAGTAGTGTCCTAGTAGGAATCTTGTATCTTAGACTTCTTATATAATGTGGGGAGAAGCGTTCATAGTCAGACTCCGGAAATGTAGCTATATATTGATGAACCATGTTAACAAATCTATGCGTCGTGCCTCATGTGAGTGCTAGGTCCTTGAATGATCGACGACGTGTCTTGGATTATTCTAATAGCTCAGAGTCACCGAGAAAGAAAGATTGACATGATATTGAACGAGGGTTCTAGTCATAGAGCACGGGACGAGAAAACGACCCCCGTGTCGCTCGTGTCTGGCGACTCGGGGGATCTCGCGCCGCCGGCCTGTCAGTCCGCCATCGGACCTCCCATCTTGCCACCATCAGAGGCTGACCGCACGCAAAGGCTACACGGATGCCTAAGACGATGGTGGCAGGGCCCTCCGCTTTTCCATCGATGGAGCTTTCTCCTAGCCCAGCGGTCCTTCGATCTACATGGAACGGCGGGCGGTGGCTTCCGTGATGGTGTCCATGATGGCGTCTCCTTGCAGCGTATTGCATGTGAGCAACACGATCCGATTCGGATCCGCTACTCCATTGATTGTCCGATTTCACTGCTCAGATCTGGCCCGTCGGCATCCAAGGGAGTCCCGCGGTGGTTGGCCCTGCTGTTCTTCCACTAGTAGAAAACATGGCTTTGGTTCGGCCAGAAAAGAGCATTAATCCCGGTTACTATACGAACCGGGACAAATGGCCCTCCACGTGGCCGCTGCGTGAAGGTCCACCTTTAGTCCCGGTTGGTAATACCAACCGGTACTAAAGGAAATTTTATGATTTTTTTTGAATTTTTTTCCCGAATTTTCAAATTTCTGAATTATTTTAAACTCTAATCAGCCCTCATCACTGCTCAATTTAACCTCTAATATCTACTCATCCCTCATCATTTCAAATCATCTAACTTCCCGGACGGTCACACATCCTCTCACTACTCCAGCCTGAGCACGCTTAACTTCCGGGTTCTATTCTCCCTCGTTTCCAAGTCTGCACTTGTTGTTTTCCTGACAATAGTAAGATGTCAATCGTATTAACCCTCAGGAGTTTAGCTTGAGCATGAAGTCACACATTTCACTGTTTGAGTTTAAAACTAAACTATCATTCTAGAAAACAATAATTATTTAGTAACACTAATATTTCTTGAATGAGTAGTTTGACCATTGTTTGACCATCCTCCGACCACAGTTTGACCAAATTTGACCTACTAGTGTTCCTGCTCCAAAATTTTGATCTCCTTCTTGCCGGCCTCCTTGATCTGGACACCGACGGGTTCCAGTCTTCTTATCGGAGATCTCAGCTTGTGGCGCACGGCGTCACTGAATATCTAGATTGGAATCGATCCGGTCGGGCGCGCCCTCACCTTCAGCCAGAGATGCTTTATGAGGGTGTGGCGCGAAGCTTCGCTGCCTTGCCGGTGCCATGGGACATGTCTAAGTATAGATTTACACGGCGTTGATAATGGTGAAGAAAGTCATGATGGATGTGATCAGAGACTTGTAATGACGGAGAGGAGTTTTGGTTGCGCTGAAGAATGGCGGCACCGTTTTTTCCTGTGTGTCGGGTGTTGAGCACTTGCAGCGGTGGCCTTGGCAGGAGGGGCGGCAACACAGGTGGACAATATTTTTTGGTGTGCTTCTCTACTACCGAGCCGCGATCTCCAGGGTGAAAATCCAAGGCATGGCCTTCATTGGTTGTACCTGGCAATGGTCTTGCGAAGGTATTGTTTTTGGGATCTCGGACTCTCCCCAGGGCGAAGACTCAAGATCCTTGATTGGGCGACGACAACGCTTGTGCATTGTTTCCTTCTTCAAGGCGTCGCTTTCGAAGAACCTCTTCTGTTGTCCGGGTGTTCCTCGAATACGCACGAGTGTGCGTATCATCTATTAAAGAAGGGATGGGGGAAAGAGCCCCACTGCAGTGTCACAAGGTATGTTACAACACGTCCACACCTATCTCCACCCACATGCCTAAGTGACTACTCGATGTGTGTCCACCCTAATGCTACCTCCATGCCTCGGTGCGTCTCCTCATCGCTTCACAGCAGTCCCGCATCCCTCCATAGTGCGTATTCGCTAGCGATCTTCCGTATCAAGTCCCGTAAGCAAGGGGCCTTGCCATCAAACACGACATCATTCCGATGCTTCCATACCTCCCAAAATACTAGTAAGCATACCGCGTGAACTAGCCTCGCTCTTTGCTTCGGTAGGCTGTCCAGTCCGCTGCGTGAGTACCATTCCGATAGCGACTCCTCCGCACGTGGTTCTGCGTGCCCGATGTTCAGCGCGGGCAACACTCTCGCCCACACTTGTCGAGTGAGGATGCAATGCAGAAGCAGGTGATTTATCGTTTCTTCGTGCTGGTCACATAGCGGGCAGGCAGCCTGGTGCGGTAATCCTCGTCGCGCCAGCCTGTCCGAGGTCCAACACCTGTCCTTGCCGGCCAGCCAGGAGAAGACTCTGCACCGTAACGGTGCCTTCGATCCCCACGTGAGAATAGCAGTGGGCGACACCTGAAGCCCCCAGAACTTGGCCTGATATGCCGAACTAGCCGAGAACTGTCCCTCTTTGCTTCAAGTCCAAGTGACAACGTCGCTACCTTGCTCCTCAAATTGCGTGGCCATCACCGACGGCCAGAGCGACAAGAATCGTTCCAATGAGTCCTGATCGATGGACGGCCTAAGATACGGGTGTTGTCTTTGGTGGTGTTTAGAGTGTTGTTGTTGCGAGTGTTTCATCACTGTGATGGGGTCTTTGTTTTTATTTTTCTCTCTTTTTTATTTTTGTTTTTGGCTGTGTGCATCCTTGATCTTTTCGATATCTTGTTGATGCAGAGGCTGGGTGTAATTGGTATCTTCGTGATATTAATATATTTCCCTTTATCAAAAATAGAGCACGGCAATAAGGCCACGTTTCATCGATGGTAGTCTTCAGCGATGGAGGGGCAATGGATTAACCACATGTCCGGTGATCCCGTCAATTAAGACGGCCTGCTAGTTAAGATGGCAGCTGGAGAATCGAATACCAAGTCCTAAGCCTGGGGTAGGTCAACTCTCGGTGTTCGCGTCGCCATAACGATTCCAAAGATAGCATACTCCAACTCCCCAAGTGTGTTCCTGTCTGTGTGCTTACACTACGTGGTCAAATTTCTGAACCTCGAGGGCGCGTTAAACCCTAGGTCGCCGCTGTTAGCTTTAAACCCTAGGAGTAGTGTTCAATAAATCTAGGTCAACCCTCTCCTTCGTCGTCTACCAGAAGATTAACTCTACTCGCCTAGCGGCTACAGCTAGTAGGAGCTAGTTGAAGCCTTTCTCAAACTGCATGCACCGACGACGACGGAGAGCAACGTCAGACGGCGGGTCAGAGCTGGGCTCATCTTCCGCATGCCAAGCTCATGTGCTTCTAGGAGTACTTAGTGTTAATGCAATTGATGCACCTTATTACGATTCGGTGAGTCACTAGTCATTTTCTGTTTGTAATTAATAGCAAGAGACATGCCTTACGTAGGAGCACGGTATGTTTTCGTTCTTTATTTTTATATAGATCCACGGTGTTCATGATTGATAAGGCTGGCCATAGTGGGAGTAACATAACCAATAACATGCACTTGGGACTAGCAAACATGCTTATGTGGCACATAATTAAAGAGGAGAGAGAGGGTTAGAGTAACATAGGTAGATACCATATCATGTTAAATGCTATGCTACTTTATGTCATGCATGGCAATAAATATAACCATCTATGATACTACTTTATGTTACTGTGCACTATGAAGATATGCATGATACTAGTATATGTTACGCCCCACTATGACCAGCCTAATGGCCAAGTAGCATTCATTAAGTGCAATGTCAAAGGATTACTGTAGGAGTACCTGTGATCCACGGCTTCCAGTTCATGCGTGCGTATCGAGTAAAGGCAACTCACGTTCTTAATTTCATGTGGTGGAGAGAAAACAATTTGTTAATCTCGATGCCAGTTGCCAGAGATGTAGTAATCTCAACGATGCGTCAGTACGTATCTTTAGACGCTTCTGCAGCTGACCAGTTCTCACCAACTAATTACCGATTAAGTAAATATATGTAGAGATTTGCTTGATTGATGCATGCATTTTAGTCAACCGTGCATGCTAACGTACGTGATTAGAGAACTTGCCATCGGATCACTAAGCCAGTTCACGACCCAAAGCGTGCGCGCCTTCCGCGTGTGAGATCCAACATTCATCATCCATCACCCATATATATAGCCACGCAACCCTGTGTGTTTTCAACACCCAACTCATCTCACACTCCACCGAGCTCACTCTTGGCTTTGTTGTCCTCGTGAGCATTGGGTTCACCAATGCTTCGAGGATGCTGGCTAGCTCCTCTAGTGCTGGGGGTGGAGGCGGGGGAGGCGGAGGCGGTGGCAGCTCGTCGGGTGGGGCTGGTAGTGGATGGGGTGAAGGGTCCGAAGGAGGTGGTGGCTTGGGATATGGTGGTGAGAGTGGTGGAGATTCCAACAAGAATTATGTTGCCAAGGGAGCTAGGGGAGGAGGAGGAAACGGTGCTGGCGGTGGTTCTCAAGGCGGAGCCGGATCCGGTTCCGGCTCTGGTGGTGGAAACGGTGTTGGTTCGAGTGGATCGGCATCAGCCCTAGTGGCAATGGGTACACCAATGCTGATGGTCAGGGTGGGGGCAGTGGTGGAGGTGCTGGTGCAGATGGGTCAAGCGGATCTGGAGCCGGAGATGGTGCCGGTGAAGGATATGGTGATAGTGGCATAGCAACCGCACCAGCTCCTTCTGCTGGTGGTGCCAGCTACTCTGATGCCGGAGGTAGTGGTACTAGCGGCGGCGGTGGTGACGGAGGAAATGGAGGTGGTAATGGCGCTGGAGGTGGACAGGCGGCCAGCGATGACACTTCCGGAGGCAATGCCAGTGGAGGGGGTAGCGGAAATGGTGGTGGCCAAGGTGGAGGTGTAGCTCAAGGTCCAAGCATGGGAGTTGGTTCTGGTTCTGGCTTTGGGGGCGGGCATAGTGGTAGCACTGGCTCCTTTGGTCAAGGCTATGCCACCGGATTCGGTGGTGGAAAGGGTGGGGGCATGGGCGACAGCTACAACGGTGGGTCTGGCAACGGTGGAGGCAGCGGATCCGGAGGCGGTAGAGGCGGATACCACTAAATTTCAATTTCGAAAAAGCAAGAATCGGAGCCCAACACCACTTCTAGTCTCTTTGTTTCACAATATTCCACATCATTTGTGTTTCTCTTCATTCATAGGGTTTTTACTAGGCGCCTCCTAATAAAGGGCTCCATGATTCTAGTGGAAGTACTAAATAGTTTTGTGGAGCAATCTACCAACATGTAATCGCTACCTACGAATATCTTATGTTATGATTTCTTATATGTTTCTTTGTTTGTGTGAGTACTGGATTACTCCTTCGAACCAATGTCTTATATCTTATATATACATGTAGGGTTGCGCTATTCGTCACCCTCGGTAAGGAATTCTTATTTCTTACACCAGCCATCTCACACGGTCACAACTCAAAACATAAGAAACAAAAGCATGTGGGGTGAATTTACGGGAGCGCCTATACAGCATGGTACGCGCCGGCAGCCACAAGAACGCGTACCCCTCCCTATCCCCCCCCCCCCACCGCTCCCTCATTGGCCGGCCCATGTGCGGGGCGGGGAGCCCCTTATTTTTTGCCTTTTATTTTTCTGTTTTCAGCTTTATTTTATTTCTAAAAATAATTTAGGATTTCAGAAAAAAGATGCAAAATGTCCAATTGTTCGTGAATTAAAAAATTGCTCACAATTTGAAATTTATTCAGGAAATGATAAATTCTCACGCATTCAAAAAATGTTCGCAATTTCAAAAATAATGTTCATCTATTCAATTTTTTTTTGCAATTTCTAGAAAATGTTCACAATATTCAAAAAAAATTTCAAGAATTTTGAACAATGTTCACAAACTTAAACAGATGTTCACAAAATTTAAAAAATGTTCGCTATTTCAAGAACTATTAAGGAACTAAAAAAATGTTCGTCAGGAACAAAAAATGTTCCTGAATTTCAAAAATTGTTCAAAAATTTCAAAAAATGTTCACCATTTACAGAAAATGTACACAATTTCAAGGAATGTACACAATATTTAGTTAAGTTGACTACATATGAGATTTCCACAACATATAATAGATGTGGTTACCCCAGTTTCCATTCCAGTGCATTAAAAATTGGATATCATGGCTAAATCAACGTAAGAGATGACTGACATCTGAAGTACTACAAAACTTGTTATGTAGCCAGATCGGAATTTCACGTCATAGTATTTTCAATACTGAAATGGTGATAGCAGTATCCAGCTTCAAACCGGAAATCCAACTCGGTGCCCAGGCTCATCTGCTCCCGCTTAGAAAAAATTCAAAATAAATACCAGAAAAATTTATTTTTTGGGGTGGTAGATAATTTGATCGTGAGGTCCACTCTAAATTTCAACTCATTCAGACATCTGAGCAGCTCTCGCCGAAAAATACAAATCGGGTCAGAACAGTGCGTGAACAATAAACATTTTTACAGAAACCAAATTTGTCTTTTTTACCGAGAGCAGCTCAGATGTTCAAATGCCTTAAAAATTGGAGTGCACCTCACGCATCAAATTATCTGCCACCCAAAAAAATTTAGAATTTTTTTAGTATTTGTTTTAAATTTTTTTCTGAGAGGGGTGCAGATGAGCACAGGAGCAGAAACTCCGCGTCCGCTTCAAACTTGCTTTCATATGCAATGTATACTGTTCTTTTTTCACTGTACATTTAGCAAGTTCGACCAAGATTGGGATTGCAGCAACCTATAGCAGATGAGCTTAGCCAAAATCTTTCAAATACAGTGGCTTAAGTCAATAAATTTACACGAGGTTATTCAGGCTTGAGCTCACCTCATACGACATCAGGCTACAACGTAAACAGAAACAACAATGAAAATCCATAATTTGTCAGCTCCTTCTCGTGCATTTAAACTGCCAGTTGGCAACATACAAAGTGTATTAAAGAGCACAAAACCGTTTTCCAATGAATATGCGTGGAAGTATTGTATGAATTGTAGGGCTCAAACACAAAATTGGACTCTGCCTCAGAGGTTTATTCTCTCATGTTAGCACTTGAGACAGGCCTTTTCTCGACGTCTCTCGCGTTGCTCTCGCGGGCGGCGTCGGGGGAACCCTAGCCTCCACCCCGCGGCCGCCCCCTACACCCTCCCCTCCCCTCGCCGCCACCAGAAGGCGCCGCCGGGCGAATTGAGCGTCGTCGGCGGCGGGGCCCCTCTCCCCCTCCCAGCGTATGGCTGCAGGGCGAGATGCGGCGGCGTGGCGCTGATGCGGGGCGGGTGCATTGCGCGCCGCGGCAGCCAGACGCCGGCGCCGGCGGCCAGGCCATGGAGGCTGCTCGTGGGGTTGGCTCCGGGGTGGCAGCGCGGGCACGGATCCAGCGCAGATATGTTCCTACGGGCGCGGTCTCGGCCTCCCCTGGTTTGGCAGCGGGTCTCAGTGGGGGCTTCTCCTTGCTGTGATCTGGCAGCGGCGGCCTGGATCATCTAGATCCCGACAGGGATGGCGGCGGTCTGTGCATAAGAGATGGAGGTTCTTCAAACAGACTTGGGTGAAAACCTGTTATCGGCTATTACCAAGGCCGACGATGGTGGCGCTGTCTGCGTCATTCCTTTCCGGAAGGTATCGTCGTGGAGAAGTTCAAGGCCACTCTTTGCTACCTCCGGGGGAAACCCTAGATCTGTAGATCGGATGACGAGTCTCTCTGGTGTCGTTTCCCTCTTAGGGGCGTCATTCTTGGAGGTGCACACGGGCTCGAGGGACCGGGGGACGACCTCTATGGTGGAGCCATGCTTCATCTTACACATTGATGGCGGCGGATCTTGGTGGCATGGCACTGTGGAGACTCGACGTCCGATGCGCAGAGATTCGCTCGCGCAAGAGGAGGATGTTGTCTGGCTCATGGTGGCGTCGATGGCAGAGAAGCCTGGCAAGGTCGTTACGTTAGTTTGCTCTGAAGATGGATTGCTGGAAGATGGCGGCGACGACACATGAAAGTGCGTCGGATCGGTTTGTGCCCCAAACCCAGTATGTGGCTTGGTTGGGGCCTCTAGATTTAGATGTTATGAGTTTGTACGATGTATGTTTGTTATTAGGCTCGCACTATCGGCACCCCTTCATCATGTGGATAGGAGTAGCAACAGATGTTGCTAAGATGGTGGTTTTCAGACTATCAGATGTACTACTTTGTAAAGTCTTTGTGAATAATCAATAAAATGACTGCATGCATCACCCAAAGGCCCAAACATAATAAATGTGTGCTATCAAATAGAAAAAAAAATCCTCCAGGTGGGTAGATATTTTTGAGATTGCGAGGGAAGCCTCGTGGAGCCTGATACGTCTCCAACGTATATATAATTTATGAAGTATTCATGCTATGTTTGCAATAATTCTATATGATTTTGGTGCACTTTTATATGAATTTTATATGATTTTCATGGACTAACATATTAACCTAGTGCTCAATGCCAGTTGCTGTTTTCTGCATGTTTTTGGTTTTCCAGAAAATCCATACCAGACGAAGTCCAAACGCGACGAAATTTTTTGACGATTTTTTTGGAACATAAGAGACCCCTGAAGCTTTGTGGGAGGACCAGAAGACCCACAAGGCGGTGACTGAAGGAAATATGCCCTAGAGGCAATAATAAAGTTATTATTTATTTCCTTATATCATGATAAATGTTTATTATTCATGGTAGAGTTGTATTAACCGGAAACATAATACTTGTGTAAATACATAGACAAACAGAGTGTCACTAGTATGCCTCTACTTGACTAGCTCGTTGATCAAAGATGGTTATGTTTCCTAACCATTGACATGAGTTGTCATTTTATTAATGGGATCACATCATTAGAAGAATGATGTGATTGACTTGACCCATTCCGTTAGCTTAGCACACAATCGTTTAGTATTCTGCTATTGCTTTCTTCATGACTTATACATGTTCCTATGACTATGAGATTATGCAACTCCCGTTTACCGGAGGAACACTTTGTGTGCTATCAAACGTCACAACGTAACTGGGTGATTATAAAGGTGCTCTACAGGTGTCTCCAAAGGTACTTGTTGGGTTGGCGTATTTCGAGATTAGGATTTGTCACTCCGATTGTCGGAGAGGTATCTCTGGGCCCACTCGGATGCACATCACTATAAGCCTTGCAAGCATTGTAACTAATGAGTTAGTTGCGGGATGATGTATTACGGAACGAGTAAACAGACTTGCCGGTAACGAGATTGAACTAGGTATTGAGATACCGACGATCAAATCTCAGGCAAGGAACGTACCGATGACAAAGGGAACAACGTATGTTATTATGCAGTTTGTCCGATAAAGATCTTCGTAGAATATGTGGAAGCCAATATGAGCATCCAGGTTCCGCTATTGGTTATTGACCGGAGACGTGTCTCGGTCATGTCTACATAGTTCTCGAACCCGTAGGGTCCGCACGCTTAAAGTTTGATGACGGTTATATTATGAGTTTATGTGTTTTGATGTACCGAAGATAGTTCGGAGTTCCGGATGTGATCATGGACATGACGAGGAGTCTCGAAATGGTCGAGACGTAAAGATCGATATATTGGAGGACTATGTTTGGACACTGGAAAGGTTCCAGAAGGTTTCAGACATTTATCGGAGTACCCCCTCCCCTTGAGTCCGAATAGGACAAGGAAGGGGGGGCTTGCCTTTCCCCTCTCCCACTCCTTCCTTCCCCCTCCTCCTTGGACTAGGAAAGGGAGGAGCAAACCTACTTGGAGTAGGTTTCCCCCTCCTAGGGCGTGCCACCCCCTTGGCCGTCCCTCTCCTCCTCCCCCCTTTATATACGGAGGAGGGGGCACCCCATAGACACAACAATTGATCTCTTGATCTCTTAGCCGTGTGTGGTGCCCCCTCCACCATAATCCACCTCAATAATATCGTAGCGGTGCTTAGGCGAAGCCCTGCGTCGGTAGAACATCATCATCGTCACCACGCCGTCGTGCTGACGAAACTCTCCCTCAACACTCGGCTAGATCGGAGTTCGAGGGACGTCATCGAGCTGAACGTGTGCTGAACTCGGAGGTGCCGTGCGTTCGGTACTTGATTGGTCGGATCATGAAGACGTACGACTACATCAACCGCGTTGTGCTAACGCTTCCGCTTTCGGTCTACGAGAGTACGTGGACAACACTCTCCCCTCTCGTTGCTATGCATCACCATGGTCATGTGTGTGCGTAGGAATTTTTTTGAAATTACTACGTTCCCCAACAGTGGCATCCGAGCCAGGTTTTATGCGTAGATGTTATTTGCACAAGTAGAACACAAGTGAGTTGTGGGCGATACAAGTCATACTGGTTACCAGCATGTGAAGGAAATATGCCCTAGAGGCAATAATAATGTTATTATTTATTTCCTTATATCATGATAAATGTTTATTATTCATGCTAGAATTGTATTAACCGGAAACATAATACATGTGTGAATACATAAACCTACAGAGTGTCACTAGTATGCCTCTACTTGACTAGCTCGTTAATCAAAGATGGTTATGTTTCCTAACCATGAACAAGGAGTTGTTATTTGATTAACGGGATCACATCATTGGTTGAATGATCTGATTGACATGACCCATTCCATTAGCATAGCACCTGATCGTATAGTTTGTTGCTAGTGCTTTTCTTCATGACTTATACATGTTCCTATGACTATGAGATTATGCAACTCCGTTTGCCGAGGAACACTTTTGGTGCTACCAAACGCCACAACGAATCGGGTGATTATAAAGGTACATTACAGGTGTCTCCGAAGGTACATGTTGGGTTGGCATATTTCGAGATTAGGATTTGTCACTCCGATTGTCGGAGAGGTATCTCTGGGCCCTCTCGGTAATGCACATCACATAAGCCTTGCAAGCATTGCAACTAAATGTGTTAGTTGTGAGATGATGTATTACGGAACGAGAAAAGAGACTTGCCAAGAACGAGATTGAACTAGGTATTGGATACCGACGATCGAATCTCGGGCAAGTAACATACCGATGACAAAGGGAACAACGTATGTTGTTATGCGGATCGACCGATAAAGATCTTCGTAGAATATGTAGGAACCAATATGGGCATCCAGGTCCCGCTATTGGTTATTGACCGAGAGGTGTCTCGGTCATGTCTACATAGTTCTCGAACCCGTAGGGTCCGCACGCTAACGCTTCGATGGCAGTTATTATGAGTTTATATGATATTGATGTACGAAGGTTGTTCGAGTCCCGGATGAGATCACGGACATGACGAGGAGTCTCAAATGGTCGAGACATAAAATTGATATATTGAAGCCTATGTTTGACTCGGAATCACTCCGGTGAAATTGGGAATTTTACCGAGTACCAGGAGGGTTACCGGAACCTCCCGGGGGTCAATGGGCCTTGATGGGCCTTAGTGGAAAGGAGGAAAGGGCCCAAGTGCTGGTCGCACCTTCCCCCTTCCCTAGTCCTATTAGGACTAGGAGAAGGGGTGACGCCTCTCTCCCTTCCCACTTGGCCAATCCTAGTTGGACTAGGATTGGGGGAATCCTACTCCCGGTGGGAGTAGGACTCCCAGCGCAGCCCTTGGTGGCCGCCAGCCCCTCCCTTCCCTCCTTTATATACTGAGGCAGAGGGCACCCCATGACACACAAGTTGATCATTGAGATCGTTCCTTAGCCGTGTGCGGTGCCCCTTCCACCAAACTACACCTCGAATATACCGCTGCGGAGCTTAGGCGAAGCCTGCGCCGGTGGAACATCATCATCGCCACCACGCCGTCGGTCGACGAAACTCTCCTCAACACTCGGCTGGATCGGAGTTCGAGGGACGCCATCGAGCTGAGCGTGTGCAGAACTCGGAGGTGCCGACGCTCGGTACTTGGATCGGTTGGATCGGGAAGAAGTACGACTACTTCCTCTACGTTGCGTCAACGCTTCCGTTGCTGGTCTACGAGGGTACGTAGACAACACTCTCATCTCGTTGCTATGCATCACCATGGTCTTGCGTGATCGTAGGAAATTTTTTGAAATTACTACGTTCCCCAACAGTGGCATCCGAGCCTGGTTTTATGCGTTGATGTCATATGCACGAGTAGAACACAAGTGAGTTGTGGGCGATACAAGTCATACTACCTACCAGCATGTCATACTTTGGTTCAGCGGTATTGTGAGATGAAGCGCCCGGACCGACATTACGCAGACGCTTACGCGAGACTGGTTTCACCGCTGTGAGCACTCGTTGCTTAAAGGTGGTGGCGGGTGTCTGCTCTCTCACTTTAGTTGAACTGAGTGTGGCTACGCCCGGTCCTTGAGAAGGTTAAAACGAGTCTATTTGACGAAGTATCGTTGTGGTTTTGATGCGAGGTAAGAACGGTTCTTGCTCAGCCCGTAGCAGCCACGTAAAACTTGCAACAACAAAGTAGAGGACGCCTAACTTGTTTTTGCAGGGCATGTTGTGATGTGATATGGTCAAGACGTGATGCTATATTTTATTGTATGAAATGATCATGTTTTGTAACCGAGTTATCGGCAATCGGCAGGAGCCATATGGTTGTCGCTTATTGTATGAAATGCAAACGCCATGTAATTGCTTTACTTTATCACTAAGGAGTAGCGATAGTCGTAGAAGCAATAGTTGGCGAGACGACAACGATGCTACGATGGAGATCAAGGTGTCGCGCCGGTGACGATGGTGATCATGACGGTGCTTCGGAGATGGAGATCACAAGCACAAAATGATGATGGCCATATCATATCACTTATATTGATTGCATGTGATGTTAATCCTTTATGCATCTTATCTTGCTTTGATTGACGGTAGCATTATAAGATGATCCCTTACTAAATTATCAAGAAGTGTTCTCCCTGAGTATGCACCGTTGCGAAAGTTCTTCGTCTTTGAGACACCACGTGATGATCGGGTGTGATAGGCTCTACGCTCAAATACAACGGTGCAAAACAGTTGCACACGCGAATACTCAGGTTATACTTGACGAGCTATGCATATAAGATATGACCTCGGAACACGGAGACCGAAGGTCGGCGTGAATCATATAGTAGATATGATCAACATATTGATGTTCACCATTGAAACTACTCCATCACACGTGATGATCGGTCATGGTGTAGTTGATATGGATCACGCAATCACTTAGAGAATTGGAGGATATTTTTCTAAGTGGGAGTTCTTAAGTAATATGATTAATTGAACTTAAATTTATCATGAACTTAGTACTGATAGTATCTTGCTTGTCTATGATGTGTAGATAGATGGCTCGTCTTTGTTGTTCCGTTGAATTTTAATGCGTTCCTTGAGAAAGCAAAGTTGAAAGATGATGGCAGCAATTACACGGACTGGGTCCGTAATTTGAGGATTATCCTTATTGCTGCACGGAAGAATTACGCCTGGAAGCACCGTTAGGTGCCAGGCCTGGTGCAAGGGCTGCGCCGAAGTTATGAACGTCGGCAAAGCAAAGCGATGACTACTCTATAGTTCAAGTGTGCCATGCTTTACGGCTTAGAACCGGGACTTCAACGTCGTTTTGAACACCATGGGGCATATGAGATGTTCCAAGAGTTGAAGTTAATATTCCAAGCGAATGCCCGGATTGAGAGATATGAAGTCTCCAATAAGTTCTATAGCTGTAAGATGGAGGAGAACGGTTCTGTCAGTGAGCATATACTCAGAATGTCTGGATATAACAATCACTTGATTCAACCGGGAGTTAATCTTCCGGATGATTGCGTCATTGATGAATTCTCAATCACGCCACCAAGCTACAAGAGCTTCGTGATGAACTATAATATGCAAGGGATGACCAAAACAATGCCCGAGCTCTTCGCGATCTTTGAAAGTCGCGGAGGTAGAAATCAAAAGGAGCATCAAGTGTTGATGGTTAACAAGACCACTAGTTTCAAGAAAAGGGCAAAGGAAAGAAAAGGAAACTTCAAAAGAGCGGCAAGCAAGTTGCTGATCAAGAGAAGAAACCCAAGTCTGGTCCTAAGCACTGAAACCGAGTGCTTCTATTGCAAGCAGGCTGGTCCTCGAAGCGGAACTGCCCCAAGTATTTGGCGGATAAGAAGGATGGCAAGGTTAACAAAGGTATATGTGATATACATGTTATTGATGTGTACCTTACTAATACCGCAGAGCACTGGTATTTGATACTGGTTACATTGCTAATATTTGCAACTCAAGCAGGGCTACGGATTGCGAAGATTGGCTAAGGACGAGGTGACAATGCGTGGGAAATGGTTCCAAAGTCGATGTGATCGCGATCGCACGCTACCTCTACATCTACCTTCGGATTAGTATTAGACCTAAATAATTGTTATTTAGTACCAGCGTTGAGCATGAACATTATATCTGGATCTTGTTTGATGCGAGACGGTTATTCATTTAAATCAGAGAATAATGGTTGTTCTATTTATATGAATAATATCTTTTATGGTCATGCACCATTGAAGAATGGTTTGTTTTACTTAATCTTGATAGTAGTGATACACATATTCATAATGTTGAAACCAAAAGATGCAGAGTTGATAATGATGGTGCAACTTATTTGTGGCATTGCCGTTTAGGTCATATCGTGTAAAGCGCATGAAGAAACTCCATACCGATGGACTTTTGGAGTCACTTGATTATGAATCACTTGGCACTTGAACCGTGCCTTATGGGCAAGATGACTAAAACACCGTTCTCGGAACTATGGAGAGAGCAACAGATTTATTGGAAATCATACATCTGATGTATGTGGTCCAATGAATGTTGAGGCTCGTGGCGGATATCGTTATTTTCTCACTTTCACAGATGATTTGAGCAGATATGGGTATATCTACTTAATGAAACACAAGTCTGAAACATTTGAAAAGTTCAAAGAATTTCAGAGTGAAGTGGAAAATCATCGTAACAAGAAAATAAAGTTTCTACGATCTGATCGTGGAGGAGAATATTTGAGTTACGAGTTTGGCCTACATTTGAAACAATGCGGAATAGTTTCGCAACTTACGCCACCGGAACACCACAACGTAATGGTGTGTCCGAACGTCAGAATCGTACTTTATTAGATATGGTGCGATCTATGATGTCTCTTACTGATTTACCGCTATCGTTTTGGGGTTATGCTTTAGAGACGGCTACATTCACTTTAAATAGGGCACCATCTAAATCCGTTGAGACGACGCCTTATGAACTGTGGTTTGGCAAGAAACCAAAGTTGTCGTTTCTGAAAGTTTGGGGCTGCGATGCTTATGTGAAAAAGCTTCAACCTGATAAGCTCGAACCCAAATCGAGAAATGTGTCTTCATAGGATACCCAAAGGAGACAGTTGGGTACACCTTCTATCACAGATCCGAAGGCAAGATTTTTGTTGCTAAATTGGAAACTTTTTGGAGAAAGAGTTTCTCACGAAAGAAGTGAGTGGGAGGAAAGTAGAACTTGATGAGATAATCTGTATCTACTCCCTTATTGAGAAGTAGTACATCACGAAAACAGTTTCGTGACACCTACACCAAATAGGAGGAAGCTAATGATGATGATCATGAAACTTCAGATCAAGTTTCTACAGAACTTCGTAGATCAACAGAGCAAGATCCGCACTGAGTGGTACGGTAATCCTATTTTGGAAGTCATGTTCTTTGGAACATGATGAACCTCGAACTATGAAGAAGCGATGGTGAGCCCAGATTCCACAAAATGGCTTGAGGCCATGAAATCTGAGATGGGATCCATGTATGAGAACAAAGTATGGACTTTGGTTGACTTGCCCGATGATCGGCAAGCAATTGAGAATAAATGGATCTTCAAGAAGAAGGCGACGCCGATGGTAATGTTATCGTCTATAAAGCTCGACTTGTTGCAAAAGGTTTTCGACAAGTTCAAGGGATTGACTACGATGAGACCTTCTCACCCGAAGCGATGCTTAAGTCCGTCCGAATCATGTTAGCAATTGCCGATTTTATGATTATGAAATTTGGCAAATGGATGTTAAAACTGCATTCTGAATGGATTTACGGAAGAAGAGTTGTATATGATGCAACCAGAAGGTTTTGTCGATCCAAAGGAGCTAACAAAGTGTGCAAGCTCCAGCGATCCATTTATGGACTGGTGCAAGCCTCTCGGAGTTGGAATAAGCGTTTTGATAGTGTGATCAAAGCATTTGGTTTTATCTGAGACTTTTGGAGAAGCCTGTATTTACAAGAAAGTGAGTGGGAGCTCAGAGCATTTCGATATTATATGTGGATGACATATTATTGATCGGAAATGATATAGAATTCTGGATAGCATAAAGGGATACTTGAATAAGAGTTTTTCGATGAAAGACCTCGGTGAAGCTGCTTACATATTGGGCATTAAGATCTATAGAGATAGATCAAGACGCTTAATAGGACTTTCACAAAGCACATACCTTGATAAAGTTTTGAAAAAGTTCAAAATGGATCGAGGCAAAGAAAGGGTTCTTGCCGGTATTACAAGGTGTGAAGTTGAGTAAGACTCAATGCCCGACCACCGCAGAAGATAGAGAGAAAATGAAAGATGTTCCTATGCTTCAGCCATAGGCTCTATCATGTATGCAATGCTGTGTACTGGACCTGATGTGTGCCTTGTCTGTAAGTTTAGCGTGCAGGTACCAAAGTAATCCAGAGTGGATCATTGGACAGCGGTCAAGAACATCCTTAAGTACTTGAGAAGAACTAAGGATATGTTTCTCATTTATGGCGGTGACAAAGAGCTCGTCAAAACGCAGTTACGTCGATGCAAGCTTTGACACCGATCCGGACGATTCTAAATCGCAAACCGGATACGATTTACATTAAATGGTGGAGCTGTCGGTTGGTGCAGTTCCAAACAAAGCGTCGTATGGGATCTACATGTGAAGTTGAGTACATAGCTGCTTCGAAGCAGCTAATGAAGGAGTCTGGATGAAGGAGTTCATAACCGATCTAGGTGTTGTACCTAGTGTATCGGGTCCAATGAAAATCTTTTGTGACAATATTGGTGCAATTGCCTTGGCAAAGGAATCCAGATTTCACAAGAGAACCAAGCACATCAAAAGACGCTTCAACTCCATCCGGATTTGGTCCGGTGGGAGACATAGAGATATGCAAGATACATACGGATCTGAATGTTGCGCACCGTTGACTAAGCCTCTTCCACGAGCAAAACATGATCAGCACCAAGACTCCATGGGTGTTAGAATCATTCTTGTGTAATCTAGATTATTGACTCTAGTGCAAGTGGGAGATCAAGGAAATATGCCCTAGAGGCAATAATAATGTTATTATTTATTTCCTTATATCATGATAAATGTTTATTATTCATGCTAGAATTGTATTAACCGGAAACATAATACATGTGTGAATACATAAACCTACAGAGTGTCACTAGTATGCCTCTACTTGACTAGCTCGTTAATCAAAGATGGTTATGTTTCCTAACCATGAACAAGGAGTTGTTATTTGATTAACGGGATCACATCATTGGTTGAATGATCTGATTGACATGACCCATTCCATTAGCATAGCACCTGATCGTATAGTTTGTTGCTAGTGCTTTTCTTCATGACTTATACATGTTCCTATGACTATGAGATTATGCAACTCCGTTTGCCCGAGGAACACTTTGGGTGCTACCAAACGTCACAACGAATCGGGTGATTATAAAGGTACATTACAGGTGTCTCCGAAGGTACATGTTGGGTTGGCATATTTGAGATTAGGATTTGTCACTCCGATTGTCGGAGAGGTATCTCTGGCCCTCTCGGTAATGCACATCACATAAGCCTTGCAAGCATTGCAACTAAATGTGTTAGTTGTGAGATGATGTATTACGGAACGAGAAAAGAGACTTGCCGAGAACGAGATTGAACTAGGTATTGGATACCGACGATCGAATCTCGGGCAAGTAACATACCGATGACAAAGGGAACAACGTATGTTGTTATGCGGTCTCGACCGATAAAGATCTTCGTAGAATATGTAGGAACCAATATGGGCATCCAGGTCCGCTATTGGTTATTGACCGAGAGGTGTCTCGGTCATGTCTACATAGTTCTCGAACCCGTAGGGTCCGCACGCTTAACGTTTCGATGACAGTTATTATGAGTTTATATGATATTGATGTACCGAAGGTTGTTCGGAGTCCCGGATGAGATCACGGACATGACGAGGAGTCTCGAAATGGTCGAGACATAAAAATTGATATATTGGAAGCCTATGTTTGGACTCCGGAATCACTCCGGGTGAAATTGGGAATTTTACCGGAGTACCGGAGGGTTACCGGAACCTCCCGGGGGGGTCAATGGGCCTTGATGGGCCTTAGTGGAAAGGAGGAAAGGGGCCCAAGTGCTGGCCGCACCTTCCCCCCTTCCCTAGTCCTATTAGGACTAGGAGAAGGGTGGCGCCTCTCTCCCTTCCCACTTGGCCAATCCTAGTTGGACTAGGATTGGGGAGGAATCCTACTCCGGTGGGAGTAGGACTCCCAGCGCAGCCCTTGGTGGCCGGCCAGCCCCTCCCTTCCCTCCTTTATATACTGAGGCAGAGGGCACCCCATGACACACAAGTTGATCATTGAGATCGTTCCTTAGCCGTGTGCGGTGCCCCCTTCCACCAAACTACACCTCGAATATACCGTTGCGGAGCTTAGGCGAAGCCCTGCGCCGGTGGAACATCATCATCGTCACCACGCCGTCGTGCTGACGAAACTCTCCCTCAACACTCGGCTGGATCGGAGTTCGAGGGACGTCATCGAGCTGAACGTGTGCAGAACTCGGAGGTGCCGTACGTTCGGTACTTGGATCGGTTGGATCAGGAAGAAGTACGACTACTTCCTCTACGTTGCGTCAACGCTTCCGTTGCTGGTCTACGAGGGTACGTAGACAACACTCTCATCTCGTTGCTATGCATCACCATGGTCTTGCGTGATCGTAGGAAAATTTTTGAAATTACTACGTTCCCCAACAGCATGTCATACTTTGGTTCGGCGGTATTGTTGGATGAAGCGGCCCAGACTGACATTACGCGTACGCCTACGCGAGACTGGTTCTACCGACGTGCTTTGCACACAGGTGACTGGCGGGTTTCATTTTCTCCAACTTTAGTTGAACCGAGTGTGGCTACGCCCGGTCCTTGAGAAGGTTAAAACAACACTAACTTGATGAACTATCGTTATAGTTTTGATGCGTAGGTAAGAACGGTTCTTGCTCAGCCCGTAGCAGCCACGTAAAACTTGCAACAACAAAGTAGAGGACATCTAACTTATTTTTATAGGGCATGTTATGATGTGATATGGTCAAGGCATGATGCTATATTTTATTGTATGAGATGATCATGTTTTGTAACCGAGTTATCGGGAACTGGCAGGAGCCATATGGTTGTCGCTTTATTGTATGCAATGCAATCGCCCTGTAATGCTTTACTTTATCACTAAGCGGTAGCGATAGTCGTAGAAGCGTAAGTTGGCGAGACGACAACGATGCTACGATGGAGATCAAGGTGTCGCGCCGGTGACGATGGTGACCATGACGGTGCTTCGAAGATGGAGATCACAAGCACAAGATGATGATGGCCATATCATATCACTTATATTGATTGCATGTGATGTTTATCTTTTATGCATCTTATCTTGCTTTGATTGACGGTAGCATTATAAGATGATCTCTCACTAAATTATCAAGGTATAAGTGTTCTCCCTGAGTATGCACCGTTGCGAAAATTCTTCGTGCTGAGACACCACGTGATGATCGGGTGTGATAGGCTCTACGTTCAAATACAACGGGTGCAAAACAGTTGCACACGCGGAATACTCAGGTTAAACTTGACGAGCCTAGCATATAACAGATATGGCCTCGGAACACAGAGACCGAAAGGTCGAGCGTGAATCATATAGTAGATATGATCAACATAGTGATGTTCACCATTGAAACTACTCCATCTCACATGATGATCGGACATGGTTTTGTTGATATGGATCACGTGATCAATTAGAAGATTAGAGGGATGTCTATCTAAGAGGGAGTTCTTAAGTAATATGATTAATTGCACTTAAATTTATCATGAACTTAGTACCTGATAGTATCTTGCTTGTCTATGTTGTTGTAGATAGATGGTCCGTGCTGTTGTTCCGTTGAATTTTAATTCGTTCCTTGAGAAAGCAAAGTTGAAAGATGATGGTAGCAATTACACGGACTGGGTCCGTAACTTGAGGATTATTCTCATTGCTGCACAGAAGAATTACATCCTGGAAGCACCGCTAGGTGCCAAACCTGCTGCAGGAGCAACACCAGATGTTATGAACGTCTGGCAGAGCAAAGCTGATGACTACTCGATAGTTTAGTGTGCCATGCTTTACGGCTTAGAACCGGGACTTCAACGACGTTTTGAACGTCATGGAGCATATGAGATGTTCCAGGAGTTGAAGTTAATATTTCAAGCAAATGCCCGGATTGAGAGATATGAAGTCTCCAATAAGTTCTACAGCTATAAGATGGAGGAGAATAGTTCTGTCAGTGAGCATATACTCAGAATGTCTGGGTATAACAATCACTTGATTCAACTGGGAGTTAATCTTCCGGATGATAGCGTCATTGACAGAATTCTTCAATCACTGCCACCAAGCTACAAGAGCTTCGTGATGAACTATAACATGCAAGGGATGGATAAGACAATTCCCGAGCTCTTTGCAATGCTAAAGGCTGCGGAGGTAGAAATCAAGAAGGAGCATCAAGTGTTGATGGTCAACAAGACCACCAGTTTCAAGAAAAAGGGCAAAGGGAAGAAGAAGGGGAACTTCAAGAAGAACAACAAACAAGTTGCTGCTCAGGAGAAGAAACCCAAGTCTGGACCTAAGCCTGAGACTGAGTGCTTCTACTGCAAACAGACTGGTCACTGGAAGCGGAACTGCCCCAAGTATTTGGCGGATAAGAAGGATGGCAAGGTGAACAAAGGTATATGTGATATACATGTTATTGATGTGTACCTTACTAATGCTCGCAGTAGCACCTGGGTATTTGATACTGGTTCTGTTGCTAATATTTGCAACTCGAAACAGGGACTACGGATTAAACAAATATTGTCTAAGGATGAGGTGACGATGCGCGTGGGAAATGGTTCCAAAGTCGATGTGATCGCGGTCGGCACGCTACCTCTACATCTACCTTCGGGATTAATTTTTGACCTGAATAATTGTTACTTGGTGCCAGCGTTGAGCATGAACATTATATCTGGATCTTGTTTGATGCGAGACGGTTATTCATTTAAATCAGAGAATAATGGTTGTTCTATTTATATGAGTAATATCTTTTATGGTCATGCACCCTTGAAGAGTGGTCTATTTTTGTTGAATTTTTATAGTAGTGATACACATCTATAATACCTAAATAGTTCATCCCCATTATTATATTTCTCTTGACATGCAAGCTATCCACATCATTATCCATTCATATGCAGCCACGTCACCTATGATCCCATATAATTTTAACCCCTCTGTCCTCCACATAATCCTCTTTTGCTCTACTACCCGACGCTTTAAATTTGTCACCGCCTCCACTTGCACTCGATTTGTTATGCAGGGTCATACGCCGTCTCTTTAGTTCTCTTCGTCTCCTCAAATTCCACCCACACAATCAGATCAAAAGCCACTTGCGGCGGGTATACAGCTAGGAGGGCGGCAACACCAGATACAGCTGAGATGCCAACTATAAATCCATTCCGTCCACCCGTCGATCCATCTGTCGGAATCGATACATATTATTTTCTTCGAAGATCATTGTCAATGGAGTCCCTGGGCCCTGGCCATTAGTCCCCGCGAGACGGTGTTGTTGTACGCATATGCGCTGCTGGTCCCATCCGTCGCCATGGAGGAGCGCTGGAGCGTGGTGTGCGTGCGTCGCCGTGCTAGCCGCGTGGGCCGTGGTGGTGCTGGTGGTGGCCAGCGCGCTGGATGGGTCCGGCAGGGTGTAGAGGCTCGTGGGCGGCGATGTGGTGGCGGACATGCCGCCGCCCACCGCTGTCGGAGACGGCGCAGAGCCGATGCAGGGACGCCGGCGTGTCGGAGAAGACCTCCGGCGCGGTGGACGAGATGAGGTTCCTCGGCGCTGGTGTGGACGCCGACGGGTTCCCCTAGAGCAAAGCCATGCTCTACTGGCAGCGCACAGACTTCCATTTCTCCAGCCCGAGAAAAACTGTATGAACGGTACGTGCATGATCCATCAATTCGTCCAACCATTAATCCCTTTTGATTGCAGGGGGCATTGTACTGATTTTTCTCTTTTGATTACAGTTGCAGGAAAGTGAGGCCACGAGCCCACGACCAGGAGGCAGGAGCTAGGCGACGGTGGACTTTTCTCTTTGTTAGATCCGTCTCTCTCTCTCCATAAATTTCCATGTCTCCTATGTGTTAACTTTCTCTGTGTTAATTCTCGATGAAGAATCAAACAGAGTTCTAGCAAACTCTGGGCTAGACATTGCTCTACATGATACTTATTATGTGGTTGCACATTTCCATTATGTACTTTTTATGGGAGCCGTTTTTGCTTTATTTGCTGGTTTTTATTATTGGATGGGTAAAATCTTTGGTCGGACATATCCTGAAACTTTAGGCCAAATTCATTTTTGGTCGATACAGGAAAATGAGCTATTAGTAGAAACTACCTTGAATTGCTGTGAACGATCAGAGAGTAACCGCGCACCCGAGGTGTTCAAAGCCCCTTAGCAATGGGATTGTGAATCCCAGACTATGAATGAGTGCAACGGGTTCAGTAGGTATGTGTGAGTATATCCTACAGCTTCTTCCAATCTATGTAATCGAGCTATTTTTGGCACTCTAAAAGCGATTATTATAACCAGTTGCGTAATAACAATTTGTGGCAAAATATTTGTTTATTACAAAGGGTGGTAACCTCACCATCTCATAACGAAGAGGTCATATCAATAAATTATCCATCTTTTATCCTTCCCATCAAATACAAAGTTGGCTACCTATAACCACTTCTTATCCTCTCAACAAGTCAAAAAATGGCTATTCCTAGCCGTCAGTTCGGGATACCCATGGCCACCAAAATCTATCCGGCACAAATATTCATATACCAATTATCGCCTTAGAAACACCTAATGGTCTTGCAGCAACGCGCGGGGTATTATCTAGTATTCATAATATTGAAGCCAAAAGATGCAGAGTTGATAATGATAGTGCAACTTATTTGTGGCACTGCCGTTTAGGTCATATTGGTGTAAATCGCATGAAGAAACTCCATACTGATGGACTTTTGGAACCACTTGATTATGAATCACTTGGTACTTGTGAACCATGCCTCATGGGCAAGATGACTAAAACGCCGTTCTCCGAAACTATGGAGCGAGCAACAGATTTGTTGGAAATCATACATACAGATGTATGTGGTCCAATGAATGTTGAGGCTCGAGGCGGGTATCGTTATTTTCTCACCTTCACAGATGATTTAAGCAGATATGGGTACATCTACTTAATGAAACATAAGTCTGAAACATTTGAAAAGTTCAAAGAATTTCAGAGTGAAGTTGAAAATCATCGTAACAATAAAATAAAGTTTCTATGATCTGATCGTGGAGGAGAATATTTGAGTTATGAGTTTGGTCTTCATTTGAAACAATGCGGAATAGTTTCGCAACTCACGCCACCCAGAACACCACAGCGTAATGGTGTGTCCGAACGTCGTAATCGTACTTTACTAGATATGGTGCGATCTATGATGTCTCTTACTGATTTACCGCTATCATTTTGGGGTTATGCTTTAGAGACGGCTGCATTCACGTTAAATAGGGCACCATCAAAATCCGTTGAGACGACGCCTTATGAACTGTGGTTTGGCAAGAAACCAAAGTTGTCGTTTCTTAAAGTTTGGGGCTGCGATGCTTATGTGAAAAAACTTCAACCTGATAAGCTCGAACCCAAATCGGAGAAATGTGTCTTCATAGAATACCCAAAGGAAACTGTTGGGTACACCTTCTATCACAGATCTGAAGGCAAGACTTTTGTTGCTAAATTTGGATCCTCTCTAGAGAAGGAGTTTCTCTCAAAAGAAGTGAGTGGGAGGAAAGTAGAACTTGATGAGGTAACTATACCTGCTCCCTTATTGGAAAGTAGTTCATCACAGAAACCGATTCCTGTGACATCTACACCAATTAGTGAGGAAGTTAATGATGATGATCATGAAACTATAGATCAAGTTGTTACTGAACCTCATAGATCAACCAGAGTAAGATCCGCACCCGAGTGGTATGGTAATCTTGTTCTGGAGGTTATGTTACTAAACCATGACGAACCTACGAACTATGAAGAAGCGATGGTGAGCCCAGATTCCGCAAAATGGCTTGAGGCCATGAAATCTGAGATGGGATCCACGTATGAGAACAAAGTGTGGACTTTGGTTGACTTGCCCGATGATCGGCAAGCCATTGAGAATAAATGGATCTTCAAGAAGAAGACTGACGCTGACGGTAATGTTACTGTCTATAAAGCTCGACTTGTTGCAAAAGGTTTTCGACAAGTTCAAGGGATTGACTACGATGAGACTTTCTCACCCATAACGATGCTTAAGTCTATCCGAATCATGTAGCAATTGCCGCATTTTATGATTATAAAATTTGGCAAATGGATGTAAAAACTGCATTCCTGAATGGATTTTTGAAAGAAGAGTTGTATATGATGCAACCAGAAGGTTTTGTCGATCCAAAGGGAGCTAACAAAGTGTGCAAGCTCCAGCGATCCATTTATGGACTGGTGCAAGCCTCTCGGAGTTGGAATAAACGCTTTGATAGTGTGATCAAAGCATTTGGTTTTATACAGACTTTTGGAGAAGCCTGTATTTATAAGAAAGTGAGTGGGAGCTCTGCAGCATTTCTGATATTATATGTGGATGACATATTGCTGATTGGAAATGATATAGAATTTCTGGATAGCATAAAGGGATACTTGAATAAGAGTTTTTCAATGAAAGACCTCGGAGAAGCTGCTTATATATTGGGCATGAAGATCTATAGAGATAGATCAAGACACTTAATTGGACTTTCACAAAGCACATACCTTGACAAAGTTTTGAAAAAGTTCAAAATGGATCAAGCAAAGAAAGGGTTCTTGCCTGTGTTACAAGGTGTGAAGTTGAGTAAGACTCAATGCCCGACCACTGCAGAAGATAGAGAGAAGATGAAAAATGTTCCCTATGCTTTAGCCATAGGCTCTATCATGTATGCAATGCTGTGTACCAGACCTGATGTGTGCCTTGCTATAAGTTTAGCAGGGAGGTACCAAAGTAATCCAGGAGTGGATCACTGGACAACGGTCAAGAACATCCTGAAATACCTGAAAATGACTAAGGATATGTTTCTTGTTTATGGAGGTGACAAAGAGCTAGTGGTAAATGGTTACATCGATGAAAGCTTTGACACTGATCCGGACGATTCTAAATCGCAAACCGGATACGTGTTTACATTGAACAGTGGAGCTGTCAGTTGGTGCAGTTCTAAACAAAGCGTTGTGGCGGGATCTACGTGTGAAGCGGAGTACATAGCTGCTTCGGAAGTAGCAAATGAAGGAGTCTGGATGAAGGAGTTCATATCCGATCTAGGTGTCATACCTAGTGCATCGGGTCCAATGAATCTTTTGGGACAACACTGGTGCAATTACCTTGGCAAAGGAATCCATATTTCACAAGAGAACCAAGCACATCAAGAGACGCTTCAACTCCATCCGGGATCTAGTCCAGGTGGGAGACATAGAAATTTGCAAGATACATACGGATCTGAATGTTGCAGACCCGTTAACTAAGCCTCTTCCACGAGCAAAACATGATCAACACCAAGGCTCCATTGGTGTTAGAATCATTACTGTGTAATCTAGATTATTGACTCTAGTGCAAGTGGGAGACTGAAGGAAATAAGCCCTAGAGGCAATAATAAAGTTATTATTTATTTCCTTATATCATGATAAATGTTTATTATTCATGATAGAATTGTATTAACCGGAAACATAATACTTGTGTGAATACATAGACAAACAGAGTGTCACTAGTATGCCTCTACTTGACTAGCTCGTTGATCAAAGATGGTTATGTTTCCTAACCATTGACATGAGTTGTCATTTGATTAACGGGATCACATCATTAGAAGAATGATGTGATTGACTTGACCCATTTCGTTAGCTTAGCACACGATCGTTTAGTATTCTGCTATTGCTTTCTTCATGACTTATACATGTTCCTATTACTATGAGATTATGCAACTCTCATTTACCGGAGGAACACTTTGTGTGCTACCAAATGTCACAACGTAACTGGGTGATTATAAAGATGCTCTACAGGTGTCTCCAAAGGTACTTGTTGGGTTGGCGTATTTTGAGATTAGGATTTGTCACTCCGATTGTCGGAGAGGTATCTCTGGGCCCACTCGGTAATGCACATCAGTATAAGCCTTGCAAGCATTGTAACTAATGAGTTAGTTGCGGGATGATGTATTACGGAACGAGTAAAGAGACTTGCCGGTAACGAGATTGAACTAGGTATTGAGAAACCGACGATCGAATCTCGGGCAAGTAACATACCGATAACAAAGGGAACAACGTATGTTGTTATGCGGTTTGACCGACAAAGATCTTCGTAGAATATGTGGGAGCCAGTATGAGCATCCAGGTTCCGCTATTGGTTATTGAACGGAGACGTGTCTCGGTCATGTCTACATAGTTCTCGAACCCGTAGGGTCCGCACGCTTAAAGTTTGATGACGGTTATATTATGAGTTTATGTGTTTTGATGTACCGAAGATAGTTTGGAGTCTCGGATGTGATCATGGACACGACGAGGAGTCTCGAAATGGTCGAGACGCAAAGATCGATATATTGGAGGACTATGTTTGGACACTGGAAAGGTTCCGGAAGGTTACAGACATTCATCGGAGTACCGCGGGTTACCGGAACCCCCTGGGAACTAATGGGCCTTGTTGGGCCCTAGTGGAGAGAGAGAGGGGCCGCCCAGGGCAAGAGGCGCGCCCCCTCCCCTTGAGTCCGAATAGGACAAGGAGGGGGGCCCATTGCCTTTCCCCTCTCCCACTCCTTCCTTCCCCCTCCTCCTTGGACTAGGAAAGGGAGGGGCAAACCTACTTGGAGTAGGTTTCCCCCTCCTAGGGCGCGCCACCCCCTTGGCCGGCCCTCTCCTCCTCCCCCCTTTATATACGAAGGAGGGGGCACCCCATAGACACAACAATTGATCTCTTGATCTCTTAGCCGTGTGCGGTGCCCCCCTCCACCATAATCCAGCTCGATAATATCATAGCGGTGCTTAGGCGAAGCCCTGCGTCGGTAGAACATCATCATCTTCATCACGCCGTCGTGCTGACGAAACTCTCCCTCAACACTCGGCTGGATCGGAGTTCGAGGGACGTCATCGAGCTGAATGTGTGCTGAACTCGGAGGTGCCATGCGTTCGGTACTTGATCAGTCGGATCGTGAAGACGTACGACTACATCAACCGCGTTGTGCTAACGCTTCCCCATGTTGCTATGCATCACCATGATCACGTGTGTGCGTAGGATTTTTTTTTGAAATTACTACGTTCCCCAACAGCTACAAGGAAACCCGGCGCCCCGGGGGGGGGGGGAGGGTAGCCATGTGATGTTTCCTTGTGGGCCCCTTGTAACTCCTTTTCGTGTGATTCCAACGGTGAAAATTCTTATAATTAAATAGAGAAACCCCTAGAAATAAACCTAGTACTTTGACTCCGCCGCCGCAAGCCTCTGTACCAAAGCGATCCCATCTGGAGGCCTTTTTCGGCACCTTGCTAAAGAGGGAAATCATCACCGGAGGCTATCTTCATCATCCCGGCGGTCTCCATGCCGGAGAGGGAGTAGTTCACCCTCGAGGCTGAGGGTATGTACTAGTAGCTATGTGTTTGATCTCTCTCTCTCCATCTCTCTCTCTCTCTCTCTCTCTCTCTCTCTCTCTCTCTTATTCTTGATTTGGCACGATCTTGATGTACCGCGAGCTTTGTTAATATAGTTGGATCATATGATGTTCTTCCATTTCTATCTTTGATGAATTGAGTCGTGCTCTTTGAGGTTTCGTTATGTTGGATTGAATATTGGACTTGAGATCACTTGATTTATGTCTTGCATGTGGATACCCGTGGTGACAATGGGGTGTTGTATTGAGTCACTTGATATATGTTTTTTTTAATCAACTTGCAGATTCCTGTAGTGACATTGGGGTGATCTAGACACATAGGTTGATACACGTTTTCTTCCTACGTTCTCCGATAGAAACTTTGGAGTGATTCTTTGTCGCACGTTGAGGGATTGTTATATGATTCAATTATGTTAGCACTGTTGAGAGATTTCACCAGTGAAAGTATGAACCCTAAGCCTTGTTTCTAAGCATTGAAATACCATCTGTGCTCATTTTTGTTACTTTCTACCTTGATGTTTTTATCGTTTCAAATTACAAAAACCTATATGTACTATCCATACTACAGTTGTATCACCATCTCTTTGTCAAACTAGTGCACCTATACAATTTACCGTTGTATTGAGTGTGTTGGGAACACAAAAGATTTCTTGTATTTGATTGCAGGGTTGTTTGAGAGAGACCATCTTCATCCTATGCCTCCCACGAATTGATAAATCTTATGGCATCCACTCGAGGGAAATTTGTTGTTGTCCTACAAAACTCTGCGCTTGGAGGCCCAACAGAGGCTACACGAATAAAGTTGCGTAGTAGACATCAAACTCTTTTTTGGCGCCATTACCAGGGAGGTGAGTTCTTGAAGTTATATCTTTAGATCTTGCAATGGAATCATTTTGTTTCTTGTTTATTCACTAGTTTGGGTTTATAAAAAAGAAAACTACAAAAAATAGAAATGAAGTTATATCAAGTTCTTTATCTTTATGACATCTTTCTCGAAAATGACGAATCAGAAGATTATGCTAAAGTGTTAGAAGAAGAATTCAATAAAATGTTTGGCATAAAATCTTTTAATGATAAGCATGATTGCAATGTTGTTAGTATGCTTTCTATGAATATCCATGATGCTAATGATATGCAAAGCCATAAGCATGAGGATGCTATATTTGATGAAGATGATATTTTTAGTTCCCCAAGTTTTGATTAGCTAATTTATTATGATGATTGCATGCCTCCTATTTATGATGATTACAATGATGAAAGTGGGTTTGGAAGAGTGTTAACTCTAGGAAGCAATGATCCCACTATTTTGGAGGGTGTTGAATCTTATTGTAATAATTATGAAAGTGGATTTGGAGAGGTCATGCCTTTATTTAATGATGATTTCACTATTTTGGGAGAGGTTTCAATTGATTTTGACTACAAAGTTGCTATCTATGATGATTATCGTGATGACATGTATGCTATTTTAATTTTCAATTGGATTATGCCAATCAAGTATCACATGATAGTTAGTTCACTGAATTTGCTCCCACCACTATTGATGAGAAGAAATTTGCTTATGTGGAGAGTAATAAAAATTTTGTGCTTGCTGATGGTGAAAAGAATGCTTTATGTGATAGTTATATTGTTGAGTTTTCTAATGATGCTACTGAAAATTATTATGAGAGAGTAAGATATGCTTATATATATTTCAACAACATCAAGTTTCCTCGCTTTATGTTGAAAGTTTTGAAGTCGTTTTTCTTTCCCGTGCTAGTTGATTCTTGGTCCCAAAAATTGTTTGCTCACAAAATCCCTATGCATAGGAGTGTTAGGCTTAAAATGCTTTCCATACGATTGATGATCCTCTCTTGCATGTTGCAATTACTATTCTTATGTGAACATCATTAAAATCATCATGCCTAGCTGAAAATGCATTAAAGAAAGGGATTTTTATTTCCGTGCCCCTGGTTCGTTAGTTCTACTCATTCATCCCCACAGTCTTCACTTTTGCTCAATTTTCCCCACTCCCTTGCCCGAAACCCTCAGAACTGGTCACAGCGGACGTTGCCGTCGGGTCAATGGCTTGACCGTTAACTCTGACTAGTGGGGCTGCGTAGGGCGGAGTCCACATTTTGACCGTTACGTGGTAACCAGTGGGGCCGGGAAACTGACAGTCATTGTAACCTGAATCAGATCCAGTCGCTGCCACGCCGCCCCTCCGCCGCCATCGTGCCGCCTCTGCCGCCGTCGTGCCACCTCCGCCGCACTCTTGCCGCCTCCGCCGCAGTCGTGCCGCCTCCGCCGCATCTGCCCTCTCTCCCCATCTAGGATTAGGAAGCGATGTCGGGGGGGGGGGCACCCCGTCCGGCCCATCGACCGTGGAGATGATTGGGTCGAATCAGAGGCTGATAATTCATGGATTCCACCTGGGTAAGCATCGTTTTCCTCTCAAATTGATTAGGAGATCCGTAAATTAGGCTGTATTTGACTACCGTTGGCGTGAATCAGCGCAATTTATCTGAAAATTTTCGGCCTAACTGCGCCCTCTATCTTATTTCAATCAAATAGGGTTGATCATGCACTTGCTTTTCGCCTGGCGGTTAGAATGGAAACTAGCGAGCTACATGGAACTAAACCGTGTGTGATTTCTGGATTTTTCTATCCTAAAGTGGTAGAAACCAGCGTTTCGTTCAGAGATTTCCACGAGGAACTCTGTTGTGAGTATCCGTGGAGCCTTGCCAATGCTGTTGAACTGAGATATTTCGACAGTACCGAGCAGAGATTTGTCCCATTAACTTGTGATGAGCATCTAGGATTACTATTTAGTTTGAATGCTGACAGCCGTTTCAGTAAAATCCATATCGGTGTGCTTCAGGCACGCAAACAACATATCCTGAAGGGTGTTCATACATCATCTGTCTCTGCTAATAGCGAGCGTCCTCGCACTCCTTGTAGGTCAAGACCAAGTAAACCTAGTGGCTCTGAAAGCCACAACATGTCAGCTGCCGCTAATTCTGCCACTTCTCCTCTCCCTTCTGCACCTGATGTAGAAGTAGATGCAGAGCCTGACGAGGAAGTGCCTCTACATGATGATGAGGATGAGATTCTATTCCCTGAACTAGTAGATAGAGTCAGTCAACAGATAGTGGAAGATGAATATGCAAAGGAGCCTAGCAGCCGTGCTAGATTTGATGACACTGGCGTTGAAGAGAGGGAGGAGAACATCGACTCCTTAGTTTTACAAGAATATGATGGTGAGGACATGCCAACAATTGAGTGGAACAGGGAGAATCCTGACCTTACTCCAGCAACCGTATTTGAATCAATGGTGGACTGTCGTAATGCAGTGACTACATATTGCATTCTCACTGAAAACTCTTATGAGGTTGATAGGAGTGAGCCAGGAAGATTCACTGTTCATTGCCCTTATGATAGGTGTAGGTGGAGGTTGCATGCATCCACTATGCGAAAGAGCAAATTGATTCAGGTATTACAACTGAATATCGTTATCAGATTATTTATCCATTCTATATTTAGATCATGTGTACTATTTCTTAATTGTATTTGACATCATTTTTCATTTTGTTTCAGATAAAAAGCAACCCACACGGGCACACTTGCCCACCTGGAGGGGGAGAGAGAGGGGGAAAGGACAAATCTAAGCTTGCAAAGACTAGGTGGGTGGCAGATGCAATCTTAGATTGGGTGAGGGAAACACCAACAATTGGTCCAACAGCACTCCATGGGAAGCTATTTGAGAAGTACAAGATTAATGTACAGTACATGAATATTTTCTATGCTAAGGAAAGAGCTCTTGATAGGATTAATGGTCCATGGAATGAGAGTTTTCAGTTGCTTTACACCATCAAAGCTAAAGTGGAGACGACTAGTCCAGGGAGTGTTGTAGAGATTGACAAGCATACATTTAAGTATAAATTAAGAGGGAAGGCAATGGAGAAGGAGTGCTTCAGGAGGGCTTTTGTTTGTTTCTAGGCTTGTTGGCAGGGGTTTCTGAATGGTTGTAAGCCCTATTTGGCTGTCGATGCAACTGCTTTGAATGGAAGATGGAGAGGCCAGCTAGCAGCAACTTCTGCAGTTGATGGACACAACTAGCTATTCCCAGTTGCGTTTGGTGTTTTGGAGGTAGAGAGTGAGGAGAGTTGGGTCTGGTTTCTGCAGTAGTTGCGCAACATTATAGGTACACCCTCAGGTTTAGTTATACACACATATGCTTGCAAGGGTTTAGAAACTGCAGTAGAAATTGTATTCCCTAGAGTGGAACATAGGAAATGTATGCGACACCTAGTGCAGAATTTTAAAAAGAAATTCAAAGGCAAAGTTTATGATGAGAATCTATGGCCAGCATCATACACATGTAGCTTCAGGAAGCATGAGCACCATTTGAGAGTGTTGTATGCTCATAATCCTTTGGTGAAGGAGTACATGGATGAACATCATGGAAAGTTGTGGTCAAGAAGCAAATTCAATGAAATTTGCAAGTAGACTATGTGACCAATAACCTCGCTGAGTGTTTCAATGCAAAGTTCAAGTCAGTGAAAGGGCTTTTGTTGTGGCAAGCATTTGATAAGATCAGATAGATGATCATGGTAAAGATGGCTCTTCGTAAGATAATTGCAGAAACACAATATGTTGGCCATCTTATGCTCCCATCTCTGATTAAGGCATTGCATGCCAAGGCAAGAGGACTAAGGATGAAATGCATTCGACCGTCGACATACGAGGCTGAGGTGACATACACTGACAGTAAAAATAGGGAATGGAGATATCCAGTGAACCTTGCAACCGATGAATGCAACTGTAGGCAATGGCAGATCCGCAGGAAGCCGTGCATACACGCCCTACATCTCATTACTGTTATTGGAGGTGAAGATGGTGAAGTTGATCAGTATTGCTCTGAATATTTCTCTATTGCCAAATTTAGGGCTGCTTATGCTGAAAATGTGCCTGCACTCTTTGGAAAAGACCAATGAAACATAGTAGACCCAAGGTTCAAACTCCATTCTCCTATACTGACTAGACCACCAGGAAGACCAAGGAAAAACAGGATAAGAGCTGGTGAAGTGGGTCGTGTAAAAAATAGCATAAGTGCAAAAGATGTGGTATCTTAGGGCATATTGCTACGCATTGTACCAATCTAGTTGATGGATCATTTGGAGAAGAGGAACAATGGGAAGCAGAAAATGCAGAGGAGAATGCAGCAGCAGAGGAGAATGCAGAAAGTTTAGAGGAGAATGCAGCAAGTTTAGAGAATGAAGCAACTGAAGTAGCAGCTTGGTATGTGTGCAATCTTTCCATTTTTTTGCATTTGTTCCCTTTTTTATCGATGGCTAAGCTTATTTCTGTTTGACCCAGCTCTAGGATAATTAGAGGCACAAGACAGAAAAAGACCTAGAGAGGAAGAAACTTGGTTGAACCATCATCGATGCGAATTTGAAACCATGGCTTACGAAGGTTTTGAAGCTATAAGAGAGGAGGAAGTTATTTTGTCTGAAGTTCCTTTAAAGATTAGTGAGCCCACAGATGACCGTCAACTGGTCATCACTTGCTCGATCAGCCAAAGCTCAACAAAACCGCCACCACCAGAAGTGAAGATCAGAAGCAACAAGACAAACCTTTCAAAAGCACAAAATATCCTAGCCAGGGAAACTAGAAGCAAGACGGTTAACCCATCCCGGAACACAAGGAGCAAGGCAAGGATTTGAATTTGAACTTGGATGCAAGTCATAAACTTTGAACTTTAAAGATTTGTAAGAAGGATTCTGTCGTCAATTTGAAGTACTGTGAAAACTTGTAAGGTGTAATAATTCTATATGTAAACTTTGAAAATGAACTACTGAGGCAAACTTTGAATTTGAACCAACACTTGAAGTCCATTCCCCTGTGGTGTGAGTTGCACAGTTTGCTGAACTATTATAAACGTTAGACGATCAATCTGATCTCTTTTGCGTCTACAAAACTTGCAGTCATGAGAAATGTGCTCCAAATGAGCTCCCAAGCTAGGGTAAACAGCCCCATTTGTAATCAAGTTTTTTTGGACCTACTCCAAATGAGCCAAATATTTTTTATTAACACCAAATCAATCTATATAGTGTAGATTCGAAGAATCACTATTTATTGAATTAATCTTTCTGTTTTTTACATTTTTTTTCAAAAAATATACTTTAATAGAAAAACCACTAAAAACACGTTTACCATATGAAAATGGAAAACTAAGTTCAGATCCTTCTTATTCACTTTGAAATCAAGCTTTGGTGATTTTTTGATTTTTTTAAATTTTCAAAAACCGAAGGGAAACCCTACCTCCTCTCTTTGGTCTCTATGAAACATTGTACATGATAGCTCATATGTGTGAAGGTTTTTTCATGAAAATGTCCATAGACAAAGTTTATGATTTTTGGTTGGTAACATGTCACACAAGACAACATTGTGCGCAGGTTATATATATTTTTTGATTTTTTTAATTAATGGTGCTCATTTTACCTCTATCGTGCTAGCTAGGTTTTTTTCTCTAAATGTACGTATACCAAGTTTAGTATTTTTCCTCGTTAATGTTTCCTATAAAACGACGAACGGCGAAGGTTTCATATTTTTTTTGATTTTTTTAAATTATTTATGCTCAGTCAAAGCCTTTGAAACCCCGTTGACCAGCTCAAAACCCATCTAAACCCCGCCAGGTTTCGCCTAACCCTAGCTCCTAACGTCAGCCGTCCGATCATACCCTAGCGCCAAGCGACAGCCCTCAGATGTGGTCTTCTAGAATTAATTCCGAGGCAGGCTGCGTGCAGGCCCCACGCCGTTGGATCACATGGACGGCTCCACATCGTTGGATCGTGGGGCGATCCGCGAGACTTGTTGGTTGTGCCTCCCCTTTCTTCGGGTACCCCCTTTATTCTGGTGCTTATTCTGCAGCAACGAGAGGAGCCACTCCTCTGCTTCTTCTTCTCCCGTGACTTTGGGTGACATGTCGAGCTCCACTTCAGTCTCCCGCCCCTCATGGACCTAGTATGGTCCACTTCCCATGGAGTGATGTCCTGACTGCCCATGCAGTGCGCCACTGATATAGATGACTTCCAAGGAGGTCAAGAATGGCAACTATGGGCGCGAGTTCGTAAAATGCGAGAGCAAGCCAGAGGGGCAGGTTAGGTCTCATGATTTTTCTCTGATTTCTTTTTCTATTTGCTTTTAATTCTTTTTCGATCTGGGATTTAGGGTTCATGTTTTTGTTTTAGATCGTGAAGAAATGCACACGTTTGAATGGCTCGATGACTACGTTAAGCGGATTCAATTCAATGGGGCCCCAACCCGGGAGCTCAATCTGCCGTCAGCAACAACGGATTTGGTCTCTGAAAGTGCTGCTCTGGCAGTTGGGGATGCAGATCTAAAGGGGGAAATAAAGAAGATGAACAAGAACTTGAAGCAGATGATTCAATTGAACAAGCAGGCCAATCTGATAGCTTTAGGATTTTATCCCTTTTATTTCTTTGTAGTTGCTCTAGGATTTGCTTACTTGCTGGTCATCACTCATTAGAGATGTTATTAGTGTGGTGTCATGTGCTCTAGGATTTGGTTAAATTTGTGGATCATGTGCTCTAAGATTTGCTTAAATTTGTGGATCATGTGCTCTATGCTTTGTGTTGCTTAATTTGTGGATCATGTGCTCTATGCTCTGTGTTGCTTAATTTGTGGATCATGTCGGTTTTGTCAGTTTTGTACACTTTCAGTTTCTTCAGTTTCGTTACACAACACCGACCGCAGAAGAAAAAAAACGTAGTTCTAGGACCGAAATTGAAACTAAGCTCTGGCTGGGCCATCTCTTTGCGTTGAGTGTCGAAGGCCCACACGTTGGCTCTATTTTTTTCCTTGATTATTACCATGGTAAATCCATTTATTGCCATGTCGAACAAAAATAGTGCATGATGGTAAATCGATTTATTGTTGGACTTGCACATGCCAAATTTATTTGTACACATCATGGCAATTTCCTTCTGTATATAGCCTAGGGCACAACACTTTCATTTTTTGACATGCGGGTATTATAAACAAGTTTTTGTTGCAAGAAAAATATTGTATACAAGATTTTTTGTTTTTGTTTTTTATTAAGAACATGTCAGACTTAATTATGTAGATCATGATATCCATCTAAAACCACGTCTAAAATAAAGTCCGGTGGCATCATTAGCCAGCATATCCATCTAGAGAGCATGTCTAGGGCTCAGCTACGACACCATATCCATCTAGAGAGCTTGTCTACGGCTCGTCTACCGCACCATATCCATCGACCGATATCTCATGTAGCAAGCATACATCCATAACATAAAAAGTAGCAACCATAGCATACTTCTTACATAAAACATAGGGTGCCCTAAACCATAGCATAGTCCACACACAATTCAAAAATTAGCTTGTTTTTGTTCATAAAATATACGGAATAGGGCCACGAACAATTCAAAAAAATAGGTTTTCTTCTTCTTCTTTTCAACATCAACATGGCCCATTTTTCTAGCTTTAGTTTCCTTTTTGACACTTCAACTACTCCATTATCCGCGCGTGCGAAAACTTGACCCTACTCTAAATGGGAGAAAACTTGCTGGTTTTCATTAAGGAATACCCTTTCATTGATTGATTTAGAAGAAGGGCTCGTGTTCAACTACTCCATTATCCGCACGTGCGAAAACTTGACCCTACTCTAAATGGGTGAAAACTTGCTGGTTTTCATTGAGGAATACCCTTTCATTGATTAATTTAGCAGAAGGGCTCGTGTACGGCACCAAATCCATCTAGCGATTTATATCACGTCAAATAAGATAGAAATAGCAAGCAAAAACACTGATAACCAACGACATATCAAATAAGGGTAGCATAACAAAGTTCTTAGGGGATAACATGACAGAGATTAAAAGTTCATGGTACAATCAACGACATAATTAAGATAGAAATATATAAAAGATAGAAAGCCTAACACCCTAGGGCAATACAAGCTCACGATCGAGACCGGGACTTCACCACCATCTTCACTGCGCCTTCTCTTCACTGCTCCTCCTCTCCATGCCGTCCTGGCCGATGTAGTAGGGGAGGCTGTGCATATCATCGCGGATGGGGAAGATGCAGTCGAAGTTTGTGAAGATGTTGTGGGCTGTGAATGCGATGAATTTGCATCCACACCAAAACACCTTGCCGAGGAGGTAGTACACATCAAATCTGTTGGTGCAGGTGACGGTGAGCCCTATCAGCGGAGTCCTGGAGTTTGGACGCACTTCCTCCAGTCGGAACATCACCGGCGAGCCCGCCGGGAGGTGGGCGAAGCCCGCACGGAGGAACCACTCAGCAAACACCCTTGCACCCCTCCAGCGTGAGAACACCCACACGCGGAGCGTCCTCTCCACGACGACGCTGGCCGGATACCGTCTCTCCGGCACGGTCGGTGGGAGCTCGAAGGTGGGGCTGTTGTATTGCATCCTCGCCTCGCTTTGAGAGTGCTCTGGGTTTGGGTGAAGAAGAGAAGGGGGCAGTGCAAATGGATGTGTGGAGAATACATGGAGGGGTGGTGGTTTAAATAGGGAAAGGCGAAGGGAAGGGGAGTGGCACCGGCCGCGCTTTGGATTTGTTATGTTCAAACGAGCCACATCGATCAATATGCCACTTTAATTACCACATTGAATAGATGAGAGTGGATCGAAAAGTGTGAAACAATGCTCTACATCAAGGAAACATTCATGGGAGATGATACGAACCAGCGGCAGCAACCGTCCCTGTGTCCGTGGCGGCTCGCGTGAAAATGGGGCCGGTTAGCGCATCATGGCAGCAGGCTGTGGCGCATGCTGGTAGGCTAGCTATGTGCATGCATGCAGGCTAGCTGGACATGTTGTGCATGCATAACAGGCTTCTGTCGTTGCGGCGCGTGCACAACCCAAGTATAACCACGGCCCAATGGGCTAACCGCGGCACCGTCCGCCGCGACCCCACTCATCAGGTCCAACGGGCGACACAGTCAGCGCGGCCCCACTCGTCAGAGTTAACGGTCAAAGCACTGACCCGATGGCATCCACCGTTTGTGACCAGTTTTGAGGGTTTCGGGCAAGGGAGTGGGGAAAATTGAGCAAAGTTAAGAGCATGGGGATGAATGAGTATGGCTAAGGAACCAGGGGCACAGATGTAAAAATACCTTAAAGAAAAGCACTTGTTGGGAGATAACCCAACATTTACCCCTACTAATTTTGTGTGTTCATATGATTAATCTACTGTAGTAATAATGTTTTATAGCTTTTGTTTCAATAAAGTGCCAAGTAAATCCTTTGGGATAGTATGGATGATAGTTGACTCGAATCTATGCAAAACAGGAACTTTTGTGCTCAGTCCAGGAATTTTTGAAATACATTGGAACGTGCTTTTGATCTGCATGTTTGACACATGATTGATATACAAATTTCCCACGTTTTCCTAGTTTTTCAGAATTTTGGAGTTGCAGAAGTACGGTGTTTGTTCAGATCATTACATATTGTTCTGTTTTTGACATATTCCGTTTTCAATGCATAGTTTGCTTGTTTTATAGATTCTGTGGCTTATATTGGTCAATATGAATAGTAGAAATTATAGAGTACAATAGGAATTATGTGGAAACAATTATGAATCTTGTCTTGATAGTACCCAAGTGGATGATTTGTTTTATTATACTAATGCATCTCATGAAGTTCCATTAAGTTTTGTGTGATTGAAGTTTTCAAGTTTTGTGTGAGATTCGATATGAGAAGAATAAGAAGTGTCAAGACCCTAAGCTTGGGGATGCCCAAGGCACCGCAAGGTAATAGTCAAGGAAGAACCAAGCAACTAACCTTGGGGATGCCCCGGTAGGCATCCCCTCTTTCGTCTTCAACATTATTGGTAATCTGACTTGGAGCTATATTTTTATTCATCACATGATATGTGTTTTGCTTGGAGAGTCATTTTTTTTAGATTTTCATGCTGATAATTGAAGGAAATATGCCCTAGAGGTAATAATGAAGTTGTTATTTTATATTTCCTTATTCATGATAAATGTTTATTATTCATGCTAGAATTGTATTGATCGGAAACCCAAATACATGTGTGAATACATAGGCGAACACTGTGTCCCTAGTGAGCCTCTACTTGACTAGCTTGTTGATCAAAGATGGTTAATGTTTCCTAACCATGGACATGAGTTGTCATTTGATAACGAGATCACATCATTAGGGGAATGATGTGATGGACAAGACCCATCCGTTAGCTTAGCATATTGATCGTTCAGTTTTATTGCTATTGCTTTCTGCATGTCAAATACATATTCCTTCGACTATGAGATTATGCAACTCCTGGATACCGGAGGAATGCCTTATGTGCTATCAAACGTCACAACGTAACTTGGTGATTATAAAGATGCTCTACAGGTATCTCCGAAGGTGTTTGTTGGGTTGGCACAGATCGAGATTAGGATTTGTCACTGTGAGTATCGGAGAGGTATCTCTGGGCCCTCTCGATAATGCACATCATAAGAAGCCTTGCAAGCAAAGTGACTAATTAGTTAGTTGCAGAATGATGTATTATGGAACGAGTAAAGAGACTTGCCGGTAACAAGATTGAACTAGGTATGTAGATACCGACGATCGAATCTTGAGCAAGTAACATATCGACGGACAAAGGGAATTGCGTATGTTGTCATAATGGTTCGAGCCATAAAGATCTTCGTAGAATATGTAGGAGACAATATGAGCATCTAGGTTCCACTATCGGTTATTGACCAGAGAGGTGTCTCGGTCATGTCTACATAGTTCTCGAACCCGTAGGGTCCGCACACTTCGTTCGATGACGATATTATATCATATGAGTTATGTGATTTGGTGACCGAATGCTGTTAGGAGTTCCGGTGAGATCACGGACATGACGAGGAGTCTCGAAATGTTTGAGAGGTAAAGATTGATATATAGGACGATAGTATTCGGACACCGGAAGTGTTCCGGAGTGTATCGGGTATTTATTCGGGGGGTGTTACCGGAACCCCCGGGGGAAGATATGGGCCATAAGAGGGGAGCACACCAGCCTAGAAGGGGTGGCGCCCCCCCATGGAAGTAGGCTGAGTGGGAGAAGTGAAAGAGGGGGTTCGCCCTCCTTTCCTTCTCTCCTTCCTCTTCCCTTTTCCCCCTCCGACAGTTATGGAAGGGGGGGGGGGGCGAATTGGGGAAGACCCTAAGTAGGATTCAGCCTACTTGGGGCGCCCCTTGGCTGCCTCTCCTCCCTCCCACCTATATATATGTGGGGAGGGGGTGCCTAGAACACACAACATCATTTGTTACCTGTGTGCGGCGCCCCCCTCCACAGTTTACACCTCCGGTCATAGTTTTCTGGTTCTTAGGCAAAGCCCTGCGAGAATCACTTCACCTTCACCGTCACCACGCTGTCGTGTTGACGGAAATCATCTACTACCTCGACACCTTACTAGATCAAGAAGGCGAGGGACGTCACTGAGTTGAAAGTGTGCATAACTCGGAGGTTCCGTACGTTCGGTGCTTGATTGATTGAAGCTACAAGAAGTTCGACTACGTCAACCGCATTGTTAAACGCTTCCGCTTTCAGTCTACGAGGGTACGTAGACACACTCTCCCCCTCGTTGCTATGCATCTCCTAGATAGATCTTGCGTGAGCGTAGGAATTTTTTGAAATCGCATGCTACGTTTCCCAACAATAATTATAACATTTTTTTGTATCTTTTATTTCAATAAAATTGTCAAGTATAGCCTTTACCATGCTCAGTTTGCAAGTATACGAGTTGCTGTTTCAAAATAGAAAGTTTTCTATTATTGTTTGAATTCTTCAGAAAAGTCAGAGTGTGATAAAATCTTGAAATTTTGATACAATAAGCTATGATAAACTTTCTACAGTGTGGTAAATTTTCAGAATTATTTGAGTTAAATATGTATGGATCTTGATTCATCCTTTACAGACTGTCCTGTTTAGACAGATTTCTGTTATGATTGCATTGTTTGCATATGTTTGCTAGTTTAATGATTCTATTTGAGGATAGGAGTATTAAATATGCAGAGACGTTTAGTATGCAATGTTTAATAATAATTTTATTGATTTTTTACAGTAGAGAATGATAAAGTTTTGCATTGGTTTATACCAACTTATCTCACGAGTTCTTGTTGAGTTTTGTGTGGATGAAGTTCTTAAGATTTATGGAAACTGTGATATGATAGGAATTAAGGAGACACAATAGCTCAAGACTGGGGATGCCCAAGGCATCCCAAGTTATTGTTCCAAGAAGTCTCAAGCATCTAAGCTTGGGGATGCCCCGGTAGGCATCCCACCTTTCTTCATCAACAACTATCGGTTAGTTTCGCTTGAGCCTAAGTTTTTACTTGTTCACATGATGTGTGCTATCCTTGGTGTGTACTTTATTTTAATTTTGTTTGTTGTTTGAATAAAATATTTAGAGGTGAATGTTTTTAACAAGAGAGAGTCCTCACATAGCTACTTAATTGTTTGACTACCCACTGATCTTCACTTATATCTTTTAGAGTAGTCTGTCATTTACTCTCATTCTTCACTTATATCCTAAGAATAAATTATTGAGCGAATTGAATATCATAAATCTCAAATTATATGTGTTTCATATGCTTGTCCCATGGGGACTAATGACTTCATATATAAGAACTATAAGTTGTAGAATTTATTGAAAGTTAATGAACACAACATTGGTCACTTGAACAATTCTTGAAAGAATATTGAAGGAAGAGCGTTTTTACATATAAATATTCTATCTTGGACATGTTCTATGATTGTGAGCCCCCTTTAATTATTATCAAACTTGATCTGGTAGTTGATGTTGGACAAGGAAGACAATGTAATGAGTTATGTTTGTTTCTATTCACATATAATTTATATTGTCATGGATCCTCTAACATGTGGTGCTTGCTCATACTCTTTTGCTAGCCAAAATTTAATACTAAGTAGAAGTACTACTTGTGCATCCAAAAATCGATAAACCGAGTTTCTTGCCATGAGAGTCCACTATATCTACCTATGGATTGAATAAGATCCTTAAAGTAAGTTGTCATTGGTGCAAAAAGCAATAAAAATAGCTCCTAAATATGTATGATATTTTATTCTAAGGGAAAATAAGCTTTGTATGAACTTGTGATAGTAAAGAAATAAAAGCAACAGACTATATTATAAAGGTTTCTATCACAAGGGGCAATATAAAGTGACGTTCCTTTACATTAAGAGATTGCACATGACAACCTCTGCTTCCCTTTGCAAAGGGCCTATATTTTAATTTATGTATTTACTTTTATTCAATAGTCAATAGTGTTCTTTTCTATTCCGTTTTTTTTCTTTTGGCAAGCATCATGTGGTGGGGAATGATCCGTGCACATATATCCAGTTGAATATAGGTGATCATGAGCTATTATTATTGACATTATTCCTGAGATAAATAAGTTGGGAGGCGAAACATTAAGCCCCTATCATCCTATGTGTTTGACTGAAACAGTTTGTTCTAAAAATATGCTTTGAGTGTCAGCAATCATGGAAGACTAAATGATAGTTCAATATGTGGAATTTGCTAAAACAAAGTTCTTACATAGACCCATCCTGAAAATAAGATAAATTGTAATTGTTTGATTTACTGAAAAACATAGTTTGTTAGTTTTCAAGAAAGTTTATGGTCTATACTTTAACATGTGAATAGCTTGCTACTTGATCATGAGAAGTTTTATGAGATGACCTAGTGTTTATGACATATAATGATGCTAGAAAAAGTGATTGAAATTATCATTGATCAAACTTTTGCACTATGCTAGCATTCACACTTCATAAATCATTTTTTTATCATTTACCTACTCAAGGATGAGAAGGAATTAAGCTTGGGGATGTTGATACATCTCCAAGGTATCTATAATTTATGAAGTATTCGTGCCATGTTTGCAATAATTTTATACGGGTTTGGTGCACTTTTATATGAATTTCATATGGTTTTCATGGACTAACATATTAACCAAGTGCCCAGTGCAAGTTGTTGTTTTCTGCATGTTTTTGGTTTTCCAGAAAATCCATACCAGACAAAGTCCAAACGCTATGAAACTTTTTGATGATTTTTTTCGAACATAAGAGACCCCAGAAGCTTTGTGGGAGGGCCAGGAGATCCACGAGGCGGTGACAAGGCAACATGGAGCGATCGGGAGGGGGGATGGGTGGGGTAGCCGTGTGCTATTGCCTTGTGGGCCTCTCGTAACTCCTTTTCGCGTGACTCCAACGCTGAAAATTCTTGCAAATAGAGAAACCCCCAGAAATAAACCTAGAACTTCGACTCCGCCGTTGCAAGCCTCTGTAACGAAGCGATCTGATAAAGGCGAAGGTGTCCCGATGTTTTGATGATATGGTGGCTATCGTTTTCTGTGGGAGTCGACCTTGATGATCCGACTATGAACGTGCGAGACGTCGCGCCTTAGCAATCGGTAAACCAACTTCCGAGGGGTTATTGACCACGCTCGAGCATGATCAACCTGACCACGAGGGTCTGTTTCCTGCGAGCAAACGAAGAACAAGTAAGAAACTGAGATTGCAATCTGGATATTGCGAATATAAGAGGAAAGCTTTAATAATGAAGGTGAGGTTCTGTGACGTCTTTGTCTGGTCATTGAACACAAACGAAGTACGCGAAGTTGCAGGTATGGTGAACTTTTAATCTAAATAAAACCCAAATTCTAAACGGTGCCCTAAGGGCTGTATATATGGAGGAAGAGGGGGGAATTTTGTCACCCTTGGAGGAGGGGTCCGAAACCAACCCTATCTGTTGTTTCCCCACACATACAGACTCTAAAAACAGCCTATACTCAAGTATTTCGAAATTACATGGGCCTGGCCCAATAATAAGGTGACGCAGCACCTATAATAGACTCTGGACGGAATTTATGAAGTGGCATATAGTATATTTCGTCCAAGGCTTCATGCACTCATTATGGTGGCTTCAAAGTCCTGAAATCATCACTTGTAACTCCGTTCTTGTTTCCCTTGCGCATGCCATCATCTCCATGCTTGGTCTTGCTCCAGTGTTCATCTCTCTTATCCATGACAGACCCTTCATTTGTAAGCAGAACAAATGTATCCAATTTAGGCAGCATCATATTCTCATGAACATTGGAATCATTACCAAGAAACGAAAGTACCGGATAATTTAATTGGCGTGCACGAGCTCTAGTAATTGGTTCAGTATATGCAGCAGTAGGGCTGTGGGTGTAACAATTGTATTGATGTCCTCATCATCCTCCCCTTCTTGAAATGAAGTCGTCCTCGACAGATGATCATCTTCCTCACCCAAATAAGGCTTGAAATTTGCAATGTTAAAAGTGAGACTAACCCCAAAATCTGCAGGCAACTCAAGTTTATATGCATTATCATTTATTTTCTCTAACACCTTAAAAGGACCATCAGCACGTGGCATTAGCTTTGATTTGCGCACATAAGGAAATCTATCCTTACGCAAATGTAACCAAACAAGAACTCCAGGTGCAAACACAACATGTTTTCTATCCTTATCTCCAGCAAGTTTATATTTAGCATTCATACGCTCAATGTTTTCCTTAGTTAACTCATGCATTTTTAAGATCAATTCAGCACGTTGTTTAGCATCAAAATTAACCTTCTCCGAAGATGGAAGAGGCAACAAATCAGTAGGTGCACGAGGTAGGAAACCATACAAAATTTCAAAAGGGCACATCTTAGTAGTAGAATGCAACGAACGATTATAAGCAAATTCAATATGAGGCAACCATTCTTCCCACATGTTCTTATTATTATTCAAAACAGCCCTAAGCATAGTAGACAATGTTCTATTGACTACTTCAGTTTGTTCATCAGTTTGGGGGTGACATGTAGTACTAAAAAGCACTTTAGTCCCCAACTTAGCCCATAAACATCTCCAAAAGTGGCTAAGAAATTTAGTATCATGATCTGAAATAATAGTATTTGGCACACCATGCAAGCGAATAATTCCACGAAAGAACAAATCAGCAACATTAACATCATCATCGCTTTTATGACATGGTATAAAGTGTGCCATTTTCGAGAATCTATCCACGACAACAAATATGCTATCCCCCCCCTTCTTTGTTCGAGGTAAACCTAAAACAAAGTAAATAGATATATCCTCCCAAGGAACAAAAGGTACAACCAAAGGCATATATAAACCATGAGGATTGAGTCGTGACTTAGCTTTTTGACATGTAGTGCAGCGAGCAACAAAACACTCAACATCCCGTCTCATCTTTGGCCAAAAGAAATGTGTAGCAAGTATGTCCTCCGTCTTCTTCACGCTAAAGTGTTCCATTAATCCTCCTCCATGCGCCTCCTGCAACAACAAAAGACGAACGGAGCCAGCTAGAATGCATAGCTTGTTAGCATGGAACAAAAATCCATCATTAACGACGAACTTGTTCCATGTTCTTCCTTCTTTACAATTCTGCATTACATCTTTAAAATCAGCATCATGCACATATTGATCTTTGATGGTCTCCAAACCAAATATTTTGAAGTCAAGTTGTGAAAGCATAGTATAGCGACGAGACAATGCATCAGCAATAACATTTTCTTTACCCTTCTTGTGTTTAATGACATAAGGGAAATTATCAATGAATTCAACCCATTTAGCATGTCTACGATTCAGTTTAGCTTGAATTTTAATATGTTTCAGAGATTCATGATCAGAATGTATAATAAATTCTTTGGGCCATAAATAATGTTGCCATGTCTCTAAAGTCCGAACAAGAGCATATAATTCTTTATCGTAAGTAGAATAATTCAGACTAGGCCCACTCAATTTTTCAGAAAATCATGCAACAGGTTTGCCATGTTGTAATAACACACCTCCTAATCCAATTCCACTAGCATCACATTCAAGCTCAAAAGTCTTATTAAAATTAGGAAGTTGGAGTAAAGGAGCATGTATCAACTTATCTTTCAATACCGTGAAGGCTTCTTCCTGTGCGATACCCCAAACAAAAGGCACATACTTCTTTGTAAGCTCGTTGAGAGGTGCAACAATGGTGCTGAAATCTCTCACAAAACGCCTATAGAAACAAGCGAGGCCAAGGAAACTCCTCACTTGTGTGACCGTTTTGGGTTGCGGCCAACTCTCAATAGCTTCATCTTGGCTTTATCAACTTCAATCCCTGTGTAGTAACAATATAGCAAAGAAAAGATACTCGGTCGGTGCAAAAGGTGCACTTACCAAGGTTACTGTTGGGGATACAACTACTGAGTGTGAACCATACGGAGGGCCGGTTTACCTAAATCCATGATCGAGCCCACGGAGGAGGCCCGGAGCCCGAGGCTAATTAAGGTCCATTTATGTGAACCGCCTTAGTGTTGTAACTTGTGTTTGTAAGACAAGAGAGAAGAGACCGAGCGGACACTTGTATGAGCGGATCGGGACTCAGAGACCGGCCGGTTAACCCGTGTATATAAAGGGATGACCCGTGGCGGATTAAGGATGACAATTGAGGCTTAAGCGAAGCTATTGCTCCCAAGTCACCGAAACTACATCAATCCCATCACAACTAGGCGTAGGCCTTTCCTTCATCGAAGGGCTGAACTAGTATAACTCCGTGTCTTTGTGTCCTTTAACCCTCTAAGTTAACCCGTACGATGGCCCTGCGACTAAGTCCTTTCACGAGGACATCTGCCGTGACAATTCCACGACAGTTGGCGCCCACCGTGGGGCTATCACACGATGGTTTGATGATCTTAGAGGGCAAGTTCGAAGGACTCGAAGGCTATCTGTGTGGGCGGATGACTAAGAGTCGTCGCGGCAAACTCTACATCAACGATGCGGATTGGGCCCCGAGGCGGCTCGATTGAGTCTGGTGCGGGTCCCCTTTGGTGGCATACACGTGTTCATCGGCAAGATCGGTGAGCCAGGGCTGGGCGGACATCTGCACCGACCTCGTCGAGAGCGGCTCGTGGGCGAGGAAGAGTCCCGCCTGGTTAAACCGCCCGTCAGCGTGCTTTCGTGGGGGTCGTCCACGGAAACTACGAGGGCGGATCAGCGTCTGGCGACGAAACCGTTGTCTACCCTGGCGACGAGTCATTCGCCGGAGAAACCGAGTCTCTCTACCAGCTCCAAGATGGCCAGATCGGGGGCTGTTCCGACGGTGAGAGTATTCCGGACCCCTTTGATCTACCTAGCCGGGTTGGAATTTTCATGGCCGGTACACAAGCGACGCTTCACTCTTCGACCGCGGCGCCCATCGTCGCCGGTTCAGCAGCGGTGGTGGCGACCGGGGAAGGAGGCCCCGTGCGCCCGCCGGCTCAAGTTTTATCAGAGTTATTCGACGCATTGGCTACGCTCATGGCGGAGGCTAACCCGGCGGATCAGGACCTACACAACGCAGAGATTGCGAGGGTGAAGGAACAGATCGCTAAAGCTAAAGCGGATCTGGCAGCCGCCGACGTGAGGATGGCGGCGGGCGAACGGGCGCTTTGGATGCGCGAGCTTATAGGCTCATCTTTGGATCGAGTCGTCGCATGAAGTCATGAAAAGGAAGTACATATCCCGTTTGCCTTGGTTTTCGAGGAAGAGACCTCTTCAATACTCGAGGCGGGGACGATAATCCGCCCCGGTGGTAAACCGCCGAAGCACTGGGGGCCGCGCGGTTCAGCCCGTGTGATAGATCTGCCTCGCCATCACACCGGCGCTCCCCAGACGGTGCAGACACCTCCGAGTCACTACTCCAACCCAATGGATAACCTTGTCGCGGCTGCGGCACGATTGGGCGATTCGATCGAGGCGACTCACCACAGCGGTCGAAACTCGCCGGGTCAAGGAGCTCCTCGGGGCGGCCCCGCTCGGCAGAAGCATATTCATACAGTCGGGATCGGATCCACTCCACCCCCCGCCCAAGCCGGAGTTATAGCCGGCGCGCAGACGAACCGACCGTATCAAGCAACGCGCAGCGCGGTCCGCCTCGAGGCAACAACCCGGCCGGTGGCTTCGAAGACGCTCAAGTAGTGGTAGACCGGGCCAGGGCACATAGGGAGGCCGAGTTAACAGCACAACATGAGGACTACCAGCTCGCGCAGGTTCGTCCGACCATCTTCGAACCGGGGGTCACATCCGGCTCATTGGGGGTGCCTTGCCTCGTCCCCGCTTTACGCAATGTGCGTTTGCCCAAGGACTTCAAAGGGCCACGCAAGGTGCCCAGTTACACCGCCGATTTGGCTCGAGCGTGGATAGAAAGCTATGAGATGGCCATGGAGATGCTGGATGTGGGCGAAGCTGCGTGTGCGAAGTATTTCACCATGATGTTGGAAGGTGCGGCCCGTGCTTGGTTGAAAAATTTGCCACCCAACTCGGTTAGTTCATGGACCCGATTCGGACCGGTTCATTCAGAATTTCAAAGATACCGTAAGCAGCCTATATACGTGGTGGATTTGGCGGTTTGTGTCGAGCAGAGGAGAATCTACAACACATTGGGTGCGCGCGTTTGAGGTCTTACATTCATCGGACCGGATCAACCCGATTTCGCTATCTTAACCCTAGAAGCCAAGCGTCGGTTCGAACGTTGAAGTTGAAGCTGGGTCGCATGAAGGGTTTTTGCAATGACATGGGCACGCTCATGGGCGTTTTGGTAAAGTATGCTGATTCTGATAGTACCAAGGATCCCGAGTCTAAAGGTGACGAAGTAGGGAAGGGAAAGCAGAATGGCAATTCGAGGCCGGCAAACATCATCCGCAGAGCAATGGAAACAAGCGTAAGGCTAACGGTAACATGGGTTTCGTGGCCAACACCAACGACAGACAAGGGTCGGCGGCGCAAAGGTAGGCAATCAAACGGGGGTGCACAAGGTCACAATCCGGAGCGTTTGAATTACTTGTTGAATCAACCTTGTCCGAAGCATGGGACGAAGGAGGCACCGCGAATCACCTCTGGAAGGATTGTTATATTATGCACGAGTTCAAAAATTCTAATGCTTTCGGTATGATCAAGGGCCCGGCGGCGGTTCGTGGTCCGCCCGATTCTGATGAAGGAAATTCCGGCCCAGGGTTCGGTGGTAATCCGGGCGGGCAAGGCAATCAGAACAATCAAAACAATCAGAACAATCAGAACCAAGGGGGTTACAATCAACAACAGCAGCAGTCGGGTTACCAAAGTAATCCAAAACAGTTAAGCGGTGGGATGTATCATGTCTTTACCACTAGCTTGGACAGACGGGACCGCAAACTTCAGCGATGGGCGGTCGGTGTTGTTGAACCGGCCGCACCGCATTACCTGCGCTGGTCGAGCAACCTATTGTATGGAGCGAGAGGATCATCCTCCCGAGTTTACAATCCGGGTCAGCTGGCCCTAGTAGTGGCACCTCAGGTGGGAGGCTACAAGTTCACCAAAGCGCTTATGGATGGAGGAAGCAGCATCAACATCACGTACTACGAGACCTTCCGGCGTATGGGGTTGGCGGATAGACATCTCGGGCCGCCCAAAGCACAATATTTCACGGCGTGGTGCCCGCAAGTCGGCGTACCGGTCGGTAAGATAGCTCTGGAGGTGGCTTTTGGAGATGAACATGACTCGGATCGGAAACATTGGCGTTTGAGGTGGTGAAAATCCAAAGCCCTTACCACGCCTGTTTGGGCGGCCGCTTATGCTAATTTTATGGCACGGCCTTGTTATATTTATTTGCAGCTGAAAATGCCGGGTCACAAAGGGGCGATAACGGTTCACGGAGCCGCGGATTGCTTTGGAATGCGAGGAAGGTGACGCGGCTTATCTTGAGTCGGTTTGTGCCACCGAGGAGTTAAAGTATTATAAAGATAATGTTGATCCGGCCGATATGACCCGTTGAAAAAGCCAACTACTGAGCATGATCCGGATTTGAAGTTTAAATCGGCGGGTGAGACTAAGCTTGTTGATTTTGTGCGGCGATTCGTCCAAGCAGTTCACCATCGGTGCTAACTTGGATCCTAAATAGGAAGCGTGCTCATCGAGTTCATCCGTGAGAACCGGGACATTTTGCATGGAAGCCTTGACATGCGGTGTACCGAGGAACTCGCTGAGCACACTCTTAATGTTGATCCCAAGTACAGCACGGTAAAACAGTTTCTCGCCGGTTTAATGAGGAAGCAGCGCAAGGCCATTGGAGAGGAGGTTGCGGGCTCTTAGCGGCAGGATTCATTGTTGAAGTTTTCCATCGAGTGGCTTGCTAACCCGGTGTTGGTCCTTAAGAAAAAGCGGCACTTGGCGCATAATGCGTGGATTATCAGATCTTAACAAGGCTTGTCCGGCAGATCCTTTGCCCTCCCCGTATTGATCAGATTATTGATGCTACGGCGGGTTGTGGCGTTGAGTTTTTGGATGCATATTCGGATATCATCAGATTAAGATGGCGGTTAAGGACCAGGAGAAGACGGCGTTTATCACCCCTTTGGAGCCTTCGCTATGTATCTATGCCCTTTGGGCTCAAGAGCGCCAAGCAACTTATCAGCGTTGCGTCATGTAACTGCTTGCATGAACAGATCGGCCGTAATGTGCACGCTTATGTGGATGATATCGTGGTTAAGTCAAGGGAGAAAGAAACACCGATTGAGGATTTGAGAGAAACCTTTGACAACTTGCGGGTGTACAAGATGATGCTTAACCCGCCAAGTGTGTCTTTGGTGTTCCGCAGCAAGTTATTGGGTTTCCTTGTATCCAACGAGGGGATTGAAGCTAATCCGGAGAAGATTACAGCTATCACCTCCTTGGCTAAGCCAAAGTGTATCAATGGCGTCCAACGTTTGGCAGATCGGATTGCTGCGCTAAGCGGTTTATCGATCGCCTAGAGAGAAGGCCATTCCTTTGTACGAGATCTTTGAAGAAGACGGATCGGTTAAATGCAGAGCTCGGCCAACGATGAGGCATTGGAGGACTTAAAGCGGCAGCTGGCCAACCCTTTGTTCTTGCCGCTCCCATTGACAAGGAGCCGCTCTGTTATATGTTGCTGCTAATGCCGAGCGGTCAGCGTAGCCATTGTGGTAGAAACGGAAGGAGGGGAAAGGAGTATCCGGTTCAACGGCGGTTTATTACATCAGCGAGGTTCTCATTGAGTCTAAACAAAGATATCCGCATTGGCGAAGCTGGTATATGGAGTTTTTATGGCAAGCGGAAGCTGAAGCGATATTTCCAAGGGCACCCCATCACGGTGGTCGATTCAGCTCCTTTGGGCGATATCATCTGTAACCGGAAGCGGCGGCGGATTGCTAAGTGGGCTATAGAACTTGGGCCGACGGTTTAAGGTATGTGCCTCGGACGGCAGTAAAGTCTCGAGCACTTGTGGATTTCATTAATGATTGGGCGGAGTTGCAAGCACCGAAGAAAAGCGGATCATATCTATTGGACCATCCACTTTGATGGGTCCGAGCAATTGAGGGCTCGGGCTGGAGTCGTATTAACTTCCCCACGAGGTGACAAGTTCATTACGTTCTTCGCTTAATGTTCCCTGTACTAACAATGCAGCTGAGTATGAAGCTTTGCTCCATGGTCTCGGATGGCTAAGGAGATGAATCTAAGCGGGTCAAGTGCTTGGTGACTCGGACTTGGTGGCCCGACAAGTATCAGTACTTGGGATTCTAAAGATCCACTCATGGCTGCGTGCCGTCGGGAGGTGGATATGGTTGCAGGACACTTTAAAGGATATCGTGGACCATGTGTATCGCCGAAAGAACGAAGCGGCGGATGCTCTAAGCGGCGGGTTCTCAACGTAAACGGTCCCGCCTAATGTTTTCCTTGATGTCTTCGCACAATCCGTCGATTAAACTTCCGATGAGGTCGATTTGGCTATTCCCGATCCGGAGGCTCACTTGGTGGCAGCCTTGCATGTCATTCGGACTGGGCGCTCCCTTATTTGGCATACATGAACCGGGCGAGTTACGGAAGATGAGACGCTGGCCCGACAGATAGTTCGGCGGTCTAAGTCTATGACCATACATAAAGGCGAGTTGCATCGTTGCAGCGTGTCAAGGCGTTTCAGCGTTGTGTGTCCCCGAGGAAGGCCGTGAGATATTGCGTGAAATCCATGAAGGGATTGTGGTCATCACGCGGTTCAAAATCCTTGGGCCAAAGCGTTCCGCCACGGTTTCTATTGGTTGACTGCCCATCTTGATGCGGAAGATCTGGTCGACGATGTGATGGTTGCCAAAAGTTCTTGAGACGTGCTCATGTACCAGCCCAAGAATTGAGGATGATTCCAATTACTTGGCCGTTTGCGACTTGGGGCTGGATATGGTTGGACCTTTCAAAAGGTCCAAGGACAAGAAGACCCACTGTTGGTGGCGGTTGATAAATTTACCAAGTGGGTCGGCGAGCACGTTAGCAAGTGTGATGCGCCACGGCGGTTCAGTTCATCAAAAGGTGATTTTCGGTTTGGGTTTCCACGGTATCATCACGGACAATGGCACCAATTTGTCCAAGGGAGCTATGAAGGAATTTTGTGAGAGAGCACATCCGCTTGATGTTTCTTCCGTGGCCCACCGCAGTCCAATGGTCAAGCGGAACGAGCTAATCAGGAGATCTTGAGAGGTATTAAACCCGGCTTATGGTCCCTTTAGTGAGGGCGCCGGGTTGTTGGGTCGAGGAGCTGCCATCGTGATATGGAGTATCAATACTACACCAAACAGATCCACTCGGATACACGCCGTTCTTTATGGTCTATGGGCGAGGCGGTCCTTCCTGTGATATCGTCATGACTCGCCCAGCGTGGCGGCTTATGTTGAGGCCGATAGTGAGGCAGCCCGGCGGGACGATTTGGATCGGCGGATGAAGAGCGAGATATGGTGGCTGCTCGTTCGGTGATTTACCAGCAAGATCTTCGTCGGTATCACAGCCGGCGAGTTAGAACAAGAACCTTTCGGGAAGGAGACTTGGTGCTTGGCTCATTCAAGACCGCACAGATATGCACAAGCTATCCCCACCGTGGGAAGGGCCCTTTGTGGTCGATAAGAATCTGTACAACGGGTCATACTATCGATTGATGTTCGAGGCGAAAAAGACTCACGACGCCGAAGAGGAGACCAACAGCCGTGGAACATAGCTCATCTTGACCTTATTATACGAGCCATCGGCTCCACTTATGTACATATTAAGACAATGTATATATCATGAATAAAAGCAATAAACGGATCCTCGGCCAAAGCGGGTATCCGTTACATATAAAGTCGGTTTGGGTACATGGAGATGTTGTCGTGAAGCGGCCTCGGTTTAACCCTTGGCCTTGCTTTTGAAGTTTTTGTCACTTGGGGCTTGGTGGTGTCCGAACCAATGCAACACCTCTTGATGCTAAAGCCACCAGATCACAGGGACATGGTCACGTCTGAACCGATCACGCCTCTTGGTCGGCCTAAGGCCATAGAATCACTTGGGGCTTGGTGAACCCGAACCATTGCCATGCCACTTGATCGGCATCATGCCACGATTTTGATTGGGGGCTGGCTGACTTGAACCATCGCTACACCTTATGGGGAGCTTGGTCTGTCCGACTATGGTAACACCATCGATCGAGGCTCGATAAAGCCTATTCTTGCAAATGGTTTTTGTCATTGCCTTTGCTTCCATGTGGTTTTCATACCAATTATTTGATTTTCGTTTTTTCTTAAACCGACAAACCTCTTTAAACGGATTCAAGTTGTGAATTTGGTCCATTTTAATCCGTCGATTTTGTTCGGTTTGATTTTTCTGTTAACATCCCATTATGGAGTAACAGGGGCTTGTCATGCCCGACACGGTTTACACGGTAAACGGCATTCTAAGCTGTGAGTTATTTTCTCCTTTACGGTAATGGTTTATAAACCTCCGCCTCAAGATTGGCTAAGCCAACTGCATGCCCGACATTGGCAGGTATTTTTGTATCATCAAGTCTGGTCATATACATCCATATTTTTATATAAATATATGAGCGACACAAGTCGTTATGGCGGTTTAAAGAATTTGTGATTGCAGTGAAATAAGCTTCGGTTCATCAACCACGATATCAGCACCACCATGCATAGGTTCTGATCGAGGTTGTAAAGGCATTGTTCAAAACAAAGTCTGACTATCCTATTACAAAGCCTTTCAAGGCCGGTGTTTCATGTGGTGTTATGCCTTGAAGTTTGGGCGTCACCCGCTTGACGGATTACGCTTCTTCGCCGGGTTGGCGTGAGGTAGAGGCGCTGGCGTCGGTTCAACTTCTTCTTCTTCCTCACCCAAAGCCGGAAGTCATTGGTAGACCAGTCAATCCGGGTTAAGGCACGAAGACAGCCTCTTCACTTATAAGCTCAGCGGATCAGCGTCGGGGGCATAAGTGTGCTTACGGATTGGAGGAACAAGGCTCGCACTTCCGGAATGACAAACTCCACCCTCTTGTTGTTTGCGTCATAAAAGAACGGTGAACGCCGGGTTGGCTTCGCTGCTAGTTGACTTCGCCGGTGACGCATCTCCTTTGTTATCCGTTTGAGCGTCGTTATCAAAGGTTTCACCGTTCTCTTGGCGCTGGGAAGCCCTTGGCTATGTCGGCGGATCAAGATCTGCTATCCACGCCTTGGCGCGAGTCGAGCGATGAGTGCCAGCCGGGCGCGGATCGCTTCAACTCTTGAGCTGCCCCGGAACCATGGACAGCCGGTCTAGTGTGTCTTTGATCAGGGATGGAGCCGTGTTGTCGTATGATGTGGCACATATGACTCGCTGGGCGCCGGTATACAGCTGCTCAATTAGCGTATAAGCGGCCTTGAGCTTCTTCCGCACATCGAGCCGGATGAGCAAGGCGCTTGCTGCGCGGTTTTAAAACAGCTCAGGTTAAACCGGCGGACATATCAAAATAGAGAATCAGTGCAAGTTTTTCTTACCAAAGATGGCAGAGGTCATGGCATGCACTTGGCGCTTGAGTCCGGTAAGCTCTTCAGTCACCGGTTTCAGAGCTGCTTCAGCGTCTTCCGCCCGTTTTATTAAACCGGCCTTCTCGGTGTCCCAGTTGACCCGTTCGGATTTATACCACTCCTTCAGCTGTTCCATAGTGGTCGGGGCAGTTTTAATTCATCCTTGGCCTTGGTGGCTTTCACTGTTGAGTTTCCAGATTGGCTCGAAGGTCCTTGAGTTGCACGGTTTGCTGGTATATTTCATTCTGATAACAAAGGGAGCACGTTAGTTGTTTCATTATACAAGTCCCAAGCTCAATACAAGTATTCAACTTGGCACTTGGGGGCTAATGGCTAGTTGATCTCGGTTTGCTATGGGGAGACACAACTTAAGTCGGTTTAACTTTGCAAAGTTGAACCGACCCTTGAGGGCTACTATCTGATCAAAGTACAAGAAAGGCCAACTCATTACCTCATAGCGGTCCTTCATGCGATTTACCAGACCGGCTTCAAAGTCACGGCTTGTGTAGAGCCGGTTCAGAAAGCCGGAGTGAAGTTCTTGGGCAGAGAAGTTGTCATAAGCCGACAGATCAGTCTTCCCTTATCTTTGCTCATGGTAGTGGAACCTTCCTTGCTGTGCTTTGCCAAAGCGACCGGTTGGCTAGGGCGGTGTAGCGATGCTGTCACAATAACATCGTCATTTTGGCAGGGCTGGCCAGACCGGCGGTCTTCTTTGGGCTTGATGTCTTCTTACTCTGGCTCGGCGGTTCAACAATCACGACCCGCTCTGTGGACGGGTTCGATGGAGCAGGCTGCGAGGTTTCCACTTGGACCTCCGGTTCAGCTTCTGGCGGATCAGCAGAGTCGTCTTTGTACAACTCGCCAGAGCTATTTTTGGCAACTTCAGGATTTTCGTGGGTTTGTTCTGGGGTCTTTTCCGGATCAACATCTGCAGTTGGGTCAAGGGTTTTCTCTTTCTTACTCAAGCGAGCCTTGGTGCTTTCAGAATTGGATTAAGACAAAATTGGCCAAAGCAATTGTAAACCGAATTGACGGGACAGCAGTTGCGTACCCTGCAGCAACTTTAAGCGGAGGCAGTTGCGTGGTTGATGAACCGCCAGATGAGTTGGAGGAGGCCTGATAATTCGGGTCAGATGGATTGAGAGGACATCGGAAGAAACCCTTTAAGGGATAACGCTTTTCAGGAGAGCAAGTCACCTCACGGACGACCTTCCGGGTTGGTGTGTCTGGTAAACCGGATGAGGTAATCCGTTGGCCCTTGTCTTGCGGGTCGTCGGGCGCTCTTCAGCCTGCTGTGTCTTCAAAGAAAGGTTTGGATTCAAGTAAGCACAGGAATGATATTTTTTCACTTTCCGGACGGCGCGACGAATTCTTTTAACCGGCACGAGGTCGGATTCGGAAGAAAGAAAGATTACCTCAACAGGGTCGGCATGACTGGCTTCAGCATCATCCTGGGAGGTAAAGTTGTCAGTAAAAGGAATACAAAGGGACAAATCATAAGCAAGAATAAACACAAAGCGGAAAGCCAAGTTTTACCTCAGCTTCTGATTCTTCGTCCTCCGGCGGATCAGAGGATTCGGCGGTTTTCTTCTTGCCTGCTTTCTTGGTAGCTTTGGACTTTACGCGCGACGCTCGAACCGGTTTGGTACGTTTCCAGAAGGAGCTGTCAGCCTGAGAGGTAACAAGGATTAATGTATATCAACAAAGTATTAAGGGCCCGAAAAGCGGTGAGTAGAGCTTACCGCCGGCGGTTTGTTGGCGACACAGAATGGAGCCAACCCGGTTAGGCTGCAGACGGAGATCGGCTCATCAAGCATCTTCTTTACGATTTCTGTGACCTCAAGTTCAGTTATGGGTAGCTCGTGATGTCTTTGAGGGTCTTTGAGGCTGCCGGTGTACTCGTGCATCAATCCGGGCCGGCGGCTTAGTGGCAAGACGCCCCAAGAAACCCAACACCGCACAAGGTCCACGCCGGTTAGGCCATTGGCCATTAGAGCCCGGAGCTTGATTATTTGAGGCGCGAAGTTCTTCCGTTCCGCGGCGGTTAAGCGTAAAGGCAGCGGATGCTGGTTGCTGAGCCGGTGAGGACGATAACCCGGCAAGGGGTTCTCGTTGGCAGGAGGAGTGTTCCGGCAGTAGAACCAGGTTTGGTTCCAATCCTTTGGATGGCTGTGGTGTTTGGCGTGAGGGAAGTCCACTTCTTTCCTCTTCTGGATTGAAATGCCGCCCAGCTCTGTGTTGGGACCATCAGAAAATTCTGTATGGCGGTTCAAGTGGAAAAAATCCCGGAACAGCTCCACAGATGGTTCTTCTTGAAGATAGACTTCACAGAAGACTTGAAAGTTGCATATGTTTGACACAGAGTTTGGGCCAATATCCCGCGGATGGAGTTTAAAACTTGCAAGGACGTCCCGGAAGAATTTTGAACCGGGCGGGCAGAATCCCCGGTCTAAGTGCTGCATAAACACAACTACTTCACCCTCTTGCGGCTCGGGAGGAAACTCGCCATCCGGAACACGCCAGTGAAGGACATTTTTTGGAGCCAAGGCGCCAGTGGTGACATAGCCGTTCATTTGCGTTTCAGTGATTTTGGACCGAACCCAATTGCAAGCTGAGAATTGAGGAGCCATTCCGGAAGACCAAGCTGCGAAAGAAAGGAGAAAGCGGTTCACCGTTAAGCGGTTCGAGCATATTATACATTGTTAAACGGCCGGCAGCTGGCTTACAATTCGGTTTAACTAAAGGCTAATGGAGTAGCGGATTAGCTATCAAAAGTCAAACCGCCAAAAGCAGACAGAACCGTTGAATTTACTAAGTGTGGGCGAAACAGATTTCACATGCAGTGGAAATAATTTAGATCCACCGAAGGTTCGATGAGGAAAACCTCTCGACCTATGCAAGCCTCATAAAGAGCGGGGAGGTTCGGGCATTCTAAACTAGAGGATCTGAGCGAAAAGGAAGATGCGTAAAGGGTTAAATGGACGACAGGGCAGCCACCTGCACAGGATGTACGGCACGGCTGAGTCGTACGGCCATGGCGGAGCAGGTATGAAAAACTGATATGAGCGCCTATGAACTACGAGATGAACAGGGTCTTCAGATGGGATCTAGGGCTTGAGAGGAACCTTACCTGACGAGCAAAAACCGTGGAGGAGCGCCAAAAACTCTGATACGATCAGGTTGATGCAGCGGCCGGCGTTAACGCGTCGTTCGAAGGTCGGAGGCGACGGCGGAGCTTCAGGGCTGGGCGTCGCGAGGAAGGAGAAGAGCGGAAGAAGAAGAAGAGCGAGGGCGGCCGGTCTATTTATAAGGAAACCGGAGCAATCAACGGGCGCGAGAATCGAGGAGTCAAAAGCGGCGGACGGTGCAGCGGCCGCCTCGATTTCCGGGATAGCATTAAATGAAGGGAATCTTACTGTTTGGATTTCTTTATTAAAGATGACGTCAAGGCGCCCTGACACGCAGATCGGAGGATGACATCACGGCGGTTCAAGCAGATGGCGGTTTACAAAATATGAAAGGAGATCAAGAGTTTCTGAAGGTGTTGAAGATTAACATGAACGGTTCAAGTCAATCTGGGGCCTAATGTTGGGGATACAACTATCGAGTGTGAACCATACGAGGAGGGCCGGTTTACCTAAATCCATGATCCAGCCCACGGAGGAGGCCCGGAGCCCAGAGGCGAATTAAGGTCCATTTATGTGAACCGCCTTAGTGTTGTAACTTGTGCTGTAAGACAAGAGAGAAGAGACCGAGCCGGACACTTGTATGAGCCGGATCGGGACTCTGTAGACCGGCCGGGTTAACCCGTGTATATAAGGGGACGACCCGGCGGCGGATTAAGGACAGACAATTCGAGGCTTAGGCGAAGCTATTGCTCCCAAGTCGCCGAAACTACATCAATCCCATCACAACTAGACGTAGGCCTTTCCTTCATCGAAGGGGCTGAACTAGTATAACTCCCGTGTCTTTGTGTCCGCTTTAACCCCTCTAAGTTAACCCGTACGATGGCCCTGCGACTAAGTCCTTTCACGAGGACATCTGCCGTGACAATTCCACGACAGTTACCAAACAAACGTGCATCACGTAGAGCAATAAAAACTGCACGTAAATGTTCTTCCAAATATTTGCTATAAATCAGTATATCATCAAAATAGACCACCACAAATCGTCTAATGGAAGCACGTAAAACTTCTTTCATTAATCTCATGAAAGTAATAGGTGCATTAGTTAACCCAAAAGGCATAACTAACTACTCATACAAACCAAACTTAGTTTTAAATGCCGTTTTCCATTCATCTCCCAATTTCATACGAATTTGAAGGTTGATACGTCTCCAACGTATCTATAATTTTTGATTGCTCCATGCTATATTATCTACTGTTTTGGACTATATTGGGCTTTATTTTCCACTTTCATATTATTTTTGGGACTAACCTATTAACCGGAGGCCCAGCCCAGAATTGCTGTTTTTTTTGCCTATTTCAGAGTTTCGAAGAAACGGAATATCAAACGGAGTCCAAACGGAATGAAACCTTCAAGAACGTGATTTTCTCACCGAATATGACCCAGGAGACTTGGACCCTACGTCAAGAAAGAAACGAGGTGGGCACGAGGTAGGGGGGCGCCCCCCCAGGCACGCCCTCCACCCTCGTGGGCCCCATGAAGCTCCACCTACGTACTCCTTCTTCCTATATATACCTCACGCACTTCAAGCGATCGACACGGAGCCAAAAACCTAATTCCACTGCCACAACCTTCTGTACCCACGAGATCCCATCTTGGGGCCTATTCCGGAGCTCCGCCGGAGGGGGCATCCATCATGCAGGGCTTCTACATCATCACCATAGCCTCTCTGATGAAGTGTGAGTAGTTTACCTCAGACCTTCGGGTCCATAGTTAGTAGCTAGATGGCTTCTTCTCTCTTTTTGGATCTCAATACAATGTTCTCCCCCTCTCTCGTTGAAATGTATTCAATCTAATCTTCTTTTTGTGGTGTGTTTGTTGAGACTGATGAATTGTGGGTTTATGATCAAGATTATCTATGAACAATATTTGAATCTTTTTTGAATTCTTTTATGTATGATTGGTTATCTTTGCAAGTCTCTTCAAATTATCAGTTTGGTTTGGCCTACTAGATTGATCTTTCTTGCAATGGGAGAAGGGCTTAGCTCTGGGTTCAATCTTGCGGTGTCCTTTCCCAGTGACAGTAGGGGCATCAAGGCACGTATTGTATTGTTGCCATCGAGGATAACAAGATGGAGTTTTTATCATATTGCATGAATTTATCCCTCTACATCATGTCATCTTGCTTAAGGCGTTACTCTGTTTTCTTGAACTTAATACTCTAGATGCATGCTGGATAGCGGTCGATGAGTGGAGTAATAGTAGTAGATGCAGGCAGGAGTCGGTCTACTTGTCTCGGACGTGATGCCTATATACATGATCATACCTAGATATTCTCATAACTATGCTCAATTCTATCAATTGCTCAACAGTAATTCGTTCACCCACCGTAGAATACTTATGCTCTTGAGAGAAGCCACTAGTGAAATCTATGGCCCCTGGGTCTATCTTCATCATATTAATCTTCCATCACTTTATTATTGCCTTTGCTTTTTTTACTTTGCTTTTTATTTTACTTTGCATCTTTATCATAAAAATACCAAAAATATTATCTATCATATCTATCAGATCTCACTCTTGTAAGTGATCGTGAAGGGATTGACAACCCCTAATCGCGTTGGTTGCGAGGAGCTATTTGCTTTGTGTAGGTGCGAGGGACTCGCGCGTAACCTCCTACTGGATTGATAACTTGGTTCTCAAAAACTGAGGGAAATACTTACGCTACTGTGCTGCATCACCTTTCCTCTTCAAGGAAATCCAACGTAAGCTCAAGAGGCAGCAATGGTATCCACTACACAAATCAACTTTGGAGAATATTGTAGAGCCACTCAATTCATCAAGCATATCATCTAGCCTAGGAATAGGATGACGATAACGAATAGTAATATTATTAATGCCTCTACAATCAACACACATACGCGATGTACCATCCTTTTTCGGAACTAGAATAATAGGAACAACACAGGGACTAAGGGATTCACGTATATAACCTTTGTCGAGCAGCTCCTGGACTTGACGCATAATATCCTTCGTCTCCTCTGGATTGGTATGGTATGGTGCATGGTTGGGTAGCGATGCACCGGGAGTTAAGTCAATCTGATGCTCAATCCCTCAAATAGGTGGTAATCCCGGTGGCACGTCTTGTGGAAAGACGTCAGCGAACTCCTGCAAAATGTTAGTAATAGCAGGAGGCAAAGAAGAAGGCACGTCCTCGAATGAAAATAATGCTTCTTTGCACACAAAAGCATAGCAAACATATTTGCTAAAATCTAGCTCATCAATATCAGATTTGGTGGCAAGTAAACATGCACTTTTCAATTTAATTTCAGAAGCAACACTAGATGGTTTTATTATTAGGCTTCATTTGTTGCTCAAATTCTTGTGCCATGATCTGATTTTCACTCTTATTTTTCTCCTGTTTTGCTTTATTAGCTCTATTAATATCATCTTTCAAAATGGAATCATGAGTCATAGGAAGCAAAGTAATATTTTTATCCTTATGAACAAGAGTATACTGATTATTTCTACCATGGTGTACAGAATTTTTATCAAATCGCCATTGTCTACCAAGTAATAATGAACTTGCTTGCATAGGTACCACATCACAATCAACATAATCAGCATATGTAGAGATACTAAAATGCACACAAACAGTACGTGTTACATTAACCTTGCCGCTATTGTTCAACCATTGGATGTAGTAAGGATGTGGATGTGGTCTTGTGGTGAGAGATAGCTTCTCCACCATCTCCATGCTAGCCAAGTTGTTACAGCTCCCTCCATTTATGATGACGCGAACAGAACGTTCCTTCACAACTCCCTTTGTATGGAACAAATTATGCCTCTGATTTTTCTCAGCTTGTGTAACCTGCACACTCAAAACACGTTGAGCAACTAAACATTCATACCTGTGAGCATCTTCATCAACCATGTATTGTGTGTCATGATCATAATCATCTCCACCATGTTCTTCACTTGTAATAAGAGCCAAAGTCTCCTCATCATAGTCACTAGCAGACTCATACCCACCATCCTCAGTAACAAGCATTACACGTTTAGATGGGAATTCTCTCGCATAATGACCTCCACCCTTGCAACAATGACAAATAATATCATGTGTTTTCCCTGTTGATGCCATGGATAAAGAAGAGCTCTGTGCAGGCCCAGAAGGTGTGCTCTTGGCAGATAGTGGTGGTTGTGCCTGCTTTCTTGTATCACGGTTGTAGGTGGCAGCTGAGGGGGGTGCCGGTGTAGCAGAACGTGTGGAAGTAGAGGATGCACGCGGTGTCCATGGTGAAGGTCGACCTGCAGAAAAGTTAGTTCGCGCCAATGCCTGTCGATCCTGCACTTCACGTTCAGCTTTGCAAGCAAGATGGAATAAACGAGTGATATTATTATATTCCTTATACTCTAGAATGGTCTGAATCTCTTTATTTAATCCACCCATAAAATGTGCAAGCATAGCTTCATTATCCTCAACAATACGATATCTAATCATACCAGTTTGTAATTCCTGATAATATTCTTCTACAGAATTTTTTCCTTGTCTCAAACGCTGCAATTTTTGAAGCAATTCACGTTGATAATATGGTGGAACCCAGCGAGTACACATAGAATTTTTGTAAGCAGGCCAAGTAGCTAGAATAAGATATAATCTACAATGTTCAGACCACCAAACACATGCAAAACTAGTGAAAGCACAAATAGCAACAGGAACACGTCTCTCCTCAGGATATTGTAAACATGTAAAACATTGTTCAGTTTCTAACTCCCAAGTAAGATATATATCAGGAACATATCTACCCTCAAATGGTGGAATATTCAATATTAGTTTAGGAATATGGTCATGATCTCGTACCTAAGGTGGTGGTGCAGCCCTACCGTTGCGATGATATGCATGAGGACGACCTGGTGGTGGTGGTGCTGATGGTTGCACGTAGTTCTGATTTTGATCAACCTCATCCTCGTAATGGTCCTCCACCTCTGCAGTAGCAGCAGGAGCTACAGAAGCATCAACAACGGCACCCGAATTTTGACCAGGCTCAAGGGGAACGCGCAGTGCTCGTCCCACTTGATTTGGAAAGAGACGTTGTTGTTGTTGTTGTAGAGGTGCGACAGGTGCAACTGGCGGTGGTTGTGGAAAACGCGCGAGAAATTCATTAAACTTGTTATCGAGCTTTAATTCGAACGTCTTCTCCATGCCATCTATCTTCTCCATGGCCTCTTCAAATCTGTTTAGCACATCTTGCACCTATCCACTCATCATTTGCTGAAACTTATCATGAAGCTCCTTGTTCGTCAAGTTCTCCCATTCAATCTCGTCGACTTGTGATCCTGCCATGGTTAGCAGCAATAGAAACACACAAGAATATGATCCTACAGACTACTAACAAGTGGTGGTGGTGGGTGTCACAAATCCATCAAGCAAATCTCAAATTCTTACCAGTTCTTACCAAGCAGCAGGCGGTGATCGGCAACTGCTGTAGTCAAAACTCTCAAAGCTTGGATAGAGCGATTACCAGGGAGAGTCAAACGCACGACATAGATGTATGTGGAGCTAGGAAGGCTTATAATATGGTAGCAAAAAAAAAAAAGGTCAGCAATAATCAATTCAAAGATGCAAAGTTGAATAAACGCTCAACGACGGTACTGTGTTGGTCCTAGGCTAGACCGTACTAGAGACGCGAGCCTAGAACACGAACAAAATCACGGCGCGACACGTAAACAAGGGAAAAGCACACTCTGATATTTTTTCTATTTTTTGTGCTCTTTTTTTGTGCTACTCTTTTTTTTGCGAAAAATCACTATAATGGCGAGCGTCTCAAAAACTCTTCCCAAGTCAAAATGACAGGATGGGCATGAATTTTTTTTGACTATTTTTTCTGAAATCAGGGCAGCGACGACGAAAAAGTGCGACAAAAAATCACTATGATGGCACGTGGCTCAAAAGACTCAGAAAGCCTAAAAATAGGATAGGGAAAAATATTTTCGGTCGACGAAATTTTGGCCTAAAAACTGCCCGGGGGTCTCCAGACTCTTTTTTTTTGAAACCTACTTAGGCAAGGAAACACGAATTGAAAACTAGATGGATCTAAAAAATAAACCTAATATGAAAAGAACTTGGAATGGTGGTGGATATATTGTGGTAGGATATGGCAGCGGTGATGGTATATGGCAGCGGTGGTGGTATATGGATACGGATCGGTGGTGGTATATGGATACGAATTGGTGGTGGTATATGGATACAGATTCAGAGCGGTGGCAGATAAGCGGTGGTGGTAGATGGCAGGGGCGATGATGATGGTGGGGTGACGGCGTGACAACTTATGACCAGAACTCGAAACTCTAAAAGACTAGATGCTAAGACCAGCAACTTGACACGCCGATGCAATCGCAAATTCAACAAAGCAAAATAATGAAAAGACTATGCAAAGGCTCAGACTGGTTCAGATAAGATGAACTAACCTTAATTTTTTTTGGCTTTTTCGTGGACTATAGGTATGAAGAACAAACTCGATATGAACTACGAAAAACTGTAAGATCTCACCGAGCAACCTGGAAATCTGATACCACTTGATAAAGGCGAAGGTGTCCTGATGTTTTGATGAGATGGTGGCTATCGTTTTCTGTGGGAGTCGACCTTGATGATCCGACTATGAACGTGCGAGATGTCGCGCCTTAGCAATCGCTAAACCAACTTCTGAGGGGTTATTGACCACGCCAGAGCACGATCAACCTGACCACGAGGGTCTGTTTCCTGCGAGAAAACAAAGAACAAGCAAGAAACTGAGATTGCAATCTGGATATTGCGAATATAAGAGGAAAACTTTATTAATGAAGGTGGGGTTTTCTGACGTCTTTCTCTGGTCGCTGAACACAAATGAAGTACACGAAGTTGCAGCTATGGCGAACTTTTAATCTAAATAAAACCCAAAGTCTAAACGGTGCCCTAAGGACTGTATATATGGAGGAAGAGGGGGAATTTCATGACCCTTAGAGCATCTCCAGCCGTTGGCACCCCCAAGAACATCACCGAACCAAAAAATTTGGTGTCCTGGGGGTCATCCGGCGAAATTCGGCGAAATAAAGAGGGCATCTTCCCAGTCACACCCCACCCCAAGAAAAAGTTTGTGAGGAGAATGATTAAGTGGGCCAAGAAAAAGGACATGTGGTGAGACACGATTCGCCAAAACTTGTGCCGGCGCCCCCAAGAGAACCCCAGCGCGCCGGGTTTCGCCTGGATTTGCCGGCGCTATTTTGACGTCCTAGGGGGCGTTGGGGGCATGGCTGGGCCGTTTTTTGATGAAAAGTGTCGTCCGAGCCTATAACCGAGCCTAAAAAGGTGTCCTGGGGAGGCTAGTGGAGATGCTCTTAGAGGAGAGGTCCGAAACCAACCCTATCTATTGTTTCCCCACACATACGGACTCTAAAAACATCCTATACTTAAGTATTTCAAAATTATATGGGCCTGGCCCAATAATAAAGTGACGCGGCACCTATAATAGCCTCTACACGGAATTTATGAAGTGGCATCTTGTATATTTCGTCCAACGCTTCATGCACTCATTATGATGGCTTCAAAGTCCTGAAATCATCACTTGTAACTCTGTTCTTGTTTCCCTTGTGCATGCCATCATCTGCATGCTTGGTATAGCTCCAGTGTTCATCTCTCTTATCCATGACAGGCCCTTCATTTGTAAGAAAAACAAATGTATCGAATTTAGGCAGCATCATATTCTCATGAACATTAGAATCATTACCAAGAAATGAAAGTACCTGATAATTTAATTGGCGTGCGCGAGCTCTAGTAATTGGTCCAGTATATGTAGCAGTAGGGGTTGTGGGTGTAACAATGATATTGATGTCCTCATCACGATCCCATCTGGAGGCCTTTTGCGGCACCCTGCTGGCGGGGGAAATTACCACCGGAGGCCATCCTCATCATCCTGACAGTCTCCATGACGAGGAGGGAGTAGTTCACTCTCAAGGCTGACGATATGTACTAGCAGCTATGTGTTTAATATCTCTCTCTCTCTCTCTCTCTCTCTCGTGTTCTTGATTTCGCACGATATTGGTGTACCATGAGTTTTGTTAATATTGTTGTGATGAATTGAGTCTTGCTCTTTGAGGTTTCGTTATGTTAGATTGAATATTGGATTTGAGATCACTTGATTTATGTCTTGCATGTGGATACCCGTGGTGATAATGGGTTATTATATTGAGTCACTTGATATATATTTTGGTAATCACACATTGGGGTGATCTAGGCACATAGGTTAATACACATTTTCATCCTACATTCTCGGATAGAAACTTTGGAGTGATTCTTTGACGCATGTTGAGGGATTGTTATATGATTCAATTATGTTAGCACTGTTGAGAGATTGCACTAGTGAAAGTATGAACCCTAGGCCTTGTTTATAAGCATTGAAATACCGTTTGTGCTCACTTTTGTTACTTGCTACCTTGCTACTTTTGTTATTTTAGATTATAAAAATCTATATCTACTATCCATACCACTTGTATCACCATCTCTTCGGCGAAATAGTGCACCTATATAATTTACCATTGTATTGAGTGTGTTGAGGACACAAGAGATTTCTTGTATTTGATTGCAGGGTTGTTTGAGAGAGACCATCTTCACCCTACGCCTTCTACGGATTGATAAACCTTAGGTCATCCACTTGAGGGAAATTTTTTGCTATCCTACAAAAATTTACATCATTGCTTAAGGCGTTACTCCTTTTTTATGAACTTAATACCATAGATGCATGCTAGATAGCAGTCGATTGGTGGAGTAATAGTAGTAGATGCAGGTAGGAGTCGGTCCACTAGTCTTGGACATGATGACTATATACATGATCATTGTCGTGAATACGTCATAACTATGCACATTTCTATCAATTTCCCAACAGTAATTTGTTTACCCACCGTATGTTATGTGTTCGAGAGAGAAGTTGTTGGGGAACGTAGTAATTTTAAAAAAAATCTACGCACAGACAAGATTTATCATGGTGATGCATAGCAACGAGAGGGGAGAGTGTAGTCCACGTACCCTCGTAGACCGTAAGCGGAAGCGTTATGACAACGCAGTTGATATAGTCGTACGTCTTCACGATCCGACCGATCCTAGCACCGAAAGTACGACACCTCCGTGATCTGCACACATTCGGCTCGGTGACGTCCCACGAACTCTCGATCCAGATGAGTGTCGAGGGAGAGCTTCGTCAGGACGATGGCGTGATGCCGGTGGTGATGAAGTTACCGACGCAGGGCTTAGCCTAAGCACTACAACGACATGACCGAGGTGGAATATGTGGAGGGGGGCACCGCACACGGCTAAGACAACTGTCAACTTGTGTTTCTATGGGGTGCCCCCTCCCCCGTATATAAAGGAGTGGAGGAGGGGGAGGGCCGACCCTCTATGGAGTGCCCTGGGAGGAGTCCTACTTCCACCGGGAGTAGGATTCCCCCTTTCCCTAGTTGGAGTAGGAGAGAAGGAAGGAGGAGAGAGGGAGAAGGAAAGGGGGGCGCCGCGCCCCTTTCCTAGTCCAATTCGGACCCAAGGGGGAGGGGGCGCGCGGCCTGCCCCTGGCCGCCCTTCTCTCTCTCTCTCTGTCTCTCTCTCTACTAAGGCCCATTAGGGCCCATATACTCCCCGGGGGGTTCCGGTAACCCCCCGGTAGTCCGGTAAATGCCCGAACTCACCCGGAACCATTCCTGTGTCCAAACATAGTCATCCACTATATTGATCTTTATGTCTCGACCATTTTGAGACTCCTCGTCATGTCCGTGATCATATGCGGGACTCCGAACAACCTTCGGTACATCAAAACACATAAACTCATAATACCGATCGTCACCGAACATTAAGCGTGAGGACCCTACGGGTTCGAGAACTATGTAGACATGACCGAGAATCATCTTCGGTCAATAACCAATAGCGGAACCTGGATGCTCATATTGGTTCCTACATATTCTACAAAGATATTTAGCGGTCAAACCGCACAACAACATACATAGTTTCATTTGTCATCGGTATGTTACTTGCCCGAGATTCGATCATCGGTATCTCAATACCTAGTTCAATCTCGTTACCGGCAAGTCTCTTTACTCGTTCCGTAATGCATCATCCCGCAACTGACTCATTAGTCACAATGCTTGCAAGGCTTATAGTGATGTGCATTACCGAGAGAGCCCAGAGATACCTCTCCGATACTCGGAGTGACAAATCCTAATCTTGATCTATGCCAACTCAACAAACACCATTAGAGACACCTGTAGAGCATCTTTATAATCACCCATTTACGTTGTGATGTTTGATAACACACTAAGTGTTCCTCCCGTATTTGGCAGTTGCATAATCTGATAGTCATAGGAACATGTATAAGTTATGAAGAAAGCAATAGCAACGAACTAAACGATCATCATCCTAAGCTAACGGATGGGTCAAGTCAATCACATCATTCTCTAATGATGTGATCCAGTTTATCAAATGACAACTCTTTGTCCATGGCTAGGAAACTTAACCATCTTTGATTAACGAGCTAGTCAAGTAGAGGCATACTAGTGACACTCTGTTTGTCTATTTATTCACACATGTACTAAGTTTCCGATTAATACAATTCTAGCATGAATAATAAACATTTATCATGATATAAGGAAATATAAATAACAACTTTATTATTGCCTCTAGGGCACATTTCCTTCAGTCTCCCACTTGCACTAGAGTCAATAATCTAGATTACATTGTAATGATTCTAACACCCATTGAGTCTTGGTGTTGATCATGTTTTGCTCCTGGGAGAGGCTTAGTCAATGGGTCTGCAACATTCAGATCCATATGTATCTTGCAGATCTCTATGTCTCCCTCCTTGACTTGATCGCGGATGGAATTGAAGCGTCTCTTCATGTGCTTGGTTCTCTTGTGAAATCTGGATTCCTTTGCCAAGGCAATTGCACCAATATTGTCACACAAGATTTTCATTGGATCCGATGCACTAGGTATGACACCTAGATTGGATATGAACTCCTTCATTCGCTGCTTCCAAAGCAGGTATGTACTCCGCTTCACATGTAGATCCTGCCATGACGCTCTTCTTGGAACTGCACCAACTGATAGCTCCACCATTCAATAAAAATATGTATTCGGTTTGAGACTTAGAGTCATCCGGATCAGTGTCAAAGCTTGCATCAACGTAACCGTTTACGATGAGCTCTTTGTCACCACCATAAACGAGAAACATATCCTTAGTCCTTTTCAGGTATTTCAGGATATTCTTGACCGCTGTCCAGTGATCCACTCCTGGATTACTTTGGTACCTCCCTGCTAAACTAATAGCAAGTCAGACATCAGGTCTTGTACACAACCATTGCATACATGATAGAACCTATGGCTGAAGCATAGGGAATGACTTTCATTTTCTCTCTATCTTCTGCAGTGGTCGGGCATTGAGTCTGACTCAACTTCACACCTTGTAACACAGGCAAGAACCCTTTCTTTGCTTGATCCATTTTGAACTTCTTCAAAACTTTGTCAAGGTATGTGCTTTGTGAAAGTCCAATTAAGCGTCTTGATCTATCTCTATAGATCTTAATGCCTAATATATAAGCAGCTTCACCGAGGTCTTTCATTGAAAAATTCTTATTCAAGTATCCTTTTATGCTATTCAGAAATTCAGTATCATTTCCGATCAACAATATGTCATCCACATATAATATCGGAAATGCTACAGAGCTCCCACTCACTTTCTTGTAAATACAGGCTTCTCCAAAACTCTGTATAAGTCCATATGCTTTGATCACACTATCAAAGCGTATATTCCAACTCCGAGAGGCTTGCACCAGTCCATAAATGGATCGCTGGAGCTTGCACACTTTGTTAGCACCTTTTGGATCGTCAAAACCTTCTGATTGCATCATATACAACTCTTCTTTAAGATATCCATTAAGGAATGCAGTTTTGACATCCATTTGCCAAATTTCATAATCATAAAATGCGGTAATTGCTAACATGATTCAGACGGACTTAAGCATCGCTACGGGTGATAAGGTCTCATCGTAGTCAACTCCTTGAACTTGTCGAAAACCCTTCGCAACATGCCGAGCTTTGTAGACAGTAACATTACCGTCTGCGTTGAAGATCCATTTATTCTCTATGGCTTGCCGATCATCGGGCAAGTCAAACGAAGTCCATACTTTGTTCTCATACATGGATCCCATCTCAGATTTCATGTCCTCAAGCCATTTTGCGGAATCTGGGCTCATCACCGCTTCCTCATAGTTCATAGGTTCGTCATGGTCAAGTAACATGACTTACAAAACATGATTACTCTACCACTCTGGTGCAGATCTTACTCTGTTTGATCTACGAGGTTCGGTAGTAACTTGCTCAGAAGTTTCATGATCACCATCATTAGCTTCTGTGATGAACTAGTTTCCAATAAGGGAGTAGGTACTGTTACCTCATTAAGTTCTACTTTCCTCCCACTCACTTCTTTCGAGAGAAACTCCTTCTCTAGAAAGGATCCATTCATAGCAACGAATATCTTGCCTTCGGATCTGTGATAGAAGGAGTACCCAACAGTCTCCTTTGGGTATCCTATGAAGACACATTTCTCCGATTTGGGTTTGAGCTTATCAGGTTGAAGCTTTTTCGCATAAGCATTGCAGACCCAAACTTTAAGAAACGACAACTTGGGTTTCTTGCCAAACCACAGTTCATAAGGTGTCGTCTCAACGGATTTAGATGGTGCCCTATTTAACGTGAATGCAGTCTTCTCTAAAGCATAACCCCAAAACGATAGCAGTAAATCAGTGAGAGACATCATAGATCACACCATATCTAGTAAAGTACGATTACGACGTTCGGACACACCATTACGCTGTGGTGTTCCAGGTGGCGTGAGTTGCAAAACTATTCCGCATTGTTTCAAATGAAGACCAAACTCGTAACTCAAATATTCTCCTCCCCGAGCAGATCGTAGAAACTTTATTTTGTTGTTATGATGATTTTCCACTTCACTCTGAAATTCTTTGAACTTTTCAAATGTTTCAGACTTATGTTTCATCAAGTAGATATACCCATATCTGCTTAAATCATCTATGAAGGTAAGAAAATAATGATACCCGCCGCGAGCATCAACACTCATTGGACCGCATATATCAGTATGTATTATTTCGAACAAGTCTGTTGCTCGCTCCATTGTTTCAGAGAACGGAGTCTTAGTCATCTTGCCCATGAGGCATGGTTCGCAAGCATCAAGTGATTCATAATCAAGTGATTCCAAAAGCCCATCGGCATGGAGTTTCTTCATGTGCTTTACACCAATATGACCTAAACGGCAGTGCCACAAATAAGTTGCACTATCATTATTAAACTTATATCTTTGGGCTTCAATACTATGAACATGTGTGTCACTACTATCAAGATTTAGTAAAAATAGACCACTCATCAATGGTGAATGACCATAAAAGATATTACTCATATAAATAGAACAACCATTATTCTCTAATTTAAATGAATAACCGTCTTGCATTAAACAAGATCCAGATATAATGTTCATGCTCAACGCTGGCACCAAATAATGATTATTTAGGTCTAAAACTAATCCCGAAGGTAGATGTAGAGGTAGCGTGCCGGCGGTGATCACATCGACTTTGGAACCATTTCCCACGCGCATCGTCACCTTGTCCTTAGCCAATCTTCGCTTAATCCATAGCCCCTGTTTCGAGTTGCAAATATTAGCAGCAGAACCAGTATCAAATACCCAGGCGCTACTGCGAGCATTAGTAAGGTACACATCAATAACATGTATATCAAATATACCTTTCACTTTGCCATCCTTCTTCTACGCCAAATACTTGGGGCAGTTCCGCTTCCAGTGACCAGTCCCTTTGCAGTAGAAGCACTCAGTCTAAGGCTTAGGTCCTGACTTGGGCTTCTCCACTTGAGCAGCAACTTGCTTGTTGATCTTCTTGAAGTTCCCGTTCTTCCCTTTACCCTTTTTCTTGAAACTGGTGGTCTTGTTGACCATCAACACTTGATGCTCCTTCTTGATTTCTACCTCCACAGCCTTTAGCATTGCGAAGAGCTTGGGAATTGTCTTATCCATCCCTTGCATACTATAGTTCATCACGAAGCTCTTATAGCTTGGTGGCAGTGACTGAAGAACTCTGTCAATGACACTATCATTAGGAAGATTAACTCCCAGTTGAGTCAAGTGGTTGTGGTACCCAAACATTCTGAGTATATGTTCACTGACAGAACTATTCTCCTCCATTTTGCAGCTATAGAACTTATTGGAGACTTCGTATCTCTTAATCTGGGCATTTGCTTGAAATATTAACTTCAACTCCTGGAACATCTCATATGCTCCATGATGTTCAAAACGTTGTTGAAGTCCCGGTTCTAAGCCGTAAAGCATGGCACACTGGACTATCAAGTAGTCATCAACACTTGAACGCCGTGCATTCACAATGTCTCTGATTGCGGGCTGGTGGTACACCTAACGGTGCTTCCAGGACGTAATTCTTCTATGCAGCAATGAGGATAATCCTCAAGTTATGGACCCAGTCCGTGTAATTGCTACCATCATCTTTCAACTTAGCTTTCTCTAGGAACGCATTAAAATTTAACGGAACAACAACACGGACCATCTATCTACAACAACATAGACATGCAAAAATACTATCAGGTATTAAGTTCATGATAAATTAAAGTTCAATTAATCATATTACTTAAGAACTCCCACTTAGATAGACATCCCTCTAATCATCTAAGTGATCACGTGATCCATATCAACTAAACCATGTCCGATCATCACGTGAGATGGAGTAGTTTTCATCGTGAACATCACTATGTTGATCATATCTGCTATATGATTCACGCTCGACCTTTCGGTCTCAGTGTTCCGAGGCCATATCTGCATAAGCTAGGCTCGTCAAGTTTAACCCGAGTATTCTGCGTGTGCAAAACTGGCTTGCACCCGTTGTATGTGAACGTAGAGCTTATCACACCCGATCATCACGTGGTGTCTCGACACGACGAACTGTAGCAACGGTGGATACTCAGCGAGAACACTTATACCTTGAAATTTTGTGAGAGATCATCTTATAATGCTACCGCCGAACTAAGAAAAATAAGATGCATAAAGGATAAACATCACATGCAATCAATATAAGTGATATGATATGGCCATCATCATCTTTTGCGTTTGATCTCCATCTTCAAAGCACTGTCATGATCACCATCGTCACCGGCTTGACACCTTGATCTCCATCGAAGCATCGTTGTCGTCTCGCCAACTATTGCTTCTACGACTATCGCTACCACTTAGTGATAAAGTAAAGCAATTACATGGCGATTGCATTTGGTACAATAAAGCGACAACCATAGGGCTCCTGCCAGTTGCCGATAACTCTGTTACAAAATATGATCATCTCATACAATAAAATTTGGCATCATGTTTTGACCATATCACATCACAACATGCCCTGCAAAAACAAGTTAGACGTCCTCTACTTTGTTGTTGCAAGTTTTACGTGGCTGCTACGGGCTGAGCAAGAACTGTTCTTACCTATGCATCAAACACAACGATTTTTCGTGAAGTGTGTTGTTTTAACCTTCAACAAGGACCGGGCGTAGTCACACTGGATTCAACTAAAGTTGGAGAAACTAACACCCACTAGCCAATTCGGACCCAAGGGGGAGGGGGCGCGCGGCATGCCCTGGCCGCCCCTCTCTCTCCAGTAAGGCCCATTAGGGCCCATATACTCCCCGGGGGGTTCCGGTAACCCCATGTACTCTGGTAAATGCCCGAACTCACCCAGAACCATTCCGATGTCCAAACATAGTCATCCAATATATCGATCTTTATGTCTCTACCATTTCGAGACTCCTCGTCATGTCTGTGATCTTAACCGGGACTCCGAACAACCTTCAGTAGATCAAAACACATAAACTCATAATACCTATCGTCACCGAACGTTAAGCGTGCGGACCCTACGGGTTCGAGAACTATGTAGACATGACCGAGACTCATCTCCAGTCAATAACCAATAGCGGAACCTGGATGCTCATATTGGTTCCTACATATTCTACGAAGATCTTTATCGGTCAAACCGCACAACAACATACGTAGTTCCCTTTGTCATCGGTATGTTACTTGCCCGAGATTCGATCGTCGGTATCTCAATACCTAGTTCAATCGCGTTACCGGCAAGTCTCTTTACTCATTCCGTAATGCATCATCCCGCAACTAACTCATTAGTCACAATGCTTGCAAGGCTTATAGTGATGTGCATTACCGAGAGGGCCCAGAGATACCTCTCTGATACTCGGAGTGACAAATGCTAATCTTGATCTATGCCAACTCAACAAACACCATCGGAGACACCTGTAGAGCATCTTTACAATCACCCAATTACGTTGTGATGTTTGATAGCACACTAAGTGTTCCTCCGGTATTCGGGAGTTGCATAATCTCATAGTCATAGGAACATGTATAAGTTATGAAGAAAGCAATAGCAACAAACTAAACGATCATCATGCTAAGCTAATGGATGGGTCAATTCAATCACATCATTCTCTAATGATGTGATCCCGTTTATCTAATGACAACTCTTTGTCCACGGCTAGGAAACTTAACCATCTTTGATCAACGAGCTAGTCAAGTAGAGGCATACTAGTGACACTCTGTTTGTCTATGTATTCACACATGTATTAAGTTTCCGGTTAATACAATTATAGCATGACTAATAAAAATTTATCATGATATAAGGAAATATAAATAACAACTTTATTATTGCCTCTAGGGCATATTTCCTTCAGAAGTCTCTAGTGGAAACTATGGCCCTCAGATCTACCTTTATCATAATATAAAAACTAAAATTCCTTTGCTGCAATTTATTTACTTTTGCAATTTTTCTATCTGCCACTATCAGATTTAGTCCTTGCAAGTAACGGGTCAAGGGGATTGACTACCCTCTCGCTCGCATTGGGTGCAAGTATTTGCTTTTGTGTGTGCAGGTGCTATTCACGAGGCTTTGTGTGATTCTCCTACTGGTTCAATAAACCTTGGTTCTCACCGAGGGAAATACTTATCTCTACTGTACTGCATCTTGTCTCCTCTTCGAGGAAAATCCCAACGCAACTCACAAGTAGCAGATCTTTGTTCATCAAATTCCCAACTTGAAAGGATTTCCTCACAAGTGGAATGATTGGATTATAGAAACCATGAGAAGTGGATGTGTGAGTATGAAAGTTAATGATTCTATAGGACCTTATTTTCCAACCTTTATGGGCCATAGGTAGGGAGATTCTTTATATCCTCCCATGTATTATGTTGCCGCCGATGCTCTTGCAGTTTTTATGAATAATGCAAGAGAACAAGACTTTGTTAAAGGTGTGCTTACTAAATTTAGGGAAGGATGGGTGAATATGCTGCAATATGCAGATGACACAATTTTCCTCCCTCCTGATGATATTTATAGTGCTAAGACTTTGAAGGTCATCTTATGTGCTTTTCAGAAGATGCCTGGCTTGAAAATAAACTTTCTAAAAAGTGTTATTTTCCTTTTTGAAGAGGCTGGGGTTAAGGAACAAGTCTATAGAAAAAATTACTTGTCATGTTGGGAAGATGCCAATGAAATATTTAGGCATTCCCTTGAATAAAGTGAGGATTAGGAATAAAGATTGGAAAGCCTATGAGGATAGAATTGAAAAGAGATGTGCCTATTGGCGAGGTAGGATGATGAATATTTTTGGGAGGTTGACACTTGTACAATCCTCTTTGACAAATATAGCCATGTTTATGATGTCCTTTTATTCTATACACGCGGGGTGAGGGAGTCCTGGATTAGGGGGTGTCCGGATAGCCGAACTATCAACGTTGGCCGGACTCCTGGACTATGAAGATACAAGATTGAAGACTTCGTCCCGTGTCCGGATTGGACTTTTCTTGGTGTAGAAGGCAATCTTGGCGATACGAATATGTAGATCTCCTACCATTGTAACCGACTCTGTGTAACCCTAACCCTATCCGGTGTCTATATAAACCGGAGGGTTTTAGCCCGTAGGACGAACAACAATCATACCATAGGCTAGCTTCTAGGGTTTAGCCTCTCTGATCTCGTGGTAGATCCACTCTTTTACTACCTATATCATCAATATTAATCAAGCAGGAGTAGGGTTTTACCTCCATCGAGAGGGCCGAACCTGGTAAAAACATCGTGTCCCTTGTCTCCTGTTACCATCCGCCTAGACGCACGATTCGGGACCCCTACCGAGATCCGCCGGTTTGACAACGACATTGGTGCTTTCATTGAGAGTTCCTCGTGTCGTCATCTTTAGGCCCGATGGCTCCTTCGATCATCAACAACGACGCGGTCCAGGTGAGACTTTTCTCCCGGACATATCTTCAGATTCGCGGCTTTGCTGCGGGCCAATTCCCTTGGTCATCTGGAGCAGATCGAAAGCTACGCCCTGGCCATCAGGTCAGATTTGGGAGTTTGAACTACACGGCCAATATCCGTGGAGACTTGATCTTCGACGGTTTCGAGCCACAGCCAAGCGCGCCGCACTGTCTCGATGGGCACGATCTAGCTCTGCCGCCAAACAGTGCCCTGGAGGCCGCACCAGCGTCCGCTCCGACCCTTAGCTCGGAGCCGACTCCGCCGATCGAGGACGAGTGGTTGGACACCGCCTCGGGGGCTACGATCTCTATGGCGATTGAGCCGAACTCCATCCCTGTCCTTTGCGAAGGCCGTGACTCCAAGGTGCCGGACTCCTCTACAGACTCCTAACCCTCTGCGCCCCTGCCAATAGAATCCAATTGGGCGCCGGTTATGGAGTTCACCGCCGCAGACATCTTTTAGCACTCGCCCTTTGGCGACATCCTGAATTCACTAAAGTCTCTCTCTTTATCAGGAGAGCCCTGGCCGGACTACGGTCAGGAAGGTTGGGATGCGGACGACGAAGAAATTCAACGCCCACCCACCGCCCACTTTGTAGCCACTGTCGAAAGCTTAAACGACGTGCTAGATTTCGACTCCGAAGACATCGACGGTATGGACGACGATGTAGGAGACAACCATGAACCAGTACCTATAGGATACTGGATAGCCACCTCATCCCACGATGTATACATGGTGGATACACCTAAAGGAAGTGATGACGAGGAACAACGGGACACTACGAAGGATAAATCCCTCGAAAAGCAGTCAAAACGGCAACGTAAACGCCACACCAAGTCCCGCCTCGACAAAAGACGGCAGCCACACCGACCCAGCCATAGAGCAGGGCGAACCGATGGACGATGAACATGTTATCGAGCAACCGTCCGAACATGACTACTTGGATAAACAACCCATCCCCAGCGAAGATAACAGTCCGGACGATCTCATGCCGGAAAAATTGTTGGAGCAGAAGAACCTCCACAAAAGGCTCGTCGCCACTGCGCGTAGCCTGAAAAAGCAGAAGCGGAAGCTCAAAACAGCGGAAGATGCACTCAGAATCAGATGGAGCAAAGTACTCAACACCATAGAGAAATACGGCGACAGTCGCCAAACAAAGAGCTACCCGAAGCGCAAATTACTGCCCGAATTCGATGAGGAGGCCGTAGAGCCCCCGCAATCAAAGAACAAAGAGGCCGCCCGGTCGGATAGACGACCATATGGCAAACATGGAGCGGAAAGCGGCGCCGCACACAAGCCGGCACGCGATCCGCATAAGGATTCACATCAAAAGGATGGCCCAGTTAGGTCCATCTATGGGCCGAGAAAGCAAGCTCTTCCAAGCAATGCAACACGCCAAATATCCGAACATCACGGCACACCCAAATATAGGGGTGCCGCACACCCTCTGTGTTTCACTGATGAGGTGCTGGATCACGAATTCCCAGCGGGATTCAAACCCGTAAACATAGAGGCATACGAGGGAACAACAGACCCTGGAGTCTGGATTAAGGATTACATCCTCCACATACACATGGCTAGAGGAGATGATCTCCACGCCATAAAATATTTACCCCTCAAGCTCAAAGGGCCAGCTCGGCATTGGCTCAAAAGCCTCCCTGAAAATACCATTGGAAGTTGGGAAGAGCTCGAGGATGCTTTTCGGGCAAATTTTCAACGGACTTATGTCCGCCCTCCGGATGCAGACGATTTAAGTCACATAACTCAACAACCCGGAGAGTCAGCCCGCAAATTCTGGAACAGGTTCCTCATAAAAAAGAACCAAATAGTCGACTGTCCGGACGCCGAAGCCTTAGCAGCTTTCAAACACAACGTCCGAGACGAATGGCTCGCCAGACACCTCGGCCAGGAGAAGCCGAGAACAATGGCTGCATTAACAAGCCTCTTGACCCGCTTTTGTGCGGGAGAAGATAGTTGGATGGCAAGATGCAGTACCAGTGACCCAAGTACATCCGAAGTCAGGGATGGAAATGGAAAACCACGACGCAGCAAGGACCAGCGCCGAACAAAGGGAAACAGCCCGAAGAGCACGACAGTCAACGCCGGATTCATAAGCTCCCGGCAGAATCATAAAAAACGGCCCCTCAAGGACAACAGCGACGAGCTATCCAACCTAAACAAAATCTTGGACAAAATATGCCAAATCCACAGTACTCCCGGGAAGCCTTCAAACCATACCCACAGAGATTGTTGGGTCTTCAAGCAGTCCGGCAAACTCAATGCCGAACACAAGGGGCTCGACACACCAAGCGAGGACGATGACGAACCCCACAAGCAGAGCACCGGAAAACAAAAGAATTTCCCACAAAAAGTCAAAACAGCGAACTCACTTCAAGTGACAAAAGGAAAAACAGAGCGGCGCCCATAGAAACACGCGCCGCACGGTCTATCCCAGCAGAGTCCCAATGATGGTTGTCAAAACCAATCACCTTCGATCATCAGGACTATTCCGGAAGTATCCGGAACGCAGGATGGACTGCCTTGATATTAGATCCTATAATCGACGGACTCCAATTTACACAAGTCCTAATGGACGGAGGTAGCGATCTAAACCTGCTATATCAGAATACAATCCGCAAAATGGGGATAGACCCAACCAAAATTCGCCATAGCAACACCTCCTTCAAAAGGGTAATGCCAGGCCTATATGCCCATTGTACGGGCTCCCTACTGCTAGAAGTTATGTTCGGCTCATCCGACAACTTCCGCCATGAAAAGTTAACCTTCCACATCGCCCCATTCGAAAGTAGCTATCAATAACTACTGGGACGTGAAGCTTTCGCCCGCTTTAGCGCAATATCGCATTATGCATCTCTTACACTTAAAATGCCCGGTCCACGCGGCATCATCTCATTAAAAGGGAGTATCAAGTGTTACTTGAGCACGGAAGAACGTGAGACTGCCTTGACAGCCCCACACTAATCCGGCTCCGCTAATCAAAGCACCTGAATAGGTCATTCGAACCCCGGACATGGCTAGACGAGTCCGGCGTAAACATATAAACGCCTACTAGCGGCATACCCCCGTACAAGGGGCTGCACGCATGTACAACAAGAGACAGTAAAGCTCAATTTTATTCACTTTTCGAACCGTACTCTGTTTATTTAATATAAAGTACATTTTTCGCACGATCTTTTTTTTCTTTTCAACTAAGTTCTTCTCTTTTACAGATGAACACGGTGCTACACCCGTCCAGGATACGGCACAACGGAGACACAGCGCGACGCAAGAGGGACCCGTTGCAAGGATTCTTTTCAGATTAAGACCTTGCGTAAACCTTTTTTACTGTCTCTTGTTGATACACATCCCCCGATTTATTGCTATAACCGAGAAGGAGGCTGGTGTTTTGGCATCGGCCGCACCAGAATTTTTGCGCGTACCTGGAAACCAGGGGCTTAGGGCATTATTCTGCCCGTTTTCATAAAGACCGAATACCTTAGGGAGTGTTCGGCGTCTCGAGTTAGGCCTTATATGCATCAGCTCTGAATCATGTCTTTGGTCAAATGTTGGGTTTGCCCGGCTCCTGTTTTTTGCTGCCTTACGTTTCGTTCTATCGGCTAACGCGGCACCAGGAGAACTACTGCGATTGTGCCCCGGTTCGGCCAGGTGAGCACCTCAGTAGAGAAAGCCGAAAACTGACTGCCATGATATAGCGTGAGACTGTTCAACCACTCGATGACCCATCGGAATGTTTAGAATTCCCTCGCATTAACGAAAGACCGTTTCCCGGTCAGGCACATACGCGCCCCGAATTCGGGAGAGCGCGGTGCCCCTAGGGGCTATATAGTAGCCCCACCATCGAACTCCTATGGCTAAGTGAAAGTGATAAAGCATTATAGTCCGGTTGCTTAGTTTGCTACACTATCACCTCCTTTACAGGACCAAGACGTTGGATTAAGTGTGAAAATGTGCCTTTTTGCAAACACCCCCGCACTATGTGCGTGGGGGCTGAAGCCGAAGACTGCCATCTTTCAGGTTATATACACATATACATCAATGGCCGCGCAGGAGATGTTTTAATACTTGAACGCACAAGCATAAAAAGCTCTTATATTATATTGAAACATCGTTTTCACAAACCATACATGTCATTAAAACATAATATCCTTCGAGCACTGCGTCTCTATTAAACAAGCGCCTCGCAGACTTCCTCAAAATAGTGCTCGGCGGTACTCGGCTTCGTCCGAATCTTGGGATGCAACGTCGGTGGCCTTCATCTCCGCCCAAGTATGTCTTGACACGGCAAGAGCCATCCGCGCACCCTCTATGCATGCTGACCGCTTCATTGCATCGATATGCGGCACCGCATCAAGGAACTGTTGCACCAAGCCAAAATAACTCTTCGGCTCGGGCCTTTTCGGCCACAAATGAGTCACGACAGCCTTCATGGCAAGTCCGGACAACCTATTCAGCTCAGCCCATTCGGCCAAACGATCGGTTAATGAAAGTGGACGCTCCGGACTATGGAAATGCGTCCAAAAAAGCTCTTCCATTCCGTGATCCTTTTGACCTCGGAAGTGTTCGGCCGCGTCTGCGGCACTCGCCGCCAAGTCCAGATAAGCATCCTCTGCACCCCATAGCCGGTCCAATTGAGTGTACTTAGGGTCCGTGAATTTTCTCCGCATCAGAAAGGGCTTTCCAGCCGCAATATCTCCGGCCTGACGTAGCTCCTCCTTCATAGCTCTCATCGCAGAGCGAGTATCCTTGGCCTCGGTGGCGGCCTTTTTCAGGTCCTCTTGTTTTGTTCAATCTTATTTTTCAAGAAGCTCGCAACGGTCAGTAGCATTCTTCAATTTCACGGCCATCTCAGCCATTTCTTTCTTGCTTCGGCAGTGAGCAGCCTGTTCGGCTTTTATATCTGCGGCCGCCTTTAAGGCCGTCGCATCACTTTTTCTGGCTTGCTCCTTGGCTCGGGCGAGCTCCGCCCGAAGGTTCTCCATAGCAGCGGCACCATCTTCATTAAGCATACATGTTGTAAGGCATGGGCGTCAAGCTCCCTTACCAAGTGTCTGCGGAGAAGTTGCATACCTTGTGACTCGTCAAGCCGCTTATTAACAAGCGTGATGTCCGCATCTGCCACGTCAAGTTGCCGCTTCAGTTCGGCAAATTCATCAGCCCGACTAGCCACCGGACGCTTCGCCACCTACATAGGAAGAGCGCATATTATCCTGGGGTTATGATCCTCGGCGCGCCATCATTTTTGACACCGCACCAAGTCTTAGGGGCTACTATCTATACAGGGCGCATTTTATATGCAAAACTGTCAGAAGGTACATCATTTTGCGTACCTCAAAACCTGTCAGTAAACTTACAACGGCTTCATGCAATCCGCTCTCAGCGGATGAAATCCTTTCAATCACCGTACCCATTAACGTACGATGATCTTCCGAGATAGACGCTCGCCCGAGCAGATCCTTCAGCTCCTCCGACCGTACACCCGTTGGTGCCGGACTCGTCCGGTGGCCTTTTTCGATGGCCGGACACGGAGAGATTTGAGGGGACATGCGGCTGCCTTCTGGCCCCGCCGGATTCGGAGAAGCCCTCCGCGACGACACCTCGTGGTCGTCCGCCTCGATAACGATACGGCAGCGGAGGCGTTCGCTCTCCATCATCTCCGGACCAAGATCCCCTGAAGACGAGCTCTGCTGTGAAGGGCTGAGATCCGAACTACAAGGTAAACTTTCGGTTACCTTCGGAAATAAAACGAGGATGTCTCTCTTTTAAATAAAAACGCCCCCCTTTACTTATGGCTCGCTGGAGGGCTGATCTCCTTGGGGAAATAGTGCGACCGGGGCATCTCCCGCCGCAGGACCCTCTGGTGAAGATTTCTTCCCCCGCTTCGAGGCTTTGGTCTCCGGATCTTCAGAAGCGGTCCGCTTCTCCCCTTGGAGGGAGGGATTCTCGATCCCCCCTTTCTTGATAGCCTCCTTCACGGAGGTAGTAGTTCCCTTGTTCCCCCCTTCGCCTTCTTCAAAAGGCACAACCTCTAGCATCTTGGTTAATACAGGATCTAGCGTGGTCTAAGGGAGGGGGGCCGGACACCTGATCAGTTTTGCTTTTGCTATCCACTCCTGTTTAAAGGATAGCTCTTTTAAGGGCAAGTTTATGATAAATATGCGGATAGCATGTCAAGATCTACAGGACTACTTACTTGAGTATCCGGCGATTGCAGCTCAGACCTGCGTCCTCGGTTAAGTCCGGACACATTGCTTGTGATCCGAAGAACAGTTGGTACATCTCCACGGCGCACGCCCATAAAATGTTGGAGAGCTCGTGGTCCCTCGGATTAAACTCCCACAAAGGCGGGGGGCGATGTTTGCAGGGCAAGGTGCGATTTAATCAGCATGACCTGCGCTACTACGACCAGATTGATCTCCCTCTCTCGGAGGTCTCGAATACGGCCCTGCAACAGAGGTACGTCCTTGGACGGTCCCCAGTCGAGCCCTTTATTGACCCATGACGCCCACCGCAGTGAAGGACCCGAGCGGAAGGCAGGTGGCGCCGCCCATTTGGTGCCCCTGGGAGCAGTGATATAAAACCACTCCTGTTGCCATAAATTGAGCTCCTCTTGAAAAGAGCCCTCGGGCCATGGAGCGTCGGGAAGCCTAAACCCCGAAGGAAGTGAGACACGAACACCACGCTCTCACCAGGCTCGGGAGTGGGAATAACCTGCCCTTGGGCAGGCAGCCTATGCGAAATTTCGCCGGTTAGATACCTGGCGTCTCTCAGCTTTAGCACATCTTCTTCCGTGACGGAGGAAGACATCCACCGGACTTGCAGGTCGGAGCCGGACATCGTTGAAGGTCCGAAGCGCCTAAATCTGGAGCTTTGGGTGTTGGAACTCGAGGCGAGGGGCGGATTCGATTGAGATTGAAAGAAAGGAGCGGGCCTTGGTCTCGTTATAAAGAGGTTGAATACCAAGAGCCCTCCCTTGACCGTTCGGGACTCGCCGATGGAGGGGCGTGCCAGCGGGCGGCCCGGGTTACCCACGCCCGTATTGATGAGGATCCGGGAATAAGGGGCACGATCTCCGCTCGATAAGACGTGCCAAGAAACCGCCCGCTAAACGCGCGAGGTGGAACAGTAAAACGATTCGTATAAAGGCTGGCCGTGGTGTGATGTCATGCCGCGGAATACGTCAGCAGATCTGTGCAAAGGTTATTCTCTCTACGGTGGTATGTGGAACTTGTTTTGCAGAGCCGGACACTATCCTTGTGTTCAAAATCTTCTATGAATTATTCGGAGGAGGAACCCGCCTTGCAATGCCGAAGACAAAATGCGCGCCGGACTCGTCGTCATTGAAGCCAGGTTCAGGGGCTAATGAGGGAGTCCTGGATTAGGGGGTGTCCGGATAGCCGAACTATCAACGTTGGCCGGACTCCTGGACTATGAAGATACAAGATTGAAGACTTCGTCCCGTGTCCGGATGGGACTTTCCTTGGCGTAGAAGGCAAGCTTGGCGATACGGATATGTAGATCTCCTACCATTGTAACCGACTCTGTGTAACCCTAACCCTATCCGGTGTCTATATAAACCGGAGGGTTTTAGCCCGTAGGACGAACAACAATCATACCATAGGCTAGCTTCTAGGGTTTAGCCTCTCTGATCTCGTGGTAGATCCAATCTTGTACTACCCATATCATCAATATTAATCAAGAAGGAGTAGGGTTTTATCTCCATTGGGAGGGCCCGAACCTGGGCAAAAACATCGTGTCCCTTGTCTCCTGTTACCATCCGCCTAGACGCATAGTTCGGGACCCCCTACCCGAGATCCGCCAGTTTTGACACCGACACGGGGGGTTAAAAATGATTTCTTTAGAGCCAGAATTACCTGGCAGGGGATAAAAATAAAAGGAAGTATCATTTAGTTAGATGGTCTGAGGTGTGTCAACCAAAGATACACGGGGGTTTAGGAATTATTAACTTGAATTAATGAATAAATCCCTTCTAGCTAAATGGATTTGGAAATTGTAAATGGAGGAATGTCTTTGATAGAAAATTCTAAGAAATAAGTAGGTTAAAAATGAGTGCTTATCTGGAGTTAGAAAGAAGGTTGGTGACTCCCAGTTTTGGGTTGGCCTCCTTTCTGTTAAAGATCCCTTCTTCAATTATGTGAAGAAAATAGTAGGAAATGGGGAGAATATTATATTTTGGGAGGATTGGTGGGTTGATGATAAACCTTTGAAACAATCTTACCCTAGATTGTATGATATCTGCTTTGCTAAGAGTATTAAATTGGTTGATGTGATGACAAAGGATGGGAACAATTTAAGTTCAAGAGAACTTTGTGTGTGTGTGTGTGTGGGGGGGGGGGGGGATACACTAACATAGTGGAATGAGATCAAAGAATGTTGTGCTAATATTAAATTGAAAGATGAAAAAGATACTCTAATTTTGTCCCTTACCGCTGATGGGAAATATTCTATCAAATCATTATATAACACTTTGGTAATTAGTGGGTTGAATTTTCTTTTCAAATTTCTTTGGAAAGTTAGAAATCCTCCAAAGACCAAGGTTTTCTCGTGGCTTGCTGTTTGAAATAGTGTGCTTACAAAAGATAATTTGCATAAAAGGGGTTGGAATGGTGATTCTAAATATGTTTTTTGTGGAGCTGATGAAACTATTGATCATCTGTGCTTACACTGCTTTGTAGCCAAATTTTTATGGAGTGTTTTGCAATGTTATTTTAGTTTAAACTGTGCTCCTATGGATGTTAAGAGCCTTTTTGGTACGTGGCTCTCTCCTTTTGAAAAGAATAGAAAGAAGGAGCTCTTTGTGGGTTTCTGCATTACAGTGGTCTATTTGGACTTGTAGGAATGACATTTGCATTGATCTTAAAAGGACTGGTGATCCTTTTTGGATTCTATATAAAACGTGTCACCTTATTGATGATTGATCTATTTTGTAGATAAGTCAGGGAGGTAAAAGGGAACTGATGGGTGTGTGTGTGTGGGTGGGGGGAGGGGGTGGGGGGTGGGATAAATCTTCTAGAGCGGTTAGCAAGTGAGATTAAACTTAGATTAACTGAGGGCTGAAGACTACATACTTCTTGAAGCCGGTGTCTTTCTCGCTACGGTTGCCTTATCTAGAGTAGTTTTGTTGTTACTCCAGTATCTGATATATGCACTTTGTTCTTTGGTATCGGCTCCTGCTTTAAATTTATATTCGCACCGAGGTGCTACTTTATTTTTACCTTTACGATGTTGGTAGATGCTGGTTCTAGAATCTAGTTACGGCATGCCAATGTATAGCCCTAGGGTGATGCCCCGTAGGATCGGATGTCAGAAAAAGTAGGTTCGGATGGAGCAGCGGGGTCCTCTGTAGGAGGCGGGTGCTTGGGGAGAAAAAGGTGTGGTCCGGTGCATAAAGCTGAAAAGGTTGAAGTTAAAGAGTAGAGATGCATGTGTAGTGAGAATCTTTATTTTTTTTATTTTTTGATGAGGCACACTAGTGGTAGCTCGCATTGAGGAGAAAAAATCAATGTAAATGCCTTAATCTACTTTTTGTCATGGGGCATCTGTATACATATGCCACCGTTGTACATGCCCTTGGTATTGGGGGTTTGCTCCTTTCACTGAGCTGGATGTGTTGATGATTTGGTTTGAGTGGTGTAAATGATTACTGTGATTTTCTTAATATTCTTAATGAAGTTCGGAGGCAAACCCCTTTCGCTTAACTTTTTTATTGCGGAATGTTTCTAGTATATCGTATGCGAATTTGTCATGTTAGATCTTATGACGATTCTAATCTAGATTAAGCTTAACCTGAAACTGCCTAATTTTCTAACAGAGGTAAGGGGCTGTTGAATGATTCATGCTTGTTAACAAAGCTAGAGTACTTGAGATGAATCTGAGCCTCTAGTTCTCCAAATAAGATGTGGGGTAACATTGGTGCCAATCGCCGAGAGAGAAAGATTGACATGACATGACATAGAAGGAGGGTTCCAGCCATAGAGCACGGCAGTAAGGCCACACGTTTCATCGATGGTAGTGTGTAGAGCTGCAACGATGGAGGGGCAATGGATTAACCACATCTCCCGCGATGGAAACATGCTAATCTAGCTATATCCATCATATAAAACATTAAAGATCGGATCCCGTCAATTAAGATGGCCTGCTAATTAAGATCGCAGCTGGAGAATCGAATACGAAGTCCAAAGCCTGGGGTAGGTCAACTCTCGGTGTTTGCGTCGCCATAACGATCGCAAAGATAGCATACTCCAAGTGTGTTCCTGTCTGTATATTACAGTACGTGGTCTAATTTCTGAACTTCGAGGACGCGTTAACCCTAGATCGCTGCTAGCTGTTACTACTAGCTTTAAACCCTAGGAGTAGTATGCAATTAATCTAGGTCAACACTCTCCTTCGCCGTCTACCATAAGATTACTCACCTAGTGGCAATAGCTAGGGGCTAGTTGGAGCCTTTCTCAAACTGCGTCACCGACGACCGACGATGAAGAACGACGTCAGATGGCCGGTCAGAGCTCGGCTCCATCTTCTGCATATACCAAGCTCATGTCGTTCTCGGTGTACTGTAAGGGGAGTCACTACTTAAGCAAAAACATACATCATTTTCTGTTGGTAATTAATAGTAAACACATGCCTTACGTACGGTAAGTGTACTTACTGTACGTATCTTGTTTTTCTCTTTATATATCCGCGGTGTTCATGATTCATAATGGTCAAGTGGCATTCATTAAGTGCAATGTCAAAGGATTCCCTGTGATCCATGGCTTCCAGTTCATGCGTGCGTATCGAGTAAAGGCAAGTCGCGTTCTTTCATGTGGTGGAGAGAAAATAATTACAGTAGTTAATCTGTCTGTCAGGAGATGGAATCTCAATCAAGTGTCAGTACGTATCTTCTGACCCTTCTACAGCTGACCAGTTCTCATCAATTAATTACCGATTAAAGAAAGATATGAAGAGATTTGCCTGATCGATGCATGCAGTGGGAGTGCAGTCACGACGCATGCTACCATGATTAGTGAACTTGTCATGGGATCACTCAGTCAGTTCACAACCCAATGCTCGCGCGCCTTCTGCGTGTAAGATCCAACACACACCATCCATCACCCATGCACCGGTTCCACTACTATATAAACCCACGCAGCCCTCTCTTCTTTCAACACCCAACTCATCTCACACTAAACCAAGTTCACTCACAATGGCTACTAGCACTAAGCTTGTAGCTCTTGGCTTTGTTGTCCTCGTGAGCATTGGGTTCACCAATGCTTCGAGGATGCTGGCTAGCTCCTCCAGTGCTGGAGGCGGAGGCGGGGGAGGAGGAGGCGGTGGCAGCTCGTCGGGTGGGGGTGGGAGTGGATGGGGCCATGGGGCCGGAGGAGGTGGTGGCTTGGGATTTGGCGAGAATGGTGGAGATGCCAGTAACAAGTATAACTTCGCCAAGGGAGCTGGTGGAGGAGGGGGAAACGGTGCTGGCGGTGGTTCTCAAGGCGGATCCGGTTCCGGTTCCGGCTCTGGCGGTGGCAATGGTGTTGGTTCGAGTGGCTCGGCGTCAGCCCCTAGTGGCAGTGGGTATGCCAACGCTGATGGTCAGGGTGGGGGCGGTGGTGCAGGTGGTGGCGCAGATGGGTCAAGCGGATCTGGAGCCGGAAGTGGTGCTGGCAAAGGAGAAGCTGAGAGTGGCATAGCAACCGCCCCGGCTGTAGCTCCTTCTGCTGGTGGTGTCAGCTATTCTGATGCTGGCGGTGCTGGCACTGGCGGTGGTGGCGGTGATGGTGGAAATGGAGGTGGTAATGGTGCTGGAGGTGGGCAGGCCGCCAGCGATGACACTACTGGAGGCAATGCTAGTGGAAGCGGTAGCGGCAATGGTGGTGGCCAAGGTGGAGGCGTAGCTCAAGGTCCAAGCATGGGAGTTGGTTCTGGCTCTGGCATTGGGGGTGGACAAACTGGTAGCACTGGTTCCTATGGGCAAGGTTATGCCACCGGAACTGGTGCTGGAACGGGTGGCGGCGGTGGTGGCAGCAACAATGGTGGTTTCGGCAACGGTGGAGGTAGCGGGTCCGGATCTGGCAGTGCCGGATACCCCTAAATTTCTTTTTCAAACAAGTTAGAAACGGAGCCCATCACACATTTTTAGTCTCTTCATTTTACTATTCCAAGTCATTTGTGTTTCTTTTCATTCATAGGGTTTTCACTAGGCGTCTCCTAATAAAGGGCTCCATGATTCTAGGGAAGTACTAAGTAGTTAGTGGAGCAATCTACTAACATGTAATCGCTACCTACGAATATGTTATGTTATGTTATGATTTCTGATATGTTTCGTTGTTAGTGTGACTGCTTGGTTACTCCATCCCAACCAATATGCCTAGCTAAGGTTGATCTAAAAAGAAAGCTAATGGTCAATTGTTCTGGTTGCCTCTAACTTTCTTCTCTGTTGGGGATGGTGGCTGGTTTGGCTAGCATGGAGTACGTTGGGGGTTTTATGAGAAACGTAAGAAGAAGAAGAAGAACAGGACAAATTGCGCAAATACAGACCCAAGGCACAAAGCATTAGTAACCCGTTGACAATAATTTAGGCATGCCTGTAGGCTCCACGACCTTGCAAAGATCTGTATCTGGTTATTTTGATATACGGCCTTGATCCAGGTTGTTTATGGACGACCCGGTCGTACTCTTATGTTTCTCTTTCAATTTTATTCAATGCTATGTCAAGGCAGCAAAAAATCTACCCACTCCATCCCACAATATGTTAGTTTTCAAAAGCAGCTTATTGGGTTGAAGGGACTAGTTTTTTTTTAGAGTAGTTGACATTGCAATATTGTATGTGGCTACACTATAATGCACCACCGTGGAAGATGTACGTCCTACGTCACATCTATTCCCTCTATTCCATATTTTTTGTCGTGGTTTTAGTTTGAACTATGAAACGGAGCGAGTATTGAACAAGGTCAGGTTTACAAAAACGGCTGGGTCGAAGTTGACCAAATGAAGTCATTACTACACTATGATGTGTCATAGCATGTTGTGTAACAAAATTGTCATAGCATGAGCTTTTGCCAGAAATATTTATGGAAAAAAATAAATCAAAAAGGTCGCGGTTCTACAAAAGTCCCCTTTTTATTTTATGGCAGGCCGTCCAAATATGTGGATGCTTATAGTGCATCGTACTCCCTCCTCTCCAGTTTCTGAGACCCATATAATAATTGGATTTGTTTTCTTTCCTGTTTCGAAAGCCTGATTGTTCTGGAAATAATATGCAAATCTAGTTTCTATATACAGTAATTCTGTCTAATTTTGGTTCACAGTGTGTATTCAAGTAAGTATATGAGGGACATGCATGTAGCATGAATATGCTGTAGCGTTCAAAGTCGTCTTTACCGCCCACATTTCCAGTTCCATATACTTGCGTGTATGTGTATATATTTTTTGGACAAAGGATGGATTTTATTGGCTCAAAATGAAGCATCAAGAGAATGCGTAACAAAATAAGCACACATCCGGTCTCTGCATAGCTAGAATGCACACAACTAACACCAACTCACACACCCGAGAAATACACCACCAATTAGCAAAGTCATATAAAACCAAAGCTATGCGTAGGCGGGAAAAAACAAACAAAACCAAGGCGATCCAATCGACAAATTAGAATAATGACCATATCTATACCAACCATCTCATGTCACCAAATGAATGACGAGGTTCTTCAACATCAATGCCTTCAATAAGGGAGCTACCCTGATCCAACCACCGAGGCCAGTATCTAGGTTTTCACCCTAAAGAATCAATCCGAGCATAACCGAGCAATGCCTTCAACAAGGTAACGATCTAAAAAAAACATCGCCACCGCCAAGATATAACCAACTCAGGTCTGACGTAGGCTTTCGCCCCGGAGCTCGAGACTGAGTGCTTGAGCAGCACCACCATCGAAGCCACTCATTTTTTTTTGGAAAAGAGGATTTACCCCAGCCTCTGCATCAGAACAATGCATACGGCTCATATTATTAAACGAATAATCCAGTAACAAAGTCTCGAAAGGTCGTAGTACAATCATCAACAAAAGCTCAAAAGAGGAAAGGCCCAAAGCCACAACCGGCTGGCAAAACAATAGGAGCACTACATGCCTAACCTATTACATGACCGCCATCCAAACCGGTTGAAAATATCCCGAGCTACCATCTCCCATCGGGTAGACGCAATAACCAAACGCTCCCTCGCCTTCGTCGGAGTGAGTAGCGACCACATACGGATGAACGCCGTGGCCCTGAAGATAACCTGCAAAAAGTGAAAGTTTGTTGATCGGTTAAAGACTAAGTCATTCCTGCAGTTCCATATTGCCCACAAAAGCGCACAAACGCCAACCCGAATGTGTCTTGCAATGTCAGAATCCACCCCATCAAGCCATGTTCCAAATAACATGCTAATAGAGGTGGGCTGATTAATATTAAACGCAATATGAACCGACCGCCACAGAATCTTAGCCAATGGACAATCGAGAAAGAGGTGTTTAATGTTTTCGTTATGATCACAAAAGCTACATCGAGGCGAGCCCACCCAATTACGTTTTGCAAGGTTATCCTTAGTCAAAATGACATGTTTATGCACAAACCACATAAACACTTTGATACGCAAGGGTACCTTAACTTTCCAAACATGTAATGAGGTAGGAATGACGGAAGAGTTAATGGCATCCAGATACATTGATTTGACCGAGAACACACCGTTCTTAGTAAGTTTCCAATGCAGCTGATCTGGCTGTTGAGACAGCCGAACATCCATTAAACGTCGAACAAGATGGAGCCAGGCCTCCCAACGATTTCCAACTAGTGTCCGCCTAAAACTGATATTGAGGGGAACGGATTGTAAAACATTAGCAACATAGGCTTCTCTACGTTGGACAATGTTATACAAAGAAGGATATTGAAGTGCAAGTGGGGTCTCCCCAAGCCACGTATCCTCCCAAAACCTCGTCGTGGTGCCATTCCCAACAATAAATTTAGTCCTGTTGAAAAAGAGTTGCTTAACTCTCATCAAACCCTTCCAAAAGGGAGAGTCGGAAGACCTCACATTCACCTGAGCCAAAGTTTTAGCAAAGAGATACTTATTGCGCAAAATCTATGCCCAAGTGGCCTCCGTCTCAGAAGACAGCTTAAAAAGCCACTTGCTAAGGAGACATATGTTTTTGACTTCCAGATTTTCAATACCTAGGCCACCTTGGTCCTTAGGTCTGCAGATAATATCCCACTTCGCAAGTCTATACTTTCGTTTAAGCTCATCAATTTGCCAAAAGAATCGCGATCGATAGAAATCTAACCTTTTCCTAACTCCGACCGGAACCAAGAAAAAGGATAAGAGAAACATAGGGATACTAGTAAGGACCGAATTAATCAGAATTAATCGACCTCCGTATGACATGAACTTTCCTTTCCAACAGCTCAGTTTCTTTTCAAAACGATCCACAAGACATTTCCACTCAATATTAGATAGCTTACGACGATGAATGGGTATACCTAAATACGTAAACGGTAAAGAGCCCAGTTCACATCCGAACAATTGTTGATACGACTCCCGGTCATCATTGGCTCTTCCAAAGCAAAACAATTCGCTCTTGTGGAAGTTGATTTTAAGCCCAGACAATTGTTCAAATAAGCATAACAGCAGCTTCATGTTCCTTGCTTTCGCCAAGTCATGCTCCATAAAAATGATTGTATCATCAGCATACTGAAGAATGGACAACCCGTCGTCAACTAGATGTGGAACCAGGCCACCTACCTGTCCTGCATCCTTTGCCCGACCTATTAAAATAGTGAGCATATCAGCCACTATGTTGAACAGGATCGGTGACATAGGGTCTCCTTGCGGCAGCCCCTTGTGTGTTTGGAAATAGTGACCCACGTCATCATTCACCTTAATCCCGACACTCCCTTTTTGCGTAAAGGAATCAATCTGGTTTCTCCAGGCCGGATGAAAACCTTTCATACGCAACGCTTGTTGAAGGAAAGGCCACTTGACTTTATCATATGCTTTTTCAAAATCCACTTTAAAAACTACGCCATCAAGTTTTTTGGAGTGGATTTCATGGAGCGTTTCGTGCAAGACAACAACCCCTTCCAGGATGTTTCTATCCGGCATGAAAGCAGTCTGGGACGGCTGAACTACTGAGTGTGCTATTTGTGTAAGCCTATTTGTCCCCACCTTGGTGAAGATTTTGAAACTCACATTTAGCAGACATATGGGTCTAAACTGCTCAATCCGAACAGCCTCAGTCTTCTTAGGAAGAAGGGTTATCGTCCCAAAATTTAGCTTAAACAATTGAAGCTGTCCCTCAAAAAACTCCTGAAACATGGGCATCAAATCTCCCTTGATAAAATGCCAACACTTCTTGTAAAACTCCGCCGGAAACCCATCCGGTCCTGGAGCCTTATTATTCTCCATCTGAGTAATAGCCTCAAACACCTCTTTCTCCGAGAAAGGAGCAGTCAAGAGCTCATTCTCGACAGTCTCTAGCTGAGGCACATCCTCAACCCTAGACTCATCCATCGACACAAAAGTCTCTACCGGGGGACCAAACAACTTCTTATAATAATTGGTAATGTAAACTTTGAGATTGTCCTGACCAACTATCGTCCCTTCATCTTGTTCTAGTTGGAAGATTCTTTTTTTACGATGCTTCCCATTAGCAATCATGTGAAAGAATTGAGTGTTATCCTCGCCTTCTACGATTTTGCGAACCTTGGCTCGCAATGCCCACTTCAATTCCTCCTCACGGAGAAGCTTTTTAAGTTGCAGCTCTGCATCTATCTTTGTTTCCAACTCATTGGAATCCAAGATAGAGGTTTCTGCTTTAGCTTCGAGGTTTTGAATAATCAGAAGGAGTCGCTCCTTCTCCACCTTATAAATCCCATGCGTGTGCTTAGCCCAGCCACGAAGGAACCATCGGAGATGACGAATCTTGGATTGCCACCTGTTGATAGGCGACCTCCCTCCCGAGTCCTTAGCCCACTCTCTAGCTAACATCTCGAGGAACCCTTCTCTTTCAAACCATGCAAGTTCAAACGAGAAAATGTTCTTGTTACCCACGAAATTTTGAACTCCGGAGTCGACTAGTAACGGTGTATGATCCGAGACACCTCGGGTCAAAGCCTGCACCGTTACCAAGGGGAACTTCTGTTCCCACTCGACACTAGCTAGCACGCGGTCAAGTTTCTAAAAGGTCGGAACCGGTAACGAATTAGCCCAAGTGAATTTCCTACCCGAAAGCTCGATCTCTCTGAGATCCAAACTTTCGATGATAGTGTTAAACATAAACGGCCAACGACTGTCAAAATTGGCATTATTCTTGTCCTCTTTCCTTCGGATTATGTTGAAATCCCCTCCCACTAAGAGAGGTAGCTGTTCATTACCACAGATCGCACCAGATCCGCCAAAAATCTGGCTTGAGTTCGGTTGAGCAGCTCCGTAAACTGCCACCAAGGCCCAATCAAACCCATCTGCCTTAGTTCTAACTCGAAACTTAACAGCGAACTCGCCCATGACTACAGTCCGGACTTCCAATGTTTCACACTTAACCCCAAGTAAGACCCCGCCGGATCTTCCTCCAGGTGGGAGGCAATGCCAATCAAAATCTACCCCGGACAAAGTGGCAAGAAATTGAGAAGTGAAATTGCTTCTTCCAGTCTCAGACAAAGCAATAAAATCTAAATGATGTTCGAGAGAAGCATCCGCTAGAAACCTCCTTTTAGCCAAGTCTCTAAGACCTCTGCTATTCCAGAAAATACCTCTCATAAGTCATCATGAAATTTTTTGACAGTACGGATCCTAGCACTCCTACGCACATGGAGACTGGATAGACCTTTCGCTTCCATGTCCGCTTAGGCTTTGTTTGACCATAAACCTGATCACCGCCCTCATTCTCAGCTTCTAGCACTAAAGGCTCATCTACATGAAGTGACGTCTCAGGATTGGTATCATCCTCTGTCTCTAGACATGCAGGGTCAAGATCGGCACACATGTCATCAAGAACCCTCACCCCAAGCGCATCAATCTCCGTATCATTCATAGGTTTGACTGCAGGAATGTGACGAATCATATCTACCGCACGCTCAGCTTCCAAATCACGAATGTCGTTAACCGATTTGGCAATTTGAAGATCATTATTACCAAGTGAAATTCCTAGTTGATTTGCATTATGGATGATTTCATTATCAGAGAAATGCAAAATGGAATTTGACTTAATAACAGACATACCAGTGGAGGTCTCGACGTTATGCAACTTGGCAGCCCTCAAAGCACACCGCAATTGTATGTCATCGACGTCCGGCTGCTCCTGCAACCTCCCGCTGATCCACCCCCCCGGGAAGCAAAGTCCGGGATACCACCAAAGGCGATGACCTCCTCGCGAGAAGCCCTGCAAGGGGAAGATCCGCCCGCCCATCCCCCCACATCGGCGTCCCGGGTCGCCATCATTTTTCCACGGTCCCAACAACTACAAGCGATGCTCTCGCCGCCACAGCATAGCCATTAGTCTTTGTCAAGCCATTGTCCATAATTTGTATTTCACCGTCGAAGTCAACCAAAAGATCGAGAGAGATGAACCCTCCAAAAACCTTCTAATGACCTCCGTTGTCATGGAGCCGTGGGGAGTCGTTGCAGCATAGTCTGCAGTCAATACCACCCGGCCGATCAGATCTAGATCACAACCACCAAACCGGTGGGCCGTAGCACTACCGGCTGGCCAGCGCATGTGCGGAATGGCACCTCATTGCCGCCGTCCACATCCAACACAGAGCCCACCGCACGATGGCCCCCGGTGGCGAAATAGGCCATATCTGGTCGGAGACCGGGCCACACGCGGAACCGCCATGGCAATCAGGGACACGCTAGTAGCCATGGTGGCGAGCGCCCCACACACCTCGCAGCAGGTTTAGGTGCTACCGCTTTGGTTCTTCCCACAAATTGTTTTACACGACGCAAAACAGAAGGCAACGCGAGCGAATCCAGACGTGGGGAGATGTTCTTGATGCGACGGGGTCGCGGTGTCCTTGAGGGGTTGTGGACGGGCGTGTGGAGCAAAGCAGCTGGCTTCGGGAGACACTAGGGCCGGCATGGCGGCAACCTGCAGGGAGTTGGAAGCCCAGGGTTTTGGCGCACGAGCAGCTCCGGGCTGCTGAGGCCCATCACCGACCGAATCAGAAGCCTCAACCCGCACCATCGACCGATCTGTGATCCGGGTGTCGTCCTAGAACTCCTCCAACTAGCTGCAAACCAAAGGTCACATGCGGCCGTGAGATCTACCACCGCCGCGGCCGAGGCCGCCCGTGGCAGCGGCAAGCTGGGACAGGGAGAGGGAATCGAACTGAGTGATGGCGGTGGCTGGATCCTCCCGAGTCGCCCTAGGTCGGACGACACGGGATTCTTGGACATGTGTCTCGGCTGTAGGAAGGTTAATCATGCAACCCTTACAAGGCCATCATTACAAACTACTCCCTCCGTTTCATAATATAATTTTTTTTAACACTAGTATAGTGTCAATACGGAAAAGAGGGAATAGAAAATAACACACATGCCGGTTTGGTATATCGACATTACAAACCCTAGGAGTGGTATGCAATTAATGTAGGTCAACACTCTCCTTCGCCGTCTACCATTGGCTATAGCTAGGGGTTAGCTGGAGCCTTTCTCAAACTGCATCACCGACGACCGACGATGAATAACGACGTCAGATGGCCAGTCAGAGCTCGGTTCCATCTTCCGCATACCAAGCTCATGTGGGTCTAGGAGTACTAGTGTTAATGTAATGCGTGCATCTTACGGTTAGGGAAGTCACTAGTTAAGCAAAAACATACATCATTTTCTGTTGGTAATTAACAGTAAACACATGCCTTACGCAAGGTAAGTGTACTTACTGTACGTATCTTGTTTCTCTCTATATATATCCGTGGTGTTCATGGTTGATAATGTCAAGTGGCATTCATGAAGTGCAATGTCAAAGGATTTCCTGTGATCCACGGCTTCCGGTTCATGCGTGCGTATCGAGTAAAGGCAGGTCACGTTCTTTCATGTGGTGGAAAGAAAATAATTACAGTAGTTTTTTTATAACACGTGGTGTGATCCACGGCTTCCCGTTCATGCGTGTGTATGGAGTAAAGGCAGGTCACGCAGCACTCATACATACATTCATACACTCACACTTATGAACACGCATGCAAGTTCTATTCATGTGAGTACCTTCGAGAAACTGAGTCGGCATATCATCTTAAGATTGACGAAATCAGCAGAGGTTCCTCTTAGTCGACCGAAACGTCTCCTTTCACTGAGCACACATCACCGGAATTCCTGAAGCAAATCCAAAATAATGCAAGCGCCAAGACTTGAACCCTGATGGATTGGGGTATCACCGTCTAACCATCCATTTACAGTTTGGTTCACAATTACAGTAGTTAATCTGTCTGTCATGAGACGAAATCTCAATCAAGTGTCAGTATACGTATCTTCTGACCCTACTACAGCTGACCAGTTCTCATCAATTAATTAACGATTAAAGAAAGATATGAACAGATTTGCATGATCGATGAATGCAGTGGCAGTGCAGTCAACGATGCATGCTACCGTGATTAGTGAACTTGTCATGGGATCACTCATTCAGTTCGCAACCCGAAGATCTCGCGCCTTCTGCGTTCGTGTAAGATCCAACACTCCACACTCATCATTCCATCATCCATGCACCGGTTGCACTACTATATAAACCCATCCAGCCCTCTCTTCTTTCAACACCCATCTCATCTCAAACTACACCGAGCTCACTCATAATGGCTGCTAGCACTAAGCTTGTAGCTCTTGGTTTTGTTGTCCTCGTGAGCATTGGGTTCACCAATGCTTCGAGGATGCTAGCTAGCTCCTCCAGTGCTGGAGGCGGAGGCGGGGGAGGAGGAGGCGGTGGCAGCTCGTCGGGTGGGGGTGGGAGTGGATGGGGCCATGGGGCCGGAGGAGGTGGTGGCTTGGGATATGGCGAGAATGGTGGAGATGCCAGTAACAAGTATAACTTTGCCAAGGGAGCCGGTGGAGGAGGGGGAAACGGTGCTGGCGGTGGTTCCCAAGGCGGATCCGGATCCGGTTCCGGCTCTGGAGGTGGCAACGGTGTTGGTTCGAGTGGCTCGGCGTCAGCCCCTAGTGGCAGTGGGTACGCCAATGCTGATGGTCAGGGTGGGGGCGGTGGTGCAGGTGGTGGTGCAGATGGGTCAAGCGGATCTGGAGCCGGAAATGGTGCTGGCAAAGGAGAAGCTGAGAGTGGCATAGCAACCGCCCCGGCTGTAGCTCCTTCTGCGGGTGGTGTCAGCTACTCTGATGCTGGCGGTGCTGGCACTGGCGGTGGTGGCGGTGACGGTGGAAATGGAGGTGGTAATGGTGCTGGAGGTGGGCAGGCCGCCAGCGATGACACTACTGGAGGCAATGCTAGTGGAAGTGGCAACGGCAGCGGAGGTGGCCAAGGTGGAGGCGTAGCTCAAGGTCCAAGCATGGGAGTTGGTTCTGGCTCTGGCATTGGAGGCGGACAGACTGGTAGCACTGGTTCCTATGGTCAAGGCTATGCTACAGGAACCGGTGCTGGAACAGGTGGCGGCGGTGGTGGCAGCAACAATGGTGGGTTCGGCAACGGTGGAGGCAGCGGATCTGGATCCGGCAGTGCCGGATACCCCTAAATTTCCTTTTCAAACAAGATAGAATCAGAGCCCATCACATATTTTACTATTTCACGTCATTTGTGTTTCTTTTCATTCATAGGGTTTTCACTTGGCGCCTCCTAATAAAGGGCTCCATGATTCTAGTGGAAGTACTAAGTAGTTAGTGGAACAATCTACTAACATGTAATCGGTACCTACGAATACATTATGTTATGATATTTATGTTTCCTTGTTAATGTGACTGCTTGGTTTCTCCTTCCGGACCAATATGCCTAGCTAAGGTTGTTCTAAGAAGAAAGCTAATGGTTAATCGTTCTGGTTGCCTCTAACTTCCTTCTCCCTTGGGGATGGTGGCTGGTTTGGCTAGCATGGAGTAGTACGTGGCAGTTTTTATGAGAAATGTAAGAAGAAAAGAAAGGACAAATGTTGATAATACGCCTTGATCCAGGTTGTTTATGGACGACTCACGAAGTCGTACTGTTATGTTTCTCTCTCAATTTATTTGATGCTATGTCAAGTCAGCAAAACATCTAAGTACTTTTTTTTCTTTGAGAGAGTAGACGGAGCGAGTAGTTGATATTGCAATGGCTACATTACGATGCACCACCGTGGAAGATGTACGTCCTAAGTCACATCTATTCCCTCTATTCCATAACTTTTTTCGTGGTTATAGTTTGAATTATAGAACGGAGGGAGTATTGAACAAGGTCGGGTTTAGAAAAACGGCCAAGTTGAAGTTGACCAAATGAAGCCATTATGTGTCATAGCATGTTGCGTAACAAAATTTGTCATAGCATGAGCTTGTGCGACAAATATTTATGGAAAAAAATAAATAGAAAAGGCTGTGGTGCTACAAAATTTCCCTTTTTATTTTGTCACAGGCCGTCCAAATATGTGGATGCTTATCGCATCATACTCCCTCCTCTGTAGTTTCTTAGACCCATATAAAAATTGGATATTTTTTTTGCTGTTTTGAAAGCCTGATTGTTTTGGAAATATGCAAATCTAGCTTCCATACAGTAAATCTGTCTAATTCTGGTTCAGCGCGTGGAATCAAGTAAATACATGAGGGACATGCATGTAGCTTGAATATTTTGTAGCGTTCTAAGCCGTCTTGACCACACACATCTTTCAGTTTCATATACTTGCGGGTATGTGTGTATATGGGCGCTAGATGTGTCTCCACTGTAGGAAGGTCGGTCATGGCAAATTTTTCATAAGAAAAGGCCAACACCATATGTTATAGTCATCCAACCCTTACAAGGCCATTACTAAAAACTACGTAGAAAATAACACACACGATCATTTGGTATAGCGACGTTTTCTTACAGTCGTCGACCGCAGGCTGTGGGCAAGCCCGACAACGCCTCTGGATCTTTGGACACTCTTGGAGCTAGGGTAACAGTGTCATTGTTGACGTAGTGCTAAAAAGTCGCCGGATGGAGACAAAGATGTTGGTGACGACGCACTGATGAGTAGATCTAGCTAGCTAGAACTATTGAGGCCTCCTCTCACTAGCTCTCTAACAAAGTTAAAACTCGCTATGCTTCGGCGGACGGAGAAGAAGACAACAAACCAAAAAACACGAACCGTCGCTGTCCACACTACCAAACAACACCATCAAAGAGTACCTATACGAAACTAAGACAAATATGGGAAAGCGGGGCCAGATGACACTGCTTGGTGTAGGAGGTTTCTCGAGGGTCTTTGACAGGGTAGTCGGCAAAGAGGATATGCCGAGTGGCTCGTGGATAACACTCGGCAAACTATGAGACTCGTGGCAGACCCTAGGAATTCCTAGCAGAACAGTTTGTCGAGCACCGGTACCCGGCAATGAGGATATGCCAAGCGGCCTGTGCTTGACACTCGGCAAACTACGGGACACATGGTAGCCCCTAGGGATCCCGGGCAGAATTCTTTGTCACGCACCGGTGCTCGGCAAACATATATTTTTTTTGAAAAGGAGAATGACCACCGGCTTCTGCATCTGGGAGATGCATGCGGCCATTTTTTTAATTATTTCTGAGGACCTTACAAAGTAGAATGACAATATATCTGAATCCGCCATCTTTGCAACATCTGCCGCTACTCATATTCAAATGATGAAGGGGGTGCAAACTGGGTCACATACTCAGACCTCTCATCTTGGCTAACATCTAAAACTAGAGGCCCCGACCAAGCCATCTGCCAGGTCTGAGGCTCAAACCGGTCCGATGCACTCACATGTGTCGTCGCCGCCGTCTTCTGCTGGCCCATCGGCAAACATATATGTCGAGTATTAGGACATGGACACTCAGAAAAGTTAGGTGTCACATGGCAAAACATGTGGTGCACTGTTTTTGCCGAGCATTCCCCACAAACACTCAACAAAGGTAGCTACCATGTGGTGCCATTGTTTCTGTCAGCAGGTCGTCACTAAGCTTTATGTTCCGGAGCATCCCCATGTTGCACTCAGCAAAGCCTTTGGCTAGTAGTGAGTACCCGACAAACAACACTCGGCATACCCTGCTTTGCCGGGCAGGGGTATGTTTGAACGGTCTTTGCCAAGTACTTTTCGGGTTCGCCAAGTATTTTGGTACTCTGCATAGAATTGTTTTCATGTAGTGCGTATACATATACGCTCTACTTGTATATGAAGATATAGACACACATATACACCATGTTAGTTAACTTTACGAAGGGAGAGAAGAGGGTATTTAAACCAATAATTATAACACTCATGTCTAGTAACAATTGCACTAGGTGACATATAATTGGAATTATTTTTGTATATCACACGTATCACTTTAATATTTAAAATATTCTTACATTCTCTCACTTGGCTTGTGCAATGACATGAAGATCGAAACCTTTAAAGATCGATCATGTCAATTAAGATGCTGGAGGGGCAATGTTTTAACATGCTAATCAAAATCATTAAAGTAATTCTCATGAAGTTTCATGTAATTCTAATCTCACGGGATCCGGTCGGTGCTGATCTTCAATAGATCTATTTGGGTCCCGTTTCGTCCGTCGCCGTTCATGTAGTGTCAGGTTAGATCTTTCCGATATAAGCTTCTCTTCATCAATAACGGCTGTTATTCTAGTGTGTTGGCCTTTTGAGGACTTTAGCAGGATAACTTTCCGCCTGCCTGCTAAAATAAGGTTTGCTCGGCTCTGATGAGGGAGGGGCGCTGATGACAGCGCCATTTGGCTCGCTCTGGGTGTGTAGTCGTCGCTAGGTGGCCTGGTTGTAATTTTAGTAATCTCCGGTATTCTTTGTACTGACACGATAGATGATGAATTAATTATCAATAAAGAAAATGGCCTTCTTAAGAAAAATGGCTTTGCTATACTACCCGTAGTTAGGATCTCGCATGCAGGTGGATAATCGAATACAAAATCGTAAGCCTAGGGTAGGCCAATTCTCGGTGTTTGCGTCGCCATAACGATCCCAAAGATAGCACACTCCAAGTGTGTTCCTGTCAGTGTATGAAAGTACGTGGTCAAATTTCTGAACTTCGAGGACGCGTTAAGGTGTTAAACCCTAGGTCGCCGCTGTTAGCTTTAAATCCTACGAGGAGGCTGCAATTAATATAAGTCAGCACTCTCTTTCGTCGTCTACCAGAAGATTAACTACTCGTCTAGTGGCTACAGCGTGGGGCTAGCTGGAGCCTTTCTCAGACTGCATGCACCGACGGCGAAGACCGACGTCGGACGGTCAGAGCACAGCTCCATCTTCCGCATGCCAAGTTCATGTGCTTGTAGGAAGTAAGATGTAGGAGTACTAGTGCTATGGTAATGCATGCACCTTACGGTTTAGGCGAGTCACTGTTTCCATTTGTCGAAATCATTAAGTTGTTACTCACTAGTTAAACAAAATCATACTCCCTCCATTCTTTAAAGAGTATACTTTCAACTTTATTAAAAAGTTAAACTTTTTTACGTTTGACCGTATTTCTACAATACATCATTTTCTGTTGGTACTAATTAACAGTAAGACAATGCCTTAGGTGGTCAATTTTCTTCTAAAACCTGCATGCAATGATTTAATGCACCTTGGAATCTGAACATGTGATGGGAAACAACCAAATTGAGCCTTATAAAATGGAAAAACTAAAATTTTGAGATAAACTCTATAAACCGGAAAAGAGGAAGTACATCTCCTAGACCGATCTTTGGGATCCACGAATCCAGTTCATGCATGGGTCACTGTGCAATAGATCGTGAGGTCATAATGTCGATTAAGGGAAGTCACGTTCTTTCACATGGCGGAGGGACGAATTTCAAGGCAAGATATCAATCTGTATTTGCGACCCGATCTTTCATGGCACCTCACATTCAGCAGTACTGTCATTTCCCCTATGCACACAATGTATACGTAGTATAGGGTTTGAACTTTGTGGTTCAACATGTGAGAACCAATCTAAATGAAAATAACTCACACGAAAAATCGCAACACAGATGTTTTTTCTAAAGGTTTTCCTAAAACTTAGGGTTTTTATGCAACCCAAAACTAGATTACGGGTGTTTTCCCAGAAAGCACATCATCAGTATCGATCAGAACAATAGCCGTCATGGTTCTTAAATTACAGGTGGTCATATCAAGAGAAGAATTAATTAATCTTTATGTCAGGAGATGGAATCTCAATTCTCAACCAAGCGTCAGTACGTATCTTCAGTCCCTTCTACAGCTGACCAGTTCTCATCAATTAATTAGAGATTAAAGAAAGATATGAAGAGATTTGCTTGATCGATGCATTTAGTGCAGTCAACTGTGTGCATGCATGCTACCGTGCGCGCCTTCTGCGTGTAAGATCCAACACTCAGCATCAATCACGCATGCACGGCTTCCACTGCTATATATACCCACGAAACCATCTCTTCTTTCAACACCCAACTCATCTCACACTCCACCGAGCTCTCAGTCACAAGTCACAATGGCTACTAGCACTAAGCTTGTAGCTCTTGGCTTTGTTGTCCTCGTGAGCATTGGGTTCACCAATGCTTCGAGGATGCTGGCTAGCTCCTCCAGTGCTGGAGGCGGAGGCGGGGGAGGAGGAGGCGGTGGCAGCTCGTCGGGTGGGGGTGGGAGTGGATGGGGCCATGGGGCCGGAGGAGGTGGTGGCTTGGGATTTGGCGAGAATGGTGGAGATGCCAGTAACAAGTATAACTTCGCCAAGGGAGCTGGTGGAGGAGGGGGAAACGGTGCTGGCGGTGGTTCTCAAGGCGGATCCGGTTCCGGTTCCGGCTCTGGCGGTGGCAACGGTGTTGGTTCGAGTGGCTCAGCGTCAGCGCCTAGTGGCAATGGGTATGCCAATGCTGATGGTCAGGGTGGGGGTGGTGGTGGAGGTGGTGGCGCAGATGGGTCAAGCGGATCTGGAGCCGGAAAGGGTGTTGGCCAAGGAGAAGGTGAGAGTGGCATAGCAACCGCCCCGGCTGTAGCTCCTTCTGCTGGTGGTGACAGCTACTCTGAAGCTGGCGGTGGTGGTAATGGCGGTGGTGGTGGTGACGGTGGAAATGGAGGTGGTAATGGCGCTGGAGCTGGACAGGCCGCCAGCGATGACACTTCTGGGGGCAATGCAAGTGGAGGGGGTAGCGGCAACGGTGGTGGCCAGGGTGGAGGTGTAGCTCAAGGTCCAAGCATGGGAGTTGGTTCTGGCTCTGGCATTGGAGGCGGACGGACTGGTAGCACTGGCTCCTATGGTCAAGGCTATGCCGCTGGAACCGGTGCTGGAACGGGTGGTGGTGAAGGCGGCAGCAACAATGGTGGGTCCGGCGGCGGTGGAGGTAGCGGGTCCGGATCTGGCAGTGGCGGATACCCCTAAATTTACTTTTTGAACAAGCTAGAATTGGAGCACATCATGCATTCTAGTCTCTTCATTTCACGATTTCACATCATTTGTGTTTCTCTTCATTCATAGGGTTTTTACTAGGCACCTCCAAATAAAGGGCTCCATGATTCTAGTGGAAGTACTAAGTAGTTAGTGGAGCAATCTACTGAGATGTAATCGCTACCTACGTGTATCTTATGTTATTTCATTGTTAGTTTGAGTGCTTGCTTACTACTTTTCGAACCAATATGCCTAGCTACTGTTTGTTCTAAAAAAGGTCCGGCCTCCTTTGATTTGTAGGAACTTTGTAGGAATTTCATAGGATAGAATTTGTAAAGGAAAAATTCATTTGAAGCCTTTTCGTTTGTAGGAATAGATTCCTATTCCTATGTAGGATAGGAATCAATCCTTCGCATTTTGAAGGAAAAAAACATTAGCCTGGGCTCAATGAAAAAATTTCTATTCTGTATACCAAATGACATCTTTTTCTATATAGAAATTGAGATGTATGTTATCTCACTTTTTATGATTTTTCTATTGCTGTAAAATTTCTATCATATACACCAAAGTAGGCCTCAATGGTAGTTCTGCAGGTTGCCTCTAATTTATTCCTTTCTCTATGGGTTGGTGGCTGGTTTGGCTAGCATGGAGTACGTGGCAGGCTTTATGAGAAACGAAAGAGAGAAAAATGGACAGATGAGACAAATACAGAGACCCAAAGCCCAATGCATTAGTAACCTGCCTGTAGGTCGACCTTCCAAAGATCTATTTGGTCATTTGCCATACGTACGGCCTTGGTTCAGGTTGTTTAGATTGGTCGTAACGGGGGTATCATGTACTATTATTATGCAGTATCATGTATATAATATTAGTGTATGATACTACTTTCGTAATGCATAGTATTATTAGCTAGTATTTTATTTATTAATTGTTATGCATGTCATAAAATAGTACAACATTTAATATGATACCACATTTTCTCTTTTTTTTATTTTATTGTGTATCACATCATCTAAAAAGTCTAGTTAACATGCATAATACTACCATTAAGACCAGCCTTATGGATTTACCGGACTATGGGCTCATAAGGGGAATTTACTTACGACTCACATCGCTCAGGAAAGATAAATGTAGCCGAGTGTGGAACATATTCGACAAAGCCCAATATAACCTCGGTGAAGTATAAGCCGAGTGTTACACTCGGCATATGGTCCTCGGCTTCAATTTTTTTTAGCTTAGGCCGAGTGCCAACTCATGGATGGTCGGCTTATAAGTCGAGGTTAAAAATGTGGATCTTGACGAGAAAAAGCAGTATGACAATCGGCGGTCGATAACGGTGGTGCCACATGGCACATCCGTAAGCTGAGAGGGAGGCCTAACTTGTGTTTTTAAACTCGGCTTACGAGGAAATACACGACAACACACGATTTTTTCTGTAGTGAGTTGTGTTTCTCTCTCAATCTCTACTACTCCCTCCTTTTCGGTTTGTAGGGTTTATCTTAACTTTTTTGTTTTTCCAATTTATAGGGCTCATCTCCATCTCATTTTTATTTTCCGAGACGCATTAAATCTTTGCATGTAAGAATTAAAAAGGAACACACCAATGCATGTAATGTTTCTACTTATCTAGTGGCCAAGCATGCATGCACTGTAATTAATCTAATTTAACATGAGTTTAATTGGGGTAGTTTTGTAAAGTACGAGATACATTCCTCCACTCACAAAATGCCTTGATTGATGAGAGTTTAGATTTGAGCCTTATAAACCGGAAAAGAGGGAGTATTAAAAAAGCAGCTAATTGGGGGCACCCCTTGTTGGGTGTCCGAGCGACACTTTGGTGCGGGCTCACCCTAGCGCATATCGAATGGTTTTTTCTTTGGCTTTTCTTTGGTTTCCTGATTTTTAGGGCTTTTATTTATTGGGTTTTTGAAAAAAAATCGTGTTATCTTGGTTTCTTTGGGGTTTTTCCATGTCTATCAAGAGCGTGAAAATCACGGTAGTGCTTCGTGTGAAGCATGGTTGTGCTTCTCACTTGAAAGCACAATTATGCTTTTCTGAAAAACACCACTTGAACCACTTCTCTTAAAGTAATTGTGTTTCATTGAAAACGTTAAGCACGGGTGTGCTTCTGCGAGCATGAGAAAATTCGGTCCATATTCGGTGTTGACGCTAGAGCAATGAGAGTACGAGAGAACATTTTGAGACAATGTACTCTTGTTTTTGTCGAAAACCCGTATGGTTACTTTATGCAATGGGGGGTATTAGAAACTGGAAAAGTATGTTGTCCATGATGAGTATGTGTGGGGAGAACCAAATTATCATTAATTCAAGAGTTTCTATCTATTTCCACACCCTTTAATATTTTCCTTTTTTATGATTGATGACCCAAAAATATAGGGGATCAATCGTTGTCCTTTTGATAAGTAAGAGTGACGAACCCAACGAGGAGCAGAAGAAATTGATAAGTCGTTTCAACAAGATATTCTCTGCAAGTGTTGTAGAAGAGTAGTAACAGATAATTTGATAGCAACATAAATTGATAGCAAGTAACAAGTAACCAAAATAACAAGGTGCAACAAAGTGGCTCAATCCTTTTATTGCAAAGGACAAGCCGGAAGTACTTCTTATAATAGCAAAGCGGTTCTCGAGGACACATGGATGCTAGTGTGTTGTTCTTGCTTGAACAATCAACCCACTTATGATAATCCCCTCTCAGAAGCATCCACAACTACAAAAAAAAAGAATTAAGATAATTCTAACCATAGCATTGAACATATGGATCCAAATCAGCCACTCATGGCATAGCACATAAACTAAGGTTTAAACTTCTGTTACTCTCGCAACACATCATCTACTTACTACTCCACAATGCCTTCCCCTAGGATCAATGTAATGTAGGCATGTATTCCGTATATAGTCATACGTGCTTATGAAAAAGAACTTGCATGCCATCTTTTGTCCTACCCTCCCGTGGCAGCGGGGCCCATAAGGAAACTAAGGGATATTAAAGCCTCCTTTTAATAGAGAACCGGAACAAAGCATTAGCACTTAGTAAATACATCAACTCCTCAAACTACGTTAATCATCGGAAAGAATCCCAATTGTTGTCACCATGAGGTATGCAGATCATAACTCGTAATAGGTGCATATAACTTGCAAGATAGGATCAAGAACAAAATATATTCATGAAAACATAATAGGTTCAGATCTGAAATCATGGAACTCGGGCCCTAGTGACAAGCATTAAGCATAGCAAAGTCATAGCGACATGACATAGTGGATACTAGGGATCAAGCCCTAACAAAACTAACTCGATTACATGATAAATCTCATCCAACCCATCACTGTCTAGCAAGCCTACGAAAGAATTACTCACTCCCGGCGGTGAACATCATGAAATTGGCGATGGAGGAAGGTTGATGATGACGATGGCGACGGATTCCACCCTCCGGAGCCCCGAACGGACTCCAGATCAGCCCTCCCGATGAAGAACAGGAGGTGGCGATGGCTCTGTATCGTAAAACATGATGAATCCTTCGCTATGATTTTTTTCTTGGCGAATAGGTATATCTGGAGTTGGAGTTAGAATTGCCGGAGGTCCAGGGGGCCCACTGTTGGGGAACGTAGCAATTCCAAAAAAATTCCTACGCTCACGCAAGATCATGGTGATGCATAGCAACAAGAGGGGAGAGTGTTGTCCACGTACCCTCGTAGACCGAAAGCGGAAGCGTTAGCACAACGTGGTTGATGTAGTCGTACATCTTCACGATCCGACCGATCAAGTACCGAATGGACGGCACCTCCGAGTTCAGCACACGTTGACGTCCCTCGAACTCCGATCCAGCCGAGTGTTGAGGGAGAGTTTCGTCAGCACGACGGCGTGGTGACGACGATGATGTTCTACCGACGCAGGGCTTCGCCTAAGCACCGCTACAGTATTATCGAGGTGGACTATGGTGGAGGGGGGCATCGCACATGGCTAAAAGATCAAACGATCAATTGTTGTGTCTTTGGGGTGCCCCCTGCCCCCGTATATAAAGGATCAAGGGGGGTGCGGCCGGCAAGGAGGAGGGCGCGCCAGGAGGAGTCCTACTCCTACCGGGAGTAGGACTCCCCCCTTTTCCTAGTTGGATTAGGACTTGGGGGGGGAGAGGAGGGAGAGAGGAAGGGGGGCGCCACCCCCCTCTCCTTGTCCTATTCGGACTAGGGGGGAGGGGCGCACGGTCCAGCCCTAGCCACCTCTCCTCTTCTCCGCAAAGGCCCACTAAGGCCCATTAACCCCCGGGGGGTTCCGATAACCCCTCCGGTACTCCGGTAAAATCCTGATTTCACCCGGAACACTTCCGATATCCAAACATAGGCTTCCAATATATCAATCTTCATGTCTCGATCATTTTGAGACTCGTCTTCATGTCCGTGATCTACCTTCGGTACATCAGAACATATAAACTCATAATATAACTGTCATCGAAACTTTAAGCGTGCGGACCCTACGGGTTCGAGAACTATGTAGACATGACCGAGACACGTCTTCGGTCAATAACCAATAGCGGAACCTGGATGCTCATATTGGCTCCCACATATTCTACGAAGATCTTTATCGGTCAGACCGCATAACAACATACGTTGTTCCCTTTGTCATCAGTATGTTACTTGCCCGAGATTCGATCGTCGGTATTTCAATACTTAGTTCAATCTCGTTACCGGCAAGTTTCTTTACTCGTTCCGTAATACATCATCCCGCAACTAACTCATTAGTTGCAATGCTTGCAAGGCTTAAGTGATGTGCATTACCGAGAGGGCCCAGAGATACCTCTCCGACAATCGGAGTGACAAATCCTAATCTCGAAATACGCCAACCCAACAAGTACCTTTGGAGACACCTGTAGAGCACCTTTATAATCACCCAGTTACGTTGTGACGTTTGGTAGCACACAAAGTGTTCCTCCGGTAAACGGGAGTTGCATAATCTCATAGTCATAGGAACATGTATAAGTCATGAAGAAAGCAATAGTAGAATACTAGACGATCGTGTGCTAAGCTAACGGAATGGGTCAAGTCAATCACATAATTCTCCTAATGATGTGATCCCGTTAATCAAATGACAACTCATGTCTATAGCTAGGAAACATAACCATCTTTGATCAACGAGCTAGTCAAGTAGAGGCATACTAGTGACACTCTGTTTGTCTATGTATTCACACAAGTATTATGTTTCCGGTTAATACAATTCTAGCATGAATAATAAACATTTATCATGTTATAAGGAAATAAATAATAACTTTATTATTGCCTCTAGGGCATATTTCCTTGAGATCCCACTTGCACTAGAGTCAATAATCTAGATTACACAAGAATGATTCTAACACCCATGGAGTCTTGGTGCTGATCATGTTTTGCTCGTGGAAGAGGCTTAGTCAACGGGTCTGCAACATTCAGATCCGTATGTATCTTGCAAATTTCTATGTCTCCCACCTGGACTAGATCCCAGATGGAATTGAAGCGTATCTTGATGTGCTTGGTTCTCTTGTGAAATCTGGATTCCTTCGCCAAGGCAATTGCACCAGTATTGTCACAAAAGATTTTCATTGGACCCGATGCACTAGGTATGACACCTAGATCGGATATGAACTCGTTCATCCAGACTCCTTCATTTGCTGCTTCCGAAGCAGCTATGTACTCCGCTTCACACGTAGATCCCGCCACGACGCTTTGTTTAGAACTGCACCAATTGACAGCTCCACCGTTCAATGTAAACACGTATCCGGTTTGCGATTTAGAATCGTCCGGATCAGTGTCAAAGCTTGCATCAACGTAACCATTTACGATGAGCTCTTTGTCACCTCCATAAACGAGAAACATATCCTTAGTCCTTTTCAGGTATTTCAGGATGTTCTTGACCGTTGTCCAGTGATCCACTCCTGGATTACTTTGGTACCTCCCTGCTAGACTTATAGCAAGGCACACATCAGGTCTGGTACACAACAATGCATACATGATAGAGCCTATGGCTGAAGCATAGGGACCATCTTTCATCTTCTCTCTATCTTCTGCAGTGGTCGGGCATTGAGTCTTGCTCAACTTCACACCTTGTAACACAGGCAAGAACCCTTTCTTTGCTTGATCCATTTTGAACTTCTTCAAAACTTTGTCAAGGTATGTGCTTTGTGAAAGTCCAATTAAGCATCTTGATCTATCTCTATAGATCTTAATGCCCAATATATAAGCAACTTCACCAAGGTCTTTCATTGAAAAACTCTTATTCAAGTATCCCTTTATGCTATCTAGAAATTCTATATCATTTCCAATCAGCAATATGTCATCCACATATAATATCAGAAATGCTATAGAGCTCCCACTCACTTTCTTATAAATACAGGCTTCTCCAAAAGTCTGTATAAAACCAAATGCTTTGATCACACTATCAAAACATTTATTCCAACTCCGAGAAGCTTGCACCAGTGCATAAATGGATCGCTGGAGCTTGCACACTTTGTTAGCTCCCTTTGGATTGACAAAACCTTCCGGTTGCATCATATGCAACTCTTCTTCTAGAAACCCATTCAGGAATGCAGTTTTTACATCCATTTGCCAAATTTCATAATCGTAAAATGTGGCAATTGCTAACATGATTCGGACAGACTTAAGCATCGCTACGGGTGAGAAGGTCTCGTCGTAGTAAATCCTTTGAACTTGTCGAAAACCTTTCAAACAAGTCGAGCTTTATATACAGTAACATTACCGTCAGCGTCAGTCTTCTTCTTGAAGATCCATTTATTCTCAATGGCTTGCCGATCATCGGGCCAGTTAACTAAAGTCCATACTTTGTTCTCATACATGGATCCCATCTCAGATTTCATGGCCTCAAGCCATTTTGCGGAATCTGGGCTCACCATTGCTTCTTCATAGTTCGTAGGTTCATCATGGTCTAGTAACATGACTTCCAGAACAGGATTACCGTACCACTCTGGTGCAGATCTTGCTCTAGTTGATCTACGAGGTTCAGTAACAACTTGATCTTAAGTTTCATGATCATCATCATTAACTTCCTCACTAATTGGTGTAGGTGTCGCAGAAACCGGTTTCTGTGATGAACTACTTTCCAATAAAGGAACATGTACAATTACCTCATCAAGTTCTACTTTCCTCCCACTCACTTCTTTCGAGAGAAACTCCTTCTCTAGAAAGATTCCGAATTTAGCAACAAAAGTCTTGCCTTCGGATCTGTGATAGAAGGTGTACCCAACTGTCTCTTTTGGGTATCCTATGAAGACACATTTTTCCGATTCGGGTTCGAGCTTATCAGGTTGAAGCTTTTTCACATAAGCATCGCAGCCCCAAACTTTAAGAAACGACAACTTTGGTTTCTTGCCAAACCATAGTTCATAAGGCGTCGTCTCAACGGATTTTGATGGTGTCCTATTTAACGTGAATGCACCCGTCTCTAAAGCATAACCCCAAAACGATAGCGGTAAATCAGTAAGAGACATCATAGATCACACCATATCAAGTAAAGTACGATTACGACGTTCGGACACACCATTACGTTGTGGTGTTCCGGGTGGCGTGAGTTGCGAAACTATTCCACATTGTTTCAAATGAAGACCAAACTCGTAACTCAAATATTCTCCTCCACGATCAGATCGTAGAAACTTTATTTTCTTGTTACGATGATTTTCAACTTCACTATGAAATTCTTTGAACTTTTCAAATGTTTCAGACTTATGTTTCATTAAGTAGATATACCCATATCTGCTTAAATCATCTGTTAAGGTGAGAAAATAACGATACCCGCCGCGAGCCTCAACATTCATCGGACCACATACATCTGTATGTATGATTTCCAACAAATCTGTTGCTCACTCCATAGTTCCGGAGAACGGCGTTTTAGTCATCTTGCCCATGAGGTACGGTTCGCAAGTACCAAGTGATTCATAATCAAGTGGTTCTAAAAGTCCATCAGTATGGAGTTTCTTCATGCGCTTTACACCGATATGACCTAAACGGGAGTGCCACAAATAAGTTGCACTATCATTATCAACTCTGCATCTTTTGGCTTCAATATTATGAATATGTGTATCACTACTATCGAGATTCAACAAAAATAGACCACTCTTCAAGGGTGCATGACCATAAAAGATATTATTCATATAAATAGAACAACCATTATTCTCTGATTTAAATGAATAACCATCTCACATCAAACAAGATCCAGATATAATGTTCATGCTCAACGCTGGCACCAAATAACAATTATTTAGATCTAAAATTAATCCCGAAGGTAGATGTAGAGGTAGCGTGCCGACCGCGATCACATCGACTTTGGAACCATTTCCCACGCGCATCGTCACCTCGCCCTTAGCCAATCTTCGTTTAATCCGTACTCCCTGTTTCGAGTTGCAAATATTAGCAATGTAACCAGATCAAATACCCAGTGCTATCGTGAGCATTAGTAAGGTACACATCAATAACATGTATATCACATATACCTTTGTTCACCTTGCCATCCTTCTTATCCGCCAAATACTTGGGGCAGTTTCGCTTCAAAGGACTGTGCGCTTGCAAGAGAAGCACTCAGTCTCAGGCTTAGGTCCAGACTTGGGTTTCTTCTCTTGAGCAGCAACTTGCTTGCTGTTCTTCTTGAAGTTCCCCTTCTTCTTCCCTTTGCCCTTTTTCTTGAAACTGGTGGTCTTATTGACCATCAACACTTGATGCTCCTTCTTGATTTCTACCTCCGCAGCCTTTAGCATTGCGAAGAGCTCGGGAATCATCACGAAGCTCTTGTAGCTTGGTGGCAGTGATTGGATAATTCTGTCAATGATGCTATCATACATAAGATTAACTCCCAGTTGAATCAAGTGATTATTATACCCAGACATTTTGAGTATATACTCACTGACAGAACTATTATCCTCCCAATCTTGCAGCTGTAGAACTTATTGGAGACTTCATATCTCTCAATCCGGGCATTTGCTTGAAATATTAACTTCAACTCCTGGAACATCTCATATGCTCCATGACGTTAAAAACATCGTTGAAGTCCCGGTTCTAAGCCGTAATGCATGGCACATTGAACTATCGAGTAGTCATCAGCTTTGCTCTGCCAGACGTTCTTAACGTCATCGGTTGCATCAAGCAGGTTCTGGCACCCAGCGATGCTTCCGGGGCGTAATTCTTACGTGTAGCAATGAGGATAATCCTCGTTACGGACCCAGTCCGTAATTGCTACCATCATCTTTCAACTTTGCTTTCTCAAGGAACGCTTTAAAATTCAATGGAACAACAAAGACGGGCCATCTATCTACAATCAACATAGACAAGCAAGATACTATCGGTACTAAGTTCATGATAAATTTAAGTTCAATTAATCATATTACTTAAGAACTCCCACTTAGATAGACATCCTCTAATCCTCTAAGTGATCACGCCATCCAAATCAACTAAACCATGTCCGATCATCACGTGAGATGGAGTAGTTTCAATGGTGAACATCACTATGTTGATCATATCTACTATATGATTCACGCCGACCTTTCAGCCTCCGTGTTCGAGGCCATATCTGTTATATGCTAGGCTCGTCAAGTTTAACTTTGAGTATTCGCGTGTGCAACTGTTTTGCACCCGTTGTATTTGAACGTAGAGCCTATCACACCCGATCATCACGTGGTGTCTCAAAGACGAAGAACTTTCACAACGGTGCATACTCAGGGAGAACACTTATACTTTGATAATTTAGTGAGGGATCATCTTATAATGCTACCATCAATCAAAGCAAGATAAGATGCATAAAAGATAAACATCACATGCAATCAATATAAGTGATATGATATGACCATCATCATCTTGTGCTTGTGATATCCATCTCCGAAGCACCATCATGATCACCATCGTCATCGGCGCAGCACCTTGATCTCCATCGTAGCATCGTTGTCGTCTCGCCAATCTTATGCTTCTACGACTACCGCTACCGCTTAGTGATAAAGTAAAGCATTACAGGGCGATTGCATTGCATACAATAAAGCGACAACCATATGGCTCCTTCCAGTTGCCGATAACTCGGTTACAAAACATGATCATATCATACAATAAAATTTAGCATCATGTCTTGACCATATCACATCACAACATGCCCTGCAAAAAACAAGTTAGACGTCCTCTACTTTGTTGTTGCAAGTTTTAAGTGGCTGATACGGGCTTAGTAAGAACCGTTCTTACCTACGCATCAAAACCACAATGATAGTTTGTCAAGTTGGTGCTGTTTTAACCTTCGCAAGGACCGGGCGGAGACACACTCGGTTCAACTAAAGTTGGAGAAACTGACACCCGCCAGCCATCTATGTGCAAAGCACGTCGGTAGAACCAGTCTCACGTAAGCGTACGCGTAATGTCGGTCCGGGCCGCTTCATCCAACAATACCGCCGAACCAAAGTATGACATACTGGTAAGCAGTATGACTTATATTGCCCACAACTCACTTGTGTTCTACTCATGCATATGACATCTACGCATAAAACCTGGCTCGGATGCCACTGTTGGGGAACGTAGCAATTTCAAAAAATTCTTACGCTCACGCAAGATCATGGTGATGCATAGCAACGAGAGGGGAGAGTGTTGTCCACGTACCCTCGTAGACCGAAAGCGGAAGCATTAGCACAACGCGGTTGATGTAGTCGTACGTCTTCATGATCTGACCGATCAAGTACCGAATGGACGGCACCTCCGAGTTCAGCACACGTTCAGCCCGATGACGTCCCTCGAACTCCGATCCAGCCGAGTGTTGAGGGAGAGTTTCGTCAGCACGAAGGTGTGGTGACGATGATGATGTTCTACCGACGCAGGGCTTCGCCTAAGCACCGCTACAGTATTATCGAGGTGGACTATGGTGGAGGGGGGCACCGCACACGGCTAAAAGATTAATTATTATGTCTTTGGGGTGCCCCTGCCCCCGTATATAAAGGAGCAAGGGGGGGTGCGGCCGGCCAGGAGGAGGGCGCGCCAGGAGGAGTCCTACTCCTACCGGGAGTAGGACTCCCCCCTTTTCCTAGTTGGATTAGGACATGGGGGGGGGGGGGAATAGGAGGGAGAGAGGAAGGAAGGGGGGCGCCGCCCCCCTCTCCCTGTCCTATTCGAACTAGGGGGAGGGGCACGCGACCCTACCATGGCCGCTTCTCCTCTTCTCCGCAAAGGCCCACTAAGGCCCATTAACCCCCGGGGGGTTCCGGTAACCCCTCCGGTACTCCGGTAAAATCCCGATTTCACCCGGAACACTTCCGATATCCAAACATAGGCTTCAAATTTATCAATCTTAATGTCTCGACCATTTCGAGACTCCTCGTCATGTCAGTGATCACATCCGGGACTCCGAACAACCTTCGGTACATCAAAACATATAAACTCATAATATAACTGCCATTGAAACTTTAAGCGTGCGGACTGAGGGAGTCCTGGACTAGGGGGTGTCCGGATAGCCGAACTATCATCTTTGGCCGGACTCCTGGACTATGAAGATACAAGATTGAAGACTTCATCCTGTGTCCGGATGGGACTTTCCTTGGCGTGGAAGGCAAGCTTGGCGATACGGATATGTAGATCTCCTACCATTGTAACCGACTCTGTGTAACCCTAACCCTATTCGGTGTCTATATAAACCGAAGGGTTTTAGTCCGTAGGAAAAACAATAATACCATAGGCTAGCTTCTAGGGTTTAGCTTCTCTGATCTCGTGGTAGATCTACTCTTGTACTACCCATATCATCAATATTAATCAAGCAGGAGTAGGATATTACCTCCATCGAGAGGGCCCAACTGGGTAAAAACATCGTGTCCCCTGCCTCCTGTTACCATCCGCCTAGACGCACAGTTCGGGACCCCCTACCCGAGATCCGCCGGTTTTGACACCGACATTGGTGCTTTCATTGAGAGTTCCTCTGTGTCGTCACCTTTAGGCCCGATGGCTCCTTAATCGTCAGCAATGACGCAGTCCAGGGTGAGACTTTTCTCCTCGGACAGATCTTCGTATTCGGCGGCTTTGCACTGCGGGCCAATTCGCTAGGCCATCTGGAGCAGATCGAAAGCTACGCCCTGGCCATCAGGTAAGATTTGGAAGCCTGAACTATACGGCCGATGTCCGCGGAGATTTGATCTTCGAAGGATTCGAGCCACAGCCAAGCGTGCCGCACTGTCTCGATGGGCACGATCTAGCTTTGCCGCCGAACAGTGTCCTGGAGGCCGCACCAGCGTCCGCTCCGACCCTTAGCTCGGAGCCGACTCCCCCAATCGAGGACGAGTGGTTGGAAACCGCCTCGGGGGCTACGATCTTTACGGCAATTGAGCCGAACTCCATCCCTGTCCTTTGCGAAGACCGTGACTCCAAGGCGCCGGACACCTCTCCGGACTCCGAACCCTCCGCGCCCCTGCCAATCGAATCCGATTGGGCGCCGGTCATGGAGTTCACCGCCGTGGACATCTTTCAGCACTCGCCCTTTGGCGGCATCCTGAATTCACTAAAGTCTCTCTCTTTATCAGGAGAGCCCTGGCCGGACTACGGTCAGGAAGGTTGGGATGCGGACGACGTAGAAATTCAACGCCCACCCACCGCCCACATTGTAGCCACTGTCGAAAGCTTAAACGACGTGCTCGATTTCGACTCTGAAGACATCGACGGTATGGACGACGATGTAGGAGACAACCATGAACTAGCACCTATAGGATACTGGACAACCACCTCATCCCATGATGTATACATGGTGGATACACCTAAAGGAAGTGACGACGAGGAACAACGGACACCGCGAAGGATAAATCCTCAAAAGCAGTCACAACGGCAACGTAAACGCCGCACCAAGTCCCGCCGACAAAGACCCAGCCATAGAGCAGGGCGAACCGGTGGACGCATTTAACATGCTATCAAGCAACTGCATTTAACAGGACAACTTGGATAAACAATCCGTCCCCGTCAAAGATAACAGTCCGGACGATCTCACGCCGGACAAATTGTTGGAGCAGAAGAACCTCCACAAAAGGCTCGTCGCCACTGCGCGTAGCCTGAAAAAGCAGAAGCGGAAGCTCAAAATAGCGGAAGATGCACTCAGAATCAGATGGAGCAAAGTACTCAACACCGCAGACAAATACGGCGACAGTCGCCGAACAAAGAGCTACCCAAAGAGAAAACTACTGCCCGAATTTGATGAGGAGGCCGTAGAGCCCCCACAATCAAAAAGCAAGAAGGCCACCCGGTCGGATGGACGACCCCACGGCAAACAGAGAGCGGCAAATGGCGCCGCACACAAGCCGGTACGCGATCCGCATAAGGATTCACATCAAAAGGATGGCCCAGTTAGGTCCATCTATGGGCCGAGAAAGCAAGCTCTTCAAAGCAATGCAACACGCCAAATATCCGAACATCACGGCACACCCAAATATAGGGGTGCCGCACACCCCCTGTGTTTCACCGATGAGGTGCTGCATCACGAATTCCCAGCGGGATTCAAACCCGTAAACATAGAGGCATACGACGGAACAACAGACCCTGGAGTCTGGATTGAGGATTACATCCTCCACATACACATGGCTAGAGGAGATGATCTCCATGGCCATAAAATACTTACCCCTCAAACTCAAAGGGCCAGCTCGGCATTGGCTCAAAAGCCTTCCCGAAAACACCATTGGAAGTTGGGAAGGGCTCGAGGATGCGTTTCGGGCAAATTTTCAGGGGACCTATGTCCGCCCTCCGGATGCAGACGATCTAAGTCACATAACTCAACAGCCCGGAGAGTCAGCCCGGAAATTCTGGAATAGGTTCCTTAACAAAAAGAACCAAATAGTCGACTGTCCGGACGCCGAAGCCTTAGTAGCCTTCAAACACAATGTCCGAGACGAATGGCTCGCCAGACACCTCGGCCAAGAAAAGCCGAGAACAATGGCCGCATTAACAAGCCTCATGACCCGCTTATGCTGGAGAGGATAGCTGGCTAGCAAGATGCAGCACCAGCGACCCAAGTACATCCGAGGTCGGGGATGGAAATGGGAAACCACGACGCAACAAGGACCAAAGTGCGGACCAGGGAAACAGTCCAAGAGCGCGATACCAATGCCGGATTCAAAAGCTCTCGGCAGAACAATAAAAACTGCCCTTAAGGATAATAGCGACGAGCTATCCAACTTAAACAAAATCTTGGACAAGATATGTCAAATCCACAAGACTCGGGAAGCCCGCAAACCATACCCACAGAGATTGTTGGGTCTTCAAGCAGTCCGGCAGACTCAACGCCGAACACAAGGGGCTCGACACACCAAGTGAGGATGATGACGAACCCCACAAGCAGAGCACCGGAAAACAAAAGAATTTCCCACAAGAGGTTAAAACAGTAAACTCACTTCACGTGATAAAAGGGAAAAACAGAGCGGCGCCCACTAAAATGCACGCCGCACAGACTACACTAGCGGAGTACCAACACTGGTTGTCAAAACCAATAACCTTCGACCAAAGTATCCGGAACGCAGGATGGACTGCCTTGATATTGGATCCTATAATCGACGGATTCCAATTTACACAGGTCCTCATGGACGGCGGCAGTGACATAAACCTGATATATCAGGACACAATCCGCAGGATGGGGATAGACCCAACCACAATTAGCCATAGCAACACTTCCTTTAAAGGAATAATGCCAGACACATATGCCCATTGTACGGGCTCCCTAACATTAGAAGTTATGTTCGGTTCATCCGACAACTTCCGTCGCGAAAAGTTAATCTTCCATGTCGCCCCATTCGAAAGTAGCTATCAAGCACTACTGGGGCGTGAAGCTTTCGCCTGCTTTAACCAATACCGCATTATGCATCTCTTACACTTAAAATGCCCGGTCCACGCGGCATCATCTCATTAAAAGGGAGTATTATGTTACTCGAAAGCACGGAAGAACGTGAGACTGCCTTGACAGCCCCACACCAATCCGCTCCGCTAATCAAAGCACTGAATAGGTCATTCAAACCCGAACACGGCTAGACGAGTCCGGCGCCTACTAACGGCATACCCCATACAAGGGCTGCACGACGTACAACAAGAGACAATAAAGCTCAATTTTATTCACCTTCCGAACCGCACTCTGTTTATTTAATATAAAGTACATTTCTCGCACGATATTTTTCTTTTCAACTAAGTTCTTCTCTTGTACAGATGAACACCGTATACACCCGGCCGTGATACGGCACAACGGAGACACAGCGCAGACGCAGCAGGGACCCGTCGCAAGGATTCTTTTCAGATTAAGACTCTGCTACCTTTTTTACCGTCTCTTGTTGATACGCATCCCCCGGTTTCTTACTATAACCGAGGAGGAGGCTGGCGTTTGGCATCGGCCGCACCAGAATTTTTGCGCTGCACTGACACAAGGGGCTTAGGGCATTATTCTGCCCGCTTTCATAAACACCTGAATACCTTAGGGAGTGTTCGCGCCTCGAGTTAGGCCTTATATGCATCAGCTCGAATCATGTCTTTGGTCAAATGTTGGGTTTGCCCGGCCCCATGTTTTGGTACCTTACGCCCGTTATATCGGCTAAGGCAGCACTGGGAGAACCACTGCGATTGTGCCCTGCTGAGCTGGGTTGAGCACCTCAAAGGAGAAAGCTAAAACTGACTTTCATGATATATCGTGAGACTGGTCAACCACTGATGATCCAGCGGAATGTTTAGAATTTCCCGATTGACGAAGGACCGCTTCCGGTCAGCACATACGCCTCAATTCGAGAGCGCGGTGCCCCTAGGGGCTATATAGTACCCCCACCATCGAGCTCCTATGGCTAAGTGAAAGTGATAAAGCATTATAGTCCGGTTGCCTAGTTTGCTACGCTATCACCTCCTTCACAGGACCAAGACATTGGATTAAGTGTGAAAATGCGCCTTTTTTGCAAACACCCCCGCACTATGTGCGTGGGGGATGAAGCCGAAGACTGCCATCTTTCAGGTTATATACACATATACATCAACGGCCCCACAGGAGGCGTTTTAATACTTGAACGCACAAGTATAAAAAGCTCTTCTATTATATTGAAACATTGTTTTCACAAATCATACATGTCATTTAAACATAATATCCTTCGAGCACTGCGTCTCTATTAAACGAGTGACCTACAGGACTTCCTCAAAATAGTGCTCGGCAGGTACTCGGCTTTTGTCCGAATCTTGGGATGCAACGTCGGTGGCCTTCATTTCTGCCCAGTATGTCTTGACACGGGCAAGATCCATCCGCGCACCCTCAATGCACGCCGACTGCTTCATTGTGTCGGTACGCGGTACCGCACCAAGGAACTGCTGCACTAAGCCAAAATAACTCTTCGGATGAGGTTTCCCCGGCCACAAATGAGTCACCACACGCTTCATGGCAAGTCCGGACAATCGATTCAGCTCGGCCCATTCGGCCAACCGATTGGTTAACGGAAGAGGACGCTCTGGACTATGGAACTGCGACCAAAACAGCTCTTCCTTCAGTGCCCTTCCGCCTCGGAAGTGCTCGATCGCGTCACAAGACTCGCCGCTAAATCCAGATAAGCATCCTCCGAACTCCACAACCGGTCCATCTGAGCATACTTCGGATCCGTGAACTTCCTCCGCAGCAGAAAAGGCTTTCCAGCAGCAACATCCACAGCCTGACGCAGCTCCTCCTTTGCAGCTCTCATTGCAGAGCAGGCATCCTTGGCTTCGGCGGTGGCCTTTTTTAGGTCCTCTTGCTCCGCTTGACATTCTTTTTCAAGAACCCCGCAGCGGTCGGTAGCATTCTTCAACTTTAAGGCCATATCGGACATTTCCTCTTTGCTTCGGCAGTGAGCAGCCCGTTCGGCTTTTAGCTCTTCGGCCGCCCTTAAAGCGGCCGCATTACTATTTCTGGCTTGCTCTTTAGCTCGGGCGAGTTCTGCCCGCAGCTCCTCCACAGCAGCGGCACCACCTGCATTAAGCATACAAGTAGTAAGGCACGGGCGTCAAGCTCCCTTACCAGGCGCCCGCGAAGAAGTCGATACCTTGTGACTCGTCAAACCGCTTATTGACAAGCGCGATGTCCGTGATTCGCCTCGTTAAGTTGCCGCTTTAGTTCGGCAAATTCATCATCCGCTGGCCACCGGACGCCCGCCACCTATTTAGGAGCGACGATATGTTATAATCGAGATTATGATCCTCGCACACCGTCAATTTTGACAACATACCTAGTCTCGGGGCTACTATCTATACAGGCGCATTCTATATGCATAACTGCGGAAGGTACATCATTTTTGCAAGACGTCGCACCCCCGTCAAGAAGCTTCGACGGCTTATGCAATCCGCCAGCGGATGCAATTCTTTCAATCACCGTACTCCATTAGCGCATGGTGATCTTCTCGAGATAGCCGCCGCTCGAGAAGATCCTTCACTTCTCCGACCGCGACGCCAGCTTGGCTCGGACCTTCCGGCCCGCCGGACTGGGAAACCTCCGTGACGACACTTCAGGGTCGCCCGCCCGCACAAGGCGCGATAGGTGGAGGCGTTCGCCTCTATCATCTCCGGACGAAGATCCTCAAGACGAGCTCACGAGAAGGGCTGAGATCCAAACTACAAGGTACAATTTCGGTTATCTTCAGAAATAAATACAGGGATGTTCTTCATTCACAGGACCCCTTCTTTTTTACTTACGGCTCGCTGGAGGGCTGATCCCCTTGGGGAAATAGTGCGGCTGGGGTACTTCCCAGCGCCGGACTCTCTGACGAAGATTTCTTTCCCCTCTTTGAGGCCTTGACCTCCGGATCTTCTGAAGCGGTCCTCTTCTCTCCTTGGAGGGTGGGACTTTTGATCCCTCCTTCCTTGAAAGCCTCCTTCGTGGAGGCAGTTGCTTCCCTGCTCCCCCCTTCGCCTTGTTTAAGAGGCGCGGCCTTCAACATCTTGGTCAGCATGGGATCCGGCGTGGTCTCTGGGAGGGGAGCCGGACACCTTATTAACTTTGCCTTGGCTATCCACTCCTGTTCAAGAAACGGCTCCCTTAAAGGGCATATATATGATAAATGAATGAACAGCCTGTCCGGTTACAGGGTTACTTACTTGAGTATCTAGGTGATTGCAGCTTAGACCTGCGTCCTCGGTCAAGTCCAGACACTTCTCTTGTGATCCGAAGAACAGTTTGTACATCTCCTTGGGCGGCGCGCCCATAAAATGTTGGAGGGCTCGTGGTCCCTCCGGATTAAACTCCCATGCACGGACGGGGGCGACGCTTGCAGGCGAAGGCACCGAATCAGCATAACCTGCGCCGCCACGACTAGATTGATCTCTCTTTCTTGGAGGTCTCGACACGGCCCCGCAATGAGGAACGCCCTGGACGGCCCCCGCTGAGCCCCGGTTGACCCATGATGCCAGCCGCTGTGGTGGACCTGAGCGAAAGGAGGGTGGCGCCACCCATTTGATGCCCCTGGGAGCAGTGATATAAAACCACTCCCGTTGCCACAAACCAAGCTCCTCTTGAAAAGAGCCCTCGGCCACGGAGCATCAGCACACTTGCTTATGACCGCCCCTCCGCACTCTACTTGTTGCCCCTCGATCATCTTCGGCTCCACCTTGAAGGTCTTGAGCCAAAATCCAAAGTGAGGGGTAATATGGAGGAAGGCTTCACATACGACAATAAATGACGAGATATGGAGGATGGACTCCGGATTCAAGTCATGGAAATCCAGCCGATAATAAAACATGAGCCCCTGCACAAAGGGATCCGTCGGGAAGCCTAAACCCCGAAGGAAGTGAGACACGAACACCACGCTCTCGCCGGGCTCGGGAGTGGGAATGACCTGCCCTGGAGCAGGCAGCCTATGCGAAATCTCGCCGGTTAGATACCTGGCGTCTCGCAGCTTTAGCACAACTTCTTCTATGATGGAAGAAGACATCCATCGGCCGAGCTGGTCGGAGCCGGACATCGTCGAAGGTCCGGAGCGCCTAAATCTGAAGCTTTGGGTGTTAGAACTCGAAGCGCGAGGCGAACTCGATGGAGGGTGGAAAAAAGAAGAGGGCCTTGGTCTCATTATAAAGAGGTTGAATACCAAGAGCCCTCCCCGTGGTCGATTGGGACTCGCCTTCGATAGAGGAGGCATGCCAACGGGCACGGTTGGGTTACCCACGTCCGTATTGATGGGAATCCCAGAATAAGGGGGCACGATCTCCGCTTTGATAAGACGTGCCAAGGAAACCGCCTCGCTAAACGCGCTGAGGTGGGACAGTAAAAAAAGATTCAAATAAAGGCTTGGCCATGGTGTGATGTCACGCCGCGGAATGCGTCAGCAGATCTGTGCAAAAATTATTCTCTCTACGGTGGTATGTGGAACTTGTTTTGCAGAGCCGGACACTATCCTTGTGTTCAAAATCTTCTATGAAGTATTCGAGGAGGAACCCGCCTTGCAATGCCAAGACAATATGCGCGCCGGACTCGTCGTCATTGAAGCCTGGTTTAGGGCTACCGAGGAGTCCTGGACTAGGGGTGTCCGGATAGCGAACTATCATCTTTGGCCGGACTCTGGACTATGAAGATACAAGATTGAAGACTTCGCCCCGTGTCCGGATGGGACTTTCCTTGGCGTGGAAGGCAAGCTTGGCGATACGGATATGTAGATCTCCTACCATTGTAACCGACTCAGGTAACCCTAACCCTATTCGGTGTCTATATAAACCAAGGGTTTTAGTCTCAGAGGAAAACAACAATCATACCATAGGCTAGCTTCTAGGGTTTAGCCTCTCTGATCTCGTGGTAGATCTACTCTTGTACTACCCATATCATCAATATTAATCAAGCAGGAGTAGGGTATTACCTCCATCGAGAGGGCCCGAACCTGGGTAAAAATATCGTGTCCCTTGTCTCCTGTTACCATCCGCCTAGACACACAGTTCGGGACCCCCTACCCGAGATCCGCCGGTTTTGACACCGACATGGACCCTACGGGTTCGAGAGCTATGTAGACATGACCGAGACATGTCTTCGGTCAATAACCAATAGCGGAACCTGGACTCATATTGGCTCCCACATATTCTACGAAGATCTTTATCGGTCAGACCACATAACAACATACGTTGTTCCCTTTTTTCATCGGTATGTTACTTGCCCGAGATTCGATCGTCGGTATCTCAATACCTAGTTCAATCTCGTTACCGGCAAGTCTCTATACTGCTCAGAATACATCATCCCGCAACTAACTCATTAGTTGCAATGCTTGCAAGGCTTAAGTGATGTGCATTACCGAGAGGGCCCAGAGATACCTCTCCGACAATCGGAGTGACAAATCCTAATCTCAAATATGCCAACCCAACAAGTACCTTTGGAGACACCTGTAGAGCACCTTTATAATCACCCGATTACGTTAGACGTTTGGTAGCACACAAAGTGTTCCTCCGTAAACGGAGTTGCATAATCTCATAGTCATAGGAACATGTATAAGTCATGAAGAAAGCAATAGCAGAATACTAAACGATCGTGTGCTAAGCTAACAGAATGGGTCAAGTCAATCACATCATTCTCCTATTGATGTGATCCCGTTAATCAAATGACAACTCATGTCTATGGCTAGGATAACCATCTTTGATCAACGAGCTAGTCAAGTAGAGGCATACTAGTGACACTCTGTTTGTCTATGTATTCACACAAGTATTATGTTTCCGGTTAATACAATTCTAGCATGAATAATAAACATTTATCATGATATAAGGAAATAAATAATAACTTTATTATTGCCTCTAGGGCATATTTCCTTCACCCACAATGTCACCAGGCGCGCCCTGGGGGTGGGCGTGCCTCCCGAGCTTGTGGCTCCTAGGTGGCACCCTTTGGTATCTTTTTCCGCCAGTATTTTTTTATATATTCCAAAAATATTCTCTGTAAATTTTTCGGTCAATTCGAGAGCTTTGATTTCTGCACAAAAACATGCTTTGAGATTAATCAACATTGAATGCATGCATGAGTAGGATATAAAACACCATGAACATAAATTTCTTGGAGGCTATGTTGGTTTTGATTCAACTACATCCGTGAACATGTGCCAAGTCAAGCCACTTGAAGCATTCAGAAGAGGATACCATCCTATCATACTGCATCATAACCATTTTAAATGCATGTTGGCACACAAGAGAAACCATTATCCTCTCCTAGATATTTAAGCATGGCATGAGTAACTATGATCTCTAATTGTCATTGCAAACATGTTTCATTCATAATAGGCTCAATCAGGAACGGTGAGCTAAACATATTTACAAAAACAAGACAGGTCGAGCTGATACCGGCTTTTATCCATCTCAATCATTTCATCAAATTTCGTTATTATTGCCTTTCACTTGCATGACCAAATGATGTGAATAGTAATAAGAGCGCATGTGTTGTGGACTAAGGTGGAATCTGCAAACATTTATTCAAAGGAGAAGACAAGGTAATATGGGCTCTTTGTCAGATCAACAATAATGCATATGGGAGCCACTCAACATTTTCATCGTGGTCTTCTCCTTACGACCCAAAGAAAAGAAAGAATTTCAAAGAAACACAGTGAAATATTTTTGATTCTTTGTTTTTCTTGAAGGAAAGTAATAATGCGGGAAAAACGAAAGCGAGAAAAACTATTTACACGGGAGAGCTCCCAACAAGAGAAGAACGAGAAATATTTTTGGGTTTTCTTTTAATAGTACTACTAATTTATACTAGAAAGAAAAACCGAAAAGAAGTGAGAAATTTTTTTTGGGGGGGGGGGGGTTTATCAAAGTTTTTCAAACACACAAGAAGAAATCAGAATAAATAAACTAACATGGATTATAAAATGAAAAAGGATGAACAACGACAACTGGAATGAATGTGTGATACATGAATGTAATGTCGGTAGGAAATACATACTGCCCCAAGCTTGGGCTTTTGGCCTAAGTTGGTCTATGCCCACGGCTGGCATGGTTGATACCCAAAGGCATAGTGTGGGGTGTACTGGATTGCAACCGCCACAGCTTGGCGAGCTACCTCATTGAGACGGGCGGTCTCCCTCGCCCTCTCATAGTCCTCTGCCTCCTCCATAAGTATGAAATATCTCCTTTTTACCTGAAAGTTAAAGAAGGCGGGAGCGGGAAGCGTAATATGGAAAATGTGACGCATGTTAAAGATTAGTCTGTACTGGAATGGCAGGTCGCCCCTTTCAAGAAACTGGAAACGCTCCATAGCGGCATAATCAAGGAATACATGTGGCAACTGGGTATCATCATTTCTTATAGGTACCCCAACATAAAAATCTCCATCCAAAGCATTATTATGTAGACGACGTGCAATAGTAGCCCCCAAGTTATATTGTTTATCGTTCATTACTGCACTTTTAAGAACGCTCAAATCAGAAGCGCAAAGGTGAGTATGATCATGTTTGCCATTAATGCATCTACCTATGAAGAGAGCAAAATAGTGTAAAGCAGGAAAGTGAATGCTCCCTATAGTAGCTTGTTTTATGCTTCTAGTTTTACCCTGAGTGATGCTAGCAAGGAACTCAGTGCAATCAGCTTTGCGAGGTTTAGTATAAATGTCCCATTGCGGAATTTTGCATGCTACATTAAATTCTACAAGGTCCATGCGGAATGATTTTTCATAGAGATTAAATAAAACAAAATGTGTATTGCGATGGACCGAATACTCAAACCACCGCACAAAAGAATCAGTGAGGTTGTAATACTGCTAGCACTTGTCTGACAAGAAGTCCAAGAAGCCGGCGTTGTGCACGTATATATCAAATTCTTCCTTAAAACCAGCTTGAGTCATGAAATAATCCGGCGTCCATTCGCAAGGTTGCACTAGGGCTTCCCGCGGTGGTTCAAGGCCCGGCTCGCGCAGAGCGAGCCTTGGGGATTTCTTGCTTGAGGAACCACCTTGGAACATCTTCCTAACAATTTTATTCCTCCGAAAATTTCTGAAATTTTTAGTGACTCAAAATAAAAGTGAAGAAAACTCTACAAAATCGATAGCAACTGCTCCTACAAGTGTCTAGAGGCTATATCAAACACCAAAACTAGTTTGAGCCATATAAATTTGACATGCAAGCTCAAGAACAGGGTGACCAACAATAGCTAAATGTGAAAAATAATAAACCACTAGAACAAAAACTAATTGGACCAATGGAGGAGTCACATACCGCTGAACAATCCCCCAAAACAATTTCGGAAACGGAGTTCCAAGTAAGGAGATCGAAAATGGCAGCAAGATGAGAAAGAACGTAGGCTTGAGCAAGGGAGTGATTTTTTCTAGAGGAAGAAGAAGTGAATGGGTGGCAGCAATAAGTGAGGGGGCCTACGTGGCCCCACAAGCTTGCTAGGCGCGCCCTGTCAGCTTGTGGCTCACAGGTGCACCCCCCTGGGGTGTGTTCAGTGCCACTATTTTATAAATATTACAGAAAAATCATATTAAATTTTAGGGCATTTGGAGAACTTTTATTTTTTGATCATTTTTTATTTCACGAATAATTCAGAAAACTCTATAATCATGGCATTTCTACTTTATTAATTCTAAGTAATAGAAAGTAAAAAGTGGGTACATAAAGTTGTGTTTACTAAATTCATTGACCACATGCCCGTCAAAAAGAATCCATTAATAAGGTCGATCAAGTCTTATTAACAAACTTCTTCCGAATGACATGAAACCGGAGAATCTTCATATAACACTAGGTTACCTCAATGTGGATATGCATGTCCACAACAATAATAATTTCATATTTATTTTTGACAGTAGGAATAGGGAATTCAAAACCTCCAATAGTAATTGTTGAAATTTCTCCAATATAGTTGATACTATTCACTTGAGGTTGTTTCTTCCGAAAGTGTACCATATGCTCATTACGATTGCACATGAAAAGTGACATTGCCCTTATAGCAATCAATAATAGCCCCTGCAGTATTAAAAAAGGGTCTGCCAAGGATGATCGACATACTATCATCCTCGAGTATATCAAGAATAACAAAGCCCGTTAAGATAGTAACATTTGCAACTACGACATGCACATCCTCACAAACACCAATGGGCATAGCAGTTGATTTATCAGCCATTTGCAAAGAGATTTCAATTGGTGTCAACTTATTCAAATCAAGCCTTTTGTATAAAGAGAAAGGCATAACACTAACATACCGGCTCTCAAATCACATAAAGCAGTTTCCATATAGTTTCTTTTAATGGAGCAAGATATAGTTGGTATTCCCGGGTCTCCTAGTTTCTTTGGTATTCCACCTTTAAATGTATAATTAGCAAGCATGGTGGAAATTTCAGCTTATGGTATCCTTCTTTTATTTGTAACAATATCTTTCATATACTTAGCATAAGGAGACATTTTCATAATATCAGTCAAGCGCAAACGCAAAAAGACAGGTCTAAGCATTTCAACAAAGCGCTAAAATTCTTCTTTATCCTTATTCTTAGAAGCTTTAAGAGGAAAAGGAATGGGTTTCTGAACCCATGGTTCTCTTTCTTTACCAAGTTTCCTGGCAATGAAGTCTCTCTTATCATATGTTTTATTCTTTGGTTGTGGGTTATCAAGATCAATAGCAGGTTCAACTTCCACATCATTATCATTACTAGGTTGAACATCAACATGAACATCCTCATTATCATTATTACTAGGTTCATGTTCATCACCAGATTGGGTTTCAGCATTAGAAATAGAAATATCATTTGGATTCTCAGGTATGACTATAGTAGGTTCACTAGAAGCATGCAAAGTCATGCCATATTTCTTTTTCTTTTTATTACTAGAAGGACTAGATGCATCAGTATTAATTCTTTGAGAGTAGTATTCAACCCTCTTAGGATGACCTTCAGGATACAAAGGTTCCTGAGTGATTTTACCACTTCTAGTCATAACTCTAACATCATGATCATTCATCTTATTGTTCATCTCATTAAGAATATCAGTTTTTGCCTTGAGAACTTGTTCTACTTGGGTTTTTATCATGGAAGCATGTTTACTCACACCCTTGACATCATTAACAGTTCTAAACATAAAATCACTCAAGCGTTCAATCATATAAGCATTTCATTTCAATTGCCTACAAACATATGCATTGAAGTTTTCTTGTTTAACAGTAAAGTTATCCAATTCATCCAAGCATTGACTAGAAGATTTAGTATAAGGAATATTACCTTCATCAAATCTATAGAGAGAATTTACCTCTACTACCTGTGTTGGGGTATCAAGACCATGTATTTCTTCAATAGGTGGTAAATTCCTAACATCTTCAGCTTTAATACATTTTTCTTTCATAGATTTCCTTGCCTCTTGCATATCTTTAGGACTGGGAAATATAATATCTCTCTTCTTCGGAGTTAGCTTGGTCGGTCGTTCAGGAAGATTCCAATCATTATCATTCCTCAATATATTATTCAATAGTTCTTCAGCTTGTTCAATAGTTCGTTCCCTGAAAACACAACCAGCACAACTATCTAGGTGGTCCCTAGAAGCACCGGTTAGTCCATTATAAAAGATATTAAGTATTTCATTTTTATTGAGAGGATGATCACACAAAGAATTAAGTAATTGGAGAAGCCTCCCCCAAGCTTGAGGGACATTCTCTTCTTCAATTTTACACAAAGTTAAATATGTCTTGTAAAGCAGCATGTTTCTTATGAGCAGGAAAATATTTTTCAGAGAAGTAATATATCATATCCTGGGGACTACGCACACAACCAGGAGCGAGAAAATTAAACCATATCTTAGCATCACCCTTTAATGAGAAAGGAAACAACTTAAGAATGTAGTAGCAGCGAATTTTTTCCTCATGAGAAAATAGGGTGGCTATATCATTCAATTTAGTAAGATGTGCCACAACATTTTCACTTTCATAACCATGGAAATGATCAGATTCAACCAAAGTAATTAACTCAGGGTCGACAGAGAAATCATAATCCTTATCTGTAACAAAGATAGGTGAAGTAGCAAACTTAGGATCATATTTCATTCTAGCATTCAAAGATGTTTCTTTCAACTTGACTAGTAATTTCTTAAAATCATCTCTATCCTTACAAGCAAGAAACTCTTTAGCTACTTCCCCATCCATAACATAACCCTCAGGTATATCAGGCAATTCATATCTAGGAGACCTAGGCCTAATAGGTGTTTCAAATTTTTGAGTTTCAAAGACTTCATCAGTTTCAGTAATTTCGTCAGTTTCAACATTCTCAATATTTTTAGCTCTAGCAAGTTGTTCATAAAGAAATTCACCTAGTGGCACGGTATCATCAAGCAAAGTACTAACATCATCATAAGCATCATTCATAATAGAAGTAGCATTATCAATTACTTGCGACATAACAAGATTAATAGGAGGTGGTGGTGTGCAAGCTTATTCAAAATAGAAGGTGAATCAAGTGCAGATTGTGATGGCAGTCCTTACCTCCCCTCGTCTTAGAGGGAATGATCTTGGTTCTGGTATCTTTCAGATTCCTCATAATGATCAACAGATATAAATCCCAAGTGACTCAACAAATAGAGCTATGCTCCCCGGCAACGGCGCCAGAAAAAGGTCTTGATAACCCACAAGTATAGGGGATCGCAACAGTTTCTGAGGGTAGAGTATTCAACCCAAATTTATTGATTTGACACAAGGGGAGCCAAAGAATATTCACAGGTATTAGAAGTTGAGTTGTCAATTCAACCACACCTGAAAGACTTAATATCTACAGAAAAGTGATCAGTAGCAAAGTAGTATGGCAATTTGATAGTAGCTGTAACAGTAGCAATAGTAACGGGAACATGAACAGTAGCAGTTTTGTAGTGATTGTCACAGTATGGCGAAAGTAACTTAGCAAAGATCAATATATGAAAAGTGTAGGCGTTGGATCAACGATGGATAACTGTGTTGGATAATATTCATCATGTAGCAGTTATAACTGATGACCCACAAGTATAGGGGGTCAATCGTAGTCCTTTCGATAAGTAAGAGTGTCGAACCCAACGAGGAGCAGAGGGAAATGACAAGTAGTTTTCAGCAAGGATTAAACTTTTGGATTGAAATCATCCCTTACGAAGTAGCGCATAAACTAGGGTTTAAGCTTCTATCACTCTAGCAACCCATCATCTAATAACTAATCCACAATGCATTCCCTTAGGCCCAAATATGGTGAAGTGTCATGTAGTCAACGTTCACATGACACCACTAAGGGAATCACAACATAAATATGATGTCTACTATGCAACTTTATTCTTGTACACACGTGTTGGGCCTCCAAGCGCAGAGTTTTGTAGGACAGTAGCAATTTTCCCTCAAGTGTATGACCTAAGGTTTATCAATCTGTGGGAGGCGTAGGACGAAGATAGTCTCTCTCAAACGACCCTGCAACCAAATAATGAAAAGTCTCTTGTGTCCGCAACACAAAAAATACAATGGTAATTTGTATAGGTGCACTAGTTCAGCGAGGACATGGTGATACAAGTGTAATATGGATAGTAGATATTGATTTTTGTAATAAGAACAATAAAAATAGCAAGGTAGCAATTGATAAAATAGAGCACAAACGGTATTGCAATGCTTGATAAAACAAAGCACAAACCTAGCGTCTGTAATTTCACTAGTGCAATCTCCCAACAATGCTAATATAATTGGATCATATAACGATCCCTCAAGGTGCGATGAAGAATCACTCCAAAGTTCCTATCTAGCGGAGAACATAAGAAGAAATCGTTTGTAGAGTACGAAACCACCTCGAAGCTATTCTTTCGATCAATCTATCCAAGAGTTCGTACTAAAATAACACCAAATAATTTCATATTCATAATACTCAATCCAACACAAAGAACCTCAAAGAGTGCCCCAAGTTCTACCAAAGAAACAAACACAAGAACATGCATCAACCCCTATGCATAGATTACCCCAATGTCACCTCGGGAATACGCGAGTTGAGTGCCAAAAAATATATCAAGTGAATCAAAATAATACCCCATTGTCACCACAGGTATTCATATGCTATACATATATCAAGTGCTCTCAAATCCATAAAAGTATTCAATCTGATAAAACGAAATCTCAAAGGGAAAACTCAATTCATCACAACAAGATAGAGATGGGAAAACACCATATAATCCAACTATATTAACAAAGCCCGCGATACATCAAGATCGTGACATCTCAAGAACACGAGAGAGAGAGAGAGAGATTAAACACATAGCTACTAGTACAAACCCTCGGCCCCGAGGGTGGACTACTCCCTCCTCATCACGGTGGCCGCGGGGATGATGAAGATGGCCACTGGTGATGATTTCCCCCTCCGGTAGAGTGCCACAATGTGGTCTAGATTGGTTTCTCGTGGCTACAGAGCCTTGCGGCGGTGGAACTTCTGACCTAGGTTAACCCCGAGGGTTTTGGAATATTTGGCAATTTATAGGGCAAAGAGGGGGTACGGAGGCCACCAAGTGGGCACAACCCACTGGGCCCCAGCGCTCGGTGGGTTGTTCCTCTCGGGCACCCCAGTGCTTCTCCGCCCATCGGATGTCTTCGGTCCATAAAAATCAACAAAAGTTTAGCGATGTTTGACTCTGTTTGATATTGATTTCTGCGATGTAAAAACAAGCAAAAAACAACAACTGGCACTGGGCACTGGGTCAATAGGTTAGTCCAAAAAATGATATAAAGTTTCTATAAAATGATTGTAAAACATCCAAGAACGATAATATAACAGCATGAATACTTCATAAATTATAGATACGTTGGAGACGTATCAGCATCCCCAAGCTTAATTCCTACTCGTCCTCAGGTAGGTAAATGATAAAAGAAATAATTTATGGTGTGAATGCTAGCAAAGTGCACAAGTTTTATCAATGACAATTTCAATCACTTTCCCTAGCATCTTAACAACAATTCTTTCTTATGAAACTTCTCATGTTAAAGTAGCAACCAATTCACATGTTAAGGTTCAAACAACAAATTCTCTTGAAACTCAACAACCTATATTTTTAATCACCAAACAATTGCATTTCAACTTATTCAACAGAGTCTAAGTAACAACTCCACATACTCAACCATCATATAGTCTTCTATGATTGCTAACACTCACCGCATACACATGAGCAAAACGTTTCAACCGGACACATAGAAAGATAGAGGCTTCACTACAAAAAAATACACTTCTGTGATGATACGTGTTTGTCATAGTAGGTCACGTTTTCTATCATGCATGTACATCCATGACAAATTTATGACAGAATCAAGATAGTCATACCTGTGCTGTCGTAGAAGTGTTCCATGACATTACCAAAATTATCATGATGATAAAATGCGCGTCACAGAAGTGCTTTCGTCAAGGGTGACCGACACATGGCATCCACCGCAACGGAACGCCGTTAAGCTATCGGGTCCGGTTTTGGATCCGATAACCCGTTAACAGCCCCGACCAATGGGGATTTTCCACGTGTAAAATCATCATTGGCTGGAGAAAGCACGTGTTAGCTCACCGTTGGGACAGATGTCATCCACTCATTGGACCCAAAGCGCCTATGATACGTCGACATGTCGCACAGCCCAACAGAGGCCCATATAGGTTAAAATGGCCAGCCCAGTCAAAGGCCCGCAGTACTTACTCAGCTACTAGTGGGCCAGCCCAATAACGGCCTGCTTAACAAAGGCCCATTTACGGCCCGAAGCCAGATCTGGCCCGTTAATTGTTCACTAAATATTTGGGCCCATTTACGGCCCGAAGCCAGATCCGTCTCGTTAATTGTTCGCCGAATATTTGGGCCCAATTACAGCCCAGTGACTTTCAGCCTGTTAGAGGTCCGATGTAGACATGGGCCCATTTCAGCCCGGTGTGACTTTCGGCCTGGGAATGGCCTGTGCTGCCCATGGGCCATATATGGTCCGACGGGACATCGTGCCCACTAACGGCCCATGATAAAGGTGGCAACAGTTAAGCCCAACGTGACTTTGGGCCTGTTAAAGGCCTGTCACATAATTCGGCCCGTTGATGTCTGTACTAAGCTTTCGGCCTCTTAAAGGCCCATGATATCAGTGGGCCAACTAAGGCCCGAGATATGTTTCGGCCTGGTAACTGCCCGTGATATAACTGGGCCCAAAAAGGCCCGGTCCACATTTCATCCTGCTGAAGGCCCGTCGACAACTAGTGAAAATTGAGGCCCAATATGCATTTCGGCCTGCTAAAGGCCCATGGTTTTATCTGGGCCGTAACAGACCTGTACAATATTCAGCCTGTTAATGGCCCAACGCTACCTAGGCCAAACTAAGCGCTGGGTCCACAAAAGGCCCAACTAATTTATAGGCAGGTGTAAGTTGTGGGCCTCACGCAAAGTGTGAAGGCCCCAATCATTCGGGCCCAAGAAAGATGCAGGCCGACCCAATTGTGGCCCGCTAAACACCAGGCCCGTTAGAGGCGAATGTTTCGGCCCGGTCGACTACATCTGATTTTTTTTCAGATAGCGAATGATGGCAGTAACTAGTAGGAATTAAGAACAAACCTACTCTATACAATAAAGAAATTACGGCATAGTAACTAAGAATAAACCTACACTATACAATAAAGGATTTATGGTATATTACATCCATTGGGCATCGAAGTTCGCCACCAGTGATAATAAAGCGCAACGAAGAAGCAGATTACAAAAGCTGGGCACCGTTGCAGCTGTCGGATTTCGGGTTCCGGCAGACCCTTGAGGTTCGAACACTGGGGTGCGCGCGGAATCTCGCCCTCTACCTACCTGCACCCCTCCGCCTTGCTAGGATCTAAACTATGAAAGGAACAGCACAAAAGACACAGGGTTTATACTAGTTCGGGCCACCATTGTGGTGTAATACCCTACTCTAGTTTGTGGTGTGGTGGATTGCCTCTTGGGCTGATGGTGATGAACAATACAAGGAAGAACAGCCTCGCGAGGGTCTGTTCTTGGCTGGTGCGATGAACTGCTAGGGGGAGTTCAGTCGCTTCTCTCTATCTCTCTTGTTTGTTCTCTTGCTACTTTTTTTTCTCTCCTACCCTGTGGGTGGCTAGCCCTATTTATAGGAAGAGGCCCTGGGCCCCTTCCCAAATATTGAGCAGGAAGGGCGCCAACAATTGGCCATTTTGAAGGGGAACATCTGGTACACTTATCCTGACTAAAGTCGGTCCTCGCCTGTCAAAGGCTCTGGTGATGACGCCGGCTTGGGCTCCACAATGACTTCCTTCCTGCCATTGGACTGGTCTTGGTCTTGTTGCACCGAAATGGACGCCTTTGCTTGATGCTCTCACCTGCGCTTGCTCCCTTTGCACCAAAGAGGAAAGGAGGACACTTGTAGCGACCAGACCTCAAACAGTCTGATCTCTGTGCTCAGTGTCATCCCTGGATCAGTAATGCTGACACCACACAGTACTCGAAGAATTTATAACAAAGTAGCAATCACACACTTATTACAATCGAATGTCTCAAGAGAGAACTTAATAAAATAAATATGGCTTAAGGCCATCTAATAACGATAACAGCGGAAGGCTTGGAAGAAAAGCGAGTCCATCAACTCCAACGGCATCACTGAGTATAGAACCACGACCTATGCACCTTACTCGTCGTTCGAAAAGTCTCGCAACATGAAACGTTGCAGCCCAAAAACGGGTCAAGACATGGAATATGCCGCAATGTAACACATAGAGAATAATGGAATGATAAGCCTATACTACATGCATATATGGCTGGTGGAAAGCTCTATGGTTACAGTTTTTGCATAAAGCCAATTTTCCCTACCGCAAAGGAATAAATTTATTTAACTATCATGGTGGTTGTGAAACATTGAGAATGGTTGACAGCATCCTCAATCCCAATTAAAAAGTACTCATTAAACCCAACAACATTAATTAGAAGTAACATGATGAGATTCACATGATATCCAGGTACTAGATACTCAAGATGTCCATAACCGGGGGCACGGCTAACCATGATTAGTTTATACACTCTGCAGAGGTTTGCGCACTTTTCCCCACAAGACTCGATCGCCTCCGTTGGATTTCTCGCACAACATGATGTTTGAGAAACGGATGACCGAGACATAGTCTTTCAGAAGAACTAGCACCTTACTTGTGGGTAGACCGGTACACCTACTTTCCCCTACATCTGCTAGTTTACCCGTAAGAGTTCGCACAACTTAATCAACTATGCCAGAGCCCATAATGGCTTGTGGCTGCACACGGAAGTTTCTAGTTTGAATAATCTCATGATCCCTTTGAGCCTGGGTGGCGGTCCGAGGAAATACAGGCAATTCCTGATAGAAACCAGGTGCCTCAGTCCACCCAGATGTGTGTTTAAGTTGCCACCTTAAATAAACCATTAATAACAATCTCACATATGTCATGGATACACTCACCCAATCCACGTCTACTAGCATAGCATAGCATGATAAGCAAACGTAGAAGTAACTCCCAAAGGTTTGATAATAAAACAGGTAATAGGTACTACCTCATCTACTTCCCATCCCACAATTTAATTAGATCCTAATCATGCAAGTGTTTGAGGATAGATCTAATGCATAAAAAAAACTGGGTATAAGAAAAGTATGATCAAAGTGTTACTTGCCTTGCTGATGATCCGTGTAACCTAGAGACTCGAAGTAACAAGCGGCGCACTCCGGGTAATCTATCGCAAACAAACAAACAAGCATACAATAAGTACTCATCTAATGCACAGGTAAAACTCGAATAGATCTAACCAGATAGTTCAACTTAAGAACTCCGGTTTGCAAAAAGAATCAAATCAAACGAAGCAACGAAAGTCAAATGGCGGAAGAAAACAGCTTCGTTTTACTAATCTGGATCTAAGTCAAATTTTACAGAAGCAAAAACTTGTTTAAGTAGATTATTCGAAAAGAGGGTTTCGAGAAGAAACTCCAGGCGCTTGAATCGCCTGATTCCGATAAACGAGCGAAAAGTTATACTAAAACAAAAATCGGTTCTGGAATCGCGATGAGAAAAATCGCGGATTAAATCCGAGAAAAAGAAAAAAACGATGAACAGATTCGAACGGAAAAAGAATGAAAAATAAATAAATAAAAAAATAATAATAAAAAATAAATAAAATAATAAAACCGATCGGTTTTTTTTAAACCGGCACGGAAATCGAGGCGGCGGCGAACCTCTAAGGCGTCTGGCGACTCTGGCAAGCAGCAAGTGGCCGGGTCGGCGGCGGGCTCAGGCGGCTAGGGTTTCAGGCGGGCTCGGGTGGGTTGAGGCTCGAGGCGGTCAAGCTATTTACCCCGAAGCGGAGTCCCGCTGGCACGCCCGAAAGGCGGTGTGCGTTTTTTAATAAAACATTACGCACAGAAAAAAAATCAAAAGAAGTACCAAACGGACTTCAAAAATCCCGAAATAAATTTTCCCCGGCTTCTAAAATCAAGCCGGATTTAATGAACATTTATTTGGGCCTAAATGCAATTTTTAAAAAACGCACATTTGTCCTAAATTCAAATAAAAATGCGAAAAACTCCAAAATAAAATCTTATTTGATTTTATTATTAAATCTTCATTATTCCTTTATTTTGGGAAAGTCATTTTATTCCCTCTCTCATATTTTTGTAATAGAAATAATTGAAGATAAAATAATTAAAATCAAATGATCCTATTTTCAAAATTTGAGAAAACTCAAATATGAAAATAACGGAAATCCCCAACTCTCTCCGAGGGTCCTTGAGTTGTGTAGAATTTCTAGGATCGAGCAAAATGCAAAGAAAATGCAATGAAAAATATGATATGCAATGATGCTCTATGTATAACATTCCAAATTGAAAATTGGGGATGTTACAAACCTACCCCCTTAAGATGAATCTCGCCCTCGAGATTCGGGTTGGCTAGAAAATAGGTGAGGGTGTTCTTTAAGCAAATCTTCCTCTCGCTCCCAGGTGGCTTCATCCTCTGTGTGGTGGCTCCACTGAACTTTGCAAAACTTAATGACTTTGTAGCGAGTGACTCTGTTGGCATACTCCAAATCTTAATTGGTTTCTCCTCGTAGGTAAAATCATCATTCAACTGAATCGCTTCCAGTGGCACTGTATCTCTCAGTGGTATGTCAGCCATCTCTGCGTGACACTTCTTCAACTGAGAAACATGAAACACATCATGAACTCCTGACAATCCTTCGGGTAATTCCAACTTGTACGCAACTTCTCCCATACGTTCCAAAACACGATAAGGTCCAACAAATCGAGGTGCTAACTTTCCTTTAACTCCAAAACTCTTAACTCCTCGAAGCGGCGATACTCGAAGATAAACTCTGTCTCCTTGCATTTTGAATCTGCATAACTTTTCTGTCTTGACTGGGCTACCTTGAGCCTATCGCGAATCAACTTTACTTTCCATTCAGACTCCTTAATCAAATCCGGTCCAAACAACTGGCGGTCTCCAACTTCATCCCACAACAACGGGGTCCTGCACCTCCTTCCGTACAAGGCTTCGAAAGGGGCCATCTTCAAACTGGTTTGATAACTGTTGTTGTAAGAAAACTCTGCATACGGCAAATTGTCATCCCAACTTGATCCATAATCCAAAGCACAAGCTCTAAGCATATCCTCCAAAATCTGGTTAAGTCTCTCGGTTTGTCCATCGTGCGTGGATGGAAAGCTGTGCTAAACTCCATCCGTTCCCAAAGTTTCATGCAATCGCTTCCGAACTTTGAGGTAAATTGGGTTCCTCTATCTGATACGATACTCCTCGGAACTCCATGCAAGCATACAATCCTGGTCATGTATATCTTAGCCAATTTGGCACTGCTGTAGGTAGTCTTTACTGGAATGAAATGAGCTACCTTCGTCAAGCGATCGACTATAACCCAAATCGAGTCAAAGCCTGAACGAGTCCTGGGCAATCCTGGGATAAAATCCATACCTAGTTTATCCCACTTCCATTCGGGTATAGGCAATGGCTGTAGCAATCCTGCTGGCTTCTGATGTTCTGCCTTCTCACCTTCTGACATACATCACAAACTGCTACGTACTCTGCAATATCTTTCTTCATTCTGGTCCACCAGAAAGTATTCTTCAAATCCAAATACATCTTGGTATTTCCAGGGTGAATCGAATATGGTGAATCATGTGCCTCTTGTAGAATCAACTTCCTGATCTCCGGGTCATTGGGCACATAAACACGGTCCTCAAACCATATGGTATCGTGCTCATCCTCACGAAATCCCTTTGCTTTTCCTTCGCTCATTTTCTCCTTTATGGAGGCAATCTCTTTATCAGTCTTCTGAGCTTCCCTGATCTTGTCCATCAAAGTTGACTGAATCTCCAATGCTGCTACATAGCCTCTCGGAACTATTTCCAAACATAGCTCTCGAAGATCCTCGGCTAACTCCTTTGGTATTTCTCCCGTCATTAGTGTGTTGACGTGACTCTTACGGCCCAACGCGTCTGCTACAACGTTAGCCTTTCCGGGGTGGTAATGCAATCTCATATCATAATCTTTGATGAGCTCCAACCATCTCCTTTTCCTGAGATTCAGCTCCTTCTGCGTGAAGATGTACTTCAAACTCTTGTGATCCGTATACACCTCACAATGATTTCCAATGAGGAAATGTCTCCATGTATTAAACGCATGCACTACAGCTGCTAACTCCAAATCATGCGTAGCATAATTTAGCTCATGAGGCTTAAGCTGTCGTGAAGCATACGAAACAACTCTCCCCTCCTGCATAAGCACTGCTCCAAGTCCTCGACGTGAAGCGTCGCAATATACCTTGTAATCCTTGGTCTGATCTGGCAGAATTAACACTGGTGAGGTAACCAAACGTTTCTTCAACTCTTGGAAACTAGCTTCACACTCCTCGGTCCAAATGAACTTGGTATCCTTCTTTAATAATTCTGTCATAGGCTTTGCAATCCTTGAGAAATTCTCAATGAATCTCCGGTAGTATCCCGCGAGTCCAAGGAAACTCCGGATCTCTCCAACTGTCGTTGGCGCTTCCCAGTTTGTTACGGTGACAACCTTAGTGGGGTCTACTGCTATACCTTCTCCGGATATAACATGTCCAAGAAATCCAACTTCCTTCAACCAAAATTTCACACTTGCTGAACTTGGCATACAACTGATGTTTTCTGAGCTTCTCGAGTACCAAACGCAAATGCTCCTTATGTTCCTCTTCATTCTTCGAGTAAACCAAAATATCATCTATGAACACCACGACAAACTTATCCAAAAACTCCATAAACACTTTGTTCATCATGTTCATAAAATAGGCAGGTGTGTTAGTCAGACCAAATGACATAACGGTGTACTCATACAGCCCGTACCTGGTGGTAAAAGCTGTCTTAAGTATATCCTTCTCTCGAATCTTCAACTGATGGTACCCTGATCGCAAATCGACCTTTGAAAACACCTTAGCTCCTTGCAACTGGTCAAACAAGTCATTGATCATCGGCAGTGGGTACTTGTTCTTAATGGTCACTTCATTCAATCCTCGATAATCAACAACCATTCTTAATGATCCATCCTTCTTTTCCACTAGAAGTACTGGTGATCCCCAAGGCGAAGAACTTGGGCGAATAAAACCTTTATCCAGTAAATCTGCTTCTTAATTTCCTCCAAATCTTGGGCTGGCATCCTATATGGTCTCTTAGATATCGGCCAAAGGTTCGGCAAGAGTTCAATCAGAAACTCAATGTCTCTATCCGGTGGCATGCCTAGCAACTCTTCCGGAAACACGTCCGGGAAATCCCTTACCGCTGGTACTTCTTCCTGCACAACTCCTGATAAGGAATTTACATGTGCTCTCCTCGGCTCATGCCGTGATAAATACTTGATTCTCCTTGCTTCTGGGGTGGTAAGCAAAATTGACTTACTGGCGCAATCTATGTTCCCTCCATACTTCCTCTTGCGATAGTCAATCTGCTGCTGCTTCCCTTCAATCATAAGCGCACGATCTACTAACTCCCGGTAGTTATTGAAAGTGGCTACCATCAATCGCATGCTCAGCTAATCATTCAGTCCTTCTAGAAACTTCTCCGCTTAGTTGCGTCCGTAGCAACGCTATCCGGGGCATAACGTGCTAGCTTATGAAATCATCTACATCTTCGCCAACTATCCGTCCTCCTTGGCGCAAGTTGCGAAACTCACGCTTCTTCATGGCCATAGCTCCTGCTGAAACATGGGCAAGACGAAAAGCTTGTCAAACCGATCCATGTGTGCGGTGTCTCTGAGGTAAGTGGCTGTAAAATTCTCCCACCATGCTGCTGCGGGTCCTTCAAGCTGATGTGCGGCAAACTTCACCCTTTCTCCATCTGTACATCCTGCAGTGGTCAACTCCCTCCCTATCTTACGGAGCCAATCATCTGCAACAATCTGCTCGGTGCTATTGGAAAACACCGGCGGATTCAGCCTTAAGAAACGGGTCAGATGGTCAACAGGTGGTGGTGGCGGTGGGTTGTTGTTGTTGTTGTTGTTGTTGTTGTTGTTGTTGTTGTTGTTGTTGTTGTTGTTGTTGTTGTTGTTGTTGTTGTTGTTGTTGTTGTTGTTGTTGTTGTTGTTGTTGTTGTTGTTGTTGTTGTTGTTGTTGTTGTTGTTGTTGTTGTTGTTGTTGTTGTTGTTGTTGTTGTTGTTGTTGTTGTTGTTGTTGTTGTTGCCTTGGTTCTGTACCAATGTTTGAATCAAGGCATTCTGCTGCTGAATCAACTGAGTGATCTCTGGCGGGAAAACAAATCCGGGGTCGTGTCTCGGAGGCATCTGAGGGGTTTAAAGAAAAGACGAGAATTTAGAATAGAATGAGGTCTAGAGAGAAACACTACCCATATGCACATGAGACAAATCACAAAATATCACTCCAATCAATTCAAACAAGGGCATACAACGGTCTATCTATCGTTACAAAGTGTTGAACTAAAACTAAAATAACATGGGGTAATCTACTACTGTTATGGTGGTCAACTAGAAAAACTGCTCCGATGAAGACTCCATGATATCTGCTCCAGCTTCATCTTCGTAATCATCATCACTAGGATCGGAATCGGTGTCGTCGATGATGATGTAGTTCTCTGGACAGGTGCTATCTTCATCTCCTCCTCCGGGTGCTGAATTTCCCATGAGTTCTTCAATCTTCTCCTTAAGATTGCCGTTTTGTCCCACTAGAGCTAAAATCTCCACCATTTAGTCCTTGCGAGTGGCCTTCAGTTCTCCTTCTAGTTCGATAATCTTGGCTTTTGCTGTCTTCAACTCCATCATGTCTGCGCACATCTGGTTTTCCTGATGTCGAATGTGCTGGTTTAACTCCTGGATGAAAGCTGCAATGGATCGATCCTTCTTAGTGCCAACTATCTCCCATTGTTCATCTCGGCGTCCGCAAATCTGGTAGATAGTATCCTTGAGGTCTTCTTTGTAAACTTCTCCAATGCGCCCCATGGTTATATGGGCTGCCATGCTCTTTCCCAGACTCCAGGTTGGTGCATTGAAAACACACTCTATGGGCTCCATGATTGGCGCGAACATCCTTCCGGGAACTTGAGCTTGAATCTCCTAGTGCTCCTCTTCGGGTAAAGTGGAATTGTAGGTCCCGGTGAAGCTTGGTAATCCAATGTTAAGGTACTTAGTGACTTCCTTCAGGTGTCGTCCAAAGGGTGTATCCTCATCCGGCTGAGTGAACTTGATCCTCGCTTCCGTCATCCTAAAAGAGTAGAAAAGATGAGGAGTAAGAAATGAGAAGAGAGAGTAGTGATCTAGGGCTTTAGTTTAATGGTCGTGTCCTACAGTCAGCGTGTGCTCTGATACCATCTCCGTAGCGACCAGACCTCAAACAGTCGATCTCGTGCTCGGTGTCATCCTGGATCAAGAATAATCTCGACACCACACAAGAATAACAGAGTAGCAATCACACACTTATTACAATCGAATGTCTCAAGAGAGAACTTAATGAAATAAATATGGCTTAAGGCCATCTAATAACGATAACAGTGGAAGGCTTGGAAGAAAAGCGAGTCCATCAACTCCAACGGCATCACTGAGTACAGAACCACGACCTATGCACCTTACTCGTCGTCTGAAAAGTCTGCAACATTAAACGTTGCAGCCCGAAAATGGGCCAGCACATGGAATATGCTGGCAATGTAACACATAGAGAATAATGGAATGATAAGCCTATACTACATGCATATATGGCTGGTGGAAAGCTCTATGGTTACAGTTTTTGCATAAAGCCAATTTTTCCCTACTGCAAAGGAATAAATTTATTTAAACTATCATGGTGGTTGTGAAACATTGAGAATGGTTGACAGCATCCTCAATCCCAATTAAAAAGTACTCATTAAACCCAACAACATTAATTAGAAGTAACATGATGAGATTCACATGATATCTAGGTACTAGATACTCAAGACGTCCATAACCGGGGACACGGCTAACCATGATTAGTTTATACACTCTGCAGAGGTTTGTGCACTTTTCCCCACAAGACTCGATCGCCTCCGTTGGATTTCTCGCACTACATGATGTTTGAGAAACGGATGACCGAGACATAGTCTTTCAGAAGCACTAGCACCTTACTTGTGGGTAGACCGGTACACCTACTTTCCCCTACATCTGCTAGTCTCCGTAAGAGTTCGCACAACTTAATCAACTATGCCAGAGCCCATAATGGCTTGTGGCTGCACACGGAAGTTTCTAGTTTGAATAATCTCATGATCCCTTTGAGCCTGGGTGGCGGTCCGAGGAAATACAAGCAAGTCCTGATAGAAACCAGGTGCCTCAATCCACCCAGATGTGTGTTTAAGTTGCCACCTTAAATAAACCATTAATAACAATCTCACATCTGTCATGGATACACTCACCCAATCCACGTCTAGTAGCATAGCATAGCATGATAAGCAAACGTAGAAGTAACTCCCAAAGGTTTGATAATAAAACAGGTAATAGGTACTACCTCATCTACTTCCCCATCCCACAATTTAATTAGATCCTAATCATGCAAGTGTTTAAGGATAGATCTAATGCATAAAAAACTGGGTATGAGAAAAGTATGATCAAAGTGTTACTTGCCTTGCTGATGATCCGCTTAACCTAGAGACTCGAAGTAACAAGCGGCGCACTCCGGGTAATCTATCGCAGACAAACAAACAAGCATAAAATAAGTACTCATCTAATGCACAGGTAAAACCCGAATAGATCTAACCAGATAGTTCAACTTAAGAACTCCGGTTTGCAAAAAAGAATCAAATCAAACGAAGCAACGAAAGTCAAACGGCGGAAGAAAACAGCTTCGTTTTACTAATCTGGATCTAAGTCAAATTTTACAGAAGCAAAAACTTTTTTAAGTAGATTATTCGGAAAGAGGGTTTCGAGACGAAACTCCAAGCGCTTGAATCGCCTGATTGCGATAAACGAGCGAAAAGTTATACTAAAACGAAAATCGGATCTGGAATCGCGATCAGAAAAATCGCGGTTTAAATCTGAGAAAAAGAAAAAAACGACGAACAGATTCGAACGGAAAAAGAATAAAAAAATAAAAAAATAAAAATAACAGATCTGTTTTTTTTCAAAAAAAACCGGCACGGAAATCGAGGCGGCGGCGAACCTCGGAAGGCGTGCAGCGACTCCGGCGTGGTGGCGCGGCGTCGGCGGAGGCGGGCTCGGGCGGCTAGGGTTTCGGGCGGGCTCGGGTGGGCTGAGGCTCCGGGGCGGCCGCTATTTACCCCGAGCGGAGTCCCGCTCGGGTACGGCCCGAAAGGCGGTGCGTGTTTTTTTTAATAAAACATTACGCACAGAAAGAAAATCAAAAGAAGTACCAAACGGACTTCAAAAATACCTAAATAAATTTTCCCAGACTTCTAAAATCAAGCCGGATTTAATGAACATTTATTTGGGCCTAAATGCAATTTTTGAAAAACGCGCATTTTTCCTAAATTCAAATAAAAAGGCGAAAAACTCCAAAATAAAATCTTATTTGATTTGATTATTAAATCTTCATTATTCCTTTATTTTGGGAAAGTCATTTTATTCCCTCTCTCATATTTTTGTAACAGAAATAATTGAAGATAAAATAATTAAAATCAAATGATCCTATTTTCAAAATTTGAGAAAACTCAAATATGAAAATAACGAAAATCCCCAACTCTCTCCGAGGGTCCTTGAGTTGTGTAGAATTTCTAGGATCAAACAAAATGCAAAGAAAATGCAATGAAAAATATGATATGCAATGATGCTCTATGTATAACATTCCAAATTGAAAATTTGGGATGTTACAACATCTTCTGACGGGTTTGGCGCCCACCTGGCGCCTTTGGTCGTCATGGCTTGCGTCATGGGCACCTCGTGAGGTACCCGCCTTGATCTCTCCGCCTCCTCGCGAGCCACTGATGAGGCTGCGTGCACGAGGAAGCTCCCTGTCGTCCGCCTCATGAGGCTTGGCCCCTCGCGAGGGTCTTGAGCTTGTGTTGATGAAGATGGGCCGTGATGGGCCCCCTTTGAGCCACGCCAAGGCCGCAGCAGCAAGTCTGGGACCCTGTTCCCATCGCCGACAGAGCCCGGGCCCAAGGCGCCCCGGACTTGACTGAGCAGAGAGGCAAAGGGGCAAGTCGGAAGTCATGGCCCTAACAGCCTGCGGCCTTGGGCGTCGCGTGGCGGTTGATTGGACGTGGGCGGCACTGTTCCCCCACGCCTCCTTATTTTGTGCCGTGCTAGGCGGACTCATAGCCGCACACAGCCGCTCCCCCTTTCCGCTGCTCAACCGTCCCCCACTCTTCCTCCTCTCGAACTCCAGCTTCTGCTCCCAATCCAATCTCAAACCTTCCTCCCCCCTTCCTTTGCCATGGCTCTGACGAAGAAGGGAAGAGGGAAGAAACCCATGCCTCCGCCTCGCTCGCCGTCGTCGGCGGCCCCCGCCGTCGATCGGTCAATCATACTCAATCGAGAGGGCCTGGGCAAGGTCAGCTCGGCTTTGGCCACCATCTTCAACGAATGCGGGCGGACGACGGCTTGGCCCGCGTCCCACTTCGCCATTGACAGGATAATCACTGAGGTCCAGTATTTTGCCGATGCCCTGTGGGCGGGGCTGGTTCCCCCGTTCTCCGATTTCTTCAATGCTGTACTCTCCCACTATCAGATCCATATGATGCACTTGGGTCCGGAATCCATCACTCTTCTTGCGGTCTTCGCCTTTGTTTGCGAGGCGATGATGGGCATCCTTCCCTCGGTTGCCTTGCTGTGCCACTTCTTCTCTCTGTGCCTTGTTGACCCCACCCAATGTTCGGGGTGCGTGAGCTTCATTGCTGCATCTCAAACAACGGCTTGAGGATTGACTTCACCCTTCCTCCGCGGCGCTTTGGGTTCATGGCGGTGGCTATACGTGGACGTGGGGGGTGCCCAGCCCCCTGCTGTCGGAGCCAACATCACCCGCTGTCCCCAATTCAGGCTGGGGCCAGGAGACGCTCATGAGCCTGGCTCGCTCGCCGTCTGGCGTCGCCCGGCGCCCGAGGGCGCCGAGGTGACGGCGCCCAAGGTGGTGAAGGAGTTCTCACAGCGGCATTGCCCTCTCAGCGCCATTCCCGCCGGATGTGGGCCTTCAACGGGCATGAAGACCGCATGAGGCTCTAGGAGGAGGACTTGACGCCTGAAGCGCTGAGGAAGGTGCTCTTGGTCTTGACTGGGGATCCCAACCCTGGCAGCGTCCGGCGAGGGGGTGCTTTGCTGTACTTTTTCTCAAGCAGGGGTGACTTTGTGAAGCAGATGCCCAGCTTCGACGAATGGGGGTTGCGCCCCGCAGGCCTCATGGGGTCTCGCGAGAACCCGGTGGTGGTGACTGCCCTTCCAGTCGACCGTGGCGGCTCTTCCTCAAGTGGCGAAGCAGGGAGGCACGAGCCGCTGGGGCCGAGGGGGCCTCCGCAGGGGTGACGGTCCTAGGCGGCGCTCTTGAGGGAGCAACTCCTGAGGCCCAGGCTGCCGTGGTTGGGGGTAGCGAGCAGCTGCCCGTGGTGCCTGCGGCTGAGGCCCCTGGGGCCCCAGCTACCCTTCTTGGTGAGGTGACTGGCGGTGTGCGCCAGGACGACGCCCCTGACGCAGGTCGTCTCGACGCTCCTTCCTCGTTGCAGGTTGAACCCTGCGCTCAACTCTTGGGTCGCTTCCGCGTGGACTTCGAGGCTCTCCGGAAGAGAAGGGAAGCCTTGGGAGACGATTACCCTTGTCGCGTGCTGAAGCGCAGGAAGTACTTCGCCACCGATGAGTAAGCTTTCCCTTTTTCTGGCCCCTGATTCTCCTGTTGCTTTTACTGATCCTTGCTCCGCAGGGCCCTTCCCGCCGAGCTCACAGAGATGGTTGAGGAGCCATCCCCCTGGGCTCCGCCTTCTCCGCCGTCTTCGAGCACTTCGAGCAGCAGGGCCCTTGTGGTGAGGCCGGCCGGAGAGACGAGCCATCCTGAGGCGCATTGCGTCCCCGCGCGCCTCGCGACCCTCCTTCGCGAGCCCTCTCGTGGCATAGCCGTCCTGCCGTGGGCTTCTCGTCTGGTCATTGACCGTGATTGGCTGAGGCATTCCCTGCGCTCTTCTTTGGGGGATGGGCTGGCTCCTGGCCGGGCTTCTGGCGAGGCGTGCCTAGCCATGGCGAGGGCGCCAGCCCCCAGCCCCCTGCCCGGAGGGGGAGTGCTGATTCGCAGCCCTCGACGCTCGCCTGGGGCGGATGATGGTGTGGAAGACGTACTTGAGCGTGCCCGGGAGCGTCGCGCTCTTCGCCAAGGGTTTCTTCGGAGGGCGGCTGATGCGGTGAGCCTGCTTGGTGAGGAGCTCGCCGATGAAGACGCGCGCCTCGAGGCCGAGGGCCTGCGCCTGGCCGCGGAGAGGCATGAGCTGAAGGTGGCTGTCGCCCATGCGCGCCACCAGCGTGATCTTGACGATGAGGAGGCCAAGGCGTCGCTGGCGGCCTCTCGGGAGGTCCGTTCTCGGGCCGTTGAAGAGGCTCGGGAAGCTGACCGGCGGCGAGAGGCCGCGGAGGAGCGGGCGGGGGAACTCCTGGCCCATTGCCGCTCACTGGAGGAGCAGGTGGAGCTGCGCGAGACATCCCTTGCGTCGATGAGGGTGGCCTCAGGCGACCCACCAGAGCTTCAGAAGCGGGAGGAGGCGCTGACGCTGGAAGCCGCCGAACGTGCACGCGAGTACGAGCGCCTGGAAACAAGGGAGCGCTTGGTGACGAGGGCAGAGGATGATGTCGCTACACGGGAGGCCCGTGTCCTGGAGGAGGTCAGGCGTCGGGTGGCGACGGCGCGCTTGAACCTCGAGCGCGAGTTCGAGGAAAGGCTGAGGTTGATCCGGCCTGAGGCCGAAGGTAGGACCGCTGCCTTGAGGGCCAAGCAGGAGGAAGCGACACGGCAGGCCGATGCTTTTCGGGCCGCCCTTGAGGTGGCGCAGGAGGAGTTAACTACCTCCTGTGCCGAGGTGCTTCTTCTTCGCCAACGTGTGGACGAGGCTGAGGTTGTTGCGTGACAGAATGCGGACGAGATGCGCCAGCGGTGGGTCCTGGAGCATGAGCATGGCCCCATGCTCACCACGCTCTGGGAGAGAGCCAACACAGCTTTGGGTAACATCTGCGAGGTGGCTGTTGGCGAGCCGCACGCAATTAACTACGCCGGCAACCTTCAGTTCTTCACCGATGTGGTGACTCGGCTGGAGGCGCGGTCGGTCAGGGCCGACAGGTTGGTGGAGTATAGGAGCCGCGCCCTGCTCGGGCGCGCCTTCTGTCGCGTCTTCAACCATCTCCGGAATATGGACCCCACTTCGACTTCGACGCAATTATCGCCTTCAGATACCTGGGCCGTCGGGACGACTGGCGACGACCGGGTGGAGGACAACGTGGATGCCCTTGTCAGGGCCTTTGCTTCAGACAACGATGGTGTGATCGTGGCTGCTGATGAAGGCGGCGTGGTGAACGGCCCTGATGCCGCTGGCGACGACGCAGAGAGCGACGACGAGGCCAGCAACGCCAGCGACAATTCAGGAGGTGCCCCTGAGGATGCATTGGGGGATTTATCCGACTGACTGAGCACCGTTCCTGTTTCCTGCATGAATAGAGCTCAGGTTTTGCCCTGACGGTCGTGAGAGCATTTTGGGAGGGGGAGCCCCTCATGTAAAACTTGTGTTCTGTGTATTAGTAGATGCTATACCACCCGTACGCCTGTGCCAAGTGGCTGGCTAGTTTACCTTTGTCCCGCGCGGGCCCCGAGATAGCCTGTGGAGGGCCGTGGCATTTCGAGCTTCTCCCGATTGAACCCATAGGATCTGCAGTAAAAGCCTCCTGAGAGGATGCAGTGGCGGCGGTCTGGGCTGCACGCAAGCTAGGCCCAACCCGGCTCACGAGGGGCTCACGAGGGGAGGCAGCTGAGGCAAAACGGTAACCGGAACGCGAGAGATTGGTCGAACGAGACTAAACACCCCCTTCCCCAAACACACGCAAATCTCGAATACGAATCCAACTTAAATTCAGCGGGGGAAAGTGACAACCAAAGGGAAAAGCAATGAAAGCAAACCAAAAAAGGCCGCGTCCTGCACCTAGTCTAGTCTTGGATGTCTTCTCACCAGCGGGGAGCTAAGTGCTGCCACTGGGCGTGGGAGGGAGCCCCAGGGCCTGAGGCCGGCACCCCTGAGACTCCGGGGCGTGTACAGCCCCACTCATTATTACGTGAGAGCGTCATGGGGCGGCGAGCTTCACAGGCACTGGGCCTTCTTCACAGGTACCGGCCTTGCTTCATATCGCCAGACGAGGGCCCCGCCTTGCACCGCACTCTAGTGCCATCGACGACGACCGGAAACCAGGACGCCGCCGATGGGGTAGAGCGGTCGCCAGCGGTTCCCCCGACGACCACGGGTCCTCCGCCAGGGGCAGGCCCTGAGGCACCTCCCCAACAGAGGGCCTACCTCCTGAGAACGCCTTGCTCCGAACGCCGCGGTGGTGATGCCGGATCTTGGCCCCTCTCCTGCAGCCCCCGGCGCCCTCCTCCCGAGGGGTAGGAGACTGCGGGAGCGGGGCAGCCGCTTGCTGTGGCGACCTGCACCTCCTGCGATTCATGATTAACGTATGTATTCTCCTGAGGAATTAGTGGTACTCCATAATCGTCGCTTCCAGCGTGGCCGGTGGGGCCTTCACGGGGCTCTTGGAAGAGCTCAGCTTCTGTCGCCTCGTCCCCCCAGCCTGGGCTGAGGAGCGAGCCTTGTTCACCTTCGTGCTGGTGCCCTTCGTCCATCATGTGGGGCACGTATTCTTCTAGGGTCGTCATCCCGAAGGCCACGCCATAGTGCTCCGCGTGCCATGCGGTTCTGCTTGGAGCGCCCACCTGGGGGTGGTAGCGCGGCGGCCCACTGGGGCCGTGGGTCGCGGCGAGTCCTTCTTTGCTGGCCGGGAGCGGAGGCAGCGCTGCCGCTGGCCCGGTGCTGATAGCTTCACTGGCGTTGGAGTAGCCTTGGGGCCCAGCGTCGCGTGTGGAGCCCCAGCTGGCCGCCTGGACCTGAGGTGGGAGCTGGGTGCGAAGGATGAGCCCCGAGGCGGCGGCCTAGGAGCTCGCCACCGCTCTAGCAAGACGTCGCGGCCGCCTTCAAAGAGCCTGCACTGCAGTAGCTCCGGGCCACCGTGAGCTGGCCCTCGAGTTCGCTTGCTCTCGGCGGGTGTGTGGCGTCGCAGCCGCGGCGTGGTTGGAACCCTCGCTGCCGACCGCGCCTGGCGCGGCGTGAGAGTTGTCGAAGCCTGTCCGCGTCGCCCGCGGCCCGTAGCGCCTTGCGGACCGTGAGCTGCTTGGGGCATGGGGTGGCCCGAGGCGAGCGGCTCTGCGTGGGCGGGCCAAGCCACCCAGGGACCGGGGTTGCCCGCCTGGTCGCCGGACAAGATGAGGACGATGCGACGGGACACGAAGTGGCGGAAGGTGGATCCCGGCGCACCCCTACCTGGTGCGCCAAATGTCGGATTTCGGGTTCCGGCAGACCCTTGAGGTTCGAACACTGGGGTGCGCGTGGAATCTCGCCCTCTACCTACCTGCACCCCGCCGCCTTGCTAGGATCTAAACTACGAAAGGAACAGCACAAAAGACACAGGGTTTATACTAGTTCGGGCCACCATTGTGGTGTAATACCCTACTCTAGTTTGTGGTGTGGTGGATTGCCTGTTGGGCTGATGGTGATGAACAATACAAGGAAGAACAGCCTGGCGAGGGTCTGTTCTTGGCTGGTGCGATGAACTGCTAGGGGGAGTTCAGTCGCTTCTCTCTATCTCTCTTGTTTGTCTCTTGCTACTTTTTCTTCCTCTCCTACCCTGTGGGTGGCTAGCCCAATTTATAGGCAGAGGCCCTGGGCCTCTTCCCAAATATTGAGCGGGAAGGGCGCCAACAATTGGCCATTTTGAAGGGGAACATCTGGTACACTTATCCTGACTAAAGTCGGTCCTCGCCTGTCAAAGGCTCTGGTGATGACACCGGCTTGAGCTCCACAATGACTTCCTTCCTGCCGTTGGACTGGTCTTGGTCTTGTTGCACCGAAATGGACGCCTTTGCTTGATGCTCTTGCCTGCGCTTTCTCCCTTTGCACCAAAGAGGAAAGGAGGACACTGCTGGGTGGCGCCCACTGGGCGCCTTGGTCGTCATGGCTTGCATCATGGGCACCTCGTGAGGTACCCGCCTTGATCTCTCCGCCTCCTCGCGAGCCACTGATGAGGCCGTGCACGAGAAGCTCCCGTCGTCCGCCCCACGAGGCTTGGCCTCGCGAGGGTCTTGAGCTTGTGTTGTGAAGATGGGTCGTGATGGGCCCCCTTTGAGCCACGCCGCAGCCGCAGTGCAAGTCTGGGACCCCGTTCTTTAACGCCGACAAGAGCGTAACAAAATAATATCTGAACCGAGACCACTTCAAGACAGTTCAAGAAAGGTTAGCCTTGTGCGGGAACTGCTGCGCAAGCTGCTGAGCAAGGTTGTGAGACCGGCCTAGCATGTCGGTCATAGCTTCCAGGTCTAGTTGTTTAGCGATGAGGTTCTTATTGGTGTTCTCTACAATCTTTCTTAGAGATAGGACTTCAAGTCCAAGTTGAGTTGCAGAATGCCTTTCTGCTTGAACTTGGGACTAAAGAAGTCGAACTAATTTAGACAACAAATTCTGTGAGCTTGTCTGACTGCTAGTCTCAAGTAACTTGAACACTGCATCAAGACAAGACTTTGGGGTTGTCTCGCTATCTTCAAGATGTTTTGCCTTCTTTGCTGCAATATATGTTGGGTTTGTTGCACAGCCTTCAGCAGTCATGTGCATGCCATCAGGTTTATCACCCTGAAACAAAGCAGAAGATGACAGGTTTTGCACGTGTACAAACAAAGATTATAACTATGTTGTCAATTCCATCCAATTTCAAATTAGAAAATAAAGAGTAAGTTCAAAATATCAATAGCATAATTTGGCATTGTTCATAATGCGGGGAGCTTCACCACAATACTGGATTACCATGTCAACATAACAAGCATAGATGAAGGGCAAAGAAAATCATTGTATCTATTTTGGTTAATGTGCATGGCATGTTGTTCATATCATCAGCCACATCAGTAAGATAAAACAGGAGATGACAAGGTGCAAACGTGGGCTGCTTCACCACACACTAGATTATAGATCCACAAAAACAAGCATACATATAGGGAGTATTGAGTAATGTGCATGGTATGAATAAGGAATTTAGTTTTACAAGTAAAACTTAGAACTTATAGTTCTTGCGAACATGCATTTTAGTAGAAACAGCAAACTAAATGTAGCGACCTGACCTCGGATGGTCAAGTCTCGTGTTCCGATGTCATCCTGGATCAAGAATGACGACACACAAGACTCAAGGATTTATAACAGAGTAGCAATCACACACTTATTACATCGAATGTCTCAAAAGAGAACTTATTACAATAATATGGCTTAAGGCCATCTAAAGCGATAACATCGGAAGGCTTGGAAGGTAAAGTGAGTCCATCACCTCCAACGACATAGCTGAGATGCACGGCAACGACCTATCGAACCTTACTCCTCGTCTGAAAAGTCTGCAACATAATAGTTGCAGCCCGAGAATGGGTCAGCACATGGAATATGCTGGCAATATAACACAATAGAGTGGAAACGTAATAATGCTATCACTACATGCATATATGGCTGGTGGAAAGCTCTATGGTTATAGTTTTGCGAAAAGCCAAATTTTGCCTATAACAAAGGAATAGATTTTAATTTAACTACCATGGTGGTTGAAACATTGAGAAGGTATAACCCCAACTCAATCCCAATTAAAGTAGTTAACAACCCAACAATATTATTTAAGAGTGATGAGATACATGTGATAACTCAAGTACTAGATACTCAAAATTGTCTATAACAGGGGACATGGCTAACCATGATTAGATTGTACACTCTGCAGAGGTTTGCGCACTTTTCCCCACAAGACTCGATAGCCTCCGTTGATTTCTCACACTACATGGTGTTTGAGAAACGGATGACCGAGACACAGTCTTTTAGAAACATTAACTCTCTACTCCGGGTAGACCATACCAAACCTACAAAACCCACTACCTGCGGATCTAACTCTTCAAGAGCTTCACGTAACTTACTCAACTATGCTAGAGCCCATAGTAGCTTGTGGCTGCACACGAAAGTTTCTAGCATGAATAATCTCAGAGCCTGGGTGGCGGTCCATAGGAAGATCACACGGATACCCCGGGATTTCCAAAAAAAAAAAAAACAGACAACACTGGGTTCCCTAGGTGCCTCAATCCACCCAGATGTGTATTAAAGTTGCCACCTTAAATTAAACCATTAATTAACAATCTCACATCTGTCATGGATTCACTCGAACCCAAACCACGTCTACGAGCATAGCATAGCAATATAAGCAACACGTAGAAGTAACTCCCAAGGGTTTGATAGTAACAGGGCAATAGGTTCTACCTCAACTACTACTTCCCAACCCACAAGTTAATGACATCCTAATCATGCAATGTTTGAGGATTGAAACTAATGCATAAAAACTGGGTATGAAAAGAGTATGATCAAAGTGTTACTTGCCTTGCTGACGATCCGCGAATCCTAGAGACTCGTAGTAACACGCTTCGCACTCCGGGAATTCTATCGCAAGCAAACAATAACATACATAAGCAACAAGCAAAGATGCACAAGCAAAACTTCAACTAAAAGAGGCTGACCAGAAAGTTCAACTTAAGAACTCCGGTTCGCAAAAAGAATCAAACCAAACGAAGCAACGAAACTCAAACGGCGAAAGAAACAAGATCCGTTTTACTAATCTGAACCTAGGTCAAATTTTACAGAGGCGAAAACTTGTTTGAGTTGATTATTCGGAAAGAGGGTTTCGAGACGAAACTCTAGGCGCTTGAATCGCCTGATTCCGATAAACGAGCGAAAAGTTATACTAGTTCAAAAAACAGATCAGAAATCGCGATCGGAAAAAATCGCGGAATAAATCCGAGGAAAAGAAAAACGACGAACAGCTTAACGAATGAACGTTCATTATCTGAACCTAAACGAAGAACGTGTTCGTTAAAACAAACGAACGAGCGAACGCTCGCTAAATAAATAAACCGGAGAAATAAATCGATCTATTTAAAAAACGAAAACCTAGGGCTTTCAAAACCGAACGGTTTTCTTTGGAAAACCGGGGCGGCTACCTCGCTCGGCTTGGCGGGGCTCGGGCTCGGACGGGGTGGCGGCGGAGGCGGCGGCGGCGACTCAGGCGGCGGCGGGGCTCGGGCTCGGCTCGGGCTCGGGTCGGTGGGTGGTGGTGGTGTGAGGCGTGGGGGGCTCCGGTATTTAAAGAGGAGGGTGCGGCGGCTTGGGAGGGGCAAGCGGCGGCGGGGAGGCGGTGTCCGCCTCGACACGGGCGGCGGCGGCTGGGAAGGCTCTGGCGGTTGGGCCGTCTGGTGGGCCTCGACCCGATCCACGTCTTGGTATGCATGTTTTTTTTAATAAATAGATTCCGCCGAGACTTAGAAAAATTCTAGAAAAATAAATAAAAATCGAAAAATGCCAAAACAATTTTTCACCGTCTAAATGGAATATTTAGAACGAGATGAACATTTTCTTGGCCCTAAAATGCAATTTTTGAAAATGTGCAATTTTTCTGACGCAAATAAAATCCAAATAAAATCAAATAAAAAATCCAACAAATGATTTTAACATTTTTCCGCCAATATTTCAATTGTTTTGAAGAAGTCATATTATCTCCCCTCATTTATTTTATTATGAAATATTTTTCGGAGAGAAAAATAATTAAAATAAAAAATCCTCGTTTTCACTATTTGATAAAAATCAAATATGAAAACCGGAAAATCCCCAACTCTCTTCGAGGGTCCTTGAGTTGCTTAGGATTTCGAGGATTGCGGAGCGAAGATGCAATAAAATATGATATGCATGGATGACCTATGTATAACATTCCAAATTGAAAATTTGGGATGTTACAAACCTACCCCCTTAAGATGAATCTCGTCCTTGAGATTCGGGTTGGCTAGAAAATAGGTGCGGGTGGTCCTTGCGAATATCATCCTCTCGTTCCCAGGTGGCTTCCTCCTCGGTATGGTGGCTCCACTGCACTTTGCAAAACTTGATAACCTTGCTGCGAGTGACTCGGTCGGCAAAGTCAAGAATCTTTACTGGCTTCTCCTCATAAGTTAAATTACTGTCCAGCTGAATCGCCTCCAGGGGTACTGTATCTCTTAGTGGTATATCGGCCATCTCAGCATGACACTTCTTCAACTGTGAGACGTGGAACACATCGTGAACTCCTGACAATCCTTCAGGTAACTCCAGCTTGTAGGCAACTTCTCCCATCCGTTCCAAAACACGGTTCGGTCCTACGAATCTCGGAGCTAATTTTCCCTTAACTCCAAAACATTTCACTCCTCGTAAGGGAGATATTCGCAGATATGCTCTATCTCCAATTTCATAGGTTACCTCCTTGCGTTTTGTATCTGCGTAACTCTTCTCCCTGGACTGAGCAATCTTCAATCAGTCACGGATCAGTTTAACCTTCTCCTCCGACTCTTTGATCAAATCTGGTCCACACAACTGACGATCTCCTACCTCATCCCACATCAGTGGTGTTCTACATCTGCGTCCATACAGAGCTTCGAAAGGTGCCATCTTTAAACTGGCCTAGCAGCTATTGTTGTATGAGAACTCTGCATAAGGCAAATTGTCATCCCAACCAGATCCATAATCTAGCGCACAGGCTCTCAACATGTCCTCCAGAACCTGGTTGACTCTCTCTGTCTGTCCATCTATCTGCGGGTGAAATGTTGTATTGAACTCCAATCTCGTACCCAGGGTCTGGTGTAACTGATGCCAAAACTTTGAAGTAAACCGTGTTCCTCTATCTGATACGATGGTCCTCGGAACTCCATGCAAACATACGATCCTGGACATATATATCTTGGCCAACTTTGCACTTGTATAAGTTGTTTTCACTGGGGTGAAGTGAGCCACTTTGGTCAAGCGATCCACTACTACCCATATTGAGTCATATCCTGCTTTGGTCCTGGGCAATCCGGTGATAAAGTCCATGCCAAGTTTATCCCACTTCCATTCGGGAATCGGCATAGGCTGTAACAGTCCTGCTGGCTTCTGATGCTCTGCCTTCCCTCTCTGACATACATCACATACAACTACATACTCGGCAATATCCTTCTTCATACCAGTCCACCAGAAATGTTCTTTCAAATCCAAATACATCTTGGTGTTTCCGGGGTGTATCGAGTATGGTGAGTCATGAGCCTCCTGAAGTATTAACTTCCTGATCTCGGGGTTATTAGGCACATAAACTCGATCCTCAAACCATAAGGTATCGTGCTCATCCTCGCGAAAACCTTTGGCCTTTCCTTTGCTCATCTTCTCCTTTATCTCGGCAATCTCTTGGTCTTCCTTGAGCTTCTCGAATCTTGTCCAACAATGTAGACTGAACTTCCATTGTTGCAATGAAACCTCTTGGAACAATCTCCAACCGAAGTTCCATGATATCTTCAGCTAACTCCTTCGGCAATCCCTTACTTTCAAGGATATTAGCGTAACTCTTCCGGCTCAAAGCGTCTGCTACGACATTGGCCTTTCCTGGATGATAGTGTAGCTTCATATCATAATCCTTTATAAGTTCCAACCATCTCCTTTGTCTAAGGTTCAACTCCTTCTGTGTGAAAATGTACTTTAAACTCTTATGATCTGTGTACGCATCACAACAGTTTCCAATAAGATAATGTCTCCAAGTCTTCAATGCGTGCACTACCACTGCTAGCTCCAAATCATGCGTGGCATAGTTCAACTCATGGGGCTTCAGTTTTCGTGAGGCATATGAAACAACCTTTCCGTCCTGCATAAGCACACATCCAAGTCCCAAGTGTGAGGCGTCCCAATACACTTGAAACTCCTTATGTATATCTGGCAGTGTTAGCACTGGGGCTGTAGTAAAAAACATTTCTTCAACTCCTGAAAACTTGCCTCGCAATCCTCTGTCCATTTAAACTTAGTATCCTTCTTCAGCAATTCAGTCATTGGCTTAGCAATCTTGGAAAAATTCTCAATTAATCTCCGATAATATCCTGCGAGTCCAAGAAAAATGCGGATCTCGCCAACTGAAGTGGGTGCCAACCATTCAGTGACTGACTGAACCTTACTGGGATCTACTGCTATACCTTCTCCTGATATAACATGTCCAAGAAATCCAACTTCCTTCAACCAAAACTCACACTTGCTGAATTTGGCGTATAACTGGTGTTCCCTGAGTTTCTCGAGAACTAAACGCAAATGCTCCTTGTGCTCCTCTTCATTCTTTGAGTATACCATAATATCATCAATAAACACCACAACAAACTTCTCCAAATATTCCATGAACACCTTGTTCATCATACTCATGAAATATGCAGGGGCGTTAGTCAGTCCAAACGACATGTCCGTATACTCGTATAATCCATACTGCGTGGTGAAAGCTGTCTTTGGTATATCCTTCTCTCCGATCTTCAACTGATGGTATCCTGATCATAGATCAATCTTCGAAAACACCTTAGCTCCTTGCAACTAATCAAACAGATCATTGATCATCGGTAGTGGATACTTGTTCTTTATCGTTACTTCATTCAAGGCTCGGTAATCAACAACCATCCTCAGGGATTTATCCTTCTTCTCCACCAAAAGCACTGGAGCTCCCCAAGGTGATGAACTCCTTCGAATGTATCCTTTGTCCAATAACTCCTTGATCTGTTTCTTAATTTCCTCAAGATCATTTGCGGGCATCTGATAGGGTCTCTTGGATATTGGCCCTGTACCTGGCAATAGCTCTATCAGGAACTCATTGTCTCTATCCGGTGGCATGCCGGGTAACTCCTCTGGAAAAACATCCGGGTAATCCTTTACTACCTGCACTTCCTCCCGAACAACTCCCGTGCCGGCATTCACTTGGCTCCTCCTAGGTACATGCCTAGATACATACTTAATCCTTTTTCCCTCTGGGGTGGTAAGATAAATTGATTTGCTAGCACAGTCAATGCTTCCTCCGTACTTTGACATCCAATCCATACCTAATATCACATCCAATCCTTGCGACGCCAAGATAATTAGGTCAGACGGAAAAACATGTGTGCCAACGGTTAGGGTTATTTGGTTGCACCATCGGCTAGCCATGTACTCTGCTCCAGGCGAGCTCACTAAAAGAGGGGTCCTAAGGGTTTGGGTTGGTAGCTTAAATTTATCCACAAATCCCCTTGATATGTATGAATGCGATGCACCAGTATCGAAAAGAACAAGAGCGGTAAATGACTTAACCAAAAACTTACCTATTACCGTGTTCGGCTGCTCTTCAACTTCCTCCACGTTAACGTGGTTCACTTGTCCTTTGTTGAACGGATTGGGCTTCTTCCCAGCGCTCCCATTTCCGTTTCCATTCCTTCCTTCAGGGTAATCATTGGCATAGTGACTTGTCTTCCCGCACTTAAAGAAAGTAACTTGACTTAGGTCCCTTTTGGTGGGTGTAGCTGGGTTGGAGCGGTTCTGATTGTTATTAACTCCATTCCCATTTCCATTCTTGGCACCATTGTGGTTATGCGATCCTCCTCCAGTGTGGTTGTGACCTCCATGATTATGAACAAGTCCTCCCGAGTTCGGGGTTAAGTGGGGCTTCTGTTGAGCTCCTGAATTGTACTTCCCTTGTCCATACTTCCTCTTACGGCTCTCAATTTGCTGCTGCTTTCTTTCAATCATAAGGGCCTTGTCTACCAACTCCTGGTAGTTATTGAAAGTTGCCACCATCAACTGCATGCTCATCTCATCATTCAGCCCTTCCATAAACTTCTCCTGCTTCGCGGCATCTGTGGCCACATCATCAGGGGCATAGCGTGATAACTCGCTAAAATCATCCACGTACTGAGCTACAGTACGGTTCCCCTGGCGTAAGTTGCGAAAATCGTGCTTCTTCATCTGCATGGCTCTAGTTGAGACATGGGCCGTGCGAAAAGCTTGCTGAAACTGGTCGCAAGTGACATTGGCTATAGGAAAAGTAGCCGTGTAATTCTCCCGCCATGCGGCTGCTGGCCCATCCAATTGATGTGTGGCAAAGCGCACCTTCTCAGCATCTGTGCATCCTGTGGTGGTTAACTCCCTTCCAATATGGCGTAGCCAATCATCAGCAACTATTGGTTCGGTGCTACTGGAAAACACCGGCGGCTGTAACCTTAGGAAACAGGCTAAGTTGTCCACTGGCGGCGGGTTATTGTTGCCCTGGTTCTGAACTAGCAATTGCATCAAGGTATTCTGCTGCTGGATCAACTGGGTGAGCTCCGGTGGGAAAACAAAAATGGTGTCACGTCTTGGAGGCATTTGATGGGTTTAGATGGAAGAGATTAGAATAGAAGAAAAAGGCCTAATGAGAAAACACTACCCATATGCACATGAGGCAAACACAAACATTTCACTCAATCAATCAAGCAAGGGCATACAAACGTTCTAGAACTATCGCAAAAGTGCTCAACTACTATTAGATACACGGGGGAAATACTACTAATATATGGTGGTCATCTAGAAATTTTGATCGGTGGAAGACTCCATGATGTCTGCTCCAACTTCGTCTTCGTAATCATCATCACTTGGATCGGAATCGGTGTCGTCGATGATGATGTAGTTGTCCGAGCAGGTGGGGTCATCGTCTTCTTCTTCCGGTGCTGGTCCTCCCATGAATACTCCGATCTTCTTAACTAGGTCGTCGTTCTTCTCCAGTAGTGTCTTGATTTCCTCCTCATATCCATTGCGTGTAAACTTGAGTTCTTCCTCCAGCTCGATGATCCTGGTCTTCGCCTTCTTCAACTCCATCATGTCTGCGCACATATGGTTCTCCTGACGTCGAATATGCTGGTTTAGCTCCTGGATGAATGCTGCAATGGATCTATCCTTCTTGGTGCTGATTACTTCCCGTTGCTCGTCTCGGCGCCCACATATTTGATAGATGGTTTCCTTAAGTTCCTTGTTGTAGACTTCTCCAATGCGTCCCGTGGTAATGTGAGCCGCCATGTTCTTGCCTAGACTCCAGGCGGGTGCTTTGAAAGAAAATTCTATGGGTTTAGAATTTGGCGAGAACGTCCTTCCGTGAACTTGTACTTGAATCATCCAGCGCTCCTCTTCTGGTAAGGTGGCGTTGTACGTCCCGGTGAAGCTTGGTATTCCAATGTTCAAGTACCTAGTTGTCACATCCCTAGTTTCTGGTGCTGCCTAGTGTTTGTACCTTGCTTGCATCATGTCTAAATTTATGAAACTTGGAATTGAGGAAAGTGGAAGCCTCATAAACTTAAATAAAAGAAGGGCAAAGAACCCTGGAAATCTCATTCTTTGTTTCAAAGATGTCCTTTTGCAATGTTTGAGAATTTTGGCAAGAGCTATATATCAAACCAAAATTTAGGAACATTGTTAAGGATTTATTTTTGGGACCCTGAATTTAAACAAACGATGTTCGTAATGTTGTCTTACTCGTGGTTGATCCCTCGAGCATACCCCATTACATCTTTTGGTCTGACCAATGCTATCACCGTGTTCACATGATGGCGGAAGTCCAGTGATATGGAAATTCCGATGAGTTGTTGTTGAGCCCATCAGCAACATTTTGTCTCCCCCATGATTCATGTTGAACATCAACCTAGTGTTGGAAACTTTGTAAGCAATGCCTTCGTGTTCCGTTCATGAAGCTTATGCTTGGATGGAAGAAGTGACTTCCTCGAATTCATGTGCTTTAGGTGTAAGTTGCCGTCATGAATTTGAGAAAGGTTTGTTTTGTTTCCTTGGAATCATCCCAAATCAGTTATGCACGCATAAGTATTCTATGGTTTGGTAGATTAATTACCTCCACTCCATATGTGTTCGTAGCACACCAAGCCACTGATTGATTTGTTCAAGGTGAAGAAGTTCCTTCTTAAGAATCATGACTTATGCAAGGGCTTCGATATCCTCGATGGTGATTCCCAACCAGAACTCGGTAGTATTTTTATTATAAGACTACTATGTGGTCATTCTTGTCTTGGACAACGTGCTCACATGTATGTAGCCGAACCAGCTCATGTTTTGGAGCTTGCTATCGTAGCTCATCTCCTGAGAGTCTCGCAAAGTTACCTCGTCGGTTTGTGTTGCAAACTTTCTTCTCCAGACATGTTGTCTAAAATATCCCGTTACCAACAAGATGTGAATCTCAGGCAGATATGATGGTTGGGTCATTCCCAGTATTTTCATTTTGTTTCTAGCTTGCACCGTCTTTGTGCCAATTTCACTATGGGCTGCCTTCTTAGAAAGTCTTGTTCAGGATCTTCCTCAAAAGTGGCCCTACCTTGGGTCCCATCCATCTCCGATGATAAGCAAAAATCATCCATTGCGTTGTCTTCAACAAGGTAGTCCGCATCATCCATTCTGGTATGAGTATGCCATCTTTTGAAATTCGTTCACACGATCATTTGTGATTGCCTTAGGCTGGTATAAATAATTTCAATGATCTCTGTATCAAAAGTAATTCTTTTTGCCACCTAAGGGAATAGTTCTTCGAGTCACCTTCCCTGAGGTGCCCCGTTATGGATTCATGGCAATTTCCTCGCTACTTTGAAACCCTCGTCAAATTGTTTCTTCTGTCGCTCCTCATGCATGTTTTGCCTCTCAATTCTAGAGATGTTTCTATGTCTCATTCCGTGAGTTAACCTTGTGATCATTAAGACGATCCTAAATTGTTCGAACCTCAAGAAGATCGATTCTTCTAAAATCCTTCCTTTCTTCTCGTTGTCATGTTGGATGTAGATCTCAAAGCAAGACGTCGAGGTCAACGAGATGCAATGAATCAATATCCTCGAGAAAGACATCTGGATCGTGAAGATTGTATTAGCTTGTGTCCCTTTGCCTTCTTACCTCACGACCTGAATCTCGGGACGAGATTCTTGTTTAGTAGGGGTGAGCTGTCACATCCCTAGCTACTGGTGCTGCCTAGTGTTTGTACCTTGCTTGCATCATGTCTAAATTTATGAAACTTGGAATTGAGGAAAGTGGAAGCCTCATAAACTTAAATAAAAGAAGGGCAAAGAACCACGAAATCTCATTCTTTGTTTGCAAGATGTCCTTTTGCAATGTTTGAGAATTTTGGCAAGAGCTATATATCAAACCACAATTTAGGAACATTTTTAAGGATTTATTTTTGGGACTCTGAATTTAAATCAATAGCTATTTGAATTTGAGTTATATTCATATAACTAGAATATAATTTCAAATATCTTTGAAACATTTTATGTGCATTTGGAAATGTCCATTTTGCAACACAAAATTATTCAAAGGGTTTTGTCACTGTTTTGAAATTGTTTTGAATTTTGTACAGTGGCAGAATATTTAACAAAAGAAAACATAACAGAAAATAAAACAGAGCAACCTTACCTGGAGCTTACCTGTACCTGGCAGCCCACCCGACCCAAACCTACCTGGCGGCCTAGTTGGCAGGCCCATCCCAGCAGCCTTCCCTCCCTGTCGTCTTCCTCGCGCCCAAGCAGCGTGGCCGACGACGCCGGCACGCGCCTGCCACCTCCTGCTTGCCGCCTCGCCCGGCCCGGCTAGAGACGCCACGTGCCCCTGAATCCCTCGGCCTCCCCTCGCTCACTCATCCCTCCCGTCTCTCTCTCCTGAACGCCCGAAGGCTTGATCGTCCACCACCGCCGCCGTTTAGCATGGCCACCGAGCTCCCTAGGAGCCGTTCCCGTGCCCCCGTGCTCCGCCCCAACCCCAAGCACCTCTCCGCGAAACAACGCAAGGCTGGATGACCCGAGGACGACGCCGCGACCTTTCTTCCCCGTCCATGGCTGCCGGATGCTACCGTCCGATTCGCCGTCTCCGCCGCCTCCCCGAGCCCACTGAGCTGCTCGACGACCTCCCTGTGAGCTCCTGCCCCGTTTCCCCCTCTCCCCACGGTCGTCTGCTTCCCCTAACCGCGCCAACCGCCGCAACCGTGAGCTCACCACCGCCGCGATCGTCACTGCCGCAGCTAGCAACCTCGCCTGACCCAACCGAGCACGTAGTTGTGCTTAGCGTGCTCACAGGAGGCCATAGCACCGCTTGCCTCGCTCTTCCGTACACCGTAGCCTCGACCCCGAGCTCCCCCGAGCTCCGGCAGCCGCCTGACTCGACGGCAGGGATTCCGGCCACCCTGCAGCCTTCCGCGGGCTCCCTGGATGCGCGCAAGGATGGGCTTTCCTTTGGTGCCTTTAGCGCATCCAGCCGACGCCCGTAGCACCGTCCCGAGCAACTCCGGCGAGGTCCCGCCGTCGCCGTGGTCGCCGGCGCCACTTGCTGACGTGGCCGGCTTAATTAGCCACTAATCACCGCCCCGTGCCACTGACACTGGGCCCCACACACTTAACTAGCCACTGTTTAATTTCTTTTTAGTTTAAATTAATCACGGTGGCCCCACGCGTCGGCATTGACCTGGTAGCGTGGCGTTGACAGGCCCACTGTCGGTGTCACTAATCGACATCGGGTCAGCGACCGATGGGTTCCACCGGCCAGGTTTGACCTGGTCAGCCATAGCCGACCTGCTAACGTAATGCTGTTGTCATGCTGACGCAGCCAATCTATTTCTGGATTTAGTTTAGTTTTAAATAATCCAGAAGTTGCAGAAAATGCCCAAAACTTCTAAAAATCATATAAATTCAACCGTAACTCCAAATGAAATAAATTATATATGAAAAATTATCAGAAAAATCCAATCTATCCGTCTGTACCATTTTAATGCATGTTTGATCAAGTTAACTTCACTGTTTAGGATGAAACATGAATAGGGCAACTTTGATAATAGTTTTGGAGATGGGATTTGGTATAGTTTTGAATTCCACTTCAATCAAAATGACTTGCTGTTGCATTAGCCCAAATCACAGCATATTGCCATGTCATGATCATGCATCATATTGCTGCATTGCATTGATTGTGTTTCTTCCTTGTTTGTTGGTGCTTGTTCCCTCTCGGTAGGCGTATCCCGACGATGAGTTCAATGACACGGATGAAGAACTATATTATCTTCAGAAGTGCCAGGCAAGCAAAACCCCCTTGTTCATTCCGATATAATCCCACTCTCTCGCTCCTGCTCTCTTTTACTGCATTAGGACAACAATGATTCATCTGTTACTTGTTGCGGTAGCTGAACCCCTTTATCCTCTGCATGACCTGTCATTGCCACAGTAAATAGATGAAACCCACTAGCATGAGTAGGAGTTGCTTGAGCCCTGATGTGCCTACTCATTCATGCTTGTTTGTCATGCCTGCTATTGCTTAGAGTTGTGTCAGGTATGATTCATCGGGGATGAATCGGAGGTGTATGAACATGTCCTACTGTTGAGAGCTAAGTGTGTGAACACGATTTGGTAAAGGTAGCGGTGAGAGGCCATCTAGGAGTACATGGTGGGTTGTCTCATTGAAACCGTCCTCAGGAACTGAGTTCTGTGTTTGTGATCCATGAACAGTTACTACCACACATTGGAATGCTTAAGTGCCCCTCTCGACTTATTAATCAACTTGATCTCTGTCCAGGAGTTGCAACTAGTTTCTGGTGTTTGTAGGTAGTGTTAGTAGTCTACCAAGTGGCACCCGTGCAGGTGGGCTTGGGACAGACTAGGCCTGATGCACGGTGTACCAAGTGGCACCGGTTGGTGGGCTTGGGAACCCTGCTCACATCGTTTGGGGCCGTGGCGACACCCGGCGGATCTCCTTGCGGATGGAACCTGAATAGGCGATAAACACGGACGAGAGACTTGTGTGGTTAGTCGGGCCGTGGCCGACTCCTCGCCCGGCTTCGCTTGAAGGTTGCCGAGGTACATGAGCGTGTACTGAGGCGATAAGAGGCGAGCGTGTGTGAAGAAGTACACCCTGCGGGGTTATCATTATCTATTGAATAGCGGATTCCTCGGATATGGAAACTTGGACCCCTTGCATAGTTCATAGACAAGTGAAAGTGGATACTCTAAAACTCGCAAGATAAGCGTGAGTGCTATGGATGGCGTTCTCGTAGGTAGACCGGAGTGGATCCATAGTGGTGTATTGATATGGTGAATATGTAGACTCATGTGCGCCACCTCAAAAGAGTTACTTGCAGTCGTAGTTCACGATAGCCACCGAGTCAAAGCTGGCTTGCTGCAGTCAAACTCCACCACCCCCTTTGTTGATACTGATGCATATGTAGTTAGATCTGATGTAAGTCTTGCTGAGTACATTTGTACTCACGTTTGCCTATTTTATGTTTTTGCAGAGAGTCTTCAGTCTCGCTAGTAGTTCCGCGTGGACATCGACGTTTAGCTTGTTACCTCAGCTACAATCTTGTGCCCTCGGAAGGATCTGGTAGATAGTCAGGCTTCTCAGCCTTTTTCATTTGTAGATGTCTGTACTCAGACATGTTAAGCTTCCGCTTGTGCTTTGACTTGTATGCTCTGAGTGTTGGGTCATGAGACCCATGTTTGTAATATCTCGCTCCTCGGAGCCTAATGAATAAATATTTGAGTCGTAGAGTTATGTTGTGATGCCATGTTGTATTTACACATATTGAGCATATTGTGTGTATGTTTGAAATGCTTGGTATGTGTGGGATCCGACAATCTAGTTGTTTATCCTTGGCAGCCTCTCATATGGGGAAGTGTAGTCTAGTGCTTCCTGAGCGATAGTAGTCCGCTACAGCCCGGGCACCGGAGTCCTGCTAGCCCAGCACTACTGCTCTGGACACTTGACTGGCCGGCATGTGTTTCACTTTGTTCTGTGTACGTCTTCGGGAAATGTCACGCGGTGACATCCGAGTCTGCCTAGCCTGCTACAGCCTGGGTTCCCGTAGTCCTGTTAGCCCAGTGCTACAGCCCGGATTCATACGTTGATGACCGACATGCTCGATGTGATTCATGTATGCTGTCCCCATGGGTTAGTGCCACTTTGGGTTCACGACTAGCCATGTCGGCCCGGTTCTCTGTCATATGGATGCTAGCGACACTATCATATCGTGAGCCAAAAGGCTAAACGGTCCCGGGCCATGGTAAGGCGACACCGTGGGAATACCGTGCGTGAGGTCGCAAAGTGATATGAGGTGTTACCGCTAGATCGATGTGACTTGGAATCGGGTCTGACAGCTTTGGTATCGAGCTTTGATCGCTGAGGATTTCCAAGCCAAACTGGTGAAGTTGTGTCTAGAAATGCTTTAGTTATGTAAGGAATTGATTGTGGAAGGGAACGTAATGCTCTTTTTACTCCTTATACCTCATGGCCTTCTAATTTGAGTCATCCTCTTCTCTTCTATGGGGTTTAAGAACTAGGCTTCTCATCTTTCTATTAGGATGACGTGTTACTAATCCATAGACCTTTAAGATTGTTAGATTTAAGCCCCAGTTCAGTTCCTACTATTTTTGTATGTTAACTGTTGATCTCAGAATCTTGTTATGATGTTGTAGAGTGGTTATGCCACCATTTTGCATGATGTCTCAATTCTTTTTGAGCATTTACAGCCATTATGCTGTCCGAGTCATCTCAGGTTTCTAATTTGTCTGATGCATTTGCAAATCCTTTCTTTCCACCCCGTTGTTCCTTTGGGTCAGGATAAGCACACTAATCGGTGAGCTGAGGTACTTTGTTGCCTCGGCATATATATTGAAGCTATTATTATGATCCTAGGTGTTTTAGGAAGTCACCTAGTAACTTAGCAATGCTTTTGTATTCCAGTGTGATGATTCTGGCCATCATTCTCGAAAGCATCCCGTGATGCCATTTGATAGTAGGCATTTTACTCCTGGGTTTCTGAACCCGAGATTCACCCTACTTACCTCATGTTGATAGTGTTTGCTAGTTCCTTTAGGATATTAGTAACTTACGATAGTCCTCGAGGTCCGTGGTATTTCCTTCTTCCAAATGCTATGAACCGCTTATGGCAGAAGTTCCTCGCTGAACTAAAGGATCACAATCAGAGTACTCTTGAGGAGTTCTCCATTCATAATTGTGAATCTGCCAGTTCTACTTTCCTGCATGGGTTACCCGGAAGAAACCTGTTGAACTTGATTCGACATACTAACCTATGCATCCACACCTCAGAAAGTTATATGCGCCTCGAGTTGTTCCTCCTTAGTTGTATTCTGACCCCCGTCTATCAATTGATAGTCAAGGGTATGTGTGCGATCGTGTTTATCGATGCCTATTATCCTTGTGGTCCGTCGAGCCATTCTATTCTGGAATGACTAGGAGAAACAAACTCCAGTACCTCATCCATATCTAGGATTGGGTCAAAATAGTTGTATTCCGCAGATCAAATGCCAATCCAGCTTTTGATTCTGTTCTACCCTGAAGTATTGCCATCTTATGTCAAGAATGTCATGGGAATTGCACAAACTCTTAGGAATTCTTGATGCCGTGATACTCTCGCCATCATCGTTCATTCCTCGGTTCCGTGTTGTTGCAACCGGAATACCGACAAATGCATTTTGATGTGTGAAATCAATACTCCTAGCAACCTCGTTGCTTGGTAGTAAATGGACAATAATTTCATTCTTAGCGTGTTGGTTATTGAATCATCATCCTAAGATTGATCGTGCTACCTAGTCCGTTTTTCCTGGTGCACCCTTCGATCAATGAGTTAGGATTGTGTCAATCCTCTACTCTTCTGATCATATCGTCTTGCCTTGAAAAGCAAGATTGTTCTTGAGCCTAGTAATATATCGGTGGTTCGTGACTTTCCAAATATCTTCTTGGAAGTGCTACCAGGTTGTCACCTGACCGCTATGTTAAGTTCATGATCAAGTTGGTTTCTTGTAAACCACCCCTTCTCCAAGAATCCGTGTTGGATATCCCTGAGCTGGTTGGATAAGCTAAACAACAACTTGGAGAGTTGGAAGATAAAAGCTTTGTTGAACTTAGTTCATCACAAAGGGATATCCTTGAGTATGCGTGTGTGTTGAAGAAAGATGATATCTTCATCGAATGATCCCCGTGATTAGTTGTTGAACCTATTGTCTTATCAAACTTTGACTTGAGTATGGGCTATTATTAAGTCAAATCAGAACCAACGATGTTCGTAATGTTGTCTTACTCGTGGTTGATCCCTCGAGCATACCCCATTACATCTTTTGGTCTGACCAATGCTATCACCGTGTTAACATGATGGCGGAAGTCCAGTGATATGGAAATTCCGATGTGTTGTTGTTGAGCCCATCGGCAGCATTTTGTCTCCCCCGTGATTCATGTTGAACATCAACCTAGTGTTGGAAACTTTGTAAGCAATGCCTTCGTGTTCCATTCATGAAGCTTATGCTTGGATGGAAGAAGTGACTTCCTCGAATTCATGTGCTTTAGGTGTAAGTTGCCGTCATGAATTTGAGAAAGGTTTGTTTTGTTTCCCTTGGAATCATCCCAAATCAGTTATGCACGTGCGAAGTATTCTATGGTTTGGTAGATTAATTACCTCCACTCCATATGTGTTCGTAGCACACCAAGCCACTGATTGATTTGTTCAAGGTGAAGAAGTTCCTTCTTAAGAATCATGACTTATGCAAGGGCTTCGATATCCTCGATGGTGATTCCCAACCAGAACTCGGTAGTATTTTTATTATAAGACTACTATGTGGTCATTCTTGTCTTGGACAACGTGCTCACATGTATGTAGCCGAACCAGCTCATGTTTTGGAGCTTGCTATCGTAGCTCATCTCCTGAGAGTCACGCAACGTTACCTCGTCGGTTTGTGTTGCAAACTTTCTTCTCCAGACATGTTGTCAAAAATATCCCGTTACCAACCAGATCTGAATCTCAGGCAGATATGATGGTTGGGTCATTCCCAGTATTTGCATTTTGTTTCAAGCTTGCACCGTCTTTGTGCCATTTCACTATGGGCTGCCTTCTTAGAAACTCTTGTTCAGGATCTTCCTCAAAAGTGGCCCTACCTTAGGTCCCATCCATCTCCGATGATAAGCAAAAATCATCCATTGCGTTGTCTTCAACAAGGTAGTCCACATCATCCATTATGGTATGAGTATGCCATCCTTTCAAATTCGTTCACAAGATCGTTTGTGATTGCCTTAGGCTGGTATAAATAATTTCAATGATCTCTGTATCAAAAGTAATTCTTTTTGCCACCTAAGGGAATAGTTCTTCGAGTCACCTTCCCTGAGGTGCCCCGTTATGGATTCATGGCAATTTCTTCGCTACTTTGAAACCCTCGTCAAATTGTTTCTTCTGTCGCTCCTCATGCATGTTTTGCCTCTCAATTCTAGAGATGTTTATATGTCTCATTCCGTGAGTTAACCTTGTGATCATTAAGATGATCCTAAATTGTTCGAACCTCAAGAAGATCGATTCTTCTAAAATCCTCCCTTTCTTCTCGTTGTCATGTTGTATGTAGATCTCAAAGCAAGACGTCGAGGTCAACGAGATGCAATGAATCAATATCCTCGAGAAAGACATCTGGATCGTGAAGATTGTATTAGCTTGTGTCCCTTTGCCTTCTTACCTCACGACCGGAATCTCGGGACGAGATTCTTGTTTAGTAGGGGTGAGCTGTCACATCCCTAGCTTCTGGTGCTGCCTAGTGTTTGTACCTTGCTTGCATCATGTCTAAATTTATGAAACTTGGAATTGAGGAAAGTGGAAGCCTCATAAACTTAAATAAAAGAAGGGCAAAGAACCCTGGAAATCTCATTCTTTGTTTGCAAGATGTCCTTTTGCAATGTTTGAGAATTTTGGCAAGAGCTATATATCAAACCAGAATTTAGGAACATTTTTAAGGATTTATTTTTGGGACTCTGAATTTAAATCAATAGCTATTTGAATTTGAGTTATATTCATATAACTAGAATATAATTTCAAATATCTTTGAAACATTTTATGTGCATTTGGAAATGTCCATTTTGCAACACAAAATTATTCAAAGGGTTTTGTCACTGTTTTGAAATTGTTTTGAATTTTGAACAGTGGCAGAATATTTAACAAAAGAAAACATAACAGAAAATAAAACAGAGCAACCTTACCTGGAGCTTGCCTGTACCTGGCAGCTCACCCGGCCCAAACCTACCTGGCGGCCTAGTTGGCAGGCCCAGCCTAGCAGCCTTCCCTCCCTGTCGTCTTGCTCGCGCCAGTGGGCAGCGCGCGTGGCCGACGCACGCCGGCACGCGCCCGGCCACCTCCTGCTTGCCGCCTCGCCCCAGTCCGGCTAGAGACGCCACGTGCCCCCTGAATCCCCTCGGCCTCCCCCTCGCTCACTCATCCCCTCCCCGTCTCTCTCTCCTGCGAACGCCCAAGCGCAGTCGTCACCACCGCCGCCGTTTAGCATGGCCACCGAGCTCCCCAGGAGCCGTTCCCGTGCCCCCGTGCTCCGCCCCAACCCCAAGCACCTCTCCGCCAACCAACGCAAGACCGGACGACCCGAGGACGACGCCGCGACCTTTCTTCCCCGTCCATGGCCGCCGGATGCTGCCATCCGATTCACCGTCTCCGCCGCCTCCCCGAGCCCACTGAGCTGCTCGACGACCTCCCTGTGAGCTCCTGCCCCGTTTCCCCCTCTCCCCACGGTCGTCTGTTCCCCTAACCGCGCCAACCGCCGCAACCGTGAGCTCACCGCCGCCGCGATCGTCACTGCCGCAGCTAGCAACCTCGCCTGACCCAACCGAGCACGTAGTTGTGCTTAGCGTGCTCACAGGAGGCCATAGCACCGCTTGCCTCGCTCTTCCGTACACCGTAGCCTCGACCCCGAGCTCCCCCGAGCTCCGGCAGCCGCACAGCTCGACGCCGGCAGGGATTCCGGCCACCCCGCAGCCTTCCGCGGGCTCCCTTGGATGCGCGCAAGGATGGGCTTTCCTTTGGTGCCTTTAGCGCATCCAGCCGACGCCCGTAGCGCCGTCCCGAGCAACTCCGGTGAGGTCCCGCCGTCGCCGTGGTCGCCGGCGTCACTTGCTGACGTGGCCGGCTTAATTAGCCACTAATCACCGCCCGTGCCAGCGACCTTTGGCCCCCACACTTAACTAGCCACTGTTTAATTTCTTTTTAGTTTAAATTAATCACGGTGGCCCCACGCATCGGCATTGACCTCGCTGACGTGGCCGTTGATCGGGCCCACCTGTCAGTGTCACTAACTGACACTGGGTCACTGACAAGTGGGTTCCACCGGCCAGGTTTGACTTGGTCAGCCATAGCCGACCTGCTGACGTAATGCTGTTGTCATGCTGACGCAGCAAATCTATTTCTGGATTTAGTTTAGTTTTAAATAATCCAGAAGTTGCAGAAAATGCCCAAAACTTCTAAAAATCATATAAATTCAACCGTAACTCCAAATGAAATAAATTATATATGAAAAATTATCAGAAAAATCCAATCTATCCATCTGTATATTTTTCATGCATGTTTGATCAAGTTAACTTCACTGTTTAGGATGAAACATGAATAGGGCAACTTTGATAATAGTTTTGGAGATGGGATTTGGTATAGTTTTGAATTCCACTTCAATCGAAATGACTTGCTGTTGCATTAGCCCAAATCACAGCATATTGCCATGTCATGATCATGCATCATATTGCTGCATTGCATTGATTGTGTTTCTTCCTTGTTTGTCGGTGCTTGTTCCCTCTCGGTAGGTGTATCCCGACGATGAGTTCGATGACACAGATGAAGAACTATATTATCTTCAGAAGTGCCAGGCAAGCAAAACCCCCTTGTTCATTCCGATACAATCCCACTCTCTCGCTCCTGCTCTCTTTTACTGCATTAGGACAACAACGATTCATTTGTTACTTGTTGCGGTAGATGAACCCCTTTATCCTCTGTATGACCTGTCATTGCCACAGTAAATAGATGAAACCCACTAGCATGAGTAGGAGTTGCTTGAGCCCTGATGTGCCTACTCATTCATGCTTGTTTGTCATGCCTGCTATTGCTTAGAGTTGTGTCAGGTCTGATTCATCGGGGATGAATCGGAGGTGTATGAACATTTCCTACTGTTGAGAGCTAAGTGTGTGAACACAATTTGGTAAAGGTAGCGGTGAGAGGCCATGTAGGAGTACATGGTGGGTTGTCTCATTGAAACCGTCCTCAGGAACTGAGTTCTGTGTTTGTGATCCATGAACAGTTACTACCACACATTGGAATGCTTAAGTGCCCCTCTCGACTTATTAATCAACTTGATCTACGTCACGGAGTTGCAACTAGTTTCGGTGTTTGTAGGTAGTGTTAGTAGTCTACCAAGTGGCACCCGTGCAGTGGGCTTGGGACAGAGACTAGGCACTGATGTGGCACGGTGTACCAAGTGGCACCGGTTGGTGGGCTTGGGAACCCTGCTCACATCGTTTGGGGCCGTGGCGACACCCGGCCGGATCTCCTTGCGGATGGAACCCGAATAGGCGATAAACACGGACGAGAGACTTGTGTGGTTAGTCGGTCGTGGCCGACTCCCTCGCCCGGCTTCCGCTTGAAGGTTCTTGAGGTACATGGCGTGTGGCGAGGCGTGTGTGAAGAAGTACACCCTGCAGGGTTATCATTATCTATTGAATAGCCGGATTCCTCGGATATGGAAACTTGGACCCCTTGCATAGTTATAGACCAATGAAAGTGGATACTCTAAAACTCGCAAGATAAGCGTGAGTGCTATGGATGGCGTTCTCGTAGGTAGACGGGAGTGGATCCATAGTGGTGTATTGATATGGTGAATATGTGGACTCGTGTGCGCCACCTCAAAAGAGTTACTTGCAGTCGTAGTTCAGGATAGCCATCGAGTCAAAGCTGGCTTGCTGCAGTCAAACTCCACCACCCCCTTTGTTGATACTGATGCATATGTATTTAGATCTGATGTAAGTCTTGCTGAGTACATTTGTACTCATGTTTGCCTATTTTATGTTTTTGCAGAGAGACTTCAGTCTCGCTAGTAGTTCCGCGTGGACTTCGACGTTTAGCTTGTCACCTCAGCTACGATCTTGTGCCCTCGGCAGGATCTGGTAGATAGTCAGGCTTCTCAGCCTTTTTCATTTGTAGATGTCTGTACTCAGACATGTTAAGCTTCCGCTTGTGCTTTGACTTGTATGCTCTGAGTGTTGGGTCATGAGACCCATGTTTGTAATATCTCGCTCCTCGGAGCCTAATGAATAAATATTTGAGTCGTAGAGTTATGTTATGATGCCATGTTGTATTTACACATATTGAGCATATTGTGTGTATGTTTGAAATGCTTGGTATGTGTGGGATCCGACAATCTAGTTGTTTATCCTTGGCAGCCTCTCATATGGGGAAATGTAGTCTAGTGCTTCCTGAGCGATAGTAGTCCGCTACAGCCCGGTTCACCGGAGTCCTGCTAGCCCACCACTACTGGTCTGGACACTTGACTGGCCTGCATGTGTTTCACTTCGTTCCTGTGTCTATCCCTTCGGGGAAATGTCACGCGGTGACATCCGGAGTCCTGCCTAGTCCTGTTAGCCCAGTGCTACAGCCCAGATTCATGCTTTGATGACCGACATGCTCGATGTGATTCATGTATGCCTGTCCCGATGGGTTAGTGCCGCTTTGGGTTCATGACTAGCCATGTCATCCCGTGTTCTCTGTCATATGGATGCTAGCGACACTATCATATACGTGAGCCAAAAGGCGCAAACGGTCCCGGGCCATGGTAAGGCGACACCCGTGGGAATACCATGCGTGAGGCCGCAAAGTGATATGAGGTGTTACCGGCTAGATCGATGTGACTCGGAATCGGGGTCCTGACACTAGTGACTTCCTTTAAGTGGCGTCCAAAAGGTGTGTCTTCATCCGGTTGTGCAAACTTGTTCTTCATCTCCGTCATCCTAAAGAGTGGAAAGATGGAGAGGAGTCAGAAATGAGTACAGAAGAGTGACCTATGGTTTAACTTAGTGGTCGTGTCCTACACTCAGCGTGTGCTCTGATGCCATCTTGTAGCGACCCGACCTCGGATGGTCAAGTCTCTGTGTTTCGGTGTCATCCCTGGATCAGTAATGCTGACACACACAGTACTCGAAGGATTTATAAGAGAGTAGCAATCACACACTTATTACATCGAATGTCTCAAAAGAGAACTTATTACAATAATATGGCTTAAGGCCATCTAAAGCGATAATAGCGGAAGGCTTGGAAGGTAAAGTGAGTCCATCAACTCCAACGGCATAGCTGAGTTGCACGACAACGACCTATCGAACCTTACTCCTCATCTGAAAAGTCTGCAACATAATACGTTGCAGCCCGAGAACGGGTCAGCACATGGAATATGCTGGCAATATAACACAATAGAGTGGAAACGTAATAATGCTATCACTACATGCATATATGGCTGGTGGAAAGCTCTATGGTCATAGTTTTGCGAAAAGCCAATTTTTCCCTACAACAAAGGAATAGATTTTAATTTAACTATCATGGTGGTTGAAACATTGAGAAGGTATAACCCCAACTCAATCCCAATTAAATTAGTTAACAACCCCACAATATTATTTAAGAGTGATGAGATACATGTGATAACTCTAGTACTAGATACTCAAAATTGTCCATAACCGGGGACACGGCTAACCATGATTAGATTGTACACTCTGCAGAGGTTTGCACACTTTTCCCCACAAGACTCGACCGCCTCCGTTGATTTCTCGCACTACATGGTGTTTGAGAAACGGATGACCGAGACACAGTCTTTCAGAAACATTAACTCTCTACTCCGGGTAGACCATACCAAACCTACAAAACCCACTACCTGCTGATCTACCTCTTCAAGAGCTTCACGTAACTTACTCAACTATGCTAGAGCCCATTGTAGCTTGTGGCTGCACACGGAAGTTCTAGCATGAATAATCTCAATTCCCCTTGAGCCTGGGTGGCGGTCCATAGGAAGATCACACGGGTACCCCGGGATTTCCAAAAAAATAAAAACAAACAACACTGGGTTCCCTAGGTGCCTCAATCCACCCAGATGTGTATTAAAGTTGCCACCTTAAATTAAACCATTAATTAACAATCTCACATCTGTCATGGATTCACTCAAACCCAAACCACGTCTACGAGCATAGCATAGCAATATAAGCAACACGTAGAAGTAACTCCCAAGGGTTTGATAGTAACAGGGCAATAGGTTCTACCTCAACTACTACTTCCCAACCCACAAATTAATGACATCCTAATCATGCAATGTTTGAGGATTTAAACTAATGCATAAAAACTGGGTATGAAAAGAGTATGATCAAAGTGTTACTTGCCTTGCTGACGATCCGCGAATCCTAGAGACTCGTAGTAACACGCTTCGCACTCCGCGAATTCTATCGCAAGCAAACAATAACATACATAAGCAACAAGCAAAGATGCACAAGCAAAACTTCAACTAAAAGAGGCTGACCAGAAATTTCAACTTAAGAACTCCGGTTCGCAAAAAGAATCAAACCAAACGAAGCAACGAAACTCAATCGGCGAAAGAAACAAGATCCGTTTTACTAATCTGAACCTAGCTAAAATTTTACAGAGGCAAAAACTTGTTTGAGTTGATTATTCGGAAAGAGGGTTTCGAGACGAAACTCTAGGCGCTTGAATCGCCTGATTCCGATAAACGAGCGAAGAGTTATACTAGATCAAAAATCGGATCAGAAATCGCGATCGGAAAAAAATCGCGGAATAAATCCGAGGAAAAGAAAAACGACGAAAAGATTAATGAACGAACGTTCATTATATGAACCTAAACGAAGAACGCGTTCGTTAAAACGAACGAACGAGCGAACGCTCGCTAAATAAATAAACCGATCTATTTAAAAAACGAAAACCTAGGGCTTTCAAAACCGAACGGTTTTCTTTGGAAAACCGGGGCGGCGGAGCTGCCACCTCGCTCGGCTCCGTGGGGCTCGGGCTCGGTGGTGGTGGCGGCGGAGGCGGCGGCGGCGGCTCCGGCGGGCGGCGGGGCTCGGCGGCGGCGGCGGGCTCGGTCTCGGCTCGGGCTTGGGCGGCGGTGGTGGTGGTGTGAGGCGTCGGGGGTTCGGTATTTAAAGAGGAGGTCGGCGGCTTGGGGAGGGGAAGCGGCGGCGGAGGCGGTGTCTGCCTCAGACACGGCGGTGGGGCGCTGGGAAGGCGGCGGCGGTTGGGCCGGCCTGGCTGGACCTCGGCCTAGTCGGGTCTTGGTAGCCTTGTGTTTTTTTTTATAAATAGATTCCGCCGAGACTTAGAAAAATCCTAGAAAAATAAATAAAAATCTAAAAATGCCAAAACGTCTAATTGGAATATTTAGAACGGGATGAACATTTTCTTGGCCCTAAAATGCAATTTTTGAAAACGTGCAATTTTTCTAACGCAAATAAAATCCAAATAAAATCAAATAAAAAATCCAACAAATGATTTTAACTTTTTTCCTCCAATATTTCAATTGTTTTGAAGAAGTCATATTATCTCCCCTCATTTATTTTATTATGAAGTATTTTTCAGAGAGAAAAATAATTAAAATAAAAAATCCTCGTTCTCACTATTTGATAAAAATCAAATATGAAAACCGGAAAATCCCCAACTCTCTCCTGTTAGGGAACGTAGTAATTTCAAAATTTTCCTACGCACACGCAAGATCATGGTGATGCATAGCAACGAGTGAGGAGAGTGTTGTCTACGTACCCTCGTAGACCGACAGCGGAAGTGTTATGACAACGCGGTTGATGTAGTTGTACGTCTTCACGGCCCGACGGATCAAGTACCAAAGCTACGGCACCTCCGAGTTCTAGCACACGTTTTTCTCGATGACGATCCCCGGACTCCGATCCAGCAAAGTGTCGGGGATGAGTTCCGTCAGACGATGGTGTGGTGACGATCTTGATGTTCTACCGTCGCAGGGCTTCGCCTAAGCACCGCTACAATATTATCGAGGATTATGGAGGAGGGGGGCACCGCACACGGCTAAGAGAATGATCACGAAGATCAACTTGTGTGTCTATGGGGTGCCCCCTGCCCCCGTATATAAAGGAGTGGAGGAGGGGGAGGGCCGGCCCTCTCTATGGCGCGCCCTAGGGGAGTCCTACTCCCACCGGGAGTAGGATTCCCCCTTTTCTAGTAGAACTAGGAGCCCTTCCAAGTAGTAGGAGTAGGAGGGAAGGAAAGGGAAGGGAAAAGGAGAAGGAAGGAAGGGGCGCCCCCCTCCCTAGTCCAATTCGGACCAGTTCATGGGGAGGGGTGCGGCCACCCTTTGAGGCCTTTCTCTCCTTTCCCGTATGGCCCATTAAGGCCCAATACGAATACCTGTAACTCCTCGGTACTCCCGAAAATACCCGAATCCCTCAGAACCTTTCCGATGTCCGAATATAGTCGTCCAATATATCGATCTTTACGTCTCAACCATTTCGAGACTCCTCGTCATGTCCCCGATCTCATCCGGGACTTCGAACTCCTTCGGTACATCAAAACTCATAAACTCGTAATATAATTGTCATCGAAACCTTAAGCGTGCGGACCCTACGGGTTCGAGAACTATGTAGACATGACGAGGCACGTTTCCGGTCAATAACCAATAGCGGAACCTGGATGCTCATATTGGCTCCTACATATTCTACGAAGATCTTTATCGGTCAAACCACATAAGAACATGCGTTGTTCCCTTTGACATCGGTATGTTACTTGCCCGAGATTCGATCATCAGTATCCAATACCTAGTTCAATCTCGTTACCGGCAAGTCTCTTTACTCGTTACGTAATGCATCATTCCGTAACTAACTCATTAGCTACATTGCTTGCAAGACTTATAGTGATGTGCATTACCGAGAGGGCCCAGAGATACCTCTCCGACAATCGGAGTGACAAATCCTAATCTCGAAATACGCCAACTCAACAAGTACCTTCGGAGACACCTGTAGAGATCTTTTATAATCACCCAGTTACGTTGTGACGTTTGGTAGCACACAAAGTGTTCCTCCGGTAAACGGGAGTTGCATAATCTCACAGTCATAGGAACATGTATAAGTAATGAAGAAAGCAATAGCAACATACTAAACGATCAAGTGCTAAGGCTAACGGAATGGGTCAAGTCAATCACATCATTCTCCTAATGATGTGATCCCGTTAATTAAATGACAACTCTTTTGTCCATGGCTAGGAAACATAACCATCTTTGATAAACGAGCTAGTCAAGTAGAGGCATACTAGTGACACTATGTTTGTCTATGTATTCACACATGTATTATGTTTCCGGTTAATACAATTCTAGCATGAATAATAAACATTTATCATGATATAAGGAAATAAATAATAACTTTATTATTGCCTCTAGGGCATATTTCCTTCAGTCTCCCACTTGCACTAGTGTCAATAATCTAGTTCACATCATCATGTGATTCAACACCAATATTCACATCTGTATGTGATTAACACCCATAGTTCACATTGTCATGTGACCAACACCCAAAGGGATTACTAGAGTCAATAATCTAGTTCACATCGCTATGTGATTAACACCCAAGAGTACTAAGGTATGATCATGTTTTGCTCGTGAGAGAAGCTTAGTCAACGGGTCTGTCACATTCAGAGCCGTATGTATTTTGCAAATATTCTATGTCTACAATGCTCTGCACGGAGCTTCTCTAGCTAATTGCTCCCACTTTCAATATGTATCCAGATTGAGACTTAGAGTCATCTGGATCGGTGTAAAAAGCTTGCATCGATGTTACTCTTTATGACGGGCTCTTTTATCACCTCCATAATCGAGAAATATTTCCTTAGTCCTCACTAAGGATGTTCTTGACCAATGTCTAGTGATCTACTCCTAGATCACTATTGTACTCCCTTGCCAAATTCAGAGCAAGGTATACAATAGGTCTGGTACATAGCATAGCATACTTTATAGAACCTATGACTGAGGCATAGGTGTCACGCCCAAGATGCGACCGTATCCTAACGGAACTCGAAGGTCCCACCAAGGATAGAAGCGCATCTTGAAGACGCTTTTGCAAGGTGGATATCATTACATCAACATTACATAATAGTGGGGATACATCCAATACATACAATGTCACATGAATACAACAATACAACAATACGACATAGAAGATCAACATCCGACTACGGATGAATCATAAACAGAAACTCAAACGACATCCACCCTGCTAGCCCAGGCTGCCGACCTGGAACCTATCCCCTGATCGAAGAAGAAGCAGAAGAAGAACTCCAAAATAAGCAAACATCGCTCTCGCGTCATGATCATCGCATAACCTGTACCTGCAACTGTTGTTGTAGTAATCTGTGAGCCACGAGGACTCAGCAATCCCATTACCATGGGTATCAAGACTAGCAAAGCTTAATGGGTAAGGAAGAGGTAAAGTGGTGAGGTTGCAACATGGGCTAAGCATATATGGTGGCTAACATACACAAATGAGAGCGAGAAGAGAAACAAAGGAACGGTCGTGAAGCTAGCAATGATCAAGAAGTGATCCTGAACTCCTACTTACGTCAAACATAACCCAGAAACCGTGTTCTCCTCTCGATCAACCCCGAAAAGAGACACTCACGGTTACACACACGGTTGGTGTATTTTAGAGGAATTTACTTCAGGTTTACTACCACCGGACATTAACAAATTCCCATCTGCCACATAACCGCGGGCACGGCTTTCGAAAGTTCAAACCCTGCAGGGGTGTCCCAACTTAGCCCATGATAAGCTCTCGCGAACAACGAAGGATATTCCTTCTCCCGGGAAGACCGGTCGTCTCGGAATCCGGCTACAAGACATTTCGACAAGTAATAAAACAAGACCAGCAAGACCGCCCGATGCGCCGACAATCCCGATAGGAGCTGCACATATCTCGTTCTCAGGGCAACACCGGATGAGCACACCGTACAACTAAAACCAGCCCTCAAGTTTCCCCAAGGTGGCGCTGCAAAGGACTCTAGTTTGGACCAACACTTAGACAAGCATTGGCCCGGGGGGCTGAATAAAGATGACCCTTGGGTTGGCCGACCCAAGGGAAGGGTATAGGTGGTGGTGAGGAAAATGGTAAAACCAAGGTTGGGCCTTGCTGGACAAGTTTTATTCAAAGCGAACTGTCAAGGGGATCCCATAAATCACCCAACCGCGTTAGGGACGCAAAATCCGGGACATAATACCGATATGACGGAAACTAGGGCGGCAAGAGTGAAACAAAACACCAGGCATAAGGCCGAGCCTTCCACCCTTTACCAAGTATATAGATGCATTAATTATATAAGAGATATTGTGATATCTCAACAATAAACATAATCCAACATGGAGCAATCTTCATCTTCACCTGCAACTAGCAACGCTATAAGAGGGGCTGAGCACAGCGGTAACATAGCCAAACATCGGTTTGCTAGGAAGGGTAACAAAGGTTAGAGGTTCATGCAATTTGGGAGGCTTGAGCAGCAAGTGGTAGGTAACGCAGCATAGCGATAGAACGAAGCAACTAGCATAGCAATGATAGTATGAGATCCAAAGTAACGGTCATCTTGCCTGAAATCCCGCTAGGAATAAGAATGAGTCCATGAAGAAGACGAACGGATGAAGCCGAACCAAGCGTAGACGAACGAATCCTCACGATCGCAACGAAACATGAACTAACAAGAAGAAGCACACAACATAGTAAACACACCACACATGAACAAGGCATGATGCACAAACAAGCATGATGCATGACAAGACTACATGAAGCTACTCATGGCAAGAGATGATGCAAACAAGAGCAGCACATCAAAGCAAGTTTAAATGAGGCCGGAAACAACATATAACAATTCCGGTAAGTCCTCATATGCAAATTTCGAAATTGGTCCAGATCGGAATAAACCTTATGTTCAAGTTGTTAAGCAGCAAGTTAAAGAGCACCACGAAGATCTACACGAAATTCTAGTCAAGTTACATATAAAGTTCATAAATTCGGAGCTTCGGCCTAGAAGATATGAGCAAAACAAGTTAAACATGGCATTGATGCAAAATGCATACAAACATCAATCAAACACCTCAAAACAAGGATGCAACATGATAATATGAAACTACATGCAATTCTAAGCAAGTTTCATATAGAGCACACTCAAAACGGAGCAACGGTTCAACACATACTCTATACAAGACATGACAACAATCTGTCCAAAACAGCAACTAAGCATATTGCAAGCATCAAAACAATATGCTACAGCACCCCAACATGAGAACAAAAGGCATGAACATGATGTACAGGTAAGGCATAACAAAACATGAACATTGAGCTATCTCCAGAAATCACTAGAACATGCTCAAACACACATGGCAAGATTGCAAATAATATCAGTTTCAGACTTTGCAGAAATAACATCAGGTGGCAATGTTTAGAGCTATCAAACAACATGCTACAGGAACTTATCATGGCAAACAAAGGCATGGAATGAATCTACTAAATTCATAGAACAAAAGTCCTTTACTGACCATGAGCCAAAAAGGAACAGAAGATATGATGGCACCCATGTAAACATAGCAAGTTATATTACAGATTCACACATGGCAGAAACAACAATAAGTAGGCATGTTGGTGAGCTTGAACCACTCACCACAGAGCAATACATGGCATGGCAAGGCAACTCACAGTAAGAATACATGTTTATGAAGCTAAGCATGGCAAGATCAAGTTCATAGAGTGCATGGATCACTAGCAACACACATGGCAAAATTGAACTTAATGTTAACAGGCTGACAGCAACATTATTTAGCAAGTTGAGAGCAAGATTACAACAAGTTACAGTAGGATATAAATGCAACCAGGGGCATGGATGGATAGACCATGACATGTATAACAAAACATCCTTAGTGTACATCTCCAGATTATGCATAGAATGACTTGTAGGAGCAGGTTAACATAGCATCATGATATAGCAGATTCAGACATACAAAACAGCAACAGCAAGTACCCTACTTAACAAGCTTGATGCACTCAGTAAAAGACCCACAAAAATACATGGATGGCACCACTGTGAAGATGGCATGACATAGAACAAATCACATGTAGAGCTCATGCTCATAAGATGCACGCATCAAATGCAACAAAAATGACAAAACAGCAAGTTATAACAGTTTTCAGCAGATTAACATCATATAGCACTTTTGCAATGATGATTAGGGCATCAAGATGAACTCAAACAACCATGGCACAATGGAACAAAACGTAAAGCATCTCCAGGTGAACATTTCGGTATATTATACATGCAAAACGGAGCTACAGCTAAAATGTTACAAGCAAACAAAGGTGCACACATGCTGAAGATTTTCCCGGACTTGGCAAAAAAAACAAGTCCGAACGCAGGATAACTAAATGATGCACGGGGCGGGATTCGCAGGTTCTCACCTAGCGGGCCTTGGCCCGGTCGGTGGAGGAGGTCAGCTGGGCCGGCTGGAGCTGGGCTGGGCTTTGGGGTGTGAAGCCGGCCCACGCGGGGTCGACGCGATTCACGGGCGCCGGCAGGGTCGAGCGGGCGGCGGCGCTCCTCTGCGTGGAGCGGGACGACGGCGGCGGCTTGGCGCGTCTCCGGCGGTGGAGGGAGGCGGATCCCGTCGGGGATGGATGGATCTGGGCGGTGGGGGCCGGATCCCGCCGGATCCGTCGCCGGAGCAGGGCGGTAGCAGGGAGCCGACGTCGAACTCCATGGCGGCGGCGGCGAGAAGCACTGCAGGGGAGAGGAGAGAGGTTAGGGGAAGGAGAGAGAAGGAGAGAGGTGGCGCGGGGGGCGGGGCTCACCCGCAACGGCGATGAAGAGGCGGAGGCGGCGGGGCTCGCCGGACGGCGAGGGCGGCGCTCCTGGATCAGAGCTGCTCCCGATCTGGAGCTCGGGGGGAGCGGGCGGTGCGGGCAGGATCGGCCCGAGGCGGGCTCATGGATGGGCCGGCAGACCTGGCGGCGTGAGTCAGTGGACAGGTGGCGCGAGGGGTTGGTCCGGCGCAAGGGCGGCGGGCGCCAAGTGGCGGAGCAGGGTCGGCCGGGCGCTGAAAACGAGGAGAAGGTGGGAGGAGACTGGCGGCGCACGGATCCCGAGGGGGGAGGTAGGTGGAGGCCAAAATTGGCATGAGGGGGGGGGTCTATAAATAGCAGTTTTGGCTAGGGTTTGGTCTAGGGGGGGTTTTTGGACCCTCAGATCGCGATCGGGCGGTTCCGGACGAGAGAAGAGGTAGGCTGGGCCTAGGTGGGCTGTGGGAAGAGAAGAGAGGGCAGTCCGGGACGGGTTTCCGGAGACCGAAAACGTCAGACGAATAAACCGACAACGGTGCCGCTACGGATGGCGGTTGGGCAGTCAAACGGGCTCCGAATGCGACGAAACTTGACAGGCGCTCTGTCTACACTATAATAAGACCGCACGCCAAGATTCAACTCATTCCGAGAACATTTTTCGGCCACTCACGAAACGAGGTAAAAGGGGGCGCCGAAGGACACAGGAGTGTCGGATTGCAAAACGGACAACGGGGAAAATGCTCGCATGCAAGAGAAGAACACGTATGCAAATGCGATGCACATGACGACATGATATGAAATGCAGATGATGACATGGCAAAGTGCAACACGCAAGCAAATGACATGGAAACAACCACGAGTAACTGGCAGACACCTAGCGCATCGAATCCGGGCGTTACAATAGGGAATGACTTTCATTCTCTTTTCTATTTTCTGCCGTGGTCAGGATTTGAGTCTTACTCAATTTCACACCTTTGCAACACAGGCAAGAACTTTTCTTTGACTATTCCATTTTGAACTACTTCAAAATCTTGACAAGGTATGTACTTATTGAAAAAACTTATCAAGCGTCTTGATCTATCTCAATAGAACTTGATGCTCAATATGTAAGTAGCTTTACTGAGGTCTTTCTTTTAAAGAACTCCTTTCAAATACTCCTTTATGCTTTCAAGAAAAATTCTACATCATTTCTGATCAACAATATGTTACTCACATATATTTATCAGAAAGGCGGTAGTGCTCCCACTCACTTTATTGTAAATACAGGCTTCATCGTAAGTCTGTATAAAACTATATGCTTTGATCAACTTATCAAAGCGTGTATTCCAACTCTGAGATGCTTGCACCAGTCCATAGATGGATCGCTGGAGCTTGCACATTTTGTTATCTCCTTTAGGATTGACAAAACCTTCTGGTTGCATCGTATACAACTCTTCTTTAATAAATCCATTAAAGAATGTAGTTTTGACATCCATTTGCCATATTTCATAAAATGTGGCAATTGCTAACATGATTCGGACAGACTTAAGCATCGCTACAGTTGAGAAAATCTCATTGTAGTCAACACCTTGAACTTGTCGAAAACCTTTTTGTGACAAGTCGAGCTTTGTAGATAGTAATACTACTATCAGTGTCCGTCTTCCTCTTGGTTCGTAGTCAATCAATGTCCATACTTTGTTCTCATACATGGACCCTATCTCAGATTTCATGGCCTCAAGCCATTTCGCGGAATCTGGGCTCATCATCGCTTCCTCATAGTTCGTAGGTTCATCATGGTCTAGTAACATGACTTCCAGAACATGATTACCGTACCACTCTGGTGCGGATCTTACTCTGGAAGACCTACGAGGTTTGGTAGCAACTTGATCTGAAGTTTCATTATCATCATCATTAACTTCCTCACTAATTGGTGTAGGAATCACTGGAACTGATTTCTGTGATGAACTACTTTCCAATAAGGGAGAAGGTACAATTACCTCATCAAGTTCTACCTTCCTCCCACTCACTTCTTTCGAGAGAAACTTCTTCTCTAGAAAGGATCCATCTTAGCAACGAATAACTTGCCTTCGGATCAGTGATAGAAGATGTACCCAATAGTTACCTTTGGGTATTCTATGAAGACGCATTTTTCCGATTTGGGTTCGAGCTTATCAGGTTGAAACCTTTTCAAATAAGCATCGCAACTCCAAGCTTTAAGAAACGACAACTTAGGTTTACTGCTAAACCATAGTTCATACGGTGTCATCTCAACGGATTTAGATGGTGCCCTATTAAACGTGAATATAGCTGTATCTAATGCATAACCCCAAAACGACAGTGGTAAACCGATAAGAGACATCATAGATCACACCATATCTAGTAAAGTACGATTACGACGTTCGGACACACCATTACATTGTGGTGTTCCAGGTGGCGTGAGTTGCGAAACTATTTCACATTATTTCAAATGAAGACCAAACTCGTAACTCAAATATTCGTCTCCATGATCAGATCGTAGAAACTTTATTTTTCTTGTTACGATGATTTTCCACTTCACTCTGAAATTCTTTGAAATTTTCAAATGTTTCATACTTATGTTTCATCAAGCAGATATACCCATATCTGCTCAAATCATCTGTGAAGGTCAGAAAATAACGATACACGCCGCAAGCCTTAACACTTATCGGATCGCATACATCGGTATGTATTATTTCCAATAAGTCTATAGCTCGTTCCATTGTTCCGGAGAACGGAGTTTTAGTCATCTTGCCCAAAAGGCACGGTTCGCAAACATCAAATGATTCATAACCAAGTGATTCCAAAAATCCATCTTTATGGAGTTTCTTCATGCGCTTTACACCGATATGACCCGAACGGCAGTGCCGCAAATAAGTTGCACTATCATTATTAACTTTGCATCTTTTGGCATCAATATTATGAATATGTGTATCACTACGATCGAGATCCAACAAACTATTTTCATTGGGTGTATGACCATCGAAGGTTTTATTCATGTAAACAGAACAACAATTATTCTTTGACTTTAAATGAATAACCGTATCGCAATAAACATGATCAAATCATATTCATGTTCAATGCAAACGCCAAATAACATTTATTTAGGTTTAACACTAATCCCGAAGGTATAGGGAGTGTGCGATGATGATCATATCAATCTTGGAACTACTTCCAACACTCATCGTCACTTCCCTTCAACTAGTCTCTGTTTATTCGTAACTCCTGTTTGAATTACTAATATTAGCAACCGAACAAGTATCAAATACTCAGGGGCTACTATAAACACTAGTAAGGCACACATCAATAACCTGTATATCAAATATACGCTTGTTCACTTTGCCATCCTTCTTATCCACCAAATATTCAGGGTATTTCTGCTTCCAGTGACCATTTCCTTTGTAGTGTAAGCACTCAGTTTCAGGCTTTGGTCCAGCTTTGGGCTTCTTCGCGGGAGTGACAACTTGCTTGTCATTCTACTTGAAGTTCCCTTTCTTTCCCTTTGCCCTTTTCTTGAAACTAGTGGTCAATCATTAACACTTGATGCTCTTTTCTTGATTTCTACCTTCGTCGATTTCAGCATCACGAAGAGCTCGGGAATCGTTTTCGTCATCCCTTGCATTATAGTTCATCACGAAGTTCCAGCAACTTGGTGATGGTGACTAGAGAACTCTGCCAATCACTATCTTATCTGGAAGATTAACTCCCACTTGATTCAAGCGATTGTAGTACTCAGACAATCTAAGTACTTGCTCACTAGTTGAGCAATTTTCCTCCATCTTCTAGGCGAAGTATTTGTCAGAGGTCTCATACCTCTTGACACGGGCATGAGTCTGAAATACTAATTTCATCTCTTGAAACATCTTATATGTTCCATGACGTTTCAAAAAATCGTTTTTGTAGTCCCGGTTCTAAGCCATAAAGCATGGTGCACATAACTATCAAGTAGTCATCATATTGAGCTAGCAAACGTTCATAACGTCTGCATCTGCTCCTGCAACAGGTTTGTCACCTAGCGGTGCATCAAGGACATAATTCTTCTGTGCAGCAATGAGGATAAACCTCAGATAACAGATCCAATCCACATCATTGCTACTAACATCTTTCAAAAAAAATTTCTCTAGGAACATATCAAAACAAACATATGAAAGCAACAACGCGAGCTATTGATCTACAACATAATTTGTAAAATACTACCAGGACTAAGTTCATGATAAATTTAAGTTCAATTAATCATATTACTTAAGAACTCCCACTTAGCAGACATCTCTAGTCATCTAAGTGATCACGTGATCCAAATCAACTAAACCATAACCGATCATCACGTGAGGTGGAGTAGTTTTCAATGGTGAACATCACTATGTTGATCATATCTACTATATGATTCACGCTTTCGACCTTTCGGTCTCCGTGTTCGAGGCCATATCTGCATATGCTAGGCTCGTCAAGTTTAACCTGAATATTCAGCGTGTGCAAAACTGGCTTGCACCCGTTGTAGATGGACGTGAGAGCTTATCACACCCGATCATCACGTGGTGTGCGGGCACGACGAACTTTGGCAATGGTGCATACTCAGGGAGAACACTTCTTGATAATTAGTGAGAGATCATCTTAAAATGCTACCGTCAATCAAAGCAAGATAAGATGCATAAAGGATAAACATCACATGCAATCAATATAAGTGATATGATATGGCCATCATCATCTTGTGCTTGTGATCTCCATCTCTAGAGCACCGTCATGATCACCATCATCACCGGCGCGACACCTTGATCTCCATCGTAGCATCGTTGTCGTCTCGCCAACTATTGCTTCTACGACTATAGCTACCGCTTAGTGATAAAGTAAAGAAATTACTGGGCGTTTGCATTTCATACAATAAAGCGACAACCATATGGCTCCTGCCAGTTGCCGATAACTCGGTTACAAAACATGATCATCTCATACAATAAAATATAGCATCACGTCTTGACCATATCACATCACAACATGCCCTGCAAAACAAGTTAGACGTCCTCTACTTTGTTGTTGCAAGTTTTACGTGGCTGCTACGGGCTTAGCAAGAATCGTTCTTACCTACGCATCAAAACCACAGCGATAGTTTGTCAAGTTGGTACTGTTTTAACCTTCGCAAGGACCGGGCGTAGTCTTTTCGGTTCAACTAAAGTTGAAGAAACCGACACCGCCAGCCACGTGTGCAAAGCACGTCGGTAGAACCAGTCTTGCGTAAGCGTCTGGCGTAATGTCGGTGCGGGCGCTTCATCCAATAATACCGCTGAACCAAAGTATGACATGCTGGTAAGCAGTATGACTTGTATCGCCCACAACTCACTTGTGTTCTACTCGTGCATATAACATCAACGCATAAAACCTAGGCTCGGATGCCACTATTGGGGAACGTAGTAATTTCAAAATTTTCCTACACACACGCAAGATCATGGTGATGCATAGCAACGAGAGGGGAGAGTGTTGTCTACGTACCCTCGTAGATCGACAGCGGAAGCGTTATGACAACGCGGTTGATGTAGTCGTACGTCTTCACGGCCCGACCGATCAAGTACCGAAACTACGGCACCTCCGAGTTCTAGCACACGTTCAACTCGATGACGATCCTCGGACTCCGATCCAACAAAGTGTCGGGGATGAGTTCTGAGGGAGTCCTGGATTAGGGGGTGTCCGGATAGCCGGACTACCATCATCAGCCGAACTATCATTTGCCGGACTATCATCTTCGACCGGACTCCAAGACTATGAAGATACAAGATTGAAGACTTCACCCCGTGTCCGGATGGGACTTTCCTTGGCGTGGAAGGCAAGCTTGGCGTCTGGATATGTAGATCTCCTACCATTGTAACCGACTCTATGTAACCCTAGCCCTCTCCGGTGTCTATATAAACCGGAGGGCTTTAGTCCGTAGGACTACAATCACAACAACCCTTACAATCATACCATAGGCTAGCTTCTAGGGTTTAGCCTCCTTGATCTTGTGGTAGATCCACTCTTGTAAACATCCACAATATCAATATCAATCAAGCAGGGCGTGGGTTTTACCTCCATCAAGAGGGCCGAACACAGGTAAACATCGTGTCCCTTGTCTCCTGTTACCATCCGCCTAGACGCATAGTTCGGGACCCGCTACCGAGATCCGCGGTTTGACACCGACATTGGTGCTTTCATTGAGAGTTCCTCTGTCGTCACCGATAGGCTTGATGGCCTCTTCAATCAACAACAACACAGTCTGGTGAGACCTTTCTCCCGGACAGATCTTCAAATTGGCGGCCGCGCTGGGCCAACTCACTTGGCCATCTAGAGCAGATCGAAGCTACGCCCCTGGCCGTCAGGTCAGGTTTGGAAGCCTAAACTTCACGGCCGATATCCGCGGGGACTTGATCCTCGATGGATCTGAGCCACAGCCGAGCGTGCCGCGCTATCACGATGGGCATGACCTAACTCTGCCGCCAGACAGCACCTTGGAGGCCGCACCCGGATCCGCTCCGACTCATAGTCCGGAGCCGATCGCTCGAATCGAGGACGGATGGCTGGACACCGCCTCGGGAGCCGCAATTCCTACGGCGATGGAGCCGAACACTTACCTTGTCCCACGTAAAGCCCATGACTCGAGGTGCGGACTCCTGCGGACTCCGCACCTCCTGCGCCCCGCGGTCGAATCCGATTGGGCGCCGATCATGGAATTCACCGCTGCGGACATCTTTCAGCACTCGCCCTTCGGCGATATCATAAATTCATTGCAGCATCTCTCGCTATCCGGAGAGCACTTGCCGAACTACGGCCGGGGCGGTTGGGATGCGGATGGCGAAGAAATTCAGATCCACCCACCACCCCCTTAGCCACCGTCGGCGATCTAACCGACATACTCGACTACGACCGAAGACATCGGCGGTATGGGCGGCGATGCGGAGACTACCAGAACCAGTGCCTACAGGACACCGGAAGACCACCTCGTCATACGACATATACATGGTGGACACCCCAAAAAGATGGGGACGGCGAAGAAGCAGCGGAGGACGATTCCTTAAAGAATCAGCCCAAGCACCGGCGTCGTGGCGCCGCTCTAAATCCCGCCACGGCAAGAATGGAGATTCCGGCACAGGAGATAATAACACCCGAGAAAGTGCGAAGACAACTCCCTCCAAAGACGATCCAGCGCAGGAGGAGGCGAAGCAAGCCCTCGGAGAGGGCGGCGATTTAAGAGGTCGAGGATGACAATTATTTACCTCCCTCCGAGAGGCGAGGCAAGCCTCGGCAGCGACGAAATCGTCGTGCTCGAGGATCCCGTTGAACAAGAGCGTTTTAGACGCGGGCTAATGGCCACGGCAAACAGCCTAAAGAAAAAGCAACAACAGCTTCAAGCTGATCAAGACCCTCTTGGCCGGCGGATGGACCGAGGTCCTCGTGGTCAAGAGTATGAACTCGAGCGCCCCTCAAAAGTTACCTAAAGCGCAAGTTGCTCCCCGATTAGAGGAGGCAGCATCACCAGCGCACTGTACGGCAGACCGACCACCTCGTGGCGCGAGAGAGGCGTGCAAGCCCTCCAACAAAACCATACCCGGCATCGCTCTAAAAGCAGGAAGCCACGGGGACGCGCGGACTTGCGAGATATATTGGAGGACAAGGCAAGACAATCCAGATCTATCTATGGATCACGTGGGCGCCCCACGACCCTGGCGAATACCGTCGCACGGATACAACTACTCGGCCGGGCGAACACAGCAGACAACGCTCTCTCGAGCTACGTCGCGATATTGCTCAATCAGAGGCGCCACACCCACTATGCTTCAGCGGCGAAGTAATGGATCATCAAATCCTGAAGGGTTCAAACCCGTTAATATCGAATCCTACGATGGCACAACAGACCCACGGTCTGGATTGAGATTATCTCCTCCATATACACATGGCCCATGGCGGCAATCTTCACGCCATCAAATATCTCCCGCTCAAGCTTAAAGGACCAGCTCGGCATTGGCTTAACAGCCTGCCCGCAGAGTCAATTGGATCTTTGGGAAGACCGGAAGCCGCATTCTCGACAACTTCCATAGCGCGTATGTGCGACCACGGATCTGAGATGACCTAAGCCACATAATCCAGCAGCCGGACAAATCAGCGAGCAATTCTCGACACGGTTCTTAACAAAGAAAAATCAAATCGTCGATTGTCCAAATGCGAGGCACTTGCTGCCTTCAAACATAACATCCCATGACGAGTGGCTGGCCCGACACCTAGGACGGGAGAAGCGAAATCCATGGCAGCCCTCACATCCCTCATGACCCGCTTACATGCGGAGAGGATAGCTGGCTCGCTCGCGATAACAACCTCGGCAAAAACGCTGGCAGTCCGGATACCAAGGACCGCAATGGCAGGTTGCGTCGAAACAAAAACAAACGCCGCGTAACGGCGACAGCAATGAGGATCTGGCAGTCAGCGCCGATTCGAGGCTCAAACCCGGTCAGCGGAAGAAGCCATTCAAAAGAACCACTCCGGGCCCGTCCAATTTGGACCGAATACTCGACCGCTCTTGTCAAATACATGGAACCCCGAAAAGCCAGCTAACCATACCAGCAGAGATTGTTGGGTATTCAAGCAAGCGAGCAAATTAATCGCCAAAAACAGTGACAAGGGGCTACAAAGTCATGACGAGGAAGAGACCGGCCGCCCGAACAACGAGAGGACAAAGGATTCCCCCTCAAGTTCGGACGGTAAACATGATATACGCATAACACATATTCCCAAGAGGGGCGGAAGCGTGCACTAAGGGGCGTATCTGCGATGGAGCGATCGCCCCAAAATTCAACCCATGGTCCTCTTGCCCGATCACTTTCGATCGAAGAGACCATCCGACCAATATCTGCCATGGCGGATTCGCGCATTGGTTTTAGACCCAATCGTTGATGGATTTCACCTCACGAGAGTCGATGGGACGGCGGTAGCCTGAACCCGCTTTATCGAGGATCGGTCGCAAGATGGGCATAGACCCTTCAAGATTAAACCTACAACGCCGACCTTCAAAGCGTCATACCAGTGTCGAGGCTCGGTTACTTTGAAGTGGTCTTGGATCCCGGATAATTTCGAGCGAGAGTTAATCTTGACATAGTCCCGTTCATGGCGGCTATCACGCTCTGCTTTCGGACGAACGCGTTTGCAAAATTCAACGCGGTCCCGCATTATGCATACCTTAAGCTCAAGATGCGAGGCCCTCGTGGAGTCATCACGGTCAATGGAAACACGGGCGCTCCTCCGAGCGGAGGAACATACTGCGGCTCTGGCGAAGTCAAAGCAGCCTTCTAAGGGAATTCTCGAGTCCGGCCGTTAAGCGACCGGACCACGACCAAACTGCGCCGAGCAACATCAGCCAAGACCACAGCACGTTCCGTGCGCGCATATAATCGGCCCCAACCCAGCCCTCGCAAAATTGCAAGACAAACTCTCCGCGTACGCCATCGCCCGGAGATACCATGGGCATAGGGGAAGGGCACAACCTAACAGACCAGTGCGGTTCGACCACACCGGGGGCTCCCAAGTGTCGCTCCTTTTTGTTTTATTTTCTCTTTTTATACAGAACTCAGTCCGGTGGCGAACCTGCCGAACTCATGATGCAACAGCCAGGGAAGGACAAAGGCGCGGCGAACACTCGGTGGTCTCCATCACGAGCATTAAATTTGTTAAAATACAACATTCCATGGCCTACCCACGGAGGGAGGCGCCTTTAATTCGTCCAATCCTTGCTTTCCGCACTATTTGTATCATTCCGCACCGATAGCATATCTTCTCGAATAAAATGCAGCACTTTTTCCTATAATTGCATTACTTTATATATATATGTTCATTTCGACATGTTGCACCCGTGCATCTTAGTGCAGCCAAACACACGAGGGCTTATGTCCTCCGCTTTATGGTGTGATAAAGTCCGCGACACTTTCACAAGTCGGCACCCGAACTTATAGCATTATATGAATCAGCTCGAAATCATGCCTTGGGTCAATAGTTGGGTTTGCCCGGCTCCCATGTTCGGCACCTTACGTTCCGTTCTATCGGCTAAGGTAGCACTGGGAGAACCACTGCGATTGCGCCCGGTTGAGCCGGGTTAACGCCTCGATGGGAAAGCTAAAACTGCCCGGCATGATAAAGCGAAGAAGACTGATCGCTGTTTGAGAGGTCCTTCGGGTCATAAAGACCTCGCGCGCCGGCGAAGTTCGGATTATGTCCGATGAAGGCGTGGATAGCGCCCCAATTGGTCTTCGAATACTAGGGCTTCACCGAAATTTAAAATTATAGAATTCTATGGCTAAGTGAGAGTGTTCAAGCACTATAAGTCTGGTTGCCTTGTTCGTTGTGTTGGCGCCTCCTAGATGGACCCAAAATGGGAACAAGAGTGCTCAAGTTTATCCCGAACACCCGCAAGACTCGTGGCATGGGGCTGAAACCAACGACTTGCCATCTCTTAGATTTAATAAGCGGCCGCCTGAAGGTAATATTTTAAATTAAACAAGCATTGCTTAGCGCATATGAACAAGGTTTTCAGCGCACGAGGATAACACATTGCGAATTCACTAAAATTACATCCTGGGGCACTCATCCGCAATCTTGCGGGCACCCTTGAGGACAGCCTTATAGTAAATTTGGGCGTACGATGCTCCTTGCCGCTGGTGGCGCGTCGATGATTAGCTTCTCCGCATCCAGCTTGCCCCTAATGCACCTTTGCGCGGGCAAGGGCCCGACGAGCACCTTCAATACAGGCGGGCGCTTGATAACCTCCACCCGAGGCACGCATCCACCAGCCGTCCGTGCGAGGCGAAGTAGCTCCCAGGCATGGCCTCTCGAGGCCATAGCCGGACTATGAGGCCCTTCATGGCCTGCTCGGCCACCTTGTGAAGCTTCGACCAGCTGCTTCACTGGTCGCTAGGGGCACCGGATGGCGGCCTCGGCATCTTGAGACGAAGACCTTCTCCGTTGAGCTCCCTCCTCGGCTCGGTAGAATCTGGTGACATCGAGACACGCTGCGAGGCAGATCTGCAAGCATACGAGAGCTCGAATCCGGGTAAGTAACACGTAATTTACATTCACATGCTTGCTTTGCATGAAAAATGCCTTACCGCCGCTATCTTCTTCATCAATTCAACCTCTGAAGGGACTTATGGGCCTCGGCCTTGGCGGTTTTAGCACTTTCGAGAGCGAGGCAAGCTCGGACTCTCGAGTCTTTGAGTCACGCCCAAACTCTCATGCTTTTCCATGAGGCACAGAGCTCTTGCTGAACCACCGCCACCGCGCCTCCTGCTTTTCTCGCTCCCTTCCATGGCGCATTGCGTTCGGCGCGGACACGACCTCCTTGAGGCCGCCACCTCGTTCGTGGCCCTGCGGTACCATGTTATCCTTGTTATTTTTGTCGCAACCTAAATCCTTTTACATGAAGGTACAAATTCAAAGTGGTGTTACTCACCTTCTTTGTCTTGGAGCTGCTTCTGGCGTGCCGAGCTCTTGCCGGACCGCTCGAGCTCTGCTTCAATGCACCGACCTCCATGATCAAGGCAGAGGTCAGCAGCGCAGCCTGCAACCCATATTGACATAATTTTTAGCAACCTGCGTATATCTTTTTAAGATCCTCGGTCCGGCTTTTCTTTCCGAACACCGAACCGAGCATCGAGGGCCACTGTCTATCGGTATTACATTGCATATTTTTAACTTCTTACCTCAAAGCGATAGAAGGCTATTGCAGAGCTTGGTCGGCCCACCTTTGGCGAGCTGCACCTTCTGAATCACCGCACTCATAATAGTGCGGTGTTCTTCCTCGATGGAAGCGCTTTGCAGCGCCTCAAACAAATTACCCGGCTCCTCCGGTTGGACGGAAGCCGCCGGCGTCACGGTCTTGCCCTTCGTTCGAAGGGGCCGCCGGGCGGACTCCGGAACCACTGCGGGTTCTGTTGTGTAGTCCGGCGCAAAGTCCGGGAGGACGCCTTGTGGCGCCTCCGGAGCCTCCCCCTGATGGGTCCCTTCTGGGGATCCCACCTCGGCGTCCTCGGTGTCGCGAGGGGTGGAGGCGGTCGGGATGGAGTCTACATCCGACGAAGCCAACGACCCTTCGATGAAGCGGGGAGATCATCACTGGCGGACTACAGGCAGCATGCGGCATTAGAATGACACTATGTGGCGCAGAAAAAGAAATTATAAATCATTCAGAATCCGGATACTTACGATCTCGCGGAGGCTGGCCCTTGAAGGCCATTCTTCCTCGCCAGCGTTGATGTTGGCGAGCTGTCCGGAGAATAGTCCTTCCCTCTTGGACCTTCGGCCTCCCCTGTTGGGGAAGCCTTCCTCTTCCTCTCTCCCTCCTGCGGGAGAGAGTCCTCTTCCTCCTCCTCATTTTCGGGAGGAGTCCGCCCGAGTCGTCGGACACCTGAAAGCGGGCACTCTTTCGAGCACCGTGGCCTCCTTCTTGGCCTTCTTTTCCGGCACCACGCGGTGCGGAACCAGCAGCCTCGCTAGATGGCGTCTCTGGATTTTCGGCATAGGGCGGACGGGTGTCTGCTCCGCCTTCTTCATCGATCTGTCAAAGGAAAAGGGAAATTAAAACCGCATAGAGTCAAACTATGAAAACAAGTGTCCCGTAAAGGGTAGAATCACTTACCTCTTGACTGGCGCTGCGGCGAAATCCGCGATCTTGATCGCGGATGCGGGGCCGGCGCCCTTGAACAGCACCTTCGAGCGCCTCCGTGCGTTGTGTCGAAGAGCTTGTTCAGCGCTGGTGCTGTTCGGATCGAACTCCATAGATTGAATGCCGCTCTTGGCATGGGAGAATCCGCGGACGAGCATGACTTGGACCACGTTAACCAGCTGAGCTTCTTCACCGCTTCTTGATACAGGCTTGAGTCCGTCGGCTCCTTCAAACTACCCCACAGCAAGCCCTTCTCTTTCCGGAGGTGAGCTGCATGGGGATACCAGATCTAAACTTCGGGGCCGCCGCCCATTTAGAGTCCGCGGCTCGGTGATATAGAACCACCCGATTGCCACCCCTTGACGGATTCCACGAAGGCCCCTTGAACCAAAGGACGTTGGGCATCTTGCCCAACATGGCGCCTCCGCACTCCGCTTGAATGCCCTTCACTACCTTGACTTGACATTGAAGGTCTTGAGCCTAAGCGAAGTGGGGCTGGATCTGAAGGAAGGCCTCGCACATGACGATAAACGCCGAGATGTTGAGGATGAAGTTGGCGCGGATCATGGAAATCAGGCCGTAGTAGAACATGAGCCCCGGACAAAGGGGTGAAGTGGAAAGCCCGATCAGCGGAGGAAGTGGGAAAGAAAGACAATCCTCTCATGGGGCTGGGGGTGGGGATGAGCTGCCCTCGTCGGGCAGCCGGTCTGTGATGTCATTGGAAAGGTATCCGGCGCCGCGCAGTTTGGCGATTGCTCCTCCTTAGCGGTGGAGGCCAACCATTTACCTCCCGCTCCGGACATGGTCGGAGAAGGTTGAGGCGAGATCTTGTGAACTTGGGCGCTGGAGCTCAAGTCTTGTGGAGATGGATAAGCAAAGGAGGAAGAAGGCGTGGGTGAGAAGGTGAATCCTTATCCCTTATATGGTGAGGCGAAGTCTCACGCGTCCCCACCGGCTGGTAAAACTCGCTTATCTCCCAAGCGTCACCATCAATGGCGCGGTTGGGTTACTACGCCCGTATTGATGAGAATCCGGATTAAGGAAACACGATCTCTTCTTCGACAAGGCGTGCCAAGGAAACCGCTTCGCTAAATCGTCGAGGTGGTAAAGTAAAAACAATTTGAGTAATGGCTTGGTAGTGGTGTGACGTCATGCCACGGAAAGCGTCGGCAGATTGAACTTCGTGTATATATTATTATTCTCTCTACGGTGGAATGTGGAATTTATTTTGCGAGCGGACATTATCTGGTGTTCACAATCTTCTATCATTTGGAGGAGGAACCGCCTTGCAATGCCAAGCAATATACCGCCGGACTTATCGTCATTGAAGCCTGGTTCGAGGGCTCTTGAGGAGTCTGGATTAGGGGTGTCCGGATAGCGGACTACCATCATCACCGAACTATCATTTGCGGACTATCATCATCGATGATGACGGACTCCAAGACTATGAAGATACAAGATTGAAGACTTCACCCGTGTCGGATGGGACTTTCCTTGGCGTGGAAGGCAAGCTTGGCGATACGGATATGTAGATCTCCTACCATTGTAACCGACTCTATGTAACCCTAGCCCTCTCCGGTGTCTATATAAACCGGATGGCTTTAGTCCGTAGGACTACAATCACAACAACCCTTACAATCATACCATAGGCTAGCTTCTAGGGTTTAGCCTCCTTGATCTCGTGGTAGATCCACTCTTGTAAACATCCACAATATCAATATCAATCAAGCGGGGCGTGAGGGTTTTACCTCCATCAAGAGGGCCCGAACCAGGTAAACATCGTGTCCCTTGTCTCATGTTACCATCCGCCTAGGCGCACAGTTCGGGACCCCCTACCGAGATCCGCCGGTTTGACACCGACAAGTTCCGTCTGCACGATGGCGTGGTTGCGATCTTGATGTTCTACCGTCGCAGGGTTTCGCCTAAGCACCGCTACAATATTATCGAGGATTATGGTGGAGGCGCTGCAGCTAAGAGAGCGATCACGAAGATCAACTTGTGTGTCTATGGGGTGCCCCCTGCCCCCGTATATAAAGGAGTGGAGGAGGGGGAGGGCCGGCCCTCTCTATGGCGCGCCCTAGGGAGTCCTACTCCCCATCGGGAGTAAGATTCCCCCTTCCTAATAGAACTAGGAGCCCTTCCAAGTAGTAGGAGTAGGAGGAAGGAAAGGGAAGGGAAAGGAGAAGGAAGGAAGGCGCCCCCCTCCCTAGTCCAGTCGGACCAGCTCACGGGGAGGTGCGGCCACCCTTTGAGGCCTATCTCTCCTTTCCCGTATGGCCCATTAAGGCCCAATACGAATTCCGTAACTCTCGGTACTCGAAAATACCGAATCACTCGGAACCTTTCCGATGTCGAATATAGTCATCAATATATCGATCTTTACGTCTCGACCATTTCGAGACTCCTCGTCATGTCCCCGATCTCATCCGGGACTCCGAACTCCTTGGTACATAAAAACTCATAAACTCATAATATAAGCATCGCCGAAACCTTAGCGTGCGGACCCTACGGGTTCGAAAACTATGTAGACATGACCGAGACACGTTTCGGTCAATAACCAATAAGCGGAACCAGGATGCTCATATTGGCTCCTACATATTCTACGAAGATCTTTATCGGTCAAACCGCATAACAACATACGTTGTTCCTTTGACATCGGTATGTTACTTGCCCGAGATTCGATCGTAGGTATCCAATACCTAGTTCAATCTCAGTTACGGCAAGTCTCTTTACTCGTTACGTAATGCATCATTCGTAACTAACTCATTAGCTACATTGCTTGCAAGGCTTATAGTGATGTGCATTACCGAGAGGGCCCAGAGATACCTCTCCGACAATCGGAGTGACAAATCCTAATCTCGAAATCGCCAACTCAACAAGTACCTTCGAGACACCTGTAGAGCTCCTTTATAATCACCCGATTCACGTTGTGGCGTTTGGTAGCACACAAAGTGTTCCTCCGTGGCAGGAGTTGCATAATCTCATAGTCATAGGAACATGTATAAGTCACGAAGAAAGCAATAGCAACATACTAAACGATCAAGTGCTAAGGCTAACGGAATGGGTCAAGTCAATCACGTCATTCTCCTAATGATGTGATCCCGTTAATTAAATGACAACTCTTTTGTCCATGGCTAGGAAACATAACCATCTTTGATAAACGAGCTAGTCAAGTAGAGGCATACTAGTGACACTATGTTTGTCTATGTATTCACACATGTATTATGTTTCCGGTTAATACAATTCTAGCATGAATAATAGACATTTATCATGATATAAGGAAATAAATAATAACTTTATTATTGCCTCTAGGGCATATTTCCTTCATCTCCGAGGGTCCTTGAGTTGCTTAGGATTTTGAGGATTGCGAAACGAAGATGCAATAAAATATGATATGCACGGATGACCTATGTATAACATTCCAAATTGAAAATTTGGGATGTTACACTAAACAACAGTAAACGATAGGGAGTATGAGCAAATTAAACAGCAGTTGAGGATAAAGGCTTTAGAAGGACTGACTTAGCTTAACAGTTAACACCGGCTTTATAATGCCCTTCTCCATGTCAAGGGAAGGATAACTCAAGAATTTCAGCACATAATGTTCTTCATAAGCATTGCTCGTACTCTATATTTTGTAGAGAGTAATTATAGATATGATAATCTTTGGAAGGATAGAGGATAATGAAGATAAGATGCAGATTGATGCTACATAATCAAGTACCAATCCACGGAAGTACAAGCATTACAGGACAAAATGTCTTGACAAGAGCAATGGGCTACATACCTTGGCATTATGCATGTATTCTACTTTTTGGTAAGATTAAATATAGATCTGATCTTTTTTAGTAAATGGTGGGCGAGGGAGATAAGATGCAGAATGCTACACAATGAACCAATCCCTCTTCCCATAATACAAGAGTGTTTTGAACACTAGTGTACTATACAAAACGTTCTTATATTATGGGACGGAGGGAGTAGCTGTTAATGTAAGTACAGTGATAGATGATGTTCAGTCCTTACAAGAGGACTGCAGAGCTAAACCTCTTCAAAAGCATTGGGTTGATTCTAAATTTATGTAAGAGTCCATACAGATCTTATAATGTCCACCAAATGGACAATAACGAGGCTAACATGTGCAGTGACGCTACATAATCAAACAGCTATGAAAGTAAGTATGGTCATACAGGGCAAGAGGTACTCACAAAGCGCAATGCGGTGTGCAGTATAGTTGCAAGATTCGTGGTCCTTGAGAAT